>CM061236.1:79426043-81826043 GCA_030848705.1 Heracleum sosnowskyi | reverse complement strand
TTTCAGTATCGAGATATTTTGACAAATTATTGTCTTATACCCGCTTTATTCTGGGTTGAGTTAAAGGCAGGATTATGCCATATTTTTATTACCTTGCTGAGCTATCGCTCACCCTTGCTATTGTTTTATATATATTATATAGCAGCGAAGCAGGATGCCAATGGGACGGCACATACCCGCAAGGCGTTTCCATAAACAGTTTCTAGCAGTGATCCCGAAGAGTAGTACGAACCAATCGAATCAGGCTACGGCTTTTGGCATTCAACTTATGTATAGACATGAATGGTATTAGAGGATTGTAAGCATCAAAAGACTAAGTTGGTAATGTAACATTTCTTAGAAATTGTATCAGTGACAGATTCAAAAGACATTTGGGTATTGTAATAAAAATTATTTATTCCGCAGTTGTTGTATTGTGTCATTTCTGAGACTCTAACCTGTGTGTGTGTGTGAGAGACATATGTTGTGGGGTCATGAGCAGGTGAATTATGAATGGTGTGAGTAATACAGGTAAGGCAAGGAGTACATGGATCGTGACTACCCTAAATCCCTGACCCCGGATTTGGGGCTGTCACAGAAATGGTATCAGAGCGTTAGGTTACAGTCCTCAGAAACGATAGGAGATCGAGTCTTACAATACCCTTAATAATGATAAGAACATCTAGAGCTCAAATTGAGTTCGTAGTCGGGTTAGAGGACATGACCCTGACTGTTTAAGATGAAGCCGAGAGGGGACTTCTTTTGGGAAACCGTACTTAGGATTTCATGGTTAGTCACCTCGATTCGTATGAGTTATAGATGGATGGGATTCTGAGATACCAGATCCCGAGGCCTTCGAGTAGGCATTTGATGATGCGCTCCTTGAAATGGACGAAGACCCGATAAAGGAAGATCCATAGGAGGATCTAGAGGAAGACCCCATGGTGGGTCAAGGAAAAAGTCTTGTAGAGAACGTGTTGATTGATAAAGATGTGGTGTGTTACTTGAGGTCTAATAATAAGACCGGACGAACCTTCAAGGGATAAATAAGTGACGAGACGAGAGTTTAAGGATCGTTCATGATACATCAAGAGGTATGACAAAGAAAATGGAGTAGAGTCTCCAAAGCAGAAGAGGTAGAGGCAGTATAGCCAGTATCAGTGGATTGATTCGACTTGAACGAAGCCTGTTACTCGTAGTCGGTTGTAGTTGCCCATAAGGAGGCGGCATACGTAAGAACCAAGATGTTCAGATTTTCACGAACGATCAAGGGTACTTAGTTGCCTAGAATAGTGTATGGAATTGCTTTGGCTATGAGGTTTCAATCCCCCACGACCAGCGATTCCACTGGAAAGAGTGTCTATTACATCATTGAGGGATTTTATTATCTCAAGGAAAATTTTGGTTACATGTACCATGCAAATGTTATTGTAAGACAAGCACACTAAGACGGAATCGAGAACGAGATTTACCACCCTCGGGAAACCAGGAAGGAATTATGAGGATAGAACAGAAAGGTCGAAATCAGATCCAAGCATTACTAGTAGGTAAATAGATTGATCAAATTTCCCTGATTTTGGAAAGAAATTCGGCAAATTTCGGCAAACCTTGTCTTTCTGATTATCAGAAGATGTCACCAAAGAGAGTGGAAACTAGAGCGAACCATGTGAATTGGGTAAGATGGCCGCTATATGGGTTGGTGGACAGACCCCGATTGCTATAATTGAGTGTAGAGATAAAATGGTGAAGTTGAGATTGGACGGTAAAGGCGAAATATATTTAAGGACCAAGACGGACTGAGAAATTCCGGGATTGACTTAAATGAAAAGGCTATTGTGCCAAAAGTGTAAGCTTATGTCGCACACGGGATTGATATGGGAGAAGGAATATTGGGTATAAGGATGATTGAAATAGAGACCGGATTTAAGCTTGTAGTTTCTAATGATCTTCTGAAGTACAGCCCAGTCGACATGTGGAATTGTCATTGCTACGGGCGATAACGGTATCGAAGTCTTCTTATAGAACAGAACGCTTACTTGAAATGTTTGCGCCGAGTCGAATAGAACTCCCTGCGATTGCAAATGTTGATGGTGTAATTCTTAGCGACTATTATAAGTCGGCAATGACGTAAGTATCGAACACCATAGGATGCGTGGAAAAGAAAAGCTTTGGAATTGAACGATTATCCATTAGAGGAGCCGACATAAAAGGCATCCGTAGAGACCTTGGTAGTACCCTCCCCATTTGCAAATTATGTGGGACATTTCCCCAATCTATGATCTATCTTGACCTCTTCCCAAGAAAGAATTCTGATAAAGGGTATATTCCCTCTTCGAAGTTGTTTTATAACACTTGTGCTAAACCCTATTCAGTTTCACTTGTGCCAGAGGCTGTCACAATGCCTACTTTCAGGTTTTCGAAGCCCTGTCAAATGATGTTATTTAAGCTTTGACTTTTCTTCAAATAATGAATGACCCTTTGGTGATACCTCACCACTTGTTTGTTAAGTACCAGTATCCTTTTTGGTTATTCTTTTCTTTGTATTTTCTTTGGAAACCGCACCTTTGGAATCTGTTCAATTTTAATCCAAGGTGTTCCTTTAAGAAATATTGTCGAAAGACGATAATCATTAAATTGATATCGAATTGCTTTCATACTTTTCAACTTCCACTGAGACGAACAACCCTATACTTATAGGGGCTACAAGGACTATCTGTCTGTGTGATAGAAGTCTGATGGGACGCCATCACTTGTAAGTTGTAAAATACAAGAAGGCTAATTACCTTTAGTAATGTCTCAATTGAGGCACACAACGTTGAGTTCTTATGATCATATTGATCTCTCGGTAAAATTCTTTTACCTCCAATAAGGTTACCTTAAAACTCATAACCAGTGTGTGACGATTTCCTTGATATGGGAGCTGTCTTTTCAGGGCCCCATAATTTTTGTTATCCTCATTGAATTCTAAGGGGAGGCCAACCAGGTCAAATAAGTCAAAATTCGCTGATAGGAATTAGATTCGTAACGAAATCGCCTATGACAGGAGCGAATCCCTAAGATGAATAGAATGTTAGTGACATATCGATGAAATTGGTTTATTCTCCCAAGGGTATTATGATAATGGAAAGCGTGTCAATCGATATATGTGAAAGAAATAGCGATGTGCCGTGAACTCCAGTGACAACGGTGTTAGACAGATGCCCTATAGTGGAATTGAGATTTTGGAGGAGTTGTTTACGAATGTACACTACCTCTGGGTTAGCAAGATAAGTACTGACGATGGAGTCAGAGGGAGCTGGTATTGTGACTTGGGAGAGGTGCAGTGTGTGTTGTTTTAGAGGAATAATTTTCGGAAATATATGGAGACCCGGATGAAAATGAAAGTTAAAGAGTTAAAACAAGAAACCATGACTGTGACCGAGTATGAGGCCAAGTTTTCCGAGTTATCGAGGTTTGTTCCGGAGTTTGTGAACACAGAAGGGAAGAAAGCCAGTAGGTTTCAACCAGGGCTACCTCCAACAAGCAGCCCACTGTCAAGACCTCTAAATAGCAGGTGCCCTTCTATACTGTTTAGACAGAGCTAATGTATCGTTGTATATCCAGAAGTTGCATGACAATTAAACCTTAAGGCCGAGCCACTAAGGGAATAATTACAAGTAGAAATAGTCAATCGAGGGATTTTCCCATAAGACTGGTACATCCAAGTTGTGAACTAGAAATATGAGGACGACACTTTTGATAGACCTGATCCCTTTCAAGTTGGGAGAAGTTGATATTATAATGAGGATGGGTTGGTTGGCGCCCAATGGAGCCCAGACTGATTGTAAGGGAGAGAGAGTAATAAATAAAGGACGGAGACAGATTCAGAGGTTCTTGAATATAGTTCAGACTAAGAAACTATTACGCCAGAGATCCGAGGCTTAATTAGCTCTTATGGTTGACGCCAAGAAAAGAGGTACCAAGTATAAAAGAAACTACAATGGTTTTGGGAGATTGTACAAGGTTTTAATGAGCTACCAGATATCGATTTGGATGACATGAGAATGAATACTGAGTATTTAGGGTATAGTGGGAATCAAAGAGCTAGCGACTCAGTTACAAGAATTGTTGGGCACGTATATGATAAGACCCAGTGTACCACCGTGGAGAGCCCGGTGTTGTTGTAAGAGAGAAAGCTGTTAGCACAAGATTATGCATCGAACCTCGAGAGTTGAATGAGTTCGACATGGAGAATAGGTACCCTTGTAAATGATTGTTTGATCAGCGGAAGAACGCCGTGTATTTCCAAATTTATTTAAGAACTGGGTATCACCAGTTGGAAGTTAAATCCGCGGATATGCCCAAGACTGCGATTCGTACTAGGAATAGACACTTCGAGTTTTCAGCGAGGTTATTTTGGGTTGACTAATGCACCCACAAATTTTTATGGAATGTAATGAATTGGCTTTGAGTTATCCGTGATAGTAGATAACATGAGATGGAGAAATGGCTAGAATTGACCTAGGATTATGACTGTGAGATACACTACCATCCGGGGAAGGCCAATGTGGTGGCCGATACCCTTAATTAAAATGAGACAGAGATGGATTCCGAATGATCGGGAATTAAAGGATGAGATTTTACACAAAACCCAAGTTAGTCCAACAAACTAGAAAGACAAAAGATTTCACCAACAAGCGGCTAGTGACAACCAAGACAGACAGAGAAAGTATGCGGACTAAGCCCGCGAGTATAGAGATAGTACTGCTATTGATAAGCTAAATGGCATGTTGAGGGATGACAAGCAAGTTTATGTTGGTGTATTTCTGTACAAACAAGATGGGGAATATGAGGTTAGAGATTCGTGATGCTAAAAGATATCCATGGAAAGAATTAATGAGATTTGGAAAGAAAGGGAAGTGAGCCCGAGATTCATTGGGCCATCCGAGATTTTAAAACGCGTCAGGAAGGTGGCCTACGAGCCAGCCTTACCCCCCCAAACTTGTAGAATGGTCATAACGGGGTTCATGTGTCAATGCTACGACAGTATACTATAGATGCCCGACATATGTAGAGTACGAGCAGGTAGGTATACAACCTGGTCTGACTTACAAAGAACAACCTGTGGAAATCACGGATAGAAAAGAGCAAGTGCTAAGTGACGAGGTTGCCAAGCTAGTGAGAGGTTTGTGGAAAATCAAGAAGTGGAAGAATCCACTTGGGAGTTAGAAAGTGCAATGGGAGGGAAGTACCCCCAGTTATTCCTAAGCTGATTCCGGGACGGAATCCTTTTAAGGAGGGGAGACTGTAATAACCCGGATTTTTGGTAAAATTTAAAACTTTTCTTATTATGATTAAGTGCAGCAGTGAATAGTGATATTGGTGGATGAATAGTGATTTTGAGGGTTAAGAAAATTTTTCATGCCACCTATGTACGAGACGTAGTGTGGATATTCCGAAGTCATATTAGTGATCTACGGAGTAAATAAGTGAATGCAAAGACGATCGGAATTCAGAAATTCCAAATTTTATTTTGGTATAATATTCGACCGGGCAGTGAATTATATATTATTATATTCAAGAAATGAGATATTAAAATTGAGGATTTGAGGATTTAATATTTTGGAATTTTATTATTTTATTAAAGTCGATTTAAGGATTCGATTGTTGGAATGAATAGTGAATAGTTACCATTCACTGCGAAGATCGCGTAGAGTTTTATTCGCTCTTCCTGGAAAATATTTCGAATCGTTTCAAGAGGAACAAGGCAACATTTACAGGATTAAATATAGACATGGAAGTAACATGTAACAAGATTAATTCGAGGGATGCAACAATTGGATCATCCATGTGAAAGGAAAGCGAACCAGTAAAGCTACTTTAGCCAACCTCCTGCATGCTTGACACGTGTCTAATGACTAAGCATTAAAGGTGATGACTCACCCTTTTTTAACACAAAATATCAGCCTTATCATGAATTGGCCAAAACAAAAAGAAAAGGAGAATTCTTCCATTTTGAAGAGAAAACCCGAGGGAGAAATGAGGAGAAAAATGGTGGAGGAAGAAGTGACCATAACTTGAGTTTCTCTTGGTGGTTTTTGGCGTTCCACCACTCAAATCGAAGCTCTCGAGAAGCTCTACGCAACCATGGTAAGCGCTCGCCTCACCTCTGTGTTTTACCCATCTGATTTTAGTGATTAAGAACGATGATGAATAGTAACTACTTGTTTTTATGGTTTTGTTTCCATGGGTTCAAGCTATATAAGGATCATCCGAGCACCCCAAGCCTAGATTAGCCATTGTTGATGCTTGGGAAGCTTCAAGGAAGGTATAAAAACCTCTGCCCCTTTTTGTTTATATGAGTTTTGTAGTGGTTTTGATGTTCATGTAAAGTTAAGCTCATGATTAAGTGATTAGATGAATTGTTGGTTGAGTTTGGAGGATGGGTTATGAATTTGTTTTGAATATTTATGGAGGATTTGACTGAGTGGAGGGAGTATAAGGTGGATGGTGAGTTTGGGATTGATTGATATTGATTTGGTTGTGTTTTGAAAATGGGAAACGTTAAGTTTTAAGCCGTCGTAATGCCCGATTCTCGTTAACTCTAAAAACTGCCTAGAGTCCGAAAACCTAACTGCCTCTTTTGGTTCAGTGATGAACATGAGCGTGTATATCTTTGTTTCTAGTTTATGTGAGCGCAAGAATCATGTCATTACGATTTACGGTTTATGAGATATGACCATTTTAGTGAAAGTGGTTCAAGGAACGAGATTGCAGAAATGTACCAACTGTGAGGCTATATTTGGACCACTTAGAAGCCATATGAAAATGTGAAACTTTGAGGAATAATACTAGAGACAGTTAGGAAGGCTCACGAAAAAGATTCGGATTAAAAAGATTATTTTTCGATTTTATAAAAATGTTGTAGCCGAGGTCGCGCAAGTGAAAACCACTAAGAACATGACTTAGAAACCAATGTTGTAAATGGTTAAGTATAACTTGTATTCGAGGATCGATTTCGGACTAAACCTACGACTTAAGTAATCATCGATTAAACATGGACTTAGTATGAGCCTATAACGAGCTAGTAATTCCTTGGTTGTGTTTCGCTTATGTGTTTAAACATTGAGTACAAGTGGATTATCCAGGGGATTAATCGTACGTTTTCTTTGACTTTGTCTAGATTGTCCGGCATCGTCGCGAACCCCTATCACTTCTCGAGCATCAGGCAAGTTTACTAAACCTTACTCTATTATTCAGAGTATGTATATTTTCCTATGTTCAATACTTGTGTATTCCCAATTTATATACCAAATCTTTGTTGCAAGTATTGTGGCAAGTTTTCTAAATCTATACTTTGAAGTATTGATTATATATTACTGCTTTTGCCATGTGTGGAGTTATACAGTTTTGCGATACATGTTATATATTGTATAAAATAGAGTTTGATTTTGGTTTATATATGAGCTTTGAGATAAAGTAGTTATAAACCGGTGTACCTTGTAGCTCTATAGATAAGAGCAGGTTTATTGTTTCGACTCTAGACCGGGAGTCGATATTTTGAGATATTTAGATAGTCGTGGAAACCCGGAGGGATTCCATCGGCAGAATACTATGTGTTTTGAGGAATGTTATTTGAGTATTATCTCGGTCGAGAAATACTATTTGAATACTATTTCAGTTATATATGCAAATGAGAAGTATACATGTGTTATTGCATACTTGTCTTCGAATTGCTATGTATAGCAATACTTGAGGTTATGACTTGAAGTTGGGGCTTATGAGTTAGATATGGGATATCAGCTATAAGCCATGATTTTATATTTGCCCTAGAATAAGGGCGGGTGATTTTCTCTAAGATCAGAAGTAATTATATTTTGGTATATGTTAAAGGTTATTTTCCGATAAAGATATCGGGTAACTGTTATTCGAGGATTAATTATTTTATTTAAGGAATATTATTTATGAATATTCATTTGAGGATTATTGACTTTAAGAATATTATTTATTAATATTCATTTTAAGAATATTATTTATTAATATTCATTTTAAGATTTTCGACTTACAGAATATTATTTCAGATATTCATTTGAGGTTTACTTAATCGAAGAATATTATTGTGAATATTATCTGAGGATTATTTAATGAATATTATTTTTGAATATTCATTTGAAGATTAATTATTTATTTAATGAATACTATTGTAAATATTCATTTGAGGATTATTTATTTAATGAATATTATTTTCAAATATTCATTTGAGGATTACTTACTTAATGAATATTATTTTCAAATATTCATTTAAGATTTACTTATTTAATAAATATTATTAAGTATTTGTAAATCAAAAGAGGTTCCCAAAACAATGTTTTTCCATTTAAATCTGTCTTTTAAAGAGGATTTAAATGCTCGCTCAACTATCAAAAATATGGGAAACCTGATTTAAGTGACTACTACTCTTTTTAAACTCTCAATTCAAAAACTGTCAGGGGACATATATTTTCTCAAAGCAATGTAATTGCTGCAAGTCAAATATTGTGTTACCACCTCAACGATCGAGGGGTAAATTCATGGAACAAGTCGATATCCATTAACAAGCAATAGCTTGGGAAATATTGGAGAATCTTCCTTTCCAACCTAGATATAACTACTTAGTGGAGTCGTATCAACAAGTGTTACACTTGGGGAAAGGAGGACGATCTTTACGTTTCAGAGTCATGGATTTCATCTGAACTAGGAGTGGTGTAAGTGGTCAAGTTGCGTGGGCCCATCCAACTTTTATTGCCCCAAATGGGCCGGGAGGTCATAGTAAGGCAGTAGACAATGTCAGGCTGTCGTGATTCTTCCATCTACATGTAGAAAACTATTTGAGCGGTGCGACCTGCTACTGATCATAGCAAGGTTAGGCACAGCGGACGCGGTAGCAACTCCAGTATTAGTTCATCATCCAATTTGGATATTCCTGCAACATGTATTGGGGTGAAGAACCAATCATGTTGGCAGGGGGTCGAAAAATACTTGAAAACGAAGTGGCAATAAATTCATACAACTCCATCTTTTATGAGTTATGACTCTGATAAATCCTGATTAAGGATATATATGCCTAAGTGGATTTTGGGTTACGGAAATATTATAATAATTTTCCTTGTAACTTCATCCTTTATATTAAACTAGTTTCTTATCTGTTTAAGGCATAACATGTGGCTACAGAAATATCTTTGAATTGTTATATTTTGGTAATCTGTTATAAGTTATATGTTGATAGTCTGCTTATATTTTACATAGCAGATATTTCACGAAAAGGATATACTGAGTTACCTTGTTATTTCATCTTTTATATTATACTAGAACTTTGTTCCGAGTATGAATATTGAAAGTTGCAGAAATATTATGAAAATGATATTTGAAGTACTATAATGGTACTGTTTTTGGGAATACATTCCGATAAAGAAATTATTTCAGTATCGAGATATTTTGACAAATTATTGTCTTATACCCGCTTTATTCTGGGTTGAGTTAAAGGCAGGATTATGCCATATTTTTATTACCTTGCTGAGCTATCGCTCACCCTTGCTATTGTTTTATATATATTATATAGCAGCGAAGCAGGATGCCAATGGGACGGCACATACCCCGCAAGGCGTTTCCATAAACAGTTTCTAGCAGTGATCCCGAAGAGTAGTACGAACCAATCGAATCAGGCTACGGCTTTTGGCATTCAACTTATGTATAGACATGAATGGTATTAGAGGATTGTAAGCATCAGAAGACTAAGTTGGTAATGTAACATTTCTTAGAAATTGTATCAGTGACAGATTCAAAAGACATTTGGGTATTGTAATAAAAATTATTTATTCCGCAGTTGTTGTATTGTGTCGTTTCTGAGACTCTAACCTGTGTGTGTGTGTGTGAGACATATGTTGTGGGGTCATGAGCAGGTGAATTATGAATGGTGTGAGTAATACAGGTAAGGTACATGGATCGTGACTACCCTAAATCCCTGACCCCGGATTTGGGGCTGTCACAAGAATCATCGGGCTTGGGGAATGGATAGTCCACTTCTAATTTGTTCTTGCCATGATGTCTTGGTGGAGATCCAGTCATGCTACTGAAGATTGGTTCAAACTCCTTGACACTTGAATGTTCAGCATCATATTCTTTTTGAAGAATGATAGTGTCAGGAGTGAGAACTTTCAGGATGGTTGTGTGGACATGTACTAATTTGGATAACGATGAAGTCACTACCTTGAAGATGGACTCCTTGATAAACCTCTCAGAATTGAGGAAGGTTTGAGCATCCTTAGCTGGAACATCTGTGACTGAAGGAGAGACCACCTTTGTGAGTTGAAACTCACTTGAATTTGCAATAATTTGAGGTGTCTCCCCCTGACTTGATGGCACCCCCTTGACTTGAGTGGTTACTGTTTCAGAGACAACTAGTGCACTCTCCCCCTTTTTGTTATCATCAAAAGTTTGAGTAACACTAGTAGCCTGCAGCAACTGTTGTAGAAGCTGAGTCTGTAAGTTTTGGTTAGCTAAGAATGTGTCCATTTTCTTCTCCATCTTCTCCATCCTCACAGTAAGGGCAGCCACATCCTTCACCAGCTTGTCTTGCTTGAATCTTTGATGGGTAGAAGGAGCAACAACATCAACTCTCCTTTCTATAGCATCCTTTACCCCATCAAGATGGCCTTTGATGTCATCTGTGTTGGTTCTCTGCTGGAGGATGTGGGCCTGATGAAGCTGAAGGGATGCCACAAAGTTTTGGATTGTGGTGGCATGTAAAGGATTGGATGTTTGAGCTTCACCATGTGCCCTCTGATAATTCTTGAGAATGACTGTCTTGGTGTCATTATGAACATAGGAGTTTGAAAACAACCAAGGAGGCATCTCTTGTAGAATGGAAGGGCCTTCATCTCCTCCTTCACCACTCTCAGAATCATCACTGTCTTCATCATATTCAAAGTCTTCACCAGCTCTTGGAGGTAGATTTTGGATTGCTTCTTTTGCCCTAGACATTGATTCAGTGGTGTGGACCAAATTCAACATCTGTTCTGCCTCCACATTGCCCTGTCCAGCCAAGACTTGATAGGCTGGATCAGGATGAGTAAATGTCTCAGCATTCAGGTTGACTTGATCCAACTCATTTTGATATTCAAGTTGGAACAGCCTCTCCCTGTCTGCATCACTGACATCCATTAACTCACTTGAAATGGCTGAGTCTTCCATCATTATCTCTCCTGCACATGCTTTTCTATCAATTTCTCTCTTTTCTTGCATCAGGGGCTCCCCCTGGCTCACACCCTCACCTTCACCTACTAAGGTGGAACTCTCATTGCTCACTTTTACCAGACTGGAAGAAATAGTTTGTCCCTCTTTCTCTCCCTCTCCTTTTGCCTGGTTGCAAACCAGCCCCTCGCTCTCAGTAGCTTCACTCCCTTCCCTCAATCCTAGAAGTGTTTGAACTACTACTAACTCATCCACACTTAAAGTTGTAATATTTGAAGATTGAAGTGCAAGTGTGGAAGAAGTATCCGTAGAGGTAGTAGAAGTATATGTCAACGGATAGCTACTTTGAGGCATATCCGTAGACAGACAAACACTTGTCAACGGATGAGAAATATCCGTAGATGAAGAAAAATGAGCAGCTCTAGAAATTGAGACTATGGTTGAATCCGTGGAGATTGATTTTAAGTTAAGAGCCACATATGGAGCCAGAGTCTTAGAAATGATAGATTGGCGGTCCAACAAATCATCAAGAAGATGATGACCACCAATTTCAGAGTGGGGCTTCTCCAAGAAGGTTAAAGATGGAGAATCAGGAATGGATGTGTGAATCATGTCCACATCCAAAGAGAGAGTATGTGAGCTTGGAATTTCTGTTTCAGTTTGAATGTGTAAAGAGTGGGGCTGTGACTCCACATTTACTGGAGCCACATCAAACTGACTTTGTGATGGTGCCATTTGCACTGTGTGTGATCCTTGTGCAACCCCAGTTGTCTTAGACCTCTTTCTCCTTTCATAGGCTTTAGTTGTATTTGTAGGGCTTTTAGTGTCCCTATCCCTCTTGTGATGTGTCCCTAGTTGGGGACTATTTTCAATAGCAACATCCTTTTGGGAGGATGTCACTAGGGATAAGTTTGATTCCTTTTCAACCACTGTATCTTTTTGAGAAGATACAGGGTGGCTAGGCTGGGATACACTAATCTCACCCTCCTTGTTCTTGGGGTTTCTTTGATGTTCACCCCTTCCCTCACCACTCACTACCACCTTCACACTCCCCTAAAGGGTTTTGGTAGTTTTTATAACAGGTGCCTTTTGAGAGGCACCTGAGGCTGACTTTTTAGATTTGGATTTTGGAAGTTTAGAGGTGGCCACTTGGGTAGGAGGCTGTTGGACAGTTCCAGCCTCCATAGTGGCACTTGAAATCAAAGAATGAACAGTTGAGGAAGGTACAGTTGAGGAAATTACCTGAGTTACCTATGTCTCCTGAGCTGCATTGAAAATTGGTGGATATACCAATTGTACCTCCTTGTTGTGGTTCAGCCAATTCAAGTCCTCAAGGACTCTCTTATTTTGAACCCAACAATCTTTGGAGTTGGCAGGGAATTGGATCACCAGGTTACTTTCTACATGGTTAGCTAGCAACATGAAGAATCTAACATAGTATACATTCTTACTTCTAGATGCTTTATTCCCTAGTTTAGCACCAAGTTCAAATAGAATCAAGGACCCTAGGTTATAATAGCTATCAGTCAAAAGCATGTAAGCAATGTCTAGCATAGAAAATGTAACTGCATCATAATTGCTAATTTTACCAGAGAAAACCTTAAGAATGACATCAAAGAAAAAGCTCCATTCTTTTACCATACCTCTTCTCTGAATCTTACTTAAATTAGCCGTAGGCAGAGCATAATTAATGGAATTTAGCATGTTAACAATATCAGTATCATTATGCTTTTCTACCCTATTGTTTTGAGGCAAATTTAAGCAAGTTGTAATGACATCACTGTTTAGCACATATTCATTACTTTGAAGAACGAAGGTGATTGTAGCATTGACAGAATCGAACACTTTTGATTCCCAGATGGCTTCAATCACCTCAAAGTACAGTTTGGGGGTTGTGAACATTGCATTAGAGAGCTTGCAGTTCTGGAGAAACCTCATCATATTGTGATATGATGCATTCTTCTCATCAAAGTCCACCAGTGCAGTGAAGTTGTTCTTCTCGTATGTGAAACCAGTGAGAGATATAGTTTTGTTGGTTGGTGCCATTGATACAGA
Organism: Heracleum sosnowskyi; assembly: GCA_030848705.1. Classification (NCBI taxonomy): domain Eukaryota; kingdom Viridiplantae; phylum Streptophyta; class Magnoliopsida; order Apiales; family Apiaceae; genus Heracleum; species Heracleum sosnowskyi. Next base: position 81,812,801 of record CM061236.1, on the reverse strand, counting down.
GCTTTGAATTACAGAGTGAGGTTTTTGCTTTGAGAGAGAAAGATGAGCTTTTGCCTTAGTGAATTTTGGAAATTGATAGAAAATGATTAACTGAGAGTAAAAATCAATTTATACTCCCCCAAAATAATTCACTAAGAGAATCAGAATAATTGAAAGAAATTATCTGATTGGGCAAGAAAATAACCGTTTAAAAGTAATGAGTTTAAAAAGTAAAGCCACGAATTTACTGCAATTACACACACACTATACGCATGTAACTACGGATAGGATTGTGGCTTTTAACGGTTACGATTAGAACTATACTATCTACGGATAAGATTTTACCTTTTGAGATTCGACATCCGCAGAGGAGTAAAAAGCAGTATCCGTAGACGTAGAGAAAATCCTGTGTCAAAAATGACCATCAATGGATAAGGATATCCGTAGAGGGAGTAATTTTGACTTAGACAAAATTTTACTTTTTTCTGAGAGTTTTAATTCTCATGAAAATCATTTTGACACTGGCTGCATTGCAAAATATCAGACATTTAAATAAATTAAGAGTAGTTAAGCATACCTAGCTCACTTACCAACCTTGAGAATGTTGATTCATCAAGTGGCTGGGTAAAAATGTCTGCAATTTGTTGTTCACTTGGAACAAAATGAAGTTCCACAGTACCATTCATCACATGTTCCCTGATGAAGTGATACTTTATGTCAATGTGCTTGGTCCTTGAGTGCTGCACTGGATTCTCAGTTATGGCAATTGCACTAGTGTTGTCACGGAAAATTGGAATCTTATTAACTGTTAGACCATAGTCTATTAGCTGATTTTTCATCCAAATAATCTGTGCACAACAACTTCCAGCTGCAATATATTCTGCCTCAGCTAAGTAGAGACAAAATTTTGCTTCTTACTGAACCAAGAAACTTGCTTGTTTCCTAGAAATTGACAGGTGCCTGTTGTACTTTTTCTGTCAATTTTGCAACCTGCATAGTCTACATCTGAATAACTAATTAGATCAAAACCAGATTCTCTAGGATACCAAATGCCAAGGTTTGGTGTTCCCTTGAGATATCTGAAAATCCTTTTGATAACAATTAAGTGAGACTCTCTAGGATCAACCTGAAATCTAGCACATAGACATGTAACAAACATAATATCAGGTCTAATAGCTGTTAAATATAAAAGTGAGCCTACCATGCCTCTATAGCTTGAAATGTCCACAGATTTTTCCTTAGTATTCAATTCAAGATTAGTGACAGTTGGCATGGGTGTTTTAGCAGGAGAACAATCTATTAGATCAAACTTCTTCAATAGATCAAAGATGTATTTAGTTTGACTAATAAAGATTCCTTCTTTCACTTGCTTAACTTGTAAGCCAAGGAAATAGGTAAGTTCACTCATCATGCTCATTTCATATTTACTTTGCATAAGTTTGGCAAACCTTTTGCAAAGCTTCTCATTTGTAGACCCAAAAATTATGTCATCTACAGTAAATTTGAACACTTATACTAGAGCCATTAACATTTCTAAAGAAAATAGTTTTATCAATAGTACCTCTAGTGAAGTGATTCTCTAAAAGAAACTGTGACAGTGTGTCATACTAGGCTCTAGGTGCTTGCTTCAGTCCATAAAGTGCCTTGAGAAGGAAGTAGACAAATTCTGGATAATTTGGATCTTCAAAACGGCCAGGAGGTTGACTGACATATACCTCCTCTTCTAATTCCCCATTCAAGAAGGCACTTTTTACATCCATTTGATAGACTTTGAAATTGGCATGGGCTGCATAGGCTAGGAATATCCTTATTGCTTCCAATCTAGCAACATGGGCAAATGTTTCATCATAATATATTCCTTCTTCTTGAGAATAGCCCTTAGCAACCAATCTAGCTTTGTTCCTTGTGACTATGCCATTTTCATCCATCTTGTTTCTGAATACCCACTTTGTACCTATAACACTTCTGTCTTTAGGTTTGGGTACCAGCTTCCACACTTTGTTTCTCTCAAATTGGTTTAGCTCTTCCTGCATAGCTAACACCCAATCTGGATCTAAAAGAGCATCCTCGACTTTCGTTGGTTCATCTTGTGAAAGAAAGTTGCTGTATAAACATTCATCTTGAGTAGCTCTTCTAGTTTGGACATTTGAGGATGCATCACCAATGATCAATTCAAATGGATGATCTCTAGTCCACTTTTTCATTGTTGCAGGTGTAGGTCTTGAAGATGTAGCATCATTGTCATAAGCATGATCATGTGGAGTTGAGGTTGATCCTTGACTCAGAGAAACTCCCCCTGAGTTTATTGGGGTGGTAATCCTTTGTTGTGATCCACCTACGGATGCCTCAAAATGACTACCTATGGATGCTTCATTTTGGCTTCCTACGGATGCTCCAATTTGGCTTCCTACGGATGCTCCATTGATGGCTCAATAGAACTTGAGTTGTCCATGTTTGAAATAATCATTCTTGGAGGGACCGGTTCATCCTCATAATCACCATCTTCATCATCATAATACAGACCTTCCACCTCATTCTCAAACTTGAGAGTTTCATGAAAACCCTCATCAGTGAGACCTTGAATTCTGGCATCATCAAAAGCAACATGTACAGATTCCATAACAATGTTGATTCTGTGATTGAAAACCCTGTAGGCTTTTCCAGCTGCATATCCAACAAAAATGGCTTCATCTGCCTTTGACTCAAATTTTCCAAGATTTTCACCTTGATTTCTCAACACAAAACATTTGCATCCAAAGACATGTAGAAAATTCAAGGATGGTTTCCTTCCCTTGAGCAAATGATATGGAGTCATCCCTTTAGCTTGATTGATCAAGGAGATATTCTGAGTGAAACATGCAGTGTTGACTGCTTCAGCCCAAAAATATGTGGGTAACTTTGATTCTCCTAGCATTGTTCTTGCAGCCTCAATTAGAGTTCTATTTTTCCTTTCCACCACTCTATTTTGTTATGGTGTTCTTGCTACAGAAAACTCATGAATGATTTCATTCTCCTCACAAAACAGTCTCATTGTTGAATTCTTGAACTCAGTGCCATTGTCACTCCTGATTCTTCTTACTTTGAGATCAGGATGATTGTTAGCAGCCTTGATGTGATTGATTATGATTCCACTTGCCTCATCTTTAGAATGCAGGAAGTATGTCCATGTAAACTTTGAAAAATCATCCACAATCACAAGACAATATCTTTTCTTTGAAATTGACATTACATTTACTGGTCCAAATAAATCCATGTGTAGCGGCTGTAAAGGTTGCTCAATTGATGAATCTAGCTTGCTTCTAAAAGAAATCTTCCTTTGCTTCCCTTTCTGGCAAGCATCACAAAGTCCATCCTTAGTAAATTCCAACTGTGGAATTCCTCTCACTAGGTCATTTCTTACCATATCATTCATTGATTTGAAGTTTAAATGTGACAACCTTTTGTGCCATATCCAACTCTCATCTTTACTTGCCTTACTCAGAAGACAAGTGATAGAATATGAACTTGTTGAGTTGAAGTCAGCTATATAAACATTTCCTCTTCTGTGTCCTGTCAACACCACATTGTTGTTTTCTTTGTTTGAAACAACACATGATCCTTGGCTGAATGATACTGAGAAACCTTTATCACATAGTTGGATGATACTCAGCAAGTTGTGCTTGAGTCCATCAACTAGTGCTACTTCATCAATGATGACATTTTCCTTTGAAATCAAGCCATATCCCTTAGTGTAACCTTTGCTGTCATCTCCAAAGGTAATGCCAGGGCCAGCTTTTTCCACAAACTCTATGAGCAGGGTAGAATCTTCAGTCATGTGCCTAGAGAAGCCACTGTCTAGGTACCATGGATTCTTTCTGTTTCCCTGCACACAACAAAACCAAATCAAGTTGATTTTGGTACCCAAGTTTCCTTGGGTCCTTTCTTGTTAGCTTTAACTTTGCCTTTCTTGTCATTTTGCACCTTAATATCAGGTTGAGTTAAATCAACCTTGACCCTGGGTGTTGACCTCTGAGAGACAACATTTTGAGGATGTTCATATGCATACATGTTTGATGCAGTCATTTGAGGATGCTATGCATACATAGTGTTCATGTGTGGCATGCTCCATGTCATTTGTGGCATTGTGAATGCATTCATATATGGATTTGAAACAAATGGCATATTGACATACAAATTTGATGCATGATCAATATGTGCAAACATGTTGTGCATAACAGGCATATGCATATTGGGTACATGCATTGGCATTTGAATAAATGAATTCTTAATAGTCTTGCAATTGGTAGATAAATGATTAACACTACCACACTTTACACAAGTTTTCCTAGGAGCATACTAGTCAGGTGTGTAGTTGTTATGTTTATTAATCCATACCTTACCATTTCTGTTCTTTTTCTTTTTCACCTCAGCCTTGACCTCTATGTTCTCTAACTTGTCTTTCAATTGCATGATAGACAAGTGACCTATGTTGACATCCTTAGCTTTGGTTTTGCTGCATTCTCCCTGAACAAAATTTTTGCTGGTTGGGCCATACTTTTTGTTCAGCTTCTCAAGTTTTTCTTTACTAACACTAGATGTACACTTCTTTGGATATGTCTCATCCGTAGAGGTGTTACCCATCAATGGATGCTCACTATCTGTATAGGTGTCATCTCCTAGATTCTCAACATCTAGTTTCTCCTTATCTTTTCCTACTGATTCCTTGTAGAATGTATCCACACCTTGAGCCTTAATTATGTTTGTGGCAACATTCCTGGAATCAGTCCATCTAGCAATTGTTTCCTGTTCTTTAGCTAACTGTGCTTTGAGAGTTTCTTCTCTTTTTAGCACAGCCAGCAAATCATCCTTGGCAACTTGACACTCTAACCTCATTTTCTCAAACTCAATAAATTGAGTTTCAAGAACAGCATTCCTATCACTTAAAAACTGATTAGCATCTTTAATCCTGGTGTTTTCTTTTGTAAGTGATTTAAGAGAAATACGCATATGATACAATTCAATAGACATATCATTTATTGCACTATTGCATTCCTCGGTAGAAAGCTCAAAGAGGTTGGTGGTGATTACCTGATTGGATGATGAACTAGCCTCCCGTTCACTTGAATCAGCCATCAGTGCAAGGTTCACAAATTTAGTGTCCTCCTCAGAATCATTCCCATCTTCAGCCCAATCATAGTCCTGAGTTATGAATACTTTTCCCTTTTGCTTGAGAAGATCAAAGTATTTCTTCTTGTAGTCAACAGGCTCAAACTTCCTGTCACTCTTCTCAGCTTTTGGTTTTCTGCATTCATTGGAAAAGTGACCTCCCATTCCACAATTGAAACATTTAAACTTGGACCTTTCAACATAGTTCTTGTTTGATTGAAAGTCCTTTCTGAATGGCTTGGACACCTCATGGTTTCTCTTGAACTTGAGCTTTGAGAATTTTCTTGACAGAAAAGCTAGATGTTCATCTAGCTCATCCATTTCATCTTGGTTGGAGGGTTCACTTTCTTCAATTATCTTTCCTTTGCACTTTCTTGATTCAGTCCTACCTTCACAAGCACTTGCCATTGGTGTAGCTTCAGCAGTTTCTTCTTTCATGTCCTCAGCCTTGTTAACACTTGCTACTAAGGCAACAGATCCAGTTTTCTTTTGCACCTTCTCAATTTCCTCATCCTGCTCCATTTCTAGCTCATATGTTTTTAGGGTTCCATACAACCTCTCAAGAGTAAAATCCTTATACTCTTGAGTGTTTCTCAAGGAAACAGTCATATGCTTCCACTCCTTTGGCAAGGCTCTGAGAAATTTGAGATTTGAATATTTGATTTGATACACCCTCCCATACAACTTCAATCCATTCAACAATTTTTGAAATCTACTAAAAGTGTCACTCAAAGATTCTCCACTCTTAAAGTGAGAGTGTGCATACTGTTGTATGAGGAGCTGCATCTTGTTTTCCCTGACTTGCTCAGTCCATTCACAGATGGTTTGGACAGTGTCCCAAATCTCCTTGGCTGTAGAACAATTAATAACATTGTCAAACATGTCAGAATCAAGACAATTGAACAAAATATTCATGGCCTTTTTATCTTTGCGAACTGCAATGTTGTCCTCAGGAGTCCATTCTGAAGGTAACTTTGGAATGGTGTTTGGAGCTCCTGCAGGTGCTTGAGCTATTGAGGTGTTTGGCTTCATTGGAACATGAGGGCCATGATCGATGCATTCAACATATCCTTCATCCATAGACATAAGATGTAGACACATCTTTACTTTCCAGTGAAAGTAATTCTCTTTATCAAGAACCGGTATTTTAACTCCATAATCCTTCTGACCCATGATTCTGATGTCTTTAGATCTTTAAACTTCTTGTATGTTAGAAGCTTTCTCTGATACCAATTGTTATTCCCAGACAATGAATCTAGATTGTAGAAGGGGGGTTGAATACAATCTTTAAAAATTCTTTTGTTCTTGATAGAAGAGATATGAAAGTAATTTCAAGAACAGAAAAACAAACAAATAAAACTAACACAAGAAATAAAAATTCAGGTGGATTGATTTATCCACCTGAGAGATTTTTATTAGAAGAAATCTATGTGATGTTTATGAATAAACACACAGTTGCATACACATTATTCTAGCTTCATCAATTTATAAAGGATATTGCTTTGAGCTCTCTAAATTGCCTAATTGATTTCTAGAATAATGCTACACTTGGTTATATATCCCAAGTTTACAAGATATTTCGAACAACTAATAATACAAAAAGTAACTCTGTCCAAAATCCTTGTTTCTTCATTCTGAGTAGTGGTCCATGTGTTGGTAGCTTGCTCTTCTTGGATGATTGTATTTTATGGAAATGCTACTTTTGACTAGACAAAACAGAATGCTTCTTTTTCTCGTGAGTTTACCAGAAATGCTGGTTTCCATGCTTTGTGAAAACTGTCAACCCATGTGCTCTGTCTGAACTGTCCCTTTCATAAAGTACAGAGTGTGTTCGTAGAAGCTATTTGAGTTATATCCGTTGAGAGTATCTTGACCACATCCGTAGACAACTAGTACTGCTATCCGTAGATAGTATATTGTCCACATCCGTAGAAGGCTAATGTTGCTATCCGTAGACAGTCAATTTCACTTATATAAAATTACAAGACATAGACTATTTACAATTAGCCTCCATATTCTACATATCCATTAATAGTCAACATGACTTATTCAGCCTAAAAACTAATACTCCAACTTCTACATCAGGATTATAAAACAGGATTACACATCAGGACTGCACATCAGGATTCCACAAGAATGTTACATTGAGTCTTATCCGTAGATAAGCTACATTTTAAAATGCATTGACCAAATAGTTACACAGATTATTTTTTGAATTTGAAAAGGAGGGACTACTACTTAAATTAAATTTTAATGCTCCCCTAATTTTGGAAGGAGTGTTATTTGTGAAATTGTAGACGTGAACAGTGCTTGTTTTGTGAATTATGAAATTAGTAGAACTGCTTTTCAAAATTAAATTATGAATAAGACTTCTGAAATGGAGGGGGACTATCGGGTTTTAAGGCGAATGATCCATGTTATATTGCTTTCATCAATCATAATCCTAAAAATGTTGTTATAGATGCTTGACTTGATTTTAAATGGAAAAAACCAATTAATATCAGAGGCAAGCAAGGAGAAACCATCCATTGGAACTGTAAGCAACACCTATTACACTCATGCTTTGCTTTTGGATAGAATTAGCAACAATTTCTTTAAATTAAAATTGGAAGTTGATAATGTAATATATTTTTGTTGGGCGCATTTCTAACAATGTGCCACTTTAATCACCATGTGAAAATGACAGGTAGTTGCTGTTGGACCTGGTCATCTAGAGGGGGAGGAAAATAGAGAACCACCCTCTCTAAGGGTTGTGCTGTCGTAGCTTGTTGCCGATGCCTCTGTAACCCAAAATATTATGGTAATGGTTGAAAAGAAGCTAAGAAAATCAAATGTAATAACATTTGGGTCATTGAGTGTGGATTTTATTTCTTTTCCCCGTTGGACAACTCTGCATCGTACTGTTTGATAGTACAAATGGCTTAAAAAAAGAGATCAACAGCTTTATTAATTGAAGAAAAATTACTCTAAAAAATATATCCTCCCATCTCTACAAAGCAAAACGTCATGTACTTTGCCATAAATTGCAACAGCTTTTTAAAGTTCCAACCTTTTTAAAGTTCCGACGACTTCAGTTCCAACACAGCACAAGGGATATCATAATATAGAGTCATAAAATTACAGATGGAGGGTGAAATTTATGGCCATAAAATTCTTCTCAATAATATGGAAGGCCTTTCCAGTCGACATGTATACCAATTTCAACCATATCACTTTTGATGGGCGTCGTATAAGATTCTCCAATCTCAATTTTTTTCATGACTTTCACTACAGAATGAGTACCTTCTTCAGTTTGAAAAGACAGGTTTACTTCAGCAAGCAGGGAGGAAGTAAAGGGCACAGCTACCACACTTCTTGAAAGTACCAGGTTCTCCTCTAATTTTAAGGAGTTCGCTTCCTTCCTTGTGAACAGTACTCTTCGAAAGAACTGTTTGTCATAGTTTGTCAAGTAAGAAAGCTTGTCATAGGAAGCAATAATGTCCCCGTAAACCTTGACATGATCAGAAGATCCATGCTGACATTCGAGATGGACTGTCACAATTTCCCGAGGAGCAAAGGAGAACACGGTATAATGAATAGCAACAAAGCTCTTCTCCTCCTCACTCCTAACCACTGAACAAAGTCGCCTATCAAACCAAGGCCTTTGACGTTCATCAATTCCATAGCTTGAAAGGGCGAACCCGTTGATCTTAACATGTCCATCAACGTCACTGAGATCAACTGCCACGGAAAATGACGACCCTGGTCTAACAGCTTGATCAGGCCCTTTCATAGGTAACAAGTTGCAACCGCTAGGCAAGAAGTATGCCTCCTCCTCACTACGACTGAAGATGTTGCACCAGCCATCTACACCATAAATACTAACAGATCCATACAAATTCACCTCCTTGTCATTTGGGCGTGCAATAAACAGTGAGAACACCTCTATAAGGCGTGATACATACGACCCAGGCGAGTGAGGCTGACCAAAAAAAAGGGAAATAAGTTGATCATATAAGCATAAAAGAAAGCAAAAAATAAAAACAAACATATTATTTAAAAAAAGAAAGGGAAAAGTTTATGGAAGATAAAATTCTTTATTGTCACAAACAGAACAATACAAAAAGCTAGTCCATGTCTAAATCATCAAGGTTTGGCTCATGTTCAGGCCATTTCTTCTTACAAGGGAGTGTTTAAGGGAGTGTTTTTGGAGGCAGTAATGAACTTTAGGAAAATAAGAGAACAAAAAAAACATACAGAAGGCAAGTGCAAACAAGTGATAACACTATTTTATTCATAGACATGCAATTAAAAAGTCAAGTGATACATGATCATTATCACTGAAATATAGGTTTGGCAGAGACCTTGAAACAATTAAGCCTTTTCAAATTTAATACATTTCAACTCAAAGATGATTCTCCCTATTTTTTACGCTTGTGCCAGTGAAATAGAATCATGAGATAATATACGATCACTATTCAAAATTCTAATAGACCCTTACAATCTTAAAAAATAAAGGAGTTAATACCATTTAACCCACTAGCAGACGGGGTCATAACAGTAACAGCCACTAACGTCCCATGTAATTTAACCCATAATCCCTTAATTCTAGCTTACTGAGAGCAGAAGATTACTCTACACTAACAACATGAAAAGAATGGCCGGTTTAGAATCAGAAACAATCTGCCGATGCTAGAAATGAATTAAGGGGAAAGAGCTAATTTTGTGGCTGCTTCCCGACAATTAGTACAGTTAAAACATTTAATTACATTGGTGTATTGACAGAGAGAAGAATATGTCGTTGATAGTAATACACAATATTACATTTCATGTAGTCAACAGTACACAATTCCAGCTTAAGACAGAATATAAACGAGCTTAATGCATTTGAAGTTTGCAAAATATGGGGAAGGAGTTATATAAACACTTTTCACATAGATTCTGTAAAACAAATTAGCATAAATTAGCATGTCTATAATTAAGTAAGACATGAGAAATAGACTACTGAATACAATGAAGGAACATAAGAAAGAAGCATACCATGTCACAAAAACCATCAATTACGTCCTCCTTACAGCAACGGTTGTTCAGGAGAGATGGTTCCAGGTACCTAACATGTACCCGTGCATAATATCCATTTTTTCCTCGAACTTCGCTCCATCTAGAATAATAGTTGCCCGGTCCAAAACTAACAGTGCCCTGAACACTCAACTCATCATCTTCAAAGCCCTCAAGGTCAAGTGTAATTTTAAGGTCTGAATATGCAGGCACCGCCACCAGGCTTTTGGACAAGACAATTTCACTGCCCAGTCCGACCCATTCATGCTCTTCTTTTACCACATTGAACATATGGTTTTTATACTTGTCTTTGGGCAGATGCAGTGGGTCGCACTGAGCAGAGATGAGACCGAAAACTTCAACCCCATACTCATCTTCATTATCATCCTCGTCTATTTTGTAACTTTCAGGAGCATTATCGTAATACAGAAACACTTGCACTCGAGCATATACCCCAAACGTAAAAGCCACGCATTGCAGCTCAACAAGATCATCTTCAGCATTACCTTGAAATTGAATGGTATAAAGTTTTTCAAAGGTATCATCAGAGGTAGAATCGAACTGGGTTGATTTAAGTAAACGTTGTACACCATGGGCAACAACATCACCTGTATCAACATTTTTAATATTGACACAAACCCTGGGATCAATGAAATTGGGGATATCATCAGGACCCCCCAATTGTAAATAATTTCCCAGAGGCGAAGAAGGATGCAGGCGTTGCGGATCTTTAAATTGTCCTCGGTCAAAAAGTGGGAAATTCTCAGAGCCTTGAATATCAATAACTTTGATGTACCCAAAAACTTGAAGGCTTGTGCGGGTGGTATTTGTAAGAAATCGAGCATGTAAAATGTCGATGACAGGCTCACATCTTACATCAAACCAGTGCACCTGATGCGTTGAAATCCGTTCAACAAGTATGTGTCTGTTTTTTAACAGGACGAGGACCAATTTGTAAAGCGGATTTAATTGTTTCACCTCCTTTTTCAGACAATTCACCGGACGACATATCAGCAACAGAACCAATTTGTAAAGCGGACTTAATTATTTAAAATTGACCCGACGACCCATCAGCAGGAATCAAACTCACTCGTAATGAATTAGCAGTACCATTATATTCCAACACTACGCAAACAGAGCAGACACTATAGTAACTCAATTCAAAAAGAGAGAGTCAAAGAATATAATATGTGGGCAGACAAGATAATCAAAAGTTCACTTTTTATCAGCAACAGAACCAATTTGTAAAGCCGATTTAAGTGAATAATTAATTAATTTTCATAAAATAATTGGTTATTATTTAAAATTCATGATTGTTAAATGTAGTAATATTTTACTTAATGTAGTAATAAGATATTACAATTATGATCTTACTTGCAGTCTTGTTAATGCATTCATTAATACATTTAATTCGTTCAACGACATCAATCACAATAATTACCTCAGCCGGTCCGCATATTGCCAATAACTGCGAAATGCAAATGGTCACGAATGAAATTTTAAAGAGTGTTGCTAAATGTCACACAATTTTACTTCATGTAGTAATGAGTAATTACTAATAAATCCCTTATATGCATTTATAGTCCCATTACCTTCTTAAATAATGTTTGACCTAAAAGTCAGTGACAAATGCTCATTTGTTTCTTTCGTGACATGCCTAATTTCCTTTTATTCTAAATTATTATATTTTCTTTTCTCTTTTTGCTAAATGGACCGAATTTGCCTTCTTGATATCTACTCTATTAATCAAGATTTACTAAGCTCAAGATTATTATCAATTTTTTTGAAATATAAAATAATTTCTTCCATTTTTATAAATAAATTCAACTTTGAAAAGAAATAATAAAAAAGTTGGCTATAAGATATTAAAATCTTATAAATTATGATTTCAAATTGAAATAAAGCAATATAAGGAAAAATAAAATTTCTAAGTACAAATATCTTTCAAAATTATCACTATACTATATTATTAAAAATGGTTTGGTCAGTTATCGATTCATGGGCATATTATAATCAATTTATTTTTAATTAATTATCATTTTTATCTAAAATACATTACATGTTTTATATATTTTCTAAAAAAATCTACTACTTTTCAAAAAATATCATGATTTACCCTTTTCAACTAAAATATGTTACATTTTCTATTTTTTCTTATTAAAACTCTTCTTTTTTCAAAAATATCACGGGTAAAATGATGTTTCGAGGAACCAAACTACACCACTTAGCCAACTTTGAGGCATTGATTGAACCACTTAAGTGCCTTAACATAATGTGAAACTTTGTGATAACATGCTAGGTACGTTTAGGAAGACCCTCGAAAAGAATTCGTGTTAAAGGATTAAATTTCAATTTTATAAAAATGCGTAAGCGAGCGTGCACGAGTAGAAGTTCTTAAGGAGTTAACTTGGAAATGAACTTTGTACTTGAGTAAGTGTATACTTAGTATGGTGAAATCATTTAAGTGATTAATCTTGAACCTTGTGTTGATTTGTAGATTACTGGACCAACCCGAGACTTACTACTACTTCGGGAATTCCAGGCAAGTTTGTTAAACTCTTACTCTATTGTTCAGAGTACGTATATTTTCAAATGTTCAATACTTGGGTATTCCAAAGTAGATATCAACTATTTTGTTGCGAGTATTGTGGCAAGTTTCTAATACTATATTCCACTTAGCAAAATATTTGATTCATAATGATGCAAAGTATATACTCTGTTGTTGTTGTGATAAATGTTTTCTCATATATATTGCAAGTACAATATTTTGATTATACTTGAATCTTTCGAGATCTTGATTGGTTTATATGCTATATGATATGGCAGTTATAAGCCGGGTTTTATAAAAGCTCTTAGAGTACAGCGTGCGAACCATATTTTGAACTTAGACCGGGAGTTGGTATATTTCTTCAGACCGTTGAGGTTTATTTTCCGATAAGTATATTGAATAGATAAGAGAGTAGTGGCATTGCATGTAATTTCTTAATATATAAGGATAAAATGGTAACTTCACAGGGGTTTATTGACTCAAAATGCCCTTAAATTATTCTCTTGTTCTCCTATTATATATAGAAGAGATATTACTACATATCATGCACAAAAACTCCCCCATACACTTGTTACAAAATCACTATACTATATTATTAAAAATGGTTTGGTCAGTTATCGATTCATGGGCATATTATAATCAATTTATTTTTAATTAATCATCATTTTTATCTAAAATACATTACATGTTTTATATATTTTCTAAAAAAATCTACTACTTTTCAAAAAATATCACGATTTACCCTTTTCAATTAAAATATGTTACATTTTCTATTTTTTCTTATTAAAACTTTTCTTCTTTCAAAAATATCACGGGTAAAATCTTACTCATTTATTTTAAAATATATTTTAATTATTAAATTTTTTTTAAACTATTTTAACATGCCTACTTATTTTTTTAACTATTAATATTACGTGCAATCATTACTTATTTATCAATTTCACATTTGTTTACGATCAAAAGTTCACTTTTTATTCAATTATATTAAAAACATTTGAAAGCCTCAATTATATTAAATAATCTTATAGTTACCGAATAACTGTGTTGTTTTGCATAAAAATTAACACAACGTTATTTACCATATTTACTAAATATGGACAATAGTGTGGACAACAGTTTCCGAAAAAATATAATAGAAATAAGTGGAGAATATAAGTGAGACGGGGGAGTGAATAATTAATTAATCTTCATAAAACAATAGGCTATTATTTAAAATTTCATTCGTGACCATTTGCATTTTTATTCGCAATATGCGGATTGATTGGGGGTAATTATTGCGATTGATGCAGTTGAGCGGATTAAATGTACATCCCTGATTTCCATAAAAAAATTCTTTTATGAATAAATAAATAAATAAAAATATAGGATAAAGAATAACATAAAATAGTTTTAGATATTATAAAAGAAAACATACGCATATTAGTTTAAAATATTAGTTTAAAATAATGCAAATTTCATAAATGAAAAGAAAAATTCAATTTAAATATACAGAATATTAATTTTGAAATAAAAATAATAATTTATAATCAATATTTTCTATTTACAGCTAAAAGGTTAGGAAAACAAGACGTCAGGTATACTAATGAATGCATTAACTAGGCTGATGAGCAAGTAAGGTCAGAACTGTAATCTCTCATTACTACATTAAGTAAAACTAGCATAAAAACCCGTGCAAGGCACGGGCCGCTAGCTTAGATTGTGATTTTAAGCTAAACTACGCATTATCAATGTCATTTAACATATATGATTGTATATTTTTGATGTTCATTGAGTTTTTATTGTTAATGTTATGACTATGTTGTACTTGCTTAAATATGTTGAAGTTTATAATGTGAAAACTAGTACGAGTAGTTTTGATAAATCATGTTTGTTTTTAATTTTGTTGTGGATTATAGAATAGAAATAGAGTGTTCTATGGATGTTTTCTAATTAAGAAGACATTTTTAAAATTATAATCCTAAATTTTTTCCAGTTCTTCAAAAATGATGCATTCATTTAGTTCATCTCCGACAATATTCAAGGTAGAAACTAAATAGTCTTCAAGATGATACAGTATGAGATTGTAGGTTTTAGTACTGATTTTACTCAAAAGGTTTCCTAAATCTTCTAATACTCTACTTAGGCCTTGCGTTTTTAGTTCTTAAAACTTTCTTTGTAACTCTTTTATGTCTTTTCTTCTGACATCTTGATTTTAAGTATTTTTTATCTTTATTTCTCTTCCCCTGTCTACCTAACTTTCAGAACATTGGACAATGTAGCTAATTGACTTAACTGGAACTACTTTGTGCCAAATCATTCTATTATTAAGTACGTTTGGTACCATTTCGATGTGTTTCAATTCTTTCAAACAAACAAACTTTTTTTTAACTCTGAACTTGAGAATTGATCAATTATGGATGGATAAATATTTTTTGCTTATATCATCGTAAGTTAAAATTGCTCATATGCCTTTTCAGTTCTGTCTGTGTTTTGACAATGAATTCATCATTTATTTTTTTCAAAATACACATCTTTAACAATTAAAACACGGGTCATTTTTCTAGCAATTAACATAAATTTCTATTTTTTGCGGCTAATTTTTTTTTCTAGGTATGGTTGCACATTTTTTCCGTCTGTTACAATGTACTTACTTTAATTTATATAGATAATTTGATTGATCGAGGACTATAATTTTAAATAACCCGGGCTGTATAATTGATTTGATCTGATCATAATGTACGATATGCAATATCATGTTTTTTTAAATTTGTTTTGGACTATATATTTTAATCTGTTTATTGTTTACACAAATTATTATCAAAATTTTAGAATATATAATTCATTTAATTGTTTTGTTGTACTATCTATTTATTTTTATTATCTCGCCTTTTACAATATTTTTACTCAAAACAAATAGTTTTTCATATGTTTTATTTATGTTTTTTAGTTATTTTACACACACACACACACACACACACACACACACACACACACACACACATATATATATATACCAAATAACTAATTATTTTATTTCATAAAATTAATTTAAAATTCATTTGATAATAACAAAAAATGTGTCATATATATAATGCATCCAATCTAATTATAAATCTAGTCACTTCTATTATATATATATATATAAAAAATGTATTATTAAAACCGAAACATTGAAAGTTTGATAGTCAGTAGGTACGATTCTCATATTTTGATATTTGTACTTTAATTCTTTTATTTTTACTACTTTATTTAATTTATTAAAAACAACAATTTTATTCAAAATATAGTTTGGTAGTCGGTCGGTCAATAAGACATTCATATTCTGATATTTGCACTTTAGTCCCTTTTCTTTTGCAATTTGACCTTAATTTATTAAAAACAACAATTTTAATTAAATATATTTTTAAAATATTGTTAAACACAAAACTCTTAAAACAAAATTTAATCACACTCAAACGGAAACACACACGTCAATTCAACATTAAGTTCAACAATCGCATAAAACTATTCAAATTTAAGATGAACTTCAAACAAAGTAAATATAAATGTAAAATAAAAAGAATATGAATGTCGTATGCATCACACTGACTTTATACTTGTAGTATAGATAAGAAAAAATAAGGGCTTTTTTCATAAATACCCAACCCAAAAATGTTTTTTGCAAAAATACTATGTGTTTTTTAAATTTTTTGCGAAAATACCAAAATATTTGCAAAAATACCAAAATATTTGCAAAAATACGGTCTGCAACTACTTTCAACCATATCTGCAACTGCAACCAAAATCAACCACACATGCAACTTTTTAATAAAAACGATTTTTGGTTGCATATGTGGTTGATTTTGATTGCAGTTGCAGATATGGTTGAAAGTAGTTGCAGACCGTATTTTTCCAAATATTTTGGTATTTTGCAAATATTTTCAAAAGATGGTAAAATTGCAAAAAAACTTAGAAAAAGTAGTATTTTTGGTAATTTCCCAATACTTTTATGGATATTGATAAATACATAAGATTTCTTTTATTTATATTAGTTTTATTATTGCTAGTGGGTTAAGAGTTGAGCCCCAATTTAGTAGCCCATTAAGAGCCGAGAAGTGAATAATTGCATAAGATTAAAAAAAAACTAGAAAATAGGAACCCATTCTCTCATCTCCTCTCTCGGCAGAAAAAAAAAACACACACACACACACTATCATGAAGCCAAGCTTTTAGAAGCTTAGAACTATTTGGATTTAGATCAGTTTTTATATGCAATTACAGATTTGTGAAGCCGATCACTTGCTCTTCGATTTTGTGTATTAAAACTTTGGTTTCGAGATGTTGGGTTTCAAACAAGCTTTCAAAAATTGAGTTTCACAAAGGGTATGAATCTTTTAGTTTTAAAACCCTTTTATTTCGTTTTTTTTTTTGAATCTTTGATTTTGAATTTTTGATGTTCAAAATTATGTTTTATAATTATGATTTTTACTTGTAAATTGGGGATTTTGTTAAACTTAGTGTTGGGGGCCCAACCGAGATCGGGCCGAATAGTGATTGGGCCGAGAAGTAATTGGGCCGAACGGTCACAGCCCACTTCTTCGTCCAGGTCCGTTGGATCTGACCGTTGCTTGACCGAGTCACCCGACTATTCAGGCGTAAGAACAGGACCACGCACGTGGCTGCTGCTCCCGAACAATCCGGGCGAACGGTTACCAGAGTGCCTATAAAAGCACCTGACAGGTTTGAATGAGATATACTCATTTTACGCTCACAAATACTTACACGTTCATTTAAACCTAATTGGAACCTCTAATTTATTCTCACACCGGAGGTGAATCGGGGGCCCAATCCCTCGCATTCTTCTCTTTTGACAGGTCGCCCCGAAGAGCTTCCTGGAGTACAACCCGACAGAAAACTGGTTCCAACATTTGGCGCCGTCTGTGGGACCGTGTAAGCCAATTCGTGACGTTAGCTGAGAACGATGGCAATCGATAGTTCTGAAGACAGGGTGCTCGGTTTTGCTGAAGCTCATCGCCAGGGTCCCTCCACGACTACACCCCCCATTAATCGGGTTCTCAATTTTGATGATGATTTGGAGGAGGGACCGATGCCCACACCCGAAGAACAAAAGGCCATGATTCTTAAATGGCGTGAAGAAACTGCTGCCAAAGGAGGAAGGCAGAAGGAAAAGGAAAGGCTGGAGGCCGAAGCCCAAGCTAAGGCGAAGAAGAGAGAGGAGGATCTCGCTAAGCTAGAAGCAATTAAAAGGCGAAGGGCTGAGCTGGATGCTGAGGAAAAGGCTCTCCAAGGTGCTGTGGAGACCGGAGAACAACTATTGGTACAGACCAGTCATAGGAGAGAAAAGAGGGTGCATGATGATGAAGATGGATCTTCGGATTCTGAATCACATCCCCGAAGGATCTGTTCAAAGGTGGTCGTACGATCGGATACCGACAAGAAAGGAGATCCTCGCATGAAAGACAGGCTGAGCCGAATGGAAAAGGCGATGTTCGGCGATCGTAGAATTAGTCACGAGCCGGTAGTGTCGGAGGAAATCGAGCAGTATAGACCTCCCCCTGGAAGACAATTCCCGAAGATGAACGAATTCAATGGGAAAGGCGACCCTGAAGACCATTGCGAGAAGTATGAGTCCCTTATGACAGGCATGGGGCACTGTGATGTCATGCTTTGCAAAATGTTCAAGACATATCTGAAGGGTCCAGCTACCATGTGGTACAGGTCAATGAAACCAAGGTCGATATGTTCTTACGACCAGCTAAAAAGAAAATTCTTGAGGCACTATTCGCATCTGTGCCGAAGAGAGAAGGATACCGAAGCTTTAATACACTGTAGACAAAGGCCGAACGAAGAGTTGGGAGATTATTTGGCCAGGTTTAAGGAAGAGGCTGGAATGGTAACAAATTTGGACAAAGTAAAGGCTGCTAGGTTCTTATCGGCAGGACTAGACCCCATCAAAGGTAAAAAACTCCGATCTTCTCTTTATGATATTCCCCCTAAATCCCTGAATGATATATACTTGAGAGGTGAGAGTATCCGACGGAAGATGGAATCCATCGGGGGGTTTAAAGAAGCCAAGAGAGAAGATAGGGGGAAAAAAGGATATGACAGGTACGATGCAGGGCGAAGATTCGATGATAGGCGTGATGAGGCGAAGGGTCGCGATAAAGCTGCCGAACGAAGGAGAGATAGGGATGACACAGCATTTACCCCTCTGAATGCACCAATCTCGAAGATTCTCCACGAGATAAAAGGAAAGCCTGGCTTCGTTCGCCCAGCACGAATGAAGATGCCCGATTATAAGAAAAATGGTAACAAGTATTGCGATTATCATCAGGACAAGGGTCACAACACTGATGAGTGTTACCATCTAAAAAAGCTGATAGAAAAGATGATCAAGGAGGGAGAACTGAATAAATTTGTCAAAGACCTGAGGGACAAGCTAGCCCCGAAGGAAGACAAACGAAAAGAGCCCGAAGAGGTCAAAAGGTACAGAGGCGAAGTAAAAACCATATTCGGTGGAAGCACCCTGGGACGAGATAGCAAGACGGCCAAGAAAAGGTACGCAAAACAGGTTTACAATTTGTACCAGTTTCAATCTGCCAAACAGGCGATGCCGATCATGTTTACCGAGGATGACTATGAGGATGTGATTTGGCCTCATGAAGACCCTTTGCTCATCAATCCGGTAATCGGGCAAAACAAAATATGGAAAGCTCTGATAGACGGAGGGAGCTCGGTGAACATTCTGTATCATCGAACGTATAGTAAAATGAACCTTGGAGGCGAACAGCTGGAACCCTGCCATGAAGCTCCCCTGTACGGCTTCGGGAATCAGCCAGTCCCTATTGAAGGTACTATCACTCTATCTGTCCTTTTGGGTAAAGCTCCATATACTGTGGAAAAGCAGGTCAAGTTCTATGTGGTTCGGGTTGAAAGCCCCTACAATGCCATTCTCGGAAGGCCAGCTCTTACTTCTTTTCAAGCGGTAGCATCAATACCTCATCTTAAATTGAAATTTCCGACTGAGCATGGAATCGGGGAAATGAGGGGCGATCAAAAAACTGCTCGAATCATCATGTTGGACGATCTGGACAAGGATCTTAAATTAAACTGCTCGAAATCAGCGGAAGTCGCCAAACCCTAAATATTGAGTTAGAGAAATTTGGTGCGGACCTATCCAACCCAATTGCCGAACCAGCAGCAGAAACCGAAGAGGTAGAGCTATATGCGGGCTGTTCGGGAAAAATGGTGCGAATCGGGAAAAATATGGAACCTGACCTCAAGAGGAAAGTGATCGAAGTTGTCAGACAATACCACGACGTCTTCGCCTGGGGGCCGGAGGATATGCCTGGCTTGGATCCAAAGACGGCGAAGCATTGTCTCAATGTTAAACCTGAGGCAAAGCCAGTAAGGCAAAGAAAGAGAACATTCGCCATGGAACGACAGAAGATCATTGAAGCCGAAGTGGAAAAACTTTTGGAAGCAAAATTCATAGAGGAAATCGAATACCCGGACTGGCTAGCCAATGTGGTGGTGGTAAAGAAAGCTAACAATAAATGGTGAATGTGTGTGGACTACACCGACTTAAACAAAGCCTGCCCGAAGGACCACTACCCGCTTCCCAGCATTGACCAGCTGACAGACGCCACTGCTGGATATCAGGTACTTAGTTTTTTGGATGCTTTTTCAGGATACCATCAGATTGCAATGAATGCCGAGGATATTCCAAAGACAGCATTCATCACCCCGAAAGGAACATATGCCTACATCAAAATGCCTTTCGGCCTGAAAAACGCAGGAGCCACATTCCAAAGAGTGGTCAATCGGATTTTCCATAAACAAATTGGGAGAAACATGGAATGCTATGTGGATGATATGATTGTTAAGTCCCAGTTCGAAGATCACATGGAAGACCTCAAAGAGTGCTTCGAGACATTAAGGAAGCACGACATGAAGATTAATCCGAACAAGTGTACTTTCGGAGTCTCCAGTGGGAAATTCCTAGGGTACATGGTCAGTGCCCGAGGGATCGAGGCAAACCCGGAAAAAATACAAGCAGTGATCGACATGGAACAGCCGAAGACAGTTCGGGATGTACAGAAATTGACCGGTCGAATGGCCGCCTTGCGAAGATTTATTTCCAGATCAGCAGAAAAGGCCCTGCCTTTCTTTGAAGCACTCCGGGGATCGAAGAATTTTGAATGGGGATCGGAGTGGCAGAGTGCATTCGAGGAGGTGAAGGAGTATCTCACCAAGGCGCCTCTCCTGATGAGGCCCGATCCGAAGGAAACTTTACAGCTGTACTTAGCAGTGAGCGACCGAACTCTTGGAGCAGTACTAGTTAAAGAACATAACAGCTCTCAACACCCGGTGTTTTATGTATCCCACATGCTGAAGGATGCGGAAACAAGATATCCAAATGCAGAAAAGTTCGCCTACGGCCTTGTAATGGCGACCCGAAAGCTACGTCATTATTTTCAGGGGCGAACGGTACAGGTTATAACCGATCAACCCCTCAAGAAAATTTTGACAAGACCAGAGGCGTCCGGAAGGGTGGTAGCTTGGTCCATCGAGCTGGGAGAATATGATTTGGAATACATACCCAGAACGTCCATCAAAGCCCAAGCATTGGCAGACTTCATGGTCGAATGCTATTTTTCAGGACCAAAAGACCTAGCTCCCGAAGAGCAGCTGGTCCGATCGCCAGGCAAGTGGAAATTGTTCGTAGATGGGTCGGTAGCCGGGTCAAAGTGTGGGGCAGGATTAATCCTTTCAAGTCCAGACGGGTTCGAAATCTGCCAAGCAATAAGATTCACTTTCCCGCTAACCAATAATGAGGCCGAGTACGAAGCATTGCTAGCCGGTTTAAACCTGGCCAAAAATCTCGAGGTAAGAAATTTACGGGCATTTAGTGATTCTATGTTAGTGGTGAAGCACTTTTCAGGAGAGTACGAACAAAGAGAGCTTCGACTCAAGGCTTACGCCGCAAAGGTAAAGGACTCATCGGTCTCATTTGAATCTTTCGAATTAAGTCAAGTAGGGAGAGAGGATAACAGCCGAGCCGATGCTCTGTCAAGATTGGCTTCGGCCGAAACACACAACCTCACAGGATCCATCTACCTGACTGAAGTAAAAAACCCTTCAATCGACAAGCAACAATGCATGGAAATCCACCAAGGCATTAACTGGATGACCCCGATCAGGGCCTATCTAGAAAAAGGTACTTTGCCCCTGGACCGGAAAGAGGCTCAAAAAGTGAAGTACAGGGCAGCAAGCTACACCATCATCGGTAACAAGTTGTATAGAAGGTCAGCAACGGAACCCCTTCTCCGATGTTTGGATCCCGAAGAACAAATACTGGCCTTAGAAACAGTTCACGAAGGAATATGCGGAGAACATCTTGCCGGTCGGTCACTTGCCTTCAAAATCCTCAGACAAGGGTTTTATTGGCCGACTTTGCGAGCAGATGCGGCCGATTACGCAAAGAAGTGTCGACAATGCCAATTATTCAGTACTATCCCGAAGCAGCCACCAGAAGAAATGGCATCAGTCCTAAGCCCCATTCCTTTCGCCATGTGGGCTGTAGATATCGTGGGAATTCTACCTAAGAGCACGAAACAAGCCAAGTACTGCATAGTGGCGATCGACTATATGACCAAATGGGTTGAAGCAAGACCTCTGGCGACCATAACCGAAGAAGCAGCAAAAAAATTCATGTTAGAGCAAGTCATACTCAGGTTCGGGATCCCGAAGGTCTGTGTATCCGACAATGGGACCCAATTCATCGGGAACAAATTCCGGAAGTTCCTGACGCATTTCGGAATACAACAAAAATTTAGCTCGGTCGGTCATCCTCAAGGAAATGGAGCAATCGAAGCTGCAAACAAAATCATCTTCGATGGAATAAAAAAGCGACTAGGAGGTCGGACTGGGTGTTGTGGGCATACCGAACAACCCCACGTTCATCAACCGGAGAAACACCTTTCAAGTTGGCATTCGGGACCGACGCCCTGGTTCCTGTTGAGGTCGGACTGGACTCCTACCGAACGGAGGTATTCAACGTCGAAGCAAACGAATTCGGCCTTCGGGCCAATGTGGATTTATTGGAAGAAGAGAGAGAGGCAGCTCACCTAAGGAATTTGAAATATCAGCTCCAGGCAGCCCAATACTACGACGCCGGAGTAAAGAAAAGGACCTTCATGGTGGGAGATTTGGTGCTGCGGGAATTGGCTACTTCTATGCCAACTAAGCAGGGAAAACTAATGCCAAACTGGGAAGGCCCGTATAAAGTAACTGAGATAGTTCGACCTGGTACCTACAAATTAGCAACCACATCTGGCGACCCGATCAAGAACACATGGCACGCCTCTAGGTTACGAAGATATTTCCAGTAGCCTTCATCCAATCTAGAGGAATATGGCCGAACAAAAGGTGCTCGCCACTCAAGTTCTTGTTTTCACTTCATACTAAGTTTTCTTTTCTGAAAAGCATGTAGAGTTGAATAATTTATCAATAAAATACATGTTCCCCTGTTCTACTTATTTTATCAGTTATGCATTATAATGTTATAAGTCGGACATTTATCTGGGGACGACCAGAAACGATAAATGCCACGACTTCTTGAATAATGTTTCATAAATTTGGCGATCGGATAACCAAACAGCCAAACTTTGGGAGAATCCAGACATGTTAGGCGAAAAGGAAAGCCGAAGATACATATAATGGTTAAATTTTATTAATTATGTTAAGGCAAAATGAAGCCGAAGACACATAAAACTGATTGAATTACGTTAAGGCGAAGTTAATAAGCCGAAGACACGTAAATTTTATTAATTATGTTAAGGCAAAATGAAGCCGAAGACACATAAAACTGATTGAATTACGTTAAGGCGAAGTTGATAAGCCGCAGACACGTAAATTTCATTAATTATGTTAAGGCGAGGTTGATAAGCCGAAGACACGTAAATTTTATCAATTATGTTAAGGCGAAGTCGATAAGCCAAAGACACATAAAATTTTACAAAATATGTTAAGGCAATGATTGAAGGCCGAAGATGCATAAAATTTATAAATTATGTTCAAGGCGGAATAAAAGCCGAAAACTCACTAATAAAAGGCCCGAAGGCTTAATAAAGTACAAAGAGTTAAAACCCGAAGGCTTAGTAAAGTACAAGCTACAAAAGGAAATATTACTGCCCGAAGGCCTACTCTGACAGATCCTCGTCTTCGCCTGAGGAGACCGCCGGAAGCTCGTCCTCATCAGGGCGACCGACGGGATCGCTGAAACCAGGCTCTATCAGGGGCTGATGATCCAAGCCCATGGCGGCCGCCCTCCTCACGACTTCGTCGTGGCCCATCTGGTAGCACCGCTCTTCGGCGATCAGCCGCAGCTTGGTCTCCTTACGAGCCAGTTTCCTCGAAGCCTTGAGGGACAGGTTCCGACGAGTCAGCCTAGCCCGAAGGGAATCCAGCTCCTTCTGCATCGCCTCCTTGTCAGCCCTTAGCGCCATAGATTGGCCTTCTAGCCTTTCCACATCGCCAACAGCTTGGCGGAGAGCAGCCTCCGATCGGACCGACCGAACCTCCAGTTCCCGAATTTGGTCGAATCTGCCCTGCATATCCTTCACCTTGTCGGTGATGACAGCAGCCATCGGCGTCGCCTAAAATAAGGAAAAAGACCTTGGTTAAAAAAATGCAAGAACAAGAAATTGAAAGGAAAAGCAAATATATTACCAAAGAAAGGAAGGCCATCATGTTGGCGCAGGCATCGGCGATATCCAACCGATCGTAGTTAGGGCGATCAGCCGGAAGCACCAAAGCCCGGCATAAATCAGGAGCTATCTCCTTGATCGCCTTAGGGTCGGCCGAGGTGACAGCATCGGACTCCAGGATCGCCCACTGAGGGACGTACGTCTTCAGAACGTCCCCCCGCCGAACCCTCTTCCTGACCAGGGGAGTCTCGGTCACCTGCTCCGCATTCTCGGTTCGAGAGGGAGACGTCAGGACCGATTGTTCAGGTGCCCGTTTATCGCCCTCCTGGCGATCCTCATTGGTCGCAGCCCCCGTCTCGGCCGCTTCAGCCATCCTAGCCGCTAAAGCTGCCTGCTCCGCCTCAAACTTGGCCCTCTTTCGTTCGACGATAGCCTGGCGAGAAGACACTGTAAAAGAAAGAAAAGGGTGTTAGACATTTTAAAAGACAGCATAAAAGGGAAGACAGAAGCACAGAAGAAAGAAAAGTAAAAATCTAGTGCAAGGGACGAGGAATGTTACCATTACCCCATAGGGCGAAAAGCCATTGGCGATCCCTAAGGTCCTCTAAGGGAATCCGGCCCATATCAAAATTGCACAACCTTCGGTATTCATGCAATTCGCCACCTGAAAGGGTGGGTTTAACTATTTTGGTCGAAGGATCGACCACCTGCCACTGAGACGCAACACCAATCTTAGGGCCCGAGATAAAGCACCACTTGTCGTGACTGCCTTTGTTGTTAGAATTGGTCTCTACCCACTCGGCCCTGTTAGTACGGCGAACGATGGAGTAGAAACCCTTGCTCTTACCATTCTTCCGGAAGTCGTGATGGTGCCAGAACAGGGCGGGAGTTGGGTCAACATTTGCCGCCAGACATCGGCATTGGAAGCCGTTCATATGCAAAAACCCATTTGGATCCATTTGGCCCAAAGCTATCCCCATCTGGGCGAATAGTTGCTTCACTATGGGAAGCATCGGAACCCGAAAACCGCATTTTAAAGCGGCTTCAGAGATTCCGGTAGCCACATCACCATAGCCCTTCGGGACATGAGGATTGAACCATATCCGGTCGGCGGCTCTCGGCAGATATGTATGCCAGGCACCGGTCGGGATATCGAACTCTTTCGGTAACTTAGCCACCCTGTCCTCAGACAGCCGAGTCGGATGATTCGCCGCGGGGAATTCATCGACATCATGAAACGGGTATCTGTCCGGAGATATAGATCTGGGAGATTGTCCCGATGTAGAAGACGACCGATCCATAATTCCTGCATTAATATGAAGAAATTAGCCTTGTACTCGGACATGGACAAGAAAGAGAAGAAAGGAAAAGTGGTCGCCGAGTACAGGGGGCTTGGATCGGTCGGGGAATTACTAGCTTCTAAGCCAATGAAAAAGGAGTAATCTCTAAAGGAGCTACGCAGCCCGAAGACTGTTCTAAGGGTTGACCCGTCCCGAAGGTTGTTCTAAGGACGAATTCATCCCGAAGATCGTTCTAGGGACAAACTGGCCTCAGAAATTGTTCTTAGGATGAATCTACCTACTGGTCTGACTACCGACATAATTATGGCTACCTTTTCAACAGCAAGTATAACCCAAAGCAAAAAAAAATACTATTATGCCTAAATTATAGTGGACATAATCGGAAAAGTTCAACGAGAAATGGGAAATCGCGCAAAAAGATACAGAGAACTTACTTGTGATACGAGCTGGAGGAGGATTTGAACCCGAGATAATGGAGATTGTTGATAACTGCAAATAGATGGGCTGGAGAGAAACTGGCAGAATGTCTTTGCTTTTGAATATGTGAGTGACGACGATTGGGGGGAAATTTGGCATTTATACAGAAGGATATGTGACGTTTGGACAGTAAAATGTAAGCGTTTAATCTCGATCGCACGATCCAAGTCGTTTGGGATTCGACGGTGATGATCCAGTACTAATCTCGAGAAATTACGGCTGTCATCATTAATTACGACACGATTCTCTAGGTGACGTGTCATAAACGGATAGACACGGAACCGTTGGAGTCTATCCCGAAGAGAAGTAAAGAGCTAGGACTCCGGACGCATTGACATCCGACCGAAGTCCAGGGACATGTTGGGGGCCCAACCGAGATCGGGCCGAATAGTGATTGGGCCGAGAAGTAATTGGGCCGAACGGTCACAGCCCACTTCTTCGTCCAGGTCCGTTGGATCTGACCGTTGCTTGACCGAGTCGCCCGACTATTCAGGCGTAAGAACAGGACCACGCACGTGGCTGCTGCTCCCGAACAATCCGGGCGAACGGTTACCAGAGTGCCTATAAAAGCACCTGACAGGTTTGAATGAGATATACTCATTTTACGCTCACAAATACTTACACGTTCATTTAAACCTAATTGGAACCTCTAATTTATTCTCACATCGGAGGTGAATCGGGGGCCCAATCCCTCGCATTCTTCTCTTTTGACAGGTCGCCCCGAAGAGCTTCCTGGAGTACAACCCGACAGAAAACTGGTTCCAACACCTAGTTTTTATTTTGAATTGATGGTTCTATATATTGAATTGGGTGTTGTAATTGTTTGGGGTTGTGGTTTGAGGTGCTGATTGTTGTCATCGGAAACGAATCAGTGGGGCGGAGTGTTGTGCGAGAGGAAGAGATTGAGGAGAAAGAGAGGAGGGATTGAGAGAAGGAGAAGAGGACCGAGAGAGAGATTGGAGACAGATATATTGAGGGAGAATAGGAGAGGGAGAGAGATTGAAGGGAAGAGATGGAGGAAGAGCAGGAGAGAGAGAGAGAGAGAGCAGTAGAGATGGGTGGTGGCGTGGTGGCTGCTGCAGCGTCTACCGGCCATGCTACAGTGGTGGTGGTGATGAATGCTTACGTTTTGTATTAATTTTATTAAAATGGATGATTAAAAATTGGGTAATTGATTTTAAAAGTGTAATGCTTGAGGTACCGAATTTTGGTACCAAATGATGTAGCATTGGTGATGTGGAAGTTTGAGATGATTTTATTGGGATAATTAATGTGAATGTAGGGGGGGGGGTCCGCTATTATTAATTAAGTTGTAGCCAATAAGAACATGACATGTGGCATTTGGGATCCATTTTGGGATTCAATTTGGTACCCCTAGATGGATTTATTTTAGAGTTTTTCCTATTCACGAGAACAATGAGCTTCAACGCAGGTAGAGTATTAATATTATTTGATTTTGTGCACATCGAAATCGAGGCAAGTTCCTTCTGACCCTCACTCCTACTGCATTATTTTGAGGAATATTTATTTCTAAATTTTGGTTAAATTATTTTCTGAAATGTTTATTTGAATATTTTCTGTCAGTTTATTTTGTTATAAAATGTGTAATGTCATTTTATTCATTCCAGAGACACCTTTAAAAATATTTCTTGTCCCTAAAGCGTATTTAATTCAAATTTTCTAGGCATCTTATTTGTTCAAAATGACCTTAAAAGTCATTCAGTTATAACTACTCTCCTATATTGAGATTGTTAAAAATTTATTGATTTCATTCAGAGTTATTGTTCAGATCCGATAATTTTTATTTTCAATTTCTAAATTTGATTCATTCTTCGAATCAAATATATATGTTTGGAATAGTGAAAAGCTGGATAAAATTTCATCAGAACCTACTCTTAAATAATTATCCCATCGTAATGATATATTGTTTAAATTGATTTGAGTTGTTCCTATCATTCAGGACGACTCCAAATAATTTATTTCATCTAACGAATCTCTTTTGTTCGGGTTTGTTCCCTGTACGTCTTGAGTTGACATATTGTTCATGTCAATATAATTAATTTTATAAGATATGGTAACGGCCCATTGTTGGGGTAGATATCGCACAAACAGTAGAATGACGGTCGGCCAGAGTTACATAGGGATTTTCAATTAATTTATTCACACTTCATTTTCATAACTTTTCTGGAGGAATAATCTTTTCTCCAACTGGTCAACTTGGGAGTAGCCCATGGATTTTCTTTCTAATCAACACGAGATATAAACTCGTGGTATCAAGAGAGGAATATATTTATATTTGGCACAATGGATGCCGGGTTGATTTTGCAACCCACTATTTGCTAGCAAAATGAAATTGTGATACTTGCGACATAGTAGTGATCGTGCTATGGGGTATCACAGGTGTGCGGCACTTGAGACATGGTAGTTGATCACACCGCGGGGTATCGTAAAGGAGACAGACCAGTATCTACTACTTTTAAATTTCAAATGCGATTGTTTTGAGACAAATGATTCGATAAGCCAATGGACTTTTAGTCCGTCAGAATAAATTGTCACACTTCGATTTTTGTAAATACTATTTCCTTTTCACTCAATACTAGTGTTGGTAAGAGAGAGCCAATCAGTGGATTTGCTGAGCACATAGTTGCTCACCCATGTTGTTAATTATATTTTTTATAGTTAAAGAGGAAATAGGCGATTCATCCCTATACAAGGCTAAAGGGAAAGAAAAGATGCAACAAGGCACCGACTTGGAATAGCACCGTTATTTAAGAGACTCTGTCAGGGAAGCTGCACCGGACATAATTATCTACCAATGAACTTTATGTATCTAGTGGCTTGGTGTGTATTAAGTAGTAATGATGTAATAAGTCAGAGATATAACGATGTCTGGACTTGTGGGCTGGAACCACTGCTTGTTGTATGGATTATAATTATTTTGATATGTATTATATTTTGTGTGTTACAGATGACTATGGTACGTGGCGTCCTGAGTCTTCTGATAATGGATTTGGGGGCGTCACAATTATTGAAAATGTTACTTAATATATTAATAGATACTTGAAACGATTGATTTTATTTTGTGGATCGTTTTTGTATAAAAATTATTGTAATATTTTATTATAATGCTTGAATCTAGATGCTATATAGTTTATCAATCAGAAAAAATTAATTATTTTAAGACCAATCAAATACCACTCCTAAATTTTAGACCAAACATATTATAGAATTTTTTTCCCCTTATTTATCATTCTCATCCTATTTTAATAATCAATATTAGTTCACAATTCTAATTTAAATTTAGTAATAACTTGATTTAAAATATCCATATATTACATATTTGTTTTAGTCACAAAAATATTTGTTAGTCACTTTTTCTTTATTTAAAATCAGATATTTATAATTAAAGTTTCATAACTATATATTAATCAAAAAATTTGATTACTATTTTACAATAAATACAATATTAATAATTCAATTTCAAGTATCAAATTTATAATATAAAATTTTAATAACTATTTGTTATTCATTTATTTACATGCATATTACATTATTTATATAGGTTAATAGTTACATTATTTTATGCTTTAAATATATGTTAAAATTTTAAAAGTGGATTTTTTTTAATAATATAACTATTTTAAACGTGTCTCATTCAAATTACACGTTGGTTGGTAGTTAAGCCGTCTTTTACACCGATTTAAAATAATAGACTATTTAGATTAAATTAAATTTAAATTTTGAATTACTTTAATTCACGTGTAATTTTTAAAATCATACTTCAACAAACACTTCATCTTAGTAAGTATAATTCTTTTAAAGATAAATAAAATTAAAATTTTAAAGTAAAAGAAATTAACATTAGTACAAAATATGTTGACGAAGTATTAATAATTCAATTTACCAATGTAAAAATAATTTAAACCTATCTTGCTCAAATTACACGTGGATCAACTAAACGGTTTTTCAGGCCGTTTTAAATTAATATTAACAATCTAAGTTCGATTAATAACATAAAATTTTAAATTATTTTAATTCATAAGTAACTTTTAAAATTGTACGTGAACAAATACATTATCTTTTTAAGTACTTTTAATTTATTAATAAGACATATCTTCATATTAGTTTGATAATATATTCTCTATAAGCTTATTACGGATCTCTGAAGTTCAAATAGTGTTAGGTCCCGATAAGTTTGTAGAAGGGAGGGGGGGGGGGGGGGTTGAATACAAACTATACCGTTTTATCGAATTTGTTCTTCTTATGATTATACAATTCAAGAACAAATAATTGCGGAATTAAATGAAACAAAATTCAAGTTAAAATAACTTATATTAAACTTGAAAGGTGTTACAAATATTCTACTGATTACAAAGATTGAATCTCAAACTAATTAAAACAAATTTAGAATAAATTCGACATGAACTTATCTATTTTTGTAATAAAAAGATAGAACGATAAATGATAGTTCGAGATAAATTCAGGTGGACAAAAACAATCCACCTGAATTTTTAATTCTTGTGTCATCTTATTTGTGTTTCTGTTCTTGTTTTTTATTTCACATCTTCACTATCAAGAATCAAGAAGAATTTTTAAAGATTGTATTCAACCCCCCCCCCCCCCCCTCTACAATCTTGATTCATTGTCTGGGAATAACAGAAATGTCTTTTGGTATGAAACAATTGACTCTTAATCCTGATGGGAAGGAAATTGCTAATCTCCTGGTTGAAGAATATAATCTACAGAGAAGTTCTTTTCAGAATCTCAGAGCAGCTATCTACCAGATTGATGAGGAAGATGAAGAGCTCAGAAATCTAAAGGAAAGACTGATTCAAATTCTTGAAGACAAAGAAGAAAAGTTAATATCAGAATTCTTGAAGATGAATCTGTTCTATCAAAAAATTTAAAAAGATAAGTTGCTACTGATATTTCTTGTACATTTTGTAAATATATTTTTGGCATCATTGAATCTAGGAATCTATACTTTATTTTACAAAGTATGAGATTGGGGGAGATTGTTAGATCAGGATTAAATGATCGTCAGGATCTGGACTATTGATCAGGATTGCTGACGTCATCAGTATTGTACGAGCGTCAGTATCAGGATTGCTATCAGGACTATGATCAGTATTATCATCAGGATTGGAAGTTGATCAGTATTACTTCAAGATAACTATCGAGTCCAGAGAAATAAGGAAGATTGATTTGTTGATTCCTAGTTTATAGGAATGCAGCTGTCGGTTAGGATATGTATCAATATAGTTTGTAATTGATTTGGTCTTATCTTGTAATCGATAGAGCAACTGTGTGTGCTATATAAACACAATTTAGATTTTGATTTTATATCAATCACATACACGAGTATCATTGTAACCTAGCAGCTTTCAAGAACATCAGAATTTCTTGAGAGAGTTTTGTAACAGTTTTATACCAGAATTAATAAAGCTGTTATTATTCATATTTGTGTTTATTAAAGCCAAGAATCTTATACAATTGTATTCAACCCCCCTTCTACAATTGTTAATTGCTGGGCAACAAGGTAAAAGATGCTATTGGAAGGAGAATTGATGTTGTTGCTCCTTCTACCTCTCAGAGATTCAAACAGGATAAGCTGGTGAAGGATGTTGTTGCTCTTACAATAAGGATGGATAAGATGGAGAAGAAAATGGACACCTTCTTGGCTAATCAAAATCTTCAGACTCAGCTTCTGCAACAGTTAGTGCAGGTTACTGGTGTTACTCAAACCTTTGATGATAAGAAAAAGGGGGAGAGTTCACTAGTGGTCTCTGGAACAGTAGCCAATACCAAGGGTGTGCCATCAAGTCAGGGGGAGGGGGAGATACCTTTAATCATTGCAAATTCAAGTCTTTCTCAACTCACAAAGGTGGTCTCCAGCCAAAGATGCTCCAGCCAAGAATGAAATCTTCCTCAATTCTGAAAGGCTAATCAAGGAGTCTATCTTCAAGGCCGTGACTTCTTCATCAACATCCAAGATAGTGTATGTCCACACAACTATCTTAAATGTCCTCACTCCTGATACTATCATTCTTCAAAAGGAATATGATGTTGAACACTCAAGTATCAAGGAGTTTGAACCAATATTCAGTGGCAGGACTGACTCTCCACCAAGACATCATGGCAAGAACAAACTAGAGGTGGACTATCCATTTCCCAAGCCTGATGATTCTAAGGTGTTAGCAGCACTTATCAGGAATCTCAAGACTACTAATGACATATAGCTGAGACAAGGGTTGGTTGTGATCTACAGAAATGGTAAAGCAATTCACATCACAAGTAGTCATCTCAGGTTCAATGAAGTCAAAGCAAAAGAGATTTCCAGAATAAGAAGAGAAGCCAATCCCCAGGGCTATGAATCTACACCTGAGAAACAGGCTAGATTGACCCAAGAACTTATGAGGGAGATGGAGGAAGAAAGTAGTAAGGCTTTAGGGGAAGAAGCCCCTACAAAAAGAAAACTGAAGAAAAGGAAGACAGTGCCTAAGGCCAAGCCTACCAGATGGAAGCAAAGATCAAATAGGCCTGTCTCACCTGAAAAAGTGGAAGAGAAGAGGGATACAGGGAAGAGAATTGTCTTTGAAGACCCTATTCCAGCTTCAACTCAATCTCAAACCACCTTCCATGAGACTCTTGTAGAGCTCAAAGAAGAACCTATTGAGTTTGAAAACTTGGTTTTCCCTAAGTTCATCATTGAAGCTGAAAAGAAGTCAAAGAAAAGGGAACTAGTTAAGAAAGCTCAACAAGGATCAATCAATGTTGCACCAAGAGTTGTCAAGCCAATTGAGAACAAGGCAGACTTTTTGTACATTGCAGAAATACAGGAGTACTCAACTTTGGATCTATTT
The DNA here is from genome assembly GCA_030848705.1 of Heracleum sosnowskyi. NCBI lineage: Eukaryota > Viridiplantae > Streptophyta > Magnoliopsida > Apiales > Apiaceae > Heracleum > Heracleum sosnowskyi. The sequence goes on along the minus strand of CM061236.1, from coordinate 81,779,761 downwards.
CTAGATGAAGTTATTGAAATAAGAGGCACAGACAAATTCAGAGATCTGCCTGAAAGACTAACCTTTGTCTACAAAGGAGGGAAAGTGAGAGCATGGCCCTTGCAACAAGTGTTGAATGAAGGATATTTCATCTTGGTGAAAGTCTTCTGTAACACCCCTAGATCCGGGGTCGGAGATCCATGTTGTCACTACCACATAAATTCCCAATTTACAATACTTACCATCATGATCCCTCCAAGTTATTACATCACACAGATTATAGTCTCAGAAACAATAATTAACATTACCATAGAGTCATCAAATCCATCAAATTCAGATTATTACAGACCAAGTGTTATCCTCCCAAAAGGTAGTTACCGATAGAGCCTCTATTTGAAACAATATTGGAACCAAAATGTTTGCTTGATTTAAAGGTCTAACATAAGTCATACTTAAATATAAGGCGAACCAACCATAGCTGGAACCCTATCCTACTACACCCATCTACCTGGTGTGGGTCTCTGACAAACAGCCTACGGTAGTGCTGCGCGTTTCCCACGCGCGGCGAACAGTGGTCCTTTGCCTGGCCATGCCGTTGATCTGTTGTGTTGTGATATATATATAAAGAAAGCAAGAGTGAGCAATATAGCTCAACATATAATATAAGTAATTGAAATATAGCTTTAACCTTTTTGGAAAACTTGTGGTCACATACTCGACCATACTTTTCAATATCAAAGTACTATAATGAATTATTTCATCAAAACATATTACCGTTCGAAGATCGAACGAAGAATGCAAGTATTCAAATACTGTCACACTATCGGTAACTCAACACCTTGGCCTTCGTTACAATGTGCAGTTCAATTCCAATTGGAAGAAGGGGAATTTACTGGAACACACTACGATACCCGATGATCAGTCGCTGTATCGTAAACATAATTTCTCTACTAGTAGAAGGACGATTTCCTATTCGGTTATCACCCTGGCCGCATACGGGGCTATTATGCTACCTGGCACCTGTTTCATTGTCGAGCATATGGTCACTACCTGGCACCTTTATCATTGCCAGGCAAGCCTTCATACTACCTGGCACCTGTTTCATTGCCGAGTATGACCTCACACTACCTGGCACCTGAAATAATATTTGGGAAATAACATTTGGGAACCCCTACTATATTCAAATGATTTTTCTGAAGATCAGAAAATATTTTAAATAATTAAATAAGTCTTTAAATAATTTTTAAATCATTTTAAAAATATTTAATAAATATTTAAATAATATTTATTAAACAAGTAAACCATTTGAAATATTTAATAAATATTTAAATAATATTTATTAAATAGTAAATAATTAAATAAATCCTTTTTAAACGAATATTCAAATGAATATTTATTTAATTAAATAAATATTCAAATAATATTTATTAAATCAATTAAATCATTTTACATTTAAAATATCCAATTTATATTTATTGGAATATTTTAAATCAATATTTGAAAATAATCTATCTCCGGCAATCTCCGGGTTTTTATGACAGCGTTTATGAAACTATTCCGACTCCCAGTCTAAGTTGAATATCAAAATACACTCTACCGCGTAGAGTACCATATACTCCGATATACATCTATATACGTATATCGCATATAAAAAAATCATTCGACATTTGAAAACTCGTATGATAATCAAAACAATCATTTATTTAAAGCAGTCATATCACAACAACAACAGTTTACAAAAATAACCGAATACTTAAGCTTCGGGTTTGGAAACTTGCCTGGTAGTCTCGGGGTGGTCGAGTCTCGGGAATTGGGATGACGATCTATGAATAGCCATTAAACATCCGATTAGACCCTTAAACGATTCAATTATACTATGACACCATATAATAACGAGACTTCTTAACGACACCTTAATTAATCCATACTAGCCTCTTACAAGTCCATGTTATCCACTCATCACTTATAGTTCGTAATGTTTTTCAAAATCGAATCCTTTTTAAATCGTAACTTAAGTTCATGTCGAACTATCCACTTAAGAGGTTTTCCACTTGTGCACTTTCTGTTCAAACATTTTTGTAAAATCGAAATTTCGAATTTTCACTTAATTCTTTGTGAGTTATTTTCCTTTCTGTCCCATCTTTCTGTCAGCAAAGTTTCAGAATTTTATCAATCTTTTATGGGGTCCGAATTCAATTTACAATCCAGTGTTTTGTAGCAGCTTTTTGTTCTTGAATCACTTACACTAAAATGACCATAACGTTTAAACCATAAATCACCTCAACATGAACTTTATATGTATGGAAACTAAAAGACAAGATCTTGACAAGTATGGTCAGTGGATTTTAAGAACACAAATATCTTTGGTCCGAATTTGGGGTACAAAACAGTACTACTCTCAAGAGTCACAAACTTGCTCATACAAGACTTAACTTTCATCTCTAGCCAAGATACTCCATCAATAATCTTTTAAATCATCAAGACAACCATATTTAACCTATCTTAGTCTCTAAACTTCATAAACATGTCATCAACTTCATACCACAACCATTTATCATCAAGATTTCATCATCTAAACATCAAAATACCAAGAACTACACTTATACTAACAAATCTTGAAATTAAGGTCAATACTTAACATAAATAAAAGGTGTAGAGAATTTTATACCTTTATTGAAGTTATAAAAACTATAATCCTTGCACACAAGCCTTAGAGAAGCCTTATGGAAACTTAAATCACCTTAATCTTTCAAGATAAACCAAGAATAAACTAAAAGTTACTATTCGTCCTTAACTTTGAAAAATTATTTCACCATGATATACTTGATGGATTGTTATGAAATTTAAAAAATACCTTTCTTAAACTATAGGAAAGCTATGGATTTAATTTGGGGATTTATAGATGGTTTAAAGTGGAAGAAGAATTTTCTTCTTCTTCCTCCTCTTTTCTTGGCCGAGAGCTTCCTTCAAGGGGGGGGGGGAGAATACTTCCACTTTTCTTTTTGTGTTTGTATTTGTTTGTAAGATTTGTATTAGTCAAATAATGCTTAAATTTGCCAACCCATACTTCTAGTATCTAGGTTAGTACAATAATACTTCCTTTATCCTCATTTTAAGGAAGTATTGTCTCCCCATTTACTATTCACATTTGTTTAGTTTGTACTTGTAGTTTGCTTTCCTAATTATCTAGTTTGCATGGAATCTTGCATGGTATCTTGCATGTATAATACTTAGCTTTTTCATTAACCAATCCTTGTCACTTAATCCTTCATGCAAGTTCGATAATTTTCCTATAAAAGCGTTTCGTCGCGTAGAGATTTCTATCGTCATTCTTAAGCACTTGATTTTGATAATCAATTTAAATTCCATAATTTCCTTGTCGTGGGATTTAATTTAACCTAGGGCTTCCATTATCCTCAATGTCCCATGTTTTTATAAATGTTTAGTGGAAGTGAAAATATTCGCATTCTGACGACTTTTGCATTCTCTTAATTCCTTTGTACAATAATGTGATCTCAAAAGTTTTCCATGATTCCCACAAATCACTATTCATGATAATTTTAAAATATTACAAAAATCAGGGTTCTTACAACCTCCCCTCCTTAAAAAGATTCTGTCCCGGAATCAATTTGAAAACAAATGGGGATACTTTTCTTGCATTGCGCTTTCCAGCTCCCACGTTGACTCTTCGACATTATGGTACCTCCACAAAACTCTTACCAGGTTGACGACCTTGTTCCTGAGTACTTGTTCCTTCCAGTCCATGATCTCGATAGGCTGTTCGATGTAGGATAGGTCTGGCTGGAGGTCTACTTGCTCGTACTCCACTATATGTCTGGCATCCGCATTGTACTTCCTCATCATTGACACATGGAACACGTTGTGGAATTGCTGTAGGTTTGGGGGCAAGGCTAGCTCATAGGCGACTGGTCCAATACGCCTTAGGATCTCAAATGGTCCAATGAATCTCGGACTCAACTTTCCTTTCTTTCTGAACCTCATCAATCCCTTCCATGGTGACACCTTTAGGAACACGAGGTCTCCTACTTCATATTCTCTGTCCTTTCGTGCCAAGTCCGTGTACTTACGCTGTCTGTCTTGGGCTGCTTCTAAGCGTCCTCTAATTAGGTCCACGATGTCTCTTGTTCGTTGAACCAACTCGGGGCCTAGTATCTTTCTTTCGCGACCTCGTCCCAACACAAGGGAGAACGACATCTTCGTCCATATAGATCTTCGTATGGTGGCATTCCTATGCTCGCATGGTCACTATTGTTATAGGCAAACTCTATCAACGGTAAGTGTTCATCCCAAGTTCCTTTAAAGTCTGTGACGCAGACTCTCAGCATATCCTCTAGTGTTTGGATGGTCCTCTCACTCTGACCGTCAGTTTGGGGATGGTAAGCGGTACTCATGTTAAGCTTGGTACCTACACACTCTTGGAAGCTTCTCCAAAATCTGGAGTTGAATCTAGGGTCTCTGTCAGACACTATAGCTACAAGTACTCCATGTCGTACCACAATCTCCTTTATGTATATTTCCACTAGTCTGTCGACTGTGTATGTCTCTTTAATCGGGAGGAAGTGGACGGACTTAGTCAATCGATCTATGATTACCCATATCGCATCGTGGTTCATTTTGGTCCTTGGTAAACCTACTACGAAGTCCATGGCTATGTGTTCCCATTTCCATTCAGGAATCTCTAGGGGCTGCAAAAGTCCACTAGGTCGTTGGTGTTCTGCTTTTACTCTTTGGCAAGTCAGGCACTTACTTACCCACTCTGCTACGTCTCTCTTCATGTTCGACCACCAGTAGTACTCCTTCAAATCCCTATACATTTTGGTGCTACCAGGGTGAACCGTGTACCTAGTGTTATATGCTTCATGTAGGATCTCATCCTTCAGTTCTTGGACGTTCGGAACCCAGACCCTATAGGTGTATCTCATTATCCCGTTTCCATCCCTCTCACACTTCGTTTCCTCCCCTATCATAGATTCCTTCCCCTCGCTCATTGCTTTCTCTTGACACAACCTGATCTTTTCTATCAGCTCGGGTTGCAGTATAATCTCAAACAATCCTTCTGTACCTTTACCCGAAACCTTGACTTCAATCTCTAGCTTTTCAAATTCTTGGGTTGATTCTTCAGACGAAGTGATCATCTTAAGTCTCTCTTTCCTACTAAGGGCGTCGGCCACCACATTGGCCTTACCCGGGTGGTATAGAATTTCACAATCGTAGTCCTTAATCAACTCTAGCCATCTTCTGTGTCTCATATTCAGTTCCTTCTGGGTGAAGATGTACTTAAGACTCTTGTGGTCCATGAAAATCTCGCATTTCTCCCCGTACAGATAATGTCTCCACATCTTTAGAGCAAAAACTATCGCGGCTAATTCTAGGTCGTGGGTGGGATATCTAATCTCGTACTCTTTCAATTGTCTAGATGCGTATGCGATCACTTTCCCGTGCTGCATCAACACACAACCTAAACCCTTATGAGATGCGTCGCTATAGATCACATAGTCTCCTTTTCTGTCGGGTAGTGCCAGCACCGGGGCCGTCACCAGCCTCTTTTTCAGTTCCTGAAAACTTCCTTCACACTTATCCGTCCAAACAAACTTCTCCGTCATGCGATTGAGTCGGGTCAAGGGTCCTGCTATTTTTGCAAAGTCTTTAACGAACCTCCGGTAATAACCGGCTAAACTTATGAAACTTCTCACCTCTGTGGGTGTGGTTGGTCTTTCCCAATTTGACACGGCTTCTATCTTAGCAGGGTCAACTAGTATGCCTTCCTTGCTAATCACATGGCCTAAGTACTGAACTTCCTTCAGCAAAAATTCCCACTTTGAGAACTTGGCATACAATCTCTCTTTCCTCAAAATCTCTAGAACTACCCTAAGGTGTTCGGCATGTTCCTCCTCCGTCCTTGAGTATATCAAAATGTCATCAATGAAGACTATGACACATATATATCTAGGTACTGTTTGAACACCCGGTTCATTAAGTCCATGAAAGCTGCAGGTGCATTGGTCAATCCAAATGACATCACTAGAAACTCGTAGTGTCCATACCCTGTGCGAAATGCGGTCTTTGATATATCCTCGGGTTTGATTTTTAGCTGATGGTATCCGGTTCTAAGGTCAATCTTGGAAAAACACACGGCATCCTTTAGCTGGTCAAACAGATCATCGATTCTAGGCAGGGGATACCTGTTCTTAATGGTCAGCTTATTCAATTCCCTATAGTTGATGCACAATCTCATGCTACCGTCCTTTTTCTTTACGAACAACACTGGTGCACCCCATGGTGACACGCTGATAAGTGGATTTCATATCTACTTGGAACACCCTAAATCGGCTTAAATTGATCGTTTGTTCTCAAGTACATGGTGTTTTGATGTGTTTTGTGTTAGTGTATGCAGAGTTGCTTCATCAGCAGTGTGGTGAAGTTTCTAGGGTTATGTGGTGCTATTTGATCATTGTTGAAGAAGCCAAGAGGTTGCGGAGTTGAAGAGAGCATGAATTATCAAGGAAAAAAGCAAAAGGAAGAAATTGACAGAAGGTCAGGCGCACCCACCCCTTCCAAGCGCGTCCGCGCCCTAGGTGAAGTCCATCCAAGCGCGCCCGCGCCCTACAGGCGCGCCTACCCCTGAAACATTCTGGAAAAAGGCAACTTCTACTCAGAAAAGGAAACAGCAGATGACCAGTCAACCCTATGGCCTATATAAACTATTGGTGGACGATTTATGAGATATACATTGATATACATACATACTTATCCATCCACCGGTGAGGAGAACAAGAAGACGGCTGATTACGAAGATCTAGATTTCATCTTTTCTTTTTATTCTTCCAATTAGGCGATACTTTGGATTCTCGTTTGTTCTTTCATAAACCCTGGCACTTTTATTTAGTATTCTAGACTTATTATTATCATGTTTTCATCAGAACCCACGATGATGAACGGTTCGATTATGAACTAATCGTTGTCGTGGGATTCTAACGGATTTATTTATGGATTTTAGTAGTTAATTGTTTTAAAGATGTGTGTGTGATGGCTAATTGATATCCTAGTTTGGTTGTGCTTATTCTTCTTGGATGCGTAGCTAACATCTAAGTTGTTTGTTAATCTCTATTGAATACGAAAGTGGATCTAGAGGTTTAGATCTTGCCATGCTAGCATAGGTTTATGTATGTTTGTCATGCATGATTTGTAGGTGATTTTAACCATCTTACCTGCCCTATGTAATCTGAATGGATAACTTGCTCGTTAAACCGTTATGTTTTCAAATCTTATAGACATATAGGGTCTAAGCATAATTGGTATCTGCCCAACTTCTATCTCTTTTGTGGATGTTTGAGTGGTTTGGTATACGTATACTGAAAGGTAGCGTGTACTGATTTCGTGTTATCCGATTAGTTATCACAATTGTCACATGCATTGATTAAAGACAAAAGACTCTAGATGAAGTATTTAATGAAGTTAGGATCCCATGTTTTATTCTCATAAGTAATTCGACAGTAAACTCTTTAGTTAATTATAGTCTTGTTAAGTTGATTAGTTAATTTAGTTAATCAAAACACAAACTTGATACTTGTCTTAGCATTGAACAATAGCCATACATTGTTGCATAGGTGCATAACTATAATAACCAAAGCAGTCTCTGTGGGAACGAACTCTACTTATTCTTATATTACTTGTGACCGCGTACGCTTGCGTGATTTTGTGCGAACAAGTTTTTTGGCGCCGCTGCCGGGGACTCAGTTTTATATTTAGTTTATGTGCTTGTCATCAGTGGTCGTTAAAGTTCACTGACTCGGATTATACTCATCAATTTTACTTTGTTTGGTGTGTTTCAGATTCTTTAGTAAGCGTGTATGCGAACACGTTCTCAATCTCGGAAAGAACTTGAATTAAGTCTAGTTATGGGAGAACCAGCAGCAACAGAAACGAAGGCTTTGAAGGACTATTCTCAGCCAAAGATCAATGACATTCAATCTAGCATTGTCAGGCCAGCTATTGCAGCTAATACTTTTGAAATCAAGCCTGGCACGATTCAGATGGTGCAGAATTCTGTTCAGTTTGGGGGTGCTCCGACGGAAGATCCTAATATGCATATTAGGGATTTCATTGAGATTTGCGACACCTTCAAGTTCAACGGAGTGTCGGAAGATGCTGTGAAGCTGAGACTTTTTCCATTTTCTCTGAGGGATAAGGCTAAGGGCTAGTTGCACTCTCTACCAGCAGGTTCTATTACTACATGGGAGGATCTTGCTCAGAAGTTTCTCACTAAATTCTTCCCCATGGCTAAAACAGCAGCAATCAGGAATGCTCTTACTCAGTTTGCACAGCATTCTGGAGAAACTTTATGTGAAGCATGGGAGCGCTACAAGGAGATTCTTAGGAAGTGTCCTCATCATGGAATGCCTGATTGGATGGTGATCAATTGTTTCTATAATGGTCTAGGAGGTCAATCACGACCAATTCTTGATGCGGCATCAGGTGGAGCTCTTTGGGCTAAGAGCTACGATGAGGCTTATGAACTAATTGAGATGATGGCTGCTAATGAATACCAGAATCCAACTCAGAGGTTATCACAAGGCAAGGTAGCAGGAGTTCTGGAAGTGGATGCAGCTACGGCAATAGTAGATCAGCTGAAGGCTTTGTCAATGAAGGTGGATTCTCTGACTAACTATGGAGTTCAACAGGTGGCTAGTGTTTGTGAGCTATGTGCAGGTGCACACGACACGACTCAATGTGCCATATCTAATGAATCAGCACAGTTTGTGAGCAATTTTCAGAGACCACAGCAGCCAGTGCCTAATGCCTATCATCCCAACAACAGGAACCATCCTAACTTCAGCTGGAGTAACAATCAAGGAGGCCAGCAACAACCACAACAACCGTTTCAGCATTATCAAGGACAGCAATTTGGAGCTAAGCCATTCAACCCTTCTGGTTTTCAGCAGCAGTATGCTCCAAGGCAACCGTATCAACCACCAGGTTTTCAACACACGCTTGGCCTTATCATTCCTTTATCTAACAGTTTTTTCAATTGGGCAGCTAACTCTTTGATCTCAACAAGGGCTAAGCGATACGGGCGCCGTTCCTGGTGCTAAGTCAATCGTGAATTCTATCTCCCTATCCGGTGGTAGTCCCGGAAGGTCCTTCGGAAATACATCCTCGAATTCATTAACTACGGCAATATCTTGTATCTCAGGGGTCTCTCGCTTTGTATCCACCACATGAGCTAGATAAGCCTCGCATCCTTGGGTCAGAAATTTCCTAGTTTGTCGTTGCCCTTTGAACACAACCTCCTTTCCTCCAAGTGTTTTCAACCTAATCTTCTTCCCTTCACAATCGATTTGAGCACCATGGCTTGCTAGCCAATCCATTCCTAATATGACATCAAATTCTCCTAGTCTAAAAGATATTAAGTCCACTTGAAAATTATTTCCTTATTTTTCTGGAACTGCTCGCTACCGGCCTCCACTATGGACACTTTCTGTACTAGGGTGGCATAGTCGGTAAGTTCGAATACCGCGACGCGGTTCTGGATCCATTGCTTCAACTCTAGTTAGAATCTTCGAGCTCGCTTGGCCTCAGTGTTGACGAACTCAGGAACGAACCTTGACAGCTCTGTAAACTTGGCTTCGTATTCGGCTACGATCATGTTTTCCTTCTTCAGCTCTAGAAATTTTAACTCCATCTGGGTTTCCATAAACCTAGGGAAGTACTTATCTAAAAACAATTCAGTGAATCTCTCCCAGGCAACGACTCTGTTTGGTTCCATGTTCTTCTTGGCCTCCCACCAATAGTTGGCCTCTCCTTTCAGTAGGTAAGTGGCGAAAATGGTCTTCTGGGCTTCCTCAGTGCCCATGATCTCAAAGGACTTCTCCATTTCCTTCAACCAGGCTCTTGCCTCAACCGGGTCTGCGGTTCCTTGGAACTCTGGGGGTTTGAGTGATTTGAAGGCCTTAAATGCATTTGCAATAGTTGTGCTAGGCCCTTGGGGTTGTCGCGGTTGAGGGGGTTGGTGCAAGTTTTGCCTAAGTAGGTTCATGAATTGTTCCATGGGGTTCCCTTCCGGGGCTTCCCCATCCCGGGTATCATCAGCTTCTTCTTCTTCATAATCTTCATCATCAAACTCGTTATAGTCAGGTCCTTCATCTTCTACATGTTGGTGGTTCTGTTCTTGTTCCACATGATTATTGTTGCCCTGGCTGACAGATGCAGCCGGACGGGCCCTAGTACCTACTCTTCTTCTGGGTGGCATCTTTCTGAGAATATACAATTATTTTGGGTCAGAAATTCATTTATTCCTCATTTTATTTAGTTATCCATTCATTCCTTGAGGTCACTTGAGCCACAGCCTCAGATATATCGTATTGCGTAATTTAAATCATTCACCACAAGTGTATATGCATAATAATTTAAGACTGAATTGAAAATACGAAATGGAAAGATAATATTACATCAAGTCACCAATGTCACAGGCTTCTAAGAGCCATAGTCTGAAAATGAAATACAAGGTCATACTACATAGCGGCTAGTCTAACAAAAGTCGGGGTACACGTCTTTCCAGTCAGGGGAACTACTCGCTACCTACCAGGCTAATACCAAGAGTAAAACAACTACCATCATCTGACTGGAAGACCCACTATCCGTCACATCAACGGTCTCTGGCTCGGGTCGCATCACAGACTCGCCTCATCGCATCCGCGATGATCCTAGTGACATCCCTCCGGCTCACCGGGCCATGATCAGGTGGCAAACGACGGACCCGGTTAAGGGCCCTTGTAATAACCCGAATTTTTGGTAGAATTAAAACTTTTCTTATTATGATTAAGTGCATCAGTGAATAGTGAATTTGGTGGATGAATAGTGATTTTGAGGATTAACAAAGTTTTTCATGCCACCTATGTACGAGACGTAGTGTGGATATTCCGAAGTCATATTAGTGATCTACGGAGTAAATAAGTGAATGCAAAGACGATCGGAATTCAGAAATTCCGAATTTTATTTTGGTGTAGTATTTGACCGGGCAGTGAATTATATATTATTATATTCAAGAAACGAGATATTAAATTAAGGATTTGAGGATTTAATATTTTGGAATGTTATTATATTTGATTTGAGAATTTAGAACGAAAACCACTGAGACAGTGAAACGAAGGTTCTAGAAACCGCTGATACTTTATAACGAGATTAAGTGATTAAGCGAACGAATCATGGATTAAGGATTGAAATTATGACAGGATTAAATATAGACATGGAAGTAACATGTAACAAGATTAGTTCGAGGGATGCAACATTTGGAGCATCCATGTGAAAGGAAACGAACCAGTAAAGCAAAGCAGTCAAGCCACTTGCCCACCACTCTTGCATGTGTGACAAGTGTCAAGAGGACAATACACCAAGCTATGACTCACCATTTTTGTCTCTAAAAATCAGCATTTCCATTAATTGAACAAGGCAAGAAAAATCAAGAAACTCTCCCCCATTTTCCAGATTTTCGGCTCAGCTTGCACAAGGAGGAGAGAAAACTTCATAACTCCAAAACTACTTGTCCTAAAATCACCAAATTTTAACCATAGCTTCTCCACTCCAGGGAAAACATTCTATCAAAATTTCATGGCCAACAAAGGAGTGTAGCCTAGTCAAATCCCTTCCCCAAGTTGGAGAACCCAAACTGTGCAGTTTGTGTCCAGCGGAAAGATGGGACTCAAAACCCTAGCTAGGAAGCTTTAAATGTGGCGATCTATAGCTCAAAAGAAAGCTTATGAAGAGTACAAGGTCTGGTAAAAATCTTAGAACCAAACTCTTGTTTTTCGATTTTATATGGATTTTACAAAGTGATGATGAATAGTACCTTTTCATGATTCTTGATTTTGTTTCTTAAGGATTAAGCTTGATAAGGTTTGTTCAAAGCTCAAGGAAGGATTATAAACCATTGTTAGTGTATATGAAGCACCAAGGAAGGTATAAAAACCCCTGCCCCTTTTTGTTTATATGAGTTTTGAAGTGGTTTTGATGTTTATGTAAGGTTAAGATCATGATTAAGTAATTATATGAATTGTTGGTTGAGTTTGGAGGATGGGTTATGAATTTGTTTTGATTATTCATGGAGGATTTGACTGAGTGGAGGGTGTATAAGGTGGATGGTGAGTTTGGGATTAATTGGTATTGATTTGGTTGTGTTTTGGAAATGGAAAACGTTACGATTATAGCCGTCGTAATGCCCATTTGATTTAAGGTTGTTTTGAGCAAGAATTACGAACTGTTCTTGGAATATTTTTGAGCAGAACTGACCAGGAGCCTGTAGGTCTTGTTTAAAGGTTTGTTTTGGTATAAAGATCATGCCTATACGATTTACGGTTTAGGAGAAAAGTGAGTTTTAGTAAACGCCGTTCGGAAGAATGACTCATCTCTGTCCAGCAACTTTGAGGCTATATTTGGACCACTTCGGAGCCGTATTAAAATGTGAAATTTTGAGGAATAATACTAGAGACAGTTAGGAAGGCTCACGAAAAAGATTCGTATTAAAAAGATTATTTTGCGATTTTATAAAAATGTTTTAGTCGAGGTCGCGCAAGTGAAAACCACTAAGAACATGACTTAGAAATCAATGTTGTAAATGATTAGGTATAACTTGTATTCGAGGATCGATTTCGGACTAAACCTACGACTTAAGAAATTGTCGATTAACATGGACTTAGTATGAGCCTATAACGAGCTAGTAATGCCTTGGTTGTGTTTCGCTTACGTGTTTAAGCATTGAGCAAGTGGATTATCCAGGGGATTAATCGTACGTTTTCTTTGACTTTGTCTAGATTATCCGGCATCGTCGCGAACCCCTATCACTTCTCGAGCATCAGGCAAGTTTACTAAACCTTACTCTATTATTCAGAGTATGTATATTTTCCTATGTTCAATACTTGTGTATTCCCAATTTATATACCAAATCTTTGTTGCAAGTATTGTGGCAAGTTTTCTAAATCTATACTTTGAAGTATTGATTATATATTACTGTTTTTGCCATGTGTGGAGTTATACAGTTTTGCGATACATGTTATATATTGTATAAAATAGAGTTTGATTTTGGTTTATATATGAGCTTTGAGATAAAGTAGTTATAAACCGGTGTACCTTGTAGCTCTATAGATAAGAGCAGGTTTATTGTTTCGACTCTAGACCGGGAGTCGATATTTTGAGATATGTAGATAGCCGTGGAAACCCGGAGGGATTCCATCGGCAGAATACTATGTGTTTTGAGGAATGTTATTTGAGTATTATCTCGGTCGAGAAATACTATTTGAATACTATTTCAGTTATATATGCAAATGAGAAGTATACATGTGTTATTGCATACTTGTCTTCGAATTGCTATGTATAGCAATACTTGAGGTTATGACTTGAAGTTGGGGCTTATGAGTTAGATATGGGATATCAGTTATAAGTCAGTATTCTTATATATGCCCTAGGATAAGGGCGTGTGATTTTCATTAAGGATCAGAAGTGATTGTATTTCTGTATATGCTAAAGATTATTTTTCCGATAAAGACATCGGGTGACTGTTATTTGAGATTTATTAATTAATGAATATTATTTATGTATATTCATTTGAGGCTTACTTGTTCGAGGGTTAATTATGTATTTAATGAACATTATTTATGTATATTCATTTGAGGACTATTGACTTTAAGAATATTATTGTGAATATTCATTCGAGGATTATTTATTTATTTAATGAATATTAGTTTTGAATATTCATTCGAGGATTATTTATTTATTTAATGAATATTAGTTTTGAATATTCATTCGAGGATTAATTATTTATTTAATGAATATTGCTTTTGAATATTCATTTGAGGCTTATTTATTTAATGAATATTATTTCCTAATATTCATTTGAGGTTTATTTATTTAATGAATATTATTTTAGAATATTCATTTAAGAGTTATTTATTTAATGAATATTACCTTTGAATATTCATTTAATCTATATTTACTTAATGAATATTATTTTCGAATATTCATTTAATCAGTATTTACTTAAGGAATATTATTCCGAATATTCATCTAAGCTTTACTTACTTAATCAATGTCATTGATTATTTTTAAAATCAAAAGAGGTTCCCAAAACAATGTTTTCCATTTAAATCCGTCTTTTAAGAAGATTCAAATGCTCGCTCAACTATCAAAAATACGGGAAACCTGATTTAAGTGACTACTACTCTTTTTAAACTCTCAATTCAAAAACTGTCAAGGGACAGATATTTTCTTGGAGCAATTTAATTGCTGCCAGTCTAATGTTGTGTTACCACCTCAATGATCGAGGGGTAAATTCATGGAACAAGTCGATATCCATTAACAAGCATAGCTTGGGAAATATTGGAGAATCTTCCTTTCCAACCTAGATATAACTACTTAGTGGAGTCGTATCAACAAGTGTTACACTTGGGGAAAGGAGGACGATCTTTACGTTTCAGAGTCATGGATTTCATCTGAACTAGGAGTGGTGTAAGTGGTCAAGTTGCGTGGGCCCATCCAACTTTTATATTGCCCCAAATGGGCCGGGAGGTCATAGTAAGGCGGTAGACAATGTCAGGCCGTCGTGATACTTCCATCTACATGTAGAAAACTATTTGAGCGGTGCGACCTGCTACTGATCATAGTAAGGTTAGGCACAGCGGACGCGGTAGCAACTCCAGTATTGGTTCATCTTCCAATTTGGATATTCCTGCAACATGTATTGGGGTGAAGAACCAATCATGTTGGTAGGGGGTCGAAAAGTGTTTGGAAATGAAGTGACAATAAATTCATGCAACTTCATCTTTTATTTATGAGTTATGACTCTGTGGATACCTTACATAACATGAGTTATGGTAAGGGAGTTGTTTATACTGAATCACCTTATAACTTCATCTTTTAAGTTATATGTTGATATTCTGCATATATAGCAGATATTTTTCGGAAAGGTTATATTTGGTTTACTTTGAAACCTCATCGTTTATACTAGAACTTTGTTCATAATATAGCCAAAGTTTGCAGAAATATTATGAAATTGATATTTGAAATACAACAATGGTATTATTTTTGGGATTACATTCCGATAAGGATGTAATTTAAGTATCGAGATATTTTGACAAATTATTGTCTTATACCCGCTTTATTTCTGGGTTGAATTAAAGGCAGAATTATGCCATACTTTCATTTCCTTGCTGAGCTATCGCTCACTCTTGCTATTGTTTTATATATATTATATAGCAGCGAAGCAGGATGCCAATGGGACGGCACATACCCCGCAAGGCGTTTTCATAAACAGTTTCTAGCAGTGATCCCGAGAGTAGTACGAACCAATCGAATCAGGCTACAGCTTTCGGCATTCAACTTATGTATAGACATGAATGGTATTAGAGGATTGTAAGCATCAGAAGATTAAGTTGGTAATGTAACATTACTTAGAAATTGTATCAGTGACAGATTCAAAAGACATTTGGGTATTGTAATAAAAATTATTTATTCCGCAGTTGTTGTATTGTTTCGTTTCTGAGACTCTAATCTGTGTGTGTGTGTGTGTGAGACGTATGTTGTGGGGTCATGAGCAGGTGAATTATGAATGGTGTGAGTAATACAGGTAAGGCAAGGAGTACATGGATCGTGACTACCCTAAATCCCTGACCCCGGATTTGGGGCTGTTACAGAAATGGTATCAGAGCGTTAGGTTACAGTCCTCAGAAACGATAGGAGATCGAGTCTTACAATACCCTTAAGAATGATAAGAACATCTAGAGCCTAAATTGAGTTCGTAGTCGGGTTAGAGGACACGACCCTGACTGTTTAAGATGAAGCCCGAGAGGGGACTTCTTCTGGGAAACCGTACTTAGGACTTCATGATTAGTCACCTCGATTCGTATGAGTTATAGATTGATGGGATTCTGAGATACCAGACCCCGAGGCCTTCGAGTAGGCAATTGATGATGCGTTCCTTGAAATGGACGGAGACCCGATAAAGGAAGATCCATAGGAGGATCTAGAGGAAGACCCCATGGTGGGTCAAGGAAAGAATCTTGTAGAGAACGTGTTGATTGATAAAGATGTAGTATGTTACTTGAGGTCGTATAATAGGACCAGACGAACCTTCAAAGGACAAATAAGTGACGAAACGAGAGTTTTAAGGATCGTTCATGATTCATCAAGAGATATGACAAAGAAAATGGAGTAGAGTCTCCAAAGCAGAAGAGGTAGAGGCAGTACAGCCAGTATCAGTGGATTGATTCGACTTGAACGAAACCTGTTACCCGTAGTCGGTTATAGTTGCCCATAAGGAGGCGGCATACGTAAGAACCAAGATGTTCAGATTTTCACGAACGATTAAGGGTACTTAGTTGCCTAGAATAGTGTAAGGAATTGTTTTGGGCTATGAGATTTCAATCCCCCACGACCAGCGATTCCACTGGAAATAGTGTCTATTACATCATTGAGGGATTTTATTATCTCAAGGAAAATTTTGGGTATAAAGATGATTGAAATAGAGACCGAATTTAAGGTTGTAGTTTCTAACGAGCTTCCGTAGTACTGCCCAGTCGACATGTGGAATTGTCATTGCTATGGGCAACAACGGTATCGAAGTCTTCTTATAGAACAGAACGCTTACTTGAGATGTTGCGTCTAGTCGAATAGAACTCCCTACGATTGCAAATGTTGATGGTTGAATTCTTAGCGACTATTATAAGTCAGCAATGACGTAAGTATCGAACACCTTAGGGTGCGTGGAAAAGAAAAGCTTTGGAATTGAACGATTATCCATTAGAGGAGCCGACATAAAAGGCATCCGTAGAGACCTTGGTAGTACCCTCCCCCTTTGCAGATTATGTGGGATATTTCCCCAATCTATGATCTATCTTGACCTCTTTCCAAGAAAGAATTCTGATAAAGGGTATATTCCCTCTTCGAAGTTATTTTATAACACTTGTGTTAAATCATAATTAATTTCAATTGGGTTAGAGGCTGTCACGATGCCTACTTTCCGGTTTTCGAAGCCCTGTCAAATGATGTTATTTAAGCTTTCACTTTTCTTCAAATAATGAATGACCCCATGGTGATACCTCACCACTTGTTTGTTAAGTACCAGTATCTTTTTGGTTATTCTTTTCTTTGTATTTTCTTTGGAAACCGCACCTTTGGAATCTGTTCAATTTTAATTCAAGGTGTTCCTTTGAGAAATATTGTCGAGAGGCGATAATCATTAAATTGATCTCGAATTGCTTTCATACTTTTCAACTTCCACTGAGACGAACAACCCTATACTTTTAGGGGCTACAAGGACTATCTGTCTATGTGATAGAAGTCTGATGGGACGCCATCACTTGTAAGTTGTGAAATACAAGAAGGCTAATTACCTTTAGTAATGTCTCAATCGAGGCACGCAACGTTGAGTTCTTACGATCATGTTGATCTCTCGGTAAATTCTCTTACTTCCAATAAGGTTACCTTAAAACTCATAACCTTATGATCACCAGTGTGTGACGTTTTCCTTGATATGGGAGCTGTCTTTTCAAGGCCCCATGAATTTTGGTTATCCTCATTGAATTCTAAGGGGAGGCGAACCAGGTCAAATAAGTCAAAATTCGCTGATAGGAATTAGATTCGCAACGAAATCGCCTATGACAGGAGCGAATCCCTAAGACGAATAGAATGTTAATGACATATCAATGAATTGGTTTATTCTCCCAAGGATATTATGATAATGGAAAGGGGATCAAGTGATATATGTGAAAGGAATAGTGATGTGTCGTGTACTCCAGTGACAACGGTGTTAGATAGATGCCATATAGTGGAATTGAGATTTTGGAGGAGTTGTTTACGAATGGACACTACCTCTGGGTTAGCAAGATAAGTACTGGCGATAGAGTCAGAGGGAGCTGGTATTGTGACTTGGGAGAAGTTGACATTATAATAAGGACGGGTGGGTTGACACCCAATGGAGCCCAGACTGATTGTAAGAGAGAGAGAGTAATAAATAAAGGATGGAAACCGATTCAGAGATTCTTGAATATAGTTTAGACTAAGAAGCTATTACGCCAGAGATCCGAGGCTTAATTAGCTCTTATGGTGGACGCCAAGAAAAGAGATACCAAGTAAAAAGGGAACTACAATGGTTTTGGGAGATTGTACAAGGTTTTAATGAGCTACCAGATATCGATTTGGATGACATGAGAATGAATACCGAGTATTCCGAGTATAGTGGGAATGAAAGAGTTAGAGACTCAGTTATAAGAATTGTTGTATAAGGGTATGATAAGGCCCAGTGTATCACCGTGGGAAACCCCGGTGTTGTTCGTAAGAGAGAAAGATGTTAGCACAAGATTATGCATCGAACCTCGAGAGTTGAATGAGTTCGACCTGGAGGATAGGTACCCTTGTAAATGATTGTTTGATCAGCGGAAAAACGCTGTGTATTTCCAAATTTATTCAAGAACTGGATACCACCAGTTGGAAGTTAAATCCGAGGATGTACCCAAGACTGCGATTCGTACGAGGAATAGACACTTTGAGATTTTAGCGAAGTTATTTTGGGTTGACTAATGCACCCACAAATTTTGATGGAATGTAATGAAGTGGCGTTGAGTTATCCGTGATAGTAGATAACATGAGATGGAGAAATGGCTAAAATTTACCTAAAATTGACTGCGAGATACACTACCATCCGGGGAAGGCCAATGTGGTGGCCGATACCCTTGATTAAAATGAGACAGAGATGGATTCCGAATAATCGGGAATTAAAGGATGAGATTTTACACAAAACCAAGTTAGTCCAACAAACTAGAAAGACAAAAGATTTCACCAACAAGCGGCTAGTGACAACCAAGACAGACAGAGAAAGTATGCGGACTAAGCCCGCGAGTATAGAAATAGTACTGCTATTGATAAGCTAAATGGCAAGTTGATGAATGACAATCAAGTTTATGCTGGTGTATTTCTGTACAAACAAGATAGCGAATATGAGGTTAGCAATTCGTGATACTAAAGGTATCTCCATGGAAAGAATTAATGAGATTTGAAAAGGAAGGGAAGTCGAGCCCGAGATTCATTGGGCCATCTGAGATTTTAAAATGCGTCAGGAAGGTGGCCTACGAGCCAACCTTACCCCCCCAAACTTGTAGAATGGTCATAACGGGGTTCAGGTGTCAATGCTACGTTAGTATACTATAGATGCCCGGCATATGTTAGAGTACGAGCAGGTAGATATACAACCTGGTCTGACTTACAAAGAACAACCTGTGGAAATCACGGATAGAAAAGAGCAAGTGCTAAGTGACGAGGTTGCCAAGCTAGTGAGAGGTTTGTGGAAAATCAAGAAGTGGAAGAATCCACTTGGGAGTTAGAAAGTGCAATGGGAGGGAATTACCCCCAGTTATTCCTAAGCTGATTCCGGGACGGAATCCTTTTAAGGAGGGGAGACTGTAATAACCCGAATTTTTGGTAGAATTAAAACTTTTCTTATTATGATTAAGTGCATCAGTGAATAGTGAATTTGGTGGATGAATAGTGATTTTGAGGATTAACAAAGTTTTTCATGCCACCTATGTACGAGACGTAGTGTGGATATTCCGAAGTCATATTAGTGATCTACGGAGTAAATAAGTGAATGCAAAGACGATCGGAATTCAGAAATTCCGAATTTTATTTTGGTGTAGTATTTGACCGGGCAGTGAATTATATATTATTATATTCAAGAAACGAGATATTAAATTAAGGATTTGAGGATTTAATATTTTGGAATGTTATTATATTTGATTTGAGAATTTAGAACGAAAACCACTGAGACAGTGAAACGAAGGTTCTAGAAACCGCTGATACTTTATAACGAGATTAAGTGATTAAGCGAACGAATCATGGATTAAGGATTGAAATTATGACAGGATTAAATATAGACATGGAAGTAACATGTAACAAGATTAGTTCGAGGGATGCAACATTTGGAGCATCCATGTGAAAGGAAACGAACCAGTAAAGCAAAGCAGTCAAGCCACTTGCCCACCACTCTTGCATGTGTGACAAGTGTCAAGAGGACAATACACCAAGCTATGACTCACCATTTTTGTCTCTAAAAATCAGCATTTCCATTAATTGAACAAGGCAAGAAAAATCAAGAAACTCTCCCCCATTTTCCAGATTTTCGGCTCAGCTTGCACAAGGAGGAGAGAAAACTTCATAACTCCAAAACTACTTGTCCTAAAATCACCAAATTTTAACCATAGCTTCTCCACTCCAGGGAAAACATTCTATCAAAATTTCATGGCCAACAAAGGAGTGTAGCCTAGTCAAATCCCTTCCCCAAGTTGGAGAACCCAAACTGTGCAGTTTGTGTCCAGCGGAAAGATGGGACTCAAAACCCTAGCTAGGAAGCTTTAAATGTGGCGATCTATAGCTCAAAAGAAAGCTTATGAAGAGTACAAGGTCTGGTAAAAATCTTAGAACCAAACTCTTGTTTTTCGATTTTATATGGATTTTACAAAGTGATGATGAATAGTACCTTTTCATGATTCTTGATTTTGTTTCTTAAGGATTAAGCTTGATAAGGTTTGTTCAAAGCTCAAGGAAGGATTATAAACCATTGTTAGTGTATATGAAGCACCAAGGAAGGTATAAAAACCCCTGCCCCTTTTTGTTTATATGAGTTTTGAAGTGGTTTTGATGTTTATGTAAGGTTAAGATCATGATTAAGTAATTATATGAATTGTTGGTTGAGTTTGGAGGATGGGTTATGAATTTGTTTTGATTATTCATGGAGGATTTGACTGAGTGGAGGGTGTATAAGGTGGATGGTGAGTTTGGGATTAATTGGTATTGATTTGGTTGTGTTTTGGAAATGGAAAACGTTACGATTATAGCCGTCGTAATGCCCATTTGATTTAAGGTTGTTTTGAGCAAGAATTACGAACTGTTCTTGGAATATTTTTGAGCAGAACTGACCAGGAGCCTGTAGGTCTTGTTTAAAGGTTTGTTTTGGTATAAAGATCATGCCTATACGATTTACGGTTTAGGAGAAAAGTGAGTTTTAGTAAACGCCGTTCGGAAGAATGACTCATCTCTGTCCAGCAACTTTGAGGCTATATTTGGACCACTTCGGAGCCGTATTAAAATGTGAAATTTTGAGGAATAATACTAGAGACAGTTAGGAAGGCTCACGAAAAAGATTCGTATTAAAAAGATTATTTTGCGATTTTATAAAAATGTTTTAGTCGAGGTCGCGCAAGTGAAAACCACTAAGAACATGACTTAGAAATCAATGTTGTAAATGATTAGGTATAACTTGTATTCGAGGATCGATTTCGGACTAAACCTACGACTTAAGAAATTGTCGATTAACATGGACTTAGTATGAGCCTATAACGAGCTAGTAATGCCTTGGTTGTGTTTCGCTTACGTGTTTAAGCATTGAGCAAGTGGATTATCCAGGGGATTAATCGTACGTTTTCTTTGACTTTGTCTAGATTATCCGGCATCGTCGCGAACCCCTATCACTTCTCGAGCATCAGGCAAGTTTACTAAACCTTACTCTATTATTCAGAGTATGTATATTTTCCTATGTTCAATACTTGTGTATTCCCAATTTATATACCAAATCTTTGTTGCAAGTATTGTGGCAAGTTTTCTAAATCTATACTTTGAAGTATTGATTATATATTACTGTTTTTGCAATGTGTGGAGTTATACAGTTTTGCGATACATGTTATATATTGTATAAAATAGAGTTTGATTTTGGTTTATATATGAGCTTTGAGATAAAGTAGTTATAAACCGGTGTACCTTGTAGCTCTATAGATAAGAGCAGGTTTATTGTTTCGACTCTAGACCGGGAGTCGATATTTTGAGATATGTAGATAGCCGTGGAAACCCGGAGGGATTCCATCGGCAGAATACTATGTGTTTTGAGGAATGTTATTTGAGTATTATCTCGGTCGAGAAATACTATTTGAATACTATTTCAGTTATATATGCAAATGAGAAGTATACATGTGTTATTGCATACTTGTCTTCGAATTGCTATGTATAGCAATACTTGAGGTTATGACTTGAAGTTGGGGCTTATGAGTTAGATATGGGATATCAGTTATAAGCCAGTATTCTTATATATGCCCTAGGATAAGGGCGTGTGATTTTCATTAAGGATCAGAAGTGATTGTATTTCTGTATATGCTAAAGATTATTTTTCCGATAAAGACATCGGGTGACTGTTATTTGAGATTTATTAATTAATGAATATTATTTATGTATATTCATTTGAGGCTTACTTGTTCGAGGGTTAATTATGTATTTAATGAACATTATTTATGTATATTCATTTGAGGACTATTGACTTTAAGAATATTATTGTGAATATTCATTCGAGGATTATTTATTTATTTAATGAATATTAGTTTTGAATATTCATTCGAGGATTATTTATTTATTTAATGAATATTAGTTTTGAATATTCATTCGAGGATTAATTATTTATTTAATGAATATTGCTTTTGAATATTCATTTGAGGCTTATTTATTTAATGAATATTATTTCCTAATATTCATTTGAGGTTTATTTATTTAATGAATATTATTTTAGAATATTCATTTAAGAGTTATTTATTTAATGAATATTACCTTTGAATATTCATTTAATCTATATTTACTTAATGAATATTATTTTCGAATATTCATTTAATCAGTATTTACTTAAGGAATATTATTCCGAATATTCATCTAAGCTTTACTTACTTAATCAATGTCATTGATTATTTTTAAAATCAAAAGAGGTTCCCAAAACAATGTTTTCCATTTAAATCCGTCTTTTAAGAAGATTCAAATGCTCGCTCAACTATCAAAAATACGGGAAACCTGATTTAAGTGACTACTACTCTTTTTAAACTCTCAATTCAAAAACTGTCAAGGGACAGATATTTTCTTGGAGCAATTTAATTGCTGCCAGTCTAATGTTGTGTTACCACCTCAATGATCGAGGGGTAAATTCATGGAACAAGTCGATATCCATTAACAAGCATAGCTTGGGAAATATTGGAGAATCTTCCTTTCCAACCTAGATATAACTACTTAGTGGAGTCGTATCAACAAGTGTTACACTTGGGGAAAGGAGGACGATCTTTACGTTTCAGAGTCATGGATTTCATCTGAACTAGGAGTGGTGTAAGTGGTCAAGTTGCGTGGGCCCATCCAACTTTTATATTGCCCCAAATGGGCCGGGAGGTCATAGTAAGGCGGTAGACAATGTCAGGCCGTCGTGATACTTCCATCTACATGTAGAAAACTATTTGAGCGGTGCGACCTGCTACTGATCATAGTAAGGTTAGGCACAGCGGACGCGGTAGCAACTCCAGTATTGGTTCATCATCCAATTTGGATATTCCTGCAACATGTATTGGGGTGAAGAACCAATCATGTTGGTAGGGGGTCGAAAAGTGTTTGGAAATGAAGTGACAATAAATTCATGCAACTTCATCTTTTATTTATGAGTTATGACTCTGTGGATACCTTACATAACATGAGTTATGGTAAGGGAGTTGTTTATACTGAATCACCTTATAACTTCATCTTTTAAGTTATATGTTGATATTCTGCATATATAGCAGATATTTTTCGGAAAGGTTATATTTGGTTTACTTTGAAACCTCATCGTTTATACTAGAACTTTGTTCATAATATAGCCAAAGTTTGCAGAAATATTATGAAATTGATATTTGAAATACAACAATGGTATTATTTTTGGGATTACATTCCGATAAGGATGTAATTTAAGTATCGAGATATTTTGACAAATTATTGTCTTATACCCGCTTTATTTCTGGGTTGAATTAAAGGCAGAATTATGCCATACTTTCATTTCCTTGCTGAGCTATCGCTCACTCTTGCTATTGTTTTATATATATTATATAGCAGCGAAGCAGGATGCCAATGGGACGGCACATACCCCGCAAGGCGTTTTCATAAACAGTTTCTAGCAGTGATCCCGAGAGTAGTACGAACCAATCGAATCAGGCTACAGCTTTCGGCATTCAACTTATGTATAGACATGAATGGTATTAGAGGATTGTAAGCATCAGAAGATTAAGTTGGTAATGTAACATTACTTAGAAATTGTATCAGTGACAGATTCAAAAGACATTTGGGTATTGTAATAAAAATTATTTATTCCGCAGTTGTTGTATTGTTTCGTTTCTGAGACTCTAACCTGTGTGTGTGTGTGTGAGACGTATGTTGTGGGGTCATGAGCAGGTGAATTATGAATGGTGTGAGTAATACAGGTAAGGCAAGGAGTACATGGATCGTGACTACCCTAAATCCCTGACCCCGGATTTGGGGCTGTTACAGCCCTCTCCTCAATACGGTGCATGACGCTCCTCATCCTCCGGGTACTGGTGTCTACCCTCCCGCCCTGGGACACAAATCTAGCATCTCGCTCCGCTGCGAGCTGTAGCCTCAGCTCGGCTGTGACGCCCTCCAAACCCGGGATACAGATTTGGGGAGTCACTCGACCAACGAAACTCAATATACCTGAATATAACACATGCATAATATAATAATAACATAAAGTACCCCTTATCCAAGACCGCATCCAGATTATGGCATGAAACAAGCTTCTAAGTCAACATTGTTATTACAAACCAGTTCAGAGTTATTAATATTACACAACTTAATATACAAAGCTAGACATCTAGTCCAACTTCCAAAATACAACAACTACCCGTCCAATGACAATCACTCGGGGAGGTCTCCTAGAACCTGGAGAACTGTCACTCACGTTGTGCCTGCTCATTCTCTCACTTCACTGGAATAGGGTTAGAAAACAACAAGTATGAGCCAAACGTGCTCAACAAGCAATATATATTTATCCAATGCAGTTTCATAATGAATAAGAATCACAATTACATAAATCAATGCATAACGTACAGTTATATCAATCTCATCTGAAGAAAAGGATTAGAATTGGATTTTTATTTATCATATTCAAATCAAAGGTTGAGCTGCTGATCAGTCACGCATCAACCCCAGACTTGCTTATAGCAAAGTCCTCCACTGGATCCTTGGTCATCTTGGCCTTAATTAATTCCGACCATAATCTGGTCCGACCATTACTGGTCCCAATTTTAAAAACATTCCAATTCTATCACAGAATATAAGCAATACATGCCTCACAAATAATCACAACAAAAGTGAAATGGTATAATAATTGCAAAAGAGCTTCAACTGATCAAGAGCAAACAAGGTCCGTGAAACAAGTTCGGAATGGTTTCAAAGGAACAACCCATCCGTTCCAAGGGAATGACAAGAATATAATGTATGCAATATGAACTTGGAGATGAAGGTTTTCAGTATTCAACAAGGCTGCGAATAATCAAACAAATCTGGAATTCTTAGGGGTAATAGTGTTATCGGATCAGATACAGAATAAGGATTGAGTCATTAAGGTTGACTTGATGGTAATATGCACATAAAGTTGTAAACAAGATCATTTAAATAATTTGTGAAAGAAATAGACACTAGCCTGGTCCGACGTAGTCAATATCTCTATCGCTCGCTACTCTATCTTTTCCTTCCCCTTGCCTCGGGAACTCGATTCTATAATACATAACTCATATTAGTACCACTAACCACTTTATTCTAGCCTCGACATGTTACTCGTATTCATTTTTAAGTCTAAACTGCCTATCGGGACATTTCCGAGATTTATCGGACGCCCGATCTATTTTACGATAGTCAAAACTCAGACGCTATTCCTCGTACAAAGCATTTACGGACAATAAAACACATTATTCCACTTTGTATGAACCATATAGTACTTATAAATATTTTTAAAACAATATTCGAGGTTTATTTGAATTTAAATAAGTCCCGAACAATTTTTTAAATCGAAAATCGGATTTTTAATCCCATTATAAGTAATTAAAAATAATTTAATAATTTAATATAAAATTAATTAACAATTTCCAAACACACAAACTATTTTTAAATAATTAATTAAGCTAAGAAAAGAATTAAATTTAATTTAGATTAATTAAATGTAATTAATAATTAATTAAATAAAATTAATTGATTAATTAAATTAATCAACTAATTCAATAAATTAATTATTAATTAAAAATAATTAAAATAATTAAATTTAATCATTTTTCGAATTTAAATAAATAAATATAATTTTTCAGAAATTTCTGAATTTAAAAATGTATTTTTAAAATAAAAATATGATTTTTATAAATTTTTAAACTATTTTCGAATTAAATTTAAAAATAAAATTCAAAAACAGTTTTCTGAAAATAAATTAGGGTTTCGAAGATTGAAACCGGGTCAAAATTTTCGGGTAAACGGGTCACCAAGAACAACCCGCCGGAATCTGGGTTTTCCAGAATCCGGCCGGCGTCCGGTGGCTGGAACTCTTCGTTCCCGATCAAAACATTACCAAACCTTGGGGCTTTTGTTCGGTTTTTCATGACAAACACAACCGACACAAACACAACACTGTCCCATGCCGGAATCGAGCACAAAATCCGGTCAAAGAAACCGACGGCAACAACTCCGGCCGGAAACACGATCTCACTTATTTCTACATGAAACTCGACGTTCTTTATGTTAAAATAAAGCTTACAACACATACAATCAAGCCCTCTACCAGAAATCATGTCAGATCATCAACAAGAACGGACTATTCAAAAGAAAAATTAGGTCAAAAACCCTAGAATCGATTTCATCAAATTTGAACATAAACATGAAATTAAAGCATGAATTCCTACTAATTAGAACCCTAGAAACATGCTGGAAGCAATCAATTGAATGGAGAATCAACAGAATGAAAATCCCCAATTTTATCAAGAACCCTAATTTTAATTCGAAAATTGAAAAATTCATATAAAATCGAAAAATTACCAGATGATGATACGGTTTGAAGATTCTGAATCTAGAGATCAAGAGCTTTGATTTGAGTACTTGAACTTGTGATTTGGATTTCAATAACACCTCCAAAAATTGGTTCGATCTTCAAGAACACGAAGAACACGGTTCGGGGATTTTTATATTTTTCTATATATAAAATGCAGATTATACGATGGATAATGTACGATTCGTCTTTATATATTTATTGAAAAATAATACCCCAAACGACATTTTTGGATCGATATAGATTCATTGGATCGCTTTAAAACCCTAATAAAGTAAAATGCACGTTTTACGATGTGATAATTATCTACAAAGACTGATAATTATCCAAATCAATACATATCATTTGTATAACTAATGCTCAAGAATATTGGGGCTATAACAGATGTATTATTGATATGGACGATATATCAATTGCCCTAAACGATTAGGGTTTGGAATAACTTCTCCCTTTTTGAATAAAACGAATAACACTGACAAGATCAGATAATTAGGGATATAATGATACGATTAAATCTTCCGATAGTGATTCGGATACGAATGATGAAGGAATAATAATGATGTACAAAGTTTCAACGGGGCCCTTGAATTTCAAAACGGGGCTCAAAATTGAAGATATTTTCAAATGACAAGATATTTGAAAGGGGCTTTCAACACACCAATTTGCACATAATCCCTCAATAATCGTAACTTATTAATACGCAGATACTCCACAATAATTATTCTACACAAACATCGAATTTATATAATTAATAAAATTCATGAATATTACATCCTTCCCTCCTTAATAGGATTCTGTCCTCAGAATCAGATCAAGGAAACAAATGGGGATACTTTTCTAACATATCACTTTCTAACTCCCAGGTAGACTCTTCCACCTTAGGATTCCTCCACAAAACTTTAATTAATGCTACAGTCTTATTCCTTAACACTTTTTCCTTACGATCCAATATCTGAATTGGTCGTTCTACATAAGATAAATCTGCCTGTACCTCTATGGGTTCATATTCTATTACATGGTTCGAATCTGGTCGATACTTCTTAAGCATAGATACGTGAAACACATTATGAACGTGCTGCATATGCGGGGGTAAGGCCAACTCGTAAGCTACTTTCCCAACTTGCTTCAGAATCTCAAACGGTCCAACATATCTCGGACTCAATTTTCCTTTCTTACCAAACCTGACTAGTCCTTTCTACGGTGAAATCTTCAGTAACACTTGTTCTCCTACTTCGAATTCCATATCCTTTCTGGCTAGGTCAGCATATTTCTTCTGCCAGTTCTGAGCTGTTATCAATCTCTTCTGAATCAATTCAATCACTTCCTTTGTCTGTTGTACTAACTCTGGTCCTATCACTTTTTGTTCATCAACTTCTTCCCAATACACTGGAGATTGACACTTTCGTCCATACAAAGCTTCGTAAAGCGGCATTCCAATACTCGCATGAAAACTATTGTTGTACGAGAATTCCACTAAGGGTAGGTGATCATCCCAATTACCTTTAAAATCAAGTGCACACGTTCTCAGCATATCTTCAATGGTTTGAATTGTCCTCTCACTCTGACCGTCTGTCTGCGGGTGATAAGCCGTACTCATTCTCAACTCCGTACCCAAACATTCTTGAAAACTCCGCCAAAATCTTGAGTTGAATCGAGGGTCTTGATCAGATACTATTGACACAGGAACTCCATGACGTACCACAATTTCCTTTAAATATATTTGAACCAACTTGTCCAGCGAGAATCTCAATGATAACCCAAATAGCATCATGGTTAGTCTTCGTTCTAGGTAATCCTACCACAAAATCCATTGCGATGTGTTCCCATTTCCATTCAGGAATTTCTAATGGCTGCAGTAATCCACTCGGTCGTTTATGTTCCGCCTTGACTCTTTGACATGTGAAAC
Organism: Heracleum sosnowskyi; assembly: GCA_030848705.1. Taxonomy (NCBI): domain Eukaryota; kingdom Viridiplantae; phylum Streptophyta; class Magnoliopsida; order Apiales; family Apiaceae; genus Heracleum; species Heracleum sosnowskyi. The sequence goes on along the minus strand of CM061236.1, from coordinate 81,750,947 downwards.
TTTTACTTACCCACTCAGCAATCTCCCTTTTCATATTTGGCCACTAAAAGTTCGCTTTTAGATCTCGATACATCTTCGTGCTTCCAGGATGAATTGAATACTTCGAGTTATGCGCTTCGTGCAAAATTTCATTTTTCAGCTCCACCACATTAGGTACCCATATTCGAGAAGCAAATCTTAAGATCCCTTTATCGTCCAGTTGACTACATATTTCTTCACCTGTGAAACTATTCGCATTGTCGTTCATAACTCGTTCTTGACACCTTCGTATTTTCTCCAACAATTCAGGTTGAAAAGTCATGGCATAGATCATATCTGTCGCGTCCTTCGGAATACGTACTTCTATCTCTAACCTCTCAAATTCCTTATACAGTTCTTTGGTCATTGTCAGCATATTTATCCTCTCCTTTCTGCTCAACGCATCTGCTACCACATTTGCCTTACCGGGATGGTAATTGATGGAAACGTCATAATCTTTGATCAGCTCCAACCATCTTCTCTGTCTCGTGTTTAGTTCCTTCTGTGTAAAAATGTACTTCAAGCTTTTATGGTCGGTGTAAATTTCACATCTCTCTCCGTATAAGTAATGTCTCCAAATCTTCAAAGCAAATACGATCGCTGCTAATTCCAAATCATGTGTAGGATACTTTTGTTAATGAAGTCTCAATTGTCTTGACGCATAAGCAATCACTTTGTCATGTTGCATAAGCACGCAACCTAATCCTTTGTAAGACGCATCGCTATAGATTACGAAATGTCCTTGGTCGTCTGATAACATTAACACTGGTGCCGTCGTTAGTCTCTTCTTTAACTCTTGGAAACTCTCTTTGCATTTGTCATTCCATATGAATTTCTCATTTTTCCTCGTCAACTTGGTCATTGGTGTGGCTATCTTTGCAAAGTCCTGAACAAATCTCCGGCTAATCCCAAGAAACTTCTAACCTCTGATGGTGTCCTTGGTCTTTCCCAATCTTTCACTGCTTCAATCTTTGCTGGATCTACCTTGATACCTTCGCTGCTTACCACGTGCCCTAGAAATTGAACTTCTCTTAACCAGAATTCACACTTGGAAAATTTTGCGTATAGTTCTTCTCGTCTCAAAGTCTCCAATACTATCTTCAAATGGTTAGCATGTTCTTCTTCTGTCTTGGAATATATCAAAATATCATTAATGAATACTACCACAAACTTATCCAAATATTTCTTGAAAATCCTGTTCATTAAGTCCATAAAGGCTGCTGGTGCATTAGTCAATCCAAACGCCATTACCAAAAATTTATAATGTCCATATCTTGTTCGGAAAGCTGTCTTCGGTATATCGTCTGGTTTAATCTTCAACTGGTGATATCCTGACCGTAGATCAATCTTAGAAAAATGAATCGCTCCTTTCAACTGATCAAATAGATCATCTATCCTAGGCAATGGATACTTATTCTTGATGGTTAGCTTGTTCAACTCGCGATAATCTATACAAAGTCTCATAATTCCATCCTTCTTCTTAACAAATAGTACTGGGGCTCCCCACGGCGACACACTAGGTCTGATAACTCCCTTGTCTAACAATTCCTGCAGTTGCTTGGCCAACTCTTTCATCTCCACTGGTGCCATTCTGTATGGTGCTTTGGATACTGGTTCTGCGCCCGGTGTTAAATCTATTGCAAACTCAATCTCTCTATCTGGAGGTAATCCTGGTAACTCGTCTGGAAAAACATCTGGGAACTCACTCATGACCGGAATGTTTTCTAATTTAGGAACTTCTTTCTCTGTATTTATTACGTACGCGAGGTACGCTTCACACCCTTGCTTTAATAACCTCTTAGTCTGAATCATTGTCAAAAACTTTTTCGTCTGTTTCTCTCCTCGAAATATTATTTCTTTCTTCTCTGGGGTAACTAAAGTAACTCTCTTATTCTTACAATCAATGCGCGCATCATACTTAGTTAACCAATCCATTCCTAAAATCAATTCGAATTCTCCCAACTTGAAAGGTAATAAATCAGCATAAAAACGGTTTCCTAGAATCTCAATTTCACAACGGGGACAATGTACACTGACTGGTATACGATCCTGGTTAGCTATCTCTATATTCAACACTTCACTTAAAGGTTCCATTAAGCAGTATAATTTACGAGCAAACGTTTCAGAAATAAACAGGTCAACGGGTCACCAAGAACAACCCGCCGGAATCTGGGTTTTCCAGAATCTAGCCGGCGTCCGGTGGCCGGAAATCTTCGTTCCCGATCAAAAAATTACCAAACCTTGGGGCTTTTGTTCGGTTTTTCATGACAAACACAACCGACACAAACACATCACTGTCCCATGCCGGAATCGAGCACAAAATCCGGTCAAAGAAACCGACGGCAACAACTCCGGCCGGAAACATAATCTCACTTATTTCTACATGAAACTCGACGTTCTTTATGTTAAAATAAAGCTTACAACACATACAATCAAAGCCCTCTACCAGAAATCATGTCAGATCATCAACAAGAACGAACTATTTAAAAGAAAAATTAGGTCAAAAACCCTAGAATCGATTTCATCAAATTTGAACATAAACATGAAATTAAAGCATGAATTCCTACTAATTAGAACCCTAGGAACATGCTGGAAGCAATCAATTGAACGGAGAATTAACAGAATGAAAATCCCCAATTTTATCAAGAACCGTAATTTTAATTCGAAAATTGAAAAATTCATATAAAATTGAAAAATTACCAGATGATGATACGGTTTGAAGATTCTGAATCTAGAGATCAAGAGCTTTGATTTGAGTACTTGAACTTGTGATTTGGATTTGAATAACATCTCCAAAAATTGGTTCGATCTTCAAGAACACGAAGAACACGGTTCGGGGATTTTTATATTTTTCTTCTATATATAAAAGGCAGATTATACGATGGATAATGTACGATTCGTCTTTATATATTTATTGAAAAATAATACCCCAAACGACATTTTTGGATCGATATAGATTCATTGGATCGCTTTAAAACCCTAATAAAGTAAAATGCACGTTTTACGAGGTGATAATTATCTACAAAGACTGATAATTATCCAAATCAATACATATCATTTGTATAACTAATGCTCAAGAATATTGGGGCTATAACAGATGTATTATTGATATGGACGATATATCAATTGCCCTAAACGATTAGGGTTTGGAATAACTTCTCCCTTTTTGAATAAAACGAATAACACTGACAAGATCAGATAATTAGGGATATAATGATACGATTAAATCTTCCGATAGTGATTCTGATACGAATGATGAAGGAATACTAATGATGTACAAAGTTTCAACGGGGCCCTTCAATTTCAAAACGGGGCTCAAAATTGAAGATATTTTCAAATGACAAGATATTTGAAAGGGACTTTCGACACACCAATTTGCACATAATCCCTCAATAATCGTAACTTATTAATACGCAGATACTCCACAATAATTATTCTACACAAACATCAAATTTATATAATTAATAAAATTCACAGATATTACATCTCGGCTACCCTCGCCTCGGCCACGGTCCGGTCCGCAGTATACCGATCAATCAACCAATGGTGAAGTGCTAGGGGCACTATTGTTGGTGGAGGTGGCAGGGGTGGGTCATCGGCAGGGTCTGCCTCCATGATGTCAAGGGCGGGCTCCTCGCTAACCTCGTCATCAGTGGGGAAGTGACTCACGGGGGATGGAGGTGGGGTGGGAGTCCTCCCGGCCTGAGGGGAATGCATCTCAATGTCCCTCTCGTCGTCCTTATCCGGATCCTCCTCGGGGTCCTCCTTAGGGTCAATCTCTATGTCATCATCGGAAACATCCACTTGGTCCTCTATAGGGTCCTCCTCAGGGTCATCGTCTGAAACCTCTACGGGGGCCTCCGGAACTGGGTCATCCATCACGGCTAACAGTGCCTCATCATAGTCTCTCTCGAAAGCCTCTGGGTCCGCTATCACAGGTGCCTACAAGTCAAGCAACAAACGTGTTACTAACCTCAAAACCAAATTTGCCTTAAGGTCTTATCTGCCGGTACTACACCTAGTAGTCCGACTACGAACTCGATGAGAGTTCTTTCTTATTCATTATACCGGTTTTATTAATCTTATCTCCCTATTGTTTCTGAGATTTATAACCTAGGGCTCTGATACCATTTCTGTAACACCCCTAGATCCGGGGGTCAGAGAGCCAGGTTGTCACTACCACATAAATTCTCAATTTACAATACTTACCATGAGTTATTAACCATCACATGCCATGACCCCTCCAAGTTATTACATCACACAGATTATAGTCTCAGAAACAATAATTAACATTACCATAGAGTCATCAAATCCATCAAATTCAGATTATTACAGACCAGGTGTTATCCTCCCAAAAGGTAGTTACCGATAGAGCCTCTATTTGAAACAATATCGGAACCAAAATGTTTGCTTGATTTAAAGGTCTAACATAAGTCATACTTAAATATAAGGCGAACCAACCAAAGCTGGAACCCTATCCGACTACACCCATCTACCTGGTGTGGGGCTCTGACAAACAGCCTACGGTAGTGCTGCGCGTTTCCCACGCGCTTGCGAACAGTGGTCCTTTGCCTGGCCATGCTGCTGATCTGTTGTGTTGTGATATATAAAGAAAGCAAGAGTGAGCAATATTGCTCAGCATATAATATAAGTAATTGAAACATAGCTTTAACCTTTTTGGAAAACTTGTGGTCACATACTCGACCATACTTTTCAATATCAAAGTACTATAATGAATTATTTCGTCAAAACATATTACCGTTCGAAGATCGAACGAAGAATGCAAGTATTCAAATACTATCACACTATCGGTAACTCAGCACCTTGGCCTTCGTTACAATGTGCAGTTCAATTCCAATTGGAAGAAGGGGACTTTACTGGAACACACTACGATACCCGCTGATTAGTCGCTGTATCGTAAACATAACTTCTCTACTAGTAGAAGGACGATTTCCTATTTGGTTATCACCCTGGCCGCATACGGGCCTATTATGCTACCTGACACCTGTTTCATTGCCGAGCATATGGTCACTACCTGACACTTGTTTCATTGCCAGGCAAACCTTCATACTACCTGGCACCTGTTTCATTGCCGCGTATGACCTCATACTACCTGTCACCTATTTCTTTGCCGAGTATGAGTTACTTCCAGTCCCATGATGAATCCTATCTTTATATCTGGAACTGATTTTAATCGTCGTTCCCCGAGCGTTACTTGCTCGTTGATAGGTTTAAGCTCACTACCATACTTACTTCTGGAAGTGTTGAGGAAGTAATAATAATATGTGAGTTGACTCTTGTCAACTGATGGAGAATATAATATGATTTCAAATCACGACCTGGGAGTTAAGCGGAATTTTCTGAAATTAATGAGATTGAAATTCTTTAAATTGGACAGGGTAGAAATCCCAAGATATGAGTATTTTCGAGGAATAGACACAGTAAAACCATTTGCTCGACTCCTTGAGCTGGATTCCTAATTTTTGATGAGTTGAGAATTATTTATTCGTCTTTAAATAATTTAATAAACTCGGAAATAATATTTGAGAACCCCTACTATATTCAAATGATTTTTCTGAAGATCAGAAAATATTTTAAATAATTAAATAAGTCTTTAAATAAATTTTAAATCATTTTAAAAATATTTAATAAATATTTAAATAATATTTATTAAACAAATAAACCATTTAAAATTTTTAATAAAAATTTAAATAATATTTATTAAATAGTAAACAATTAAATAAATCCTTTTTAAATGAATATTCAAATGAATATTCATTTAATTAAATAAATATTCAAATAATATTTATTAAATCAATTAAATCATTTTACATTTAAAATATCCAATTATATTTATTGGAATATTTTAAATCAATATTTGAAAATAATCTGTCTCCGACAATCTCCGGGTTTTTATGACTGCGTTTATGAAACTATTTCCGACTCCTAGTCTAAGTTGAATATCAAAATACACTCTACCTCGTAGAGTACCATATACTCCGATATATATCTATATCCGTAATCGCATATAAAACAATCATTCGACATTTGAAAACTCGTACGATAATCAAAATAATCATTTATTTAAAGCAGTTATATCACAACAACAACAGTTTACAAAAATAACCGAATACCTAAGCTTCGGGTTTGGAAACTTGCCTGGTAGTCTCGGGGTGGTCGGGTCTCGGGAATTGGGGTGACGATCTATGAATAGCCATTTAAACATCCGATTAGTCCCTTGAACGATTCAATTATACTATTGCACCATATAATAACGAGACCTCTTAACGACACCTTAATTAATCCATACTAGCCTCTTACAAGTCCATGTTATCCACTCATCACTTATAGTTCGTAATGATTTTCAAAATCGAATACTTTTTAAATCATAACTTAAGTTCGTGTCGAACTATCCACTTAAGAGGTTTTCCACTTGCGCACTTTCTGTTCAAACATTTTTGTAAAATCGAAATATTCGAATTTTCACTTAATTCTTTGTGAGTTATTTTCCTTTTTGTCCCATCTTTCTGTCAGCAAAGTTTCAGAATTTTATCAATCTTTTATGGGGTCCGAATTCAATTTACAATCCAGTGTTTTGTAACAGCTTTTTGTTCTTGAATCACTTACACTAAAATGACCATAACATTTAAACCATAAATCACCTTAACATGAAATTTATATGTATGGAAACTACAAGACAATATCTTGACAATTATGGTCAGTGGTTTTTAAGAACACAAATATCGTGGGTCCGAATTTGGGGTACAAAATAGTACTACTCTCAAGAGTCACAAACTTGCTTATACAAGACTTAACTTTCATCTCTAGCCAAGATAGTCCATCAATAATCTTTTAAATCATCAAGACAACCATCTTTAACATATCTTAGTCTCTAAACTTCATAAACATGTCATCAACTTCATACCACAACCATTTATCATCAAGATTTCATCATCTAAACATCAAAATACCAAGAACTACACTTATACTAACAAATCTTGAAACTAAGCTCAATACTTAACATAAATAAAAGGTGTAGAGAATTTTATACCTTTCTTGAAGTTCTAACAACTATAATACTTGAACACAAGACTTAGAGAAGCCTTATGGAAGCTTAAATCATCTTAATCTTCCAAGATAAACCAAGAACACACTAAAAGTTACTATTCATCCTTAACTTTGAAAAATTATTTAACCATTCTATACTTGATGGATTGTTATGAAATTTAACACATGCCTTTCTTAAACTATTGGAAAGCTATGGATTTAATTTAGGGATTTATAGATGGTTGAAAGTGGAAGAAGAATTTTCTTCTTCTTCCTCCTCTTTTCTTGGCCGAGAGCTTCCTTCAAGGGGGGGGGGGGAATACTTCCACTTTTCTTTTTGTGTTTTTATTTGTTTGTAAGATTTGTATTAGTCAAATAATTCATAAAGTCGCCAACCCATACTTCTAGTATCTAGGTTAGTACAATAATACTTCCTTTATCCTCATTTTAAGGAAGTATTGTCTCCCTATTTACTATTCACATTTGGTTAGTTTGTACTTGTAGTTTGCTTTCCTAATTATCTAGTTTGCATGGAATCTTGCATGGAATCTTGCATGGTATCTTTCATGTATATTACTCAGCTTATTCATTAACCAATCCTTGTCACTTAATCCTTCATGCAAGTTCAATAATTTTCCTATAAAAGCGTTTCGTCGCGTAGAGATTTCTATCGTCATTCTTAAGCACTTGATTTTGATAATCTCTTTAAATTCCATAATTTCCTTGCCATGGGATTTAATTTAACCTAGGATTCCAGTATTCTCAATGTCCCACTTTTTTATAAATGTTTAGTGGAAGTGAAAATCTTCGCATTCTGACGACTTTTGCATTCTCTTAATTCCTTTGTACAATAATACTATGTTCTCAAAAATATAAATATTCCATCATTCATATAATGTGATCTCAAAAGTTTTCCATGATTCCCACAAATCACTATTCATGATAATTTTAAAATATTACAAAAATCAGGGTTCTTACATCTTCTCAGGCTTCAAGAATACAAGGGGTTTTTCTGAGGTTGCAAGAAGTGCCATTCTGAAGAAGATTGAGGAAATCAGGAACAGCTGGAATTCTACTGACAGTTTGCCAAGGAAGTTAAAGATCCCTTACAATGAACAAAGAATCCATCTTTAACCTTAATGGATGATGGAATTCATGGATGAAAAGGGATGTAGATGATTCTTCAGGATTGAAGACCAATTGTCTAAGGCTAGTACCAAGTATCTTAGATGGTTGCAAGGCAAGCTGAATCCAAAAATTGCTGAAGAAGATGCATTCTACAGAAAGCTTCAAGATCAAATCAACGTAAACTATGCTAAAGAAGGGAGACAAAATATTCAGCCTCTAAGAGAGAAGAAAAGGAATTAAATTTGCTCAAGCTAGAGGAGCACTCTCTATGTAAACCTCTCAACTCTTTAGTGTTTCAATAATGTAGCTTAATACAATTTTAGAAGTGATTTTGTTATCATCAAGACTCTTATGACTGATTCTCAACCAGGCATAAATTGGGGGAAATTGTTAGGAACTATGTTGTTTCTTGATGATAACTAGGCTAACTTAGTGAAAATTGTATAAGTAAAAATGTAGCCTTCAATGGATAGCATACTTTTGCAGTATCCGTTGAAGGGTAGCTTATCTACGGATAAGACTCAATGTAGCATGCTTGTGTAATCCTGATGTACAATCCTGAGATGCAATCCTGATATGCAATCCTGAGGAACAATCCTGATGAACATTCCTGATATGCAATCCTGATATGCAATCCTGATGTACAATCCTGATGTGCAATTCTGATGTGTATTTTATTTATCTTGCGAAAGTGTTGCTACAACCTTGAGAGAAAATGTATTTTTCTCAAACTTCGGTTTCTCAAGTTCTCACAGTATAGAATGAGAGATAGTCTAGGTAAACTAATCCTATCTCTATCATCACGGGTTTGTGAAGCTGCTGTCATTTTCATGTGGCAGCTTCTTACAATTTGCCTACCCGTGTGTCTTACCTAAATTGCTATAAAAACAGATTTATCATTACAGAAAAAGCAATCTAGATACATTCTATATTTAATCAAGAACAAACATCATTTATAAACAATATTAATCACTAAAACTATTTAACATACCCAATTTACCAACTAACCTAGTAAATGTGGATTCATCAAGAGATTTAGTAAAAATATCTGTTGTTTGTTCCTCTGTGGGTACAAAGTGCAACACCACAGTACCATTCATGACATGCTCTCGGATAAAATTATACCTGGTGTCAATGTGCTTTGCTTCTTGTGATTATGTCATCTTCATCTAATTCATTTCTAAATACCCACCGAGTGCCAACTACTTTCTTGTTCTTTGGTCTAGGTACCAGCTTTCAAACTTGTTGTTGTTCAAATTGATTGAATTCATCTTGCATATCAATCACCCAATCACGACCAGTCAGTGCTTCCTCAAATTTCTTTGGTTCCATTTCAGAAAGAAACCCTGAATAATGACATTCATTTTGAGTAGCAGTTCTAGTTCTGACTCCAACACCTGGATCACCAATAATCAGCTCAAAAGGATGAGCTCTATTCCAAACTATTTGTCTTGGAAGATTTGATCTTGATGATTCGCCTTGTTTTTCATTATGGTGTTGTGAATGACTAGTTGACCCTTCATTTCCTCCCCCTGAGTTGTTGGCAGATTGTCTTGGTGATTCTTCGCCAGTGTTAGTGGTATCTCCATTGTTACCAATGTTTCCACCACCATCACCATCATCACTATCATCACTGTCATTGTTATAACCAGCAACAAGCTCAGGTGGATTCTCATCATCTGAATCTGAATCTGACATGTCATCAAACTTCAATTTCTCAAATGGATTTTCTATTTGGATAGGGAGTTTTTAATGATAACATTTCCAGTTTTCAAACAACCATATCCTTCAGTTATACCCTTGATGTTATCTCCAAAGGTAACCACTTGGCCAGCTTTCTCAACCACATTTGATAGCAGGGCTCTATCTCCGGTCATATGCCTTGAACATCCACTGTCCAGAATCCACACAACCCGGTTCACCTGTTTCATACCCTGCACTATCAAATTAATTAGACCTTCTTCGGAACCCAAGCTTGGTTGGGTCCGGCATACTTAAAGAATTGACCTTTGTCAGGAAAAACAACACTCTTGATTTTAACTACTTCAACTTCCTTAATGAAAGAGCATTTCCACTTATAACCAGCCTTAACAAATTTCTGATTAGGCTTGGGTATAAATGTGTCCACTCTAACTTTAGGAGGACTAGCAGTTTTGGATCTAGCATGCTTCTTATGATTTACATGTTGACGGGGAGCAGTCTTATCATTTGATGCATGCTTACTATTAAAATAAACATACATGACATTAAAAGCACAAGACATGCAGTTCGCAACACCACATGCTTTATGAGATAAATCTACACTAGGCATGTTATGCATGTTAGATGTGTTGTTGTTTTTCACCAACTTGTGAGTGTCTAATTTGGTCTCCGTTGTGGGAACAACTTTGACAGAACCCTTAGGCACACATTTGTTGGAGTGGACAATCCCATTGTCAATGTCCTCAGTACGGATCTCTTCTTGAATGATTATGGAATATTCATTCAGGGGCTCTGCTATAGATTCTTTAAAGAGAGGGTCTTTAACACCCTTAAGCACATGTGGTATACCCCTTTCTTCAGCACTGACTCTGTTAGGGGTATTAATGCCTAACATTCCAACAGCCTCGCTATAGCCAAAACCTATACCAATAGTTTGGCTAATAGCTTGCTTGTTGAAAATCTCTTTAGCCGTTTTGCAAGAATTATAGTAGGGTCTAACCTTTGTTTCAAGTTCTGTAATCTTATCTTTAAGAATGGTTTCTAATTGTCTATAACAATTCACCCTATTCTCAAGAAAAGCTACTTTTCTGTAAGTTCACCTTGATTAATATGCACTAGTTTTAATTCTTTAACCTCCTTTTAAAGAGCAGTGTTTTGAATAATTATTCTATCATTTTCTCTACGTGCACAATTTAAGGTACTACAAAGATGACGAATCATTTCAGCATCATTAAATTTTACCTCAGACAAGTAGGATGAGGATGGAGTAGAAGTAGATACTTTGTCTTCTAATGCCATGAGTGCAAGATTTCCAACTCCTTCATCTTCACTATCTGTGTCATCCCAGCATTTACCTTCAGCAAGATAAGCTTCTTCAGACTAGTTCTTCTTATATGTATCATGAGAGGTTTTCTTTGCTTGCCTTTGATTTCTGCATTCAGTTGCAAAGTGTCCCAACTCATTACAATTAAAACACCAAATCGTGCTTCTATCAACCATCCCTATTTTATAGCCACCCCTTGTGCTATTTGAGGATGAAGAACCACCTGTCTGGTATCTGTCAGCATATGTCTTGAACTTGAAACTAGGATTTCTCCTGAACCTGAAGTTTCCAAACTTCTTCACTACCAAGGCCATAGACTCATCTTCCAACTGTTCAAGCTCCTCCATAGAATAGAAAGCACCACCAGATTGACTTGTAGATGTAACACCATATTCAGCTACAATCACATCCTTGTTAGGACTGGAAGGTAGAACAACCTTCGCTTCCTGTTTCTGTTGGACTCCAGCTACCAGTGCAGTAGACATACTAACCACTCTTCCTTCCCGGTAGATTTCTTTCTGCTGAATTTGTTCTGGCTCATAGGTTTTCAGAACACCATAGAGTCTTTCCAGTGAAACCTCACTTAAATCTCTTGCCTCGCTTATGGCTGAAATCCTATGCTCTAGATGGGTTGGAAGTGTCAAAAGAAATTTCTTGTTTATTTCTTTGACAGTGTAGTACTTTCCATGAAGGTTCAGATAATTGATTAATTTGTTGTATCTCTCAAAAATATCAGAGATACCTTCCCCTGGATTTGATCTGAAATGCTCATATGCAGAAGTAAGAATTTCCATTTTGTTCTCTCTTACTTCTTCTGTCCCTTCATTGATTATCTCTATTGTTTTCCAGATATGCTTGGTATCTTTACAATTCAACACATGATTATGCATAACTGGATCCAGACAATCAACTAGAATTAACTGTAGGTTTGCATCCAAAATAGAATCTTCTTTTTCATCGGCTATATATTCTTTTGGATCTTTAGGATAAGGCCTTGGAACAACAACTAAGTTATTCTCAGTAATCTCAGCTTTATAAATCATAGGAACCTTTAGACCAGTTTTCAGCACATTAAGATATTTTGGATTTGCCACTTGTAAAAATAGGAGCATCTTTTTTTTCCACATTGCATAGTGCTCTCTATCAAACATAGGAATTTTAACAGCTCCAGTCTTTTGGGTAGACATCTTGAATTTTTAAGAAAAATAAAAATTCATTTGTTCTTGAAATATCACAAAAATATGGATCTTGATTTGTGTGTCAATCAGTAGGCTCTTATACCAATTGTTAGGTCCTGGTAAGTTTGTAGAAGGGGGGTTGAATACAAACGGTACTGTTTTCTCAAATTTGTTCGGTTTATGATTTAACAATTGATGAACAAATAAGTACGGAATAAAATGAAACAAGATCCAAGTTAAATATAAAATATATTAAACTTGAAGGGTGTTACAAATACAGTACAGATTACAAGGTTTGAATCTCAAACTAATTAAAACAAATTTAGAATAAATTCGACATGAACTTATCTATTTTTGTAATAAAAAGATAGAACGATAAATGATAGTTCGAGATAAATTCTAGGGATAAAGATCCGCTAGATTGTCAAACAACAACAAGTAACTAATTTCTAGTGGTTTGGATTTAACAATACAATACAAGAAATTAATTCACTGATCAGAAATGATTTCTCCGGCAGTTGAGAAGTAAAGACAATTGCTTTTCTTTTTGAAGATATAATGTTTTGTGTTATGTTCTTTTGTCTTGATATTTTCTTTTTATATGAACAATACATAGTCGCCTTTCCTTTTTTGAATGCTCTGTATGACTCTTGATATTAGCCTAGTATGACTCTTCAATTAAGCCTTGTATGACTCTTGATATGCCTTGTAAGACTCTATATTTATACTAGTATGACTCTTTGTACTGACAGTCATACTACCTGTATGACTGTCGGTATGACAGTTCATACAAGCTAATATGATTGTCGGTATGACAGTTCATACTAGATTAAATAGGTCATACTAGTAGTAAAACAGTCGTACTAGTATTAAAACAGTCATACTAGTATATAAATTCTAAATCAATTAATGTTAATCCCAAATGACCTAACAGAATTGTAGAAGGGGGGGTTGAATACAATTCTAGATATTTCTCAAACTTAAAAATAACTTTCGAAATAAAGCTTAACTTATAAAATAAAAACACAAGCACTTAAATAATTTCAGTTGGATTGTTTGATGATCCAACTCAAGTGTTTTTTTTATTGCGGAAATAATCTGTGATACAAAATGTACACAGCTGCTCAGTTACAAGAATGTAGAGAAGTATGCTCTCAAAGATAGCTAATACAATCTATTTGTTTTTCTTCTCACACTCTCATTTTAACTACTACACTTGGTTATATATATTCCCAAGTTTACAATGCTATTTTTGGCTACTCTAAAAGTACACTAAAGGTAACCACCAGTAGCTTGCTTTTCATCCCTTTTGTCCAATGGTCCTTGGAGATCTTTGTCTTCTGTCTTCAGGCTTATAATGATCCCACTCAAAAACCAGATTGGAAATTGGAATGTTTCCTTATTCCCTATGTCCATTTTGATGGCTTCCAATGCAAAGTACACTTCTACATCTCCTTTTGATCTGTCAGAAAGCTGTCACTATCACTTTGTCAACTATTCAGAAAAGTGATAATGATTCGTTGATAGCAGGAGGATGTGTTTCGTTGATAGCTTTATTCTTCATTCCGTTGATGGTATATCCCTTGATTCGTTGATAGAGTAATCTTCATTCCGTTGACATGTCTTCACTTAGGCAAAATTACAAGGCATGAACTATTTACAATTCACCAACCTATTTTGCCTATCTAGTACTTAGTCAACATGACTTAGAAAACCTATCTAATACATACAACAAATGCATATCAAACTGTGAAGTATTGTACAGTGCAATTGCTACATCACTCATTTCGTTGATGAGCTTCCTGTCAACGAAACGCTGCAAAGCATGCCATTCCGTTGACAGTTACAAAATGACTTAATACAAAATCTACCAAGTGTTTTTATAATTATCATCAAGAACAACATATTCCTAACAATCTCCCCCAATTTATGACTGATAGAATAACAACCATAAATCAAGAGCCTTGATGATAACAAAAACACTCAGACACATTACACATGATAAAAAGTAGAAATTGCATTGAGCTTCATGGAATTTAATTGAAATACAAAGTAGAAAATCTTACAAAACAAGTGCACGGAGTTGCTCCTCTAGTCTGAGCAGATTTTTCATCTCTGCCTCTGTGATCTTGTTTTCTTCCCTTTTCTTGCATTATTCTCCTCAATCTGAGCTTGAAGTCTTCTGTAGAAAATCTTCTCTTCTTCATCTTGATTCCCCAACTTGGATTGCATTAATCTCAGAGTTTCATTGGATGCCTTCTCCAGTTGGTCTTCTATTCTGAAGAATCTTCTACAGTTGTCCTTGTCTCTGAATTCCATCATCCAAAAATGTTGGAGATGAATTTTCTTTCCTGTTTGAGGGACCTTCAATACTCTGGGAAATGCACCAGGCTTGTTCCAGCTAGCTTTGATTTGGAAAATTTTGGAGACAACCTCAGACTTGGCTATTTTGGTAAAACCAAAATCTTTCTTCAGACATTTAAACACAGATAGCAGTGTCTGATAGTCTTCTCCCAGAATTCTGTGTAGAGGCCAAACCTGTTCTCTCCCACCCTTGTAGACAAACACCAATCTCTCTGGTATGTAAGAAGCTGCTATTTCTCTCACTTCAACCAGGTCATCAAGATTAATGTGTAGGTCAGACTCCTCCTTGATATCAGCAATGTAGATGAAGTCTTCTGGGTTGGTAGGGGGTTTCTCAGCTTGTGGTCTCCTTACAAGAATTGGCTTAGCCTTGGCAGCCCTCTGCTTAGATTTCTTCTTTGGATCCATTTCAAAGAGGAATTTTGGAAAGTTGGCCTCATCAAACTCAATTGGCTCTCCCTTTGGCTCAATTGGCTGATCATGGAAATTGACAGGATGTTTAGGATCACAGGCTAACTTTACCTCAGAAACTGGATCAGGAATTGTTGGAGGTGCAAAAGTTGCAGAAGAGTCTGTTGCAATACTCTGAGAATCAACATTCTCAAAGGCTATGTTTCTCCTAGCTCTCTCTTTGGGTTGCCTTGTGCTCTTCTTTGTACTCCTTTCCTCTTTAGCTCTTTCCTCTTGCTATCTTTCTCCTTCATCAAGAGCTTGAGCTACTGCAAGAGCTTGCATAGATGCTCTTTCTGATTCCTCAGCCTTAGCCTCAGCAAAGTTTGGGTGACCAGCCCAAACACAGATTTCTTGTCCATTCCTGTAGACAATTGCCCTTTGCTTCCTTATTTCAGGATCATTGCTTTCCTTGCATTTTGTGATAAGTAGTCCAAGAAGCTTGAGCTCATCTGGATAAGGTGCAGGATAGGAAATCCTTGCTATATTTTTGCCCTTTGGTTTAGCAGGGGACTTAAGAGATAGGCTTCTTTGAAGTGTAGCTTGTTCCACATCCCTAATGCATGAAGTTTGTCCTTTTTCCTTCCTTGGACCTTGAGTGACTCCATGTAGAAGGGGCTTTACCTCATAGAAAGAATTGGTCTGTGGCTCCCATTCCGTTGACACTAAAACCATGGCATTCGTTGATGGTGCTGTAGAAGTAGCTTGATCCGTTGATGGATTTGTGTTCTTTGCAGTGTCAGCTATCTTCTTGACTCTTGCCTCTATGTTAGACCAGTGGTCTTTTATCTGTTCTGCAAGTCTTAGCCGCATAGAAGCTTCCTGAATCAGGTCAATTCCATCCATTTTCTTCTTTGCTGACTCCCCCATTGCTAATGGCTCCTTTGGTAAGGAAATGGCTGGGACCATAACCTTTGTGATTTGAATGTCCAGCTCCTTAGATTTCTCCCCCTTTTTGTTATCATCAAAAGAAATGACTGGGAGTCCTTGAGCTGCCACTAGCTGGGCTAAGAGTTGTGTTTGCTTCTCCTGTTCCTTTTGCATCTGAGATAAAGTAGCTTCCACCTTGTCCACTCTAGAAGAGAGAGTCTTCAAGGAGGTAGCCACCTCAGATTCCTTAGAGAAAAACTTGTTCATCTTGGACACAGTGAGAAGAGGAAGCTTTTCATCTAGCCTCCTGTCAGTAGCATCCTTAAGATTGCTAATTGAGTCCTTGATTTCTCTAGCTTCAATCCTTGTCTGCATCATCTGTAGTCTTTGGATTTCCAGTGAATCCATAACAGCCTTGTAGAATTTCTTGTTATTGGCATTTGCAGACTCATTAGCCAGATATGCCTCATTGTACTGCCTTGTGATTGCAGTATCCAGGGTGATTCTTCCTTGCAAATCCTGAGAAAGCCAATTTGGTGTAGGGGGCACCACAGAAGTCCCAGTCTGTGAAGTGATGGCCACTTGTAGATTGTCACCAAACTGTCATCATCAGAAAAATCAAACTCAGCACTTACTGCAGCTCCTGGAGACAGATTGGTGATTGCATCCTTTGCTCTTTGCATAGATGCAGTGGTATGGATTAGGTTGAATGACCTCTCTGCCTCCACATTGCCCTGTTGAGCCATAATTTGATAGGCTGGCACAGGATGAGTAAAGGTCTCAGGATCCAGGGAAATACTATCCAGAGTTTGTTGATAATGCTCTTGGAAAGTAGGTTCCCTTTCTCCCTCATGGACCTCCATTAACTCATTAGCAATGGCTGCTTCCTCCCTTATAGCTCCTGTAGTCCCTTCTCTCTCTCTTCTATTTTCTTGCATCATGGGCTCCCCATGGCTCACACCTCTCACACCCTCACCTTCACCTACTAAGGTGGAACCCTCAGCCTCTCCTTTTGCCTGACTCGAAGAAATAGTCAGCCCCTCACTCTCAACCTCTCCTTTTGCCTGGCTTCAAGCCAGCCTCTCAGTTTCACTCCCTCTCAATCCTAGAAGTGTCTCAACTACCACTAGATCATCTGCACTAGTTGTGGAAACAACTTGATTTTCAATAAGAGGTGCATAATGAACTATCAACGGTATGGTAGTTTGAACTGTCAACGGTATGGATATCGTTGATGGAGAAACACTTGTCAACGAAAGAGTCTGTTTCATTGATGAAGTTAAGAAAGCACTTTGAGAAAGTGAAATTACAGTAGAATCTGTGGTGATTGATTTTAGAGATTGTTCCACAGATCCTCTTGTACCTTCAGAAAAGAATGATTGGTGGCCCAACAAATCACTTAGCAAGTGATGACCACCAATGTCAGAGTGGGGCTTCTCCAAGAAAAGAGTTGGAGAATCAGGAATAGATGTATGGATCATATCCACATCTAATGATTGAGTTGGTGAATTTTGTGGAGTTGGTTCAAGGTTGATGTTTAAAGAATGAGACTGTAACCCCAGAGTAATCATAGGGGTTACATCAAACTGAATTTGAGATACTGGAAGTGTTGCTTCCAGTGTGTGTGTGCCCTGTGAAACCTGGGATTTTTGCTTCACTCTCCTTTGGTATTGGGAAATGGTAGACTGTGGGCTTGAAGTGTCCCTTACCCTCTTGGAGTGTGCTCTTGGAGGAGAGCTTGTTTCAATAATTACATCCTTTTGGGAGGATGCAACTAGACTTGTGCCTAAATCCATATTACTCATTGTGCCTTGTTGGGAAGACACAATGGGGCTTGGCTGGATCTCACTCATCTTTCCTTCCTTATCCTTAGGGTTTCTTTTATGTTCACCCCTTCCCTCACCTCTCACAGCACCTACACCACTCCCCTTTGGTTGTGTAGTGGTTTTTACAACAGGTGCCTTTTGAGAAGCACCTGAGGTTTGCTTGGAAGATTTCTTTGATTTTGGTTTTGTAGCTGGGGTAGGAGCCTGTTGGGTCACAACTACAGACTCCATAGCAACAGGGTTGGGTAAAACAATACAAGTAACAGCTATACTAGCAGGGATAGCAGTAGTTACCTCAATTATTGGCAGATACACCACTGGAACATCACCATTGTGGTTCAGCCTCAGTATGTCTGTCAATACTCTCTTCTCTTGCACAAAGCAATCAAACCTAGAAACAGGGTTAGAGATAACCAATGGTGCTGGACTAACATGGTTAGCCAACATCATCAGAAATCTTGCATAATAGATATTTTTCTTCCTATTTTCCTTATCACCCAACTTAGCACCAATTTCATACATAAGTTGGGTGCTAAAGTTGTAATATCTATCAGTTAGGAGCATGGTAAATAGAATCAACATAGAATTAGTTAATGCATCAAAATTACTAATTTTACCAGAAAAGACCTTGATGAATGCATCAGCTAAGTAACTGTATTCCCTAACCAAACCTCTCCTGATTATTTTACCCAGATTATCAGTAGGCAAAGAGTAGTTTATGGAATTTAGCATGTTAATCATTTCAGTATATGTAGGCAAAGCAGAGAAATTATTTTCAGGAAGGTGTAAGCATGCTTGCAACACATCAGAATTGACTATGTACTCATTACCTTGAATGGTGAATTGCAAAGTGCAATTTGTCCCACTGTACTCACATGAGGTCCAAATCTCCTCGATTATCTCATTGTAGAGTGGTGTAGAGTGAAACATTGCGTAGCTTAGCTTGCAATTCTTCATGAAATCCATCATCTTGAAAAAGATGCTGTTCGGGCTTTCCTTGACAACAAAAGGGATGGAGTTGTTCTTTTCATAAATGAACCCTCCAGCAGACATGAGTTTCACGATGGGTGCCATTGTTGAGTAAAGAAAGCTTGAACTGTGATTTGCTTTGAGAGAGAAAGAGTAAGAAATCCTTTGGAATTTTTGAGAGCAGGTAGAAAAGAATTAAAGAAAACAAAATTTCTTAAATACTCCCCCAAAAGTTCTCAAAAATTAAGTCCAATAATAAATGTAAATTACTGGATTGGCTTAAAAATATAACCGTTACAATTAAAATATTACCATGATTTATACTTACAGGGGTGTATGCATAGATCGTGGTAAAGGACGTGCAATTTCAACGGTTCAGATTAAAAGCGCTATATCAACAAATCAGAATTGGGCGTTTAAGGTCCCGTCTATTTCGTTGATAAAGCTGCGTTTCGTTGATACAAAAGAGCTATCAACGAAACACCCAGAAAAATGCTAAGACTGTCAACGAAATGGTGCGTTTCGTTGACATAGTAATTTTGACTTAGACAAAATTGCACCTTTTCCTGAGAAAATTAATTCACAGAAAAACATAGCAAATTTCTGGCTGCATTTTAACTTGCAAAAATCTCAAAATAATTAAGAGAAATTTAGCATACCTAGCTCACTTACTAATCTTGAGAATGTTGATTCATCAAGTGGCTTGGTAAAGATGTCTGCAAGTTGTTGTTCACTTGGAACAAAATGTAACTCCACAGTACCATTCATAACATGTTCCCTAATGAAATGGTATTTGATGTCAATGTGCTTGGTCCTTGAGTGCTGCAATGGATTCTCAGTGATGGCAATGGCACTAGTGTTGTCACAGAAGATAGGAATTTTCTTAACTCTTAATCCATAATCAAGTAGTTGATTTTTCATCCATAAAATCTGTGCACAACAACTTCCAGCTGTAATATACTCGGCCTCAGCTGTGGAGGTAGAAACTGAGTTTTGTTTCTTGCTGAACCATGATACAAGCTTGTTTCCTAGGAATTGACAGGTTCCAGTTGTGCTTTTCCTGTCAATTTTACATCCTGCATAATTTGCATCTCTAGTGAAGTGATTCTCAAGGAGGAACTGTGAAAGTGTGTCATACCAGGCTCTAGGTGCTTGTTTCAAACCATAGATTGCTTTGAGGAGGAAGTACACATACTCTGGAAAATCATCATCTTCAAAACCAGGAGGTTGACTTACATACACCTCCTCTTCCAATTCCCCAATCAGAAAAGCACTCTTCACATCCATTTGATAGACCTTGAAATTGGCATGGGCTGCATAGGCTAGGAAAATCCTTATTGCTTCTAGTCTTGCAACAGGAGCAAAGGTTTCATCAAAATCAATTCCCTCTTCCTGTGAATAGCCTTTTGCAACCAATCTAGCTTTGTTCCTTGTGACTATGCCATTTTCATCCATCTTGTTTCTGAACACCCATTTTGTGCCTATGACACTCCTGTCCTTAGGCTTGGGCACCAGCTTCCAAACATTGTTTCTCTCAAATTGATTTAGCTCCTCTTGCATAGCTAAAACCCAGTCTGGATCTAGAAGTGCATCCTCAACTTTCTTTGGCTCATCTTGAGACAGAAAGCTACTATATAGACATTCTTCTTGAGTTGCTCTTCTAGTTTGGACTTTTGAAGAAACATCACCTATAATAAGTTCAAATGGATGATCTTTAGTCCATTTCCTTGAGGGAGGTAGAATTGCTCTTGAAGAAGTAGCTTCATGATCATGATTGCCTTGATTAGATATTTGTCCTTGAGAAACTCCCCCTGAGTTTGTTGTCCCTTAGTGATCACTCCTGGAAGCATTTCTGTGACTGTCAACGGAATGTCCATTATGACTGTCAACGAAACGCTCATTTTGACTGTCAACGAAACTCTCATTCTGACTGTCAAAGAAATGACCATTTGGTCTACTAGCAGCTATTCTTTTCAATCTCAATGCAGCAATTTCATCTTCACTGTTGCTTTCATCTGTGCTAGATACAACAACTTTGGACTGTTTCTCAATAGCCTTAACATGATTCATTTGTTCTCCTTCCTCATTCTCAAAAGAGAGACTTTCATGGAAACCTTCATCACAGAGACCTTGAATTTTGAGATCATCAAAAACAACATGTACAGATTCCATAACAATGTTGGTTCTGAGATTATAGACTTTGTAGGCTTTCCCTGCTGCATATCCCACAAATATTGCTTTATCTGCCTTTGCTTCAAATTTCCCCAAATGCTCAGCTTGATTTCTCAGAACAAAGCACTTGCATCCAAAGACATGAAGAAAATCCAATAGTGGTTTCTTTCTTTTGAGTAGTTGATAAGGAGTCATTCCCTTGGCCTGATTAATCAAAGAAATATTTTGAGTGAAGCAAGCTGTGTTAATTGCCTCAGCCCAAAAATAAGTTGGTAACTTTGATTCATCTATCATTGTCCTTGCAACTTCAATAAGTGTTCTGTTTTTCCTTTCAACTACACCATTTTGCTGTGGTGTCCTTGCTGCTGAAAACTCATGCAAAATACCATTTTCTTCACAGAACACCTTCATGCTTGAATTCTTGAATTCTGTCCCATTGTCACTCCTAATCCTTCTTACTTTGAAATCATGATGATTGTTTACCATCTTGATGTGATTGATAATGATTTCACTTGCCTCATCTTTGGAGTGCAGAAAGAAGGTCCATGTAAATCTAGGGAAATCATCAACAATCACAAGACAGTATTTCTTCTTTAAAATGGACATGACATTTACAGGGCCAAACAGATCCATATGAAGCAACTCAAGCTGATGGAAAATTGATGACTCTGTCTTGCTTTTGAATGATGCCTTCTTTTGTTTCCCCTTTTGACAGGCATCACACAAACCATCCTTGGAGAATTCCACCTGTGGAATTCCTCTAGCAAGATCTTTCCTCACCAAATCATTCATAACTTTGAAATTCAGATGAGATAATTTCTTGTGCCATAGCCAACTTTCATCCTTGCTTGCCTTGCTGAAAAGACAAGTGATGGTGTCTGGACTTGTGCTGCTAAAGTCAGCAATGTACACATTCCCTCTTCTGAATCCAGTCATTACCATATTGTTGTTTCCTCCTTTAGAAACAACACAGGCTTCCTTTGAAAAAGTAACTAAAAATCCCTTGTCACAAAGTTGGCTGATACTAAGCAGATTGTGCTTAAGACCATCCATCAATGCAACCTCATCTATGATGACATTCTCTTTTGAAATCAAGCCATATCCCTTTGTGTAGCCTTTGCTGTCATCTCCAAAAGCAATACAAGGGCCAGCTCTTTCTTGAAACTCTGTGAGCAGGGTAGAATCACCAGTCATGTGTCTTGAACAACCACTATCCAAGTACCAAAGATTCCTTTTGTCTCCCTGCACACAATAAAATCAAATCAAGTTGATTTTGGTACCCAAGTTTCCTTGGGTCCTGTTTTGTTAGCCTTTGATTTTCCTTTTATATCATTTTCACGTTAGGCTCAGATTGATTTAAATCAACCTTTACCTTAGGTGTTGATTTCTGATGGTTGCTCACATTTTCATTCACAGCATGCATAGTTGGAGGAACAAACATGTTATTCACATTCCATGGCATTTGTGGCATATTAAACATATTCATGTATGGATTAGGCACAAATGGCATGCTAGCATATGGATTCTGAATTTGTGCAAATGGAGCAAACATGTTAGGCATAACATGCATTGTAGGCATATCACCATTCATTGCAGGCTTAGGTATTTTCACATTAGCAGTCTTCTTAACAGATTTGCAGTTAGTAGATAAATGACTAACACTTCCACAATTAACACATGTCTTTCTAGGAGCAAATTTATCAGGTGTGTAATTGTTATGTTTGTTAATCCCTACTTTCCCATTCCTGTTATTCTTTTTATTGCCCTTAGCCTCAACTTGAATTTTCTCTAACTTGTCTTTCAATTGCTTGTTAGACAAGTGACCTACATTAGGTCCTTCAACAGGCTTCTCAACTTTCTTTGATTTACTAGACTCACCTTGAACAAAGTTCTTGGTGACAGGACCATACTTGTTATTTAGTCTAGTGAGTTCTTCTTTTCTTTTCTCTGTCAACGAAACAGCCTGATCGGTTGATGGTTCATTTGTCAACGAAACAGTGCATTCCGTTGACATATCAACCTTCAACAAATGATCACTGTTGTTTGTTGACTCAGATTCTGATTCTAAGGTTTCAACAGCATACCCTAGCTTCTCGTTGTTCTTTTTCCATGATTGCTCACAGAAAGACTCCACACCTTGAACATTAATTATGTTGCTAGCAACATTCCTGGAATCTTTCCATTTTGCAATCACTCCTTGCTCTATTTCTAATTGTGTTTTAAGAATTTCTTCCCTCTTTAATACTTTCTCAAGTTCCATCTTGGCATCCCTACTAACACACCTCATTTTCTCAAATTCAATGAGCTGTGCTTCTAACATGGCATTTCTATCACTTAAGAGCAAATTGTTCTCTTTAATTCTTGAATTCTCCTTGGTAAGTGATTTGAGAGTAATACGCAGATTATACAGTACAATAGACATTTCATTAACTGCACTATCGCATTCCTCTTTAGAAAGCTCAGAAAGATTAGTAATTGTTACCTGGTTGCTAGAGGAACTTGCTTCCTGCTCATGATTGTTAGCCATTAGAGCCAAGTTGACATACTCAACATCATCATCTGAGTCTTTACCATTACCAGCCCAATCGTACTCCTGAGACATGAAAGCTTTCTCCTTCTGTTTGAGAAGTTCAAAGTATTTCTTTTTGTAATCAACAGGCTCAAATTTCCTGTTGCCCTTCTCAACCCTGGGCTTTCTGCAGTCCCCAGCAAAGTGACCAAGCATTCCACAATTGAAACATTTAGATTTAGACTTTTCAATCCAATTATTTTTGCTTGGTTGAAAGTCTTTCCTTGGTGGCCTTGCTTCAGAGTTTCTCTTGAATTTGAACTTAGAGAATTTTCTTGACAGAAAAGCAATGTGTTCATCAATCTCATCTAAGTCATCCAAGTTGGCTGGTTCTGGTTCTTCTTCTTCCGTCATATTGCCTTTTCCCTTGCTAACATCACTTCTACAACTAGCTCGACTAGTTGTGGCTTTAGCAGCTTCTTCATTGTCATCTTCCAGTTGGTTCACAGATGCAATCAATGCAATAGATCCACCCTTCTTTTGTACCTTCTCAATTTCTTCATCTTGCTCCATTTCCAACTCATAGGTCTTTAAAGTTCCATATAGCCTTTCAAGAGTGTAATCTTTGTACTCTTGAGTGTTTCTCAGAGAAACAGTCATAGGATTCCATTCTTTTGGAAGGGCTCTTAGAAATTTAAGGTTTGAATCCTTAGTTTGGTAGATCCTCCTATACAACTTTAATCCATTCAAAAGCTTTTGAAACCTACTAAACGTGTCATTTAGGGTTTCACAAGCTTTAAAGTGAAAGTGCTCATATTGTTGTATGAGGAGTTGCATTTTGTTCTCCCTTACTTGCTCAGTTCCTTCATAGAGTGTTCTGACAGTGTCCCGTACTTCTTTGGAGGTTGTACAGTTTATGACATTGTCAAACATCTCGTGCTCCAAACCATTAAACAGAATGTTCATGGTTCTTTTATCTTTATGGATTTCTGCAACATCTTCAATAGTCCATTCTGAGACAGGTTTTGGAATTTCTACATCTGGAGCATCATCTGGCAGTCCAACTCTAGATGCAAACTTCATGGGAACGTGTGGACCTTTCTCAATGCAGTCTACATACCTCTCATCCATAGACATGATATGTAAATGCATCTTTACTTTCCAGTGAAAGTAATTGTCCTTATCAAGAACTGGTATTTTCACACCTGCATCCTTCTTCACCATGGTTACTGTTTTGGTCTTGATCTTTAAACTTCTTGTATGTTAGAAGCTCGCTCTGATACCAATTGTTAATCCCAAATGACCTAACAGAATTGTAGAAGGGGGGGGGGGGGGGTTGAATACAATTCTAGATATTTCTCAAACTTAAAAATAACTTTCGAATTAAAGCTTAACTTATAAAATAAAAACACAAGCACTTAAATAATTTCAGTTGGATTGTTTGATGATCCAACTGAAGTGTTTTTTTTATTGCGGAAATAATCTGTGATACAAAATGTACACAGCTGCTCAGTTACAAGAATGTAGAGAAGTATTCTCTCAAAGATAGCTAATACAATCTATTTGTTTTTCTTCCCACACTCTCATTTTAACTGCTACACTTGGTTATATATATTCCCAAGTTTACAATGCTATTTTTGGCTACTCTAAAAGTACACTAAAGGTAACCGCCAGTAGCTTGCTTTTCATCCCTTTTGTCCAATGGTCCTTGGAGATCTTTGTCTTCTGTCTTCACGCTTATAGTGATCCCACTCAAAAACCAGATTGGAAATTGGAATGTTTCCTTATTCCCTATGTCCATTTTGATGGCTTCCAATGCAAAGTACACTTCTACATCTCCTTTTGATCTGTCAGAAAGCTGTCACTATCACTTTGTCAACTATTCAGAAAAGTGATAATGATTCGTTGATAGCAGGAGGATGTGTTTCGTTGATAGCTTTATTCTTCATTCCGTTGATGGTATATCCCTTGATTCGTTGATAGAGTAATCTTCATTCCGTTGACATGTCTTCACTTAGGAAAAATTACAAGGCATGAACTATTTACAATTCACCAACCTATTTTGCCTATCTAGTACTTAGTCAACATGACTTAGAAAACCTATCTAATACATACAACAAATGCATATCAAACTGTGAAGTATTGTACAGTGCAATTGCTACATCACTCATTTCGTTGATGAGCTTCCTGTCAACGAAACGCTGCAAAGCACGCCATTCCGTTGACAGTTACAAAATGACTTAATACAAAATCTACCAAGTGTTTTTATAATTATCATCAAGAACAACATATTCCTAACAATTAATCTATTAATTAATTTAAATAGTGAATTAATTCTGGATGAATTAATTAACTAAATAAATTAGTTAAATGATATGATTAATTAAAATAGAATTAAATACTATCCTTGATTAAATTATCTCTAATTTAATTAACTCATTAATTAATTTAAGGAATAATTTAATTCATTTTGAATTAAATTATTGATTAAATTAACTATGGATTTGGTTAATTAAAAGAGAATTAATTTAATCTCTTGAGAGCTTCCTTGACTTCCACCACTGGAATTGATGAACTTTCACTGAATGATGTTGACACTTGATGTACTGTCTGGTTCATAAGTGACTAACTGCAATGTCTGTTCTTCATATCTTGACTTTAAGTCATAGTCCATTTGTTGCTTTTGACTTTAATCAACCACTGTAATCTGTACACTTGCTGTCACACTTATGAAATCTCTGTTAATTTAATAAATCCACTTTCTTGAATACTTCACTGAGGCTTGATCAAATAATAGAACTTCTTTCAATGTAGAATTACTTCAAGTCTGTAGGTTGACTTTAATATTCATTCTTTTGACTGATATAACCTTATGAGATTCATGTGACATCTGCAATAACCTCAAATTTTGGACTTAATTAAAATTTTTGATGAATAGTAAATTTTGATGATGAATAGTAAATTTTGATGAATAGTAAATTTTGTCGATGAAAATATTTTCAGACCACACTATGTGGAAGACATGGAATGAATGTTTCGAAGTTATATTAATGATGTATAAGGAGAATAAGTGAATGTAAACGCGATCAGAATCAGGAGATTCCAACTTTAAATTTTGTTCACTATTCATCGGGTAGTCGAAGATTTATTAGTTGATCGTTATGAGAATTAAGAAAGCGAGAAGATCCATGATCAAATATTAAGCCAAGTCAATAAAAGATCAAGAGGATATCCCCTAACATTGGTACAACGAAACGTTTTCAAAATCCCTTAAACCTATCTCAAAACTTAGCAACAAAGTAGAAGCGTAACGAATTATGGATTAAACCCTAACCAAAGGGGAAGTATCATATAAGATCATCAAGTGCATCATATAAGAGGATTGATGATACAAGAAATGACATAAACATGACACATGAGGATGACATAGGTGATGACAAAGTGATGACAAGGTGATGAATCACCACCTTGTCACCACTTTCACCACACAAACCACAATAGCTTGACATGTGTCCTTGGGTGACAAAACTCAACCAAAACCACACAAATTAGATGCATCTAATTAGCATTATTTGGACAAAAAGAAAGGAAAAGAAAAACAAGCAAGTATTCATCTCCCCCATTTTTTTCCAAATTCTGCCCAGCATGAGCAAGGATCAAAGAAAAATTCATAACTCAAAATCTACTCATCCTAAAATCTCCATATTTGGACCATATCTCCCTCAATGTATAACAAAGATACTTTCAAAATTGCAGGGCCATCCAAGATGTATAGCATGGTCAAATATTGGATCAAATTTGAGGCATGAATAGTGAATTCGAAAATGCTAACTTGTGTTCTTGAAGATTAAAGCTTATTGAGGTTGTATAAGGATCAAGCAAGGGTATACAAGCTATTTTTAGTCTTTAACAAGCACCAAGGAAGGTATAAAACCTCTCACACTTTTTATTATGCTTTGATTATAGTGATTAAATGATGATGTTTAGAGATGGTGTGATATTAAAGATGAATTCTTGTTAATAATGAATGTTTAGTGGTTATTTTGATGGTGGAACTTGTAGACATTGGTATGAACTTGTTTAGGCAGAATATAAGTTGTTGATATGGAGAATTAGAAGTATGGTTGATTGGTTGTTGATTAATGGATTGTTGGAGTGTTTTAAACACGGGAATCACGATTAAGCGTCGTTACCATGTCAGATTTTCCTTAGAAAGTTTAAACAGAGACCACGGTTATCTTCTAGGCATAACAAAAATGCTTTCTGACGATGATCATGTAGGCTCTGTTTTTTAGTTTATTTTGGCAAAAGAATCGTATCGTTTCGATTTACGGTTTAGGAGAAACACCCGTTTTAGTGAAAGCGGTTTCGGATAATTAAGTAGTTCACTATATGAACTTTGAGCGTATGATCAAGCTTCCTAAAAATGGAATTGGGTCATGATATTAATGTGGATACTATTATGGACAGTTAGGAAGGGAACCGAGAAGGTTTCGTGTTAAAAAGATGATTTTTCGATTTTATAAAAATGTGAGAACCAAAGTTGCGCAAGTGAAATACCCTTAAGGGGATGGTTTAAACCATGAGTTTAGTAATGATAAAGTATTTGGGTTTGTGAATGGATTATCAACCAAACTTTTGACTTAAGAGTTTAAGGAATGTCATGAGGTTATAAGTAACCAAGAGCGAGACATTTGATGTTCGTTAATAGAACGTTAGTGCTTAAGTTAAATGCACTTTAAATGATTAAGCTAGGGGACTGATCGAGTATTTCTTTGTTTATAGATTTCCCGGCAAGTTCTCGAACCCCTAACAACCAAGGACTCAAGGCAAGTTTTCTCATTCCATGCTATGTTCAATTTCTTATATTAATGATTGCATATGATAGATGCATGCCAGTTTTCAAACCTTACATCGTATATAGATGTGGTTGTATTTAAAACTGTTGAAATTATAGTATATGCATATGATAGATGCATGCCAGTTTTCAAACCTTACATCGTATATAGACGTGGTTGTATTTTAAAACTGACATATGATAGATGCATGCAATTTTTCAAACCATACATCTGAAATAAGATACGGTTGTATTTTAATGTTGTGATTGTGATATATAATGCTATAATGTCGTAAAGAGGATTATATCTGATTATGCTTTTGATAAAAAGCTTTGTGAGATATAAGGTTTATATGATATGTAAATACTAGATATAAACCGAGGTTTTTAAAGACTCTAAGGGTAGAGCACTCGTACGATGATTTTAAAACATTAGACCGGGAGTCAAATTAGTATTTTGTCTTGATTATACTGTCAGAAGCTGGAAGGTTCCAGGGACAGCTATATTTTAAAATGTTGATTAAATACTCCAATATATATATTATTGGATATTTAATGTGAGATATTTAAATAATATCATTATAAATATTATTTGAATATTTATTTAATTAAGTGAATATTAATTTGAATATTCACTTAAGTGGAATTTTATTGAATAATAATTCAATATTTATTATTTGAATATTTATTAAATATTCCAAAAATGATTTAAAAATCATAGAACCTTATTTATATTATTATATAAGGTTCCAATCGTTATTTAAAATATTTTCTGATCTCAAAAAGATTTATGTGACTACAGTAGGGGTTCCCAACTACTTTTAAATTATTTATCTCAAATGATGATTATGGTTTTGGATTTATCGAAAATTGGGAATCCATTCCAGGAAGTGAACATATGATTTCACTTGCCTCTTTCATTAAAAGTGAGTATATTTTGGGTTCTGAATTATCAGAACTAAAGATATTTTACCAAACTTCCGGGTCGTTATTGCGAAATGATTTACTCGAGGATCGAGGTCAGTTGACAATAGTCAACCCACATAGTATTATTACTTCCTCCACATTTCTGGAAGTAAGTATGGTAATAAGTTTATACTTATCAACGAGCTAGTTTACGCTCGGGGAACAACGATTAAGTTCGGTTCCAGTTTAAAGGATAGGGTTCATCATGGGACTGGAAGGGCTTACACAGCAATGAAACAGGTGCCGAGGTAGTGACCATAATTATCAAGGCTTTCCCGGCGATGAAACAGGCGCCGAGGTAGTGACCTTACGTGCAAAGGCTTTCACGACAATGAAACATGTGTCGATGTAGTGACCTTATAGCATAATGGGCCCGAATGCGGCTAGGGTGATAACCGAACAGGAAATCGTCCTTCTACTAGTAGAGAAGTTATGTTACGATACAACGGCTGATCACCGTGTATCGGGTGTTCCAGAATGTCCCCTCCCTCCATTTGGAGTTGTGCTGCACATTGTAACGAAAGCCTAGGTGCTGAGTTACTGATAATGTGACAGTGATTGAACAATGATGTTCCTCGTACAGTATTTGAACTGTATGACATGTTTTGACGAAAAAAATATCTCAATATATCATTATGTATACGAATGAAGTTTTAAAAGTTTTAAATTATGATATCAGCTACATATATGATTATGCTGCTATATATTATTGTCGAGCTATAGTGCTCGTTCTTGCTTCTTTTATATATCACAACAAAACCGAGTCAAGAAGGTATTTAAGATATACAGCATATGGAACTGTATGATATTTTGAATCAATGAATAGGCTTTAAGCTTTGATTCCAATATTAATATCTATTTTAAAAAGATATGTTTTGAGTCTTGGTTCATTATATTGATACCAAGGATTTCTAAATGATTCACGAAGAGTATTTGAGTATGATTATAAGTCATACAGTATTTTGAACGGTATACTATTTTGGGGACAAACCCTAGTAGTGTTAAAACTTTGATCCTACATGGATTATCTACCTTAAAGGTTTAAATATTTTAACTGGGATAGATTTCTTGCTGAGCGCTATTAGCTCATCCTTGCTTTATTAAAACTTTCAGCATGAAGAAAACATTGCTGGTTCACCCTGTATTACGAGAGAAAGGGGTTGGAGAGATCACCCTTGAGTTAGTTCAGCTGGATGGATACAGTCGGAGTTAGCAAAATAGTTGCAGATTGAATTAGTGAGAATTGTTTTCGAGTAGGTTTGCATTATTGAACCTTGTATAGAATTGTGAGGTCTATTATTTTAACTTCAGGTAGAGATTGTAAATAATAGATGAGATCCTGGATAGTACATTCGATTTGTAATAACAAATGTTACTTATTGTTGCTCATTTCCAAGGCTATAACTTGTGTGTGTGCGCGTAAGTGATTGGGGTCTTTGGAGTTGTATTATTAGAATGTTGTAAGTAATGCAGGTATTGTATAATTGATGGAGCGTGACAACCCAGATTCCTGACCCCGGATCTGGGGTGTTACAGAAATGGTATCAGAGCGTTAAGTTATAAACTTGGATATGAGAGTGTTAAGAGTTATATCTAAGTAAGAGAATGACGCGAGGACTCATATAAAGCTCGTTAAGTGGACTACCGGAGGTAGTGCCATTGAGGATGTTAAGATTAAAGAGTTTAGTTGGGAACTTATTGGAAGATCAATAGGATCGTTGAAGACCAT
This sequence comes from Heracleum sosnowskyi, assembly GCA_030848705.1. NCBI lineage: Eukaryota > Viridiplantae > Streptophyta > Magnoliopsida > Apiales > Apiaceae > Heracleum > Heracleum sosnowskyi. The sequence continues at coordinate 81,719,859 of CM061236.1, read as the reverse complement.
CATAATGATGAGACGAACGTTTAGAATTGTACACTGATTATCAAGGACATTAAGATAAGACGCGGAGCAGAGTCTCAGTTGCAATTGGGGTAAGGGCGGAATGGCCAATACCATTGGATAACTTGGCTTAGTAAGAACCTAAGTGCTAGTAGTTCATCGTAGTCTGCCCACGAGGAGGCAGCACATGTGAAGATCAAGACGTTTACAGTCCTTTACGCGATCCGGATTACTAAATTGCGTGGACTAGTTAAGGAATTATCTTGTGTATGAAGTCCAAGCCTTGAGAACAACGATTCCACCAGAGTTGGTGTCTTTTCCATCGATGGGGATTTTGTTACCTAAGAAGAAGACTTTTGCGTACATGTAGTACCAGAACGTTATCGTGAGACGAACACGCTAGATCGCATCGCGAGTATATTTCGTATGTTAGGCCATGATGGCTCGACTCAGAAATCAAAGACATGAAGAATGGATATCGTGATTCTAATAAAGACACATATGGTTGCGACGAGCAATGCGACAATCTCAGGACCTACGAGGAACGAGACCTATGGCGGTCTGGGGTTGGATTCATTCGATACGACTAGTGTTAAGAAATTACATATACGTTAATGGACCTCCATCTTTTGTGGATGTGTTGATGCGGCCGTAGGAGGCCCAATCTCTGGATGATTATCGGGGAATGACAAAAATGTTTCGAACTTCTGACCTATTTACGAACTTGTACGATTTTGAGGTACCATTGGTTAGTACCATAAGCCATAAAGGCAGAAAGATAGGATCATCCTTGTAGAAGGTGATGTGAGAACTTAGGGGTAATAATTGACCCATTTTGCTATCTACTTGCTAGTACGCCATTCAATGAATTTTTTTCTTTTCATAACCCGAGTTACCCTAAAGGGTTTATGTCGAGGTAACCTTTCTTGCATTTCATTATTAAAATATAGAATGCGGCCAACAACTGATATGGTCATTACATTTAAATTCTTCTTCTCCTCTTACTCTTGGGGTCTGAGTGCGCATCCGAGTAGCCAAAATTTTGTTTTCTTTCTTTCAATGGCTAGATGTTAAGATTTTGTGCTAGCAAATTGAAACTGTCTAGTTATATACGCTATTAAGAATGACTAGTTAATCGTTCAAACTAGTTGAGATTTTAAACACTATGATAAAGATCTAGCTAATTGCCCTGGCTAGATATTACGTTTCAAACCAGTTGAACTAGCCAGTTTTGTTCGGCTAGTTTCTAATGATTCTTGAAGTGGACTAGTTATTGTATCACTAAGTTCAACTTTCTGTCAAATTTATATAAGTGAATTCACGATGCATTTTGTATGAAGTGAAGTATGATGAGAAAATTTTCAAACGATAATTTGATTGAGACCTAACCAGGTCGCCCCCTCAGCGAGAATTTTTACAAAGTTTTTTTATATATATATAAAAAGTATTTTGTTGTTGAAATATTTCTTGTACCATGCAAGTATTTTCCTTAGTATTTGGAAAAAGAGAGTGTTAAAGCTTAGAGCTAAAACAAATGAGTCCGATAAATTATGAATCGAAGTTTACAGAAATTGCCAAGGTTTGTTTCGCATGATGCGAATTCAGAATAACGGAGTGTTCGAAACGACTGATTATGTTACCTTGGTTAATGAAACGACTGGGATAGAAATGGAAGCAAAATGGACGAGAAAGAAATGGGCATAAAGAAAATAGGGTATGAAACGCGAATAGATTTAGAAAGAAAGAAAGTAAGAATTCAGATTATCGGACGAGGGAATGTATGACCTCCAAGGATGTGAAACTTGTTTAGCGACGGTGATGGATACGGAACGGGAAGTACCTAGTGTACAGAATATCCATGTTGTCAACAAATTCGAGGATGTATTTCCAGAAGATCTTCCGGGGTAACCACCCGATAGAGAAATAGAGTTTGCTGTAGAATTAGCTCCAAGAACGACGCCAGTTTCGAAGGTCGTACTGACTAGCTCCAGTCAAGATGAAGGAATTAACCGCTCAACGGTAGGAATTATTAGAGAAAGGAATGATAGGACCAAGTGTGTCACTGTGGGATATACCCATGTTATTGGTGAAGAAAAAGGACGGCAACATGAGGATGTGCATAGATTATCGAGAGCTAAATAGGCTAACTATTAAGAATGAATACCCTTGCCAAGGATCGGTGATTGGATCGATCGGTTGCATGATGCAGTTGAATTCTTGAAGATTGATTGAGAACTGGATACCACCAGTTGAATATTAAACCTGAGGACGTACCCAAGACTGCGTTTCGCACCAGGTATGGACACTACGAGTTTTTAGTGATGTCGTTGGGCTAATGAATGCCCCTGCAACTTTCATGGACTTGATGAATCGAGTTTTCAAGAAGTATTTGGATAAGTGTGTCATAGTGACATCGACAATATTTTAGTTTACCTCAAAGACCGAGGAAAAACATGTAGAACGTTTGAGGATAGTGTTAGAAGCACTAAGGAGAGAAAAGTTATATGCCAAGTTCTCAAAGTGCGAGTTTTGGCTAAGGGAAGTACAGTTTTTAGGACATGTGGTCGGCAGTAAAGGAGTACTGGTTGACCCTGCTAAGTTAAAAGCTGTTTCGAACTGGGAAAGACCAACCACACCAACCGAGGTGAGTAATTTTGTGGATTTAGCCGGATATTACCGAAGATGTGTACAAGATTTTGCTAAAATAGCATCCCCACTGACCCGAATTACTCGAAAGTCTGAAGAGTTGAATGGACCGAGAAATATGAGAAAATTTTCTAGGAATTAAAGAAGAGACTAGTCACCGCCATGTGCTGGTACTACCAGACGGGAAGGGAGATTTTTTTTGATCTTTAGTGACGCATCACATAAAGGATTAGGGTGTGTGCTTATGCAGCACGGAAAGGTAATTGCGTATGCATCTAGACAATTAAAGGAATATGAATTTAGATACCCTACACATAGAATTGGCAGCGATAGTTTTCGCTTTAAAGATTTGGAGGCACTAATTGTATGGAAAGAAGTGCGAGATTTATACAAGTCATAAGAGCATTAGATACACTTTCCCAGAAAGAAATTACCATGAGAATAGAAAAGATGCTAAAGCTAATCAAGGATTATGACTGTGGGATTCATTACCACCCAGGGAAGGCCAATGTGGTGGCCGATGCCCTTAGTAGGAAAGAGAGACTTAAGATGATAACATCGTTGGATAAAGTTAATCCAAGGATTTGAGAAAATGGAAATTGAGGTTAAGATAACCGGAAATGGTATTAAGAGACTATTTGAGGTTGCAATGCAACCAGGATTGCTGCAGGAAATCAAGTTATGTCAAGAATGAATGACGAGTGAATGTATAAAGTCAATGTTGGGGAAAGAATTAAAGACTGAGAAAGATGATAAAGGAATCATGAGGTATTCATACCGAGTTTGGGATTCCTAATGTTCAAGAGATAAAGGATGCTAATTTTTCAGAATGACTAATAAGAGGAACTGAAAGGATGAAGTCTGAAGTTAAGAGTACATCAAGGATTATTTAAAAGTCCCGATTGAGCCAGAATAAATTAAAGAATACAGATCTGTCATAAAGAGACAACTACACGGAGAGTACAAAAAGGTAAAGAAAGAAAGGAAATGTTATAGGTGGTCGGATAGATAAAAATGATATTATCGATTGATAAATAAATATTGGACATGTCGGAAAATGAAGGCAGAACAAAGACCAAGTTGACTATCACAGTTTGTAGAGATTCCTGATTAGGAATGTAATTATACTGTAATTGATTTTGTGATAGGATCAACAAGAACCAAGTCGAACTATGACGTCAATTGAGTTATAATTGATGGATTAAATGAGTCTACTCATATTTTATTATTAGCGGGAGACCTTCAATCGAAGAGTTACGAAAGAGATAGTTGGGTGACATGAAGTTCCAGTTACCATCGTGTCAAAGAAGAACCAATGATTAAACTCCAGATTCGGGAGTAGTTTTCCAAACGTGTTTGGCGACGAGATTAAGCACGAGCACTACGTAGGATCCGCAGACCAACGGACCGACCGAAAGAAACATTTCAGACAACCGAAGTTACGGTAAGCGTTTACCGCCGACTGCAAGAGTAGTCAGATGTTGATAGAAAATGGGTGTATAAGAGTACAACCAGAATTGGCTATATAGAGCGCCCGATAGATATCACAGACCGGAATGAGTAAGTGTTGTAATGAAACCAGAGGGTTGAAGAGTCAACCTGGAAACTGGAGATTTCTATATTGGAGAAGTGACCTCAGCTATTTTCTTAGATTCCGGGACGGAATCCTTTTAAGAAGGGGAGACTGTAATAACTCCAAATTTTGGACTTAATTAAAATTTTTGATGAATAGTAAATGTTGATGAATAGTAAATTTTGCTGATGAAAATATTTTCAGACCACACTATGTGGAAGACAGGAAATGAATGTTTCGAAGTTATATTAATGATGTATAAGGAGAATAAGTGAATGTAAATGCGATTAGAATCAGGAGATTCCAACTTTAAATTTTGTTCACTATTCATCGGGCAGTCGAGGATTTATTAGTTGATCGTTATGAGAATTAAGAAACCGAGAGGATCCATGATCAAATATTAAGCCAAGGCAATAAAAGATCAAGAGGATATCCCCTAGCATTGGTACAACGAAACGTTTTCAAAATCCCTTAAACCTATCTCAAAACTTAGCAACAAAGCAGAAGCGTAACGAATTATGGATTAAACCCTAACCGAAGGGGAAGTATCATATAAGATCATCAAGTGCATCATATAAGAGGATTGATGATACAAGAAATGACATAAGCATGACACAGGAGGATGACAAAGTGATGACAAGGTGATGAATCACCACCTTGTCACCACTTTCACCACACAAACCACAATAGCTTGACATGTGTCCTTGGGTGACAAAACTCAACCAAAACCACACAAATTGGATGCATCTATGTGACACCCTCCGAACCCGGGGTACAGATTTGGGGAGTCACTCGACCAACGAAACTCAACATACCTGAATATAATACATGCATAATATGATAATAACATAAAATACCCCTTAACCAAGACCGCATCCAGATTATGGCATGAAACAAGTTTTAAGTCAACATTGTTATTACAAACCAGTTCAGAGTTATAATTACACAACTTAATATACAAAGCTAGACATCTAGTCTAACTTCCAAAATAAAACAACTACCTGTCCAATGACAATCACTCGGGGTGGTCTCCTAGCATCTGGAGAACTGTCACTCGCGCTGTGTCTGCTCATTCTCTCGCTTCACTGGAATAGGGTTAGAAAACAACAAGTATGAGCCAAACGTGCTCAGCAAGCAATATATATATCCAATGCAGTTTCATAATGAAAGGAAATCACAATTATTTGAATCAATGCATAACGTACGATTATATCAATTTCATCTGAAGTAAAAGGATTAGGATTGGATTTTTATTTATCATATTCAAATCAAAGGTTGAGCTGCTGATCAGTCACATATCAACCCCGGACTTGCTTATAGCAAAGTCCTCCACTAGGATCCTTTGCCATCTTGGCCTTAATTAATTCCGACCATAAATCTGGTCCGACCATTATTGGTCCCAATTTTAAAAACATTCCAATTCTATCACAGAATAATAGCAATACATGCTTCACAAATAATCACAACAAAAGTGAAATGGTATAATAATTGCAAAAGAGCTTCAACTGATCAAGATCAAATAAGGTCCGTGAAACAAGTTCGGAATGGTTTCAAAGGAGCAACCCATTCGTTTCAAGGAAGTAAACAAGGTTATAATGTATACAATGTGAATTTGGAGGTGAAGATTCTCAGTATCCAACAAGACTGGGAATAATCAAAAGAATCAGGAATTTTCATGGAAATAGTGTTATCGGCTCAGATACAGGATAAGGATTGAATCATTGGTGTTGATTTGATGGTAACATGCACACAAGGTTGTAAACAAGATCATTTAAATAATAAGTAAAGGCACAGGTACTTGCCTGGTCCACGTAGCCAACAACTCTACCGTTCACTAATCTACCTTCTCCTTTCCCTTGCCTCGGGAACTCGATTCTATAATACATAACTCATATTAGTACAACTAACCATTTTATTCTAGCCTCGATATATTACTCGTAATCATTTTTAAGTCTAAACAGTCTGTCGGGCCATTTTCGAGATTTATCGAACGCCCGATCTATTTTCCGATAGTCAAAACTCAAACACTAGTCCTTATACAAAGCATTTACGGACAATAAAACACATTATTCCACTTATATAAACCATATAGCACTTATAAATATTTTTAGAACAATATTCGAGGTTTATTTGAAATTAAATAAGTCGTAAACAATTTTTAAATCAAAAATCGGATTTTTAATCCCATCATAAGTAATTAAAAACAATTTAATCAATTAATATACAATTAATTGACAATTTCCAAACACTCAAACTATTTTTAAATAATTAAATCAAGTTAAGAAAATAACAAAATCTAATTTAGATTAATTAAATGTAATTAATAATTAATTAAATAAAATTAATTGATTAATTAAATTAATCAACCAATTAAATAAATTAATTATTAATTAAAAATAATTAAAATAATTAAATTTAATCAATTTTCGAATTTAAATAAATAAATATAATTTTTCAGAATTTTCTGAATTTAAAAATGTATTTTTAAAATTAAAATATGATTTTTATAAATATATAAACTATTTTCGAATTATTTTTAAAAATAAAATCCAAAAACAGTTTTCTGAAAATGAATTAGGGTTTTGAAGATTGAAACCGGGTCAAAAATTTGGGTAAACGGGTCGGGAAGAACAAAAACGGGTCGGGAAGAACAGTCGAAATTTTTCCAGATTCCGGTGGCTTTTCCAGAATCCGGCGACTCAAAAACACATCAGAATTTGGGGCTTTTGATACCAAAACATTGCAAATAACCATACCAATACATTCCGATAAAAAACAAACCAAAAACATCGCCGGAACTCCAAACCCGACCAAATTCCGGCGAGCTTAAACAATTTTCCGATCTACCTATGTTCTTGGTGTTAAAATGAAGCTAAGAACACACACAATCAAAGCCCTCTATCAAAAACAATGTCAGATCAAAAACAAGAACAGACTATTAAAAAGAAAATTCGGGTCAAAACCCGAAAATCGAATTCTTCAAAAATGAACACTAACATGAAATTAAAGCATGTATTCCTACTAATTAGAACCCTAGGAACATGCTGGAAGCAATCAATTGAAAGAACAATCAACAGAATAGAAATCCCTAATTTTTATAAAGAACCCTAATTTAATTTGAATATTGAAAAATTCATAATAAATTGAAAAATTACTAGATGATGATATGGTTTGAAGATTCTGAATCTAGGGATCAAGAGCTTTGATTTGAGTACTGCACTTGAGATTTGGACTTCAATAACACTTCCAAAATTTGGTTTGATCTTCAAGAACACGAAGAACACGGTTCATGGATTTTTATATTTTAACTTATATGTAAAGCGGATTATACGAAGGATAATGTACGATTCGTCTTTATATATTTTTTGAAAAATAATACCCCAAACGACATTTTTGGATCGATATTGATCCACTGGATCGCTTCAAATCTTTAATAAAGTAAAATACACGCTTACGAGGTGATAATTATCCACAATAACTGATAATTATCCAAATAAGTACATATCTTTTATATAACGAATGCTCAAGAATAATGAGGCTATAACAGATGTATCATTGATATGAACGATATATCAATTGCCCTAGACAATTAGGGTACGAAACAATTTTTCTCTTTTTGAATAAAACTGATATTATCAAAGTATTCGAGAATCAATAATACGTAGGAAATTTTCCGATAACGATTCGGACACGAAAAATGAAAGAATAATGATGTACAAAATTTCAACGGGGCCTTGAATTTCAAAACGGGGCTCAAGACTAAAGACATTTCATCTGACATGATAATCGAAAGGGGTCTCCGGAACATAACAATTAACACATCTCAACAAATAATCTTGATAAATAATATACCAAATAATCCCAAAACAATTATTCTACACATAACATATAATTTATTATTAATAAGGTTCACATATATTACATCATTCCCCCCTTAATAGGATTCTGTCCTCAGAATCAGATCAAGGAAACAAATGGGGATACTTTTCTAACATATCACTTTCTAACTCCCAGGTAGACTCTTCTACTCTAGGATTCCTCCACAGAACTTTCACTAACGCTACCGTTTTATTCCTTAACACTTTCTCCTTACGATCCAATATCTGAATTGGTCGCTCTACATAAGACAAATCTGACTGGACCTCTATGGGTTCATATTCTATTACATGGTTCGAATCTGGTCGGTATTTCTTAAGCATAGATACGTGAAAACATTATGAACGTGCTGCATGTGCGGGGGTAAGGCCAACTCGTAAGCTACTTTCCCAACTTGCTTCAGAATCTCAAACGGTCCAACATATCTCGGACTCAATTTTCCTTTCTTACCAAATCTGACTAGTCCTTTCCACGGTGAAACCTTCAGTAACACTTGTTCTCCTACTTCGAATTCCATATCCTTTCTGGCTAAATCAGCATATTTCTTCTGCTGGTTCTGAGCTGTTATCAATCTCTTCTGAATCAATTCAATCACTTCCTTTGTCTGTTGTACTAACTCTGGTCCTATCACCTTTCGTTCACCAACTTCTTCCCAATACATTGGAGATCGACACTTTCGTCCATATAAAGCTTCGTAAGGCGGCATCCCAATACTCGCATGAAAACTGTTGTTGTATGAGAATTCCACCAGGGGTAGGTGATCATCCCAATTACCTTTGAAATCAAGTGCACACGTTCTAAGCATATCTTCGATGGTCTGAATGGTCCTCTCACTTTGACCGTCTGTCTGCGGGTGATAAGTCGTACTCATTTTCAATTCGGTGCCCAAACATTCTTGAAAACTTCTCCAAAATCTTGAGTTGAATCGAGGGTCTCGGTCAGATACTATTGACACATGAACTCCATGACGTACTACGATTTCCTTTAAATATATTTGAATCAACTTGTCCAGCGAGAATCTCTCATTAATCGGAAGAAAATGCGCCGATTTCGTCAATCTATCAATGATAACCCAAATAACATCATGGTTAGTCTTCGTTCTAGGTAATCCCACCACAAAATCCATTGCGATGTGTTCCCATTTCCATTCAGGAATTTCTAATGGCTGCAGTAATCCACTTGGTCGTTGATGTTCCGCCTTGACTCTTTGACATGTAAAACATTTACTCACCCATTCAGCAATCTCTCTTTTCATATCTGGCCACCAAAAGTTTGTTTTTAGATCTCGATACATCTTCGTGCTTCCAGGATGAATTGAATACTTCGAGTTATGCGCTTCGTGCAAAATTTCGTTCTTCACCTCCGCCACATTAGGTACCCATATTCGAGAAGCAAACCTTAAAATCCATTTATCGTCCAGTTGACTATATATCTCTTCGCCTGTTAAACTATTCATATTATCATTCATAACCTGTTCTTGACACTTTCGTATTTTCTCCAACAACTCTGGTTGAAACGTTATGGTGTAGATCATATCTGCCGCGTCCTTCGGAATACGAACTTCTATCTCTAGCCTCTCAAATTCCTTATACAGTTCTTTGGTCATTGTCAGCATATTCAATCTCTCCTTTCTGCTCAACGCATCTGCTACCACGTTTGCTTTGCCGGGATGGTAATTGATGGAAACGTCGTAATCTTTGATCAGCTCCAACCATCTTCTCCGTCTCATGTTTAGCTCCTTCTGTGTAAATATGTACTTCAAACTTTTATGATCGGTGTAAATTTCACATCTCTCTCCGTACAAATAATGTCTCCAAGTCTTCAAAGCAAATACGATCGCTGCTAATTCCAAATCATGTGTAGGATACTTCTGTTCGTGAGGTCTCAATTGTCTTGACGCATAAGCAATCACCTTGTCATGTTGCATAAGCACGCAACCTAATCCTTTATAAGACGCATCACTATAGATTACAAAATGACCTTGGTCGTCTGGTAACATTAACACTGGTGCCGTCGTTAGTCTCTTCTTTAACTCTTGGAAACTCTCTTCGCATTTGTCATTCCATATGAATCTCTCATTTTTCCTCGTCAACTTGGTCATTGGAGTGGCTATCTTTGCAAAGTCCTGCACAAATCTCCGATAATATCCGGCTAATCCCAAGAAACTTCTAACTTCTGTTGGTGTCCTCGGTCTTTCCCAATCTTTCACTGCTTCAATCTTTGTTGGATCTACCTTGATACCTTCGCTGCTTACCACCTGCCCTAGAAATTGAACTTCTCTTAACCAGAATTCACACTTGGAAAATTTTGCGTATAGTTCTTCTCGTCTCAAAGTCTCCAACACTATCCACAAATGGTTAGCATGCTCTTCTTCTGTCTTGGAATATATCAAAATATCATCAATGAATACCACCACAAACTTATCCAAATATTTCTTGAAAATCCTGTTCATTAAGTCCATGAAGGCTGCTGGTGCATTCGTCAATCCAAACGCCATTACCAAAAATTCATAATGTCCATACCTTGTTCGAAAAGCCGTCTTCGGTATATCGTCTGGTTTAATCTTCAACTGGTGATATCCTGACCGTAGATCAATCTTAGAAAAATGAACCGCTCCTTTCAACTGATCAAATAGATCGTCTATCCTGGGCAATGGATACTTATTCTTGATGGTTAGCTTGTTCAACTCTCGATAATCTATACAAAGTCTCATACTCCCATCTTTCTTCTTAACAAACAGTACTGGGGCTCCCCACGGCGAAACACTAGGTTTGATAACTCCCTTATCTAACAATTCCTGCAGTTGCTTAGCCAACTCTTTCATCTCCACTGGTGCAATTCTGTATGGTGCTTTGGATAGTGGTTCTGCGCCCGGTGTTAAATCTATTGCGAACTCAATCTCTCTATCCGGAGGTAATCCTGGTAACTCGTCTGGAAAAACATCTGGAAACTCACTCACGACCGGAATGTCTTCTAATTTAGGAACTTCTTTCTCTGTATTTATTACGTATGCGAGGTACGCTTCACATCCTTGATTTAGTAACCTCTTAGTCTGAATCATTGTCAAAAACTTCTTCGTCTGTTTCTCTCCTTGAAATATTATTTCTTTCTTCTATGGGGTAATTAAAGTAACTCTCTTATTCTTACAATCAATGCGCGCATCATACTCAGTTAACCAATCCATTTCTAAAATCACTTCAAATTCTCCCAACTTGAAAGGTAATAAATCAGCATAAAAACGGTTTCCTAGAATCTCAACTTCACAACGGGGACAATATAAACTGACCGGTATACGATCCTGGTTAGCTATCTCTATATTCAACACTCCATTTAAAGGTTCCATTAAGCAATTTAATTTACGAGCAAACATTTCAGAAATAAACGACTTGGTAGCATTAAATTATACTCAGTTCCTGATTTGGGAAATACTTTTCTAAAAACAATTCTGTAAATCTGCCCCACATAATTAACCCTTCAGGTTCTAAAGCCTTACTAGTTTCCCACCAATAACTTGCCTCATTTTTCAGAAAATAACTAGCATACTCAGTTTTCTTCTCTTCCGTTACCTCTATCAACGTAAAAGCTTTCTCCATTTCCTTTAACCATGCTTTTGCTTCAACCGGATCAGCAGATCCCTTGAACTCTGGAGGTTTTGCTGCTTGAAAAGATTTAAACGTAACCGCGGGTAATACTTGCTGGTGCTGCTGTTGCTGATGTTGTTGTTGTTGATGCTGCTGTAGTAACTGCTGCTGGATCTGTTGTTGTTGTTGTGCTAGAGAAGTAGTTTGTTGAGTGAGGGTGTTCAAAAGTTGTATTACAACCGGATCTAAATGACCCGTTGGGGGTGTATTCTGTTGACCTTCTCGGTCAGTGGAAACATTCGCACGGGTGTTTCGTCTAGGTGGCATATTGCTGATGAATAAACAATAACTGGTTTAATCAAACAATTCATAAATGGAAAAGAATGCGGTTGATAGAATCAAGGGTTTCAAATCGTCAAATGGTACCGTGACGGTTACAGGTTTCCAATGGTATATAAAAAGACAACTGTTGCAATCAATAGAGTGACAATCATCGTGCTAAAATAAATGACAAGAAAATGACAGTTCTGCAAAAGTAGTGATCATAAATATAAAGATTCGATACAAGCGTAGAACGCTTCCAAAAGTAAAGTGCAACATAACTGAAACTATAACTACTGATCAACAGCCCAACAAAACACAACAACCCAAGGCAATACTATAGGCCCGGTACACTACTGATACTATACTATGCATCTACGTACTATCTGATTGAAATCCACATAATACCCCAACCTCGTCTCTACCGGCTCATGGATCATCATCTCTAGTCTCCCATAGTGCTGGTCCGGCAATCTCCCCAATCTCCCTCATCGCAAAGTCCAAAATCTCTCTCATCCCTGCTGTAGTCTCTCCCTCTCTGCTAGTAGCTAGTCCATGCAACCTCGTCTCTACCAATGTCCTCACAACCCTGAGTCTCATCCGTGTCTCTCCTACCTGATCTCTGAATCTATCCATATCTCTAGCTACAACTGCCTCCGCTGAACACATCCCACGCATCTCTAACACCTGTCTATGAAAGTAATCCCTCTCCTCTCTCATCCTCTGATAACGGTGATGCGGAACTGGTGGCTCAGAGATCTGGAACAAAGGTCCGGAAACTAAAGCCTGAGATCGCGGTGCTGCGGGTATGCGGCAAAGTGGAACGGGGCAAGGTATAGGATCCCTCCTGACCACTACAGGTCCAGACTGAGGTAGTGTCGGTCGCGACGGTCCTGCTCTCATATCTGGTACAGGTCTCTCCTCTCTCGGATGCTCTGACGGATCTTAGTCTGAACTAGAGCTAGGTGGCTCCAATTATAACCATATTCAATTACCACGCATAATATCTCTAATCGACTTTCTATGACCATTAGGTGAATTCCAAACCGTCTATGTTATCCTGGACCTTAAATCCTAACTTGTTTCAAATGCCATAACTTGTTGCTCTGATACCAACCTGTGACGCCCTCCAAACCCAGGGTACAGATTTGGGGAGTCACTCGACCAACGAAACTCAATATACCTGAATATAATACATGCATAATATAATAATAACATAAAATACCCCTTAACCAAGACCGCATCCAGATTATGGCATGAAACAAGCTTCTAAGTCAACATCGTTATTACAAACCAGTTCAGAGTTATTATTACACAACTTAATATACAAAGCTAGACATCTAGTCTAACTTCCAAAATGAAACAACTACCCGTCCAATGACAATCACTCGGGGTGGTCTCCTAGCATCTGGAGAACTGTCACTCGCGCTGTGTCTGCTCATTCTCTCGATTCACTGGAATAGGGTTAGAAAACAACAAGTATGAGCAAAACGTGCTCAGCAAGCAATATATATATCCAATGCAATTTAATAATGAAAGGAAATCACAATTATTTGAATCAATGCATAACGTACGATTATATCAATTTCATCTGAAGTAAAAGGATTAGAATTGGATTTTTATTTATCATATTCAAATCAAAGGTTGAGCTGCTGATCAGTCACGCATCAACCCCGGACTTGCTTATAGCAAAGTCCTCCACTAGGATCCTTGGCCATCTTGGCCTTAATTAATTCTGACCATAAATCTGGTCCGACCATTATTGGTCCTATTGCCCAGTAAATAACAATTGTAGAAGGGGGTTGAACACAATTGTATAAGATTCTCGACTTATTCCAGTATATAACACAAATATGAAAGAACAATAACAGCTTTATTAAATCTGATATAAAACTGTTACAAACTCTCTCAAGAAATTCTGATATTCTTGAGAGCTGCTAGGTTACACAAATACTCGAGTGTATGATTGTTCAATGTTAACGTTCATAAAACGAAACCTAAACTGTGTTTATATACTTCACACAGCTTCTCTATCAATAACAAGATAAGTCCTAATCAATTACAAAGATTGAAACATATCCTTATTTGATAGCTACATTCTACAAACCAGGAACCGACAGAATAAACTTCCATGTTTAACTAGACTCCAAATATAACTCGAAGTAGGAATCCTGATCAGCTTCCAGTCCTGATGTTCAATCCTGATCCCAGTCCTGATATGCATCTTGATCCTGACGACCATGTAATCCTGATGACGTCAGCAATCCTGATCAGTTGAGTCTAGCTCCTGACGATCATTGAATTCTGATCTAACAATCTCCCCCAATCTCATACTTTGTGAAATAAAGTATAGATTCCTAAGATTCAATGATGTCAAAAACATATATACAAAATGTACAAGTATCTGCAGCAACAACTTATCTGTTTAAATTCTCTGATAGAACAGATTCATCTTCAAGAAGTTGGATAACAAATTTTCTTCTTTTTCTTCAAGAATTTGAATCAGTCTTTCCTTAAGATTTCTGAGTTCTTCATCTTCCTCATTAATCTGGTAGATAGCTGCTCTGAGATTCAATATGGAGCTTCTCTGAAGACTATGCTCTTCAAGCAAAAGATAAGCAATTTCCTTCCCATCAGGATTCAGAGTAAGTTGAGTCATGCCAAAAGTTACTTCTTTAACAGCAGTACCCCTTTGCATTTCCACATCCTGGCCTCTTTGATTTAAGTACATGGGAGTATAATTACCATTGAAATTACTGTTTCCATTCAGTCTTCTTCTTATTGTTGACAAAATCATGTCACTCCACACTTTGCACACTTGATTCTTCCATCTTAACAGATAGTGAACATATTTCAGTTCCTGTGTAGTTTTCATCAGCAGATCTTGAATAGATAGAATCTTCACACTACCATCTTTCATGAAGTACAGAAGCTTTTCTCTCTTTTCAAAACCATCATGACAATCTATAACTATATCAACAGCTAGTAAATTGTTCAGGTTTTCAGAAGTTAAAGTACCTCCAATTTCAGTTAAGGAGTAAGGATCAACATAAGACATGTTCAGATATTCAGCATCCCTGTGTCCAATACCTCCTCTTGAATTGCTTGACAATTGCTTCATATTCGAAAACATCTTTAACCAGAGTGCTTTTGATCTTACCATATCAGATAAATCAACAACACTTGAAGCACTTGTAATAATTCCACCAGACTGAAAATTGATAGGTGTATCA
Source organism: Heracleum sosnowskyi (assembly GCA_030848705.1). Classification (NCBI taxonomy): domain Eukaryota; kingdom Viridiplantae; phylum Streptophyta; class Magnoliopsida; order Apiales; family Apiaceae; genus Heracleum; species Heracleum sosnowskyi. The sequence continues at coordinate 81,704,632 of CM061236.1, read as the reverse complement.
CACCTTAGTGTACTAATATGTTTCCACTTCTTGTCTTTCTCCTTTTCATGAGCATATCTTCTTTCAAGTAAAGATTCTTGTCTGCTTGGATTCCTCCACTTTCTTTCATTCGAAAGTTTAAGCCTTTGAATATAGAGATTGAAATCTCTATTTGTTCTTCTTGTAATATCTCTTCTTCTGGCTTCTTCTTCTTCATCTACTTCTTTGTTGTGAGAATCAACCATAGTAGATAAGATCATCTAATCAATTTCTTGCAGAATTTCAGAATCATCAGGATCTTGAATACTATCAGGAACAACATCAGGATTAGATTCTTCAATTTGATTTGTATTGCAGAGATTTGATTTTCTTGATTTTCTTCTCAATTCAGGTTCTTCTTCAACATTTCCATCATCACCAAAAGTAGATCTGTCAGGAACTACTAGAGTTTGAATAGGTTCAGGAATTTCTTCAATTCTTAACCCTCTAGACCTTGTCTGTCTAGGTACTGTTTGAGTTGAAGAACCTCTTCTACTTCTTCTAGCACCTCTCCTACCTCTACTTCCTCTACTTCTAGTAGGAACATAATAGCTTTCCATTATCTCTTTTTGTTGTCTCAAAAATTCTTCATTTGAGAGATCTGGATATTCTTCACTTGCTGTAGAGAGTGCTTTTCTAGCAAATAATTGTTGAACTCTTTTATCAGTATGATATAGAGTAACAATTCTACCATCCTTTGTAGTAAACTTCTGGAATAGATTTGATGCATCTTCAGGATTATCAATAATTATATCTTCATCACCTTCAGGAATTGTAGCAAGAGTGTGTCCATGACCAGGTGTCAGGATCTGTTCTTCCGTCAGGATCTGAGATTGCACCAATGTTCTTACTGTCTTAACTCCAGAATCAGAAACATGAGTTGACTGTGTTGTTTGATTTTGAGAAGTTTGAATTGTAGACTTCAAAACAACAGCATCAGAGGTTTCTCCTTGAATCACTTTGTCACTACCATCATCTCCAGTATCATCATCATTATTCCTTAATACTAGATCAGGTGTACATTTTGTCTGACTAACCTTCTCCCCCTTTTTGACATCAGGATTTGACAATAAATTTAGAATTAAGGAAAGAGAGGCTTGAATGTCAGTTACCTTAGTATCCAGAGAATCAATCCGTCTGTTGATGGAGGTTTGTTCAGAAATGACAGACTTCACTTGGGATTCTACCACCCTTAACTGAAAAGTAGTAGGCACCTTTGTAAAATTTTGAGAAATATCATTCCTCACCAACTCAGTTGAATTCTTGATAGAATCAAACTCACTTTTCAGGCTCTTGGATAACAAAGTTGTAGCCTTCAGATGATTCTTCAAGTCTTGATTCTCTATAGATTGCACTGCATCATAGGCATGTTCCAAAGCAGAAGAAAAACTTACAGATTCAGCAGAACTGTGCCATGAATTGTTCCATTCATGCTGTCTAAATGCCTCAGCAGGATTAAAGAAAGGAATAGAAAAATCTTGTCTGTGATCTTTCTCAGTGTTAGCATTGCCAGCCATAAAAGTACTTGAGGAACCAAAAGTAGTTCCAAGACTAACTTTGAGTGCTGTAGCAAGCTGTTCCTTCTCTTGTCGATTCTCATCATCATCACTATCATCAGAGTCATCATCATCAGTACCATGAGTAACATCAGGATCAAGAATAGCTATACCTTTCAGTTTATCCTGTGATTCTGAGATAGGATGATCCATTGGTCTTGAACGAAGTGGCTGTATCAGGATAGGCTCAGCATCAGGAGCACCACTAGCGTCAGGATTAACACCGTCAGGATTTGATATGCTTGCATCAGTATTTACTACCAATGGTTCTTGTGGAGCTTGAGGTTCAGAAGCTGCTTCAACACTTTGAGTTAAAGGTTCTTGTGTGCTTCCCTCATTGACAGTGTCCTCGACCAATCTTTGAACTTCATCTACACCAGAAATCCCTTGAGCATTTTCAGGAATTTTCTTTGAAACTGTAGCTTGGCCTGCATCTTCACTTTAAGAAGATGGTTCTTGTGTAGCTGGAATGTTGATGTCTTCATTCTCCCTTTGAGAAAATGGTTCTTGTGTGACCATTCCACTAGCTAAGCCTTCACCCAAACTTTGATTGAGTGGTTCTTGTGTGGCTGGATCATCAGTAAGAGCTGCTGAACCACTTTGAGGTTCAGGTTCTTGTGGGCTTGATCCTTTTAGTTTCTTCTGTCTCTGATAGACTAACTCTTCTGCTTTCCTTAACTTTTCCATTGGATGTTTTATCCCAAGATTGGAAGCAGCAACACCATACCTCTCCCATGAAATATCAACACGTGTTTTTGTTGGAGAGTCTTGTGCTAGAGAGTCTGAAATAGTAACCACGTGACTTGGTGCAGCAACAGGAATACTATCATCAGGATTTGCTTGAGCAGTTGAAACTGATTGCTCATTTAGAATTGAAGTGTCCTGTTTATCAGTATCCTGCTTCTTTTCTAAAGGAATTTGATACCTGCCCTTAGATAATCTCCTTTTCTTCTGTGGTGTAGACAATGGAACCACAGCTTCAGTAGCAGTATCAGCAACTTCCTTATTCACATTCATTATAGAGGATATAGGTAAGTTATCCTCTGAATCACTTTCATCAACTAACCTTAACTTCCTTTTCACAGGAACATCCTTAACAACTTTATCAGCTTTCTTCACCAGGACCCCTTGTACACCCCCTTGTAACTTCTTTTTAGTGAGTGGTGTAGAGGAAAAATCCTTTGAACCTGATTGCCTTCATGACACATCAGTTCTAGCTGATTTCTTTGATTTTACAACTAAAGTCTTTTGAGAGACATTAGAGGTGGCTGTTGACTGTTTAGACTGTTTAGGATGAATGCTTGGGTTAGGAACAAGGTGTGATGGACCTTGCCCCATAGCATGAGAAAGTAATCCATAACAAGTAGGCATTTTCTGATGTAAGAAAAACCTAACCTCATCAGGAATAAAAGCATTTCCTATGAAACCATTTGCCTTATCACTGTTGACTAAGGACTTAATATTATTCTCAGAAATTCTACAGATAGGTAGAACTACATCATTCTCAAAAACAACATTAGGACATAAGTGATTAAATATCAACTGGAAAAATCTAAGAAAACAGACAGAACCCAACTTATCTGATTTCCGATCACTTAAAGCTTTTAAGATAAAAGACCCATAATCAAATACTGTAGAATGAATACGAGAGTACCCAATTTTGAGAGATCCTGATGGAAGAGCATCAAAATTTGATGTCTTGTTCAGGAAACAGCGACTGATTGTATCAAAGAAGAAATTCCATTCCTTCTTAAGCTTTGTCCTGAAGAGATTGCCATATCTCTTTACTTCACCATTGTAACCCAACTTAGTAACAAACTCAAAGAGAGTAGAGTCTTAAACATTAGCAGGAATACCATCACCAAGAACAGGTAATTGCAGGGCTTCCTCCACAATTGCAGGAGTCACATAGTGAGTAATTCCATTATATTCAAAACTCATCAAGATGGTGTCAGAATACCCTTTGTCAAAAGTAACTGAGTTCCACACCTGCATGACAGACTTAAAAGAAACACTTGCAGGTTCTGTTAAAGCAAACTTCAATGGGCTTGAAGCTAGAAAATCTTGGATTATATGAAACTCATTGGGTAAATCCTGATGATTTAGAATAGCCACAAAATTGTTAGTGGCAAAAGTAAAACCACTAATCACCGTCTGTTTGTTTATGAATGATGAAGACGCCATTGTTATTCTATAAAAACTTGAGAATTGATATTTGAAAACAATTAGGGTTCGTAAGCACAGAGAAAGATAGAAAACGAAAAACTGATGATGAGAGAGTAATTAATGATTTAGAACACGCAAAAGTAATTTGTTAGAACAAAACTTTACTCTCAATAACAGGTGGCAAGATATGATTTGTGCACAAATAATTAGTGGACAGATTACGTGAGTAATTAAATAAAATTGCACCGCTTTTTATGTGTATGTATAAGTATATCTATAACAGTGCAACACACGCATGTATACAGTTGTCCTACTAAAACTCAACCGTCCATCAGCAGATACTGACGAAAAATTAGGCACAAATTAAGCAATGAAATACTGACCTGTACATCAGGATTGACCAGTTGACTTCCTGTCAGGATTGCATCCTATCAGGATTTGATCAAAGAAAACATACCTTTCTGAATAACCATCAGGATTTGATAGTTATCAGGATTTCCTCTCTGTAACTTTCCTCAGAAATTCTCAAAGTTCATCATTCCAAGTTCATTCACCAATTTATTGAAAGTAGCTTCAGGCAGTGGCTTGGTGAATATATCAGCTAGTTGTTGATCAGTAGGAACAAAGTGAAGTTCAATTGTTCCTTCCAGAACCTGTTCTCTTATGAAGTGATATCTAATACTGATGTGTTTAGTAAGAGAATGCTGAACTGGATTTCCTGTCATTTCAATAGCACTTTGGTTATCACAATAAATAGGGATCTTTGAGTATGACATGCCATAATCTAACAACTGATTTCTCATCCACATTATCTGAGCACAACAACTTCCTGCAACAATGTACTCAGCTTCTGCAGTTGAAGTGGAAATAGATTTTTGCTTTTTACTGAACCATGAAACTAGTCTTCCACCCAAAAACTGACAGCTTCCTGAAGTACTTTTCCTGTCTATTTTGCATCCTGCAAAATCAGCATCTGAATAACCACACAACCCAAAATCTGATTCCCTTGCATACCAAAGGCCAAGTGAAGGAGTGCCTTTGAGATATCTGAAAATTCTTTTGACTGCAATCAGATGGGGTTCTCTTGGTTTTGCTTGAAATCTTGCACACAGACAGGTTGCAAACATGATATCTGGTCTACTTACAGTGAGATACAATAAAGAGCCAATCATTCCTCTGTAGTGAGTTACATCTACCTCAGCACCTTGATCAGGATCAAGTTTGGTAGCTGTAGCTATGGGAGTTGTAGCAGGAGAACTATCTTGCATGTTAAACCTTGTCAATAAATTCCTTGTATATTTAGACTGATTGATAAAAATCCCTTCATCAGTCTGTTTAACTTGAAGTCCAAGAAAGTAACTCATTTCTCCCATCATGCTCATTTGATATATTGACTGCATAAGCTTAGAAAACTTTTCACATAGCTTATTGTTTGTTGACCCAAAAATGATATCATCAACATAAATCTGAACTAACAGCAAATTCTTACCATGATTCAAATAGAATAGAGTTTTATCAATTGCACCTCTTTTGAATCCACTTTCCAGTAAGAATTGAGCTAAGGTTTCATACCATGCTCTTGGAGCTTGCTTTAGTCCATAAAGTGCCTTATCCAATCTTTAGACATGATCTGGATATTTAGGATCAATGAAACCAGGAGGTTGTTCAACATAAACTTCTTCCTCCAGTTCACCATTTAAGAAAGCACTTTTAACATCCATCTGGAAAACCTTGAATTTCTTATGAGCTACATAAGCAAGAAATATCCTGATGGCTTCTAGTCTTGCAACAGGAGCAAAAGTTTCATCATAGTCAATTCCCTCTTGTTGAGAATACCCCTTTGCAACTAGTCTAGCTTTGTTTCTGATTATTACTCCATCAGAATCAGTCTTGTTCTTGAAAATCCACTTTGTACCAATAATTGATCTATTCTTTGGTCTTGGTACCAGTTTCCAGACTTCATTCCTTTCAAATTCATTCAGTTCTTCTTGCATTGCAGTAACCCAATCAGAATCTTTAAGTGCATCTTCAACTTTCTTAGGCTCCTCCTTGGATAGAAAGTTATTGAATAGACATTCATTCTGAGTTGCACTTCTTGTTTGAACACCTGCATCAGGATCTCCAATTATCAAATCAGGAGTATGGTCTTTTGTCCATTTTCTTGCTGGTGTTAAATTGTTTCTTGAAGTAGATGCTTCCCCTGGATTGGTGTTATTTTGATTAGAAGAATTTGCTTGATTTGAAGCTCTCCCTGAATTATTGCTATCTCCTCCTGATGAGTTATCAGGATCATCACTTGAATCAGTATCTGACGAATTTTGTCTTGATGATTGAGTTGACTCTGAACTTGTAGTAGAATGCTGTTGCTCCCCCTCAACATTAGCACTACTAGTTGTATTACTATTGTTTGCATTATCAGTATTAGCACCATCAGTATCTGGTGTGTCATCAGGATTTGGTGACTCATCAGGATCTGATGTATTGAGAGGATCTGATTCACTTTCTTCAGGTTCCTTGGAAGCTTCATTTTCAAAAATCAATCTATCATGAGAGTCTTCAATGATTCCAGTTATCTTCTTATCATCAAAAGATACATGTATTGACTCCATGACAGTTCTTGTTCTCAAATTGAAAACTCTGAAGGCTCATGATGCAGGATAACCAATGAAAATTCCCTCATCAGCCTTTGTTTCAAATTTTCCTAGCTGTTCAGGATGAGTTCTGAGAACAAAACACTTACAGCCAAACACATGCAAATGCTTCAGACTTGGTTTCTTCTCCTTGAGTGACTGATAAGGAGTAACACCATGCCTGTTTATCAATGTGAGATTTTGTGTATAGCATGCTGTGTTGACTGCTTCTGCCCAGAAATATGTAGGTAATTTAGCTTCTTCCAACATAGTTCTGCCAGCTTCAATAAGAGTTCTATTTTTCCTTTCTACTACTCCATTTTGCTGGGGTGTGCCAGGAGCAGAGAATTGTTGAATGATTCCTTTGTATTTGCAGAACTCTTCCATCTTTGAATTCTTAAATTCAGTACCATTATCACTTCTCAGTATCTTGACTTTGTACTTTGTGGTTGTCTCAATCATTCTCACATGATCCAACAGAACTTCAGGAGTTTCATCTTTTCTGTGCAGAAAATACACCCAGGTGAATCTAGAATATTCATCAACAATTACAAGAGTGTACCTTTTCTTACTGATGGACATGATGTTGACTGGACCAAATAGATCAAGATGTAGCATGTGATATGGTTCTTCAATAGAGGATTCTGATTCACTCTGAAATGATGTCCTCCTTTGCTTTGATTTCTGACATGCATCATAGAGTCCATCAGGTGAGTACAAGACATTAGGTAATCCTCTTACTAAATCTTTCTTAAACAACTCATTGATATTGCTGAAGTTGAGATGAGAAAGCTTCTTGTGCCAATTCCAACTTTCATCTATTGAAGCTTTACTGATTAGACAAGAAGGGGAGCCATCAGTATTTGAGAGAATGTTGGCTTCATATATGTTACCATGTCTGTAGCCAGTCAGAGCTATCTTTCCTGTTGCTTTACTGACTACTTCACAATGAGTGGAATAGAAGTTGACATGATAACCTCTGTCAGTGATTTGACTAATACTCAACAGGTTGTGTTTTAGTCCCTTCACTAGAGCTACTTTTTCAATGATGACATTTCCAATGATTATATTGCCATATCCCAAGGTTTGTCCAATGTTGCCATCTCCATAAGACACAGTTGGGCCAACTTTTTCCTCATATTCCGATAACAGGGCTTTGTTTCCAGTCATGTGCACAGAACATCCACTATCCATGACTAACACATTCTTCCTTTTTCGCTGCAATCAGAATAGAAAACACACTAGTTAGAACACTTAGGAACCCGTACATGTTGGGTTCCTTTTTCATGCAATTTATTAATTTTAGCAGGAAAAGACTTTCTGACCTTAGCAGTCCTGACAGGATTTACTCCATCAGGATTTGCTTTGTCAGTATCAGTATTAACAAAAGCATGCTTCACTATGACATTCTCAATTCTATCAGACTTTGTACTACTTACAAACTTAGGCAATGGATCATAAAAGTTATAGTACAAATCATGATACTCTTTACAAGTATAAATAAAATGCCATAAACTACCACAATGAAAACAGGACTTCTGTGGTTTATAAAATACTGATCTATTCCTAACATCAGACTTAGGAATTTCAGCAATTTTCTTCTTACTCTTCTTACAATCAATAGCAAGATGATTAGAGTTACCACAGTTAAAACAACACTTTCTAGGTGCATTTGGGATATATTTATAACCATTCTCTTTATTGATCCCAACTTTACCATTCCTATTTCTCTTAACAGTAGCTTCCTTTTCCTTATTTGTAACCTTACAGATTTTATCCTTAAGCTGTTTCTGAGACAATAGACCTACATTCTTAGTGACTTTATTCATGACAGGTTTAGACTTTATAATTTTAATTCCTTGAGTAGAAGTAGATCCCTTTTGAAAAGTAGAATTGGAATCCTTACCAAAAACAAAATTAACAGGAGTAATCTTAGATTTGGTTGTGTCTATAACATGTCTATAGGTCTTTGGACTGACTGTCTCATCAATGACAATTTTCTCTTTCAATTTCTTATCTTCATCTGACTTATATCCTAGACACTCTTTCCAATTCTTAGAGGTATTAATCTCATGAAATTTCCTACCAGAGTCTGTCCAGGTTCTGATTTTCTCATTAGCATATTCAAGTTCCTTTTCAAGAGAAGTACATTTAGATTTCATCTCTAGGTGCATGTGTTTAGCATTATCACATTCTTTTTGTACTTCTTGCATACGAGAAAATTCAGCTTCTAATATCTCATTCCTTTTTCTAAGGTCAGACATCTCAGATAAGATTCTAGTATTCTCAGCAGTTTGACTTCTAAAGCTAATATGTAATGACTTTAGAAAACGTCTTAACTCAGAAGCATTATCAGTATCAAAATCAAAGATAGTATTTAGTACCTTATCATCAGGAGCAGCAGTTACATCAGCATTGGCCATTAAAGCATAGTTGACTACCTCAGTGTTAGATTCTGAGGAAGAGTCCATCCAATCCTTGCTTGATGTGATGAGTGCCTTTGTCTTGTTGCACTCAGAAGCAAAGTGACCCATACCATTACACTTATAGCATCTAACCTTTGACTTGTCAAATTTGCTACCCTTGCTGTCCTTTTTGATATACTTGTCTTTGTCTGCATTGAAGGTCTTTTTCTGAAAGTTGCCTTGTCTTCTCTTCTTCCTGAACTTCATCCTTCTGAAGTTTCTGACAATCATAGCAACCATCTCTTCCATGTCTGAGTCAGAAGAATCATCATCATTATTAGCATCAGGATTGCCATCAGAATCTGATGAAGAGTCTTCAAGATCCGACTCAGCTACTCTTGCTTTCCTTCTAGAGACCTCCATTGCTTTTCCTTTTGATTTAGCCTCAGCTTTCAAAGCAATTGATTTTGCCTTGCTGCTCTTCTTGTTCTTTCTCTGTTGAACTTCAAGATCATGAGTTCTTAGCATCCCATAGACTTCATCAAGAGACACAGTGTTCAGATCATACTGGTGTCTAATGATCGAGGTCTGAGTATCCCATTCTTCAGGTAAAGCTCTTAGAAACTTGGTGTTTGAATCTTCAGTTTCATATTCCTTGTTAACTAAAGATAAGCTGTTCAATAGTGTCAGAAATCTATCATATAGATCAGTCAGGCTCTCATCAGGTCTTGCATCGAATTGTTCATATTCTTGAATCAAAAGTGCCCTTATGTTCTTCTTGACAGATGCAGATCCCTGGCACTGAGTTTCCAATGTATCCCAGATTTCTTTTGATGACTTGCATGCAATCACTCTGTTTGACATGACAGCATCAAGGCTGTTGTGCAAGATATTCTTTATCTTTGGTTCCCTGATTACATGAGCTTTTTCTTCTGTAGTCCATTCACTTTTGGCTTTGACCACATAATGTTCAGGTACAGTTTTTGTTCATTCTACGAACTTTGTAGGTATATATGGTCCATCACGAATCCTGTCCAAGTAGTCAGGATCCATAGCCTCCAGGTACATCAACATCTTTACCCTCCACGTAGGATATTCTGATATCTTCAAGATGGGAATCTTCATGCTTTCATACTTGGTTGTCGACATCTTAGATCGTCTTTGATTCAAAATTAAATCAGTTTGCTCTGATACCAATTGTTGCCCAGTAAATAACAATTGTAGAAGGGGGTTGAATACAATTGTATAAGATTCTCGACTTATTCCAGTATATAACACAAATATGAAAGAACAATAACAGCTTTATTAAATCTGATATAAAACTGTTACAAACTCTCTCAAGAAATTCTGATGTTCTTGAGAGCTGCTAGGTTACACAAATACTCGAGTGTATGATCGTTCAATGTTGACGTTCATAAAACGAAACCTAAACTGTGTTTATATACTTCACACAGCTTCTCTATCAATAACAAGATAAGTCCTAATCAATTACAAAGATTGAAACATATCCTTATTTGATAGCTCTATTCTACAAACCAGGAACCGACAGAATAAACTTCCATGTTTAACTAGACTCCAAATATAACTCGAAGTTGGAATCCTGATCAGCTTCCAGTCCTGTTGATCAATCCTGATCCCAGTCCTGATATGCATCTTGATCCTGACGACCATGTAATCCTGATGACGTCAGCAATCCTGATCAGTTGAGTCTAGCTCCTGACGATCATTGAATTCTGATCTAACAGGTCCCAATTTTAAAAACATTCCAATTCTATCACAGAATAATAGCAATACATGCTTCACAAATAATCACAACAAAAGTAAAATGGTATAATAATTGCAAAAGAGCTTCAACTGATCAAGATCAAATAAAGTCGTCCGTGAAACAAGTTCAGAATGGTTTCAAAGGAGCAACCCATTCGTTTCAAGGAAGTAAACAAGGTTATAATGTATACAATGTGAATTTGGAGGTCAAGATTCTCAGTATCCAACAAGACTGGGAATAATGAAAAGAATCAGGAATTTTCATGGAAATAGTGTTATCGGCTCAGATACAGGATAAGGATTGAATCATTGGTGTTGATTTGATGGTAACATGCACACAAGGTTGTAAACAAGATCATTTAAATAATAAGTAAAGGCACAGGTACTTGCCTGGTCCACGTAGCCAACAACTCTACCGTTCACTAATCTACCTTCTCCTTTCCCTTGCCTCGGGAACTCGATTCTATAATACATAACTCATATTAGTACAACTAACCATTTTATTCTAGCCTCGATATATTACTCGTAATCATTTTTAAGTCTAAACAGTGTATCGGGCCATTTTCGAGATTTATCGAACGCCCGATCTATTTTCCGATAGTCAAAACTCAGACACTAGTCCTTATACAAAGCATTTACGGACAATAAAACACATTATTCTACTTATATAAACCATATAGCACTTATAAATATTTTTAGATCAATATTGGAGGTTTATTTGAAATTAAACAAGTCGTAAACAATTTTTAAATCAAAAATCGGATTTTTAATCCCATCATAAGTAATTAAAAACAATTTAATCAATTAATATACAATTAATTGACAATTTCCAAACACTCAAACTATTTTTAAATAATTAAATCAAGTTAAGAAAATAATGAAATCTAATTTAGATTAATTAAATGTAATTAATAATTAATTAAATAAAATTAATTGATTAATTAAATTAATCAACCAATTAAATAAATTAATTAATAATTAAAAATAATTAAAATAATTAAATTTAATCAATTTTCGAATTTAAATAAATAAATATAATTTTTCAGAATTTTCTGAATTTAAAAATGTATTTTTAAAATAAAAATATGATTTTTATAAATATATAAACTATTTTCGAATTATTTTTAAAAATAAAATCCAAAAACAGTTTTCTGAAAATGAATTAGGGTTTTGAAGATTGAAACCGGGTCAAAAATTCGGGTAAACGGGTCGGGAAGAACAAAAACGGGTCAGGAAGAACAGCCGGAATTTTTCCAGATTCCGGTGGCTTTTCCAGAATCCGGCGACTCAAAAACGCATCAGAATTTGGGGCTTTTGATACCAAAACATTCCAAATAACCATACTAATACATTCTGATCAAAAACAAACCAAAAACATCGCCAGAACTCCAAACCCGACCAAATTCCGGCGAGCTTAAACAATTTTCCGATCTACCTATTTCGTACATGAAACTCAACGTTCTTGGTGTTAAAATGAAGCTAAGAACACACACAATCAAAGCCCTCTATCAAAAACAATGTCAGATCAAAAACAAGAACGGACTATTAAAAAGAAAATTCGGGTCAAAACCCGAAATCGAATTCTTCAAAAACGAACACAAACATGAAATTAAAGCATGAATTCCTACTAATTAGAACCCTAGGAACATGTTGGAAGCAATCAATTGAAAGAACAATCAATAGAATAGAAATCCCCAATTTTTATCAAGAACCCTAATTTAATTCGAATATTGAAAAATTCTTAATAAATTGAAAAATTACCAGATGATGATATGGTTTGAAGATTCTGAATCAGGTATCAAGAGCTTTGATTTGAGTACTTGCACTTGAGATTTGGACTTCAATAACACTTCTAAAATTTGGTTTGATCTTCAAGAACACGAAAAACATGGTTCGGGGATTTTTATATTTTTACTTATATCTAAAGCGGATTATACGAAGGATAATGTACGATTCGTCTTTATATATATTTTGAAAAATAATACCCCAAACGATATTTTTGGATCGATATTGATCCACTGGATCGCTTCAAATCTTTAATAAAGTAAAATACACGCTTTACGAGGTGATAATTATCCACAATAACTGATAATGATAATTATCCAAATCAGTACATATCTTTTATATAATGAATGCTCAAGAATAATGAGGCTATAACAGATGTATCGTTGATATGAACGATATATCATTTGCCCTAGACAATTAGGGTACGAAACAAATTTTCCCTTTTTGAATAAAACTGATATTATCAAAGTATTCGAGAATCAATAATACGTAGGAAATTTTCCGATAACGATTCGGACATGAAAATGAAAGAATAATGATGTACAAAATTTCAACGGGGCCTTGAATTTCAAAACGGGGCTCAAGACTAAAGACATTTCATCTGACATGATAATCGAAAGGGGTCTTCGGAACATAGCAATTAACACATCTCACCAAATAATCTTGATAAATAATATACCAAATAATCCCAAAACAATTATTCTACACATAACATATAATTTATTATTAATAAGGTTCACAGATATTACAATCTAATTAGCATTATTTGGACAAAAAGAAAGGAAAAGAAAAACAAGCAAGTATTCATCTCCCCCATTTTCTTCCAAATTCTGCCCAGCATGAGAAAGGAGCAAAGAAAAATTCATAACTCACAATATGCTCATCCTAAAATCGCCAAATTTGTACCATATCTCCCTCAATGTATAACCAAGATACTTTCAAAATTTCAGGGTCATCCAAGATGTATAGCATGGTCAAATATTGGATCAAAGTTGAGGCATGAATAGTGAATTCGAAAATGCTAACTTGTGTTCTTGAAGATTAAAGCTTATTGAGGTTGTATAAGGATCAAGCAAGGGTATAAAAGCTATTGTTAGTCTTTACCAAGCACCAAGGAAGGTATAAACCCTCTCACACTTTTTATTATGCTTTGATTATAGTGATTAAATGATGATGTTTAGAGATGGTGTGATATTAAGGATGAATTCTTGTTAATAATGAATGTTTAGTGGTTATTTTGATGGTGGAACTTGTAGACATTGGTATGAACTTTTTAAGGCAGAATATAAGTTGTTGATATGGAGAATTAGAAGTATGGTTGATTGGTTGTTGATTAATGGATTGTTGGAGTGTTTTAAACACGGGAATCACGATTAAGCGTCGTTACCATGTCAGATTTTCCTTAGAAAGTTTAGACAGAGACCACGGCTATCTTCTAGGCATAACAAAAATGCTTTCTGACCATGATCATGTAGGCTCTGTTTTGTAGTTTATTTTGGTGAAAGAATCGTATCGTTTCGATTTACGGTTTAGGAGAAACACCCGTTTTAGTGAAAGCGGTTTCGGATAATTAAGTAGTTCACTATATGAACTTTGAGCGTATGATCAAGCCTCTTAAAAGTGGAATTGGGTCATGATATTAATGTGGATACTAGTATGGACAGTTAGGAAGGGAACCGAGAAGGTTTCGTGTTAAAAAGATGATTTTTCGATTTTATAAAAATGCGAGAACCAAAGTTGCGCAAGTGAAATACCCTTAAGGGGATGGTTTAAACCATGAGTTTAGTAATGATAAAGTATTTGGGTTTGTGAATGGATTATCAACCAAACTTTTGACTTAAGAGTTTAAGGAATGTCATGAGGTTATAAGTAACCAAGAGCGAGACATTTGATGTTCGTTAATAGAACGTTAGTGCTTAAGTTAAATGCACTTTAAATGATTAAGCCAGGGGACTGATCGAGTATTTCTTTGTTTATAGATTTCCCGGCAACTTCTCGAACCCCTAACAACCAAGGACTCAAGGCAAGTTTTCTCATTCCATGCTATGTTCAATTTCTTATATTAATGATTGCATATGATAGATGCATGCCAGTTTTCAAACCTTACATCGTATATAGATGTGGTTGTATTTAAAACTGTTGAAATTATAGTATATGCATATGATAGATGCATGCCAGTTTTCAAACCTTACATCGTATATAGATGTGGTTGTATTTTAAAACTGTTGAAACTATAGTATATGCATATGATAGATGCATGCAATTTTTCAAACCATACATCTGAAATAAGATGCGGTTGTATTTTAATGTTGTAATTGTGATATATAATGCTATAATGTCGTAAAGAGGATTATAACTGATTATGCTTTTGATAAAAAGCTTTGTGAGATATAAGGTTTATATGCTATGTAAATACTAGATATAAACCGAGGTTTTTAAAGGCTCTAAGGGTAGAGCACTCGTACGATGATTTTAAAACATTAGACCGGGAGTCAAATTAGTATTTTGTCTTGATTATACTGTCAGAAGCTAGAAGGTTCCAGGGACAGCTATATTTTAAAATGTTGATTAAATACTCCAATATATATATTATTGGATATTTAATGTGAGATATTTAAATAATATTATTATAAATATTATTTAAATATTTATTTAATTAAGTGAATATTAATTTGAATATTTACTTAAGTGGAATTTTATTGAATAATAATTCAATATTTATTATTTGAATATTTATTAAATATTCCAAAAATGATTTAAAAATAATAGAACCTTATTTATATTATTATTATTTAAGGTTCCAATCGTTATTTAAAATATTTTCTGATCTCAAAAAGATTTATGTGACTACAGTAGGGGTTCCCAACTACTTTTAAATTATTTATCTCAAATGATGATTATTGTTTTGGATTTATCGAAAATTGGGAATCCATTTCAGGAAGTGAACATATGATTTCACTTGCCTCTTTCATTAAAAGTGAGTATATTTTGGGTTCTGAATTATCAGAACTAAAGATGTTTTACCAAACTCCCGGGTCGTGATTGCGAAATGATTTACTCGAGGATCGAGGTCAGTTGACAATAGTCAACCCACATAGTATTATTACATCCTCCACATTTCCGGAAGTAAGTATGGTAATAAGTTCATACCTATCAACGAGCTAGTTTACGCTCGGGGAACAACGATTAAGTTCGGTTCCAGTTTAAAGGATAGGGTTCATCATGGGACTGGAAGGGCTTACACGACAATGAAACAGGTGCCGGGGTAGTGACCATAATTATCAAGGCTTTCCCGATGATGAAACAGGCGTCGAGGTAGTGACCTTGCGTGCAAAGGCTTTCACGGCAATGAAACAGGTGTCGATGTAGTGACCTTATAGCACAATGGGCCCGAATGCGACCAGGGTGATAACCGAACAGGAAATCGTCCTTCTTAGTAGAGAAGTTATGTTACGATACAATGGCTGATCACCGTGTATCGGGTGTTCCAGAATGTCCCCTCCCTCCATTTGGAGTTGTGCTGCACATTGTAACAAAAGACTAGGTGCTGAGTTACTGATAATGTGACAGTGATTGAACAATGATGTTCCTCGTACAGTATTTGAACTGTATGATATGTTTTGACGAAAAGAATATCTCAATATATCATTCTGTATATGAATGAAGTTTTAAAAGTTTTAAATTATGATATCAGCTACATATATGATTATGCTGCTATATATTATTGTCGAGCTATAGTGCTCGTTCTTGCTTCTTTTATATATCACAACACAACCGAGTCAAGAAGGTATTTAAGATATATAGCATATGGAACTGTATGATATTTTGAATCAATGAATAGGCTTTAAGCCTTGATTCCAATATTAATATCTATTTTAAAAAGATATGTTTTGAGTCTTTATTCATTATATTGATACCAAGGATTTCTAAATGATTCACGAAGAGTATTTGAGTATGATTATAAGTCATACAGTATTTTGAACGGTATACTATTTTGGGGACAAAGCCTATTAGTGTTAAAACTTTGATCCTACATGGATTATCTACCTTAAAGTTTTAAATATTTAAACTGGGATAGATTTCTTGCTGAGCGCTATTAGCTCATCCTTGCTTTATTAAAACTTTCAGCATGAAGAAAACATTGCTGGTTCACCCTGTATTACGAGAGAAAGGGGTTGGAGAGATCACCCTTGAGTTAGTTCAGCGGGATGGATACAGTCGGAGTTAGCAAAATAGTTGCAGATTGAATTAGTGAGAATTGTTTTCGAGTAGGTTTGCATTATTGAACCTTGTATAGAATTGTGAGGTCTATTATTTTAACTTCAGGTAGAGATTGTAAATAATAGATGAGATCCTGGATAGTACATTCGATTTGTAATAACAAATGTTACTTATTGTTGCTCATTTCCAAGGCTATAACTTGTGTGTGTGCGCGTAAGTGATTGGGGTCTTTGGAGTTGTATTATTAGAATGTTGTAAGTAATGCAGGTATTGTATAATTGATGGAGCGTGACAACCCAGATTCCTGACCCCGGATCTGGGGGTGTTACAACATCTAATCTATTATTTATTATTACATTCTTGTTTAAGTTGAGTAGAATCCTCGAATTACAAATAGGCTATTGCATATGCCTTTCAGAGCGCCAACCCTGGGCGAGGCACAATCTGGCGCGCCAACATGCTATGGAAGGCCAAGTTGGGTCGCCAACTTGGAGATCCATGGAGAGGGGACATAATATTATTTAATAAGTGACATGTCTTGAGGATTTATAGAAGACCATAAAATGAAGGCCTGATTCTGTATTCTAATAAGTTATCCTTATTGGGGAATTTAGGTATGATTAAGCTTGTCTATGCACTCAAATGGTCTATTCCTGTATTCTAGCAAGTTGTCCTTGTTGGGGGAGTAAGATACACCTGGTGCGATGATAACTTTGGGGAACTTTCCCTATAGTCTGATGGGTTATACTCATCGGGGGGTAAGGATCAGCGTGTGCATTTGAAGTAAGCCATGACTTGTCCCTGCAACTAGAATACGGATGTGGTAGTTGGTAGAGGTTGATGTTAGCTCCGGTATTTGGGGTTAATGTTGTATCCGTGAAGGCACGGTCATAGTTGAGCCTTGGGATCAATGCCTCATTGGGCTAGGCTTAATCGTACGGGCTCTCCTTAGTGGACTTGGATACACGTTCCCTAATGAGTTGAGAGTTCTAGTCCGACATGGACTATGCTTGACGCTTATCTTCAAGGAGACCTATCTCTAGTAGACTTAGGATCCTTGTACTCTTACTAGCTTTATGCTTTATACCCATGCGATGCACGGATACTTTATATATATTAATAATAAATCTTGTAATATTTGATTTAGTTATTTATAATTTTTCTCAAAAAATTGTAAAATATATTTTCTACAAACATATTAAATCGATGATACTTATTTTAGTAATATTAATATATATTATTTTAATTGGTATTGTATTTTTTCCATGAAATTTCTTGTTTTTTCTAATTTAAAATCATAATTTTTATATTTTTGGATCAATAAATTTATTTTACTACAAATAATGAATTTCTGAAAAACAATTCTGGAACACAACAAACACCTTTCACAATTTTTGAAATTAGGTGTGCAATTTAACAATATTATAAATTTTTATTTAATTATTATGTAAATTATAATTATTATAATATTTATGTAATGACAAAACTGCCATTGACGACCAAACCATCTTAACTCCCTTATTCTAATTATATATATATATATATATATATATATATATATATATATATACTAGCTTAAAACCCGTGCGATGCACGGATTGTTATTAATAATTATAATTTTTATTATTTATTTTTTAATATTTTATTAATTTGCATTTGCTAAAAAAATAATTAGGCGTATTAAACATTTTTAAATAATTAAAAGTATTAAAATAAATTTTAAAATAAATTAATAACTGTTTATCCGTGATATTTTTGGAAAAGTAGGGGTCTTAGTAAGAAAAAATAGAAAAAGTAACATGTTTTATCTAAAAAGGTAAGTGCCCGTAATTAAAAGTATTTAAAATAGGTTTCAAAATAAATAAGTAGGGATTTGCCCGAGATATTTTTGGAAAATGAGGGTTTTTAGTAAGGAAAAATAGAAAGAGTAACTTGTTTTAGTTGAAAATGATAATTGCCGGTGATTTTTTTTTAGAAAAATAGAGGATTTTGTTAGAAAAAATAGAAAAGGTAATGTATTTTAGCTGAAAACGTAGTTGGTTATAAAAATGTTATTATTTAATAATAATTTCTTTAGAAAATGAAAAAATTGAAAAAGTAACATGTTTCAGCTGAAAAAGTGCTCATAATTAAAAGTATTAAAATTTTTAATACTTTTAATTATTAAAATAAAAAAATTGATTTTTAAAATAAATAAGTAAGGGTTTGCCCGTGATATTTTTGGAAAATGAGGGCAGTAAGGAAAAATAGAAAGAGTAACATGTTTTTGTTAAAAAGGATAACTGTCAGTGTTTTTTTTAGAAAAAGAGAATATTTTGTTAGAAAAAAAAATAAAAAAAGGTAATGTATTTTAGCTGAAAAGGTAATTGGTTATAAATAATGTTATTATTTAGTGATAGTTTTTTAAAAAATAAGTAAGGGCAATTAAATAAAATCACTAAGTACCGACCGTCCGTCCATCCGACTACCAAACTTTTAATGTTTCGTTTTTAATAATATAGCTTAAAACTCGTGCGATACACGAATTGTTTTTAATAATTGTTAATTTTATTATTTATATTTTATATTTTATTAATTGTATTTGTTAAAAAAAATAAGTAGGCGTGTTAAATATTTTTAAATAATTAAAAGTATTAAAATAGATTTTCAAATAAATAAGTAACGGTTTGCCCATGATATTTTGGAAAAAGAGGGGGTTTAGTAAGAAAAATAGAAAGTAACATGTTTTCGTTGAATTTTAAAATATAAAAGTCACGATTTGCCCGTGATATTTTTGAAAAAAGAGAGGTTTTAGTAAGAAAAATACAAATTGTGACATGTTTTAGTTGAAAAAGATAATTGTCAATTAAAATAGATTTTAAAGTAAATAAGCAAGGGTTTACCCGTGATATAATTGGAAAAGTAGAGATTTTAGTAAGGAAAATAGAAAATATAACATGTTTTAGCCGAAAAATGTAATTGCCCGTGATTTTTCTAGAAAAAGAGGGGAAATGTAATTTCCAATTAAAAATATTAAAATATGTTTTAAAATAAATAAGTAAGGGTTTGCTCGTGATATATTTGGGAAATGGTGGATTTTAGTAAAGTAAATAGAAAAAGTAACATGTTTTAGCTGAAAAGGAAATTACTCGTGATTTTTTTAGAAAAAAATGGTAATGCATTTTAACCGAAACGGTAAATGATTATAATAATTTTTATAATAATTAAATAAACAATTAAATAAGGCAAGTACCGTACCAAAAAAACAGGTACCAAAACTTTCAATGTTTCGTCTTTAATAATATAGTATAGATAGATAGATTTATAATATTAGTATTTTATGCTACTAAATGGAATAGTCTGTGATATTTTTGAGGTTTTAGTTAAGAGAAATATTAGTTATGAAATATAAAAATGAATATACGTTTTGGAAAAAAAAACTAATCGGTTAGTCATTAATAATTATAATATTATTATTTTATTTTATTAAATTGATCTGTTCGTGATATTTTTGGAAAATGAGAGGTTTTAGTTAGGAAAAATATAAAAGTATAAATTTTAGTTAGAAAATATAAAAATGAATATACAATTTGGCTAAAAAAGGTAATGAGTTAGTTATTAGCAATTATAACTTTATTATGTTATTTTAGTAAATAAAATTGTTTGCAATATTTTTGGAAAATGAGATGTTCTAGTTAGGAAAAATAGAAAAGATATTATATATAATAATTTTAATATTTTATTTAACGGTTCCCATCAATTTGATCAAAAATATCTAACGGTTATGAATTGAGTGACCAGACTACAAAAACTTTCACGACCAGACTACAAAACTTTTAATGTTTCGTCTTTAATAATATAGTATAGATAGATATATATATATTTTCTATATATATATATATATTATATAATTATATAGATTTGAGTTCAGTGAAGACTTATTTAATTTGGTGACCCTAGAGACCACATTTCAAACCATCCAATAATATACTATCGTGAGGCGGAGATTACACGTATAAACACGAATGTAAATAAAGTTTCTTTTTAAATTACTGTCCAGCAAAAATAAACAATTTATATGTTATTTCACCCCACTGCACACACATACAATGTACAAAACTTAGTATCTTTTTTTATGATTTCAAGCGGCGCTACAGGTAATTATCATATTTATGATTTCGAGCAAATCAGCCCGATTTGTGATAAAAAAAAATTGGGAAATTCAATTTGTATAAAGTTCTGGTTTAGGGTTTATGCAAATGGAATTTGGTGTCATTGTTCCCGTCCACTTTTATATATGTGACATAATTCCCTAAACTACGATGTTTATCAACAATTTCTGACATAATTCTAATTTCAATTGTGCACTTTCGTCTCTCAGAACGTTTTCCTCGATGAGAATCCGCCTCTTGGTCCTTCCGCTTCGACGTAAGCCGGCTTCTCTCTCGAGAATTTCTGGATTTAGTTCATGAATCTTGAATTTTATTTTGAGTGGTCGTCTGTGGAATAGTTGATTAATGATTGTTAATTATATTGGGTTGGAGTTTTCTTTGTTTGAGGTGATTTCCTGGAAGTTCTTTCTGACTTTAGTTTTTAAGTTATGAATTTTTGTTATTAAGTTCTCAATTGTAGACTAATTAGTTGTTTATTTGTATGCTTGATTGAGTTTTTCAAGTATAGATGCTCGAATTGGTTGGAAGGAATAGAATGAAGAATTGAAAATTGTAAACAAAATTAGAGGTGGAAGAAATGATGTAAGAAGGAAGAGTAAAAAATTAAGAGAGCATCATTTTGTTTGAGGATGTTTGTAATAAAAGTAGTAGTACGAAGAATTAGCATTAGCATTTAACCCCATATTGGTATGATTGAGCTCTACTTCAAGTTTTATATGAAAATTGTGATTTTTTTTAGAAAAAAAACAATATATATGTTTCATTCCAACCAGTACAACTGTACAAGTATCTGTAATATCATTTTCCCACAATTGTGTTCTCAATGATTGCATACTATATGTCTACTTGATTTAGAGTCTTATGGAGTTAATCACGGTATGGTGAGGCTTCAGAAAGAAGTATAGTAAAATATCCACTCATATAAATTGTGATAGTGAATATATGTTTTATTTTATATATTGCAGGCTGTAATTGTTTTTTTCATTAGCCCTAATTGCGATCGCCGTTTTTTGGTTGATTGTTAAAGTATATAACTGTTGTTATAGTAGTTGTGATAGTGAATATATGTTTTATTTTATATTTTGCAGATTGTGATTGTTATTTTCCACTGGCCCTAATTGTGATCTCTGTTTTTTGGCTAATTGTTAAAGTATCACTACAAGAAACAGGGGTCATAAGCGACCAAACAAAATGGTCGCAATTGACTTGTGACGGTCGTAAATGTTGTCAAAACCGACTGAAGACCGACCAACTCATTTGGTCGTAAAAAGTCTGGTCGTTTTTGACGCAACAGTCGCAAATAATAATCATTTACGACCATTATTGACGGTCGGTTTCAAAATTCCAGTTTCGTGAGTGTTGGTCCCACATGCCACTGTGGCAAGCCAAGTCAGCAATATTTACGACCAATACTGAGTCACAAATAATTGGTCGTAAATGAAACTAGCATTTCCAACCAATATTTAGTCGCATTAATTAGTCGTAAATACAAGTTGTATTTCCAACCAATATATAGTCGCAATTAATTAGTCGTAAATATATTTACATTTCCAACTAACTTTCAGTTACAAATAATCAGTTGGTTATGTCAAAAACGACTAAATTTTGGTTGCTTATGTTGAAGCAGATGGTTGGAAATAACATGAATTCAATCGCTTATGTTATTAAGAAATGACAACAATTTGTTCAGTTTTAAAACTGACCCCGGAAAAATCTGCGCACTTTTTTTACCTAAAATGCAAGCGCATACCAAATCATTATGTACAAAAATCACACCTAATTAAATATAAATCCAAAAGCACAAATAAATTTAACAAAAGCAATATTTGTGAATTAATTAACGAAGTTAAACAAATCCCAGTATGGCCTCACACCGGCCACCAACCAAAAATACTAAATATTCGCTACGAGTTCACAAATCCACAAATCAACTATCTTAGTTAAATTTAGTTAAGAGCTACCGTTAATAGTTACTTGAGATATAGTTTAAAACTACATCTACTGATTGCCATCATCATGCTAGAACCTTCTTCATCTCCTTCTCCATCAGCTTCATCACTTTCCTCGTCCGTAGTGTAATCTTTCTTAGCTTCATCGATCACCTGAAATGAAATGAAAATTTCACAGCATATTGTTATACTTGGCCAGGAACTAAGGTTTAACATAAGATATTATATCTATAAAATATTTATATTCTGCTAACTTTAAACACAAGATATTATATCTATTAAATGGTTATGGAGGCTGTTGAAAAAATACGCCAGGGAAGGATGGACAGAATAAATATGGCAAAAAAACAACTATTCTTTTTACACACAAAATCACACCAGGATATGCATATTATACCTTAAGCAACTGACTGCCACAAGAAAAGGGTCGGTTGACGTTAAGGAAAAACTGTCAAGTAGGTTTTTAGACATGGTCCTCTAAATTTTGAAGCATCTAAATGAAAACTACCCGCATTTTGGACTTATTTATATTATTGACGGTGATAACATGACAATTTTACAAGTGCCCATCGTTGTCTCTGGATGCAGTGAATACATATACTAGACTAGTGTACATCCGTTTCAGGGAAGTCATGATCAAGTGAGTGATGATCAAGTCACGACGATTTTAGAAAATTCAAATCAACCGGTAGCCAACTGAACCAAACCATGTGGTTCTGTTTTAGTCCATTCAAATTAGCTAATTTTGACGGTTTGCGACATAATTTAATTAGTATCAGAAAATAAAATAATAGCTTGTACTTATAGTAATATAAACACTTCTATAATATATACACTTCTCACGTAATTTTAGATTTCAAATTGTAGCAAAAAGTAATTACGACAACTAACAAGTAATTTTGGATTTTGTCGGGGTTATAACTTAATTAATCATAATATATGTTTTCTCTGCATTTGTACGAAAATGACTGCATATAAATACACACAGATACTAATCCTAATACTGTAATCGGTCACCGAATCATGAAAGTACTTCATTACTACAGTATATCTAGCAAGAATTGGTAATATCTATGTATTCGGATTCTGTGTCTAGTTGATCTTTTGTTAGTGTACCATGTACACATGCATCATACACACTTTATGACTGAACTTTAGGTTAGTTTAATTAATTCCGTGTATTAGATGTATAGGCACAAAATCACAGAGTTGGAAATTGAGGAACAGTAGGAATTGTCGGAATAAACATGACACCCATTTGTTTAGTTAACATAGTAGTATTAAATAAGCAAATCCACCAATAATAACTTCAGAAAAGCATATGAGGAATCTCAGCCATATCACTACTCACACCGAGATTAGTCCCCAGATAAGACCTAATACACATTTATATATTATAAAAAAACCTTACAACTACACTTTATCCTTAAGTTACCAATTAACTTCAAAGCAGATATAGTTTTTGCAATTTGATTAATTCTTACCAATAATCTTGTTCTAATTGTAGTTCTAAATTTATAAGGGAGTCCAATGCTACGATACTTGAGTATAGGATTTAGTTTACCTAAACTCATCCCTGCCTCTTACATGCAGGTTTGCCTTTTATCGGTTTAAATCTGATCATGTTTATCGTCTTTCTTATTAAATCTAGAGTCTATTAAAATACCTATATGTAAATATGTACAAAAGAAAACATTAGGAATTATCATAATCACGTGTTTTCGTCCTTCTTAATCTAAGCAAAACTACTATGTATGCATTCTCTAATATAAGATAAGCTACGAATATGTAGGCAAACATTGTACTCACGCACACACACACATATAAAAGTTACCCGATGCTCAATATGTCTGGATGCACATTATACTCTTTGGCAAATACAAATGGGCCTATTCATTGGGGAAGAGATTCCTGCAAGATAAATGGCGACAATATATCCATCAATCAGTTTTATATCCTAAACTAGGTTCTAAACTGTTTCAATATTGAAAAGATTTTGCATATGTGACTATGTTACTGGAATTATGGCGGAAGTATTAATTCTTGATGTTCGGAGATTAGAGATTACTACAAAATTAAGAATGTGTAACATTTTGCACCTGCACAATAGCCATTTTAAGGACAACCCCCCTTAATCCAATTGCGTAGGAGGAAGCTATCATTATAGCAGGTCCTGCTAAGAACTTCAATGATAAGGCCAACACTACCCTTCGTATCTCACTTGATTTAATTCCAGCTCGAGATGCCATGAACAAGCCTGAAAATCAATTGTATTAGTGCTCTAGCTAAAATCCTGCAGAAATTACATACAAAGTCAAGGTAGATTATATAAATATAATTACCAAGGCTGAACATTGCCATTCCAAGTTCCATCTGATAATATTGTTAATGATTTATAAGCGATCTTTGGCAAATGTAATCCCCACCTATAACAGTATTAAGTTCTACCAACATTAAGCTTACTAATCATTCTTCATAGCAAGGTTACATAATGTGTAAATGTATATTAATAAAAGAGCTGAGCTAGCGCAAGTTTCATATGTGTACCTGAATTTTATTAATGCCCAAATGAGGCCAGCTACACATGAGTGTTTGGATTGCTTATAAGCTTCTTCCCTACTGTTATAAGCACTACCAGCAATACAATTTTTATGTGCTACTATCAAAGAAAAAAGATAAAGGTAGTGAATACAGACACAAGTATTCAACAGTACAGACAAGTAAAAAAAAACCAGCAAACAAAACTATCTTACAAAATCAATTTCAAAGTCCTTCACAACTTGCTTGATTGCATAGAATTTGCTCGGAGACGTAATTATAAAATCAATTACAAAGAAACGAAAAAGGGGAGAAACCTTGTTCATTTATAAACATATATAAAATTAAGAAACACTCCTTAAACGAAAAGTATTACTCATATATGAGAGAGCACCCCAAATCTCCCATCTTTCTTTCCGAGAGAGGGAGAGAGATTAAGAAACACTCAAGGTACACAGTGAGAGCTTTCTCGGTAAACCAATCTTTAATCACCCCTAATCTTCTTGTTCCCTTTAACCTCACCCCAAAATCGAGCATCAATTTTAAGCATACAAACAGAACTCCTCTGTAGTTTAACATAGAACAAAATAAAATCATAATTTCACCTAACCTTGAACAAATAATATACATAAACAACTATATATACAATTAACACCGAGAAAGATAAGATGAGAGAAGAGATGAGTGATACAGTTTATACCTTGAACTAATCCAACGATATAGAGCTTTCAAGGTGAGAGCGGCGTGAAAAAGGGTTTTGAGATGGGATGAGCTCAAATGATGGTGCGTCTGGTCATATTGACCAAATTATGTCCCGATTTTCCAAATAAACATATATAAAATTTGCAGTTTTCGAGGAATTTAGCAGAATGAAGTGAAAAATAAAATTAAAGAAATATTTTTATTTAAAAATAAATACTTTGTCAAATTAGGCAGGTGATTCAAAATTTTCGCAAAATTTTTAATTTTCCGGTAAATCTAAAAATGACTGAATTTGGTCGCTTATGCTACATAATATTTTAATCATTTTTTTATATTAATAACAAAATAAATAATTTTTCAATTTATCTAATTTTATTATTATGACTAATTATGAGACAAGCTCACTAAAAGATTATTTATTTATATTTGCTAAATAATTCGGTCGTAAATCGGTTCAAAACCGACCGATATAAAACCCTAGTTAGTCATTTATGTCCTACAAAACATCATTTTTCGTTATAAAATATAAATTACGAAAGATAAATCATTCTAATTTTTTTCATACAAGTCAAATTATTGATGATATTAACATCTATAAGGTTGGATCGTCAAAAAAAATTATTAATATTTTTAAAATTTTAACCCTATTCAAACCCCTGAATTTTAACCTTAAACTCAAACACTGTTGTCCGGTGTTCATACATATCTTGCCTCTATCACAAAAAAAATAAGAAAATTTTCAATTTTTTAGTTGTACTTATCTTTTTAAACTCATTTAAGATTGTTGTATGAAATATTTTGTTATTTATATTTTCAAATAAAAAATTAATATATTAACTAAAATATATCGGTCACAAATGTGATCAAAACCGACCAATATTAAACCATAATAGTCGGTTATGTCCTACTAAAATTGTTTTTCATTATAAAATATAAATTACCAAACGTAGATCATTCTAACTTTTCTTTATACATGTATGTTAGGATTTATGGGTGATAGCTTAGAAGACAACTTAACTTTGTGTTTAGTAATACTTAATTTTATTAAGTAGAACATACGGTCACAGCCAGAGTATGTTCTTGTAGCCATTTGATTTGCTGTAATAAAATTGTTTATTGGAAGAAGTTCATTCATTTGTTTAAGCCTCAAGAAGTACATCAGGCCGACAGCAAGAATAAAAGTTATTGTCATATCATTGACAGTAAGGTTACAAAAAGATAGCATGTTGCAAGTCATGACAACATATTCACTCTGACAGCAACATTGACGGTTTGGAACTCCTGACAACATAAAGATGCGGCATAACCGGACTTTTATATTTTTTGATTATTTTTTCCCAACACTAGAATGAATACCGATTAACATCCGTACGGTTGGATCGTCCAAGAAATCAATTGAAAAAATTATTCAGTGAATCTGACACATGTCCCGTTCTTGGAAGCAGTACTATTCCAACGTTTCAGGAAAGATGCGGCATAACCGGACTTTTATATTTTTTGATTATTTTTTCCCAACTGTGAATGACTACCGATTAACATCCGTACGGTTGGATCGTCCAAGAAATCAATTGAAAAAATTATTCAGTGAATCTGACACATGTCCCGTTCTTGGAAGCAGTACTATTCCAACGTTTCTGGAAAGATGCGACATTACATATTTTTTGATTATTTTTTCCCAAAACTAGAATGACTACCGATTAACATCTATACGGTTGGATCGTCCAAGAAATCAATTGAAAAAATTATTCAGTGAATCTGACACATGTCCCGTTCTTGGAAGCAGTACTATTCCAACGTTTCTCGAAATATGCGGCATAACCGGACTTTTATATTTTTTTATTATTTTTTCTCAACACTAAAATGACTACCGATTAACATCCGTACGGTTGAATCGTTCAAGAAATCAATTAAAAAATTATTCGGGTTTAGGGTTGGGGTTTAGGGTTTAGGGTTTAGGGTTAAAAATTAAAAATTATTTATTAACTAATTTTTCATTAAAAATTAAAAAATTTAGTGGGACCCACTTGTGGGGCCCACTTTTTTCTATGGGGCCCACTTTTTTAATAATATTTTTAATTAAAAATCAATTATTAATTAATTTTTAATTAAAAATTAGAAAAATTAGTGGGGCCCACTTTTTTTAAAAATTATTTTTTCTGGAGGGCCACTTTTTTTAAAAATTATTTTTTAATTAAAAATTAATTAATAATTAATTAATTAATTAAAAATTAAAAATTAAAAAAATTATCGGGGCCCACTTCTGGGGCCCACTTTTTTAATATTATTTTTAATTAAAAATTAATTTAAATTAATTTTTAATTAAAAATTAAAAAAATTAGTGGGGCCCACTTTTTTCTGTGGGTCACTTTTTTTAATATTATTCGAACCCTAAATTTAATGAGCTCAAAACCTTTTTTATAAATGTTTTTGGCTTGTACTTCTCTTCTTCTCTTTGAAATTTAAGTTTCATAATTGTTTGAACAAGAAGATAATAAAGATGGGTGTATATCTTATTTATTACTCAGGAGACAAAACCAACCGAATATCTATAAAAAGCGACCAACTTCGGTTGCTTTTGTTACATCGTGTGCCAGCTCATACCAAGAACCAATCACATTGCGACACTGCATTGAAATGTTGTTGAGTGCATTAAATACACGTGGAAGGTATTTCCGACCAAACTCAGTCGGTATTTTGTGGTCGCTTTTGCTCGTGACGTGGAACGCCACATGGCTCGCTGTTTATAATATGGGGCCTACTATTGCATAACCAACTGATGGTTGGTTGGTTTTGTTCTCATTTCTGACCAACTTGTTGGTCACTTACATCCAGTTGGAAATGAATCCTTAACCGACTGATATGTGGTCGGTAGTTGGTCAGTTTTGCTTTATTTCCAACCAAAGCTGTTGGTTGGTTTTATTCGGTTGGAAATGGCGATCATTTCCGACCAATCCGTGACGGTCCCTTTTACAATGGTCGCTTATGACCCCTGTTTCTTGTAGTGTATATAACTGTTCTTATAGTAATTTATGAATTGATGTTGTTCATGGTGTCTATGTTTTTTAAAGTATGGGTTGTCGTTTGTTAATTGGGTAATGTGCATCTTTTAGGGTTCAAAGGAATGGACTTAAAATTGTGAAAATTGGGAATCTATTGGAAGAAATTAGTACTTTATCTCCTTAATTAGTATGTAAGCTGAACTTTTAAATTTTGGGATTGAAGTACTGAACTAATTATTTTAATATTTTTTGGATTTAAAAGATTCGGAGTAATGTGATAGCTTGTATACAAGTAATGGGTTTATGAGTTTTTTTGTAACTTATGAACTGAATAGTGAGAACAAATACAAGGTGATATTTCGTGTATGTGCACTGGAAGAAAGCATAGTATCATCTTCCACTTGTTTTCTACTATTTAACAAATTTATGAGTTATGAACGAGTTCAATATTGCAAATTTTGTATTTTATGGTATTCCCTGTATGCCCAGGGTAACAACTCCGGGTACTAAAGGTATAAATCTGACAATACAATTCATTTATAATTTAATTAAAAATTAGTAATTTAGTTTTTAGTAAGATTTATGTACCAGACATTCTAAAATTGATAAACTAAATTAATCATTTTTTCCTCCTAAAAGGTGTGTTAATCCCAAATGACCTAACAGAATTGGGGGAGGGGAGGGGAGGGGGGGGGGGGGGGGTTGAATACAATTCTTGATATTTCTTAAACTTAAAACAACTTACTAATAAAAACTGAACTTAAAGTAAAAATCACAAGCACATAAATAATTTCAGTTGGATTGTTTGATGATCCAACTGAAGTGATTTTTATTGCGGAAATAATCTGTGATACAAAATGTACACAGCTGCTCAGTTACAAGAATGTAGAGAAGAAAAATGCTCTCAAAGATAGCTAATACAATCTATTTGTTTTTCTTCTCTTACTTCTATTTTAACTGCTACACTTGGTTATATATATTCCCAAGTTTACAAATCTATTTTTGGCTACACTAAAGTACACTAAAGGTAACCCCCAATAGTTTGCTTTTCATCCCTTTGTGCAGTGGTCCTTGGAGATCCTTGCTTTTGTCTTCATACTTATTATGATCACTCCCAAGAGCCCAAATGGAAACTGGGATGTTTCCTTATTCCCCATGTCCATTTTAATGGTTTCCAATGCAAAGTACACTTCCACATCACCTTTAGATCTGTTCAGTAACCTGTCACTATCACTTTGTCAACTATTCAGAAAAGCAATAATGATTCGTTGATAGCAGGGAGATGTGTTTCGTTGATAGCTTTATTCTCCATTTCGTTGATGAGTGAACTTCGTTTCGTTGATGGGTAATCTTCATTCCGTTGACATGTCTTCACTTAGGCAAAATTACAAGGCACAAGATATTTACAATTAACCAACCTATTTTGCCTATCTATCATTTAGTCAACATGACTTAGAAAACCTATCTAGTACATACAACAAAATGCATATCAAACTGTGAAGTATTGTACAGTGCAATTGCTACATCACTCATTTCGTTGATGAGCTTCCTGTCAACGGAATGCTGCAAAGCATGTCATTTCGTTGACAGCTACAAAATGACTTAATACAAAATCTACTAAGTGTTTTTATAATTATCATCAAGAACAACATATTCCTAACAATCTCCCCCAATTTATTACTGGTAGAATAACAACCATAAATCAAGAGCCTTGATGATAACAAAAACACTCAGACATATTACAAATGATAAAAGTAGAAATTGCATTGAGCTTCATTGAATTTAATTGAAATGCAAAGTAGAAAATCTTACAAAACAAGTGCACAGAGTTGCTCTTCTAGACTGAGCAGATTTTTCATCTTTGCCTCTGTGGTCTTGTTTTCTTCCCTTTTCTTGCATTGTTCTCCTCAATTTGAGCTTGAAGTCTTCTGTAGAAAATCTTCTCTTCTTCATCTTGATTTCCCAACTTGGATTGCATTAACCTTAGAGTTTCATTGGATGCCTTCTCCAGTTGGTCTTCTATTCTGAAGAATCTTCTACAGTTGTCCTTATCTCTGAATTCCATCATCCAAAAAGGTTGGAGATGAATTATCTTTCCTGTTTGAGGGACCTTCAATACTCTGGGAAGTGCACCAGGCTTGTTCCAGCTAGCTTTGATTTGGCAAATCTTGGAGACAACCTCAGACTTGGCTGTTTTGGTAAAACCAAAATCTTTCTTCAAACATTTAAACACAGATAGCAGTGTCTGATAGTCTTCTCCCAGAATTCTGTGTAGAGGCCAAACCTGTTCTCTCCCACCCTTGTAGACAAATACCAATCTCTCTGGTAGTTTGTAAGAAGCTGCTATTCCTCTCACTTCAACCAGGTCATCAAGATTGATATGAATGTCAGACTCCTCCCTGATATCAGCAATGTAGATGAAGTCTTCTAAGTTGGTAGGGGATTTCTCAGCTTGTGGTCTCCTTATCAGAAATGGCTTAGCCTTGGTAGCCCTTTGCTTAGATTTCTTCTTTGGATCCATTTCAAAGAGGAATTTTGGAAAGTTGGCCTCATCAAACTCAATTGGCTCTTCCTTTGGCTCAATTGGCTGATCATGGAAATTTACAGGATGATTAGGATCACAGGCTAACTTTACCTCTGAAACTGGATCAGGACTTGTTGGAGGTGCAATTGGTACAGAAGAGTCTGATGTAGTGTTCTGAAAGTCATCATTCTCAAAGGCTATGTTTCTCCTAGCTCTTGCCTTTGGTTGCCCTGTGCTCTTCTTTGCACTCCTTTCCTCTCTTGCTCTTTCTTCTTGCTGTCTTTCTTCTTCATCAAGAGACTGAGCAACAGCAAGAGCTTGCATTGCTGCTCTTTCTGACTCTTCAGCTTTAGCTTCAGCAAAGTTTGGGTGACCAGCCCAAACACAGATTTGTTGTCCATTCCTGTAGACAATTGCCCTTTGCTTCCTTATCTCATAATCATTGCTTTCCTTGCTTTTTGTGATAAGTAGACCAAGAAGCTTGAGCTCATCTGGATAAGTTGCAGGATAGAAAGTCCTTGCTATATTTTTGCCCTTTGGTTTAGCAGGGGACTTGGGAGATAAGCTTCTTTGGAGTGTAGCTTGTTCCACATCCCTAATGCATGAAGTTTGTCCTTTTTCCTTCCTTGGACCTTGAGTGACTCCATGTAAAAGGGGCTCTACCTTATAGAAATAATTGGTCTGTGGCTCCCATTCCGTTGACACTAGAACCATGGCATTCGTTGATGGTTGATCCATTGATGGATTTGAGTCCTTTGTAGTTCCAGCAATTTTCTTGACCCTTGCTTCTATGTTGGACCAATGGTCTTTGATTTGTTCTGCAAGTCTCATCCTCATAGAAGCTTCCTGGATCAGGTCAATACCATCTTTTTTCTTCTTTCCAAACTCCCCCATTTCTAATGGCTCTTCTGGCAAGGAGATGGCTGGGACCAAAACCTTTGTAATTTGTATCTCTAGCTCCTTAGTTTTCTCCCCCTTTTTGTTATCATCAAGTGAGATGATAGGGATTCCTTGAGCTGCCAGAAGCTGGGTGAGTAGGCTAGTTTGCTTCTCCTGTTCCTTCTGCATGTGAGAAAGTGTAGCCTCAACTTTGTCCACTCTAGAGGAGAGAGTTTTCAAAGATGAGGACACTTCAGGTTCCTTGGTGAAAAACCTTGACATCTTGGAGACAGTGTGAAGAGGAAGCTTTTCATCTAGCCTCCTGTCAGTAGCATCCCTAAGGTTGCTAATTGAATCCTTTATTTCTGTAGCTTCAATCCTTGTCTGCAACATTTGTAGCCTTTGAATTTCCAGAGAATCCATTATGGCCTTATAGAATTTCTTGTCCCTTGCAGTTGCTGACTCATGAGCTAGATATGCCTCATTGTATTGCCTTGTAATAGCAGCATCCAAGTTGGATCTACCATGCATATCTTGAGAAAGCCAGTTTGGTGTAGGAGGCATCACAGAAGTCCCAGTCTGTGTAGTAGTGACCACCTGTAGATTGTCACCAAAGCTGTCTTCATCATCAGAAAACTCAAATTCTCCACTTGCTGCAGCTCCTGGAGGTAGATTGGTCAAGGCATCCTTTGCTCTTTGCATTGATGCAGTAGTATGAATTAAATTGAGTGACCTTTCTGCCTCCACATTGCCCTGTTGAGCCATAATTTGATAGGCTGACACAGGATGAGTAAAGGTCTCAGGATCCAGGGAAATACTATCCAGAGTTTGTTGATAATGCTCTTGGAAGGTAAGTTCCCTTTCTCCCTCACTGACCCCCATTAACTCACTTGCAATGGCTGCTTCCATCCTTATTGCTCCTGTAGTCCCTTCTCTCTCTCCACTCTTTTCTTGCATCATGGGCTCCCCATGGCTCACACCTCTCACACCCTCACCTTCACCTACTAAGGTGGTACTCTCAATCTCTCCTTTTGCCTGACTGGAAGAAATAGCCAGCCTCTCACTCTCAGACTCTCCTTTTGCCTGGCTGCAAGCCAGCCTCTCAGTTTCACTCCCTCTCAAACCTAAAAGTGTCTCAACTACCACCAGGTCATCTACACTAGTTGTGGAAACAACTGGATTTTCAATAAGGGGTGTAGATTGACCTATCAACGGAATGGTAGTTTGAACTGTCAACGGTATGGATACCGTTGATGGAGAAACACTTGTCAACGAAAGAAGCTGTTTCGTTGATGAAGTCAATAAAGCACTTTGAGAAAGTGAAATTACAGTAGAATCTGTGGTGATTGATTTTAGAGATTGGTCCACAGATACTCCTGCAACTTCAGAAAAAATTGGTTGATGGCCCAACAAATCACTTAACAAGTGATGGCCACCAGCTTCAGAGTGGGGCTTCTCCAAGATTAGAGTTGGAGAATCAGGAAAAGATGTATTGATCATGTCCACATCTAAAGATTGAGTTGGTGAATTAGATGGAGATAAATCAAGATTAATGTTTAGAGAATGGGACTGTAACCCCAGAGTAATGATAGGGGTTACATCAAACTGAATTTGTGAAATTGGAAGTGTAGCTTCCAGAGTGTGTGCACCCTGTGAACCCTTGGACTTTTGTTTCACCCTCCTTTGGTATTGGGAAAAAGTAGACTGTGGGCTTAAAGTGTCCCTTACCCTCTTGGAGTGTGCTCTTGGAGAAGAGCTTGTTTCAATAATTACATCCTTTTGGGAGGATGCAATTAGACTTGTGCTTAAATCCATATTACTCATTGTGCCTTGTTGGGAAGACACAATGGGGCTTGGCTGGATTTCACTCATCTGTCCTTCCTTATCCTTAGGGTTTCTTTTATGTTCACCCCTTCCCTCACCTCTCACAACACCTACAACACTCCCCTTAGGTTGTGTAGTGGATTTTACAACAGGTGCCTTTTGGGAAGCACCTGAGGTTGGCTTGGAGGATTTCTTTGATTTTGGTTTTGTTGCTGGGGCAGGAGCCTGTTGGGTCACAACTACAGACTCCACAGCCACAGTGCTGGGTGATACAGTTGAAGTAACAATTATACTAGAATGGATAGCAGTAGTTACCTCAATTACTGACAGATACACCACTGGAACCTCACCATTGTGGTTCAGCCTCAGTATGTCTGTCAGTACTCTCTTTTCTTGCACAAAACACTCAAACTTGGAAACAGGGTTAGAAATAACTAATGGTGTTGGACTAACATGATTAGCCAACATCATCAGAAACCTAGCATAATAGATATTCTTTTTCCTATTAGCCTTATCACCCAACTTAGCACCAATTTCATACATAAGTTGGGTGCTAAAGTTGTAATATCTATCAGTTAGGAGCATGGTAAATAGAATTAACATAGAATTGGTTAATGCATCAAAATTACTAATCTTTCCAGAAAAGACCTTGATAAATGCATCAGCTAAATAACTATATTCCCTAACCAAACCTCTCCTAATTATTCTACCCAGATTATCAGTAGGCAAAGAGTAGTTTATTGAATTTAGCAAGTTAACCATTTCAGTGATTGTAGGCAAAGCATCACAGTTATTTTCAGGAATATGTAAACATGCTTGCAATACATCAGAATTAACTATGTACTCTTTACCTTGTATGGTGAATTGCAGTGTGCAGTTTGTTCCACTATACTCACACGAGGTCCAAATCTCCTCGATTATCTCATTATAGAGAGGAGTGGAGTGGAGTGAAACATTGCATAGCTCAATTTGCAGTTCTTCATGAAGTCCATCATCTTGAAAAAGATACTCTTTGGACCTAACAGAATTGTAGAAGGGGGGGGGGGGGGTTGAATACAATTCTTGATATTTCTTAAACTTAAAACAACTTACAAATAAAAACTGAACTTAAAGTAAAAATCACAAGCACATAAATAATTTCAGTTGGATTGTTTGATGATCCAACTGAAGTGATTTTTATTGCGGAAATAATCTGTGATACAAAATGTACACAGCTGCTCAGTTACAAGAATGTAGAGAAGAAAAATGCTCTCAAAGATAGCTAATACAATCTATTTGTTTTTCTTCTCTTACTTCTATTTTAACTGCTACACTTGGTTATATATATTCCCAAGTTTACAAATCTATTTTTGGCTACACTAAAGTACACTAAAGGTAACCTCCAATAGTTTGCTTTTCATCCCTTTGTCCAGTGGTCCTTGGAGATCCTTTCTTTTGTCTTCATGCTTATTATGATCACTCCCAAGAGCCCAAATGGAAACTGGGATGTTTCCTTATTCCCCATGTCCATTTTAATGGTTTCCAATGCAAAGTACACTTCCACATCACCTTTAGATCTGTTCAGTAACCTGTCACTATCACTTTGTCAACTATTCAGAAAAGCAATAATGATTCGTTGATAGCAGGGAGATGTGTTTCGTTGATAGCTTTATTCTCCATTTCGTTGATGAGTGAACTTCGTTTCGTTGATGGGTAATCTTCATTCCGTTGACATGTCTTCACTTAGGCAAAATTACAAGGCACAAGATATTTACAATTAACCAACCTATTTTGCCTATCTATCATTTAGTCAACATGACTTAGAAAACCTATCTAGTACATACAACAAAATGCATATCAAACTGTGAAGTATTGTACAGTGCAATTGCTACATCACTCATTTCGTTGATGAGCTTCCTGTCAACGGAATACTGCAAAGCATGCCATTTCGTTGACAGCTACAAAATGACTTAATACAAAATCTACTAAGTGTTTTTATAATTATCATCAAGAACAACATATTCCTAACAAGGTGCTTAGGACTTGGAGTGGTCAATCTGGATTCGGCTGTGGATATTGCACAATTGCAGGAACCTAAGGAATATAAACAGTATGTTCACACTATTCACTTTAATAAATTTTAGTAAATGTAACTTTCTGGATCGTTTAGTTTTCCACCTGCAGTAAGAAGTTACCCCAAGGGCTTGCTTTATAATAGATTATATTGTTGCGAGATACATACTGATGTTACTAATTATGTACTCCTGGATGGTAGATCAAGGTAAAATTCTTGGAAATATGATATCTTAAATTCTCATGCTGATGGGATCAGAAAATATGGAAAACCTGAATGCAGTATATTTATCCATATCAAACGCCTGGCCATGTCAGGTAGTACTGATTATACTTTATTAAATATATGCAAGAGTTATCAGAGTAAATAAAACAATTGATCGTGCATATTTTGAGGAAATTGCTTAGCAATGACTATTTTATCAAGATTCATCCATTATTTAGCCTAGAACCATTATGGATTTTTTTTATAATTAATCAGTGAGGTCAAATGTCAAGGATAATCGGGGATGAAAAGGTTTTGCTGACACTGACTTAAGTTAAGTCAGTTGTATTTATGATTTTCTTTGTTAATCAGTCATTTAGCGGATACCTCTTAGTTTTGACTTCAGAATATAATGCAAGAGAGCTATTCTAAGTTGTCCATTATACTTCCAAAAGTATCCCAATCACTGTTGTAAATATGCTAAATTTCTACATTCTCACTTGAGAATGATAGTTATCCTCAAACCTTGAGTGTACTATACACTTAAGAACTTTTACCTTATATTGTGTTATTTGCGACCATGTTTCTTTTGTTTTTACTGTTAGATATAATTGCTGATGTTTGTTCATCAGTGTTTAAGCAACAGGTGATCATCAGAGTTTACATTGAAGCCAGTCAGAGTTTGTTAAAGTCTGACGGGGTGAAAGTTGATTTAGCTGTCGGTGCAAATCATGAAGATTCTAGAAGCAATATATTCTGAAGATGGAAAGAAGCAGAATATATTGATACAGCTAAGAAAACGGAATAGAAGATAAGAAGCAATCCTTAATTGATATGAATTGTATAGCTAACTTATAGGAATATCAATTAGAGATGGATTGTATGTAGCTGTGTACTATATAAACACAGATAGGTTATCCCTAGAAGGGATGCGATTATTGATATATTATTCTTGAAACCTAGTAGCTCTTTGTGATTCATTAACATCATTAAGAGAGAATTATTTAATATAATTCAGTTTGTTGATTTACAAACTTGTGTTCTTGATTGTTATTCTCATACATACTTGATTATATATTGTGTATTCGGCCTAACAATTGGTATCAGAGCAAGAGCTGTTTAATATATACAGTTTTACGATTCAAACACAGTAATAATCATGTCTGAAGAAAATCAAGCTCCTCCCAAGGTTGAACAGGTTAAACCTAATTCTGTGAGTCGATATGAAACTATCAGGGTTCCAATTCTCAGGCCAGTGGAGTATCCAATTTGGAAGGTGAAGAT
This sequence comes from Heracleum sosnowskyi, assembly GCA_030848705.1. NCBI lineage: Eukaryota > Viridiplantae > Streptophyta > Magnoliopsida > Apiales > Apiaceae > Heracleum > Heracleum sosnowskyi. The sequence goes on along the minus strand of CM061236.1, from coordinate 81,666,980 downwards.
GACCATGTTTCTGGAGTCTACAGATCCAGAATATCTTGACAGAATTAATGATGGTCCTCATAATCCAACCAAACTAGCCCCTGTTGTTGCTGGCCAAGAACAAAAGACTGTTCCAAAGGAGAAGAAAGATTATACTCCTGAGGACATCTCATCTCTTGCAAAAGATGCAAAGGTTAGACATCTTCTCCACAGTGCTTTAGATAATGTTATGTCTAACAGAGTAATTGGTTGCAAAACTGCAAAAGAAATCTGGGATGCTTTGGAAGTCAGGTGTCAAGGAACCACGGCTATAAAGAAAAACAGAAAGACAATACTCACACAGGAGTATGAGCACTTTGATTCAAGACCTAATGAAACCTTGACTGAGACTTATGACAGATTTTGCAAACTATTGAATGATCTGTCTCTGGTTGATAAAGAATATGAGCTTGAAGAGTCAAATCTCAAATTTCTCTTATCCCTACCTGAAAGATGGGATTTAAAGGCGACAACAATCAGAGATAATTATGATCTTGCAGATACAGATCTTGATGAGATCTATGGATTGTTAAAGACTCATGAACTTGAGATAGAACAAAGAAACAGGAGATCCAGCAAGAAGACAAAATCTGTTGCTCTCAAAGTTGAGGAGAAGCCCATCAAGAAGGAAACATCAAGGAAGAAAGCCAAGGGAAAGGCTTTAGTCATTAAATCTGAAAGTGAGTCATCAAACTCTGATGATGACTCAAACTCTGATGAAGCTTCTGACTCTGAGGATGATGAAGAACAGATGATGCAAATGGCTGCATTGATGGTGAAAACATTCAAGAAGATGGGATTCAAGAACTTCAAGAAAGGAAAGAGATTTTCAAGGAAAGATTCAAACTCTGAAAGGAAAAGTTTTAGAAAGTCTGATGGAAGGGAGACCAAGTCTGGCAAGAAGGATAAATCTGAAATCCAGTGCTACAAGTGTAAGGAGATGGGTCACTGATAAGTGGGTATTTTATTCACTTAGAACGTGTCCGTATAGCTTAAAACGAATGTTTGTACTCGAGTTGTGGTATTTTTGATCTCTTTTAAGGGTATTGTGCAGGTATATTTATCACAGGTGTACTAGGAATGAAGCGGAGCAATCGGAATGCAATTTGGAGCTAAAACGAAGAAAATGGAAAAATTCGTCTTCCTGGACAGAAGGCACGGCGCGGCAGCGCCGTGTTTGAGCTTGCCTATGGCGCGGCAGCGCCGCTGGAAAAAGGAGCAGTAATTTTCTGGCGCGGCAGCGCCGCTATCCTATACAATTGTGGCGCAGCAGCGCCAGTCTGTCTGACGAAATTTCCTGTTTTGAACCCGATTTGCTGATTTTTCGAGTTGAAGTCAAATTACAATTCAGTACGACTTGTTGCACCTGGAGGCCTATATAAAGAAAAGAAAACCCTAGAGAAAGGAGAGACACATACCACATATTATCTACGGAGTTTTAAAGCACGAAGAAGCAAGGAAGAAGATCGTTTTCAATTTATTCTTGTATTCTTTCTAGCTTGTGGATGCTTGGTTTGGGTGTAATCTTTAGAACCTTTGATAATTATTCCAATATTGATTCGTTTTCTTCAATCATGTTTACATTAGAACCCATGGTGACGTTTAGTTTGATTATGAACTAACTCGTTGTCATGGGGTTTTAGCGGATTTATTCATGAAGTTTATTTGTTGAATTTTCTCGATGCCTATAGTGTGATTGATGCGATATCCTATCATGGTTGTTTTAATTCGTTATAGGAGAGTAGCTAACTCCTGTAATTGTGTGTTAATTCTTATTGAAGCGAAAGTGGATTTAAGAGCTTAGAACTTGCCATGTTAGCATAGGTTTATGCGTGAGAATATCATTCGTAATTAGTGTCATAACTCTAACCGTTTTATGACGACTATGTGATCAATTGAATGCTTGTACTTCAACCATTATGTTTTCAATCTTTATAGACATATAGGGACTAAGCATAATTGGGAGACTAAGTGATTTCTATCTTTATTGTGGATATTATTTAGGATGGTATTTGTGCAACGAAAGTTGGCTTATATCAGTTTTGTGTGTTCGATCAGGTATTAATAAATCACATAAAAGGGCTAGAGAATTGAAGACTATAGATGGATTGTTTAATGAAGTTAAAATTCCATGTTTTATTTGCATAAGTAATTCGACATAAATCTCAGTTCAAGTAGTTGATAATTAGTTATAATTCTTAGATTAATTATAGTGGTAAACAAAATCCAATTGTTATTTGTTTTAGCATCGAATAATAATCATACATTGGTGAGTGAATTAGCTAGACAAAACAACGAGTCCCTGTAGGAACGAACCTTATTTGCTATCTGTATTACTTGTGACCACGTGCACTTGCGTGTTGAGTTTGGTCGTAACAAGTTTTTGGCGCCGCTGCCGGGGATTTCGGTTTTATTTGTTTAGTTCAGTATTTACCATCAGTGGTCATTAAAGTTCGGTGACTAGGACGTTTCTCACCAATTTTCTAGTTGGTAAATTTCAGGTACTTATTGAGAGTGTATGCGTACACGAGCTAGAGCACGTAGAGAAGAATTAGCAAGAAGAGAAGAACTAGCACGAAGGAAACTTGACTTTGAGAACATCAGTGTAGAAAACAATCGTGAATCAAAAGAAGATATGGAAGATCAAGCACAACCAGCGAAGGCTTTGAGTGAATTCTCTCAGCCAAAAGTGGAGGACATTCATACCAGCATTGTTCGTCCAGCTATTGGGGCAAATAATTTCGAGCTTAAGCCAAACATCATTCAGATGATTCAGAATACGGTTCAGTTTGGGGGTAGTCCTGCTGAAGATCCCAATGCTCATATTAGGGACTTTCTTGAGATCTGTGATACCTTCAAATTCAACGGAGTTACAGATGACGCAATCAGATTGAGGCTATTTCCCTTCTCTTTTAGGGATAAAGCCAAGAGTTGGTTACATTCTATGCCATCAGGTTCTATTAAAACATGGGCAGACTGTGCTCAAAAGTTCTTGACGAAGTATTTCTCCATGGCAAAGACAGCAGCTTATAGGAATTCTATTTCTCAGTTTGCTCAGCAACCCCAGGAATCTTTGGGGGAAGCTTGGGAAAGGTACAAGGAGATTTTGGCACGTTGTCCTCATCATGGGATGCCGGATTGGATGGTAATCAGCAATTTCTATAATGGATTGGGAGCTCAGTCAAGGCCTATGCTTGATGCAGCTTCTGGAGGAGCACTGTGGGCAAAAAGCTATGAGGATGCCTATAATCTTATCGAGATGATGGCGGCTAATGAGTTTCAGAATCCTACTCAACGCTTGCCACCTGCTAAAGTGGCTGGAGTTCTTGAATTGGATGCAGCTACTGTTATTGCTGCTCAACTCAAAGCGTTGACAATGAAGGTAGATTCCCTTTCTAATCTTGGGACTAACCAGGTTGCTATGGTGTGTGAATTGTGTGCAGGGGCTCATGACACGAATCTGTGTGCTATCTCAGCTGAATCAGCACAGTTTGTTAGTAACTTTCAGAGAACTCAGCAACCAGCACCTAATGTGTATCATCCCAACAATCGGAATCATCCTAATTTCAGTTGGAGCAACAATCAGGGTGGTGTTCAGCAACCACAAAATCAGCAGTTCAATGCAAGGCCATATAATCAGAACTATCAACCACCACCTTATGCTCCAAGGCAACCATTCATTCCACCGGGATTTCAAACATCTCAAGGGAATTCATTGAATCAGTCTGAGAAGTCTGAATTGGAAGAGCTTCGAATGATGTACAAGAGTCAGGCGGTGTCGTTGAAAACTTTAGAGAATCAGATTGGGCAACTAGCCAATGCATTGTTGAACCGTCAACCAGGAACGCTTCCGAGTGACACAGAGATGAATCCAGGCAAGAAAGATCACAAGGAACAGGTCCAGGCAGTAACCTTACGATCGGGGAAGATTCTACAAGGTCAGATTGAAGAAAATTCAGCCGAGGAAAAAAATGAAATTTCTGAGCAGAATGTGCGGCGCGGCAGCGCCGCTCCCCAGTATAAAAACGGCGCGGCATCGCCGGCCCTTCTGGAAGAAAACGACAAAATTGACGCTGGGGTCGATTCTGTTCCTGATTTGGTACCTAATGCTACTCTCTCGACTCATGTAACTGGGAAGAGTGATAATTCTCAGAAAGTAGTAGAAGAAAAGGTGTTTCCACCTCCTCCATTCCCAAAACGAGTTCAAAGGCAAAAGTTTGACAAGCAGTTTGCTAAGTTCTTGGATGTCTTCAAGAAGCTTCAGATTAACATACCATTTGCAGAGGCTCTTGAGCAAATGCCGAGCTATGCGAAGTTTATGAAGGGCATTCTTTCGAAGAAATTGAAACTTGAGGAGCTAGAGACAGTTGCATTGACGGAAGAATGTAGTGCCATCTTGCAACAAAAGTTGCCACCTAAGTTGAAGGACCCTGGAAGCTTTACCATACCATGTACTATTGGAGATCTCTCATTCAGCAAATGCTTGTGTGATTTGGGTGCAAGTATTAATCTCATGCCCTTATCAGTTTTCATGCAGCTTGGTCTTCCAGAACCAAAGCCAACTACTATGACTCTGCAACTTGCAGACCGTTCAGTTACTTATCCTCGAGGAATAGTTGAGGATGTTTTGGTGAAGGTCGACAAGCTTATCTTTCCAGCCGACTTTGTTATTCTTGACTTTGAGGAAGACAAGAAGATCCCTATCATCTTGGGACGACCATTCTTGGCTACAGGTCGGACTCTTATTGATGTCCAAAAGGGAGAACTCACTATGAGGGTGCACGATCAAAATGTCACCTTTAATGTTTTCAATGCAATGAAGCTTCCAACTGACGAGGAAGTGTGTTTTAAAATTGATATGGTGGACAAGGTGGTTAACTCCGCAACTCAACACTTGATCAAAACTGATGTGTTGGAAAGAGTTCTTGCTAATGACTTGGAGATTGAGAACGAAGAGGATGGAGAACACTTGCAATATCTTAATGCATCTCCATGGAAGAAGTTTGAGATGCCGTTTGAATCTTTGGGGTTGTCAGAGCTGAAGAAGTCTCATGTTAGACTCAAGCCATCTATCGAGGAAGCACCTACATTGGAACTTAAGCCATTGCCTGAACATCTAAGGTATGCCTATCTTGGTGATTCTTCTACCTTACCTGTTATTATATCATCTAAGCTTTCAGGCATGGAAGAGGAAAAGCTATTGCGAATTTTAAGGGATTTCAAATCAGCCATTGGGTGGACTATAGCAGACATCAAAGGTATTAGTCCTTCTTACTGCATGCACAAAATTCTTTTGGAAGAGGGAGCTAAACCTACAGTTGATAATCAAAGGAGACTGAATTCTGTTATGAAGGAAGTTGTGAAGAAGGAAATTCTTAAATGGCTTGATGCAGGCATTATCTATCCGATCTCTGATAGTTCTTGGGTGAGTCCAGTGCAATGCGTGCCTAAGAAGGGAGGCATGACAGTGGTTACTAATGAAAAGAACGAGCTCATTCCTACGCGAACAGTTACTGGTTGGAGGATTTGCATGGATTATCGAAAGTTGAACAAGGCTACTCGAAAAGATCATTTTCCACTTCCGTTCATTGATCAGATGCTCGACAGATTGGCTGGACATCAGTACTATTGCTTGCTTGATGGGTATTCTGGTTACAATCAGATTTGCATAGCACCCGAGGATCAAGAGAAGACTACATTCACTTGTCCATTTGGTACATTTGCTTTCACACGTGTTTCTTTCGGGTTGTGTGGAGCACCAGCTACTTTTCAGAGATGCATGATGGCCATTTTTTCTGACATGATTGGAATTAATGTGGAAGTATTCATGGACGATTTCTCAGTCTTTGGGGATTCTTTTGATGAGTGCTTGGAAAACTTGAGTTTGGTTCTAAAGCGTTGTGTGGAGACAAATCTTGTTCTAAATTGGGAAAAGTGCCATTTAATGGTACCAGAAGGTGTCATTCTGGGACACAAGGTTTCGTGTAAAGGTTTGGAAGTTGACAAGGCAAAGGTGGCGACTATTGAGAACCTTCCTGCCCCTGTTTCAGTCAAGGGTATTCGCAGCTTTCTTGGTCATGCGGGGTTCTACAGGCGTTTCATAAAGGATTTCTCAAAAATTTCTAATCCACTGTGCAATCTCTTGGAAAAAGATGTTCCGTTCAAGTTTGATGAGTCTTGTTTACATGCATTCGAGATCTTGAAGAAGAAATTAATTTCTGCTCCAGTTATTACAGCTCCTGATTGGAGCCAACCATTTGCTTTGATGTGCGATGCTAGTGATTTTGCGCTTGGGGCCGTTCTAGGCCAAAGGAAAGAAAAGGTGTTTCATGTTATTTATTATGCAAGAAAAACTCTTAATGATGCTCAGATGAATTACACCACCACTGAGAAGGAACTACTTGCTATTGTCTACGGGTTTGAAAAGTTTCGCTCTTATCTGCTTGGTACTAAGGTGACAGTTTATACGGATCATGCTGCTATTCGCTATCTCCTGGCGAAGAAAGATGCTAAGCCAAGGTTGATTCGTTGGGTTCTTCTGTTGCAAGAATTTGACGTGGAAATCAAGGACAGAAAGGGGACGGAGAATCAGGTAGCTGACCATCTCTCTAGATTGGAAGATCATGGGAAGTCACCTAAAGACAACACGGCTATTAATGAGTTTTTTCCGGATGAGCAACTATTCAGTGTGAAAGATGTTGAACCATGGTATGCCGACATTGTGAATTATCTAGTAAGTAACATCATACCACCTGAGCTCTCTTATGCTCAAAAGAAGAAATTCTTACATGATGTCAAGCAGTATATTTGGGATGAGCCGTTTTTGTTCAAGCAAGGAGTTGATCAGATTATTAGGCGTTGTGTTCCTTACAGTGAGACCGAGGCTATTCTTAGTGATTTTCATGCTACAGCTTATGGAGGCCATTATGCGGGTGAAAAGACAGCCACACGTATTCTTCAAGCAGGTTTCTATTGGCCGACTCTATTCAAGGATGCTCATCAGTTTGTGTTGAGATGTGATCGATGTCAACGAGTTGGTAATATTTCTCGTAGGGACGAGATGCCTCTTAATGTCATGTTGGAGGTAGAGATCTTTGACGTGTGGGGAATCGACTTCATGGGACCGTTCATTCCGTCATGTGGTAATCAGTATATTCTGTTAGCTGTGGATTATGTGTCTAAGTGGGTGGAGGTAAAGGCACTTCCAACGAATGATGCTAAGGTGGTGCTCAATTTCCTTCACAAGAATATATTTACTCGGTTTGGCACTCCACGGGTTATCATCAGTGATGAAGGTACGCACTTTTGCAATCGGAAGTTTACATCTCTTATGGCACGCTACAATATCAATCATCGAGTTGCTACAGCTTATCATCCTCAAACCAATGGGCAAGCTGAAGTGTCTAATCGTGAAATTAAACGGATTCTTGAGAAGGTGGTAAGTCCTTCTAGGAAGGATTGGGCTTTGAAGCTTGATGAAGCAGTGTGGGCTTATCGGACGGCCTATAAAACACCTTTGGGAATGTCACCATTTCAGCTTGTGTATGGAAAAGCATGTCATCTTCCAGCTGAGTTAGAACACAAGGCTTATTGGGCGTTGAAGAAGCTGAATTTTGATCTTACAGCAGCAGGTGAGAAGCGTATGGTTCAGTTGAATGAAATGGACGAGTTTCGATTGCAAGCTTATGAGAACAACAAGCTATATAAAGAGAAAGTCAAAAGGTGGCATGATCGTCGGTTGGTTCTTAAGACATTTGTGCCCGGGCAATTGGTGTTGTTGTTCAACTCTCGACTTCGGTTATTTCCTGGAAAGTTGAAGTCACGTTGGTCAGGTCCATTCACAGTTAAAACAGTTTTTCAGCATGGAGCAGTGGAGATTTTTGACAAGTCACCGGACCAGTCATTCAAGGTCAATGGTCAGCGGTTAAAGCCATATTTTGGAGAGAAGTTGAATCGCGAAGTTGAGACCGCGGTTCTAATTTGCCCAACGTAAGGAAATGGAGCTATGTCAAGCTACTGACTTAAAAAGAGCGCTTCGTGGGAGGCAACCCACTTGATTGTATGATTGTATCATTCTAAAAAAAAAAAAAAAAAAAAAAAAAAAATAGAAAAAATTTTCATCAGAAGGTTTGGCGCGGCAGCGCCGTGCTAAAACACAACCCTGGCGCGGCAGCGCCGTGTCGACTGTTGAAAAAAAAAACAGAAAATTGAAAGAAAAAAAAAAAGAAAAGTTTGTTGTTGTATTTAGTGGCCCATTATCCTAACCCACTACCCATACCCACTAACCCTAAAATTCTCTATATAAACCCACATCCCATAACCCTACCTATACAAACCTATACATACACTACTTACAAATCTCAAAAATTCTCAAACATTCTAAACACTTCTTCCATTCGATTCAATGGCATCCAAGCGACAACGGGTTGTAATTGGTGGTGGTAGTGAGGGTGCTAGTGGTAGTGGGGCTGGTGGAAGGAACCCTCGTTCCTCTTCTTCATCTGATTCTGGGGGAGGTAATGGTGGACCTCAATTTGTTTCGAATGAGGCTCGTGAGGCTTATAATGATTTGTTGGGGCGTCCTATTGCCCGTGAGAGGGGTCTTTTGCCTACGGCATCGGATGGGTATATGTTGGAGATTATTCAGGAGAGAGGTTGGGAGCAATTTTGTGAGGCTCCGGAGCCTGTTCCGATGACTGTGGTTCGCGAGTTTTATGCGAACGCTAGTGTGGAAAGGAATGGGATTAGCCAAGTTCGTGGGTTTCGTGTGGATTATCGGCCGCGTGCCAATCGTCGTGTTCTTGGTCTTCCGGCTCCTAGGAGGAATCAAGAGGATTGGTCAGGGAGGACTCGCGATGCTGTGGACCTTCAGATGATTATTCAGCGGTTGTGTGTTCCAGGTACGGAGTGGACCGTGAGGCGTGGCACTACTGAGCCCACGTCGTTTTTGTCGACGGCGCTGAATCAATATGCGCGTACTTGGCACTTGTTCATTTGTGCTAACCTCATCCCTACTAGGCATTCTAATGAGGTGACAGTTGAGAGGGCTATCTTGTTGTATGCTATTTGCAGCAGAGAGTTTGTGGATGTGGGTAATTTGATCCACCAGGGGATTCTCCGTTTTATGCAAGGGAGTACCACTGCGGCGATACCTTATGGTTCGGTTATTGCTAGGTTGGCTAGGGATGGTGGTGCTATTTGGTCAGCAGAGGAGGTTGTGCAGCAGCCACAGGCAGCACTGGATCATCTGAGTATAATGAGGTTGAATGTGTGGGATGGAGGTGAGCCGGATTGGTGGGGTCTTGGTTTTGTAGTAGAGGGTCAGCAGCAGCAGCAGCAGCATCAGCAGCAGCAGGAGGAGGAGCCTCAGGATGGAGGTTCTCTTATTAGTCAGCGGCAGTATAGGCGATTGACGAGGCGTATCGATGCGGTGCACGATATGCAGGCAGGTTTTGCAGCAGATTTTGGTCAGTTTGCACAGGCTTTGAGCACGGCTTTGCGTGCAAGTGGGGTGGACGTGACTTTTCCGTCCTTTGGAGCTGGCGCTGTCTATCCGCCACCGGACACTCCCGATGGGAGTGGCTCGGACGACGAATAGGTATGCCTTGCACTCTTTTTATTCTTACCTTCAATGTGGGCATTGAAAATTTTAAGTTTGGGGGTGGGGATGAAAGGTGCATTTGTATAATAGGTATATTGCATGTTAGGAGCATTTGTGCATGTTAGTTAATTTCATGTTAGTTTAGAGCATTTTGTTGCATGTTAGTTAGAGCATTTAGGACATTCTGTTTATTGTGATATTTATGTTCATATAGTTGCATGAGCATGGCATGCATTTTCATGATCCCTTAGGACGAGCTATTTCTGTTTGGCAGGTAGATGTTGATTTGAGTGTGGTAATCATGAATAGAGGGTTGATTTATAGTTTCTATGAAATTGACATGCCTGTTATGGGGACAAAAACATTTACACAACTCATTGTTTGCTTTTGGGCTAGATTGGGGGTCATGCTTGTTTGGATGTTTTGAGGTTTAATTACCTGGTTATATTTAGAATGTTCTTTATTCCCTTGATAACGTAAGAGCACTAAAGTATAAGTTTGGGGGAAACAGGATTTTCATGCTAGTTGTTGTGTTGTTTATGGCTAGGCGTCAAATGGCTAGTAGCCGGCTCATATTTATATGAGGAGTCTAGGGTTGGAAATGAGAATTCTCATTCCAGATTGTATATAAGAAAAAAAAAAAGAAAAAAAAAGAGAAAAGAAAAAAAAAAGAGTCATGTAAATAGTTAAATGCAAAATTAACCACAAGTGAGCTCTTTAATACTCGAGCAATTAAGTTCAATGGGGGCAATGTGCCTAGTGAACTAAGGTCCTTTGTGGTCTGGGATCCGCTAACCTAACGCTCGTTACATGGGTATTATTGTATAAGCCTTTTGGGGTCTCACTCATTGCACGGTTAAATAAGCATGTGTATTGTATATAGTAGTATGTGTCGTAGTAATAAAGCATGAATTCCTGGTTAACCTGAATGATGATGGAGGTGTCTCGAAGTTATGAAGTGTTTACCGTTCATTCTTTTTATAAACTTGTGATTGCCTTGACTAAGAATTGGTATGATTTTTGATCTAGTGTTAGGAGTATATCTGATGAGTATCACACACCACGTTCCTATGCATGTATTGTTAGTATACGGGAATTTAGTCGAGCTCTGTTTGGAAGTTATTGCATGATTTGAGATGTTTGCCTGATGAATGGTTTTGGTTAGTCTAAGGGGGTCCTTGCATTTCCATATAGTTGCATACATGTAGTTAGTTGTATTTGTAGTTGCATTGTTAGAGGGATTTTGTGGGTACATTCACTATAGGCCCTCACGAGACCTTACTCGTCCACTAGGGCTGCCTAGGGGTTTAAAGGGCTTGTTGCATATGCCAAATGCAACCGTGATCACCTACGGAAGTGGTACTAGTTAGTTGTAATAAATTGTTTGTTTATGCTCGAGGACGAGCATCGGTTTAAGTTTGGGGGTGTGATAAGTGGGTATTTTATTCACTTAGAACGTGTTCGTATAGCTTAAAACGAATGTTTGTACTCGAGTTGTGGTATTTTTGATCTCTTTTAAGGGTATTGTGCGGGTATATTTATCACAGGTGTACTAGGAATGAAGCGGAGCAATCGGAATGCAATTTGGAGCTAAAACGAAGAAAATGGAAAAATTCGTCTTCCTGGACAGAAGGCACGGCGCGGCAGCGCCGTGTTTGAGCTTGCCTATGGCGCGGCAGCGCCGCTGGAAAAAGGAGCAGTAATTTTCTGGCGCGGCAGCGCCGCTATCCTATACAATTGTGGCGTGGCAGCGCCAGTCTGTCTGACGAAATTTCCTGCTTTGAACCCGATTTGCTGATTTTTCGAGTTGAAGTCAAATTACAATTCAGTACGACTTGTTGCACCTGGAGGCCTATATAAAGAAAAGAAAACCCTAGAGAAAGGAGAGACACATACCACATATTATCTACGGAGTTTTAAAGCACGAAGAAGCAAGGAAGAAGATCGTTTTCAATTTATTCTTGTATTCTTTCTAGCTTGTGGATGCTTGGTTTGGGTGTAATCTTTAGAACCTTTGATAATTATTCCAATATTGATTCGTTTTCTTCAATCATGTTTACATTAGAACCCATGGTGACGTTTAGTTTGATTATGAACTAACTCGTTGTCATGGGGTTTTAGCGGATTTATTCATGAAGTTTATTTGTTGAATTTTCTCGATGCCTATAGTGTGATTGATGCGATATCCTATCATGGTTGTTTTAATTCGTTATAGGAGAGTAGCTAACTCCTGTAATTGTGTGTTAATTCTTATTGAAGCGAAAGTGGATTTAAGAGCTTAGAACTTGCCATGTTAGCATAGGTTTATGCGTGAGAATATCATTCGTAATTAGTGTCGTAACTCTAACCGTTTTATGACGACTATGTGATCAATTGAATGCTTGTACTTCAACCATTATGTTTTCAATCTTTATAGACATATAGGGACTAAGCATAATTGGGAGACTAAGTGATTTCTATCTTTATTGTGGATATTATTTAGGATGGTATTTGTGCAACGAAAGTTGGCTTATATCAGTTTTGTGTGTTCGATCAGGTATTAATAAATCACATGAAAGGGCTAGAGAATTGAAGACTATAGATGGATTGTTTAATGAAGTTAAAATTCCATGTTTTATTTGCATAAGTAATTCGACATAAATCTCAGTTCAAGTAGTTGATAATTAGTTATAATTCTTAGATTAATTATAGTGGTAAACAAAATCCAATTGTTATTTGTTTTAGCATCGAATAATAATCATACATTGGTGAGTGAATTAGCTAGACAAAACAACGAGTCCCTGTAGGAACGAACCTTATTTGCTATCTGTATTACTTGTGACCATGTGCACTTGCGTGTTGAGTTTGGTCGTAACAGTCACTATGCCCCAGAGTGCAAGAAAGGAAAATCTGAGAAAGCACTCATCTCTAAAGGCAAAGACTGGGCAGATACTTCAGACTCTGATGATGGAGTAAATTACGCTCTTATGGCAACTGTCAAAGATGAGACTGAATCATCTGAAAATAAGGTACCCCTAACTACTTATGCTTATGATACTGATAATATATCTGAGTTAAGAGTATATCTGAAAAGCGTACATGTTAGTTATAGGGATCAGACTTTAGAGAATGAGAGAATTAAATCTGAGAATCTTAGCCTTAAAGATAGAAACAAGTTTCTTGAAGGAGAACTTGAAAATATGAAGCAGATTCAAAAAGAAAGAGATGATGCTGTTTATATTGAACATGAGTTGACTAAGAGATATAATCAGCTAGAATCTGATCTAGAAAAAGAAAGAAAAATAATCAAGACTTGGACAAACTCTGGAAGAGACACTCATCAAGTGTTTCAGACAGATTCTGTAGGTCTAGGCTATTGTGAAAATGATGAACTTAGGTTTAAAGACAAGGTTAAGGTTAAACCACAACTTAAACCTGTGAAATTTGTTCCAGAGTCCACTAAGTTAAAATCTGTTGTAGTAAGAGAAGCTGATATGGAATCAGATGAAACCTGTGAAAGACAGGAAAATATTATAACAGAAAATCTTATGGAAAGAGAAGCTGTTAGAAAGCCAGTAAAAACTTGTGAAAAACAGGTTAATGTTGGCTTGATGACAGGAAAACAGTTCAATCATAAGCTCAAAGAAGTAAAGTCTGCCATGAAACCAAAAGGGTTCAAGAAGAATAGGAATGGAAAGATAGGCATAAATAAAAGAAATAATCATTTGCCTACTGCTGCTGCTCCAAGGAAAACATGTTATAATTGTGGTAGTACTAACCATCTTGCTAGATTTTGCAATAAGAACAAAGATATTAATTCTTTACCTTCTACATCAGGAGTAAAGAATGATTATGTAAGGGTTAAACCACAGACTTTATGCACACACTGTGGAAGCACTTGGCATTCCATTTATACTTGCAAGAGTTATCATGCTATTTATCACAACTATTATGAGCCAAAACCCAACTTGAAGTGGGTTAGGGCAAACTCTGCAAGTGTAAAGTCTGACAATGTTGGTTTAAACTCTGTTGATAGTGATTCCGCTGCAAAAGCTAACAATGTTAAGAAAGGCAAAGGATCCAAGCAAGTCTGGATCCTTAAAACTAACTCTTTGTAATTGGTTGTGATTGCAGGGCATAAAAAAGAGCACCCTTATCTTGGACAGTGGATGCTCAGGACACATGACTGGAAATAAAGCCCTGCTATCAGATTTTGAGGAGAAGGCTGGCCCAAAGGTTTCCTATGGAGATGGCAACATAGGACGTACTATGGGATATGGCAATATCAATCTTGAAAGTGTCATCATCACAAATGTAGCTCTAGTCTCAGGACTCAAGCATAATCTGCTATCTGTGAGTCAAATCTGTGACAGAGGAAACCATGTAGATTTTCATACTGAGCACTGTGAAGTTATCAGTAAATCTACTGGAAAAGTTGTTCTAGTTGGACACAGGCGCAACAACATTTATGAAGCAAGTTTGGTAACAAACTCTGATGGAAAAACAGTGTGTCTGTCTGCAAGAATGTCAAATGAAGAGAGTTGGAAATGGCATAAGAAGCTCTCTCATCTCAATTTGAACAACATCAATGAGCTAATAAGAAAGGATCTTGTAAGGGGACTCCCAAAATCAATATTCAGTCTAGATGGCCTATGTGATTCTTGTCAAAAGGCCAAGCAAAGGAAGTCATCTTTCAAGAGCAAATCTGAATCTTCAGTAGTGGAACCTTATCATCTTCTACATGTTGATCTCTTTGGACCAGTGAATGTGATGTCTATGGGCAGAAAGAAATATGCTCTAGTAATTGTTGATGAATATACTAGATATACATGGGTGTATTTCTTATCAAAGAAGGATGAAACTGCTCAAACTCTGATGAATCATGTAAATCTACTGGATAAAGGATCACAGCACAAAGTCAAAATTATAAGGAGTGATAATGGAACTGAATTCAGAAACTCAATCTTGGAAGCTTTCTGCAAGGAAAGAGGAGTGAAACAAGAATTTTCTGCACCTGGAACTCCACAGCAAAATGGTGTAGTTGAAAGAAAGAACAGAACTTTAATTGAAGCAGCCAGAACTATGCTTGACGAAGCAAAATTGCCAACCTATTTCTGGGCTGAAGCTGTTCAAACTGCTTGTTTTACTCGGAATGGAACATTGATCAACAAGCATGGAAAGACACCATATGAGATGGTGAAAAATAAGAAGCCAAATTTGAAATATTTTCATATATTTGGATGCAAATGCTTTGTGTTGAAGACTCATCCTGAACAGTTGACCAAGTTCGAGTTAAAAGCTGATGAAGGAATCTTTGTTGGCTATCCATTGTCAACAAAAGCATTCAGAGTCTACAATCTGAGAACTAAAGTGATCATGGAATCCATACATGTGTCATTTGATGACAAGAAAATAACTGGACTTGAAGATGAAAATGGATATGATCAACTACGTTTTGAAAATGAAGATTTATTCTCTGATGATGTAAACTCTGATGAAGCTGATCTGACAAACTCTGACGAAGCATACTCTGAACCTCTACTGGTAAATACTGGAGAAACTGGAAATTCTCAAATTGAACAAAATAGAGAACCAGTTGAGGGGGAGCGTGAAGAAGCTCAACAAGACACAGCAAGTGAGTCAGTTGAGGAAACTGATTCAAACTCTGACAGTTCAAACTCTGAGCCATCCAATTCAGGGGGAGCCTCAGATGCTGCAGAAAGTCAACATATGATTCAGGAGAGCATGGATCAAGGGGGAGGATCCAATAATGATGCAAGAAACCACTTACCAACAGCAAGAAAGTGGACACAGGCACACACACCTGATCTCATAATTGGAGATCCTGATGCTAGTGTGAGAACTAGAAGTGCAACAAATAATGAGTGTCTGTATCATGCTTTCTTGTCTCAAACAGAACCAAAGAAAGTGGAGGAAGCTCTTCAAGATGCTAATTGGATTACAGCAATGCAAGAAGAGTTAAATGAATTTGAAAGAAATGAAGTCTGGACACTTGTACCTAGACCAAAGAATAGATCAATTGTAGGTACAAAGTGGGTTTTCAGAAACAAGACTGACAGTGAAGGTGTGATTACAAGAAACAAGGCTAGACTTGTGGCTAAAGGTTATTCACAACAGGAAGGAATTGACTATGATGAAACCTTTGCTCCAGTTGCAAGATTGGAGGCCATAAGAATTTTTCTGGCCTATGCTGCACACAAGAAGTTTAAAGTCTTTCAGATGGATGTGAAAAGTGCTTTTCTCAATGGGAAGCTTGAAGAAGAAGTGTTTGTTGAACAACCACCAGGATTTGTAGATCCCAAGCATCCAGATTATGTCTACAGGCTTGACAAGGCATTATATGGACTAAAGCAAGCACCAAGAGCATGGTATGAAACTCTTGCTCAATTTCTTTTAGAAAGTGGGTTCACAAGAGGTACAATTGATAAAACCTTGTTTTATTTCAATTCTGGTGATGATTTGCTTTTAGTTCAAATTTATGTAGATGATATTATTTTTGGATCTACTAATGACAAACTTTGTAAGAAGTTTGCAAAGCTTATGCAGTCCAGGTACCAAATGAGCATGATGGGAGAGCTTAGTTATTTTCTAGGCTTACAGGTCAAGCAAACAGATGATGGAATTTTTATCAATCAAGCGAAGTATACCAGAAATCTTCTAAAGAAATTTGGTATGCTTGATAGTTCATCTGCTCCAACTCCCATGGCTACTGCAACAAAGCTAGACAAAGACACAGGTGCTACAGTAGTTATGACAACTTATAGAGGCATGATAGGGTCTCTTCTGTATCTCACAGCAAGTAGACCTGATATCATGTATGCCACATGTCTTTGTGCAAGATTTCAAGCAGATCCCAGAGAGCCTCATCTAACAGCTGTAAAAAGGATTTTCAAATATCTCAAAGGAACCATAACCTTGGGTTTGTG
Source organism: Heracleum sosnowskyi (assembly GCA_030848705.1). Lineage (NCBI taxonomy): Eukaryota > Viridiplantae > Streptophyta > Magnoliopsida > Apiales > Apiaceae > Heracleum > Heracleum sosnowskyi. The sequence goes on along the minus strand of CM061236.1, from coordinate 81,650,435 downwards.
GTATCCTAGAGAATCAGAGTTTAAGCTAATTGGTTACTCTGATGCAGATTTTGCAGGCTGTAAGATAGACAGAAAAAGTACAAGTGGAAGCTGTCAATTCTTAGGTGACAGATTGGTTTCTTGGTATAGCAAGAAACAGAAGTCAATTTCCACATCCACTGCAGAAGCAGAGTATATAGCTGCTGGTAGCTGCTGGTAGCTGCTGTGCACAGATTCTGTGGATGAAGAATCAGTTGCTGGATTATGGTTTGAGGTACTCTAAAATACCTATTTTCTGTGATAACCAAAGTGCTATTGCTATGACAGGTAATCCAGTACAGCACTCCATGACCAAGCACATCAGCATAAGGTATCATTTTATCAGAGAACATGTGGAAGAAGGAAACATTGAGCTTCATTTTGTGTCTACAGACCAACAACTTGCAGATATCTTCACCAAACCTTTGAGTGAAGCTACTTTTACAAGATTGGTAAATGAACTTGGAATGATCTCTGGTTTTGACTAGAGATACAGGTTAGACTCAAAAACTATACATGTTTGATTTTTATGCTCATGATTCCTTGCATGTATTAACTGTTATGAGTACCAGTGTCATAAACTCTGAAAGTAAACTCTGATACTAAACTCTGTTAGTCATAAAGTGTTGGTCATACTCTGATAGTTACAGTCTAATGCTATACTCTGATTGTAATTTTGTCTGAAACATATGGACCAATGAAGAAATTTGTATGAGGCATAATTCTCAGTAAGTAATTATGAATCCTTAAGAGTTATATAGATTCTGATCTCAAATCTGTGCAGTAAGTTAACACAGCATGATACTGTATCTATATTCATAGCATCTCTTAGTTTATTGATCCTATACACTGAGTCTGTATTAGTTGTTTGCATTTTCTCTCATAAATTAATTGTATTAACTGATGAAAAGTCTAAACTCTGCTAATTAATAGCAAATAATTCACCCTCAAATCAAAAGATGCCAAAAAGAGCACAAATTCCTTTGAGATCATGTTGTGCCTAGGAAGATCCAGGAACTTATTGTATGAAATAAGGGCTAAAATCTTTGATTTTTGGTGACTAGTGCCAACCACTGATTACTGGAAAAATAATAATAAAAAAAAATAATAATAATAATAATAAAGGGGGTGAAAAATAAAAGATATATTCAAATGAAAGGATATCAGTATACAGAGTTTAGATATAAAAATCAGATTTTATTTTATACATGAGAGTTTAGGCAACCATTTTTTACTGCTTTAGTTTGTGGATTTTATGCACTTTGAGATGGTCTAAATATTCATATTCAGTAAACTCTGCTATTGCACACACAATTATTCACACCTGTACAGTTTGAGAAAAGAGTTTATTGACAAAGAAGGACAAATGGTAAACACTGATGTATTGTGTGAAATACGCCGAGGTAACTTTGTTTTAATCTCTGATGGTTAAAATGATTTCTTTGTTTCAGACATTTTATAATTTTGAGATTAGACATTTGTTTAGAAATTTGAAAGAGTATGATTACAAACGGTTCATATTTGTATTAAACAGAGGAGAGAGAGGTTGAGTGTTTTGAACAATGTGACAAGCGGTAATTATGGCTATTTTTACTGCGCGTGTGTATTGGAAGTTGTTACATACAGCTGTCAGCGTATGCATGTTTGACATCTGTCCCACTCACACATTTTTCAAAGACGCCTGCTGTGTGTAGTAATGATTAAAACGATTGGGTTTTAATTTTCACAGTTATTATTTAAACTTACTACCCATAAACGGTTCATTCTTTTACACACTTCTTTTCATAAGTTTTTACTCACAAACACTGTCTCAAACTCTTTCACTGCATACATTCTACACTTTTCTCTGTCTTATTTCTTGCTTTCTTCTAAACTTTTCTAATGGCTACTACAATGTTTACTGCTTCTGGGTTAGAATTTGTTCCAAATAACTATGCTGCTCCTTTGGCAAATGAGAATGCACCGGAGGCGTTTCATTTGATTCAGAATTTCTTGTCAAACTCTGATATTGGTACTGCTCTCACCGCACCGTTGAAGCTGTCTGCATATCAAATCAGAACTTTTTGGCAGACAGGAACTTATGATAATGGAGGAGAGACTGGGTCTCCGTCTATTATTTTTGAATTTCAAGGAGAAGAGTTTATAGTTACTCCAACAACTGTTCGTGATGCTTTGGGCCTTGAGGATTTCAATGCTTTCACAATTTCTGTTGGAGATTCTGAGTTGATTCGTATGATGAGAGAAATTGGCTACTCTGGACCACTGACAAAGATTGGTCAATTGAAGCGACCGCTCTTGAGAAAGGAATGGAGTTTCTTTTTCGACTGCATAACAAGGGCGTTCGGGAAAAAGTGCACAAACTGGGATGCAATACCCACTGATAGTCTGCAAATCGGGTATTCTCTTCTTTATGGAAGTAATTTTGATGTTGCTAGGCTAGTTCTAAATAATATAGGTGAGAAAATGACTGAAAATAGAGGTGTAGTCTATTTTGCAAGATTCTGTCAATTGATATTCTCTGAATGTGTTTCTGAAGTAGAGATAGCTGAGAATGATGTGATTCCCTGTTTTAAATTACATAAACGCATATTCTCTGATCTAACTAATAATGATAACAAGAAAGGGGATGTTGGTGTCTTGTTGCTACCTGAGTCTGTGCAACAATTTCAAGTAAATTCACAACAACAACAACTTGCAAATGCTGAAGCTGGACCTTCTGTGTCTCAATCACAGAGGTCAAAGAAGTCTAAGTTGAGAGCTGTTAAGTCTGCAAGAGTGAAGCCATCAGAAAATGAAGCTGGGGTATCAACTACTGATGATATGTCTCAGGAGAAAAGGTTAAAGAAAAGAAGAGCCAACAGGGCAAAGTCTGATGATGCTGATGAGGAGAGTGAAGCTGATGATGAAACTCTTCATCAAAGGAAAAGAAGATTGGTAGCAGCACAATTATTTGGTGCTGAGAATGTTTCTTCAAAAGTTGTTGAAACTTCTGAAGTTGAGTTTCAGGAGGATGAAGCTGTCAATGTGGACAGAGTTTCTATGGAAAATGTAGCTCCTGAAGTTGTTCTTCAAGAGGAGATTTTTGACACTCCTGTGCCTACTGAGGACAGAGTAAATGCTGATGTTGGCATGATGGATTTTGAGAGAGAAGCTCCTACATCAAAGGGTGATGATGTAGTTGAGGAAGCTGCTGATCATTCTGACAGCAGGGTTTTTGAAAATGAAGCTGGGGCAATGGATTTCTTTGTTGATGAAGATATTCTAGATGCACATCCTACTATCAGTATTTGTGATACTGAGGATGTAGCAGCTGATCAAGCCACCTTGGTCATTGAAGACTCTGTTGCTTCTCACACAGAGATTCTTTCAGTTCACAATTTACATTCTGACAAAGGTGAGGAGGTTGATCAGAGGATAGAAGTTGCTACAGACCCAATTCTTGCTGAAGCTGTAGCAGAGAATGTACAAGAGGCTGCTGATAAGCTAAACTCTGAGGATATTATTTTTCTTGAAGCTTTGCAACAATCTGTTGTTGAGATTGTTCAAAAAGAAGCAGAGTTTGATACTAATGCACACTCTGATAATCCAGAAAGAATGGCTGAGAATGTTCCTGGTTAGAATACAGCAGAGGATGACAATGTTGAAGATAGTCCTGCTCATTCACATCCTGATATACAAGAGGAGTTATCTGATATTCAAGCAAACTCTGATGAGGAAAGAGAGGTCAATCGAGCTACTGCTGAGCATTTTCAGGATATGTACTACAAAAGATGGGCAGCTGCAGATTGTATCTTTCCTGCACAGAGGGCTGCTAATTTTCTTGATGATTCTGTTAAGAAAATTTCTTCTCCTGATGTACTTGCAAGTTTAAAGGCAACTGTTGTTCAAGTCAAATCTCTTAATAATAGATTTGATGAGAATCAACAGATGTTTACAAATCTTAGGAATGAATTTTCTATCAGGGATACAACTTTGAAGCTTGACAGATCATATTACTCTACAATGTTCAAGCAGCAAGCCAAGGATTCTGATGAAATTAAGAAGAGGCTTGGGAAAGTTGAGGAGAATCAGACTGAAATGTCTGCACAATTGAATTCTATTTCTACTGCTCTAGAATTGCTGACATCAGTACTACTTTCTGATGATGTCAAAAAGGGGGAGAGTGTACCTAATGACAAATGTAAAGACACTCAAACTCTGAGACGGAGGGATGATTCTGGTGATGGTGGAAGCAAGGAAACTGAGAGGAAGCAAATTTCTGCTCAAGGGCAAAGAAGATCAAAATTAAATTCTAGGTTGACAAACTCTGGTAAAGGAATCTCAAACTCTGCCAGTGGTTCAAGACTTAAGAGTTTAATTATTTCAGCCAATCCAGTTACTGATGAAGAAATTGCTACCAAGATGTTTTTAGAAGAACATGGTAATGAAGCTACAATTGAAGACATGGAAGCTGAAATGCTAAGTCTTGCTGAAGAGCATGAGAAGAAATTGAAGGATGGTACTTACAAAAAGAAAGTTGTCAAGGTTCCTAGAAAGAAAGAAAAGGGTATTTCCATCAAGGAAACTTCTCAACAGAGTATACAAGACTCAAGGAAGCCTATGATAGCAAACACTGATAAGGGCAAGGGTAAACTGGTAGAAGAAGGACAGTTACCAAGGAAGAAATATTCAACCTCTGACATTGCTCAAGTTGAATCAAAATTTATTAAATCAACCTCGGACGCTGCTCAAGTTGATGTTTCTACTAAAGTTGTAACAACCTCTGACAATGCTCATGTTGTGCAAACTCAACTAGCACCTCAACTCCAAGGTACTTTTAGAAGACCTATACTTCCTGAAACTCTGAAGCCAGAAACTGTTAACTTCTCAGAAACCAGAACTGTATTGGGTAAAGAATCTTATGATAAATCTGGATTAGGTTCACACAGGGAAAAGAGAATAAACAACAGGCCTGGAGATCAATCATCACTGGCAGTATCTGGTATTATTACTCAAGAGAGTCTTGATATGCTAGAATCTGTTCAGATGATATTTCATAAAGTGTTAAAGAAAGAGTTTTTGTTGTATTTTATGGCTGATGGAAGAGTTTACAAGGTTGCAGAGTCTGACATCAATCTCAAATCTTATGAAGAATTGGAGTATGTTCTGTATTTGTTAAAAGTAAAAAATAGAAGTACTCTTGATGCTGCTTTAGTTATCAGAGAAAGGATGCTGAAATCAAAGATAATGCTTGGAGGAGGAGTCTCGAGTGCATATATTCCTAAGTACAGAGATGCTTATGGAAAGATTGTAGAAATGAAAAGAAACAGTGCAAGACTAAGGACTGATCTGGGAGTTAAAGTTTTTGAATTCAATCTAGAATCTGATAAATCATATTTTATTAGGCTAGGGAATGAGATGAGGAAAAATTCCATCTATTCTTTGAGAGCTGCAATTTATCAGACTGGAGAATCTGATCCAGAGTTGAGAGAGTTGAAGAAAGTTATGGTTGAAGAGCTGGAAAGGGCTGAAAGAAGACTTCTCATGGATTATCTCAGAACTGTTCCTGATATTCAAGAAATCAAATAAAGTCTGACTGTAAGTTTTTTTTAATGTTTTCTATTCTAAGATAAAGTTAAACTCTGATATATTTTAAACACTGCATTTGTTATATGTTTTGACATCATCAATTATCTGTTTAACTTGTACATTTTTATTATGCACAAGTTGGGGGAGATTGTTAGATATAATTATTGATGTTTGTTCATCAGTGTTTAAGCAACAGGTGATCATCAGAGTTTACATTGAAGCCAGTCAGAGTTTGTTAAAGTCTGACGGGGTGAAAGTTGATTTAGCTGTCGGTGCAAATCATGAAGATTCTAGAAGCAATATATTCTGAAGATGGAAAGAAGCAGAATATATTGATACAGCTAAGAAAACGGAATAGAAGATAAGAAGCAATCCTTAATTGATATGAATTGTATAGCTAACTTATAGGAATATCAATTAGAGATGGATTGTATGTAGCTGTGTACTATATAAACACAGATAGGTTATCCCTAGAAGGGATGCGATTATTGATATATTATTCTTGAAACCTAGTAGCTCTTTGTGATTCATTAACATCACTAAGAGAGAATTATTTAATATAATTCAGTTTGTTGATTTACAAACTTGTGTTCTTGATTGTTATTCTCATACATACTTGATTATATATTGTGTATTCGGCCTAACATTTACGCATACATATCTTTAACCTGCTTCATTATAATTAAATTTCTCAAAAACTTACAAGAACATTTCCTCCAAGTGTTTGGTCTGAGAACAGTTTGCACAATGTCAACAAATGTCTGCTCCAAATCAATAGTTTAGACGTCAAAGTTACGGGTCTCCCTTTTTGCTCATGGCTTCAATCATTGATCTTGAATCTTCTTTAAGGGTGCTCTTTCTTGGTATGAATCATGTATGTATTGCTTCTTTCTTATAGGAACAGATAGCTAAACACTGTTATGGACTCCAATGACAGGATTGAGGAAGTGGGCGCTACCTTAGAGAAAAAGAACATTAGTATTTTAGAATTTAAAATTACATTTGCACTATCCATTATTTTATGTGATAAATGTAATGTTCCATTTTCATGCCAGAATTACATTATTGGCCAAAAAATAATTATTTACGTAAATGGGAAGGTGGCGGCATGACGCCATCATAAAACTAATTTCATAAAAAAATACACACACACTCAAGCAGGTCTTTGAGAAGTTTCTCTTTCATTTGCAATTTTTTGCTTTAGAATTGTAGTTTGTTTCTGCCATGACGTAACAACAGCACTGTTAGATGACACTCGAAGTACTAGCAATAGCAAGCACTTCACCAATCTGCTTAATTGTCAGATTAATAATTCCAATCATCAGTTCATTAGCGTTCTTACTTTCTATGACATATTAGAATTGCTAATGGGCTATGCAGCAGGCCTTGAGCAACAATGCCCTGAGCTATTTTATGGAGAGATGTTAGTTTGACAGACTTTCCGGGGGAACGAACCCCTTAACCTCTTCACATTTTGAGAATGTAATTAGTTTGCCTTTGTGAGAGGGGGACAGTGATGAAGCGAAGCCGGATGTTGCCAACGTGAAGCCACTTGGAATGGAATATGGTTGGTTTTATATTTTCTGGCTACCTTTCAATTATTTCAGTTGTTTGTATTGTTTCAGCTGTGTGGCTAATTTAAGTATGCAATTGTGCTTATCATTATTTAACTGAAAATTAGTTAAAAAGAACTGTATATAGTTTATATAACGGGATGTATAAATTTGGTTAGAATGGAGATATAAAATATAGATAGACGGTCATAGAGAGGGAGATATATTTAGACAGAACTATAACGAGGTGGCAAATTTTTAGTAAGAGTGTACATATATTGTACAATCATTAATTTCCAAAGATAAATGAGCCATTACTCTATTAGCCATCCATGTACTTTTCTAATATTATTATTTGAAAAAATCTTTCGTGTTGCTATTATTTAAAGATCGTTTGTCGCCAGGTGCTCAGAATAGCTCCAACTTTTTTCACAATGTGAGCATCTTCATCTGTAAATTTTCCTCAAACAACTTTTAGTCCCTGAATTTTTATGTTGCCTGTATTATGTTAAATTACTGAATTTTTAGTCATTTTACTTCTGATATGTGAATACTATAGTTTACTATCCATTTAAGTTTTATAGTGTTTCAAGCTGTTCACAGATATTAAGTGTTGGTCGTCAAATGGAGGGATCCGTCTTTTATTGTACAAATTGCTCAATCAACTATCTTTATCTACAGGTAGGATTATAATTATGCTCTTACTAATTGAATAATTATCTCTATATCAAAACTCGCCATTTCACTATGAGTCCGCGGGTGGGATTATAATTTATGGTCATTTTCATCACGAGATATGTATGTTAGTATAATAATATTCACCCAAATTTTCTACAAACTTCGTATCATATTGAAATATATTAAATTTCATTTTTAGAATTATACCAATGTGGCTCACGAGTTGTCCAAAATAAAAAGTGATCCCCGTCTTAAATGTGCATATTAATTCCAGTAATGATATAAGACAGATCTGGTGCATGCATGCATAATGTGTCCTGCTTTAACCAATTTTGGACAATATTTTTGTAATCGAAGTCGAGCCATTCGAACCCGATACATAATTTACATCTGGTTCCACCTATTCCATTCTTGACCCCTAGGTAAAGACTCTCAATCTCTTGCATATGAACTATTTATATATAAGATAGGCTTTTCAACTACGAGCGCTTCAAATTTTAGGGTGTTCCGATTACATATAAAAAAGTTTAATTAGATTTTGGAAATGATAGATTCGGTAAATGTGACGGTGTGGGTTATTCGGCCCATCGTAAGGTCCACAAATGCACCAGATGAAGGTTTAGTTGGGAGTTTATGATATGATTATAGCCTTATAGGATGGTTATGATCAAAATCTAAAGGCAGTTTGCAAATAGGTGGTGTCTTTTCTTCAATAACATGTTTTGTGTATGCAGGTTGTTTAAGGACATGCCATTACTGAACTGGAAAAAGCTAGCTGATAGTTGATTTACTAATGCTTGGTGCTGACTTTGAGGCATCAGCGAAAATTTGGTTATCAGTTATGCAAAACATACAAATGTACAATAGGTATGTGTCTTTTGAACACCTCATATGTTATTAAGCAAAGATGACCTTGTGGGTTTACATATACCTAACTAGAGCCAAATGGAGATAAAAAAAATTAAACTTGATTTTTTTGTTAACAATTGTAAGCACTAGATGTTAGGTCCAAAGTATCATAGAAGGGGGGTTGAATACGATACTCACAAATTATTCAATTTCGTTCGCAGATAATTATATGTGTTCTAGTCCGGAATCAAATACACAAAATCAAAACACGAGTCGGGGAATATATCGTTTTATAAATAAAAACCGCGAGGGGTGCTACAATTCTAATCCGTAGGATTAGCTTTAATGAGTTTAGGTTACACAAAATCAATACAATGATAGAATTCTAAGCACTATTAATTTCTCTGTGATTCTCTGGCTCAAACTCTCTCTTCGTAAATGCTTCTGTGTTTTTCCTAACTGAAGAAGACACTGTCTTCTCTCAAACACATGTAGACTATGAAAAACTATCGAATGGTTTAGGATTAATCCTGGTCGTTAAAGTTCTTCATCAACCTGACAAAGTGACACAATTTTCACCTGCTCCTTATTTAAAAAACTATCGAAGGAATTAGTTTTTCTTTCCTTCGATAGATTTTAAATAAAATCTATCGAATGGAAAACCAAATCTTCGATGGTTTTTATTTCAACTTCACTTTATCAACTTCGATGGTTTTTCTGAAAAGAAAACCATCGAATCATTTATCTTTCAGTTTGACCCTTGAAGTTTCTTTCCTTTTTCAGCAAGTAATTTTGTACTTCCATTTAAACCTAAACATACCTTGTAATATTATTTTCACTTTCAGGATGTTTCAGAGACTTAAATCAACTTCTTCCGCGACGATAAACATCTTGATCTTTTAGGTGTTGACAACTGGTGCAACTGGTCTGGTTCACAGATGACTAACACTTGATCAATACTTCCATGTCTTCAATTCAATGTTGTCGATAAGTCCTTTGTCATACTAGTTGCTTCAATAAAATCACTGGAATCCTATGGTACTAACTCTTAATCATTCAAATACTTCTGTAGTCTTGAAAGTCTTGTTTCTTTATTTGTCACTGAGGCTTGAACATATTAATGAACTTCTTTCCGTGACCTGTTTACATACTTCAAGAATACATACCATATTTTGATTTTTTGAGTTTACCTTTTCTTCTTTACTTTTGGATTCCTGTGCTTCTGTTAATATTATTGTATGTCTTGTTCTTTGTTGGGTTGTAGTTATCTCTGTTACATCTTATGTTACATTTTGCTTTACAATCTCCCCCTATTTGATTGTTAGAGTTCGACAAGCAAATACCTCGAGGATAACTCAACTAACTAAGGAAACATGAAACTAATTAAAGTAAGACAGATTGATAATATTAAATGCATTCTGGATTAAATATATACATTTCCAGATTTCAAATTTACGAAGAACATTAAAAAATTATACAATGAAGTTGCTCCTCTAGCCTGATCAGATTGTTCTTTGCTTCATCTTCAGTCCATTAAAATCTCACCTTCTTCAACTACTGGATTGGAGTTAGCAGCTTGATAATCAATCACAGATAGATAATGCAGTGGTTCTCCAGGTTTAAAGATTGCTCCTTTGATGTGTCTTCCAATATACTCAACCTCTTGACCCACTCCAGCCCACAACCATGCAATACTATCATCTTTCTTGTTTTGCTTTGGCATGTTTGGTAGTCTGGGATGCACTTCCAATCCTTTCTCCACTCTCTTCCTATAATAGGGAACATTCTCCATAAGATATCTTCTTAGAGTGTCTGCTGCTTTGTCCTTCTCCGTAGATATGAATCCAGTGGATCTAAGATACTTCTCAACTGATATCAGATAGTTGTTTGGGTAATCTTTCAGTTTGTCCTCCGTCAGATAGCAGATTCTGAACAAATCATTTTTCATGAATCTAACCATTGGAGGGTTTTCAGATATCTCAGGACTGGCCTTCATTAAGATCTCTTTAACATGCTCACGGAGCAGTTCATTTAACCTTGTCGTTCTTTAGATCTTAATAAGCATCACCTGCAATTCAGTGTAAGTTCTCTTTTCGAAAAACTTAGTGGATATCACAATTGTACCTCTGTCAATAAAATTGATTAGTATGTTCCAGGCACCATTTTCTTTAACCCCAGCCTTCAGGTAGATAAGAGAATGTCTCAATGCAGTGAAGTAAGTATCATCTTCTTGATTTGCACTACAGATGTCTTGAATGATAACTTCCACCTCAGCATTGTCGTTGACTTCTAATCCGTCTTCAACTCCGCAAAAAGTGTTGTAAGCTACCTCCTATTCCTTTCCTTGTTTCTGTGCCAAATCAATCATCTTCTTCTTCCTTGCTTCATTATACATTTTAAACCTTTTTAGTTGTTCACTTCTCTGAATTGCTTTGTGAGTTTCTTTCTCAGCTTGCCTGGCATCTCTTTCCGCTTTCTCAGATTTTAATCTTTCCAAGGAAGCTTCTTGTTCTGTTGATAGAGGATTTGCTTCTTCCATATCATCATCCAAGATAGGATGTTCAATTGGCTCTGGATAATATGGTTCATGCTCTTCCAGTGGTTGTTGCTCATGCATGATCTCAAATCCCTCTTCAAACTCTTCTTCTACAAGATCTTCAATCCAGTATTGTCTCACTGGAATAGTGGTTATCATCTTTTCATTTGTTTCCCATTTCCCCCATCCTTCTTTCTCCCCCTTAGTTGAGGAATCCTCCACGAAGTAATCCTCAGCATGATAGGTTGATGAAGGACCAGGTTGTTGGTTTCTCAGCATATTCCTGATCGACTCTATACCGTCACTTTGGTTCTCCATGAATAAAGCAATGTCTTTGTTCATTTCCTGCACAAAAGCAATCTTTTGGTCAATGTCATTCAATCTTGAGTTGGTATTGTGCTCGATTCCATCCAATCTCTTGTTGAGGCGAGACTCCACTCTTGACAGCGTATTTATTGCATCCTTGACCCTTGCTTGACCATCCCAGATAACCAGAACGTCTTCACTTAAAGCTTCTTGTCCTTGTTGTAAGACATGTACCTCATTCACAAATCCATCACGTAAGTCTTTGACATTAGCTCTCAATTCGACTAGTTCTTCCATAGCTTCCTTCTTCAGGGAGTCCATGCCTGTTTTGTACCTGTTATAGTGTCAGATGCACTGCCTAAGACTCTGTAAGTTCTTCTGGAATCAGCCGCAACCAAGTCAATCTTGTGTTGAATTATAGATAAAGAAGCATCAACTGGACCGGATGAGATCCCTTGGTCAAAGGAAGGTCTTAGTGGGACTTTGAATAATGGATTTCCTTGACGATCATGAACTGTCATCTCCTTGAGAGTGGATTGTACTTGTATCTCTCTATCTGTTGGCACTAGAAAATCATGTATATTTGTTAGGGTTTGGGTGTCACTCCTCACATTTGGCTCTGGGTGTTCACTCAATGTTTCTGTTGGTGTTTCACTCATTGTGCCTTTCCCACTCAGGCCATGTGTAAGTGTTTGTGTTTCACTCATTCCCATCCTGCTATGTGTACCTGTATCAGAAGTCACCGTAGCCATCCTTAAGGAGGTTACCGGTGGTGCAATGGGGCTTCGCAAGTTCCCGTGCTTGGATATACCAAGTTGCTGATCATCCTTGGATGATGTATCCTTAATAGGATCTAGAGTTTGAATCTCTAGGAGGTTAGAATCAGGCTCTATTAACAGCAGAGATCCTGAAACTTCCTCTAAAGTCTGTGAAGACTTTTCCTCAGTTAACTCCTCAATTAAAATTGATTCATTGTCACCGAGTTGCCGATCTGCACCTACGTCAGACCCTGTACCCGCAGGATCCAGATATGTTTCATCTGGGGAGTTAGGCAATGACCCTTCAGATTGTGCATTAAGGTCAAAACCTTCTCTCGACGTCTGTGAAGACTCTTGGTTCAATACAGAACCTTCAACCAATGGTCCTGACCGTAATATGGTCGGAACACCAGTTGCTTCCGTCAATTCTTCCTGACTAGATTGAGCTATGGGTTCAAATATAGCTTTGGTAAGCGTTGCCCAATCAGCATCAGAAAAATCTGTGAAGGGCTGTTTGGATGAGAGAAATGAAGTATCAACAGTTGCCTCGGTTTCTATTCTTCTCCTTTTAGAGGAACAAGCTTCTAAGTCAACATTGTTATTACAAACCAGTTCAGAGTTATTATTACACAACTTAATATACAAAGCTAGACATCTAGTCTAACTTCCAAAATAAAACCACTACCCGTCCAATGACAATCACTCGGGGTGGTCTCCTAGCATCTGGAGAACTGTCACTCGCGCTGTGTCTGCTCATTCTCTCGCTTCACTGGAATAGGGTTAGAAAACAACAAGTATGAGCCAAATGTGCTCAGCAAGCAATATATATATCCAATGCAGTTTCACAATGAAAGGAAATCACAATTATTTGAATCAATGTATAACATACGATTATATCAATCCTATCTGAAGAAAAAGGATTAGAATTGGATATTTATTTATCATATTCAAATGAAAGGTTGAGCTGCTGATCAGTCACGCATCTGTTGGGTTTTATACTAAACTATTCATTAGTAGTATATAAACATTGTCCATTTTATTGAGAATCTTGATTGCATATTTTTACATTGTCTATTTATTATATATTGTGGATAATTTAGTATCAAATGGGATAACAGAAGATTAAATTATCAGTGTCTATATATAATATAAAGGGTTCACAGTTTAAGTGGAATTAGACAAACCACTGGAATAACTGAAGTATTATTTGGGAATAGTTTATCTTGACTATTAAATAATACTTGTATACTTTGTGTATATTGAACAGGATCAAATTTAGATTGTTCCCTTAAACTGATTAAGAAGGTGAACTAAGATTCTATGTTATTATTAATGCTTAGGTTCTTAATCCGGATATAGTAATTGACACGTGTATATTATTTACATGCTTTGATTTATATATGAAATAATTCTTTTGAATTATATCATTATATTTTGGGTGATGGAATAATATATATGGTGAATATTATTTATTGAAGGAATCCGTGTCCTGATAATATTCGGGTTAATGATGTCCCCTTGAAAGCTCAAAAGGATTTAATTATGTGAAACCCTGCAGGTGGATTTATTCCGGCATAATTAAATAAAGGTAGAGTGGATGATCAAGGATATAAGATGTTAATTAAATGAATTATCAGTAATTTATTTAATTAATGGGCATGCGCTATTTTAAACATGGGGAATTTAATAAGCAAATAATATTGGAACCGAATTAATTAATTAAGTTGCGGTATTAGGAAAGGTAGTGCAAATATTAATTCTTTAGTGGATTGAATTAATATTTAATTACATTGGGCTAGGCCCAGGATGTAATTAAAAGGCCCAACCTAATTATCCATGATCCCTATTGTAGCCCTATATATATTCTTATTCTCTTCTTGCTAGGGTTGGTTAAGAAAAATATTGTAGCCACCTAGGAGCAAGAAGAGAGGTTAACTTGAGAAGACGGAGGCCACACTTCGCTCAAGGGAATTTGGGAATACAATAGAAGAGCGTGGAATCAACCGTTAACAAGGTGATTTTCTTTTCGCACTCCTTAATTGTGTATCATAAATTGTAGTAGAACCCCAAGTCCGTGGTTCCCAACAGCATCAACCCCGAACTTGCTTATAGCAAAGTCCTCCACTAGGATCCTTGGCCATCTTGGCCTTAATTAATTCCGACCATAAAGCTGGTCCGACCATTATTGGTCCCAATTTTAAAAACATTCCAATTCTATCACAGAATAATAGCAATACATGCTTCACAAATAATCACAACAAAAGTGAAATGGTATAATAATTGCAAAAGAGCTTCAACTGATCAAGATCAAATAAGGTCCGTGAAACAAGTTCGGAATGGTTTCAAAGGAGCAACACATTCATTTCAAGGAAGTAAACACAGTTATAATGTATACAAGGTGAATTGAAGGGGAAGATTCTCAGTATCCAACAAGATTGTGAATGATCAAAAGAATCAGGAATTTTCATGGGAATAGTGTTATCGATTCAGATACAGGATAAGGATTGAATCATCGATGTTGATTTGATGGTAACATGCACATAAAGTTGAAAACAATGTCATTCAAATAATAAGTAAAGGCACAGGTACTTGCCTGGTCCACGTAGCCAACAACTCTACCGTTCGCTAATCTACCTTCACTTTTCCCTTGCCTCGGGAACTCGATTCTATAATAGATAACTCATATTAGTACAACTAACCATTTTATTCTAGCCTTGATATATTACTCGTAATCATTTTTAAGTCTAAACAGTCTATCGGGCCATTTTCGAGATTTATCGAATGCCCGATCTATTTTACGATGGTCAAAACTCATACACTAGTCCTTATACAAAGCATTTACGGACAATAAAACACATTATTCCACTTATATAAACCATATAGCACTTATAAATATTTTTAGAACAATATTCGAGGTTTATTTGAAATTAAATAAGTCTTAAACAATTTTTAAATCAAAAATCGGATTTTTAATCCCAACATAAGTAATTAAAAACAATTTAATCAATTAATATAAAATTAATTGACAATTTCCAAACACTCAAACTATTTTTAAATAATTAAATCAAGTTAAGAAAATAATTAAATAAAATTTAGATTAATTAAATGTAATTAATAATTAATTAAATAAAATTAATTGATTAATTAAATTAATCAACAAATTAAATAATTTAATTATTAATTAAAAATAATTAAAATAATTAAATTTAATCAATTTTTGAATTTAAATAAATAAATATAATTTTTCAGAATTTTCTGAATTTAAAAATGTATTTTTAAAATAAAAATATGATTTTTATAAATATTTAAACTATTTTCGAATTATTTTTAAAAATAAAATCCAAAAACAGTTTTCTGAAAAATGAATTAGGGTTTTGAAGATTGAAATCGGGTCAGAAAACGGGTCAACGGATCGGGTCACGGGTCGCCAAGAACAAACCGGGTTACGAAGAACAAACCGGAATATTCCAGAAACCGGCGACCTTTTCCAGAATCCTGCGAGCCAAATTCTTGACAGAAATTGGGGTTTTTGATACCAAAACATTCCAAATAACCATACCAATACATTCTGATCAAAAACAAACCAAAAACATCGCCGAAACTCCAAACCCGACCAAATTCCGGCGAGCTTAAACAATTTTCCGATCTACCTATTTCGTACATGAAACTCAACGTTCTTGGTGTTAAAATGAAGCTAAGAACACACACAATCAAAGCCCTCTATAAAAAACAATGTCAGATCAAAAACAAGAACGGACTATTAAAAAGAAAATTCAGGTCAAAACCCGAAAATCGAATTCTTCAAAAACGAACACAAACATGAAAGAACAATCAACAGAATAGAAATTCCCAATTTTTATCAAGAACCCTAATTTAATTCGAATATTGAAAAATTCATAATAAATTGAAAAATTACCAGATGATGATATGGTTTGAAGATTCTGAATCTAGAGACCAAGTACTTGAACTTGAGATTTGGACTTCAATAACACTTCCAAATTTCGGTTAGATCTTCAAGAATACGAAGAACACGGTTCGAGGATTTTTATATTTTTATATATATGTAATGCGGATTATACGAAGGATAATGTACGATTCGTCTTTATATATTTTTTGAAAAATAATACCCCAAACGACATTTTTGGATCGATATTGATCCACTAGATCGCTTCAAATCTTTAATAAATTAAAATACACGTTTTACGAGGTGATAATTATCTACAATAACTGATAATTATCCAAATCAGTACAAATCTTTTATATAACGATTGCTCAAGAATAATGAGGCTATAACAGATGTATCAATTGCCCTAGACAATTAGGGTACGAAACAATTTTTCCCTTTTTGAATAAAACTGATATTATCAAAGTATTCGAGAATCAATAATACGTAGGAAATTTTCCGATAACGATTCGGACACGAAAAATGAAAGAATAATGATGTAAAATTTCAACGGGACCTTGAATTTCAAAACGGGGCTCAAGACTAAAGACATTTCATCTGGCATGATAATCGAAAGGGGTCTCCGGAACATAATAATTAACACATCTCACCAAATAATCTTGATAAATAAAATTTCAACGGGGCCTTGAATTTCAAAACGGGGCTCAAGACTAAAGACATTTCATCTGACATGACAATCGAAAGGGGTCTCCGGAACATAACAATTAAAAAATCTCACCAAATAATCTTGATAAATAATATACCAAATAATCCCAACACAATTATTCTACACATAACATATAATTTATTATTAATAAGGTTCACATATATTACATAACGGCCTCTTACACTCTCGGGATCGCCCATCGACGATCTTGCCACCGCCAGAGTCCCCTTGTTTTATTTTCTTTCAAGAATCATTTTGAATAGAAAATCGAGTAGTGGAGGTCCGACCTCAGTCGACCGATACTTACTTGGAAACAACGCTTCTTGAGCAAAACATGACCGGGGGTTTTCACAAAAAGATTTCGAGTGAGAAGGTTCGCGTTTTTAAACTTTTCGAAGCATCTTGGATCTCTTTTAAATAATATTTGAAGTATTTTTGGAAACGTTTAATATATTTAATAAATATTTAAATAATATATTTTATCCAAGATAAATGTTTTTGGAATATTTTAATAAATGAAGTTCATTAAACAATCATAAGTACATATACTATCTCCCGAAGAACCTTTCGGGTTTACATAGTTAAAATACGTCAAGGCAAAATACCGCTCCCCGGTCAACTCTACTTTTTGGACCAACGCGCTCTATCCCTAGAGCCGTCGTCCGAATATTAAATTCAAGATACCATTATTAACGAGGTATGCTTTATCAAAACTTTAACATATAAAGTTCATAATATAAATCGAACAATTATACTTGATATCAAAACCGTAAACACACCATGATATATCATTGGTATATGTATTTGAGAAAGTAAACTTGCATAAAAATGCCCCAAAGATATTTTCATAAGTAAAACATAGGATTAGAAAACTTGTCACGATACTCTGATCAAAAGGGTGTATATATATATGAATAAGCAAGTATTAAGCATTTGAAAATATACCTACTCTGAACAATAGAGTAAGAGTTAGTAAACTTGCCTGATGTCCAAGCTCTAACTGGATGTCATCTCTTCTAGTCCTGGAACCTCTACCAAGACAATACATAACCTTAATTAGTCACTTGATTGACAATTCAGTTATTCTAATTAAACTCCATTTTACCCGACTTTCACTCTCTCGGGTCTACTTAACTTACGATCTTCTATACCATTACTCATCATTTCTAATCTCGTTCTTCACACCAATACGTTATCTTAATAATCCTTAACAAGTTTCGTGTTTTAGTTGACTCGATGTTACCCTTTTAACTTAGCCAAAACGGATGGTCAAAGTAGTACCTCTAGAGTTGACTTTCCATAGAATCACTATTCCGCAACTCACACTCTAACACTTTTAGTAAATCAGAAAATTAATAATTAAATGCGAAACCACTTCAAGCAGCTTCTTGAGTATTTGTAATATTTATCAAAAATATCTTGATTTGAAAATATGAGTTTTACTATTCGCGCTCGTTTCACGAAAACACTCATAACTCATTAACCGTTAACTCTATTGCCGCACCGTTTTCGCATGCACGATCTAGAGAATGTCTAGAATATAATCCATCAAAATTTTGGTTCTGGACAGAGGCCCTATTTTCTCGAAATTACAAAACAGGGCAGTAGCTTCTTAGATGAATAGTGTCATTGCGCAACTTCGGTTCCGACATTTTTATAAAATCGAAAACTTATTTTTTTAACACGAAACCCTTTTGGTAATCTTTAGAAACCCTTCCTTATTACTAATCAAAAGTTTCAAATTAAATTACAGAGTTTAACTAGGTGAAATTCATCTCCAAAGTTGGAAACCCGAGAGGTCCGGGTGTCCTGCGCATGTCTCACTAAAACCTCGATATCTCCTAGCTCGTTAATCGTAATGACACGATTCTTTCGCCAAAATAAACTAGAAACTGACCTCTACGTAACCATAGGCAGTGTTCATTTTTAACAGTGGGGGATCCTCTCCGATTCTTAGCTCAAAACAGGGCTAAATACAAGCGGGCATTACGACGGCTATAACTTAACGATTTCCATATTTTAAACTACGTCAAATCATTACCCAATCAAACCAATCATCAAACCAACTCATCCAACATCTCAACTCAGTTATAAATCTCAAGAACAATAGTCAAAATCAACATCTACACAATCAACCATCAAAATAACAACAATCATCCACCAAAACCAACCATCCATCCTTATAACCATACTAACATAAACTAACTCAAAACTCATCACATAAATCAATTTATAACTAAGGGTTCAAAGAGTTTATACCTTCCTTGATGCCTCAACATACTAACAATAGCTTACAATCCTTTCTTGAGCCTTGAATTAACCTTAGAAGCCTTAAACTTACAAAAGAAAATCAAGAACATAAGTTAGTTACTATTCATGCCTAAACTTTGCACAAGGATCTAATCAAGGGCTTTCCAAAGAGATATTACTTGCAATTTATGGTTGCTTGGAGCTTGGGTTTTGAAAATCTATTAGGAAATAGTTGAATGGTGTTCTTCAAAAAAGGGGGGGAGAAGATAAGCTTTTCTTGATTTTTTGCTTGGTTGGTTGTGATTTTTATGAAGTAAAGTGTGGTTATATGCTTGTTTGGATGACATGAGCAAGCTTACATCTCACCTTGGACAAGTGTTGATAATCTACATGGCTAAGAAATAAAAGGATACTAACTACTTGTAATTATCTTAATTGCTAGCACATGGTTGATACTTAAGTTGTAGGTGTCTTGTGTCCAACTTGCCCAACACACTTCTTTTCTCGTTTAATCATAATTCGCTATGTATTTTCCTTCTCGCTTAATCTCGTTGAACGCTCGCATCGATTCCTTAAG
This sequence comes from Heracleum sosnowskyi, assembly GCA_030848705.1. NCBI lineage: Eukaryota > Viridiplantae > Streptophyta > Magnoliopsida > Apiales > Apiaceae > Heracleum > Heracleum sosnowskyi. Next base: position 81,630,732 of record CM061236.1, on the reverse strand, counting down.
TGTTCTATCGAAGTAGTTTACCGTAAATATTCTTAATATCTTAATACCTTTGTTAAATCCATATCCATGGAATTGATAAAATAAAATCCTCCAATTTATTTAAATAATGATTAATCCTTCGATATCTGGTGGAATCTTGGAGAAAACAGAAAATGTTATTCTTCTGATTATGACAGCTTTTGAATTCACTCATTTACATAGTAGAATGCTAATACGACTTCAAAAGTTCATTGTCCTGGCTCGTAGATAGGGTGGTCTGATAAATTTCTAAAACACCAAAATCACTATTCATCAGGGTCATATATAATAATAAAAAAAATATCAGGGTTTTTAATAAGTACAAAATTTCGGGTTATTACACAAACTCTCTCAAGAAATTCTGATATTCTTGAGAGCTTCAAGGTTACAAAATACTCGTGTGTGTTATCGATTGTAAAATCAAAAACTAAAATGTGTTTATATACTACACAACTTCTCTATCAATTAGAAGATAAGTCCAAATCAATTACAAACTATATCGAAACATATTCTAACCGATAGCTACATTCCTATAAACTAGGAACAGACAAAATAAACTTCCTTTATTAAACTGGACTCTATAATTAACTCGAAGTTGTAATCCTGATCAGCTTCCAGTCCTGATGATAATACTTATCACAGTCCTGGTAGCAATCCTGACAGTAATCCTGATACTGACGCTCGAGAAATACTGATGACGTCAGCAATCCTGATTAGTTAAGTCCAGTTCCTGATGATCATTGAATCCTGATCTAACAATTATTATTCTGCATATTTATTTAAACTGTTACATTTTATATGTTTAATTGTAATTAAACTGTTTTAGTTAAATATTAAGTGATGCATTTTAGTTTTACATTTTTCTGTAAATTTATTGCATTTTTGTTTTGTTGTTTGTGAATTTTTATGTAATTTTACTACTTAGTTTTTATTCTGTCAGTTTTTAACTTATGTTAATATTATTTATGTTAATTTTTTTTCTGATTTAAAACTAGGTCATACCAGTTTTTACACCGGTATGACACTCAGTATGACTGTCTGTACAGTCATACTGAGTTTTTATTTTAATTATTTTAATTTAGTGTTGTTTATTTTAATTATTTTTGTTAAAATAGAGAGTCATAGAGAGTATGTGAGAGTATGACTCTCGGTATGACTCTCAAAGAGTCATACCGACAGTCATACCAATATTAAGTATTTTCTGTTTATTTTTATTTGTTTCTTTCATCAGTTTTTTAATTAACTGTGAGAGTATGACTCTCGGTATGACTCTCAAAGAGTCATACTGACAGTCATGCCAGCCTACTATCTATATAGGCTAGTGATCAAATACAAACCTTTTTTTAAAATAAAAACTAAGAACCAATCTAAACCCTTAGATTAATCTAATCTAATGGCCCTCCTATATGCATAACACACAACTAAAATACACCTTCCCACACACAATCACACCTATTCCCCTCCGTTTTCAATTTGACTTTTCCCGTCAATCAGAGAGCTTTTTTTGAAATCCGACTTCATCGTATTTTTCTCCATCTCCCAACGATCAATTTGCATACCATATGTGCTATATTTCGACGCGATTTGAAAAAAAAAATTATTTAGTTTGTAGTTTGTAGTCTAAGAGTGGTTTGTATTGGAGTAAACTCCAAAATTTATATATACTAATTTTTTTTACTTAACAAGATTTACTCTTAATCCTTTCTTAAGCTCTTGTTTTTACAAAGCTCTCTTTTCTTTCGGTTTTTCTCTAAACTGTAAAGAATTGCTGCCATTTTTTTTGTGTGATTTAAGTACAAGTCATTTTAATTACTTATTATCTTAAATCGGTTGTTTTTTATTAAGGGTAATTTAGTGTGAATTTCTGGATTTTTTAATTAATAGTTCTTATTAATTCAAAATCCCTAAATTTTTAGTGACTTGTTTATTTGTTTAAATGGCTGCAAATTTTGAGATTGAACGCTTTAATAATTATGTTGGTTATTTTGATCCCCAGAGGTGTTCAATTGAACGTTTTAGACCCTGGATTCATTTTTTAAATGAGCAGTCATGTGTAAGTCATTCGATTTGTGCATCTGCTGATTTAAAACTTGAACCCTTACGTCTCTTATGTTCAACTGTTGTTGTTGCTGATGGTTCACAATCTTTTTCTTTTATTATTCAAAATCATCAGTACACAGTCACTAAGGATATTTTCTGTAACGTGTTAGGGTTTCCCACACAAAATTTTGATAGGTTACCTTCTGATCAGGAATTGAGCCAATTCTTTGCTAGTATTGATTATAAGGGTGATTTAATTTTGCCCAAGCTGTTAAAAAGTAATCTAGCTTGTGAATGGGATTTATTTTTTGATACAATTGCCAAGGTCTTTAGTAACTACACCAAAAACAACTTTCAAAGCATTACTTCTCTTTTACAGAATATTGCTTTTGCTGTTGTTTTTAATCGCAGACTTGACATTGGTAGTCTTCTGTGGGATGTCATTATCAGGAGAGTCAGTAATGCTCGTAAAGACATTGATGATGGTAAAAGAGTCAAATGTTATTATGCTCGTTTCCTAACTCTTATCATCAATCATTTGCCTACAGATGAGCATAAAATGTTATTTCAAAATGTTCGCTCTACTGTCTCTCCAACCACCACACACGTTCTGTACCAAAGATTAAACACCTCCTCAAAATTCCAAAGACTTGTTGTGGTTCCAATTTCTTATCTAAGAACCTGTCTTGAACCTCATGTTCAGCAAGTCTTTGAACAACAACAACAACAACAAGAGGCTACATCCACTTCAGCAGCAGCACCGGAAGCTCTTCCACTACAGGTAGTATATCTTATCTCTACTTCTACAATTGTTGATCAAACCCAAGGGGTTAATAGGGCTGACCAAGAGTTTATAGAACCACAAACTCTATCCTAGGTCATAGAGCCAAACACTGTGTCAATTCCCCTCATAAATCAGCCTGAGCCTGTTGTACATGTCAGAAACAGAAGTAGTAGTGATGAAGAAAATGTGAGTGAACCCACAGCTCTGTATCCACCCCTAAAGAAGAGAAGAACATACAGGGAGACAACTGTAAGCCCATCTGTATCCTCCCAACAGGATATGGATTTAGAAATGGCCATTCAACAGTCTCTGGAGACACCCTCTCAACAGGGTGAATCTATTGAAATTCGCCAAAGGGCCATGGCATCTTGTACTAGGTCTAGCACAATTCCATTACTCACAATGGGATAAAACACATCTCTAGATTATTCTCAGGACACTTTGCAATGAGAGCACTTAGGTGACCTACCGCTGGTTACAATACCTACCATAGTTACGGTAGAAGTGCCTTCACAGGCATATGAGGGAAAACCTGATTCTTTGCCAACTCAAATAGAATCATTTTCTCCCCAACCAGAGGGAACATCTCTGGCTCCCTTAAGGGATTTTCCACTGGCAGTTTTTACTGGAGAAAGTGGAAGGCAACCTGGTGAATCTAACACTGAAGCAATTCAGTTTTCAAATCAAAGAATTTGTTAGACTTCACTAGGGACTGGGAATTGCGAACTCCCATTGCACCACCACTGACCTCTCTAGAAAGGGCTATGGTGATTTTTCATGCAGGTACATCTTCTGAGAACCAAGATAGACAGCTAGTGGTTAGGACTGAGAGTCAAACACAGAACGATACACAAGCATGTGAGCTGAGTGAAACACCACTGAGAGAAATTGAAGTGAGTGCACACACTAACACATATTGTTGGGTATAATACACTAACAACACAGCAACAATAGGGTAGTTATATATATATTTTGTATTAACAAGAATAGGCAAATATGCCAATAAATGAAACAAACACGAAGGTCGAAACAAAAATATAATTAGAGACTGAAAATAACAAGATAAGAAAGAACACTTATCTCTCTATAGCTTTTCACAAATACTGAAAAACAAATAAACAGCTGAGTCGCCAAGCCTTAGAGAAGTCTTGACTGTTCTTGAAGAGATTATTGCCCCACTTACGCTGTGTTGGGTTGCAGCAATATCACTCCCAGGATAAAACAACACAGATCAATCCACTCACAGTAGTAGGAATGATCAACAGCGACCAGCACCTCAGTTTGCCCAAAAACTATGTATATTCTGTATGTGTTGAGAGAGAGAGAGCAGAGAAGAAAACTGATGCTAGGGTTTTCTGAGTTACGTATATCTCTCTGATATCAAACGTTTTATTTTGTATTATATATATAATACAAAATAAAACGTAATAGACCAAATATTGTAACTGAAGATATGACATTTAATACTAATTATTCTGATTTAATTACCATAACAGTTGTCATCAGTATTTAATATCAGTTACAGCTCAGTTAGGATTTCCTGGTCCATCATGATTTGATCATTATCAGTACTGAAGTCAAGCCATCAGGACTTGCTGTCCGTCAGGAGTGGCATCAGTACTTGACCAACCATCAGGATTTCGTCAAGACTGGACCATCATCAGGATTTAACTCCATCAGGATCCAAATACTGACCCAGGCCATCAGGATTTAACTCCAAATACTGACACTGGCCAACAGGATCAGTAGCCATCAGGATTTGATCCAAGAACTGGTCCATCAGAATTTAATATAAATCCTGACCCAGTTCGTTTAGCTGTTAGAGATAAATACTGATACTTTTAAATTAAATCAATAAATAATATTAAATAAATAGGTAATAAAATTCCTCGCCCAGGTCGCCTCGCGTACGCGAGACGCCGAGACATTCGCCCTTCAACCCGACCCGAGTCGAGTCATGGCGTGGCGAGGCGAGGTGGGCCGCGGCGGCGCGCGCGTGTATGTGTGTGTGCGCGTGAGGCACAAAATAACACCATGCACACCCACATGCCTTAGTAGTTGTACACTACTCTTGCACATAGTTCTATATAAACCCACCAACCTCTCATTACCATTTCTATGTGGGATACAAGTTATTTCAATATAAACAACCCACATAACCCAATTCAAGCAACTTATTTCAACTCAATTTATTTATGGATTACACTAAGAAAATGGCTTAGATCCAAACATGAAAGTTTAAGTCCTCATTACAAGGAACAACCTCCAATTGTTAGTTTCCGGAAATTCCATCAAGAACATATATAAAACATGCCTCAAACTTTCCATTTTCTAACAATCCCCCACAAATCCATACAGAAATGCTTACATATTGGTCCTTATCATGACTTGTATTTTCAGAGTCGGTACCCTTCCGGGTTTGAACCCTCCTAAGTCCTCAACCTCGATGGCTACCAGATCTAGATGGAATGTTTCACCTTGAATCTTTATCCGTTTGGTGTAACCACACTCCATAGACGACGACAAATCAAAGGCTATGGTGCTGATCTACGGCTTTGAGACATTAAAGGTCTTGTCTCGATCCTGTTCGTCAAATGCTTCAAGGAATAACCCTTTCCTCTAATTGCGACCAGACAATTACATTCGCTTAGCTGGGCATCTCCAGAGATGTACTGCTATCATCTCGTCAAATGACTTGACCCCATTCAGAGTTCAAAATAACTCTTGCTCTACTGGCAGTAACAGTACCTTTTAGGTTTACAGGGGATAGACTCAGATACGTGAGTATCAAGTGTAAAGCATAATGTAACATAAGATGTAATAGAGATAACTACAACTCAACAAAGGACAAGACAGACAATAGTATTAACAGAAGCACAGGAATCCAGAATCAAAGAAGAAAAGGTAAACTCAAAAAATCAAAATACGTTATGTATTCTTGAAGTCCGTAAACAGGTCACGGAAAGAAGTTCATGAAAATGTTCAAGCCTCAGTGACAGCAAAAGAAACAAGACTTGCAAGACGACAGAAGTATGTGAATGATTTAGGGTTAAGTACCACGGGATTCCAGTGATTTAATTGAAGCAACCAGAACGACAAAGGACTTATCAGCAGCACTGAAATGAAGACATAAAAGAAGAATTGATCAAGTGTTATTCATCTGTGAACCAGACCAGTTGCACTAGTTGACGGCACTGAAAAGATCAAGTTGTTTTATCGTCTCAAAAGAAAGTGATACAGTCTATTACTTAAACACCCAGGAGCTCAGGAGTATTGATTAAAAGAAAAGAAAAGAAAAAGATTCGATGGTTTTTCTATCTTAGAAAACTATCGAATGTGTTTTAAAGTAATCAAATGAAAACCACTTTAACTTTATTTAGTATTCGATAGTTTTATTTTAAAAACTATCGAATGGTGAATAAAGTTAATTCATTCGATGGTTTTTGTTTAGGAGCAGGTGAAAAGTATTCTTTGTTGGACAGGTTGATGAGAATTGGACGGCCAAGATTGTTTCTACAATTGAGGTTCGATAGTTTTCTAAAACTAAGTCTATAATTACTATCAGAGAGAAGAAGTGTCTTCTTCAGTCAGGTTCATTCACTACAGAAGCAATTACGGAGAGAGAGGAAAAGCCAGAGAGAAAATACTAAGAACATCAATTCTGCTGGAACTATATCATTGTATTGATTGTGAATAACCTAGAACTCATTGAAGCTAATCTACGGATTAGAAATTGTAGAACCCCTCGAGGTTTATATTTATAAAAAGATATATTCCCCGAAACTTGATTTGGTTTGGTGTGTTTGATTTCGTTATAGAACTGAATGATTAATCCGTGAACGAAATTGAATTATTTGTGAGTATCGTATTCAACCCCCCCTTCTACGATACTTTGGACCTAACAATTGGTATCAGAGCTACTTGATTGATATACAAATCAGATCCGGTGAATGAGACCAAAATCAAACGTAGCGTGAAAATTCGAAGCAAATTTTTTAACTTTCAAAATTTTTCATTTAATTGGAATTTCTTGAATTTTAAACAATTTGAAATTTTCAGAAACCATGAGTGCTCCAAAGACAACCGCTGGTATTAAAGTTCCCCCGTTTACTAGAGATGATTTCGGTTTGTGGAAGATGAAGATGCTGTTATTTATCAAGGCATCTAATCCGTTGTATAATGGCATTTTAGAAAACGAACCGTTTGTACCAATGAAACCAGTTGGTGAATCTACAGCTCCTGATGGTAGCAGGATTCCTTCAGGCACCCAACCTAAGGATATTAGTGAATTTACAGATTCTGACAAAGAACTAATTCGATTGGACACCGGTTTAATGTTGATATTGGCGGACTCCGCAGACAAGGAAATGAGCTATCAGTTGATGAATTTTACAAGCGGGAAACATATGTGGGATACCATTAACTTGATAATGGAAGGAACTGAAGACGTGCAGGAAAACAGATTGGACATCCTGACTTCTCAATACGAAGCGTTTAGGTCTCTGCCAGGAGAAAGTATAACTCAGGTCTTTGAGAAATATACTAAGCTACTCAATGAATTGGCCATGAAAAGAAAGACCTATCCACTGAGAGAATCAAACAGGAAGTTCATGATGACGCTGCCCCATCATGTAGAACACAAGTCATCATCCTTAAGGGAAAGAATTGACTTCACAAAGATGTCATTAGAGATGATCTATGGCAAGTTGAAGACCTATGAGATGGAACAGGAACAGAGAGTGATAATCTACGGATCAGGGACAGTGGAAAGCAAGCACAATGCACTTGTGAGATCAGCAGCACTTGTAGTGGATGAACCAACAATTTCTGAAATTCAGGTTCAAACCTATAGAGCTGGAAAGGAGGTGATAATAGAAGCAGAAATGGATTCTGTGAATCTGGGTGTTGATGAAAGTGATTACTACACCCTAGAAGAGCTTGAGAAAATGGAAGACAAAACCATGGCGTACTTAGCTGCAAAGTTTAGTCATATTCGTTTCAAGAGAAACCCTAAGTACAAGTTCAAGGGCTCAACCAACAGATTCCAGAAGAGCAATTATACACCTAGTACATGCTTTAAGGGAGGCTACAAGACTGGCATGATTGATAGAAGCAAATCAAGATGCTACAACTGCAATGAGTTAGGGCATTTCGCCACTGAATGCCGGAAGCCTCGTCAAGCAAGAGACATGAAAGATGTCTATGGAAAGAAAGACTCATATGAGGATTTGAAGAAGGAGAATGCCAAGCTTAAACAGCAACTGGAGGCATTTTCTGGAAAGCAGAAAGGGAAGGCTTATATTGCAGAGGGAAAACACTGGGATGATACTGATTCGGATGAAGAGGAGGAATATGTGAATGTTGCCCTAATGGCTGACTCTTCAGAGGAATCACCACAATCATCTCATGTACCTATCTTAACTACAATTGATATGTCTAACTCTGAGTACAAGAAAACTGTGCAAGATCTAAGTGTAGAATTGTTTAATGTACACACAAGCATGCTATCATCTGAAATGGAGAATGCTAAACTAGTTCTTAAGATTAAAAAGTTAGAATCTAAAAATGAAGAACTAGAGCTTGTAGCTGTCACATTAGAAGATCTTAAGCAAAAGAATGAGTACTTAGAGAACAAGGTCAAGTGTAATGATGAGATAGAGACTATCCTCAGGAAGCAGATTTCAGATTTAGATTTGAAGCTGAATGCTTTTAAGAATTCCGCCCTGATTGCTAAGGAGATAATAGATACTCAGACCCAGGGTAATAAAACTGCTATAGGACTTGACTATTCCAAAAAGGCTGGGAAAAAGATCTTGGAATTCCCTGTGACATCTTCTGTTGTCAAGAAGGATATTCCACACATTCTTAAGAATGTGGACAGTCCAGTCTTTGTCAGGCCCTTCTCATAACCTTTTCATGAGGATGACCTTTACATAGCACAAGAATTGCTTGAGGAGGATTTATTGAAGGAAAAAGAGGTAAAGACTAAGTTGCCTAGGAAATCAGTAAAAACTGTTATACCTAAAACTGAAGTAGGTGACTTAGTTAGTAATGTTTAAAAGAACAGGAATGGGAAAAAGAAGATTGTTAATCAGGAAATTGTTCCATTTTCTCCCATTGCATCTAGGAAGTTGTGCACTATTTGTAATTCTGCTGGACACCTTACACATGCATGTAAAAAGGTTAAAGTAGAAACTGCTAATACTTCTGAAATGCATAACATGTTTGACATGCCTGATCTTCATGAACCCTGTGGAAAGAAAGAGTGTTTGCTATGTAAGTACAACATCATGCATGCTTATTTTAAGTTGATGAATGATAGTAGCAATAGAACTGATAATGTTAAATCCACAGATACTATGAATATCAAACAGGGTAAGACTAAATTGAATGTTACTCCTGTTAAATCATCTAAACCTTCAGGACCCAAACAATTTTGGGTACCAAAGTCCGCTTAATCAATCTGTGATTGCAGGGTAAGGTTAAAAACTCAAAGGTCGTGTGGATTCTGGATAGTGGCTGTTCTAGACACATGACAGGTGAAGAGTCCCTCCTTACAGAGGTGGTTAAGAAGACCGGCCCGATTGTAACCTTTAGAGATGACAACAAAGGATTCATTACGGGATATGGTAAATTGAAAGCTGGAAATGTCATCATTGAAAACATCTCTCTTGTTGAAGGATTAAAGCACAATCTTCTAAGCATCAGTCAGTTCTGTGATAAAGGCTACAATGTAGATTTCAGAAAGGACAAGTGCTTGATCACCAACAGGAAGGATGAGAAGCTTACTCTACTGGGAGTGAGAAAAGGAAATTTGTTTATAGCTGACTTAAGTTCTACCAGTGAAGGAGAAGTTACATGTTTCTACAATAAGGCATCTTCAGAACAAAGTTGGCTATGGAACAAGAAGCTCTCACATCTGAACTTCAAAACTATGAACTCTTTGGTAAAGAGAGAGTTAGTGAGAGGGTTGCCCCTGATGGAATTCAATCAGGAGGGACTATGTGAAGCATGTGAAAAGGGGAAGTCGAAGAAAGCATCACATGGAAGCAAAGGAATGACAAGCATTGCTGAACCATTACAGCTGATTCATATGGATTTATTTGGTCCAGTCAATGTCATGTCACTTTCAAGAAAAAGATATGCATTGGTGATGGTGGATGACTACTCCAAGTACACGTGGGTGGTGTTCATACAATCAAAGGATGAAGCAACACAACTAATCATTGATCACATCAAGAAGATAGAAGTGGAAGCTAAGCTACCTGTGCGGACAATCAGATCAGACAATGGAACTGAATTCAAGAATGCAGTTCTTAATGATTTCTGCTCAGAGAAAGGAATATCAAGACAGTATTCAGCACCAAGAACTCCTCAACAGAATGGAGTAGTGGAAAGGAAGAACAGGACCTTGGTTGAGGCAGCAAGGACCATGTTGAGTGAATCAAAACTTCCCACTTACTTTTGGGCTGAAGCAGTGAATACAGCTTGCTACACTCAGAATCGAACCCTGATCAACAAAGATCATGAAAAGACTCCGTATGAGTTAATGGCCAACAAGAAGCCAACACTGAAGTACTTTCATGTGTTTGGTGCAAAGTGCTTTGTACTTAAAGATGGAGAACATCTTGGCAAGTTTGATGCCAAAGCAGATGAAGGCATTTTTTTGGGCTATTCTCTGGAATCTAAGGCTTTCATGGTATATGTGATTGAAGATAAGAAGGTGTTGGAAAGCTTTAATGTAACATTTGACGACACCAAAAGACCAGGCCTGCAAACTGGAGAGAACTCTGAATCCTTGGTATTTGAAAATCTATCAGGAGATCTCTCTGACAATGAAGAAGTACCTGAAGTTGTTACAGTTATTAATAATAATGATAATGATAATGATTCTGGACAAAGTGGTGACCAAAGTGGAGATCCTCAAAATTCTACAGGATCCACTAGTCAGTCTACAGAATCATCATATCAAACCGTCAACAACTCAGGGGGAGCAGGAGAAGGATCAACTAGTCACACTCCACAACATCTAGAACAAGGAGAATCATCATGATCGCATCTGCCAAGACAAAGGGTATGGAATAGAGATCATCCCTTTCACTTGATCATTGGTGATCCGGACACAAGAGTGAGAACTAGGAGAACATCACAAAATGAATGTCACTATTCTGGGTTTCTTTCAGAAACAGAGCCTAAGAAAGTTGAAGATGCTCTAGATGATCCAGATTGGGTAATTGCTATGCAAGAAGAACTCAATCAATTTGAAAGGCAGAAAGTTTGGAAGCTAGTACCCAGGCCTAAGGGAAAATCTGTTATTGGAACAAGATGGGTATTCAGAAATAAGTTGGACGAAGATGGCATTGTAACGAGAAACAAAGCCAGACTGGTTGCTAAATGTTACTCTCAAGAAGAGGGTATAGATTATGATGAAACCTATGCACCAGTAGCAAGACTTGAGGCCATCAGAATGTTTCTGGCATTCGCAGCACATTCCAATTACAAGGTATATCAGATGGATGTGAAGAGTGCTTTTCTGAATGGGGAGTTAGAAGAAGAAGTGTATGTGGAACAACCTCCAGGTTTTGAGGATTCAAAACTGGCAGACTTTGTGTACTTTCTATTCAAAGCTCTCTATGGACTCAAACAAGCTCCGAGGACATGGTATGACACTCTCTCTGAATTCTTACTTGAAAATGATTTTACAAGAGGTGTTGTAGACAAAAATCTCTTTGTCAAAAAGCATAAAAATGATTTGATATTGGTGCAAGTATATGTTGATGACATAATATTTGGTTCTACTAAGGATGATCTATGCAAGAGATTTGCTAAGTTAATGCAGAGTCGTTATGAAATGAGCATGATGGGTGAATTGTCATTCTTCCTTGGACTGAAAGTATACCAAAGACAAGATGGTATATTCATTTGTCAGTCCAAGTACATCAAGGATCTTCTTAACAAGTATCAAATGGGAGACTCATCTACAGCAAAGACTCCTATGCCAACTGCCACTAAGCTTGATAAGGATGAAACTGGTAAGAAGGTTGACATCACAGGCTACAGAGGTATGATAGGCTCATTACTTTATCTCACTGCAAGTAGACCAGATATAATGTTTGCAACATGCTTGTGTGCTAGGTTTCAGTCTGATCCTAAAGAATCTCATCTAATAGCTGTTAAGCGAATATTTAGATATCTTAAGGGGACCCCAAATCTTGGAATTTGGTACCCTAAAGATACAGGATTTGATCTTATTGGATATACAGACTCTAATTTTGCAGGTTGTAAGATTGATCGGAAGAGTACTTCAGGAAGCTGTCAGTTTCTTGGAATAAGGTTAGTTTCCTGGTACAGCAAGAAGCAACATTCAGTTTCCACATCAACAGATGAGGCTGAATACATTGCTGCTGGAAGCTGGTGTGCTCAGATCTTGTGGATGAGAAACCAACTCCGTGACTATGGGCTTTTGTTGACAAAGATTCCAATATTTTGCGACAATACAAGTGCCATAGCAATCTCTAACAATCCAGTGCAACACTCGAGGATGAAGCACATTGACATCAGGTATCATTTTATCCGAGAGCATGTCATGAATGGAACTGTGGAGTTACATTTTGTACCCACAGAGGATCAAATTGCAGACATCTTTACTAAACCGCTTGATGAATCCACTTTCAATAAGTTGGTTGGTGAACTTGGGATGTTAAATCTTTATAATTGATTTTAATTAGAAGTCAGTAACTGCAGATAGTCCTGGTAAATACATGAGTTTAAGAATTTCCATATCCTTAGGACTCGTGAATTTATTTTCTAGAGCAATTCTCGTAGTTAGGATTATTGTACTAATTTTATGTCATAATTATGGATGATATATCTTCTGGCATTTAATTAGTTATTAATTCTAAAAATTATTTAGGTGCTAATATTTATTCTAAATATTTAAGCATCTATTTAATTTGAATTAATTTACTTTGTTTTTGACATTGTAAATTAATGCAGCATAATTTATTGGATTTTAATTGGTTAATATCATTCGATGATATTTAGTCGATTTTTTTCTAAGAAAATTGTGAATTTTCTGTTAACAATTGATTTTGGTAAATGTTAAAAGGTTTATTCAAAATAAAACTTGACAGAAAATAAAAATTCTGATTTTTAGAACATGAACAGGTTTTAGGAATTGGAAAGAAGCAAAAATTTTGAATTTTTAGGAAATTCGATAGTTTTTCAAGTACAAAGAAAAAACCATCGAATTTACTCTTCGATAGGTTTTGATTTGGAAAAGAAAAACCATCGAAATAATTTTTTTGATAGTTTTTGAAATCAAAATGAAAAATATCGGAGGATTTAATTTTTCAATAATTAAACTCCTCGATAGTTTTTCAACAAAGGATACTTCGATAGCTTTTGGTTTTAATTAGAAAACCTTCGATAGATTTTTAGAAAACTTTTAAAATGCTAAACTCTCATACACTTCGATAATTTTTAAGAAAACCATCGAGGTACAGATGACAATTTTGCCCCTCTGAAAATCCATCGACAGTTTAAATAAAAACTATCGAACAGTTAAATGACATTTTTGCCCCTGTCAATTCAAAAAGTATATAACAGCCCCTTACGTTTTTTTCTTCTTATTCTCAGATCTAAGGGATTTTGTTTTTATTCTTACAAGAATAGATACAATCACAGAACCATCACCATCGATAGTTTCTTCAAGTTTTAATTGATTAACCATCACAAAAACAATCTTTTACCACAGTGATTTCAGTTTTACCTAGAATCTACTGTGTGTAACTGATTAGGTTGGTTTTTGTTCTAAGTTTTTCAAGGAAAACTATCGACCGTGATAGTGTGGATCCTAAGTCCTTGTTAACAATGTTCATACTTAGAAATTGATTGTTAAACAATAGGTTTCTAAGTTTAAGTATTTATTCGAAAGTTGACAAATTAGGGTTCTTCATTTTTGGGTTTGTGTTTTGTTCGAAGTTGGTTAAGTGTTTTAAAAAAAAAAGGGGGTAATTTTGTTAAGAGTTTAATTAATTGAAAATAATTAATTAAATTCAAGTGGTAAATTAGTTTTGGTTTAAAATTAAATTTTCTAGAAATTTGAAAAACAATGGCTGGAGAATTTATTGTTACCAAAACTAATCATGTCTCGTTTCAGAACTTGCAAGCCATTACGAACTTACAGTTTCGTGCATGGGCAGAGTTTCTGAACACACGTTCATTAGTGGCATATGCTGTGAGTACTCCCGTGGTCCTTTGTATTGATCAATTGACTGCGTTGTACACAACCGCCACGGATACGAGTGAGAATAATATACGATCCTTCAGTTTTGTTGTGCCAGGGGGCAGAACAATAAGGGTGACGGAACATGTTTTTAATAGAATCCTACATTTTCCTACAGAAAACCTTGTTCCGGATCCCACAACTGAGGAGATACATGCTTTCTTCACTCTCATAAGAAGTCAACAACCTAACTTCTCTGTGGGAGAGTTTCTGAAGCATTACTTGCCAAAGCCATGGAATTTTTTCTTTCATACCCTAATCCATGTTTTTACTGCCAAGCTAACAAATCTGCATGGTATTCCCTTATTCCTTCAAAAGATAGAGTTTGCCATTGCGAACAATAGGCATATTAACATAGGAAGGCTAATGATTGATCAAGTCATTCTGTGCATGGGACCACTGGATGAAAGAACAGGCATAAATGAAGATGTGCTCTGTTTCTATCCTAGGTTCCTACAACTAATTCTCAATGATATCTTAACAGATAATGAACGGGAGATTTTTGAAGGTGAAGCCACCCAGGAGTGCATGAAGATGAAGAGCAATGCTATAACCGCTCTGATAAGGAAGAACAACTATCTTCCAGGGGTACCCACTGTTCTCACTGAATATCTAAGAACGGTGCCCCTACCACTTCTGCCCCCAGGGGAACAGGTAATTGAAGGTAATATCCCTCCTCAACCTGAAATGGCACCTGAACCAATGGATGTTGATCCAGAGCCCTCAGTGGCCATTCCTGACCAGGAGGTTGCAAACCCATAATCTCTAACCACGGTCGAAGAGCCTTTGGAAGAGCCAAATGAAACCACAAACAGACCTCCTTCCCCTCCTATACCCAATATTCAGACATCCGTGAGTGTAGAGGGAGATAGTGCCTTAGCAACACCACATAAGGAGATACACCCTTCAACAACAGCTCTGCCTTCCTCTAAAAGGAGAAGAATAGAAACCGAGGCAACTGTTGATACTTCATTTCTCTCATCCAAAGAGCCCTTTATTGATTTTTCTGATGCTGATTGGGCTACGCTAACGAAAGCTATATCTGAACCAATAGCTCAATCAAGTAAGGAAGAATTGACGGAAGCAACTGGTGTTCCGACCATATTACGGTCAGGTTCACTGGTTGAAGGTTCTAAGAACCAAGAGTCTTCACAGACGTCGAGAGAAGGCTTTGACCTAAATGCACAATCTAAAGGGTCATTGTCTACCTCCCCAGATGGAACATATCTGGATCCTGCGGGTAAAGGGTCTGACGTAGGTGCAGATCGGCAACTCAGTGACGATGAATCAATTAACATTGAGGAGTCAACTGAGGTGAAGTCTTCACAGACTCATGGGGAAGGTTCAGGATCTCTGCTGTTAATAGAGCCTGTTTCTAACCCCCTAGAGATTCAAACTCTAGATCCTTCAAAGGATATATCATCTACGGATGATCAGCAACTTGGTTTAACCAAGGACGGGGACTTGCGAAGCCCCATTGCACCACCGGTGACCTCCTTAAGGATGGCTACGGTGTTTTCTTCTGGTAGGTACAATCAGCACAAAGGGATTGAGTGAAACACAAACACTTACACCTGGCCTGAGTGGGAAAGGTAAAATGATTCAAACACCGACAGAAACGTTGAGTGTACACCCAGAGCCAAATGTGAGGAGTGACACCCTAACCCTTCCAAATATTGATGATTTGCTGTTACCAACAGAAAGAGAGTTACAAGTTCAATCTACCCTCAAGGAGATGACAGTTCGTGACAAAGATGGAAATCCACCCTCACCCTCACAGCTTGTTATTACCACATTGAATACACTTCAATGGATCTCCTCTCAGGTGTATTGGGTTCCCGCTGCTGATGAATCATTATGGGCTATCAGTCCCATCCCCAACCTAGACTTAAGGACTACTGCATGCTCAAGTCCTTTAGTCAAAGGATCAACTATATTATCCTGAGTTCCAATGAACTCTACAGCAATAATCCTTTCAGACACTAGACCCCTTATAGACTTAAGTCTAACTTGGATGTGTCTCTTAGTTTTAGCATTATACTTTTCACTACTAATCTTGTCGATAGTTGTACGGCTATCACAATGAACAGCAATGGCTGGAAGCGGTCTGCTTACTACAGGTAACACTGACATAAGTCCATGCAACTATTCAGCCTCTGTCCCCGTTGTAATAACCCGAAGTTTTGGTAAAATTAAAACTTTTCTTATTATGATTAAGTGCATCAGTGAATAGTGAATTTGGTGGATGAATAGTGATTTTGAGGGTTAAGAAAATTTTTCATGCCACCTATGTACGAGACGTAGTGTGGATATTCCGAAGTCATATTAGTGATCTACGAAGTAAATAAGTGTATGTAAAGATGATCGGAATTCAGAAAATCCAAACTTTATTGTTATGGAATATTTGACCGGGCAGTGAAGAGCATATCGATGAGATCAAGAGAGTGATTTATTTAAATTGAGAATCCAAGGATATTATATTTTATTATTTTATTAAAGTCGATTTAAGGATTCGATTGTTGGAGTGAATAGTGAATAGTTACTATTCACTGCGAGAACCGCGTAGAGTTTTATTCGCTCTTTTTAGGAAATATTTTTGAATCGTTTCAAGAGGAACAAAAACAAGGATGAATAGTAACATTGATGAATATTTCTCCAAGGTGAATAGTAAAATTTTATAGTCTCCGATTGATCCTATATTTCAGCGGAAGTTCAGGAATAATAAACGGTTACTAATCGTGTAGTCAGAAATCGCAAACGAAAACGAGAATCGAAAATCCGTTCAAAGAAGCAACCTTGGACGTATTATAACTTAGGAAATAAAGAATAAGATATGTATTAAAATAAAAAGGGAAAGAAAGGAATTAGTGGAGGAAGTGTGTTAAAGAAGCTTATAAGCTTAACCAAACTTGAGGGGCTAACTTGCATTTTGTTAAAACAAAATATCTACCATCACCACACTTACACCACACATTACACACACAAAAGTAGCAGCCCCCCACCCCCATTTTCTTGAAGAAAAAACGTGGCTAAGAGAGGAAGAAGAAGGAGATGGATGGCTAAGCAATTCTTTACCAAAATTTGAGTTCTCGGGCTTAAAAGAAAGAGGGAAGAAAGATTGTTCTATCTAAGGTATAATCTCCACTACCCACCACCTCTAGATATCTCTTTAATTAAGTTAAAGAAAATGATGAATAGTGTTTTGTTGAGTTTTATGTTTATAATTGAAAGATGGAAGCATGAATGTATTGTTAAGGTCACGAGTAAGTGGATTATGTAGTTTGTTTAGTTGTTGGATGAGTTGTGGATGGATTTTAAATGTGATACCAACTGTTTGGATCGGTTTGAGATTGATAATGGACTTTAAGTGTTGTAATTGATGTGTATGATGATTGGTGGTGAATTGGAATGAGATTTGAATCTCGGAAATGTTAAGTTTTAAGCCGACGTAATGCCCGATTTTCGGTAACGCTAAAAACTGCCTAGAATCCGAAAATCTATCTGCCTCTTTTGGTTCAATGATGAACATAAGTGTGTAGATCTTTGTTTCTAGTTTACGTGAGCACAAGAATCATGTCAAAAGAGTTTACGGTTTATGAGATATGACCATTTTAGTGAAAGTGGTTCAAGGAATGAGATTGCAGAAATGTACCAACTTTGTGGCTATGTTTGAGAACCTTAATAGTTGTTTTAAAATATGAAATTTTGTATTGAAGTGCCAAGGTCAGTTACGAAAGTTTGAACGAATGTTTTGAGTCCAAAATATTATTTTTCGATTTTATAAAAATGTGTTAGCCGAGGTTGCGCAAGTGAAAACCACTAAGAACACGACTTAGAAACCAATGTTGTAAATGGTTAAGTATAACTTGTATTCGAGGATCGATTTCGGACTAAACCTACGACTTAAGTAATTGTTGATTAACATGGACTTAGTATGAGCCTATAACGAGCTAGTAATGCCTTGGTTGTCTTTCACTTACGTGTTTAAGCATTGAGTACAAGTGGATTATCCAAGGGATTAATCGTGCGTTTTCTTTGACTTTGTCTAGATTGTCCGACATCGTCGCGAACCCCTATCACTTCTCGAGCATCAGGAAAGTTTCTAAATCTATACTTTGAAGTATTGACTATATAATACTGCTTTTTCCATGTATAAAATTGGACAGTTTTGCGATATATCTTATTTCTTGTTGAAATGGATTTGACCTTTGGATTATATAAAATCTTTTGAGTTAAGTAGTTATGAACCGGTTTACCTGGTAGCTCTAAATATAAGAGCATATTCATTGTTTTCGACTCTAAATCGGGAGTCGGTATTTTGAGATATGTAGATAGCCGTGGAAACCCGGAGGGATTCCATCGGCAGAATACTATGTATTTTGAGGATTGTTATTCGAGTGTGATATCATTCAAGAAATGATATTTGCTTACTATATCTTTCAAGGAATGTTATTTGAGTATTATCTCAGTTGAGAAATACTATTTGAATACTATTTCAGTTATATATGCTAATGGAAGGCATAACTGTTTTCGAAAGTATATTTTGATACTTGCTTTATGATTTGATTATGGGCTTCTAAACTAGATATGGGATATTAGTTAGAAGCCGGTTTTTTTTTATAAATGCCCTAGGTAAAGGGCGTATGATTTTATTCTTTAGACCGGAAGTAGTTATATTTTCGGTACATGTTAAAGATTATTTTTCCGATAAAGATATCGGGCAACTGTTATTCGATGATTATTTATTTAATTAATATTATTTTGAATATTCATTTAATCCTTATTTATTTAATGAATTTTATTCTGAATATTCATTCAATCATTATTTATTTAAAGAATATTATTTTTGAATATTCGTTTAAGGTTTATTTATTTAATAAATATTATTTGGTTATTTATTAAATACTTTTAACACGTTTTAAAATGAGTTATATTATTTAAAGTTATTCTTGACCTTCAACATTTATGAAGGATATTCTATGTTGTATTATTAATTATTTTAAATCAAGGAGAGGTTCCCAAAACACGGTTTTCCATTTGAATCTATCTTTTAAAGAGGATTTAAATACTCGCTCAACTATCCAGAATATGGGAAACCTGATTTAAGTGACTGCTACTCATTTTAAACTCTCAACTCAAAACTGTCAGGGGACAGATATTTTCTCGGAGCAATTTAATTGCTGCAAGTCAAATGTTGTGTTACCACCTCAACAATCGAGGGGTAAATTGATGGAACAAGTCGATATCCATTAACAAGCAATAGCTTGGGAAATATTGGAGAATCTTCCTTTCCAACCTAGATATAACTACTTAGTGGAGTCGTATCAACAAGTATTACACTTGGGGAAAGGGGGACGATCTTTACGTTTCAGAGTCATGGATTTCATCCGAACTAGGAGCGGTATAGTTGGTCGAGTTGCGCCGACCCATCCATTTTTATTGCCCCAAATGGGCCGGGAGATCCAGAAAGGCGGTAGAAAATGTCAGGCTGTCGTGTTCTTCCATCTACATGTAGAAAACATTTTTAGTTGTACGACCTGCTACTGATCATAGTGAGGTTGGGACAACTGGCGCGGTGATTACTCCAGTATTGGTTCATCATCAAATTTGGATAATTCTGCAACATGTATTGAAAGGGACTAAGGATAACACCCTTGGTTCAGGTTTACCGATCATGTTGGCAGGGGGTTGAAAAGTGTTCAAAAAAATGAAGTTACAATAAATCCTTGCAACTTCATCTTTTACTTTATGAGTTATGACCCTGATAAAACCTTACTCAGATTATATATGCATAAGTGGATTTTGGGTTACGGGAACCTTATATTAAAATTTCCTCGTAACTTCATCTTTTATATCATATGACTCTGTGGATACCTTACATAACATGAGTTATGGTAAGGGAGTTGTTTATACTGAATCACCTTATAACTTCATCTTTTAAGTTATATGTTGATATTCTACTTACATAGCAGATATTTTTCGGAAAGGTTATATTGGTTTACTTTGAAACCTCATCTTTTACATTATACTAGAACTTTGTTCATAATATAGCAAAAGTTTGCAGAAATATTATGAAAATGATATTTGAAATACAACAATGGCACTGTTTTTGGAATACATTCCGATAAGGATATAATTTCAGTATCGAGATATTTTGACAAATTATTGTCTTATACCCGCTTTATTCTGGGTTGAGTTAAAGGCAGGATTATGCCATACTTTAATTACCTTGCTGAGCTATCGCTCACTCTTGCTATTGTTTCATAAATATTATATAGCAGCGAAGTAGGATACCAAGGATTCGGCGCACATCCCTCAAGCGAGTGGTAAGCGCAAGGCATTCTCATGAGCAGTTTCTAGCAGTGATCCTGGAAGTAGTGTGAACCAGTCAGATCAAGCTGGAGCTTTTGGTATTCATCTTATGTATAGATATGAATGGTATGAGAGGGTGGTGAGTATTACAAGGCTAAGTTGGTAATGTACCATTACTTAGGAGTTGTATCAGTAGCAAATTCAAAAGACATTTGGGTATTGTAATAAAGATTATTTATTCCGCAATTGTGGTATTTGTGTCGTTTCTGAGACTCTAACCGGTGTGTGTGTGTGTGAGAGATATATACATTGTGGGGTCATAAGCAGATGAATTGTGTCTATTGTGAGTAAAGCAGGCAAGGCAAGAAGTAAGTGGATCGTGACTACTCTAAATCCCTGACCCCGGATTTGGGGCTGTTACAGAAATGGTATCAGAGCGTTAGGTTACGGTCCTCAGAAACGATAGGAGATCGAGTCTTACAATACCCTTAATAATGATAAGAATCTAGAGCTCAGATTAAGTTCGTAGTCGAGTTAAAGGACATGACCCTGACTGTTTAAGATGAAGCCCGAGAGGGGACTTCTTCTGGGAAACCGTACTTAGGACTTCATGGTTAGTCACCTCGATTCGTATGAGTTATAGATTGATGGGATTCTGAGATACCAGACCCCGAGGCCTTCGAGTAGGCAATTGATGATGCGTTCCTTGAAATGAACGGAGACCCGATAAAGGAAGATCCATAGGAGGATCTAGAGGAAGACCCCATGGTGGGTCAAGGAAAAAGTCTTGTAGAGAACGTGTTGATTGATAAATATGTGGTATGTTACTTGAGGTCGTATAATAGGACCGGACGAACCTTCAGAGGTTAAATAAGTGCCGATACGAGAGATATGACGAAGAAATGGGGTAGAGTCTCCAAAGAAGAAGAGGTAGAGGCAGAATAGCCAATACCGGTGGAAAGATTCGACTTGAACGAGACCCGTTACTCGTAGTCTGTTGCAGTGCCTAGGGAGGCAGCATATGTAAGAACGAAGACGTTCAAACTTCATCTATGATTAAGGGTACTTAGTGACCTTAACTAGTAAAGGCATTACCTTATTTATGGGGTTTAACTCCCCACGATCAGCGATTCCACCAAAGAAGGTGTTTACTACGGTACTGAGGCATTTTATTACCTCGAGCAAGATTTTTTGTATGTACGTACTACGCAAGGTGTCATTGTAACACGAGTGCGCCAAAACGAGATATATTTAAAGAATCAAGACGGACTAAGAAAGTCTGGGAAAGACTTAAATAAAAAGGCTGTTATGCCACAAGTGTTAAGCTTATGTAGCATCCGGGATTGATACAAGAAAGGAAATGTTTGGTATGAAAACGGTTATAAGAGTAATTGGGTTTAATCCTGTAGATTCTAACGATCTTCCGGAGTACCGCCCAGTTGACATATGGAATTCGTCGTTGCTATGGGCGACACCGGTATCAAAGTCCTCTTACGATAGAACGCTTGCTTGAGATGCTTGCACCGAGTCGATTAGAACTCCCTGCGATTGCAAATGTTGATGGTTGAATTCTTAGCGACTATTATAAGTCGACAATGACGTAAGTATTGAACACCTTAGGGTGCATGGAAAAGAAAAGCTTTGGAATTGAACGATTATCCATTAGAGGAGCCGACATAAAAGGAATTCGTAGAGACCTTGGTAGTACCCTCCCCATTTGCAAATTTTGTGGGGTACTTCCCCAATCTATGATCTATCTTGACCTCCTTCCAAGAAAGAATTCTGATAAAGGGTATATTCCCTCTTCGAAGTTATTTTATAACACTTGTGTTAAATCATATTTAATTTCAATTGTGTTAGAGGCTGTCACGATGCCTACTTTCAGGTTTTCGAAGCCCTGTCAAATGATGTTATTCAAGCTTCCATGTAACAGCCCCAAATCCGGGGTCAGGGATTTAGGGTAGTCACGATCCATGTACTCCTTGCCTTACCTGTATTACTCACACCATTCATAATTCACCTGCTCATGACCCCACAACATACGTCTCACACACACACACACAGGTTAGAGTCTCAGAAACGAAACAATACAACAACTGCGGAATAAATAATTTTTATTACAATACCCAAATGTCTTTTGAATCTGTCACTGATACAATTTCTAAGTAATGTTACATTACCAACTTAATCTTCTGATGCTTACAATCCTCTAATACCATTCATGTCTATACATAAGTTGAATGCCGAAAGCTGTAGCCTGATTCGATTGGTTCGTACTACTCTCGGGATCACTGCTAGAAACTGTTTATAAAAACGCCTTACGGGGTATGTGCCGTCCCATTGGCATCCTGCTTCGCTGCTATATAATATATATAAAACAATAGCAAGAGTGAGCGATAGCTCAGCAAGGAAATGAAAGTATGGCATAATTCTGCCTTTAATTCAACCCAGAAATAAAGCGGGTATAAGACAATAATTTGTCAAAATATCTCGATACTTAAATTACATCCTTATCGGAATGTAATCCCAAAAATAATACCATTGTTGTATTTCAAATATCAATTTCATAATATTTCTGCAAACTTTGGCTATATTATGAACAAAGTTCTAGTATAAACGATGAGGTTTCAAAGTAAACCAAATATAACCTTTCCGAAAAATATCTGCTATATATGCAGAATATCAACATATAACTTAAAAGATGAAGTTATAAGGTGATTCAGTATAAACAACACCCTTACCATAACTCATGTTATGTAAGGTATCCACAGAGTCATAACTCATAAATAAAAGATGAAGTTGCATGAATTTATTGTCACTTCATTTCCAAACACTTTTCGACCCCCTACCAACATGATTGGTTCTTCACCCCAATACATGTTGCAGGAATATCCAAATTGGAAGATGAACCAATACTGGAGTTGCTACCGCGTCCGCTGTGCCTAACCTTACTATGATCAGTAGCAGGTCGCACCGCTCAAATAGTTTTCTACATGTAGATGGAAGTATCACGACGGCCTGACATTGTCTACCGCCTTACTATGACCTCCCGGCCCATTTGGGGCAATATAAAAGTTGGATGGGCCCACGCAACTTGACCACTTACACCACTCCTAGTTCAGATGAAATCCATGACTCTGAAACGTAAAGATCGTCCTCCTTTCCCCAAGTGTAACACTTGTTGATACGACTCCACTAAGTAGTTATATCTAGGTTGGAAAGGAAGATTCTCCAATATTTCCCAAGCTATGCTTGTTAATGGATATCGACTTGTTCCATGAATTTACCCCTCGATCATTGAGGTGGTAACACAACATTAGACTGGCAGCAATTAAATTGCTCCAAGAAAATATCTGTCCCTTGACAGTTTTTGAATTGAGAGTTTAAAAAGAGTAGTAGTCACTTAAATCAGGTTTCCCGTATTTTTGATAGTTGAGCGAGCATTTGAATCTTCTTAAAAGACGGATTTAAATGGAAAACATTGTTTTGGGAACCTCTTTTGATTTTAAAAATAATCAATGACATTGATTAAGTAAGTAAAGCTTAGATGAATATTCGGAATAATATTCCTTAAGTAAATACTGATTAAATGAATATTCGAAAATAATATTCATTAAGTAAATATAGATTAAATGAATATTCAAAGGTAATATTCATTAAATAAATAACTCTTAAATGAATATTCTAAAATAATATTCATTAAATAAATAAACCTCAAATGAATATTAGGAAATAATATTCATTAAATAAATAAGCCTCAAATGAATATTCAAAAGCAATATTCATTAAATAAATAATTAATCCTCGAATGAATATTCAAAACTAATATTCATTAAATAAATAAATAATCCTCGAATGAATATTCAAAACTAATATTCATTAAATAAATAAATAATCCTCGAATGAATATTCACAATAATATTCTTAAAGTCAATAGTCCTCAAATGAATATACATAAATAATGTTCATTAAATACATAATTAACCCTCGAACAAGTAAGCCTCAAATGAATATACATAAATAATATTCATTAATTAATAAATCTCAAATAACAGTCACCCGATGTCTTTATCGGAAAAATAATCTTTAGCATATACAGAAATACAATCACTTCTGATCCTTAATGAAAATCACACGCCCTTATCCTAGGGCATATATAAGAATACTGGCTTATAACTGATATCCCATATCTAACTCATAAGCCCCAACTTCAAGTCATAACCTCAAGTATTGTTATACATAGCAATTCGAAGACAAGTATGCAATAACACATGTATACTTCTCATTTGCATATATAACTGAAATAGTATTCAAATAGTATTTCTCGACCGAGATAATACTCAAATAACATTCCTCAAAACACATAGTATTCTGCCGATGGAATCCCTCCGGGTTTCCACGGCTATCTACATATCTCAAAATATCGACTCCCGGTCTAGAGTCGAAACAATAAACCTGCTCTTATCTATAGAGCTACAAGGTACACCGGTTTATAACTACTTTATCTCAAAGCTCATATATAAACCAAAATCAAACTCTATTTTATACAATATATAACATGTATCGCAAAACTGTATAACTCCACACATGGCAAAAACAGTAATATATAATCAATACTTCAAAGTATAGATTTAGAAAACTTGCCACAATACTTGCAACAAAGATTTGGTATATAAATTGGGAATACACAAGTATTGAACATAGGAAAATATACATACTCTGAATAATAGAGTAAGGTTTAGTAAACTTGCCTGATGCTCGAGAAGTGATAGGGGTTCGCGACGATGCCGGATAATCTAGACAAAGTCAAAGAAAACGTACGATTAATCCCCTGGATAATCCACTTGCTCAATGCTTAAACACGTAAGCGAAACACAACCAAGGCATTACTAGCTCGTTATAGGCTCATACTAAGTCCATGTTAATCGACAATTTCTTAAGTCGTAGGTTTAGTCCGAAATCGATCCTCGAATACAAGTTATACCTAATCATTTACAACATTGGTTTCTAAGTCATGTTCTTAGTGGTTTTCACTTGCGCGACCTCGACTAAAACATTTTTATAAAATCGAAAAATAATCTTTTTAATACGAATCTTTTTCGTGAGCCTTCCTAACTGTCTCTAGTATTATTCCGCAAAATTTCACATTTTAATACGGCTCCGAAGTGGTCCAAATATAGCCTCAAAGTTGCTGGACAGAGATGAGTCATTCTTCCGAACGGCGTTTACTAAAACTCACTTTTCTCCTAAACCGTAAATCGTATAGGCATGATCTTTATACCAAAACAAACCTTTAAACAAGACCTACAGGCTCCTGGTCAGTTCTGCTCAAAAATATTCCAAGAACAGTTCGTAATTCTTGCTCAAAACAACCTTAAATCAAATGGGCATTATGACGGCTATAATCGTAACGTTTTCCATTTCCAAAACACAACCAAATCAATACCAATTAATCCCAAACTCACCATCCACCTTATACACCCTCCACTCAGTCAAATCCTCCATGAATAATCAAAACAAATTCATAACCCATCCTCCAAACTCAACCAACAATTCATATAATTACTTAATCATGATCTTAACCTTACATAAACATCAAAACCACTTCAAAACTCATATAAACAAAAAGGGGCAGGGGTTTTTATACCTTCCTTGGTGCTTCATATACACTAACAATGGTTTATAATCCTTTCTTGAGCTTTGAACAAACCTTATCAAGCTTAATCCTTAAGAAACAAAATCAAGAATCATGAAAAGGTACTATTCATCATCACTTTGTAAAATCCATATAAAATCGAAAAACAAGAGTTTGGTTCTAAGATTTTTACCAGACCTTGTACTCTTCATAAGCTTTCTTTTGAGCTATAGATCGCCACATTTAAAGCTTCCTAGCTAGGGTTTTGAGTCCCATCTTTCCGCTGGACACAAACTGCACAGTTTGGGTTCTCCAACTTGGGGAAGGGATTTGACTAGGCTACACTCCTTTGTTGGCCATGAAATTTTGATAGAATGTTTTCCCTGGAGTGGAGAAGCTATGGTTAAAATTTGGTGATTTTAGGACAAGTAGTTTTGGAGTTATGAAGTTTTCTCTCCTCCTTGTGCAAGCTGAGCCGAAAATCTGGAAAATGGGGGAGAGTTTCTTGATTTTTCTTGCCTTGTTCAATTAATGGAAATGCTGATTTTTAGAGACAAAAATGGTGAGTCATAGCTTGGTGTATTGTCCTCTTGACACTTGTCACACATGCAAGAGTGGTGGGCAAGTGGCTTGACTGCTTTGCTTTACTGGTTCGTTTCCTTTCACATGGATGCTCCAAATGTTGCATCCCTCGAACTAATCTTGTTACATGTTACTTCCATGTCTATATTTAATCCTGTCATAATTTCAATCCTTAATCCATGATTCGTTCGCTTAATCACTTAATCTCGTTA
Source organism: Heracleum sosnowskyi (assembly GCA_030848705.1). NCBI lineage: Eukaryota > Viridiplantae > Streptophyta > Magnoliopsida > Apiales > Apiaceae > Heracleum > Heracleum sosnowskyi. Next base: position 81,603,862 of record CM061236.1, on the reverse strand, counting down.
TAAAGTATCAGCGGTTTCTAGAACCTTCGTTTCACTGTCTCAGTGGTTTTCGTTCTAAATTATCAAATCAAATATAATAACATTCCAAAATATTAAATCCTCAAATCCTTAATTTAATATCTCGTTTCTTGAATATAATAATATATAATTCACTGCCCGGTCAAATACTACACCAAAATAAAATTCGGAATTTCTGAATTCCGATCGTCTTTGCATTCACTTATTTACTCCGTAGATCACTAATATGACTTCGGAATATCCACACTACGTCTCGTACATAGGTGGCATGAAAAACTTTGTTAATCCTCAAAATCACTATTCATCCACCAAATTCACTATTCACTGATGCACTTAATCATAATAAGAAAAGTTTTAATTCTACCAAAAATTCGGGTTATTACAGTCTCCCCTCCTTAAAAGGATTCCGTCCCGGAATCAGCTTAGGAATAACTGGGGGTAATTCCCTCCCATTGCACTTTCTAACTCCCAAGTGGATTCTTCCACTTCTTGATTTTCCACAAACCTCTCACTAGCTTGGCAACCTCGTCACTTAGCACTTGCTCTTTTCTATCCGTGATTTCCACAGGTTGTTCTTTGTAAGTCAGACCAGGTTGTATATCTACCTGCTCGTACTCTAACATATGCCGGGCATCTATAGTATACTAACGTAGCATTGACACCTGAACCCCGTTATGACCATTCTACAAGTTTGGGGGGGTAAGGCTGGCTCGTAGGCCACCTTCCTGACGCATTTTAAAATCTCAGATGGCCCAATGAATCTCGGGCTCGACTTCCCTTCCTTTTCAAATCTCATTAATTCTTTCCATGGAGATACCTTTAGTATCACGAATCGCTAACCTCATATTCGCTATCTTGTTTGTACAGAAATACACCAGCATAAACTTGATTGTCATTCATCAACTTGCCATTTAGCTTATCAATAGCAGTACTATTTCTATACTCGCGGGCTTAGTCCGCATACTTTCTCTGTCTGTCTTGGTTGTCACTAGCCGCTTGTTGGTGAAATCTTTTGTCTTTCTAGTTTGTTGGACTAACTTGGTTTTGTGTAAAATCTCATCCTTTAATTCCCGATTATTCGGAATCCATCTCTGTCTCATTTTAATCAAGGGTATCGGCCACCACATTGGCCTTCCCCGGATGGTAGTGTATCTCGCAGTCAATTTTTGGTAAATTTTAGCCATTTCTCCATCTCATGTTATCTACTATCACGGATAACTCAACGCCACTTCATTACATTCCATCAAAATTTGTGGGTGCATTAGTCAACCCAAAATAACTTCGCTAAAATCTCAAAGTGTCTATTCCTCGTACGAATCGCAGTCTTGGGTACATCCTCGGATTTAACTTCCAACTGGTGGTATCCAGTTCTTGAATAAATTTGGAAATACACAGCGTTTTTCCGCTGATCAAACAATCATTTACAAGGGTACCTATCCTCCAGGTCAAACTCATTCAACTCTCGAGGTTCGATGCATAATCTTGTGCTAACATCTTTCTCTCTTACGAACAACACCGGGGTTTCCCACGGTGATACACTGGGCCTTATCATACCCTTATACAACAATTCTTATAACTGAGTCTCTAACTCTTTCATTCCCACTATACTCGGAATACTCGGTATTCATTCTCATGTCATCCAAATCGATATCTGGTAGCTCATTAAAACCTTGTACAATCTCCCAAAACCATTGTAGTTCCCTTTTTACTTGGTATCTCTTTTCTTGGCGTCCACCATAAGAGCTAATTAAGCCTCGGATCTCTGGCGTAATAGCTTCTTAGTCTAAACTATATTCAAGAATCTCTGAATCGGTTTCCATCCTTTATTTATTACTCTCTCTCTCTTACAATCAGTCTGGGCTCCATTGGGTGTCAACCCACCCGTCCTTATTATAATGTCAACTTCTCCCAAGTCACAATACCAGCTCCCTCTGACTCTATCGCCAGTACTTATCTTGCTAACCCAGAGGTAGTGTCCATTCGTAAACAACTCCTCCAAAATCTCAATTCCACTATATGGCATCTATCTAACACCGTTGTCACTGGAGTACACGACACATCACTATTCCTTTCACATATATCACTTGATCCCCTTTCCATTATCATAATATCCTTGGGAGAATAAACCAATTCATTGATATGTCATTAACATTCTATTCGTCTTAGGGATTCGCTCCTGTCATAGGCGATTTCGTTGCGAATCTAATTCCTATCAGCGAATTTTGACTTATTTGACCTGGTTCGCCTCCCCTTAGAATTCAATGAGGATAACCAAAATTCATGGGGCCTTGAAAAGACAGCTCCCATATCAAGGAAAACGTCACACACTGGTGATCATAAGGTTATGAGTTTTAAGGTAACCTTATTGGAAGTAAGAGAATTTACCGAGAGATCAACATGATCGTAAGAACTCAACGTTGCGTGCCTCGATTGAGACATTACTAAAGGTAATTAGCCTTCTTGTATTTCACAACTTACAAGTGATGGCGTCCCATCAGACTTCTATCACATAGACAGATAGTCCTTGTAGCCCCTAAAAGTATAGGGTTGTTCGTCTCAGTGGAAGTTGAAAAGTATGAAAGCAATTCGAGATCAATTTAATGATTATCGCCTCTCGACAATATTTCTCAAAGGAACACCTTGAATTAAAATTGAACAGATTCCAAAGGTGCGGTTTCCAAAGAAAATACAAAGAAAAGAATAACCAAAAAGATACTGGTACTTAACAAACAAGTGGTGAGGTATCACCATGGGGTCATTCATTATTTGAAGAAAAGTGAAAGCTTAAATAACATCATTTGACAGGGCTTCGAAAACCGGAAAGTAGGCATCGTGACAGCCTCTAACCCAATTGAAATTAATTATGATTTAACACAAGTGTTATAAAATAACTTCGAAGAGGGAATATACCCTTTATCAGAATTCTTTCTTGGAAAGAGGTCAAGATAGATCATAGATTGGGGAAATATCCCACATAATCTGCAAAGGGGGAGGGTACTACCAAGGTCTCTACGGATGCCTTTTATGTCGGCTCCTCTAATGGATAATCGTTCAATTCCAAAGCTTTTCTTTTCCACGCACCCTAAGGTGTTCGATACTTACGTCATTGCCGACTTATAATAGTCGCTAAGAATTCAACCATCAACATTTGCAATCGTAGGGAGTTCTATTCGACTAGACGCAACATCTCAAGTAAGCGTTCTGTTCTATAAGAAGACTTCGATACCGTTGTTGCCCATAGCAATGACAATTCCACATGTCGACTGGGCAGTACTACGGAAGCTCGTTAGAAACTACAACCTTAAATTCGGTCTCTATTTCAATCATCTTTATACCCAAAATTTTCCTTGAGATAATAAAATCCCTCAATGATGTAATAGACACTATTTCCAGTGGAATCGCTGGTCGTGGGGGATTGAAATCTCATAGCCCAAAACAATTCCTTACACTATTCTAGGCAACTAAGTACCCTTAATCGTTCGTGAAAATCTGAACATCTTGGTTCTTACGTATGCCGCCTCCTTATGGGCAACTATAACCGACTACGGGTAACAGGTTTCGTTCAAGTCGAATCAATCCACTGATACTGGCTGTACTGCCTCTACCTCTTCTGCTTTGGAGACTCTACTCCATTTTCTTTGTCATATCTCTTGATGAATCATGAACGATCCTTAAAACTCTCGTTTCGTCACTTATTTGTCCTTTGAAGGTTCGTCTGGTCCTATTATACGACCTCAAGTAACATACTACATCTTTATCAATCAACACGTTCTCTACAAGATTCTTTCCTTGACCCACCATGGGGTCTTCCTCTAGATCCTCCTATGGATCTTCCTTTATCGGGTCTCCGTCCATTTCAAGGAACGCATCATCAATTGCCTACTCGAAGGCCTCGGGGTCTGGTATCTCAGAATCCCATCAATCTATAACTCATACGAATCGAGGTGACTAATCATGAAGTCCTAAGTACGGTTTCCCAGAAGAAGTCCCCTCTCGGGCTTCATCTTAAACAGTCAGGGTCGTGTCCTCTAACCCGACTACGAACTCAATTTAGGCTCTAGATGTTCTTATCATTCTTAAGGGTATTGTAAGACTCGATCTCCTATCGTTTCTGAGGACTGTAACCTAACGCTCTGATACCATTTCTGTAACAGCCCCAAATCCGGGGTCAGGGATTTAGGGTAGTCACGATCCATGTACTCCTTGCCTTACCTGTATTACTCACACCATTCATAATTCACCTGCTCATGACCCCACAACATACGTCTCACACACACACACACAGGTTAGAGTCTCAGAAACGAAACAATACAACAACTGCGGAATAAATAATTTTTATTACAATACCCAAATGTCTTTTGAATCTGTCACTGATACAATTTCTAAGTAATGTTACATTACCAACTTAATCTTCTGATGCTTACAATCCTCTAATACCATTCATGTCTATACATAAGTTGAATGCCGAAAGCTGTAGCCTGATTCGATTGGTTCGTACTACTCTCGGGATCACTGCTAGAAACTGTTTATGAAAACGCCTTACGGGGTATGTGCCGTCCCATTGGCATCCTGCTTCGCTGCTATATAATATATATAAAACAATAGCAAGAGTGAGCGATAGCTCAGCAAGGAAATGAAAGTATGGCATAATTCTGCCTTTAATTCAACCCAGAAATAAAGCGGGTATAAGACAATAATTTGTCAAAATATCTCGATACTTAAATTACATCCTTATCGGAATGTAATCCCAAAAATAATACCATTGTTGTATTTCAAATATCAATTTCATAATATTTCTGCAAACTTTGGCTATATTATGAACAAAGTTCTAGTATAAACGATGAGGTTTCAAAGTAAACCAAATATAACCTTTCCGAAAAATATCTGCTATATATGCAGAATATCAACATATAACTTAAAAGATGAAGTTATAAGGTGATTCAGTATAAACAACTCCCTTACCATAACTCATGTTATGTAAGGTATCCACAGAGTCATAACTCATAAATAAAAGATGAAGTTGCATGAATTTATTGTCACTTCATTTCCAAACACTTTTCGACCCCCTACCAACATGATTGGTTCTTCACCCCAATACATGTTGCAGGAATATCCAAATTGGAAGATGAACCAATACTGGAGTTGCTACCGCGTCCGCTGTGCCTAACCTTACTATGATCAGTAGCAGGTCGCACCGCTCAAATAGTTTTCTACATGTAGATGGAAGTATCACGACGGCCTGACATTGTCTACCGCCTTACTATGACCTCCCGGCCCATTTGGGGCAATATAAAAGTTGGATGGGCCCACGCAACTTGACCACTTACACCACTCCTAGTTCAGATGAAATCCATGACTCTGAAACGTAAAGATCGTCCTCCTTTCCCCAAGTGTAACACTTGTTGATACGACTCCACTAAGTAGTTATATCTAGGTTGGAAAGGAAGATTCTCCAATATTTCCCAAGCTATGCTTGTTAATGGATATCGACTTGTTCCATGAATTTACCCCTCGATCATTGAGGTGGTAACACAACATTAGACTGGCAGCAATTAAATTGCTCCAAGAAAATATCTGTCCCTTGACAGTTTTTGAATTGAGAGTTTAAAAAGAGTAGTAGTCACTTAAATCAGGTTTCCCGTATTTTTGATAGTTGAGCGAGCATTTGAATCTTCTTAAAAGACGGATTTAAATGGAAAACATTGTTTTGGGAACCTCTTTTGATTTTAAAAATAATCAATGACATTGATTAAGTAAGTAAAGCTTAGATGAATATTCGGAATAATATTCCTTAAGTAAATACTGATTAAATGAATATTCGAAAATAATATTCATTAAGTAAATATAGATTAAATGAATATTCAAAGGTAATATTCATTAAATAAATAACTCTTAAATGAATATTCTAAAATAATATTCATTAAATAAATAAACCTCAAATGAATATTAGGAAATAATATTCATTAAATAAATAAGCCTCAAATGAATATTCAAAAGCAATATTCATTAAATAAATAATTAATCCTCGAATGAATATTCAAAACTAATATTCATTAAATAAATAAATAATCCTCGAATGAATATTCAAAACTAATATTCATTAAATAAATAAATAATCCTCGAATGAATATTCACAATAATATTCTTAAAGTCAATAGTCCTCAAATGAATATACATAAATAATGTTCATTAAATACATAATTAACCCTCGAACAAGTAAGCCTCAAATGAATATACATAAATAATATTCATTAATTAATAAATCTCAAATAACAGTCACCCGATGTCTTTATCGGAAAAATAATCTTTAGCATATACAGAAATACAATCACTTCTGATCCTTAATGAAAATCACACGCCCTTATCCTAGGGCATATATAAGAATACTGGCTTATAACTGATATCCCATATCTAACTCATAAGCCCCAACTTCAAGTCATAACCTCAAGTATTGCTATACATAGCAATTCGAAGACAAGTATGCAATAACACATGTATACTTCTCATTTGCATATATAACTGAAATAGTATTCAAATAGTATTTCTCGACCGAGATAATACTCAAATAACATTCCTCAAAACACATAGTATTCTGCCGATGGAATCCCTCCGGGTTTCCACGGCTATCTACATATCTCAAAATATCGACTCCCGGTCTAGAGTCGAAACAATAAACCTGCTCTTATCTATAGAGCTACAAGGTACACCGGTTTATAACTACTTTATCTCAAAGCTCATATATAAACCAAAATCAAACTCTATTTTATACAATATATAACATGTATCGCAAAACTGTATAACTCCACACATGGCAAAAACAGTAATATATAATCAATACTTCAAAGTATAGATTTAGAAAACTTGCCACAATACTTGCAACAAAGATTTGGTATATAAATTGGGAATACACAAGTATTGAACATAGGAAAATATACATACTCTGAATAATAGAGTAAGGTTTAGTAAACTTGCCTGATGCTCGAGAAGTGATAGGGGTTCGCGACGATGCCGGATAATCTAGACAAAGTCAAAGAAAACGTACGATTAATCCCCTGGATAATCCACTTGCTCAATGCTTAAACACGTAAGCGAAACACAACCAAGGCATTACTAGCTCGTTATAGGCTCATACTAAGTCCATGTTAATCGACAATTTCTTAAGTCGTAGGTTTAGTCCGAAATCGATCCTCGAATACAAGTTATACCTAATCATTTACAACATTGGTTTCTAAGTCATGTTCTTAGTGGTTTTCACTTGCACGACCTCGACTAAAACATTTTTATAAAATCGAAAAATAATCTTTTTAATACGAATCTTTTTCGTGAGCCTTCCTAACTGTCTCTAGTATTATTCCTCAAAATTTCACATTTTAATACGGCTCCGAAGTGGTCCAAATATAGCCTCAAAGTTGCTGGACAGAGATGAGTCATTCTTCCGAACGGCGTTTACTAAAACTCACTTTTCTCCTAAACCGTAAATCGTATAGGCATGATCTTTATACCAAAACAAACCTTTAAACAAGACCTACAGGCTCCTGGTCAGTTCTGCTCAAAAATATTCCAAGAACAGTTCGTAATTCTTGCTCAAAACAACCTTAAATCAAATGGGCATTACGACGGCTATAATCGTAACGTTTTCCATTTCCAAAACACAACCAAATCAATACCAATTAATCCCAAACTCACCATCCACCTTATACACCCTCCACTCAGTCAAATCCTCCATGAATAATCAAAACAAATTCATAACCCATCCTCCAAACTCAACCAACAATTCATATAATTACTTAATCATGATCTTAACCTTACATAAACATCAAAACCACTTCAAAACTCATATAAACAAAAAGGGGCAGGGGTTTTTATACCTTCCTTGGTGCTTCATATACACTAACAATGGTTTATAATCCTTTCTTGAGCTTTGAACAAACCTTATCAAGCTTAATCCTTAAGAAACAAAATCAAGAATCATGAAAAGGTACTATTCATCATCACTTTGTAAAATCCATATAAAATCGAAAAACAAGAGTTTGGTTCTAAGATTTTTACCAGACCTTGTACTCTTCATAAGCTTTCTTTTGAGCTATAGATCGCCACATTTAAAGCTTCCTAGCTAGGGTTTTGAGTCCCATCTTTCCGTTGGACACAAACTGCACAGTTTGGGTTCTCCAACTTGGGGAAGGGATTTGACTAGGCTACACTCCTTTGTTGGCCATGAAATTTTGATAGAATGTTTTCCCTGGAGTGGAGAAGCTATGGTTAAAATTTGGTGATTTTAGGACAAGTAGTTTTGGAGTTATGAAGTTTTCTCTCCTCCTTGTGCAAGCTGAGCCGAAAATCTGGAAAATGGGGGAGAGTTTCTTGATTTTTCTTGCCTTGTTCAATTAATGGAAATGCTGATTTTTAGAGACAAAAATGGTGAGTCATAGCTTGGTGTATTGTCCTCTTGACACTTGTCACACATGCAAGAGTGGTGGGCAAGTGGCTTGACTGCTTTGCTTTACTGGTTCGTTTCCTTTCACATGGATGCTCCAAATGTTGCATCCCTCGAACTAATCTTGTTACATGTTACTTCCATGTCTATATTTAATCCTGTCATAATTTCAATCCTTAATCCATGATTCGTTCGCTTAATCACTTAATCTCGTTATAAAGTATCAGCGGTTTCTAGAACCTTCGTTTCACTGTCTCAGTGGTTTTCGTTCTAAATTATCAAATCAAATATAATAACATTCCAAAATATTAAATCCTCAAATCCTTAATTTAATATCTCGTTTCTTGAATATAATAATATATAATTCACTGCCCGGTCAAATACTACACCAAAATAAAATTCGGAATTTCTGAATTCCGATCGTCTTTGCATTCACTTATTTACTCCGTAGATCACTAATATGACTTCGGAATATCCACACTACGTCTCGTACATAGGTGGCATGAAAAACTTTGTTAATCCTCAAAATCACTATTCATCCACCAAATTCACTATTCACTGATGCACTTAATCATAATAAGAAAAGTTTTAATTCTACCAAAAATTCGGGTTATTACATTCCACTTTTCTTCAAATAATGAATAACCCTAGGATGATACCTCACCACTTGCTTGTTAAGTACCAGTATCTTTTTTGTTATTCTTTTCTTTGGAAACCGCACCTTTGGAATCTGTTTAATTTTAATCCAAGGTGTTCCTTTGAGAAATATTGTCGAAAGGCGATAATCATTACATTGATCTCAAATTGCTTTCATACTTTTCAACTTCCACTGAGACGAACAACCCTATACTTATAGGGGCTACAAGGACTATATGTCTATGTGATAGAAGTCTGATGGGACGCCATCACTTGTGAGTTGTGAAATACAAGAAGGCTAATTACCTTTAGTAATGTCTCAATCGAGGCACACAACGTTGAGTTCTTATGATCATGTTGATCTCTTGGTAAATTCTCTTACCTCCAATAAGGTTACCTTAAAACTCATAACCTTATGATCACCAGTGTGTGACGTTTTCCTTGATATGGGAGCTATCTTTTCAAGGCCCCATAATTTTTGTTATCCTTAATGAATTCCAAGGGGAGGCCAACCAGGTCAAATAAGTCAAAATTCGCTGATAGGAATTAGATTCGCAACGAAATCGCCTATGACAGGAGTGAATCCCTAAGACGAATAGAATATTAGTGACATATCAATGAAATTGGTTTATTCTCCCAAGGATATTATGATAATGGAAAGGGGGTCAATCGATATATGTGAAAGGAATAGCGATGTGCCGTGAACTCCAGTGACAACGGTGTTAGATAGATGCCCTATAGTGGAATTGAGATTTTGGAGGAGTTGTTTACGAATGGACACTACCTCTGGGTTAGCAAGATAAGTACTGGCGATGGAGTCAGAGGGAGCTGGTATTGTGACTTGGGAGAGGTGCAGCTTTTTTTTTTTAGAGAAATAATTTCCGGAAATATATGGAGACCCGGATGAAAATAAAAGTTAAAGAGTTAAAACAAGAAACCATGACTGTGACCGAGTATGAGGCCAATTTTTCCGAATTATCGAGGTTTGTTCCGGAGTTTGTGAACACAGAAGAAAAGAAAGCCAGTAGGTTTCAACCAGGGCTACCTCCAACAAGCAGCCCACTGTCAGGACCTTTAAATAGCAGGTACCCTTCTATACTATTTAGACAGAGCTAATGTATCGTTGTATATCAAGAAGTTGCATGACAATTAAACCTTAAGGCCGAGCCGCTAAGGGAATAATTACAAGTAGAAATAGTCAATCGAGGGATTTTCCCATAAGACTGGTACATCCAGGTTGTGAACTAGAAATATGAGGTCGACACTTTTGATAGACCTGATTCCTTTCAAGTTGGGAGAAGTTGATATTATAATAAGGATGGGTTGGTAGACACCCAATGGAGCCCAGAGTGATTGTAAGGGAGAGAGAGTAATAAATAAAGGATGGAGACAGATTCAGAGATTCTTGAATATAGTTCAGACTAAGAAACTATTACGCCAGAGATACGAGGCTTAATTAGCTCTTATGGTTGACGCCAAGAAAAGAGACACCAAGTATAAAGGAAACTACAGTGGTTTTGGGAGGCTGTACAAGATCTTAATGCGCTACCAAATATCGATTGGGATGACATGAGAATGAATAACGAGTATTCAGGTTTTAGTGCCGCATCTCCTGTTAGCCTCAGTGGGAATGAAAGAGTTAGCGACTCAGTTACAAGAATTGCTGGGCAAGAATATGATAAGACCCAGTGTACCACCATGGAGAGCCCGGTGTTGTTTTAAGAGAGAAAAATGTTAGCACAAGATTATGCATCGAGCCTCGAGAGTTGGATGAGTTCGACATGGAGAATAGGTACCCTTGTAAATGATTGTTTGATCAGCGGAAGAACGCTGTGTATTTCCAAATTTATTTAAGAACTGGGTATCACTAGTTGGAAGTTAAATCCGAGGATATACCCAAGACTGCGATTCGTACTAGGAATAGACACTTCGAGTTTTCAGCGAGGTTATTTTGGGTTGACTAATGCAACCACAAATTTTTATGGAATGTAATGAATTGGCTTTGAATTATCCGTGATAGTAGATAACATGAGATGGAGAAATGGCTAGAATTGACCTAGGATTATGACTGTGAGATACACTACCATCCGGAGAAGGCCAATGTGGTGGCCGATACCCTTAATTAAAATTAGACAGAGATGGATTCCGAATGATCGGGAATTAAAGGATGAGATTTTACACAAAACCCAAGTTAGTCCAACAAACTAGAAAGACAAAAGATTTCACCAACAAGCGGCTAGTGACAGCCAAGACAGATAGAGAAAGTATGCGGACTAAGCCCGCGAGTATAGAGATAGTACTGCTATTGATAAGCTAAATGGCATGTTGATGGATGACAAGCAAGTTTATGTTGGTGTATTTTCTGTACAAACAAGATAGAGAATATGAGGTTAGAGATTCGTGATGCTAAAAGATATCCTCGTGGAAGGAATTAATGAGATTTGGAAAGAAAGGGAAGTTGAGCCCGAGATTAATTGGGCCATCTGCGATTTTAAAACACGTCAGGAAGGTGGCCTACGAGCCAGTCTTACCCCCCCAAACTTGTAGAATGGTCATAACGGGGTTCATGTGTCAATGCTACGTCAGTATACTATAGATGCCCGGCATATGTTAGAGTACGAGCAGGTAGATATACAACCTGGTCTGACTTACAAAGAACAACTTGTGGAAATCACGGATAGAAAAGAGCAAGTGCTAAAAGACAAGGTTGCCAAGCTAGTGAGAGGTTTGTGGAAAATCAAGAAGTGGAAGAATCCACTTGGGAGTTAGAAAGTGCAATGGGAGAGAAGTACCCCCAGTTATTCCTAAGCTGATTCCGGGACGGAATCCTTTTAAGGAGGGGATACTGTAATAACCCGAATTTTTGGTAAAATTAAAACTTTTCTTATTATGATTAAGTGCATCAGTGAATAGTGAATTTGGTGGATGAATAGTGATTTTGAGGGTTAAGAAAAATTTTCATGCCACCTATGTACGAGACGTAGTGTGGATATTCCGAAGTCATATTAGCGATCTACGAAGTAAATAAGTGTATGTAAAGATGATCGGAATTCAGAAAATCCAAACTTTATTGTTATGGAATATTTGACCGGGCAGTGAAGAGCATATCGATGAGATCAAGAGAGTGATTTATTTAAATTGAGAATCCAAGGATTTGATATTTTATTATTTTATTAAAGTCGATTTAAGGATTCGATTGTTGGAGTGAATAGTGAATAGTTACTATTCACTGCGAGAACCGCGTAGAGTTTTATTCGCTCTTTTTAGGAAATATTTTCGAATCGTTTCAAGAGGAACAAAAACAAGGATGAATAGTAACATTGATGAATAGTTCTCCAAGGTGAATAGTAAAATTTTATAGTCTCCGATTGATCCTATATTTCAGCGGAAGTTCAGGAATAATAAACGGTTACTAATCGTGTAGTCAGAAATCGCAAACGAAAACGAGAATCGAAAATCCATTCGAAGAAGCAACCTTGGACGTATTATAACTTAGGAAATAAAGAATAAGATATGTATTAAAATAAAAAGGGAAAGAAAGGAATTAGTGGAGGAAGTGTGTTAAAGAAGCTTGTAAGCTTAACCAAACTTGAGGGGCTAACTTGCATTTTGTTAAAACAAAATATCTACCATCACCACACTTCCACCACACATTACACACACAAAAGTAGCAGCCCCCCACCCCCATTTTCTTGAAGAAAAAACGTGGCTAAGAGAGGAAGAAGAAGGAGATGGATGGCTAAGCAATTCTTTACCAAAATTTGAGTTCTTGGGCTTAAAAGAAAGAGGGAAGAAAGCTTGTTCTATCTAAGGTATAATCTCCACTACCCACCACCTCTAGATATCTCTTTAATTAAGTTAAAGAAGATGATGAATAGTGTTTTGTTGAGTTTTATGTTTATAATTGAAAGATGGAAGCATGAATGTATTGTTAAGGTCACGAGTAAGTGGATTATGTAGTTTGTTTAGTTGTTGGATGAGTTGTGGATGGATTTTAAATGTGATACCAACTGGTTTGGATCGGTTTGAGATTGATAATGGACTTTAAGTGTTGTAATTGATGTGTATGATGATTGGTGGTGAATTGGAATGAGATTTGAATCTCGGAAATGTTAAGTTTTAAGCCGACGTAATGCCCGATTTTCGGTAACGCTAAAAACTGCCTAGAATCCGAAAACCTAACTGCCTCTTTTGGTTCAATGATGAACATAAGTGTGTAGAGCTTTGTTTCTAGTTTACGTGAGCGCAAGAATCATGTCAAAAGAGTTTACGTTTTATGAGATATGACCATTTTAGTGAAAGTGGTTCAAGGAATGAGATTGCAGAAATGTACCAATTTGTGGCTATGTTTGAGAACCTTAAGAGTTGTTTTAAAATATGAAATTTTGTATTGAAGTGCCAAGGTCAGTTACGAAAGTTTGAACGAAGGTTTCGAGACCAAAAGATTATTTTTCGATTTTATAAAAATTTGTTAGCTGAGGTTGCGCAAGTGAAAACCACTAAGAACACGACTTAGAAACCAATGTTGTAAATGGTTAAGTATAACTTGTATTCGAGGATCGATTTCGGACTAAACCTACGACTTAAGTAATTGTTGATTAACATGGACTTAGTATGAGCCTATAATGAGCTAGTAATGCCTTGGTTGTGTTTCGCTTACGTGTTTAAGCATTGAGTACAAGTGGATTATCCAGGGGATTAATCGTGCGTTTTCTTTGACTTTGTCTAGATTGTCCGACATCGTCGCGAACCCCTATCACTTCTCGAGCATCAGGCAAGTTTCTAAATCTATACTTTGAAGTATTGACTATATAATACTGCTTTTTCCATGTATAAAATTGGACAGTTTTGCGATATATCTTATTTCTTGTTGAAATGGATTTGACCTTTGGATTATATAAAATCTTTTGAGTTAAGTAGTTATGAACCGGTTTACCTGGTAGCTATAAATATAAGAGCATATTCATTGTTTTCGACTCTAAATCGGGAGTCGGTATTTTGAGATATGTAGATAGCCGTGGAAACCCGGAGGGATTCCATCGGCAGAATACTATGTATTTTGAGGATTGTTATTCGAGTATGATATCATTCGAGGAATGATATTTGCTTACTATATCTTTCAAGGAATGTTATTTGAGTATTATCTCAGTCTAGAAATACTATTTGAATACTATTTCAGTTATATATGCTAATGGAAGGCATAACTGTTTTCGAAAGTATATTGTGATACTTGCTTTATGATTTGATTATGGGCTTCTAAGCTAGATATGGGATATTAGTTAGAAGCCAGTTTTTTTTATAAATGCCCTAGGTAAAGGGCGTATGATTTTATTCTTTAGACCGGAAGTAGTTATATTTTCGGTATATGTTAAAGATTATTTTTCCGATAAAGATATCGGGCAACTGTTATTCGATGATTATTTATTTAATGAATATTATTTTGAATATTCATTTAATCCTTATTTATTTAATGAATTTTATTCTGAATATTCATTCAATCATTATTTATTTAAATAATATTATTTTTGAATATTCGTTTAAGGTTTATTTATTTAATAAATATTATTTGGTTATTTATTAAATACTTTTAACACGTTTTAAAATGAGTTATATTATTTAAAGTTATTCTTGACCTTCAACATTTATGAAGGATATTCTATGCTGTATTATTAATTATTTTAAATCAAGGAGAGGTTCCCAAAACACGGTTTTCCATTTGAATCTATCTTTTAAAGAGGATTTAAATACTCGCTCAACTATCCAGAATATGGGAAACCTGATTTAAGTGACTGCTACTCATTTTAAACTCTCAACTCAAAACTGTCAGGGGACAGATATTTTCTCGGAGCAATTTAATTGCTGCAAGTCAAATGTTGTGTTACCACCTCAACAATCGAGGGGTAAATTGATGGAACAAGTCGATATCCATTAACAAGCAATAGCTTGGGAAATATTGGAGAATCTTCCTTTCCAACCTAGATATAACTACTTAGTGGAGTCGTATCAACAAGTATTACACTTGGGGAAAGGGGGACGATCTTTACGTTTCAGAGTCATGGATTTCATCCGAAATAGGAGCGGTATAAGTGGTCGAGTTGCGCCAACCCATCCATTTTTATTGCCCCAAATGGGCCGGGAGATCCAGAAAGGCGGTAGAAAATGTCAGGCTGTCGTGTTCTTCCATCTACATGTAGAAAACATTTTTAGTTGTACGACCTGCTACTGATCATAGTGAGGTTGGGACAACTGGCACGGTGATTACTCCAGTATTGGTTCATCATCCAATTTGGATAATTCTGCAACATGTATTGAAAGGGACTAAAGATAACACCCTTGGTTCAGGTTTACCGATCATGTTGGCAGGGGGTTGAAAAGTGTTCAAAAAAATGAAGTTACAATAAATCCTTGCAACTTCATCTTTTACTTTATGAGTTATGACCCTGATAAAACCTTACTCAGATTATATATGCATAAGTGGATTTTGGGTTACGGGAACCTTATATTAAAATTTCCTCGTAACTTCATCTTTTATATCATATGACTCTGTGGATACCTTACATAACATGAGTTATGGTAATGGAGTTGTTTATACTGAATCACCTTATAACTTCATCTTTTAAGTTATATGTTGATATTCTACTTACATAGCAGATATTTTTCGGAAAGGTTATATTGGTTTACTTTGAAACCTCATCTTTTATATTATACTAGAACTTTGTTCATAATATAGCAAAAGTTTGCAGAAATATTATGAAAATGATATTTGAAATACAACAATGGCACTGTTTTTGGAATACATTCCGATAAGGAAATAATTTCAGTATCGAGATATTTTGACAAATTATTGTCTTATACCCGCTTTATTCTGGGTTGAGTTAAAGGCAGGATTATGCCATACTTTAATTACCTTGCTTAGCTATCGCTCACTCTTGCTATTGTTTCATAAATATTATATAGCAGCGAAGTAGGATACCAAGGATTCGGCGCACATCCCTCATGCGAGTGGTAAGCGCAAGGCATTCTCATGAGCAGTTTCTAGCAGTGATCCTGGAAGTAGTGTGAACCAGTCAGATCAAGCTGGAGCTTTTGGTATTCATCTTATGTATAGATATGAATGGTATGAGAGGGTGGTGAGTATTACAAGGCTAAGTTGGTAATGTACCATTACTTAGGAGTTGTATCAGTAGCAAATTCAAAAGACATTTGGGTATTGTAATAAAGATTATTTATTCCGCAATATTGGTATTTGTATCGTTTCTGAGACTCTAACCTGTGTGTGTGTGAGAGATATATACATTGTGGGGTCATAAGCAGATGAATTGTGTTTATTGTGAGTAAAGCAGGCAAGGCAAGAAGTAAGTGGATCGTGACTACTCTAAATCCCTGACCCCGGATTTGGGGCTGTTACACCCGTGGCATCTAGTGTTAGTGCGTGGGCCCTAGAGACAATACTATAATGTTCTTAGGGTAGACATTTTGATTATTAATAAATTTGTTCTATGGATTTTCTTTCAATTATTTATTATGTCTTTATTAACTGCGATATAAATATTAGAATAATAAATGTCCTTGGAATATAATCATGAATTCTATATCTCTAAGTATGTGACTTAGAAATGAGATTATATGAGTAGTGTTTATAATCCTAAAAGATCCCTAGTCGAGTATTATTATTTGAGGACAATAATAATGCATTAAGACTAGCATGTTTGTTGACTGATGCCCACATCTCATTGGTCATAAGTATGGTGATACTAAAGTCAAAGACATAAGTGCGTGTTAGCAGAACATGGCACTGGATAGACCCACCATGTGAATTCTTCATGGTAAATGTTTTCAAGTGTCATAAGCAATTCTCACAATGATAATGGTGTAATGATCCTTAGACTTGAAATCATTATATTTCTATATGAGAATTAATATACTTTGATTCTACTCAAAGTTACCTTTGACCGGGTAATGATAAAGGTGGACATTGGGTATATTATGAATCATATGAGAAATATGAATGATAGATATAGGATTTAACCCTCCTATTTTAAAAGTGATATTATTGGCCTCTTGATTGAGTGAGACTGTGAAATGCATGGCCATGCTCAAATTGTGATTTGTTTAATAGTCTACTCATCGATCAAGTAAACCAGGATTAAATGTTGAAGAGGATGACATAAACCATGCCTCGAGTTTAATCTATAATATAAGGTTAAAAAGATTATATTACATGGAACATTATTCATTAAAGGTTTAATTGGATCACCAATTATTATTATTACTTGGGTAGCAATGATGTATTACTAGATGCCGCTCATTGTTTATAATTTTATTATTAGATATTAAAATTATTGCCAACATAATAATAACCTAAAGGGTCACACACATAGAACGTTTTAAATGGAGCTTTATTTAAATTACGAATTTAAATAAATTATTATTATTATATTGAATTATTGAATTAATTAAGTGGGACTTGATTAATTAAACAATAATTCGAATTTAATAATAGTACAACCAATAATCGGACTGGGTTTTGGAAGCCCAATCAGAGTAGGGTTCAGCCCACTCTTCTCTCCCTATAAATACATAAGGATGTATTATTTTTAGGGTTTAATATATTCAGAATTTTTAGAAAAAAAAAACCCTTGCCGCTCTACATTAAGGAGAGACTAGAGATAGAGAGAGATTCGAGGCTGCTTCTTGGCTAGTACCAACTCCGGTGATCGTTGGACGATCGGGCGTTCGTGTGGACTAATTAGAGACGTATATCGCAAGGCGGGATACGTGCTGATCATATCAAAGGACCTCCATTAGTCAGCCGTTCGTAAAGCTTCAAAAGGTAAACGATTCTATTCACGAATTAAATATCATTTTTCGCATGGATCCTACGGAGGGTTTCGTTAATTTTTCTGTTTTACGCGTTTTTCCGTTGCATTTTCATGCCTAAACCCTACAATGGCATCAGAGATACTTGCGAAAAGTGTTTAATTCGTTTATATGTTTACTATTTTGATGATGAAAGCATGTTTGCGACTATCATGATTGATGCGTTGTTTTTATGATAACATGAATATTGTATTGATGTATATACTGAAATTGTATAATAATGATGATTGAGATGATCATATGATGATCATATAATCTGTATGTATACTGATATATACATGATATAATTTTGTTCTTGTTATGAGAATCGTATTCGATACGATTTCTGATTGGCTGTGCAAATTTGGTGAAATTTGCATACTGTCTCAGAATTTCGGCGAAAATACCTTTTCGGAAAGGGAAACGGGCGTCTGAACAATACTGACTATGTCACTCGTTCGTCTGTAAGGCGTCTGACCTCGTTTACTGTCTGTAAACAGGGATTTATTGTTTTCAGAATTCTGATTTTAATTTTCTGATTTACACTTTATTTGATTTTGTGATTGGATCATGAAAAATATGATATGGTGTGATATGTTGATGCAATATGAGATGTTCTTAATTGTTATATGAGCATGGTGTATGGTTATGGCCCTAAGACCCATAGGTTAGTGGTTTTGATTATGGTTTGGTTTTTTTTTAAATACGACTTGCATGTCGTTCATTCTTGTAATGATTAAATCTCGAATGTAACTCGAGTTTCACTTGTAAGTTTATTAGATTAGCTTGTTTCATATTTTGTAATATATTTGATGATATGAAGACATGGACGCATACCAAGGAGGCGATCAAATGAGTCATTACAAGGAAGCATGAAGACATGTATTATTTATTATGTTGTATTTGATACCACCATAGTTTGACCTTGATTTTTCCTTTAGCTTGGAAAAATCGCATAGGATTGGGCCATAACCAAGCACGTTTACTTTACGCACTTTACATATATGATGCATGTGATGATGATATGTATACTTAGCAATAATGATGCATGTTTTAATTAGTTTAAACGTGTATGTATTAGATACATCACCCATGCCATGCCTGCTAAACCAGATAAAATCTGTAACGATTCCAGATTTTAAAATTGAACAAAACGAACATGAGATTCCTGTGTTTATGAAACACGGAAATAAGTATGAATTTTTGATTTTTTGATATGGTGCGATTTTGACAAAAATACAAGCAGCGCTTGTAAGAAAGGCGGGTTTTAAGTGAGGCCACTGTGACTCCTCCGTTGGACTGGAAATCAAACCATTGATGAATTTTGAATTGAAGTACTTAGTTCAAGGAAAAATTGGGAATCTCTTGATGATGGGATCATGGTCGTTTTAATAATAAAATCCCTAAATTTAAAATATTAAGTCACTAGATGTCTTCTGTTACGACCAAACTCAACACGCAAGTGCACGTGATCTCAAGTAATACAGATAGCAAATAAGGTTCGTTCCTACAGGGACTCGTTGTTTTGTCTAGTTAATTCACTCACCAATGTATGATTATTATTCGATGCTAAAACAAATAACAATTGGATTTTGTTTACCACTATAATTAATCTAAGAATTATAACTAATTATCAACTACTTGAACTGAGATTTATGTCGAATTACTTATGCAAATAAAACATGGAATTTTAACTTCATTAAACAATCCATCTATAGTCTTCAATTCTCTAGCCCTTTCATGTGATTTGTTAATACCTGATCGAATACACAAAACTGATAAAAGCCAACTTTCGTTGTACCAATACCATCCTAAATAATATCCACAATGAAGATAGAAATCACTTAGTCTTCCAATTATGCTTAGTCCCTATATGTCTATAAAGATTGAAAACATAATGGTTGAAGTACAAGCATTCAATTGATCACATAGTCGTCATAAAACGGTTAGAGTTACGACACTAATTACGAATGATATTCTCACGCATAAACCTATGCTAGCATGGCAAGTTCTAAACTCTTAGATCCACTTTCGCTTCAATAAGAATTAACACACAATTACAGGAGTTAGCTACTCTCCTATAACGAATTAAAACAACCATGATAGGATATCGCATCAATCACACTATAGGCATCGAGAAAATTCAACAAATAAACTTCATGAATAAATCCGCTAAAACCCCATGACAAAGAGTTAGTTCATAATCAAACTAATCGTCACCATGGGTTCTAATGTAAACATGATTGAAGAAAACGAATTAATATTGGAATAATTATCAAGGTTCAAAAGAATACACCCAAACCAAGCATCCACAAGCTAGAAAGAATACAAGAATAAATTGAAAACTATCTTCTTCCTTGCTTCTTCGTGCTTTAAAACTCCGTAGATAATATGTGGTATGTGTCTCTCCTGTTCTCTAGGGTTTTCTTCTCTTTATATAGGCCTCCAGGTGCAACAAGTCGTACTGAATTGTAATTTGACTTCAACTCGAAAAATCAGCAAATCGGGTTCAAAACAGGAAATTTCGTCAGACAGACTGGCGCTGCCGCGCCACGATTGTATAGGATAGCGGCGCTGCCGCGCCAGATAATTACTGCTCCTTTTTCCAGCGGCGCTGCCGCGCCATAGGCAAGCACAAACACGGCGCTGCCGCGCCGTGCCTTCTGTCCAGGAAGACGAATTTTTCCATTTTCTTCGTTTTAGCTCCAAATTGCATTCCGATTGCTCCGCTTCATTCCCATTACACCTGTGATAGATATTCCTGCACAATACCCTTAAAAGAGATCAAAAATACCACAACTCGAGTACAAACAGTCGTTTTAAGCCATACGGACACGTTCTAAGTGAATAAAATACCCACTTATCACACCCCCAAACTTAAACCGATGCTCGTCCTCGAGCATAAACAAACAATTTATTACAACTAACTAGTACCACTTCCGTAGGTGATCACGGTTGCATTTGGCATATGCAACAAGCCCTTTAAACCCCTAGGCAGCCCTAGTGGACGAGTAAGGTCTCGTGAGGGCCTATAGCGAATGTACCCACAAAATCCATCTACTCATGCAACTAACAATGCAATGCATGTATGCAACTAATATGAAAATGCAACGATCCCTTCAAACCAACCAAAACCAATCAACGAGCCAACATCTCAAAGAACACAGTCTTCCAAACAGAGTTCGACCAAATTCCCATCGACCAACAAGACAAACACAGAAACGTGCGTGTGTGCGATGCTCACCAATATACTCCCAAACTAAATCAAGACCATACCTACTCTTAGCCAAAACAACCACAAGCTTACAAACAGAATGAACGCTAGACACAAGAACTCTTAAGAGACACCTTCGCAGTCCATCTGAGTTAGACATGAATTCATGCTTTATTACACAAAAACAACTACACACAACACACATGCTTATTTGACCGTGCAATGGATGAGACCTCGGAAGGATTTTGCAATAATACCCATTTAACGAGCTTTAGGTCAGCGGATCCCAGACCGAAAAAGTCTTAGGTCACTAGGCACAAAGTCCCCAAAGAACTTACTTGCTCGAGTACTAAAGAGCTCACCCTGATCAATTCTGCATAAACACAAAACAAACACAACTCTTTTTTTTTTCTCTTTTTCAACTTTTCTCTCTTTTTTTCTTTTTTTTTTTTTTTTTTTTCGGAATGAGTGCGCTTTGCCTTTTTCTCATCCCACCCTAGACTACTCATCTTTTCAATGAGCCGGCTACTAGCCATTTAACGCCTAGCCTTTATTGACAACTAGCATGAAATCCCTGGTTTCCCCCAAACTTAGACTTAAGTGCTTCTTCGTTTTCAAGAATCTAGCCAACATTCTAAATGTAAACAAGTGGTTAAATTCTAACACCAAACAAGCATGGTCTGATCAAATTCAAAAGCAACCAATGAGACTTATGAAATAGATTTGTTTCTGGCATGCAAGTCAATACTTAGAAACTTAATCAACCCTCTATTCATCACAACCACACTCCAATCAACATCGACTCACCAACGGAAATAGTCAAGTCCTACGGGATCATGAAATATGCATGCAACTAAAATGGACTCACATGATAAATAAAAACTATGCAAACAGAATGCCCTATATGACATGAACATGCAAAAATATGAATGAACTAACTACACATGCAATATGAATCCTACATGAGACACACACTAACTATACAAACCCATACATCACCCCCAAACTTAACATATTCAATGTCCTCATTGAAGGTAATAAGAAAGATAGTAGAAACATACCTAATACATGGGTTGCCTCCCACGAAGCGCTGTCGTTAATGTCATTTAGCCGGACAAATGTGAATCAAATCATGGTGGCTCGAAGATCGCATTTGACTTGTCCTTAGCAGAAGGACCATTCACCCTTTGTTTGATAACCTTCTTGCTTTCTTCCCACATCTTTTCCAAATCAAACTTCACCTTGACTTTTCCACCAATCGATTTTTTCTTTTTCTTCTTTACACCTCTAAGGTGTTTATGCTTCTCCGTCGATTGATAAGAACACTCTTTTACCTCATCATCCTTGTTCCACCTTCTCAACACATTATCTTCACACTCTTTAAAAATCACCAACTCATCATTCAGAAGGACATACTTCAAATGTGGTGGAAGTTTTCCAAGCTTGACATTCGAAAGATCTTGAATGGAAGAATTGTCAATGGAATCACTGATGTGATGCTCGAACTTGTGCATGTCCGAATTTTTGCTCAATAGCTGATCGAACTCCTTTCTCTGACCCGTATCAACCATCTTCAAGCTAAAACACTCTTCCTCCTCTGTCGGAAATTCCATAGCCTTGAACACATTAAAAGTGACCTTTTGATTACTCACCCTCATTGTAAGTTCTCCCTTTTGGACATCAATAAGAGTCCGACCTGTAGCCAAGAATGGTCATCCCAAGATGATAGGGATCTTCTTGTCTTCCTCAAAGTCAAGAATAACAAAGTCGGCTGGAAAGATAAGCTTGTCGACCTTCACCAAAACATCCTCAACTATTCCTCGAGGATAAGTAACTGAACGGTCCGCAAGTTGCAGAGTCATAGTAGTTGGCTTTGGTTCTGGAAGACCAAGTTGCATGAAAACTGATAAGGGCATGAGATTAATACTTGCACCCAAATCACACAAGCATTTGCTGATTGAGAGATCTCCAATAGTACATGGTATGGTAAAGCTTCCAGGGTCCTTCAACTTAGGTGGCAACTTTTGTTGCAAGATGGCACTACATTCTTCCGTCAATGCAACTGTCTCTAGCTCCTCAAGTTTCAATTTCTTCGAAAGAATGCCCTTCATAAACTTCGCATAGCTCGGCATTTGCTCAAGAGCCTCTGCAAATGGTATGTTAATCTGAAGCTTCTTGAAGACATCCAAGAACTTAGCAAACTGCTTGTCAAACTTTTGCCTTTGAACTCGTTTTGGGAATGGAGGAGGTGGAAACACCTTTTCTTCTACTACTTTCTGAGAATTATCACTCTTCCCAGTTACATGAGTCGAGAGAGTAGCATTAGGTACCAAATCAGGAACAGAATCGACCCCAGCGTCAAAATTGTCTTTTTCTTCCAGAAGGGCCGGCGCTGCCGCGCCGTTTTTATACTGGGGAGCGGCGTTGCCGCGCCGCACATTCTGCTCAGAATTTTCATTTTTTTCCTCGGCTGAATTTTCTTCGTTCTGACCTTGTAGACTCTTTCCCGATCGTAAGGTTACTGCCTGGACCTGTTCCTTGTGATCTTTCTTGCCTGGATTCATCTCTGTGTCACTCGGAAGCGTTCCTGGTTGACGGTTCAACAATGCATTGGCTAGTTGCCCAATCTGATTCTCTAAAGTTTTCAACGACACCGCCTGACTCTTGTACATCATTCGAAGCTCTTCCAATTCAGACTTCTCAGACTGATTCAATGAATTCCCTTGAGATGGTTGAAATCCCGGTGGAATGAATGGTTGCCTTGGAGCATAAGGTGGTGGTTGATAGTTCTGATTATATGACCTTGCATTGAACTGCTGATTTTGTGGTTGCTGAACACCACCCTGATTGTTGCTCCAACTGAAATTAGGATGATTCCGATTGTTGGGATGATACACATTAGGTGCTGGTTGCTGAGTTCTCTGAAAGTTACTAACAAACTGTGCTGATTCAGCTGAGATAGCACACAGATTCGTGTCATGAGCCCCTGCACACAATTCACAAACCATAGCAACCTGGTTAGTCCCATGATTAGAAAGGGAATCTACCTTCATTGTCAACGCTTTGAGTTGAGCAGCAATAGCAGTAGCTGCATCCAAGTCAAGAACTCCAGCCACTTTAGCAGGTGGCAAGCGTTGAGTAGGATTCTGAAACTCATTGGCCGCCATCATCTCGATAAGATTATAGGCATCCTCATAGCTTTTTGCCCACAGTGCTCCTCCAGAAGCTGCATCAAGCATAGGCCTTGACTGAGCTCCCAATCCATTATAGAAATTGCTGATTACCATCCAATCCGGCATCCCATGATGAGGACAACGTGCCAAAATCTCCTTGTACCTTTCCCAAGCTTCCCCCAAAGATTCCTGGGGTTGCTGAGCAAACTGAGAAATAGAATTCCTATAAGCTGCTGTCTTCGCCATGGAGAAATACTTCGTCAAGAACTTTTGAGCACAGTCTGCCCATGTTTTAATAGAACCTGATGGCATAGAATGTAACCAACTCTTGGCTTTATCCCTAAGAGAGAAGGGAAATAGCCTCAATCTGATTGCGTCATCAGTAACTTCGTTGAATTTGAAGGTATCACAGATCTCAAGAAAGTCCCTAATATGAGCATTGGGATCTTCAGCAGGACTACCCCCAAACTGAACCGTATTCTGAATCATCTGAATGATGTTTGGCTTAAGCTCGAAATTATTTGCCCCAATAGCTGGACGAACAATGCTGGTATGAATGTCCTCCACTTTTGGCTGAGAGAATTCACTCAAAGCCTTCGCTGGTTGTGCTTGATCTTCCATATCTTCTTTTGATTCACGATTGTTTTCTACACTGATGTTCTCAAAGTCAAGTTTCCTTCGTGCTAGTTCTTCTCTTCTTGCTAATTCTTCTCTACGTGCTCGAGCTCGTGTACGCATACACTCTCAATAAGTACCTGAAATTTACCAACTAGAAAATTGGTGAGAAACGTCCTAGTCACCGAACTTTAATGACCACTGATGGTAAATACTGAAACTAAACAAATAAAACCGGAGTCCCCGGCAGCGGCGCCAAAAACTTGTTACGACCAAACTCAACACGCAAGTGCACGTGATCTCAAGTAATACAGATAGCAAATAAGGTTCGTTCCTACAGGGACTCGTTGTTTTGTCTAGTTAATTCACTCACCAATGTATGATTATTATTCGATGCTAAAACAAATAACAATTGGATTTTGTTTACCACTATAATTAATCTAAGAATTATAACTAATTATCAACTACTTGAACTGAGATTTATGTCGAATTACTTATGCAAATAAAACATGGAATTTTAACTTCATTAAACAATCCATCTATAGTCTTCAATTCTCTAGCCCTTTCATGTGATTTGTTAATACCTGATAGAATACACAAAACTGATAAAAGCCAACTTTCGTTGTACCAATACCATCCTAAATAATATCCACAATGAAGATAGAAATCACTTAGTCTTCCAATTATGCTTAGTCCCTATATGTCTATAAAGATTGAAAACATAATGGTTGAAGTACAAGCATTCAATTGATCACATAGTCGTCATAAAACGGTTAGAGTTACGACACTAATTACGAATGATATTCTCACGCATAAACCTATGCTAGCATGGCAAGTTCTAAACTCTTAGATCCACTTTCGCTTCAATAAGAATTAACACACAATTACAGGAGTTAGCTACTCTCCTATAACGAATTAAAACAACCATGATAGGATATCGCAGCAATCACACTATAGGCATCGAGAAAATTCAACAAATAAACTTCATGAATAAATCCGATAAAACCCCATGACAACGAGTTAGTTCATAATCAAACTAATCGTCACCATGGGTTCTAATGTAAACATGATTGAAGAAAACGAATTAATATTGGAATAATTATCAAGGTTCAAAAGAATACACCCAAACCAAGCATCCACAAGCTAGAAAGAATACAAGAATAAATTGAAAACTATCTTCTTCCTTGCTTCTTCGTGCTTTAAAACTCCGTAGATAATATGTGGTATGTGTCTCTCCTGTTCTCTAGGGTTTTCTTCTCTTTATATAGGCCTCCAGGTGCAACAAGTCGTACTGAATTGTAATTTGACTTCAACTCGAAAAATCAGCAAATCGGGTTCAAAACAGGAAATTTCGTCAGACAGACTGGCGCTGCCGCGCCACGATTGTATAGGATAGCGGCGCTGCCGCGCCAGATAATTACTGCTCCTTTTTCCAGCGGCGCTGCCGCGCCATAGGCAAGCACAAACACGGCGCTGCCGCGCCGTGCCTTCTGTCCAGGAAGACGAATTTTTCCATTTTCTTCGTTTTAGCTCCAAATTGCATTCCGATTGCTCCGCTTCATTCCCATTACACCTGTGATAGATATTCCTGCACAATACCCTTAAAAGAGATCAAAAATACCACAACTCGAGTACAAACAGTCGTTTTAAGCCATACGGACACGTTCTAAGTGAATAAAATACCCACTTATGATCTTCCAATGGGTAACACTCGTCAAGACCTAGATCGAGAAAGAGTGGGTTCGCCAAAGCGAAGCACTCCAATCTATCGTGGTAAGGCGCGATGAAGTAAATATGATACTTAACTGTTAGACCATTGGGTTAGAGTTAACTAAGTTACCACAATAGGATTGTGAACTTAGAGGCATGGAGTTTGGTATGATTTATTGGATAAATGTGGACAAATGTTGTTCTACCAGACTTTCCAAGAGTTATATATGATATAATTGACAAGAGTTGTGTACCTAAATAAATCATGTTTTGGGAGTAAAGCCAAAGCTGACCTTAAGCATGACGAAATATGGATCTTGGCTCACTAGAAGGATTTAGAGTAATGCCTTCCGAATTAATAGTTAGGGCTATTGATTTGATAAAAATAGTGAGAGATATATATTGTGAATATATATAGATAATCATTAGAACATAATTTAATAAATCTGCAACTAACTTATTTTATGCATTTTAACATTGTAGATATCTAAATGGCAAACTCAAACAATTTCTCTGTGCGATCAGTCCTTGAGAAGGAAAAACTGACAGGAACCAACTTCCTTGATTGGCAAAGGAATTTGAGGATTGTCCTCAGGTAGGAGCGAAAGCTTTATGTCCTTGATATTCCTCACCCTGGACCTCTTGCTGCTGAAGCAACCGACGCTCAACAAAATGCTTATCAGAAGCATCTTGATGATTCTACGGATATCTGTTGTTTGATGCTAGCGACTATGAGTCCTGAGCTTCAGAAACAACATGAGCGTATGGACGCTTATGACATGATAGAGCACCTCAAAAGGATGTTTGAGGGTCAAGCTCGTCAAGAGAGGTTTGATGTAAGCAAAGCGTTGTTGTTCGCACAAAATCACGCAAGCGTACACGGTCACAAGTAATATATGAATAAGTCAAGTTCGTTCCCAGAGAGACTGGTTTAGGTTACTACAGTTATGCACTTATGCAACAATGTATGGCTATTGTTCAATGCTAAGACAAGTATCAAAGTTGTGTTGTGATTAACTAATTTAACTAAGCAAATTACCAAGACTATAATTAACTAAGGAGTTTACTGTCGATTTACTTATGAGAATAAAACATGGGATCCTAACTTCATTAAATACTTCATTCAGAGTCTTATGTCTTTAATCAATGTATGTGACGGTTGTGACAACTAATCGGATAACACGAAATCAGTACACGTTACCTTTCAGTATACGTATACCAAACCACTCAAACATCCACAAAAGAGATAGAATTTGAGCAGACACCAATTATGCTTAGACCCTATATGTCTATAAGATTTGAAAACATAACGGTTTAACGAGCAAGTTATCCATTCAGATTACATAGGGCAGGTAAGATGGTTAAAATCACCTACGAATCATGCATGACAAACATACATAAACCTATGCTAGCATGGCAAGTTTTAAACCTCTATATCCACTTTCGCAATCAATAGAGATTAACAGACAACTTAGATGTTAGCTACGCATCCAAGAAGAATAAGAACAACCAAACTAGGTTATCAATAAGTCATCACACACAAATCTATAAAACAACTAACTACTGAAATCCATAGATAAATCCGTTAGAATCCCACGACAACGATTAGTTCATAATCGAACCGTTCATCATCGTGGGTTCTGATGAAAACATGATAATAAATATGTCTGGAATTCTAAATAAAAGTACTAGGGTTTATGAAGAAAAAAACGAGAATCCAAAGTATCGCTTGATTATAAGAATACAAAGATAAGTTGAAAACTAGATCTTCGTAATCAGCCGTCTTCTTGTTCTCCTTGCCGGTGGATGGATATGTATGTATGTATATCAATATATATCTCTGAAATCGTCCACCAAGTGTTTAAATAGGCCTTTTTGTTGACTGGTCTTCGCTGGTTTCCATATCAGAATTGAATTCAGCAATCTTCAGCATTCTTCAAGCGCGGGCGCGCCCTTCCCAAGCGCGGGCGCGCTCAAACAGTAACTTTCAGGCGTGGGGGCGCTTGAATGAAGCGCGGGGGCGCTTGGCTTCTGTCAGAAATCTTCAAAACTGATTTTCATGAGTTTTCTTCGCGCTCTCAAGTCCCGAAACTTCTCGACTTCCACAATAATGCTCAATCACCACCACATAATCAAATTAGCTCCACGACTCTGCCAACAATGCAACTCTGCACGATCTAACACAAAACACATTAAAAACACCACGTACTTGAGTACAAACAGTCAATTTAAGCCGATTTGAAGCATTCCAAGTAGATATAAAATCCACTTATCACACACCCAAACTTAAACCGATGCTTGTCCTCAAGCATAAACAGACTTTATATACAATGCAATGCATGAATGCAACTAATATGCTAATGCAAATGATCCCCTCAGACTAACCACAACCAATCAACAAGCCAACATCTCAAGGAATGCAATCTTCCAAACAGAGTTCGACCAAATCCCCTTATACTAACAAAACAAACACAGAAACGTGCGTGTGTGCGATGCTCATCAATATACTCCCAACTAAATCAAGACCATATCATATTCTTCATCAAAACAACCACAAGCTTAAAAACAGAATGAACTCTATACTCAAGAAATCACTAAAAGACACCTCAACCTCCACCTTGAGTTAGACAGGAAATCATGCTTTATTATGACACACATGCTTATTTGACCGTGCAATGGATGAGACCCCAAAAGGCTTATACAATAATACCCATGTAGCGAGCTTTAGGTTAGCGAATCCCAGACCGGAAAAGTCTTAGGTCACTAGGCACAAAGTCCCCTAGAACTTAATTGCTCGAGTATTAAAGAGCTCACCCTGATCAATTATGCATAAACACAACTCCTTTTTTTTTTCTTTTTCTCTTTTTTTTTTTAATTTCGGAATGAGTGCATTTTGCTTTTCCTCATCCCTCCCTAGACAACTCATTTTTAACAATGAGCGGCTACTAGCCATTTGACGCCTAGCCTTTATTAACAACTAGCATGAAATCCCTGTTTTCCCCCAAACTTAGACTTAAGTGCTTCTTCGTTTTCAAGAGAATAGACGAACATTCTAAATGTAAGCAAGTGATTAAATTCTAACATCTAAACAAACATGGTCTGATCAAATCTAAAAGAAACCAATGAGACTTATGAAAATGATTTGTTTCTGGCATGCAAGTCAATTCCTAGGAACTTAAATCAACCCTCTATTCATCATCACCACACTCCACTCAACATCAACTCACCAATGGAAATAGCCAAGTCCTAAGGGATCATGAAATATGCATGCTATGCAAATGCAACTAAATGGACTCACATGATAGATATAAACACTAATGCAAACAGAATGCTCTAAATGACAAAAACATGCAAAGATATGAATGAATTAACTATATATGCAATATGAATCCTATATGAACACACACTAACATTACCATTCCTTAATTATCAACCTCACACTGAATCCCAAATGTGCCTAGGGGGAAACAAAACAAACTCTTTTTTTGTCTTTTTTTTTTGTGTGAACAGTAACCCCTGCGCAGGCGCGCTCCTGGAAGGCGCGGGCGCGCTCTGCTACTGTTCATGAATTTTTTTTTTCACACAGAATACTAATACTGCATATTCGCGTGGGTTGCCTCCCATGAAGCGCTTGTTTTACGTCAATAGCTTGACGTGAATCCATTTTCATCCAGTTGCAAGAACGGTGAACGTCAATTCACGGTTCACCGTATTACCAATGTCATAATTCAGCCACTGACCATTAACCTTCAACGCTTCGTCCGGAAACTTATGGAAAATCTCTACTGCATCATGCGGCAATGCTGATTTAACCGTGATAGGCACCGACCACCTCGACTTATGCTTTCCTGGAAAAAATCTGAAGCGAGACTTGAAACGCAGAACTAGCTGACCAGGCACAAAAGACTGTTTCACCACCCCTCTTTCATGCCAGTCCTTAACCTTCTCCTTATATAGCCTGTTGCTCTCGTAGACTTTACCATACCTCAATTGATCCTGCAGTGGTTGGAGTTCAAGTGTAGGAGCTTCTTCCATAGATGGTTTAAGTCGCTTCTGAGAATTGTTCAGCTCTGCTAATCCAAGAGATTCGAATGGCGCATCAATTTTTCTTTTCCACGGAGGTGCATTCAACAACTGAAGTTGCTCTACTCTTTCTTCGTCTTCGATCTCAGAATCCCCTATCAAGACTCTCTCCACTGTATCTGACTTCAGCGGTTGTTCAATCTCTGTATTGACGACAGAATCGACCATCTCCAATTTAAAGCACTCTTCTTCCTCAGTTGGAAATTTCATTGCCTTGAACACGTTAAAAGTGACCTTCTGATTTTGAACCCTCATTGTAAGCTCTCCTTTCTGCACATCGATCAAAGTTCGGCCTGTAGCTAAGAACGGTCTTCCCAAGATAATCGGAATCTTCTTGTCTTCCTCAAAGTCCAGAATAACAAAATCAGCAGGAAAAATAAACTTATCCACCTTAACCAAGACATCCTCTACTATACCTCTAGGATATGTGACAGACCTGTCAGCCAGATGTAAGGACATAGTAGTAGGTTTAGGCTCCGGCAGCCCAAGTTGCATGAAGACAGACAACGACATCAGATTAATACTAGCTCCCAAGTCACACAAGCACTTGTTGAAAGATAGATTGCCGATACTGCATGGTATGGTGAAACTCCCTGGATCCTTGAGTTTAGGAGGTAACTTCTGCTGTAGGATAGCACTACATTCTTCTGTTAAAGCAACGGTCTCCAACTCCTCGAGTTTCAACTTCCGAGATAAAATACCCTTCATGAACTTCGCGTAGCTTGGCATTTGTTCTAGAGCTTCCGCAAAAGGTATATTGATATGCAACTTCTTGAAAACTTCGAGAAACTTAGCAAACTGCTTGTCCAACTTCTGCTTCTGAAGATGTTTAGGGAATGGTGGAGGAGGATAGACTTCCTTGGTCTCTGTAGCCTGCTTCGGAATAGATTTCTCAGTAGAATGGTCATTTTTCTCCGCATCGTTTCCCCCTGGCTAGCTTTTTCTTCATTTTTTTCCACTTCTGGAAGAAGGTCAGGCGCGGGCGCGCTCCCTAGGGCACGGGCGCGCTCCTCATTCTGCTGGATTTTCAAATTTTTTCCGTTTTGCTCTGTTTCTGAGTTCTGATCATTCGTAACCTTTCCAGATCGCAAGGTAACTGCTTTTACATGTTCCTTGACCTCCTGTTTGCCTGGATTAGCTTCCGTATCACTAGGGAGAGTTCCCTGTGGTCTATTCAACAAAGCATTGGCAATTTGACCGATCTGATTCTCCAGAGTCTTGATTGACACAGCTTGGCTCTTGCACATTAGCCTCAATTCCTCCAATTCAGATTTTTCATTGGACGATTGCCCCACATTGCCTTGAGATGGTTGTTGAAAACCTGGTGGTTGATATGGTTGCCTTGGAGCATACTGTTGTTGAAAACCAGAAGGGTTAAATGGCTTAGCTCCATATTGCTTACCTTGATACTGCTGATATGGCTGTTGTGGCTGTTGCTGACCACCCTGATTGTTACTCCAACTGAAATTCGGATGGTTCCGGTTATTCGGATGATAGGCGTTAGGCACTGGTTGCTGTGGTCTCTGGAAATTGCTAACAAACTGTGCCGATTCACTAGATATGGCACATTGAGTCGTGTCATGTGCACCTGCACATAGCTCACAAACACTAGCCACCTGCTGAACTCCATAGTTAGACAAGGAATCCACCTTCATAGACAGAGCCTTTAGCTGAGCTGCTATTGCCGTAGCTGCATCCACTTCCAGAATTCCTGCCACTTTACCTTGTGATAACCTCTGGCATTCCGATTTTTCCTGCCACGAATTTTTCCATTTTCTTCGTTTTAGCTCCAAATTGCATTCTGATTGCTCCGCTTCATTCCCATTACACCTGTGATAGATATTCCTGCACAATACCCTTAAAAGAGATCAAAAATACCACAACTCGAGTACAAACAGTCGTTTTAAGCCATACGGACACGTTCTAAGTGAATAAAATACCCACTTATGATCTTCCAATGGGTAACACTCGTCAAGACCTAGATCGAGAAAGAGTGGGTTCGCCAAAGCGAAGCACTCCAATCTATCGTGGTAAGGCGCGATGAAGTAAATATGATACTTAACTGTTAGACCATTGGGTTAGAGTTAACTAAGTTACCACAATAGGATTGTGAACTTAGAGGCATGGAGTTTGGTATGATTTATTGGATAAATGTGGACAAATGTTGTTCTACCAGACTTTCCAAGAGTTATATATGATATAATTGACAAGAGTTGTGTACCTAAATAAATCATGTTTTGGGAGTAAAGCCAAAGCTGACCTTAAGCATGACGAAATATGGATCTTGGCTCACTAGAAGGATTTAGAGTAATGCCTTCCGAATTAATAGTTAGGGCTATTGATTTGATAAAAATAGTGAGAGATATATATTGTGAATATATATAGATAATCATTAGAACATAATTTAATAAATCTGCAACTAACTTATTTTATGCATTTTAACATTGTAGATATCTAAATGGCAAACTCAAACAATTTCTCTGTGCGATCAGTCCTTGAGAAGGAAAAACTGACAGGAACCAACTTCCTTGATTGGCAAAGGAATTTGAGGATTGTCCTCAGGTAGGAGCGAAAGCTTTATGTCCTTGATATTCCTCACCCTGGACCTCTTGCTGCTGAAGCAACCGACGCTCAACAAAATGCTTATCAGAAGCATCTTGATGATTCTACGGATATCTGTTGTTTGATGCTAGCGACTATGAGTCCTGAGCTTCAGAAACAACATGAGCGTATGGACGCTTATGACATGATAGAGCACCTCAAAAGGATGTTTGAGGGTCAAGCTCGTCAAGAGAGGTTTGATGTAAGCAAAGCGTTGTTGTTCGCACAAAATCACGCAAGCGTACACGGTCACAAGTAATATATGAATAAGTCAAGTTCGTTCCCAGAGAGACTGGTTTAGGTTACTACAGTTATGCACTTATGCAACAATGTATGGCTATTGTTCAATGCTAAGACAAGTATCAAAGTTGTGTTGTGATTAACTAATTTAACTAAGCAAATTACCAAGACTATAATTAACTAAGGAGTTTACTGTCGATTTACTTATGAGAATAAAACATGGGATCCTAACTTCATTAAATACTTCATTCAGAGTCTTATGTCTTTAATCAATGTATGTGACGGTTGTGACAACTAATCGGATAACACGAAATCAGTACACGTTACCTTTCAGTATACGTATACCAAACCACTCAAACATCCACAAAAGAGATAGAATTTGAGCAGACACCAATTATGCTTAGACCCTATATGTCTATAAGATTTGAAAACATAACGGTTTAACGAGCAAGTTATCCATTCAGATTACATAGGGCAGGTAAGATGGTTAAAATCACCTACGAATCATGCATGACAAACATACATAAACCTATGCTAGCATGGCAAGTTCTAAACCTCTATATCCACTTTCGCAATCAATAGAGATTAACAGACAACTTAGATGTTAGCTACGCATCCAAGAAGAATAAGCACAACCAAACTAGGTTATCAATAAGTCATCACACACAAATCTTTAAAACAACTAACTACTGAAATCCATAGATAAATCCGTTAGAATCCCACAACAACGATTAGTTCATAATCGAACCGTTCATCATCGTGGGTTCTGATGAAAACATGATAATAAATATGTCTGGAATTCTAAATAAAAGTACTAGGGTTTATGAAGAAACAAACGAGAATCCAAAGTATCGCCTAATTAGAAGAATACAAAGATAAGTTGAAAACTAGATCTTCGTAATCAGCCGTCTTCTTGTTCTCCTTGCCGGTGGATGGATATGTATGTATGTATATCAATATATATCTCTGAAATCGTCCACCAAGTGTTTAAATAGGCCTTTTTGTTGACTGGTCTTCGCTGGTTTCCATATCAGAATTGAATTCAGCAATCTTCAGCATTCTTCAAGCACGGGCGCGCCCTTCCCAAGCGCGGGCGTGCTTAAACAGTAACTTTCAGGCGCGGGGGCGCTTGAATGAAGCGCGGGGCGCTTGGCTTCTGTCAGAAACCTTCAAACTGATTTTCATGAGTTTTCTTCACGCTCTCAAGTCCCGAAACTTCTCGACTTCCACAATAATGCTCAATCACCACCACATAATCAAATTAGCTCCACGACTCTGCCAACAATGCAACTCTGCACGATCTAACACAAAACACATTAAAAACACCACGTACTTGAGTACAAACAGTCAATTTAAGCCGATTTGAAGCATTCCAAGTAGATATAAAATCCACTTATCAGTTGTATGCATGCAAACAGGGAGATTGAGACCCGGTTGGACCGCATGTTCTAAAGATGATAGGGTATTTGGAAACCCTTGAGAATTTGGGTTACCCGGTTTTACCGGAACACCAAGTAGATTTGATCTTGCAGTCTTTGAACAACAACTACACTCAATTTGTTATAAACAATATTATGAGTGAGATAGACAAAACACCTACCGAATTATTGGCATTATTGAGGACTGTTGAGACCAATATGTCAAAGGCTAACCCTGCTCCCATAATGATGGTGAATAAAGGGAATGCCAAAGGAAAGGGGAAATGGAAAGGCGAGAAGAAGATTGGATCTAAATCTGCTAATCTGAAGCCTGCTTTCAAAAAGGCTTTGAAGCCTACTGGAGGTGTTGCAAAAGGTGCTGCAAAGGGTGATGTATGTCACTTTTGCAAGAAGCCGGGTCATTGGAAGCGTAATTGTCAAGCTTATTTGGAGGATCAGAACCTGAAGGGTATGAAGTCTGTGAAGATTTCTGATTCAGGTATGTATGTTATAGAAGTCAATTTGTCTACTTCTATATCATGAGTATTGGATACTGGATGTGGTTCTCACATTTGTATAAATGTGCAGGAACTGCGAAGGAGTAGGACTTTGGCGAAAGGAGAAGTCGACCTACGCGTTGGCAATGGAGCAAAGGTTGCTGCTTTGGCTGTAGGGACTTATAATTTATCGTTGCCCACTGGGTTTATTTTAGAACTTGAAAACTGTTTTAACGTGCCTGCGATTTGCAGAAACATTATTTCTGTTTCTTGTTTGGACAAGAAAGGTTTTTCCTTTACAATTCAGAACAATAGTTGTTTCTTTGGTTTGAATAATGTTACCTATGGGGTTGCACGTTTATTTAATGGTTTATATGTTCTTGATCTTGATATTCCTGTCTATAACGTAAATAATAAACGTATTAAGGCTAATGACTCAAATCAAACATACCTTTGGCATTGTCGTTTAGGCCATATAAATGAGAAACGCATTTCCAAGTTACATAAGGATGGATACTTGGATAAGTTTGATTTTGAATCATACGAAGAATGTGAACCTTGTCTCATTGGAAAAATGACTAAAGCTCCTTTTACTGGAATGGGTGAGAGGGCCACCGAACGATTAGAACTCATACATAGTGATGTATGTGTGACGCCCTCCAAATCCGGGGTACAGATTTGGGAGGTCACTCGACCAACAACACACAATATACCTGAATAAAACACATGCATAATATAATAATAACATAACATACCCCTTAACCAAGACCGCATCCAGATTATGGCATTGAACACAAGATTCTACAATCTTTATTAATACAAACCAGTTTTATCAGAGTTATTACATCACAACTTAAGTTCAGAGCTAGACATCTAGTCTAACAATATAAAACAAACACCTACCCTGCCAATGACAACCACTCGAGGAGCTCTCCTAGCTGCCGGTGAACTATCTGTCACGTTGTGCCGACTTATACTCTCATTTCACTAGAATAGGGTTAGAAAACAACAAGCAAGAGTGAGCCAAACGTGCTCAGCAAACATCATATATATATATATATATCCAATGTAGTCTCATAATGAAAAGAAATCACAAGAATTTGAATCAATGCTGAATGCATGATTTTATCAACCTCTTCTGAAGAAAACAGATTAGAATTGGATTTTTATTTATCTCATTCAAATCAAAGGTTGAGCTGCTGGCCAGCCACGCATCAACCCCGGACCCGCTTATAGCAAAGCCCTTCCCTGGATCCTTGGCCATCCTGGCCTTAATTTTCAACGACCAATAATTTGGTCCGACCATTACTGGTCTATTTTTCAAAACATTTCCAATTCGATCTCAACACATAAGCAATACATGCTTCAATAATAATCACAACAAGAATAAAATAATATGACAATATCAAGAGTTTCATCTGACAATCAATCACAATGAGGGTGAAATAGTATGATAATAGCCAAAGAGCTTCATCTGACAATCAATCACACCGAGGGTGAAATAGTATAATGAATTGCAAAAGAGCTTCTACTGATTAAGATCAAATAAGGTCCGTGAAACAAGTTCGGGATTGTTTCACAGAAGCAACACATCCGTTTCAAGAAATTACAAGGTTATAATATACACAAGTGAATCGAAGGCGAGGATTCTCAATATTCGACAAAATTGTGACAATTAAAGGAATCGGGAATTTTTTTCATGGAAACAATGTTATCGGTTCAGATACAGGATAAGAATTGAATCATTGGTGTTGGTTTTATGGAAACATTCATATAATAACTCAGAGTAATAGTAACCAAGGATTTGTGAAAGAAATAGACACTTGCCTGGTCCGACGCAGTCAACTTCTACCGTTGCTATTCTACCTTCTCATTTCCCTTGCCTCGGGAACTCGATTCTATAATACACAACTCATATTAGTACATCTCATCATTTATTCTATCCTCGATATATCACTCATAATCATTTTTTCAAGTCTAAACAGCCTATCGGGCCAATTTCGAGATGTATCGAACGCCCGACCTATTTTCCGATAGACAACTCAGACACAAATCTTTATATAAAACTTTTACGGACACTAAACACATTATTCCACTTTATATAAACCATATAGCGCTTATAAATATTTTTAAAATATCACACGAAGCTTATTTGAATTTAAATAAGTCGCAAACAAATTTTTAAATCAAAAATCGGATTTTTAAACCCAATATAAGTATTTAAATGCAAATAAATCAATTAATAAAATTAATTGACACTCTTTAAATGCTCAAACCATTTTTAAATAATAAAACAGGTTTGAAAATAATTAAACTGATTTTTTAATTAATTAAATCTAATTAATAATTAATTTTTAAGAATTAACTGATTAAAAGAATTAACCAATTAATTAAATAAATCAATTATTAATTAAATATAATTACAATAATTAAGTTTAATCAATTTTCGAATTTAAAATAATAAATATAATTTTCCAGAATTTTTCTGAATAAAAAATATATTTTTAAAATAAAAATATGAATTTTTAAAGATTTTAAACTATTTTTGAATTATTTTTAAAAATAAAATTCAAAAACAGTTTTCTGAAAATATTTTAGGGTTTCGAAGATTGAAACCGGGTTAGAAAAACGGGTTAACGGGTCGGGAAGAACACAAACGGGTCGGGAAGAACAACCCGGATTTTTCCAGAAACCGGCGACCAAACCCAGATTCCGGCGACCTGGAAACGTGATAAAATTTGGGGCTTTTTGTACCAAAACATTCCTCAACAATACAGCAATCTATTCCGTTCAAAAACAAACCAAAACACAGCCGGAATCCTAATCCCGACCAAATTCTGGCGACCTCGAACAAATTTTCCGATCTACCAAAATCCTACATGAAACTCTACGTTCTTTATGTTAAAATGAAGCTAAGAACACATACAACAAAAACCCTCTATCAAAAGTTATGTCAGATCATTCATATGAACGGACTATTAAAAAGAAAAATCGGGCAAAACCCTAGAAATCGAATTTCTCAAAATCGAACATAAACATGAAATTAAAACATGGATTCCTGCTAATTAGAACCCTAGGAACATGTTAGAAGCAACCAATTGAACGGAGAATCAACAGAATGAAAATCCCCAATTCGGGTATAAACCCTAATTTTAATTCGAAAATTGAAAAATTCATATAAAATCGAAAAATTACCAGATGATGATGAGGTTGTAATATTCTGAAACTAGAGCTCAAGATCTTTGATTTGAGTATTTGAACTTCACTTTCTGATTTCAATAACACCTCCAAAAGTTTGTTTGATTATTCAAGAACACCAAGAACACGAAGAACACGGTTCAGGGATTTTTACGTTTTTGAGATTATGAAATGCAGATTATGCGAGGTTCAAGGTACGATTCGTCTTTTTATATTTTTGGAAAAATAATACCCCAAACAACATTTTTGGATCGATATAGATCCACTGGATCGTTTAAAAACCCTAATTAGGTTAAAAACACGTTTTACGAGAAGATAATTATCTACAAAGACTGATAGTTATCCAAATCAATACATATCATTATATAACTAATGCTCAAGAATACTGGGGCTATAACAGATGAAATATTAATATAAACGATATATCTGTCACCCTGGACAATTAGGGTTTGGAACAATTTTTCCCTTTTTGAACAAAACGAATTATACTAACAAGATCAAATAGATAGGGATGAAATGGTACGAATAATTCTTTCGATAACGATTCGAATACGGAAGACGAATGGATTATAATGATATACAAAATTCCAACGGGGCCCTTGAATTTTCAAAACGGGGCTCAAAATTGAATAAGATTCCAAATGACGAAATATTTGAAAGGGGCTTTCGACTCACCAAGTAACACATAATCACTTAATAATCGTAACTTAATAATATTCAAATTATTCCACAAGAAATATTTTACACCAAATATATCATTTATATTATTAATAAAATTCACGGATATTACATCCTTCCCCCCTTAATAGGATTCTGTCCTCAGAATCTAATCGAGGAAACAACTGAGGATACTCTTCTAGCATATCACTCTCTAATTCCCAAATACATTCTCCTACCTTAGAACTTCTCCACAAAACTTTAACTAATGCTACAATCTTATCAATGCGCGCATCATACTCAGTTAACCAATCCATTCCTAAAATCACACCAAATTCTCTCAACTTAAAGGGTAACAAATTGACATAAAAACGATTTCCTAGAATCTTATCTTCACAACGGGGACAACATAAACTGACCGGTATACGATTTCGGTTAGCTATCTCTATGTTTAACACTCCATTTAAAGGTTCCATTAAACAATTTAAATTATGAGCAAACGTCTCAGAAATAAATGACTTAGTAGTTCCTGAATTTATTAGAAGTGTACCTGCCACCACATCAGTGTCACTAACTGCTCCTCTCATCGTCATGTTATAAGTTCTGGCTTGCGACTGCTCATTGACAGCGGGAGGTGCCTCTATCGCTTGAATCATGTTGTTCACGGGTACCGGTGCCCTGCAATCCTTCATCATATGACCTGGTTTCTTGCATCGATAACACACAACACCTATCTTGCAATCCCTGGAATAGTGACCCTTCTGGTTGCAATTAAAACATGTCCTTTTTGCCTAACACCTACCTTGTTGGACATGGTGCGATCGATGATGAGTCTAGGAGATCTTCCAATTAGTTTCTGGGGTTATGCTCTGGAAACGGCTGCACACACACTTAACCGAGTTCCTACTAAATCGGTTCAAATTACACCATATGAGATATGGACTGAGAGCATGTCCTTTTTGAAAGTATGGGGATGCGAAGCATTTGTGAAACGTTTAGTCACTGACAAGCTAGGACCGAAATCAGACAAATGTAATTTTGTGGGATACCCAAAAGAAACTAAAGTGTATTATTTCTATAATCGTACCGAGAGCAAAGTGTTTGTTGCTCGAACTGCTGTATTTCTTGAAAGAGAACTGTTCTCTAAGAAAAACAGTGGGAGTATGATAGATCTTGATGAAGTTCGAGAACCACAGAATGACATTGAACCAGAGTTGGAACATGAGCACGAAGTACATGAAAATGTTACTGCTCAAGAAACACAGGTTGTTCGTAGATCTGGTAGGATTCGCCACGAGCCTGAGAGATATTATGGATTTCTCTTAACTCAGACTGGCGATGTAATGCTTATGGATGAAGATGAGCCTCTTACCTATCAGGATGCTATGAATAGTCCAGATTCTGAGAGATGGTTGGAAGCTATGAAATCTGAGATGGATTCCATGTATGAAAACAAAGTATGGACATTGGTTGAACCACCTGAAGGGGTAAAACCTATTGGGTGCAAATGGGTTTTCAAGAAGAAAACAGACATGGATGGTAATGTAACGACCTACAAAGCAAGACTAGTGGCGAAAGGTTTCAAAAAAATTCATGGTATTGACTATGATGAAACTTTCTCACCAGTAGCTATGGTCAAGTCCATCAGGATTTTGCTTGCGATAGCAGCTTACTATGACTATGAAATCTGGCAAATGGATGTCAAAACCGCTTTCTTAAATGGGAGCTTAGAAGAGGATGTGCATATGATACAACCAGAAGGTTTTGTCGATCCGAGATTTGCTAGAATGGTATGTAAGCTACTACGATCTATTTATGGATTGAAGCAGGCCTCAAGGAGTTGGAACATTCGTTTTGATATAACAGTCAAAGAGTTTGGCTTTATTCAAAATGAAGATGAGCCTTGTGTATACAAGAAGGTTAGTGGGAGCAAAGTGGCATTCCTAGTATTATATGTTGATGATATATTACTAATAGGGAATGACATACCTTCTCTTCAGGCTGTTAAGACTTGGTTGGGAAAAAGTTTCTCAATGAAAGACTTAGGCGATGCTACCTATATATTAGGGATCAAGATCTATAGAGATAGATCTAGAAGATTAATCGGCTTAAGTTAGAGTACATACATTGACAAAGTATTGCATCGTTTTGGGATGCAAGAGGCAAAGAGGGGATTTGTCCCTGTGTCTCATGGGATAGTGATGTCAAAAGAAAACTGTCCTAAATCATTAGATGATAAGGACCGTATGAAAAAGGTACCATATGCTTCTGCAATTGGTTCAATAATGTATGCAATGATATGTACTCGACCTGATGTTTCGTATGCTTTGAGCATGACGAGAAGATACCAGTCTAATCCAGGTGAAGGTCACTGGACGGCAGTCAAGAATATTCTTAAGTACCTCAAGAGAACTAAAGATTCATTCTTGGTATATGGAGGAGATGAGAAGCTAGTTGTAAGAGGTTACACTGATGCTAGTTTCCAAACAGACAGAGACGATACTGTGTCTCAATCTGGGTTTGTGTTTTGTCTAAATGGAGGTGCTGTAAGCTGGAAGAGTTCGAAGCAAGAGACAATAGCTGATTCTACAATGGAAGATGAGTATATTGCTGCTAGTGAAGCGGCCAAAGAGGGTGTTTGGCTTCAGAAATTTATTGAGGGAATTGGAGTAGTTCCATCGATCGCAGATCCAGTTGATCTTTATTGCGATAACAATGGAGCTTTTGCGCAGGTTAAGGAACCAAGGTCCCATTCCCGAGCAAAGCATATACTTAGACGATATCATCTACTTCGAGAGATTACAAGGAGGGGAAATATACATATATGTAAAGTGCATACTAATGATAACGTTGCAGACCCACTGACTAAGGCTTTGTCGCAGCAGAAGCACGAAGGTCACACTAGTTCCATGGGTATTAGATACATAAGTGATTGGCTCTAGTGCAAGTGGGAGATTGTTAATGCTTGTGCCCTAGAGACAATACTATAATGTTCTTAGGGAAGACATTTTGATTATTAATAAATATGTTCTATGGATTTTCTTTCAATTATTTATTATGTCTTTATTAACTGCGATATAAATATTAGAATAATAAATGTCCTTGGAATATAAGCATGAATTCTATATCTCTAAGTATGTGACTTAGAAATGAGATTATATGAGTAGTGTTTATAATCCTAAAAGATCCCTAGTCGAGTATTATTATTTGAGGACAATAATAATGCATTAAGACTAGCATGTTTGTTGACTGATGACCACATCTCATTGGTCATAAGTATGGTGATACTAAAGTCAAAGACATAAGTGCATGTTAGCAGAACATGGCACTGGATAGACCCACCGTGTGAATTCTTCATGGTAAATGTTATCAAGTGTCATAAGCAATTCTCACAGTGATAATGGTGTAATGATCCTTAGACTTGAAATCATTATATTTCTATATGAGAATTAATATACTTTGATTCTACTCAAAGTTACCTTTGACCGGGTAATGATAAAGGTGGACATTGGGTATATTATGAATCATATGAGAAATATGAATGATAGATATAGGATTTAACCTAACTATTTTAGGAGTGATATTATTGGCCTCTTGATTGAGTGAGACTATGAAATGCATGGCCATGCTCAAATTGTGATTTGTTTAATAGTCTACTCATCGATCAAGTAAACCGGGATTAAATGTTGAAGAGGATGACATAAACCATTCCTCGAGTTTAATCTATAATATAAGGTTAAAAGGATTATATTACATGGAACATTATTCATTAAAGGTTTAATTGGATCACCAATTATTATTATTACTTGGGTAGCAATGATGTATTACTAGATGCCGCTCATTGTTTATAATTTTATTATTAGATATTAAAATTATTACCAACGTAATAATAACCTAAAGGGTCACACACATAGAACATTTTAAATGGAGCTTTATTTAAATTACGAATTTAAATAAATTATTATTATTATATTGAATTATTGAATTAATTAAGTGGGACTTGATTAATTAAACAATAATTCGAATTTAATAATAATACAGCCAATAATCGGACTGGGTTTTGGAAGCCCAATCAGATTAGGGTTCAGCCCACTCTTCTCTCCCTATAAATACATAAGGATGTATTATTTTTAGGGTTTAATATATTCAGAATTTTTAGAAAAAAAAAACCCTAGCCGCTCTATATCAAGGAGAGACTAGAGAGAGAGAGAGATTCGAGGCTGCTTCTTGGCTAGTACCAACTCCGGTGATCGTTGGACGATCGGGCATTCGCGTGGACTAATTAGAGACGTATATCGCAAGGCGGGATACGTGGTGATCATATCAAAGGACCTCCATTAGTCAGCCGTTCGTAAAGCTTCAAAAGGTAAACGATTCTATTCACGAATTAAATATCATTTTTCGCATGGATCCTGCGGAGGGTTTCGTTAATTTTTCTGTTTTACGCGTTTTTCCGTTGCGTTTTCAGGCCCGAAACCCTACATCTAGTGCACACAACTCAGCCTCAAAGGTAGACCGAGTTATCAAAGTCTGTCTAGTAGACTTCCAGGATATTGCTCCACCTGCTAGGGTAAACAAATATCCAGTCACTCCATTGGTACCAGATTTCTTATCTATCCAACTTGCATCACTGTATCCCTCGAGTACTCCAGGGAATCTTTGATAATGCAAACCAAGGGAAATCGTTCCCTTAAGATATCTAAGAACTCTATCCAATGCCTCCCAATGAGTCTTGTTCGGACAGCTTGTATATCTAGCTAACTTAGACACAAAATAAGAAATATCTGGTCAAGTCACATGAGCAAGATATTGAAAACTCCCAATAATCTGAGAATACCTTAACTGAGACACAGGAATTCCTGAACTATTCTTGACTAGGGCAACTTTAGGATCGTATGGTGTACTAGCGATTCTACAATTTGAATAACCATACTTCTCGAGTATAGATTTCTCTATATAATGAGATTGTGACAATGTTATTCCGTCAGTTGACCGTGTCAACTTGACCCCAAGAATCACACTAGCTTCACCCATATCCTTCATTTCAAAGTGACTTTTCAAGAAACTTTTTGTCTCGTTAATAATCTCAATATTGGTTCCAAACAATAATATATCATCCACATATAGGCACACGATAATACATTGATTTCCTTTAACCATATAGTAGACACACTTGTCACTTTCATTAACTACAAATTCTGATTCTAAAACAGTATCATCAAACTTTTTATGGCAGTCTCTAGGAGCTTGTTTTAAGCCATATATAGACTTGATCAACTTACATACTTTCCTCTCGTTACCCGAAGCAACAAATCCCTCAGGCTGATCC
Source organism: Heracleum sosnowskyi (assembly GCA_030848705.1). Lineage (NCBI taxonomy): Eukaryota > Viridiplantae > Streptophyta > Magnoliopsida > Apiales > Apiaceae > Heracleum > Heracleum sosnowskyi. The sequence goes on along the minus strand of CM061236.1, from coordinate 81,559,180 downwards.
ATATAAATCTCTTCTTCAAGATCACCATGAAGAAAAGCTGTCTTTATATCCATTTGATGGATGATAAGACCATGTACAGAAGCCAATGCTATAAGCATTCGGATTGTTGTCATCCTTGCAACAGGAGAGTATGTATCAAAGTAATCAATGCCTTCCTTTTGCCTAAAACCCTTAGCTACCAGCCTAGCCTTATACTTATCTATTGAGCCATCCAGGTTCATCTTCTTTTTGAAGATCCACTTACATCCTATAGTAGTACACCCAGGAGGAAGATCAACCAACTCCCATGTTCCGTTAGAAACAATAGAGTCAATCTCACTCTTTACAGCACCTTTCCAGTGCCTTGACTCCGAAGAATCCATGGCCTATCGGAAAGTTAAAGGTTCGTCCTCGACATTGTAAGTGAGAAAATCACTTCCAAAGTCCTTGACTACCTTTGCACGCTTACTCCTTCTAGGTTCATCTACTTCGTCAGGAGTAGAACTATTATCAGGATCTGCCCCCACATTTGTCATCTTTTCCATATGATCAGGAATAGAACTCGATGTGTGAGTAGGATCATCATTAGAAATATCTTGAGGTATACCAGTCTTCATAGGGAACACATCCTCAAAGAATGTTGCATCACGAAACTCAACTATAGTGTTAGCCACTATACCATCTATGTCAGATTTTAATACTAAAAATCTCATAGCTGTAGTGGTTTCAATATAGCCCAGAAAGATGCAATCAACAGTTTTCGGACCTAGTTTGTAACAGCCCCAAATCCGGGGTCAGGGATTTAGGGTAGTCACGATCCATGTACTCCTTGCCTTACCTGTATTACTCACACCATTCATAATTCACCTGCTCATGACCCCACAACATACGTCTCACACACACACACACAGGTTAGAGTCTCAGAAACGACACAATACAACAACTGCGGAATAAATAATTTTTATTACAATACCCAAATGTCTTTTGAATCTGTCACTGATACAATTTCTAAGTAATGTTACATTACCAACTTAGTCTTCTGATGCTTACAATCCTCTAATACCATTCATGTATATACATAAGTCGAATACCGAAAGCTGTAGCCTGATTCGATTGGTTCGTACTACTCTCGGGATCACTGCTAGAAACTGTTTATGAAAACGCCTTGCGGGGTATGTGCCGTCCCATTGGCATCCTGCTTCGCTGCTATATAATATATATAAAACAATAGCAAGAGTGAGCGATAGCTCAGCAAGGAAATGAAAGTATGGCATAATTCTGCCTTTAATTCAACCCAGAAATAAAGCGGGTATAAGACAATAATTTGTCAAAATATTTCGATACTGAAATTATTTCCTTATCGGAAGGTATTCCAAAAATAGTACCTTTATTGTACTTCAAATATCATTCATAATATTTCTGCAACTTTGCTATATTATGAACAAAGTTCTAGTATAATATAAAAGGTGAGGTTTCAAAGTAAACCAATATAACCTTTCCAAAAATATCTGCTATATAAGCAGAATATCAACACATATCTTAAAAGATGAAGTTATAAGGTGATTCAGTATAAACAACTCCCTTACCATAACTCATGTTATGTAAGGTATCCACAGAGTCATAACTCATAAAATAAAAGATGGAGTTGCATGAATTTATTGCCACTTCATTTTCAAACACTTTCGACCCCCTGCCAACATGATTGGTTTTTCATCCCAATCCATGTTGCAGGAATATCCAAATTGGATGATGAACCAATACTGGAGTTGCTACCGCGTCCGCTGTGCCTAACCTTGCTATGATCAGTAGCAGGTCGCACCGCTCAAATAGTTCTCTACATGTAGATGGAAGTATCACGACGGCCTGACATTGTCTACCGCCTTACTATGACCTCCCGCCCATTTGGGGCAATTAAAAGTTGGATGGGCCCACGCAACTTGACCACTTACACCACTCCTAGTTCAGATGAAATCCATGACTCTGAAACGTAAAGATCGTCCTCCTTTCCCCAAGTGTAACACTTGTTGATACGACTCCACTAAGTAGTTATATCTAGGTTGGAAAGGAAGATTCTCCAATATTTCCCAAGCTATGCTTGTTAATGGATATCGACTTGTTCCATGAATTTACCCCTCGATCATTGAGGTGGTAACCCAACATTAGACTGGCAGCAATTAAATTGCTCCAAGAAAATATCTGTCCCTTGACAGTTTTTGAATTGAGAGTTTAAAAAGAGTAGTAGTCACTTAAATCAGGTTTCCCATATTTTTGATAGTTGAGCGAGTATTTAAATCCTCTTTAAAAGACAGATTTAAATGGGAAAAACATTGTTTTGGGAACCTCTTTTGATTTACAAATACTTAATAATATTTATTAAATAAGTAAATCTTAAATGAATATTTGAAAATAATATTCATTAAGTAAGTAATCCTCAAATGAATATTTGAAAATAATATTCATTAAATAAATAATCCTCAAATGAATATTTACAATAATATTCATTAAATAAATAATTAATCTTCAAATGAATATTCAAAAATAATATTCATTAAATAATCCTCAGATAATATTCATAATAATATTCTTCGATTAAGTAAACCTCAAATGAATATCTGAAATAATATTCCTTAATTAATAAACCTCATTTGGATATTCGAAAATAATATTCATTAACTACTTAAGTCTCAAATGAATATTCAAAAGTAATATTCATTAAATAAATAATCAATCCTCGAATGATTGTTTAAAGGTAATATTCAATAGACAATTAAATAGTCTTCAAATGAATATTCAGAATAATATTCATTACTAATTAACCCTCAAGTGAATATTCAAAAGTAATATTTCTCAAATAATTAATCCTCGAATGAATATTCAAAAAAAATAATATTCTTTAAATAATTAAATCTTAAATGAATATTCAAAAGTAATATTCATTAATTAAATAAATCTCAAATGAATCTAAACAATATTCTGTAAGTCGATAATCCTCAAATGAATATTAATAAATAATATTCTTAAAATGAATAATTAACCCTCGAATAACAGTTACCCGATATCTTTGTTATCATTCCGGAACAAAGCGATTTTAAGAAAACATTTTGAAAATGATATTCATCTAAGTAAACAAATTTAATTAGACGAATAAGGCTTATTTAATCCGTAAATGCTTCCAGAAGTATTTACTAATTAAATAAACACTGGTTTATTGGTGATGTTGCCTTTAGGTTAATTATTGCGAAAATCTTTCTAAAAAGCTCTGTCCGGGTTTTCGAAAATATACCTTACAAAATAACCCCGATACGCTGGCTAAGTTATAAACTCAATACATGCTCTACCCTCTGAGCCTTTCTTATTCCAGTACACAAATACCTACCTTATGATATAAAGTCCCCTTCCACCATACGAAAAGTTTATAAACATATACACCATATAATTCAAGGCGTAGGATCTTAAAAGCATCACCACCCATCAACCGTATTATAAGGTCATGGGATTTTGGTTATCGCACGAGCAGGATTTAATATCATTAACAAGACCAAGGATATACTGGTTTTGATAAGGAAGCACAATATTGGGAAACTTGCAAATATGGATTGAAACTTATTCAACATATTTCATATATTTCAAAATAAATATACTCTGAACGATCGAGTATGCATACATAACTTGCATCTAGTATATACATACTTCAAAATATGGTTTTTAGAAACTTGCCTGATGCTCGAGAAGTGATAGGGGTTCGCGACGATGCCGGACAATCTAGACAAAGTCAAACGAAAACACACGGTTAATCCCCTCGATAAACCACTTATAACTCAATGCTTAAACACGTAAGCGAAATACAACCAAGGCATTACTTGCTCGCTCTAGCGTCACACTAAGTCCATGTTATTCGTCAAATACTTAAATCATAAGTTTGGTTCGAAATCCATCCTCAAATCCAAGTTATACTTAACCATTTGGAACCTTGGTTTCTAAGTCTTGTTTTCAGTGGTTTTCACTTGCGCGACCTTGACTAAAACATTTTTATAAAATCGAAAAATAATCTTTTTAATCCGAATCGTTTTCGTGAGCCTTCCTAACTGTCTCTAGTATTATTCCTCAAAGTTTCACATTTTAATATGGCTCCGAAGTAGTCCAAATATAGCCTCAAAGTTGCTGAACAGAGAAGGGTTGTTCCTCCGAACGACGTTTACTAAAACTCACTTTTCTCTTAAACCGTAAATCGTAACGACATGATTCTTGCGCTCACGTAAACTAGAAACAAAGCTCTACACACTCATGTTCATCACTGAACCAAAAGAGGCAGTTAAGTTTTCGGATTCTATGCAGTTTTAAAGTTAACGAGAATCGGGCATTACGACGGCTTAAAACTTAACTTTTTCCATTTTCAAAACACACTCAAATCAATACCAAACAATCCCAAACTCACCATCCACCTTATACACCCTCCACTCAGTCAAATCCTCCATGAATAATCACAACAAAATTCATAACCCATCCTCCAATACTCAACCAACAATTCATCTAATCACTTAATCATGAGCTTAACTTTACATAAACATCAAAACCATTTCAAAACTCATATAACAAAAAGGGGCAGAGGTTTTTATACCTTCCTTGAATCCTTAAACACACCACAAGAGCTTGTAAGCCTTAAGAGAGTCTTCATCCATGGTTATCATCCTTAAACTTGCAAAAGAAAATCAAGAACAAGTTATGAATTCTCGGAGTTACTATACACCGGTTTAAAGAACTGGAAAACTGAAGGTCTTACCTTGCTCCAATGGAAGAAACTCGTGAAATACGAAATGTAGATTATCTCAAGACCTTTCCAACAAGCTATAGATCGCAATTTTCCACCGAGAAATGAAGGAGATATGAATTTTACAATCCGGCAGTTTTGCTTTGGCCGAAAATGAAGAAAATAAGAATGGTTTTTGATTTTTTGTTAATTTGCTTGGAAATGCTGATTTTTTGTTAAAGGTGGTGAGTCATTGCATGTCCAGGACACGTGTCGCTCAGTGGGGGGTTATGGTGGCAAAGAAGGGGACACGTGTCAAGCAATGGAGATCATGGTGGCAAGCAGCTTTACTGGTTCGTTTTCCTTTCACATGGATGATCCAAATGTTGCATTTCTCGAATTAATCTTGTTACATGTTACTTCCATGTCTATATTTAATCCTGTCATAATTTCAATCCTTAATCCATGATTCGTTCGCTTAATCACTTAATCTCGTTATAAAGTATCAGCGGTTTCTAGAACCTTCGTTTCACTGTCTCAGTGGTTTTCGTTCTAAATTCTCAAATCAAATATAATAACATTCCAAAATATTAAATCCTCAAATCCTTAATTTAATATCTCGTTTCTTGAATATAATAATATATAATTCACTGCCCGGTCAAATACTACACCAAAATAAAATTCGGAATTTCTGAATTCCGATCGTCTTTGCATTCACTTATTTACTCCGTAGATCACTAATATGACTTCGGAATATCCACACTACGTCTCGTACATAGGTGGCATGAAAAACTTTGTTAATCCTCAAAATCACTATTCATCCACCAAATTCACTATTCACTGATGCACTTAATCATAATAAGAAAAGTTTTAATTCTACCAAAAATTCGGGTTATTACAGTCTCCCCTCCTTAAAAGGATTCCGTCCCGGAATCAGCTTAGGAATAACTGGGGGTAATTCCCTCCCATTGCACTTTCTAACTCCCAAGTGGATTCTTCCACTTCTTGATTTTCCACAAACCTCTCACTAGCTTGGCAACCTCGTCACTTAGCACTTGCTCTTTTCTATCCGTGATTTCCACAGGTTGTTCTTTGTGAGTCAGACCAGGTTGTATATCTACCTGCTCGTACTCTAACATATGCCGGGCATCTATAGTATACTAACGTAGCATTGACACCTGAACCCCGTTATGACCATTCTACAAGTTTGGGGGGGTAAGGCTGGCTCGTAGGCCACCTTCCTGACGCATTTTAAAATCTCAGATGGCCCAATGAATCTCGGGCTCGACTTCCCTTTCTTTTCAAATCTCGTTAATTCTTTCCATGGAGATACCTTTAGCATCACGAATCGCTAACCTCATATTCTCTATCTTGTTTGTACAGAAATACACCAGCATAAACTTGATTGTCATTCATCAACTTGCCATTTAGCTTATCAATAGCAGTACTATTTCTATACTCGCGGGCTTAGTCCGCATACTTTCTCTGTCTGTCTTGGTTGTCACTAGCCGCTTGTTGGTGAAATCTTTTGTCTTTCTAGTTTGTTGGACTAACTTGGTTTTGTGTAAAATCTCATCCTTTAATTCCCGATTATTCGGAATCCATCTCTGTCTCATTTTAATCAAGGGTATCGGCCACCACATTGGCCTTCCCCGGATGGTAGTGTATCTCGCAGTCAATTTTAGGTAAATTTTAGCCATTTCTCCATCTCATGTTATCTACTATCACGGATAACTCAACGCCACTTCATTACATTCCATCAAAATTTGTGGGTGCATTAGTCAACCCAAAATAACTTCGCTAAAATCTCAAAGTGTCTATTCCTCGTACGAATCGCAGTCTTGGGTACATCCTCGGATTTAACTTCCAACTGGTGGTATCCAGTTCTTGAATAAATTTGGAAATACACAGCGTTTTTCCGCTGATCAAACAATCATTTACAAGGGTACCTATCCTCCAGGTCGAACTCATTCAACTCTCGAGGTTCGATGCATAATCTTGTGCTAACATCTTTCTCTCTTACGAACAACACCGGGGTTTCCCACGGTGATACACTGGGCCTTATCATACCCTTATACAACAATTCTTATAACTGAGTCTCTAACTCTTTCATTCCCACTATACTCGGAATACTCGGTATTCATTCTCATGTCATCCAAATCGATATCTGGTAGCTCATTAAAACCTTGTACAATCTCCCAAAACCATTGTAGTTCCCTTTTTACTTGGTATCTCTTTTCTTGGCGTCCACCATAAGAGCTAATTAAGCCTCGGATCTCTGGCGTAATAGCTTCTTAGTCTAAACTATATTCAAGAATCTCTGAATCGGTTTCCATCCTTTATTTATTACTCTCTCTCTCTTACAATCAGTCTGGGCTCCATTGGGTGTCAACCCACCCGTCCTTATTATAATGTCAACTTCTCCCAAGTCACAATACCAGCTCCCTCTGACTCTATCGCCAGTACTTATCTTGCTAACCCAGAGGTAGTGTCCATTCGTAAACAACTCCTCCAAAATCTCAATTCCACTATATGGCATCTATCTAACACCGTTGTCACTGGAGTACACGACACATCACTATTCCTTTCACATATATCACTTGATCCCCTTTCCATTATCATAATATCCTTGGGAGAATAAACCAATTCATTGATATGTCATTAACATTCTATTCGTCTTAGGGATTCGCTCCTGTCATAGGCGATTTCGTTGCGAATCTAATTCCTATCAGCGAATTTTGACTTATTTGACCTGGTTCGCCTCCCCTTAGAATTCAATGAGGATAACCAAAATTCATGGGGCCTTGAAAAGACAGCTCCCATATCAAGGAAAACGTCACACACTGGTGATCATAAGGTTATGAGTTTTAAGGTAACCTTATTGGAGGTAAGAGAATTTACCGAGAGATCAACATGATCGTAAGAACTCAACGTTGCGTGCCTCGATTGAGACATTACTAAAGGTAATTAGCCTTCTTGTATTTCACAACTTACAAGTGATGGCGTCCCATCAGACTTCTATCACATAGACAGATAGTCCTTGTAGCCCCTAAAAGTATAGGGTTGTTCGTCTCAGTGGAAGTTGAAAAGTATGAAAGCAATTCGAGATCAATTTAATGATTATCGCCTCTCGACAATATTTCTCAAAGGAACACCTTGAATTAAAATTGAACAGATTCCAAAGGTGCGGTTTCCAAAGAAAATACAAAGAAAAGAATAACCAAAAAGATACTGGTACTTAACAAACAAGTGGTGAGGTATCACCATGGGGTCATTCATTATTTGAAGAAAAGTGAAAGCTTAAATAACATCATTTGACAGGGCTTCGAAAACCGGAAAGTAGGCATCGTGACAGCCTCTAACACAATTGAAATTAATTATGATTTAACACAAGTGTTATAAAATAACTTCGAAGAGGGAAAGAGGTCAAGATAGATCATAGATTGGGGAAATATCCCACATAATCTGCAAAGGGGGAGGGTACTACCAAGGTCTCTACGGATGCCTTTTATGTCGGCTCCTCTAATGGATAATCGTTCAATTCCAAAGCTTTTCTTTTCCACGCGCCCTAAGGTGTTTGATACTTACGTCATTGCCGACTTATAATAGTCGCTAAGGATCCAACCATCGACCTTTGCAATCGCAGGGAATTCTATTCGACTAGGCGCAAACATCTCAAGTAAGCGTTCTGTTCTATAAGAAGACTTCGATACCGTTGTCGCCCATAGCAATGACAATTCCACATGTCGACTGGGCGGTACTCCGGAGGATCGTTACAAACTACAAACTTAAATTCGGTCTCTATTTCAATCATCTTTATACCCAAAATTTTCCTTGAGATAATAAAATCCCTCAATGATGTAATAGACACTATTTCCAGTGGAATCGCTGGTCGTGGGGGATTGAAATCTCATAGCCCAAAACAATTCCTTACACTATTCTAGGCAACTAAGTACCCTTAATCGTTCGTGAAAATCTGAACATCTTGGTTCTTACGTATGCCGCCTCCTTATGGGCAACTATAACCGACTACGGGTAACAGGTTTCGTTCAAGTCGAATCAATCCACTGATACTGGCTGTACTGCCTCTACCTCTTCTGCTTTGGAGACTCTACTCCATTTTCTTTGTCATATCTCTTGATGAATCATGAACGATCCTTAAAACTCTCGTTTCGTCACTTATTTGTCCTTTGAAGGTTCGTCTGGTCCTATTATACGACCTCAAGTAACATACTACATCTTTATCAATCAACACGTTCTCTACAAGATTCTTTCCTTGACCCACCATGGGGTCTTCCTCTAGATCCTCCTATGGATCTTCCTTTATCGGGTCTCCGTCCATTTCAAGGAACGCATCATCAATTGCCTACTCGAAGGCCTCGGGGTCTGGTATCTCAGAATCCCATCAATCTATAACTCATACGAATCGAGGTGACTAATCATGAAGTCCTAAGTACGGTTTCCCAGAAGAAGTCCCCTCTCGGGCTTCATCTTAAACAGTCAGGGTCGTGTCCTCTAACCCGACTACGAACTCAATTTAGGCTCTAGATGTTCTTATCATTCTTAAGGGTATTGTAAGACTCGATCTCCTATCGTTTCTGAGGACTGTAACCTAACGCTCTGATACCATTTCTGTAACAGCCCCAAATCCGGGGTCAGGGATTTAGGGTAGTCACGATCCATGTACTCCTTGCCTTACCTGTATTACTCACACCATTCATAATTCACCTGCTCATGACCCCACAACATACGTCTCACACACACACACAAAGGTTAGAGTCTCAGAAACGACACAATACAACAACTGCGGAATAAATAATTTTTATTACAATACCCAAATGTCTTTTGAATCTGTCACTGATACAATTTCTAAGTAATGTTACATTACCAACTTAGTCTTCTGATGCTTACAATCCTCTAATACCATTCATGTATATACATAAGTCGAATACCGAAAGCTGTAGCCTGATTCGATTGGTTCGTACTACTCTCGGGATCACTGCTAGAAACTGTTTATGAAAACGCCTTGCGGGGTATGTGCCGTCCCATTGGCATCCTGCTTCGCTGCTATATAATATATATAAAACAATAGCAAGAGTGAGCGATAGCTCAGCAAGGAAATGAAAGTATGGCATAATTCTGCCTTTAATTCAACCCAGAAATAAAGCGGGTATAAGACAATAATTTGTCAAAATATTTCGATACTGAAATTATTTCCTTATCGGAAGGTATTCCAAAAATAGTACCTTTATTGTACTTCAAATATCATTCATAATATTTCTGCAACTTTGCTATATTATGAACAAAGTTCTAGTATAATATAAAAGGTGAGGTTTCAAAGTAAACCAATATAACCTTTCCAAAAATATCTGCTATATAAGCAGAATATCAACACATATCTTAAAAGATGAAGTTATAAGGTGATTCAGTATAAACAACTCCCTTACCATAACTCATGTTATGTAAGGTATCCACAGAGTCATAACTCATAAAATAAAAGATGGAGTTGCATGAATTTATTGCCACTTCATTTTCAAACACTTTCGACCCCCTGCCAACATGATTGGTTTTTCATCCCAATCCATGTTGCAGGAATATCCAAATTGGATGATGAACCAATACTGGAGTTGCTACCGCGTCCGCTGTGCCTAACCTTGCTATGATCAGTAGCAGGTCGCACCGCTCAAATAGTTCTCTACATGTAGATGGAAGTATCACGACGGCCTGACATTGTCTACCGCCTTACTATGACCTCCCGCCCATTTGGGGCAATTAAAAGTTGGATGGGCCCACGCAACTTGACCACTTACACCACTCCTAGTTCAGATGAAATCCATGACTCTGAAACGTAAAGATCGTCCTCCTTTCCCCAAGTGTAACACTTGTTGATACGACTCCACTAAGTAGTTATATCTAGGTTGGAAAGGAAGATTCTCCAATATTTCCCAAGCTATGCTTGTTAATGGATATCGACTTGTTCCATGAATTTACCCCTCGATCATTGAGGTGGTAACCCAACATTAGACTGGCAGCAATTAAATTGCTCCAAGAAAATATCTGTCCCTTGACAGTTTTTGAATTGAGAGTTTAAAAAGAGTAGTAGTCACTTAAATCAGGTTTCCCATATTTTTGATAGTTGAGCGAGTATTTAAATCCTCTTTAAAAGACAGATTTAAATGGGAAAAACATTGTTTTGGGAACCTCTTTTGATTTACAAATACTTAATAATATTTATTAAATAAGTAAATCTTAAATGAATATTTGAAAATAATATTCATTAAGTAAGTAATCCTCAAATGAATATTTGAAAATAATATTCATTAAATAAATAATCCTCAAATGAATATTTACAATAATATTCATTAAATAAATAATTAATCTTCAAATGAATATTCAAAAATAATATTCATTAAATAATCCTCAGATAATATTCATAATAATATTCTTCGATTAAGTAAACCTCAAATGAATATCTGAAATAATATTCCTTAATTAATAAACCTCATTTGGATATTCGAAAATAATATTCATTAACTACTTAAGTCTCAAATGAATATTCAAAAGTAATATTCATTAAATAAATAATCAATCCTCGAATGATTGTTTAAAGGTAATATTCAATAGACAATTAAATAGTCTTCAAATGAATATTCAGAATAATATTCATTACTAATTAACCCTCAAGTGAATATTCAAAAGTAATATTTCTCAAATAATTAATCCTCGAATGAATATTCAAAAAAAATAATATTCTTTAAATAATTAAATCTTAAATGAATATTCAAAAGTAATATTCATTAATTAAATAAATCTCAAATGAATCTAAACAATATTCTGTAAGTCGATAATCCTCAAATGAATATTAATAAATAATATTCTTAAAATGAATAATTAACCCTCGAATAACAGTTACCCGATATCTTTGTTATCATTCCGGAACAAAGCGATTTTAAGAAAACATTTTGAAAATGATATTCATCTAAGTAAACAAATTTAATTAGACGAATAAGGCTTATTTAATCCGTAAATGCTTCCAGAAGTATTTACTAATTAAATAAACACTGGTTTATTGGTGATGTTGCCTTTAGGTTAATTATTGCGAAAATCTTTCTAAAAAGCTCTGTCCGGGTTTTCGAAAATATACCTTACAAAATAACCCCGATACGCTGGCTAAGTTATAAACTCAATACATGCTCTACCCTCTGAGCCTTTCTTATTCCAGTACACAAATACCTACCTTATGATATAAAGTCCCCTTCCACCATACGAAAAGTTTATAAACATATACACCATATAATTCAAGGCGTAGGATCTTAAAAGCATCACCACCCATCAACCGTATTATAAGGTCATGGGATTTTGGTTATCGCACGAGCAGGATTTAATATCATTAACAAGACCAAGGATATACTGGTTTTGATAAGGAAGCACAATATTGGGAAACTTGCAAATATGGATTGAAACTTATTCAACATATTTCATATATTTCAAAATAAATATACTCTGAACGATCGAGTATGCATACATAACTTGCATCTAGTATATACATACTTCAAAATATGGTTTTTAGAAACTTGCCTGATGCTCGAGAAGTGATAGGGGTTCGCGACGATGCCGGACAATCTAGACAAAGTCAAACGAAAACACACGGTTAATCCCCTCGATAAACCACTTATAACTCAATGCTTAAACACGTAAGCGAAATACAACCAAGGCATTACTTGCTCGCTCTAGCGTCACACTAAGTCCATGTTATTCGTCAAATACTTAAATCATAAGTTTGGTTCGAAATCCATCCTCAAATCCAAGTTATACTTAACCATTTGGAACCTTGGTTTCTAAGTCTTGTTTTCAGTGGTTTTCACTTGCGCGACCTTGACTAAAACATTTTTATAAAATCTAAAAATAATCTTTTTAATCCGAATCGTTTTCGTGAGCCTTCCTAACTGTCTCTAGTATTATTCCTCAAAGTTTCACATTTTAATATGGCTCCGAAGTAGTCCAAATATAGCCTCAAAGTTGCTGAACAGAGAAGGGTTGTTCCTCCGAACGACGTTTACTAAAACCCACTTTTCTCTTAAACCGTAAATCGTAACGACATGATTCTTGCGCTCACGTAAACTAGAAACAAAGCTCTACACACTCATGTTCATCACTGAACCAAAAGAGGCAGTTAAGTTTTCGGATTCTATGCAGTTTTAAAGTTAACGAGAATCGGGCATTACGACGGCTTAAAACTTAACTTTTTCCATTTTCAAAACACACTCAAATCAATACCAAACAATCCCAAACTCACCATCCACCTTATACACCCTCCACTCAGTCAAATCCTCCATGAATAATCACAACAAAATTCATAACCCATCCTCCAATACTCAACCAACAATTCATCTAATCACTTAATCATGAGCTTAACTTTACATAAACATCAAAACCATTTCAAAACTCATATAACAAAAAGGGGCAGAGGTTTTTATACCTTCCTTGAATCCTTAAACACACCACAAGAGCTTGTAAGCCTTAAGAGAGTCTTCATCCATGGTTATCATCCTTAAACTTGCAAAAGAAAATCAAGAACAAGTTATGAATTCTCGGAGTTACTATACACCGGTTTAAAGAACTGGAAAACTGAAGGTCTTACCTTGCTCAAATGGAAGAAACTCGTGAAATACGAAATGTAGATTATCTCAAGACCTTTCCAACAAGCTATAGATCGCAATTTTCCACCGAGAAATGAAGGAGATATGAATTTTACAATCCGGCAGTTTTGCTTTGGCCGAAAATGAAGAAAATAAGAATGGTTTTTGATTTTTTGTTAATTTGCTTGGAAATGCTGATTTTTTGTTAAAGGTGGTGAGTCATTGCATGTCCAGGACACGTGTCGCTCAGTGGGGGGTTATGGTGGCAAAGAAGGGGACACGTGTCAAGCAATGGAGATCATGGTGGCAAGCAGCTTTACTGGTTCGTTTTCCTTTCACATGGATGATCCAAATGTTGCATTTCTCGAATTAATCTTGTTACATGTTACTTCCATGTCTATATTTAATCCTGTCATAATTTCAATCCTTAATCCATGATTCGTTCGCTTAATCACTTAATCTCGTTATAAAGTATCAGCGGTTTCTAGAACCTTCGTTTCACTGTCTCAGTGGTTTTCGTTCTAAATTCTCAAATCAAATATAATAACATTCCAAAATATTAAATTCTCAAATCCTTAATTTAATATCTCGTTTCTTGAATATAATAATATATAATTCACTACCCGGTCAAATACTACACCAAAATAAAATTCGGAATTTCTGAATTCCGATCGTCTTTGCATTCACTTATTTACTCCGTAGATCACTAATATGACTTCGGAATATCCACACTACGTCTCGTACATAGGTGGCATGAAAAACTTTGTTAATCCTCAAAATCACTATTCATCCACCAAATTCACTATTCACTGATGCACTTAATCATAATAAGAAAAGTTTTAATTCTACCAAAAATTCGGGTTATTACATAGTTTCTTTCTCTTGTGTTCCGGGACAAGCACCTTTGCAAGGCACCCCCACACACGAAGATACTTTAAACTTGTCTTTCTACTTTTCCATAACTCATAAGGTGTCTTGTCCATATGTTTCAGAGGAACTCTATTCAGAATATGGTAAGCCGTATTCAAAGCTTCTCCCCACATGTACTTAGCCAACCCATAATTAATAAACATGTTGTTAATCATATCTTTAAAAGTTTTGTTCTTTCGTTCAGCCACCCCATTACACTCAGGTGTGTATGGTGGAGTCACCTCATGAACTATACCATTGCTTGCGCAAAATTCATTAAACGAGGTACTAGTATACTCACCACCTCTATCAGATCTCAAACGTTTAAGTACTTTACCAGTTTGTGTTTCAGCTTCAGTTTTGAACATAATGAATTTTTCTACTGCTTCATCTTTATGTCTAAGTAAATAAACATAATAGTATCTACTACAATAATCTATAAAGGTAATAAAATATCGTTTATTATCCTTAGTCAACATGCCACCAAACTCACATATGTCTGTATGTACTAAATCTAATACTCCTGAATCCCTAACAATATTATGAAAGGGTTTCCTAGTTTGTTTAGCAGTCACACATACTTGACATTTAGATTTCTTATCAATGACATATTTTGGAATCAACTCTAAATTCATCATATTCTTTAGAGAACCAAAATTTAAATGACCAAGTCTAGAATGCCACAAATCAGATGATTCAACACAATTAACAGAAGGTGCAACACTATCATTAATAAAACTGCCCAAAACAGGCTCAACATTTATCAAAAATAAACCATCAGACAAGTAACCTTTGCCAAAAAATGTACCAGTATGTGTAATAACTACTTTATTACATTTCAAAGAAAGTTCAAAACCATTTTTAACTAAACAACTTCCACTTATTATGTTTCTACGAATATCGGGAACATGATGCACTCTAGTGAGGGATAAAACACACCCAGAAGCAAACTTCAGGTCCACGTTTCCTATTCGAAGAACTTGAGCTGCACTAGCATTCCCCATCGTCACTGTCACTCCATGAGTCTGTTGATAAGATACAAAAAGAGTAATATCAGTACAAATATGTACATTAGCTCCAGTATCAATCAACCATTCATGTGACAGATAAGTGGAAAGAAGTACAGGGTTGTAGGTAACATACCCGTCATTGGTTCCAGAGGCAACAACTTCACCAACAACCATGTTAACCTTAGGACCATCAGTGGTTGCAAGCACAGTATTAGCTTGTGCTCCCACAACAGCTTTCTTTGCTTTCTTTGCAGGACAGTCCTTGCTCCAATGACCAACCTGTCCACAAGACCAACATGGTTTGTTTGTCTTTGGTTTCTTAGCCTTGTTCTTTTCATTTTTAGGCCTAGTGTTATCCTTCTTAGTGACAGCCTTTCTTTTCTGTCCAACAGTCAGTACATTCACCGAACTCCCATGTTCAGCAGGCATCACATGTCCCTGTTTGGACTTGTGTTGTTCCTGCACAGAGATGTCCAGCATCAGGTTTGTCCATGTGATCTCTCATTTCTGTCTTTTCAGGGAGAGAGCAAACTCTTCCCAAGACTTAGGGAGCTTTTCAATCACAGCCATAACCTGAAACTTTTCAGGAAGGTCCATTCCGGACTCCTTCAAAGCATGCACCAACATCTCAAACTCATGTGCCTGCTCAATCATGGATTTTGTATCCACCAGTTTAAAATCAAGAAACCTAGCCACAGAATACTTTTCCAACCCTTGCGAGTCAGTATTGTGTGTCTGGTCCAACTTCTCCCATAAGAGCTTAGCAGTGAAGGAGTCAGATGAATACACATCAAATAGAGTGTTCGCTAAAGCTGCCAGTATAGCAGCCCTAGCCACCCCATCTTTTTCCTCCCACATAGCATACGCCCTAACAGAATCAGACTTTTCCTGATCAACAACCGGTTTCTCATACTGCACCACCGGCCATAGACCCTTTACCGTAAGCCACAGTTTCATCTTTTTCTGCCAACGAGAAAAACCAACACCCTCACCGAATTTATCAGGCATTCCTGACAAATCGATAGGCTGTGGGAAACGGTACGTGGTCCAATCGATGGTAGGTGCAGTAACACCAGAACCCGAAGCAATTGCACCAACACCAGGAGTTATAGTTTCGTTAACCATCTTGCTAATTAACAATATATAACACAGAAAAAAAAATTAATCTCTTCAAGATTGTTGGGTATAATACACTAACTACACAGCAACAATAGGGCAGTTATATATATATATATATTGTATAAGAACAGGAAAATATACCAATAAACGAAACAAACACAAAGGTCGAAACAAAAATATAATTAGAGACTGAAAATAACAAGATAAGAAAGAACACTTATCTCTCTGTAGCTTTTCACAAATACTGAAAAACAAATAAATAGCTGAGTCGCCAAGTCTTAGAGAAGTCTTGACTGTTCTTGAAGAGATTATTGCCCCACTTACGCTGTGTTGGGTTGCAGCAATATCACTCCCAGGATAAAACAACACAGATCAATCCACTCACAGTAGTAGGAATGATCAACAACGACCAGCACCTCAGTTTGCCCAAAAATTATGTATATTCTGTATGTGTTGAGAGATAGAGAGCAGAGAAGAAAACTGATGCTAGGGTTTTCTGAGTTACGTATATCTCTCTGATATCAAACGTTCTCTTTTGTATATATATAAATATAATACAAAATAAAACGTAACAGACCAAATATTGTAACTGAAGATATGACATTTAATACTAATTATTCTGATTTAATTACCATAACAGTTGTCATCAGTATTTAATATCAGTTACAGCTCAGTCAGGATTTCCTTGTCCATCAGGATTTGATCATTATCAGTACTGAAGTCAAGCCATCAGGACTTGCTGTCCGTTAGGAGTGGCATCAGTACTTGACCAACCATCAGGATTTCGTCAGGACTGGACCATCATCAGGATTTAACTCCATCAGGATCCAAATACTGACCCAGGCCATCAGGATCAGTAGTCATCAGGATTTAACTCCAAATACTGACACTGGCCATCAGGATCAGTATCCATCAGGATTTGATCTAAGAACCGGTCCATCAGAATTTAATATAAATCCTGGCCCAGTTCATTTAGATGTTACAAATAAATACTGATACTGTTAAATTAAATCAATAAATAATATTAAATAAACAGGTAATAAAATTCCTTGCCCAGGTCGCCTCGCGTACGCGAGACGCCGAGACATTCGCCCAAATCGCCCTTCGACCCGAGTCGAGTCGTGGCGTGGCGTGGCGAGGCGAGGCGGGCGGCGGCGGCGTGCGCGTGTGTGTGTGTGTGCACGTGAGGCACATAATAACACCATGCACACCCACATGCCTTAGTAGTTGTACACTACTCTTGCACATGGTTCTATATAAACCCACCAACCTCTCATTACCATTTCTATGTGGGATACAAGTTATTTCAATATAACCAACCCACAGAACCCAATTCAAGAAACCTATTTCAACTCAATTTATTTATGGATTACACTAAGAAAATGTCTTAGATCCAAACATGAAAGTTTAAGTCCTCATTACAAGGAACAACCTCCAATTGTTAGTTTCCGGAAATTCCATCAAGAACATATATAAAACATGCCTCAAACTTTCTATTTTCTAACACATACACTGCTTCTTTGTTAGCTCAAATAGCTGGTCTACATAAACAACTCCTAGAAACCCAGGCTGAAAAGGATATTCTCAAAGCACAAGTGGTTGAACGGTCTTCTTCTTCCACCTCTGTGACAAATCAGCGGGGTATGATTAAAGATTATATTGATGGACTGAAAACTTCTCTCCTGCCAAAGATGAATGTCATTCAACAATCACAAATGCTAGTGGCTTCTGACATCTCTGGACTTACAGATTCTAATGCTCATATAGCAGAGAGTGTCAAGGAGATTGCTACTCTTTCAGCTCAGGTGGACTTCGTTCAGCAAACAGTTGATGAATATCAAATGATTAATGATGAAAGGTTTGCTAAGATTGAAGGTGGAATGGAGCACCTGAATGAAGGCATGAAGCATATGTACTTTATGATCAGTATTCACATCAACCCACAGATGAACAGAAGAAATTCTTTGAGGGTGGTGTTGAAGATGAAGATGATGAGGATGATGATCAAGGAGGAGATGGAGGAGATATAAGGGGAAGAAGTGAGGTTAATCCTACAAAATCTAAATCTGTAGAGGATTCCTCAACTAAGGGGGAGAATAAGGAGAAACAAGTAGGAAATCAAGGAGGACAAGCTGGAGGAGATCAAGGAGGACAAGCTGGAGGATCAGGCAGGGATAAAGGAAAGCAAAAATCTACTTTTTCTGAAGATGACTACTACCATGGTGAACAGGGTGAGTTTGACTTTGATACATTTAAAGAAGCCCCTGAAGATACTTTTTGTGAAGTGGAAGTTGAAGAAGAAGCAGACTATGTTGAATAGGAAGAAGATGTTCCACTTGATCCTGCTTTTGAAGTTGAGTTGGTAAAACAGAAAGCTAATCTGAAGAAAAGAGAAGAGGAGAATGCCAAGGTGTCTGACATCATTTATAAAAAGCTTCTAATCCAAAAGACTGAAGATGAATAAAAGCAACGGCTTCACAACTTTAAAGTCAAAGACAAAAAGTTAAATGTGAGGCTGAAGCTAGGAGAAGAATGGGATAAAGCTAGGGAGATGTTTGCACACCAAACAGGAACAAATAATGATGGAAAGTTTCTTTGTGTCTTAGAAAGGTATAAGAAGGTCAATCCAGACAACTCTGTGTACATGAAAGCCCTTCATCCAGAGATTTCAAGAATTACTACTGGATTTGACAGGGTCAAAGAGGAAATGAATATCTATATCTACACACACAATGAAGGAACTTTCATTGTTTCTCTCAATCTTCTGGAAAGCAGAACGTTATCAGAAATCTGGGTGATCATGAGAAAGGTTAAAAGAACTACTCCATTGAATGAACTGCTGCATGATCAACTTAGAGATTTTGCAATGAAGGTCAGTCCTCAAGTGGTAGAAGTGCCATATGAAGTCAAATTCTTTAAAGGAAGAGCACTTCAGACTTGTGGAATGGATCCTCTCTCATTGAAAGATTATCCTGCCAAGCATCTTGTCTACATGGAAAATATGCTAAGGACTTCAGGTTTTGCTACTCAAGAGAAGACATAAGTTGCTGACTTAATTCAAGACTATTGCATTGCTAATATTACAAGGTATCATCAAATGAAGAATAGGCTGAAGAAAGTCACAACTCAACCTGTCAGACCAAGTGGCATCATATCTGAGTCCGATCGTGTACTTGATAAGGATTTGCTAGAATCTCTGGAGGAAGGTGAAATGCTTGAAGAAGCAAGTGAACACAAGCTCTGTTTTTTAATGTATTATGTATAGAGCTTAGGTGAATCAAGATAGGATCATGTTAGATCAGAATTCAATGATTGTCAGGAGCTAGACTCAACTGATCAGGATTACTGACGTCATCAGTATTGCATGGTCATCAGTATTTGACTAAGCGTCAGTATCTTGTTTATCATCAGGATTCCTACTCAGACTATGATCAGGTTTGATCATCAGGACTTGAAGCTGATCAGGATTCCTACTTCGAGTTATATATGGAGTCTAGTTAAACATGGAAGTTTATTTATGTCGGTTCCTGGTTTATAGAATGCAGCTATCGATTAAAGATATGTTTCTATCTTTGTTATTGATTAGGACTTATCTTGTTATTGATAGAGAAGCTGTGTGTAGTATATAAACACAGTTATAGGTTTTGGTTAACAACCAATAACACACTCGAGTATTTGTGTAACCTAGCAGCTCTTAAGAACATCAGAATTTCTTGAGAGAGTTTGTAACAGTTTTATATCAGAGTTAATAAAGCTGTTATTGTTATTGTTATTGATCATTCATATTTGTGTTATATAAAGTCGAGAATCTTATACAATTGTATTCAACCCCCTTCTACAATTGTTATTTACTGGGCAACAATTGGTATCAGAGCAAACTGGTTTATTTTTAAATCAGAGACGATCTAAGATGTCGACAGCCAAATATGAAAGCATGAAGATTCCCATCTTGAAGATATCAGAATATCCTACATGGAGGGTAAAGATGCTGATGTACCTGGAGGCTATGGATCCTGACAACTTGGACAGGATTCGTGATGGACCATATATACCAACAAAGTTCGTTGAACGAACAGATGCTGTACCTGAACATTATGTGGTCAAAGCTAAATCTGAATGGACTCCAGAAGAAAAAGCTCATGTACTCAGAGAACCAAAGATAAAGAATATCTTGCACAACAGTCTTGATGCTGTCATGTCAAACAGGGTGATTGCATGCAAGTCTTCGAAGGAAATCTGGGATACTTTGGAAACTCAGTGCCAGGGATCTGCATCTGTCAAGAAGAACAGAAGGGCTCTTTTGATTCAAGAATATGAACAATTCGATGCAAGACCTGAAGAGAGCCTGACTGATCTATATGATAGATTTCTGACACTATTGAATAGCTTATCTTTAGTTGACAAAGTATATGAACCTGAAGATTCAAACACCAAGTTTCTAAGAGCTTTACCTGAAGAATGGGATACTCAGACCTCAATCATTAGACATCAGTATGATCTGAACATTGTGTCTCTTGATGAGATCTATGGGATGCTAAGAACTCATGATCTTGAAGTTCAACAGAGAAAGAACAAGAAAAGCAGCAAGGCAAAGTCAATTGCTTTGAAGGTAGAAGCCAAATCAAAAGGAAAAACTATGGCGGTTTCTAGAAGGAAAACTAGAGTAGCTGAATCAGATCCTGAAGACTCTTCATCAGATACTGATGGCAATCCTGATGCCAATAATGATGATGAATCTTCTGATTCAGACATGGAGGAGATGGTTGCTATGATTGTCAGAAACTTCAGAAGGATGAAGTTCAGGAAGAATAGAAGACAAGGCAACTTTCAGAAAAAGACCTTCAATGCAGACAAAGACAAGTATATCAAAAAGGACAGCAAGGGTAGCAAATTTGACAAGTCAAAGGTTAGATGCTACAAGTGTAATGGTATGGGTCACTTTGCTTCTGAATGCAACAAGACAAAGGTACTCATCACATCAAGCAAGGATTGGATGGACTCTTCCTCAGAATCTGAAACTGAGGTAGTCAACTATGCACTAATGGCCAATGCTGATGTAACTGCTGCTCCTGATGATAAGGGTAAAAAGAAAAATGTGTTAGTCATGGATAGTGGATGTTCTGTGCACATGACTGGAAACAAAGCCCTGTTATCAGAATATGAGGAAAAAGCTGGCCCAACTGTGTCTTATGGAGATGGCAACATTGGACAAACCTTGGGATATGGCAATATAATCATTGGAAATGTCATCATTGAAAAAGTAGCTCTAGTGAAAGGACTAAAACACAACTTGTTGAGTATTAGTCAAATCACTGACAGAGGTTATCATGTCAATTTCTATTCCACACATTGTGAAGTAGTCAGTAAAGCAACAGGAAAGATAGCACTAACTGGCTACAGGCATGGTAACATATATGAAGCCAACATTCTCTCAAATACTGATGGCTCCCCTACATGTCTCATCAGTAAAGCTTCAGCAGATGAAAGTTGGAATTGGCACAAGAAGCTTTCTCATCTCAACTTCAGCAACATCAATGAGTTGGTTAAGAAAGAGTTAGTAAGAGGATTACCTAATGTATTATACACACCTGATGGACTCTGTGATGCATGTCAAAAAGGAAAACAAAGAAGGACATCATTCCAGAGTAAATCAGAATCCTCTATTGGAGAACCATATCACATGCTACATCTTGATCTATTTGGTCCAGTCAACATCATGACCATCAGTAAGAAAAGGTACACTCTTGTAATTGTTGATGAATATGCTAGATTCACCTGGGTGTATTTTCTGCACAGAAAAGATGAAACTCCTAAAGTTCTGTTGGATCATGTGAGAATGATTGAGACAACCACAAAGTTCAAAGTCAAGATTCTGAGAAGTGATAATGGTACTGAATTTAAGAATTCAAAGATGGAAGAGTTCTGCAAATACAAAGGAATTATTCAACAATTCTCTGCTCCTGGCACACCCCAGCAAAATGGAGTAGTAGAAAGGAAGAATAGAACTCTTATTGAAGCTGGCAGAACTATGTTGGAAGAAGCTAAATTACCTACATATTTCTGGGCAGAAGCAGTCAACACAGCTTGCTATACACAGAATCTCACATTGATAAACAGACATGGTGTTACTCCTTATCAGTCACTCAAGGAGAAGAAACCAAGTCTGAAGCATTTGCATGTGTTTGGCTGTAAGTGTTTTGTTCTCAGAACTCATCCTGAACAGCTAGGAAAATTTGAAACAAAGGCTGATGAGGGAATTTTCATTGGTTATCCTGCATCAAGAGCCTTCATAGTTTTTAATTTGAGAACAAGGACTGTCATGGAGTCAATACATGTATCTTTTGATGACAAGAAGATAACTGGAATCATTGAAGACTCTCATGATAGATTGATTTTTGAAAATGAAGCTTCCAAGGAACCTGAAGAAAGTGAATCAGAAGTTGTCAATATATCAGATCTTGACGGGTCACCAAATCCTGATGACACACCAGATACTGATGGTGCTAATACTGATGATGCAAACAATAGTAATACAACTAGTAGTGCTAATGTTGAGGGGGAGCAACAGCATTCAACTACAAGTTCAGAGTCAACTCAATCATCAGGACAGAATTATTCAGATACTGATTCAAGTGATGATCCTGACAATACATCAGGAGGACATAGCAATAATTCAGGAAGAGCTTCATCTCAAGCAAATTCTTTCAATCAAGATAACACCAATCCAGGGGGAGCATCTACTTCAAGAAACAATTTGACACCAGCAAGGAAATGGACTAAAGATCATACTCCTGATTTGATAATTGGAGATCCTGATGCAGGTGTTCAAACAAGAAGTGCAACTCAGAATGAATGTTTATACAATAACTTTCTATCCAAGGAGGAGCCAAAGAAAGTTGAAGATGCACTTAAAGATGCTGATTGGGTTACTGCAATGCAAGAAGAACTGAATGAATTTGAAAGGAATGAAGTCTGGAAACTGGTACCAAGACCAAAGGATAGATCAATTGTTGGTACAAAGTGGATTTTCAAGAACAAGACTGATTCTGATGGTGTTATAATCAGAAACAAAGCAAGGCTAGTTGCAAAGGGGTATTCCCAACAAGAGGGAATTGACTATGATGAAACTTTTGCTCCTGTTGCAAGACTAGAAGCCATCAGGATATTTCTTGCTTATGCAGCTCATAAGAAATTCAAGGTTTTCCAGATGGATGTTAGAAGTGCTTTCTTAAATGGAGAACTGGAGGAAGAAGTCTATGTTGAGCAACCTCCTGGTTTCATTGATCCTAAATATCCAGATCATGTCTACAGACTGGATAAGGCACTTTATGGACTAAAGCAAGCTCCAAGAGCATGGTATGAAACCTTAGCTCAATTCTTACTGGAAAGTGGATTCAAAAGAGGTGCTATTGATAAAACTCTATTTTATTTGAATCATGGTAAGGATTTGCTGTTAGTTCAGATTTATGTTGATGATATCATTTTTGGGTCAACAAACAATAAGCTATGTGAAAAGTTTTCTAAGCTTATGCAGTCAAGAGATCAAATGAGCATGATGGGAGAAATGAGTTACTTTCTTGGTCTTCAAGTTAAACAGACTGATGAAGGGATTTTTATCAATCAGTCTAAATATACAAGGAATTTATTGACAAGGTTTAACATGCAAGACAGTACTCCTGCTTCAACTCCCATAGCTACAGCTACCAAACTTGATCCTGATCAAGGTGCTGAGGTAGATGTAACTCACTACAGAGGAATGATTGGCTCTTTATTGTATCTCACTGCAAGTAGACCAGATATCATGTTTGCAACCTGTCTATGTGCAAGATTTCAAGCAAAACCTAGAGAACCCCATCTGATTGCAGTCAAAAGAATTTTCAGATATCTCAAAGGCACTCCTTCACTTGGCCTTTGGTATGCAAGGGAATCAGATTTTGGGTTGTGTGGTTATTCAGATGCTGATTTTGCAGGATGCAAAATAGACAGGAAAAGTACTTCAGGAAGTTGTCAGTTTTTGGGTGGAAGACTAGTTTCATGGTTCAGTAAAAAGCAGAAATCCATTTCCACTTCAACTGCAGAAGCTGAGTACATTGCTGCAGGAAGTTGTTGTGCTCAGATAATGTGGATGAGAAATCAGTTGTTAGATTATGGCATGTCATACTCAAAAATCTCTATTTATTGTGATAACCAGAGTGCTATTGCAATGACAGGAAATCCAGTTCAGCATTCTCTTACTAAACACATCAGTATTCGATATCACTTCATAAGAGAACAAGTTCTGGAAGGAACAATTGAACTTCACTTTGTTCCTACTGATCAACAACTAGCGGATATATTCACCAAGCCACTACCTGAAGCTACTTTCAATAAATTGGTGAATGAACTTGGAATGATGAACTTTGAGAATTTCTAAAGAAGGTGATAGAGAGGAAATCCTGATAACTGTCAAATCCTGATGGTTATTCAGAAAGGTATGTTATCTTTGATCAAATCCTGATAGGATGGAATCCTGACAGAAAGTCAACTGGTCAAATCCTGATGCTCAGATATTGAAGCTGGTATGAAAACCAGAAGTTCCAAGTCAATTTGTCAACAACACTCCTGGTAAACTCTGACAAATAAGATCATTACTTAGTCTTTGATTAAGTTATTCAGTCTTAATTTACAATTACAGTTATATTTTTGTCAGAGATTACTATTCGTTATATTATGTATCAAATGCAGTGTTACTAACAAATTGTGCAGGAAAAGTAAGAAGGACAAGAACAATTGAGCAAATTGATAGTTTTCATTAAATCTTGAATATTCTTTACAAATGAAAATGAAAATTACATATTCTTTTCCTAGTCTACTTTTCTACTCAGGAACACGTGCCCTACAGATTAGCATGAATGCTCCTGAGCAGCTTCACAGTCCATCAGGATTGGAAGATTTCTATGTCCATCCTTAAAGGACAAGAAGAGGAACTGATGCACTTGAAGGCGGATCGTCATCGTGATCACCTGGATGCTTCCTTGCCTCCACCGAGCATGAAGCACTTGCATCAAGCACTTTCTTTCTTCTCCTCTCTCGCTCTTCAACGAGTCTCTCATCCTCTTCATCATCCCAATCGTCTTCATCCTCTTCATTGACAAAGATGTGATTTTCAAGAGGATTCCAATCAGGATTGGCCTGCTGGAAGTTATGCCATAGAACATCAGCCATTGCATTCACAAAAGCATGATGCTCCTGTGGATCAGGAATAGGCTGAGGTCCCTCTTGCTCTGCAATCTCTGCAAGAGCCTCATCCATCTCTTGCCAAATCATTTCAAGCTCTACATCAGGTAAGTTATTTTGATCGTTGGCAGCCATGGAGATTTTGAGAATATGGAAGGGTTGATATTTTCTGAAGAAGAGGGTTTTGTGTTTTTGTTGGGAAATGATTATTATGATTAACAGTCTCTCTTTTATAGAGAATGTGTATTAAGAATGCAGGTCATTTTCTCAATACCGAGGCGACTGTTCAGCTTCTCATAATTACTTTGCCTCGTTAATTGGTAAGAATGGTTATGTGATTATTCTATAATTTATTTCGTAATCATGTTTAAAAAAAATCGTTATTCAGGATTGTTAAAATAAATTTTGTTTTCTTAAATAAAATTTTATTTTAATCTTATTGAATATATTTTTCAATCCTGATATGACAAATGATTTTTAAGGCAAATGGTTTTATAGGAAATACTTTTATTCCTGATGAGGTTAGGTTTTTCTTACATCAGAAAATGCCTACTTGTTATGGACTTCTTTCTAATGCTATGGGGCAAGGCCCAACCCACCTTGTTCCTGACATAAGCATGCAACCTAAACAGTCTAAACAGTTAACAACCACCTCTACTGTCTCTTAAAAGACTTTAGTTGTAAAATCAAAGAAATCAGCTAGAACTGATGTGTCTGGAAGGTAGTCAGGTTCAAAGGATTTTTCCTCTACACCACTCACTAAAACGAAGAAACAAGGGGGTGTACAAGGGGTCCTGGTCAAGAAAGCTGATAAGGTTGTTAAGAATGTTCCTGTGAAAAGGAAGTTAAGGTTGATTGATGAAAGTGATTCAGAGGATGACTTACCTATATCCTCTGTGATGAATATGAACAAGTAAGTTGCTGATACTGCTACTAAAGCTGTGGTACCATCATCAAAACCACAAAAGACAAGGAAATTATCAAAAAGCAGGTATCATATTCCTTTGATAGTGCAAATGAAGGATACTGATATTCAGACATCAATTCCTGATGAGTCATCTACTCCTGATGCTCTAGCACATCCTGATGTTAGTATTCCTGATGCAACAACAAATGTGGTCTCTATATCAGACTCTCCAGCCTCTCCATCTCAGTTTAGAGAAATTTCTTGGGAGAAGGTTTCTAAAACTGCTTCCTTGGTTGGACTTACATCTCAGTTAAAGAAAAAGAGGAATGCAGAAGAGTTAGTCTATCAGAGACAAAAGAAGCTGAAAGGATCAAGCCCACAAGAACCTGAATTTCAGAGTGATTCAGCATCTACTGTTGATCCTGCCACACAAGAACCACTCAATCAAAGTTTGGGTGAAGGCTTAGCTAGTAGAATGGTCACACAAGAACCATTTTCTCAAAGGGAGAATGAAGACATCAACATTCCAGCTACACAAGAACCATCTTCTCAAAGTGAAGATGCAGGCAAAGCTACAGCTTCTATTGAAAGATTGGTCGAGAACATTGTCAATGAGGGAAGCACACAAGAACCTTTAGCTCAAAGTGTTGAAGCAGCTTCTAAACCTCAAGCTACACAAGAACCATTGGTAGAAAATACTGATGCAAGCATTTCAAATCCTGATGATGTTCACCCTGACGCTAGTGGTGCTCCTGATACTGAGCCTCTTTTGATACAGCCACTTCGTTCAAGACCAATGGATCATCCTATCTCAGAATCACAGGATAAACTGAAAGGTATTGCAATTCCTGATCCTGATATATCTCATGGTTCTGATGATGATAATTCTGATGATAGTGATGATGATGATGAGAATCAACAAGAGAAGGACCAGATTGCTACAGCACTCAAGATGAGTCTTCGAACTAATTTTGGTTCATCGAGTACATTTATGGCTGGCAATGCTTATACTGGAAAAGATCAGAGACAAGATTTTTCTTTTCCTTCTTTTGATCCTGCTAAGGCATTTAGACAGAATGAATGGGATAACTCATGGTACAGATCAGCAGACTCTGTAAGTTATTCTTCTGCTTTGGAACATGCCTATGATGCAGTGAAGTCTATAGAGAATCAAGACTTGAAGAATCATCTGAAGGCTACAACTCTGTTATCCAAGAGCCTGAAAAGTGAGATTGATTCTATTAAGGATTCCACTGATAAAGTGAGGACTGATATTTTTAATAATTTTACAAAGGTGCCTACTGCTTTACATCTAAGGGTAGTAGAATCCCAAGTGAAATCTGTTGTTTCAGAACAAACCTCAATCAACAAAAGAATTGATTCTCTGGATTCTAAGGTAACTGAAATTCAAACCTCTCTTTCCTTAATCTTGCAATTATTGTCAAATCCTGATGTCAAAAAGGGGGAGAAGGTTATTCAGACAAAATGTACACCTGATCTAGTATTAAGGAATAATGATGATGATACTGGAGATGATGGTGGTGACAATGTGAAACAAGGAGAAACCTCTGATGCTGCGGTTTTGAAGTCTACAATTCAAACTTCTCAAAGTCAAACTACGCAGTCAACTGATGTTTCTGATTCTGGAGTTAAGACAGTAAGAACATTGATGCAGTCTCAGATCCTGATGGAAGAACAAATCCTGACACCTGGTCATGGACATACTCTTGCTACAATTCCTAAAGGTAATGAAGATGTGATTATTGATAATCCTGAAGATGCATCAAATTTATTCCAGAAGTTTTCTACAAAAGACGGTAGAATTGTTACTCTTTATCACACTGATAAAAGAGTTCAACAATTATTTGCCAGAAAAGCACTCTCTACAGCAAGTGAAGAATATCCAGATCTCTCACATGAAGAATTTTTAAGATTACAAAGAGAGACAATGGAAAGCTATACTGCCCCTGCTAGAGGTAGAGGAGGCAAAGGTAGGAGAGGTGCTAGAAGAAGTAGAAGAGGTTCTTCAACTCAAACAGTACCTAGACAGACAAGGTCTAGAGGGTTAAGAATTAAAGAAATTCCTGAACCTATTCAAACTCTAGTAGTTCCTGACAGATCTACTTTTGGTGATGATGGAATTGTTGAAGAAGAACCTGAATTGAGAAGAAAGTCAAGTAAATCAACTCTCAGCAATACAAATCAAATTGAAGATTCTAATCCTGACATCATTCAAGATCCTGATGAATCTGAAATTCTGCAAGAGGTTGATTTAATAATCTTATCTACTGTTGTTGATTGTCACAACAAAGAAGTAGATGAAGAAGAAGAAGCCAGAAGAAGAGATATTACAAAAAGAACAAATGAAGATTTCAATCTCTATCCACAAAGGCTTAAAATTTCAAATGAAAGACAATGGAGAAATACAAGCAGACAAGAATCTTTACTTGAAAGAAGCTATGCTCATGAAAAGGAGAAATACAAGAAGTGGAAACATATAAGTACACTAAGGTGTGATAAACTTATCAATTTTCAGTCTGGTGGAATTATAACAAGTGCTTCAAGTGCTGTTGATTTGTCTGATATGGCTAGATCAAAAGCACTCTGGTTAAAGATGTTTTCGAATCTGAAGCAAATGTCAAGTTACACAAGAGGAGGTATTGGACACAGGGATGCTGAATTTCTGAACATGACTTATGTTGATCCTTACTCCTTAACTGAAATTGAAGGTACTTTAACTTCTGAACACCTGAACAATTTATTAGCTGTTGATATAGTTATAGATTGTCATGATGGTTTTGAAAAGAAAGAAAAGCTTCTGTACTTCATGAAAGATGGTAGTGTGAAGATTTTATCTATTCAAGATCTGCTGATGAAAACTACAAAGGAACTGAAATATGTTCACTATCTGTTAAGATGGAAGAACAAAGTGTGCAAAGTATGGAGTGACATGATTTTGTCAACTATAAGAAGAAGACTGGATGGAAACAGTAATTTCAATGGTAATTATATTCCCATGTACTTAAATCAAAGAGGTCAGGATGTGGAAATGCAAAGGGGTACTGCTGTTAAAGAAGTAACTTTTGGTATGACCCAACTTACTCTCAATCCTGATGGGAAGGAAATTGCTTATCTTTTGCTTGAAGAGCACAGTCTACAGAGAAGTTCTATACAGAATCTCAGAGCAGCTATTTATCAGATTAATGAGGAAGATGAAGAACTCAGAAATCTAAAGGAAAGACTGATTCAAATTCTTGAAGAAAAAAAAGAAAGTTTATTATCCAATTTCTTGAAGATGAATCTGTTCTATCAAAGAGTTTAAACAGATAAGTTGTTTCTGAAGATACTTGTACATTTTGATACATGTTTTTGACATCATTGAATCTTTAGAATCTATACTTTATCTCACAAAGTATGAGATTGGGGGAGATTGTTAGATCAGAATTCAATGATTGTCAGGAGCTAGACTCAACTGATCAGGATTACTGACGTCATCAGTATTGCATGGTCATCAGTATTTGACTAAGCGTCAGTATCTTGTTTATCATCAGGATTCCTACTCAGACTATGATCAGGTTTGATCATCAGGACTTGAAGCTGATCAGGATTCCTACTTCGAGTTATATATGGAGTCTAGTTAAACATGGAAGTTTATTTCTGTCGGTTCCTGGTTTGTAGAATGCAGCTATCGATTAAAGATATGTTTCTATCTTTGTTATTGATTAGGACTTATCTTGTTATTGATAGAGAAGCTGTGTGTAGTATATAAACACAGTTATAGGTTTTGGTTAACAACCAATAACACACTCGAGTATTTGTGTAACCTAGCAGCTCTTAAGAACATCAGAATTTCTTGAGAGAGTTTGTAACAGTTTTATATCAGAGTTAATAAAGCTGTTATTGTTATTGTTATTGTTATTGATCTTTCATATTTGTGTTATATAAAGTCGAGAATCTTATACAATTGTATTCAACCCCCTTCTACAATTGTTATTTACTGGGCAACAGATCAATGTATACATATGTTCAGTCTAGAGGAACATCTATCTTGTATTTATCTTTAATCACTACAAGAAAATGGTCAATAGACATCAGTTTCTAGCCGATGTCTATGTTTTTTGCCAACCGATGTCTTAGTCGGTGATGTCTATCTTAGACATCGGCCAGAAACCGATGTCTATT
Organism: Heracleum sosnowskyi; assembly: GCA_030848705.1. Taxonomy (NCBI): domain Eukaryota; kingdom Viridiplantae; phylum Streptophyta; class Magnoliopsida; order Apiales; family Apiaceae; genus Heracleum; species Heracleum sosnowskyi. The sequence goes on along the minus strand of CM061236.1, from coordinate 81,528,472 downwards.
TAGCTCTTAGACATCAATTTTTTAGCAAATAAATTGATGTATATTATCATCTTATACATCATCCTGTAATGATGTCTAATGAACTTATAAACATCAGTTGTTACAGAAAAAAACTGATTAATATTCTTTCTTAGACATCACTTTGTTCCGATGTCTGTTTTGATTTTAAACATCAGATTTTATAAATTTTGATGTATTTCTTACCATTAGACATTAGTTTCTGAGCCTATATTAAATAAACAGTTGTCTTTCCAAGCGTTAAAATAAATCTATCATTGGCAGTTACTACACATCCATCAACATTCAATCGATAAAACACACAAAATAACTACAAAGCATTTGCAAAACTGCCTACAAACTAGCAATTCAATCCGCAAAATAAATCTACCATTGGCAGTTACTACATCACTTAACAAGCCGTGTTATATCTTAAAATATCAGTGTTTTCGTAGGGGACTTCGAGAAAAGCTGCAGTGATACTCCTGCTCTCAAATTCTCCTGGGTAGTTATATTCGCTGGATATGCTCTCAATATTTACCGGCAAAGTTGAGTACATTCCCGCAGCTCTTTCTCTGTACATTCCCACTGATTTCTTCCTATCGAGTCTCCAACAAAAGCCAGCCTTTTGTTCCGCAGTTTCTCCAACATTAATTTGGCATCAAACCTGGTTTTTTAGTCAAACAAGAAATACACCACATTAGTCCATTAGTTCATACATTCTAGCCAATTTGAAGGATAATGTTGAACTTCATCAGAATATCATCTAACTTGTAGTTGTTGTCATGTTGACTACCAGATCAATTGTAAACTAATAACCTTTCAATCTAAGAATAGCAAGCTAAATTGTAAGAAACTGTTTATGCATGAATTCATGTTGGTTATTTAATAAAAAATAAATCGGATGGAATCTTTTTGTTAACTGGTTACTTCTAATAAAATTCTAAATTTGTAAAATAAACTACAGCAGTAAACACAACTCCAGTAAGTTAGATTTATTATCTTGGCAACAAGAAATCAGACACTTCCAAATAAAGGCCACCAGGAAATAACAGAGCAAAACTTGAGATTATTCTGTGTCTAACATGATTTAGCAACCCATAACTACATTTGATATGAAAACACACGCTGCAGAAACCACCTGCACTGCCCCAGGATCAGCACTGTCAATATATTTCTGTTACCATGTTAACTTGACATTGCAGAAACCATTCCCCAGAAACATGATAACTTAACTACTTAAGATATCAATCTCATAGAACAAATCACTTTAACTAATCCAAAGTTATTGCACCAAGATTAAATAACTGAATACCTTACTATCCTTGTTGCATATCCATCCCTCACCAGGCTCCATCTCCATCATTTTTACAACCTCTTGAACCTGTCACGCATTAAAGTGTCGATAATATCTGAAAGAACTAATGATAGGAAAAAAACATCTACCTATAAACTAGACTACAAGTACAAGTTAGCAAAAAACAAAACACTACAAAGAAAATCAGATTGACCAAACTCCAAATGGAACTGTGCATAATTCCTTTTCTTAGACAGAACTTTCGAAGACTTAAACCAAATAGCTTCAACTGAGTAATTTGTTGCACTATTTGCTTCTGCAATCATGTGTGACTTCCTGCAACGGTCTTCCAAATCCAGCCTCTTTTAACAAATAACTTCTTTCATTTTGCATGACTTTATCTGCTGCAGTGATGAATCAACTGTGACATAAATATATTTATATCAACTGTGACTTGAAACAGTGATGAACTAATCACTATCTTGGTAGATCAATGCTCAAGTTTTCTAAATTTTCGTCTATAGGACCTCAGAATTTTAAATCGTCAGAGTAGGCACTTATTAATAAAGCCAAATTACCTATATATATATCAATAAATCCAAATATCATGTTGAACTATAATGCTACGATTTGAGAAGTAAGACGGGGAGTCTGGAATTTGGAAGAACATTCTTAGTTTCTACAAAGACATGCCATGTACCTGAAGGAACGAAATGTGTGGCGTCCTTCTCCTCTGTAACGCAGAGGACCTTCTGGATTTTTCTCACACTCCTCCAAACGGTTGAAACAACTGGCCAGGTAGGCACCTTGTTGAGCCGCAACCTGAAAACATAGGTTCAAAAAAATGTTTAACAAATATGGAGGACATTACCAATTAAAGAAATTGATGGTCCTGAATTAAGTATTCATTTTTTTACCTGCTGTAGCTGGAAGATTCTTCATCTGGAAATCTACTTGGGATAGAGCTAGTTTAAATTCTTCAATATTTAACTCTGTAATGTGCCATATCCTATTGATTAGCTGATGGTAAAATAGCATCAGTTACTTGACTCGAATATATACTACATATGTTCCCAAAATTGTTTATAGTGTAGCAATAATGTTGTCATCATCATAACTACTGTATTCAGATGCAAGAACATAAAGTATTCCTGCTACGGGTACCAGAAATTTCTTAAGGTATCCATTCAGTTTTGATAACAATAACAAATCATTTAATGACCCCATAGTTAAACTTTAAGGATGCTTCATATTATTGGGAGTTTAACAATGTAACCATCCCTTTCGTAAATTACCAGATGGTTTATGGTTCTTAACCTGAATTAACTACTCCAACTATGAGATGTTCAACTTGCTAATCAATGAATCAACTCTGCATCAAAAATCATGCAGAAAAGTTAGAGTTTAACAAAAACTAACCATTGAGCCACCTAGCTAGTTAATATTGTCATAATATTCTGTTTCATGAAAGGTCAGTTTGCAAACATTAATGTCTATTGATTCATTCAGAGTTTTAATTTGTTTCCAGAATATTTTTTGAGTTAATAGAACACCTTTATTTTGGCCCCGGACCAGATAACCATTTATGGTGATAACATAAAAAAACACAGAAAATCTAGTTGCAAAGAAGACCAAAGTGAAACAGTATTGCCCAATATACAATGCAATATAGCTGATAAAATCCATACCGGTACATATGATTAATTAGCTTCAGCAACCACAGGCAATACTGCAAGGCTGGAGAATTGGCTTGAATCTAATTCAAGAAAAGAAGACAAATTCAGTAATACATTTAGAATCATAAATGTTAATGTAGTCAATAAGAAAATTCAGGTCAAATACTATGCTGTGACTTTGTGAAGTTTCATGGAGGAACTTGTCAAAGCCGCGCAGCCTATCTCTCGTACCATTACTAGTATTCGACAAGTTGCTGCAATCAAGAGAAGCTGAACCCACTGAGTAATAAATCTTAATTCAGTATAATAACAATAGAAACATAGAGTAGAATTAAACAACAATTACTTATTAGAATGAAGAAACAACGAGAAAGAATCAGATCTTAAAGAAACCCCCAAATAAAGATAGAGAAATTAGGGCTTACCAATTTGGAGGTGAGTAGAGCAGGACAGAGGTGAATGGTGGTGGAGGTGAGTGGTGGTGGAAACGAGAGAGAGAGAGAGAGATTCAACGAGGTAAGAGACGAGAGAGAGAGAGAGAGTCGGATGAAAGTATTTAGTTTTTAGTCGGGGGAAAAGTATTTGGCAAGAGGGGGGAAAATAATTGGCATAAAGGGGGGAAAATAATTGGTATAAAGGGGGGAAAACGGAGGTGAGTATGACGGCGGTGAGTATGACGGAGGTGAGTGGTGGAGGTGGTGGCCGAGGTGAGTTCAGTGGTGGAGGTGAGTTGTGGTGAGTTGAGCAGACGAGAGAAAGAGATTGAGAGTTGAGAGATTGAGAGTTGAGAGATTGAGTGGTGGAGTTGAGAGACGAGAGAAAGAGATTGAGAGTTGAGAGATAGAGAGTTGTCCGAAAAGGGGGAATAATATGGAAGTGGCTGCGGCGGGGGAAATAATTGGGTAAAGAGGGGGGAAAATAATTGGTATAATTAAGGGGGGAATGGCGAAATTTTTACTAAGGGGGAAACAAAAACTTAAGTGGCGCACTTTTAATTTTTTTAGTTGAAGTTTAGACATCGGTTCTAAAATAAGCGCTGTCTTTAAACAACAAAGACATCACTTTAACGCGGGGTGATGTTATTACATCTTTTAACATCAGTGCTTTTCAGTACCGATGTCTAATGTGTGATGTCTATTGAACATTTTCTTGTAGTGAATGTTTGAATCTGGAAAATGTTTAATGAAATCCAGAACTTTGTTTTATTATTTACTTAGCTCTTAAAGCCTTATTTTTACTTGTTTATTTAGTTGAGTTATCCTCTAGGTATTTTCTTGTTATTCTCTAACAAACAAATATGGGGAGATTGAAAGGCATATGTATAGGCCTATTTGTTAACATCGAGGATACAACTTAACTTAAACAAGTTTGTAATAAGTAAGTAATAATTCAATTGTCATAGGAATCTCAGAAGTTCATATCAGTCAAAAGAATGAAGATTAAAGTCATCCTACATACTTGAAGTAATTCTACATTGAAAGAAGTTCAATTATTTGATCAAGCCTCAGTAAAGTATTCAAGGAAGTGGATTTATTAAAGCGACAGAGATTTCAGATGCGTGACAGCAAATGTACATGTTACAGTGGTTAAACAAAGTCAAAAGCAACAAATGAATCACAACTTAAAGTCAAAGAATGAAGAACAGACATTGCAGTTAGTCACTTATGAACCGGACAGTACATCAAGTGTCAACTTTATCCCGTGGAAGTTCTTCATCAATTTCAGTGGTTCAAGTCAAGGGACTCTCAAGAGATTAAATTATTTATCTTTTTTAATTAACCTATCTATAGTTAATTTAATCAATAATTTAATTCATAATGAATTAAATTATTCCTTAAATTAATTAATGAGTTAATTAATTTAGAGATAATTTACTTCAGGATAGTATTTAATTCTATCTTAATTAATCTTATTATTTAACTGATTTAATTAGTTAATTAATTCTTCCGGAATTAATTTACTAATTAAATTAATTAGCAGATTAACTATTCTAGAATTATATACTAGCATGACTGTTTGTTAAATACTAGCATGACCTAATATATACTAGTACAAACTGTCATACCGACAGTCATACTAGTATATATGAGTGTCTATGACTGTCTGTATGAAGAGTCATACCAGTATTAAAAAGAGTCATGCCAGGCCAAAAATGAGTCATGCCAGCATTTTACAAAGAGTCATACCAAGGATTTAATTAGATTTATTCAGCCAATGCACGTGCAATATAACAAGTGGATTAACAAAAGAAGAAAAGATCAAGACAGAAGTGTTGTACTAAGAACATATCATCTTAAAAAGTTTCTGTAAAAAGCTTGTAAACTGCCGGAGACAATTTCCTTGATCAGTAAATCATTTCTAGAATCAAGTGTTATATCCAAGCCACTAGAAATCATTTACTTGTACTACTTTGACTATCTAGCAGATCTTTATCCCTAGAACGTATCTCGAACTATTATTTATCGTTCTATCTTTTTATTACAAATATAGATAAGTTCATGTCGAATTTATTCTAGATTTGTTTTAATTAGTTTGAGATTCAATCTTTGTAATCAGTACAATATTTGTAACACCTTTCAAGTTTAATATAAGTTATATTTAACTTAAATTTTGTTTCATTTAATTCTGCAATAATTTGTTCATCAATTGTTTAATCCTAAAACGAATAAATTCGATAAAACGGTATAGTTTGTATTCAACCCCCCCCCCCCCCTCTACAAACTTATCGGGACCTAACACCCATCTTCGAATTGGAGTTTTGTCTGCAACATTGTAACAAAGGCCTAGGAGCTCAGTTACTGATAATGTTGGCAGTGTTTTGAGCAATATTCAAAACTGGTATTTTTCAGTAAGCTACCTGATTTAGCTTGATTTAAAAATTATACTCTGAACCTTTGTCTATGATGTTGCTAGCAAAGGATTTCTAAACTTTACAGAAATGTTTAAAGTTATTATTATCAGTTGCAGATATATATATATATATTGGTGGGAAGTATTTAGACTTCTTATATAGTATCTCGAACTATATGTTATTTTCAGATATTGTGAAATCTTATTATTCCTCGTACAGTATTTTGAACTGTATAGTATTTTAACTCAAATGTTATACTTTAAAGGTTTTGGTTGTTATACCAACAAAGGTTATTGGATTTCAGACTTTATAGTTGTGAAACTATTTATTTTATTAAGGGGTACTTGCTGAGTATTCTTTCGCTCATTCTTGCTTTACTTTATATTTAAATTTTCAATAAAGGGAGAACTTAGTCAGTTATTCCGTACTACAAGAAAAAGGAAGTGGAAGATTCAACCTTGAGGTAGTCCAATTCAGAATGGTTAATGCAGAAGTAAGTTGCATGGTGTTGTGGAATAAAAACTGTACTTTCGATTTAATACTAGGGTTTGAGAGCTTTTGAGCTTTAATGGTTGGTCTCGTGTTTCGTGGCTAAATCTGCCCTCACAAGATGCCTACGTATCTCAACTATTGCTGAGAATCAAGCCAAAAAACGTAGTTCTTGGTGTTACCCTCGGGGCTATGGCGGCAGGGGCACACCAAGGACGTAGTGACTTGTATGTCCTTATTCGAGGATGAAGTCTAAAACGTAGTTCTGATATGAGGGGTCAGACCCTTTATATAGGCGTCAGGAGCCTGGTATTTAAGGTAGAATTAGGTGACTTGGAGGCCAAGTCATCTTTTTAGATCAAGATTGTAAATCCTGGTTTATAGGAGGCTGACTACTTTTAGCATTTGGTGCCTCTTAGGACAACTTATAGTAGATGTAGATCACAACTTAGTCATATTTAATGGACATTATTATTAATTATTTAATTAATTATGAAATTAGTAATTAATTAAGGTTTTGGGCCTCATTAATTGGGCCTAAATTACGAACCATTGCGGGTTTAATTAATGCATCATTAAATATGTATTTAGGGTTATTTCTAGCCCATATCATTTGCCCCCCAACTTCAAAGAAAACTTTCTTAAGTTTTCATAGAAGTTACCTTGATCCTTATTCGTGATTTGGGGTCTTTATTGTTAAGAGAATAATAATTTTCTCTTGTATTTTTCAATATTTTCCTTAATTTTTAAGGAAATTTTCTTGTACCTTCGGGTATTTTTTTTTTTTAAAGAAAAATTTCGAGCAGAATTGTTTTTGCTAGACCAGGGCTGGTCTAATAATGCCTCAATTTTGCTCCGGTCTAAGACCATTTTGAGTAAAAAAAAATTTGCTAGACCAGGGCTGGTCTAATTATGCTTCAATTTTGCTCTGGTCTAAGACCATTTTGAGCATAAATTTTTTTGCTAGATCAGGGATGGTCTAATTATGCTTCAATTTTGCTCTGGTCTAACAACATTTTGAGCAAAATTTTTTTGCTAGACCAGGGCTGGTCTAATTATGCTTCAATTTTGCTCTGGTCTAAGACCATTTTGAGCAGATTTTTTTTTGCTAGACCAGGGCTAGTCTAATTATGCTTCAATTTTGCTCTGGTCTAAGACCATTTTAAGCAGAATTGTTTTGCTAGACCAGGGTTGGTCTAAATATGCTTCAATTTTGCTCTGGTCTAAGACCATTTTGAGCAGAATTTTTTTGCTAGACCAGGGCTGTTCTAATTATGCTTCAATTTTGCTCTGGTCTAAGACCATTTTGAGCAATATGTTTTTGCTAGACCAGGGCTGGTCTAATTATGCTTCAATTTTTCTCTGGTCTAAGACCATTTTGAGCATAAATTTTTTTTCTAGACCAGGGCTGGTCTAATTATGCTTCAATTTTGCTCTGGTCTAAGACCATTTTAAGTAGAATTTTTTTGCTAGACCAGGGCTGGTCTAATTATGCTTCAATTTTGCTCTGGTCTAAGACCATTTTGAGCAGAATTTTTTTTTGCTAGACCAGGGCTGGTCTAATTATGCTTCAATTTTGCTCTGGTCTAAGCCATTTTGAGCAAAAAAAATTTGTTAGACCAGGGCTAGTCTAATTATGCTTCAATTTTGCTCTGGTCTAAGACCATTTTGAGCAGAATTTTTTTTGTCCAACGAGGATGAGGTCAATTTTTTTTGTCAATTTTGCGTCGAACAGAGCTCCGACTAGGGGGGATTTTTTAAGCAGAAACTAATTTTCGATCTCAACTTTTTGTTTCGTCGTTTTTTTCCAAAATTTCGATCAAGAATGACGAAAATGGACAAAATATTTTGTTCGGTCAGATCTTGGTCGATTTTTGCATCAATTTTAGCCTCGTCGAAGCCATTTCGAGCAAAATATGTATAATATTTTTGTTTTTGGGCTCCAAAGCCTTTTTCCTACATTCCTTGTTTCTGATCAAGAACTTGTTTCTGATCAAGAACTTGTTTCTTGGTTATAGGTTCAGTACATGTTTTTATTCCTGCTTTTCAAGAACTCAAAACGACATTTTCTTGTCTTGTTGGCCTTCAAGGGCTTGTTTCTCATTCTTGTTCTTCATGAACTCTTCTCATAACTTGATTTAAATCTTTTGGTCTTCGAAAGCTTTAGGTGTGACCTGGTCTAAGCCTCATGGTCTTCCAAAGCTAAGGGTGTAGGATAGTCTTCACCTCTCTGCTCTTCGCAAGCTAAGGGTGTAAACTGGTATGAACCTTCTGGTCTTCGAAAACTTTATTTGCCTTCAAGGCTTTGTTGGCTTTCAAGGCTATAAGTTACACCTTGATTCTTGATTTCAAGAATCAAACTTAAACTTAATTGGCCTCCAAGGCTATAATTTGCATCTTTGTTCTCGATCCTAAGAATCACAATCTGAGCTGGATTATGAGCTCGTCCAATTCAGGGGTTTCCACTTTTTATATATTAATCCTCTCTCAATGGCCTCCTTAGGCTTTTAGTTGAGCTTGAGGTCTTTAGGAATATGATTGATCTTCCGAGTTTGAGAATCGTGGTCTTCGTGACTTTTTAATCAAAATTGGGGATCTAGATATGACAAACTCAGGTGTTCAGTTGAGTTGAGGTCATCAAGACTAGGATTCATCTTCGAGATTAGGATTTGAGGTCTTCAAGACTGCGATTCGAGATCTTCAAGACTAAGATTCAAGTCTTCATTTCATGTTATATGGGAATACCATTCCGAGGCTAGCTTGCAATTCTGGTATGTTTCTGATACTTCTTCTTTTTTAGGGACAAAGTTTCCTTGTTTCAAAGAATCTTAATTAAAAACTTATTTTGAGCATTTGTCACTGGAAATGGAACAAGTATATCCACTCCCCACATAGTGAGCGAGATAGGTGAGCTAACTGATGTGAACAACTCAGGTGGTTGCCTCATAACAGGTGTGTACTTTTGGTATCAGTCATACTCCTTTAGCATGAGCCATCATATCTGGTCATTAAAATATCAACCAGGTCATCTTGTGGGTAAGGTCCCTGCCCCCCGAGTGTTGCCCAAAGATTTCCTTATTAACATCTTACAAGGCTAATTTCGCTTCTAAAGGCCTTAGTGTTCTTACTGGCAACTTTCGTGCCTCCAAGGCATTTTCGGGTAACCAACTAGTTTCTTGGTGAGCCTTTACATGATCCTTCCAACAACTTTCCAAGCCTACGGGTGCTATTAGATTTGCATCAATACTTCGGGTCTTCAAAGCTTGGAAGTAAATACCTTTTGGATAGTTCTCTATCTCCAAGGTGACAAACGTAGATAGGACATCATCTTTTACGTTTTCCTCCTTACAGATGTATTTGTAACACCCAATATTGAGTTTCTACAGATTTTAAGGTACTTGACCCTTTGGTCAAGCCAAGTCTGGCTATCAGGACTTCGTATCCATCCTCGTTGTTTGTAGTTGAGAAATCCAACTTCAAGGCATACTTAATAAAGAACCCATCGAGGTTTTGTAAAACTAGGTCTGCTTCAACTTGATTTTGTTTTTGATGCCTCGTCAAAATAGAGCACCCAGCACTCCTTGAGTACCAACACTCCTTGAGTATTGCTTCTCGATCTTTCTTCTTTAGTTTCTTGCCCTCTTGGAGTACTAACTCCTGCCCCCCGACTTCTTGGTTGTCAATGATGCGTTCAACCACGAAGGCAGTGAGTGCTTCAGACTTTATTGTAGTTACTCCTCCTCATGCAAGACCTTGCTCACATAGTAGATGGGATCCTGAACCTTGTCATCATGTTTCATTAGGGCGACATTCAAAGCTATTTCAGATACAGTCAAGTATAGCTAAAGTAACCTTTTGGGCTTTGGTTTGCCAACAATGGTGTTCCAGCCATGTACTTCTCTAATTTTTTAATGGCCATTTGGCTTTCATTACAGCAAACATTTCTCTCCAAATTTGGAGATGAATCTCCACAAAGCTGCTACCATTCCTATTAGTTTTCAGACTTCCTTAATGGAACGTGGAGTTTCCATGTGAATGATTGTTTTAATCTGGTCTGGGTTGGCCTCAATTCCACGCTTGGAGACCATCAAACCCAAAAACTTTCATGATTCTATGCCGAAGGCGCATTAAGCCAGGTTCAACAGCATATTATGTTTTCTTAGAACTTCAAATGCCTCTCTAGCTAGGGTGTCCAATGTGATATGCCCTATCAAGGCTCTTGACTAACATGTCATCTATAGAATTTCATAGTCTTCCTAATAAGATGCTCAAAAATCTTATTCGCCAATCTTTGATATATCACCTCTTGGGACGTTGTCCCTATGCATTTTGATTTTTTTGTGCCTACCAAAGCCATCCATTAATTTCAACATCTTGTGTTCAGCGGTGGCGACAATTAATGCATCGATCCTTGGTAGAGAGAAATAGTCCTTAGAACAAGCATTTCTTAGATCAATGAAGTCTATACATATCCAACCATTTTTATTGGCGTTCTTGATCATCACGGGATTGGGCAACCATTCGAGGAATTGAATATCGGGCATTTCAGCTTTTGTCCATACAAGCACATCATCATTTTCTTGTAGAAAAGTAAACAACTTGCCCCTTAATGGTTCATTTAATAAAGCACCAATGTATGCAACTTTTTCAGGTTCATCGGGAACTAACGGGATGGGAATTAGATCCTCAGTTGGCTTCCATTGGCATTCATCATTATCCCTTACATCCATATCCTCAATCGGGAAGACCTGCCCCCGATTCAATTAGGCCTTAACACGGCTACGTAGCAACTTCTTGCCATCTTTTGGTCTCCCTACTCTTCTCCCACTCCGTTCCTTGTGGGGAATTTGATTTTCAAGTGATAGGTTGAAGCAACCGCATTAAAGGCATGCAAACATGTCCTCCCAAGGATAACATTGTAGGTAAGATTTGTTTTGATCACCAAGAAGTTTATGGTTCCCTTTCCATGGTTAGGGGAAACTGAATAATACCTTTTACCTTAGAATCAACCCTATTGAGCCCATAGATGGGCATATTATAGGGAGTTGACTGGGTATCTATGTATCTCATTTTCAAAATGGTGTCATGGAACATGATATCCATTGAAGCCCGAGACTCGTCTCACTTCTGAATTTCCTACCACATATATGATGACCAACGGTTATCATGGGGGAATCTCACTCCTTTAAGACCAGAATTGTCAAAGGCTATTACCACTTCAGTCTTTACACATTTTGGTGCTTCTCCGACCATGTGTCTGACTTCCTAATGAATAGCTTTTCGGAAGTTCCTTGTCCCAGCTGTTGTTGGGCCTCCAAAGATCATGTTTATCACCGGCCTCTAGGGCTGAGGATTTTGACCTCGATCACCATCCTTCCTTTTGTAGTTTCTCCAATCATAATCCCACCTTGGGTTGTGCTTTTCACCATATTTGGTGAATTTGTTGAACTTTTCTCTTTCGGTCGTAAACTCAATCTCGTCTTTCAGCTGTCAATAGTCAAGCACCGTGTCTTTTTAGAATATTGGAATACTGACTCTCGTTTCTCTTCTTAGGATGATCAATCCTTAGTGGCTTCGACCATGGAAAATCTCTATCCTTTTCTATGTGCATACTTGGTAAACCTCAGTTCTTGTGCACTCTCTTCGGGGGAGAATCAGAGTCTTTGCTCGTTTAGGGATACTATCCTTAGCAACATACTTCTAATCTCCATTTCTTTTTTTATTTTCTCTGTTGCCTCATACAAGGGTTGAATGTTTCTTTACATTTTTCCCGATTTTGATATACTTTCCAACCTGATCTTGGAGCATCAACATGCTCCCAGGGATTGCTTTGCCAGTGACATCTTAAAATAGATGATAAGTGGATTTTATATCTACTTGGAACGCTTCTTATTGGCTTAAATTGATTGATTGCACTCAAGTAACTGGTGTTCTTAATGTGTTTTGAGTTAGAAAGTGCAGAGTTGCATTGTTGGCGGAGTTTCGGAGCTATCTTGATAATATGGTGGTGATTGAGCATCATTGTGAAAGCCATGTGGTTGCGGGGTTTGAGAGCGCGAAGAAAAGTCAAGAAAAGTTGTTTTTCAGAATTCTGACAGAAGCAGGAGCTCCCCCGCACTTCAGGAGAGCGCCCCCGCGCTTCAGAATCACTATTTGAGCGTGCCCGCGCTTCATTTAAGCGCCCCCGCGCTTGGTCAATGCTGAAGAAGTCTTTTTCTGTTCTGTTTTGGAAACCAGCGAAGACCAGTCAACCGTGAAGGCTTATATAAACACTTGGTGGACGATTTCAGAGATATACATCCATCTACATACCTACACATCTTTCCACCATCAAGGAGAACAAGAAGACGGCTGATTACGAAGACCTAGTTTCATCTTATCTTTGTATTCTTCTAATTAGGCGATACTTTGGATTCTCGTTGGAGTTGTTTTTCTTAAACCTTATTACTAGTACTTTTAATTAGTATTCCAGACATATTTATTATCATGTTTTCATCAGATCCCATGGTGACGAACGGTTCGATTATGAACTAATCGTTATCGTGGGATTCTAACGGATTTGTTTATGGATTTCAGTAGTTAGTTGTTTTAAAGATTTGTGTGTGATGAATTATTGATAACCTAGTTTGGTTGTGCTTATTCTTCTTGGATGCGTAGCTAACATCTAAGTTGTTTGTTAATCTCTATTGATTGCGAAAGTGGATATAGAGGTTTAGAACTTGCCATGCTAGCATAGGTTTATGTATGTTTTCCATGCATGATTCGTAGGTAATTTTAACCATCTTACCTGCCCTATGTAATCTGAATGGATAACTTGCTCGTTAAACCGTTATGTTTTCAAATCTTATAGACATATAGGGTCTAAGCATAATTGGTGTCTGCTCAACTTCTATCTCTTTTGTGGATGTTTGGGTGGTTTGGTATATGTATACTGAAAGGTAGCGTATACTGATTTCGTGTTATCCGATTAGTTGTCACAATTGTCACATGCATTGATTAAAGACAAAAGACTCTGAATGAAGTATTTAATGAAGTTAGGATCCCATGTTTATTCTCATAAGTAATTCAACAGTAATTTCTTTAGTTAATTATAGTCTTGATAATCTGCTTAGTTAATTTAGTTAATCACAACTCAACTTTGATACTTGTCTTAGCATTGAACAATAGCCATACATTGTTGCATAAGTGCATAACTGTAGTAAACCAGTCTCTGTGGGAACGAAATCTACTTATTCATATATTACTTGTGACCGCGTACGCTTGCGTGATTTTGTGCGAACAATAGACATTCGTGGTTCCTTATTGCAGAGCTATCATAGCCACTCAATCATCAAAATCTAGAACCTTCAAATCTTCCTTGGTAAATCAGTTCAAGTGGTCCCTTTAAGGATCTCTGCTCTTTGAGCAAGAATCTATTCTTCATGGGTTGAGGGATCTATTTTTTTTGGGAACACCCATCTCCCCCAGCCACTTCCTTACCTTGAAGCTTCCTTTCAGGGGCTATATCACAATTCCCATTAGTAACGATGACTCATCTTCAGTGTATGGGATTGAAAAATCTATGTATCCTTAGACTTGAGGACCTAATCCTTGATCCTAGGGACACGATCTCCAATGTTGGGGAACCAATCCCTGAATATATGGCCTTTTGAGTCGGGGTTTGGAGACCACTTCCTCCATCCTCGGTGTATCGAGACATCCCATAGATGGGATTTTGAATTATAGATGTAGGTATTACGGTGTTTGAGAGTTACAAGCCAGAAGGTGCATTTGAAATTGGTGCAGGTACCACTTGTAGATGATCCACTCCTGGGGTCAAACGAACTACAATTTGGGGATTCGTCCCTATGGGCAAAGGATTCGTGCCTGATCAACTTGCTCCTTGAGGGTTTAAAGATGGAGAATCAGGAAATGATATGGAAATCATGTCCACATCCAGAGATAGGTTTGGAGAATTTGGTGTTTCGAAATCGATTTGAAAAGAGTGGGACTGTGACTCCACATTTCCTGGAGCCACATCAATCTGACTTTGAGAAGGCTCAGTCACCAAGTTAGAAACTTGAAACTGAGCAGTGTGTGCTCCCAGTGCATCCCCTAGGGTTCTAGCCTTCTTTTTCCTATGATAGGTTTGAGAAGTTTCTTTTTGGCTAGGTGTGTCCCTGACCCTCTTGGAGTGTGTTCCTGGTTGGGAACTTGTTTCAATAGTGACATCTTTTTTAGAAGATGCCACTAGAAATGAGTTTACTTCCTTTTGAACCAATGTATCCTTTTGGTAGGATACATGGTGGCTGGTTTGGATAGCACTCACCATACCTACCTTATCCTTGGGGCTTCTTTGACTTTCACCCCTTCCCTCACCTCTCACATCCACCTGGACACTCCCCTCAGTATGAGTGGTGGATTTTACAACATATGTCTTTTGAGAGACACCTGAGGTTTGCTTTTTAGACTTGTATTTGTGAACTTTTGGTTTGGTTGCTTGGGTAGAAAGCTGTGGGGCACTAACAGCTTCCATAGCAACTATTGAAGTCAAAGCAGTTTGAGGTTGAGAAGAAGAAGGGTTAGAAATAGTTACCTGAATGATTGGCAGATACACCAATTGCACTTCACTATTTAAATTCATTCGAATCAGGTCACTTAAGACCCTTTTCTCGTGAACAAAATGTTGCTGTTAATCCCAAATGACCTAACAGAATTGTAGAAGGGGGGGGGGGGTTGAATACAATTCTTGATATTTTCTTAAACTTAAAACACTTATAAATAAAACTGAACTGAATAAATAAAAACACAAGATATAAATAATTCAGTTGGATTGTTTGATGATCCAACTGAAGTGTTTTTATTGCGGAAATAATCTGTGATACAAAAGTACACAGCTGCTCAGTTACAAGGTTGTAGAGAAGAAATGCTCTCAAAGATAGCTAATACAAACTATTTGTTTTTCTTCTCTTACACTTAATTTAACTGCTACACTTGGTTATATATTCCCAAGTTTACAAAGCTATTTTTGGCTACACTAAAGTACACTAAAGGTAACCGCCAATAGTTTGCTTTTCATCCCTTTGTCCAGTGGTCCTTGGAGATCCTTGCTTTTGTCTTCATGCTTATTATGATCACTCCCAAGAGCCCAATTGGAAACTGGGATGTTTCCTTATTCCCCATGTCCATTTTAATGGTTTCCAATGCAAAGTACACTTCGACATCACCTTTAGATCTGTTCAGTAAACTGTCACTATCACTTTGTCAACTATTCAGAAAAGCAATAATGATTCGTTGATAGCAGGGAGATGTGTTTCGTTGATAGCTTTATTCTTCATTCCGTTGATGGTGTTTCTCTCGTTTCGTTGATGAGTAAACTCCATACCGTTGACAGAGTAATCTTCATACCGTTGACATGTCTTCACTTAGGCAAAATTACAAGGTACAAGATATTTACAATTAACCAACCTATTTTGCCTATCTATCATTTAGTCAACATGACTTAGAAAACCTATCTAGTACATACAACAAAATGCATATCAAACTGTGAAGTATTGTACAGTGCAATTGCTACATCACTCATTTCGTTGATGAGCTACCTGTCAACGGAATGCTGCAAAGCATGCCATTTCGTTGACAGTTACAAAATGACTTAATACAAAATCTACTAAGTGTTTTTATAATTATCATCAAGAACAACATATTCCTAACAATCTCCCCCAATTTATGACTGATAGAATAACAGCCATAAATCAAGAGCCTTGATGATAACAAAAACACTCAGTCAAATTACACATGATAAAAGTAGAAATTGCATTGAGCTTCATTGAATTTAATTAAATTTCAAAGTAGAAAATCTTACAAAACAAGTGCACAGAGTTGCTCCTCTAGACTGAGCAGATTTTTCATCTTTGCCTCTGTGGTCTTGTTTTCTTCCCTTTTCTTGCATTGTTCTCCTCAATCTGAGCTTGAAGTCTTCTGTAGAAAATCTTCTCTTCTTCATCTTGATTTCCCAACTTGGATTGCATTAATCTTAGAGTTTCATTGGATGCCTTCTCCAGTTGGTCTTCTATTCTGAAGAATCTTCTACAGTTGTCCTTGTCTCTGAATTCCATCATCCAAAAAGGTTGGAGATGAATTTTCTTTCCTGTTTGAGGGACCTTCAATACTCTGGGAAGTGCACCAGGCTTGTTCCAGCTTGCTTTGATTTGGCAAATTTTGGAAACAACTTCAGACTTAGCTGTTTTGGTAAAACCAAAATGTTTCTTCAGGCATTTAAACACAGATAGCAGTGTCTGATAGTCTTCTCCCAGAATTCTATGTAGAGGCCAAACCTGTTCTCTCCCACACTTGTAGACAAACACCAATCTCTCTGGTAGTTTGTAAGAAGCTGCTATTCCTCTCACTTCAACTAGGTCATCAAGATTGATATGTAGATCAGACTCCTCCCTGATATCAGCAATGTAGATGAAGTCTTCTGGGTTGGTAGGAGGTTTTTCAGCTTGTGGTCTCCTTACTAGAATTGGCTTAGCCTTGGTAGCCCTTTGCTTAGATTTCTTCTTTGGATCCATTTCAAAAAGAAATTTTGGAAAGTTGGCCTCATCAAACTCAATTGGCTCTTCCTTTGGCTCAATTGGCTGATCATGGAAATTAACAGGATGTTTAGGATCAAAGGCTAACTTTTCCCCTAGAGCTGGATCAGGAATTGTTGGAGGTGCAGTTGGTACAGAAGAGTCTGATGCAATACTCTGAGAGTCATCATTCTCAAAGGCTATATTTCTCCTAGCTCTTGCCTTTGGTTGCCTTGTGCTCTTCTTTGCACTCCTTTCCTCTCTGGCTTTTTCTTCTTGCTGTCTTTCTTCTTCATCAAGAGATTGAGCAACTGCAAGTGCTTGCATTGCTGCTCTTTCTGACTCTTCAGCCTTAGCTTCAGCAAAGTTTGGGTGACCAGCCCAAACACAGATTTGTTGTCCATTCCTGTAGACAATTGCCATTTGCTTCCTTATCTCATAATCATTGCTTTCCTTGCTTTTTGTGATGAGTAGACCAAGAAGCTTGTGCTCATCTGGATAAGGTGCAGGATAGAAAGTCCTTTCTGTATTTTTGCCCTTTGGTTTAGCAGGGGACTTGGGAGATAAGCTTCTTTGCAATGTAGCTTTTTCCACATCCCTAATGCATGAAGTTTGTCCTTTCTCCTTTCTTGAACCTTGAGTGACTCCATGTAGAAGGGGCTCTACCTTATATGAAGAATTGGTCTGTGGCTCCCATTCCGTTGATGCTAAGACCATGGCATTCGTTGATGGCTCTGTAGAAGAAGCTTGATTCGTTGATGGATCTGAAATCTTTGCAGAATCAGCTAACTTCTTGATTCTTTCATCTATCCTGGACCAGTGGTCTTTAATTTGTTCAGCAAGCTGTAGCTTCATAGATGCTTGCTGAATCAGGTCAATGCTGTCCAGTTTAGCTTTTCCTGACTCCCCCATAGCTAGTGGCTCCTTTGGCAGGGAAATGGCTGGGACCATAACCTTTGTGATTTGAATGTCTAGCTCCTTAGATTTCTCCCCCTTTTTGTTATCATCAAGAGAGATGACTAGGAGTCCTTGAGCTGCCACTAGCTGGGCCAATAGTTGTGTCTGCTTCTCCTGTTCCTTTTGCATCTGAGATAAAGTAGCTTCCACCTTGTCCACTCTAGAAGAGAGAGTCTTCAAGGAGGTAGCCACCTCAGGTTCCTTAGAGAAAAACCTGTTCATCTTGGACACAGTGAGAAGAGGAAGCTTTTCATCTAGCCTCCTGTCATTAGCATCCTTGAGATTGCTAATTGAGTCCTTGATTTCTCTAGCCTCAATCCTTGTCTGCATCATCTGTAGCCTTTGGATTTCCAGTGAATCCATAATAGCCTTGTAGAATTTCTTGTCATTGGCATTTGCAGACTCATGAGCCAGATAGGCCTCATTGTACTGCCTTGAGATTGCAGCATCCAGGGAGATCCTTCCTTGTAAATCTTGAGAAAGCCAGTTTGGTGTAGGAGGCACCACAGAAGTCCCAGTCTGTGAAGTAGTGGCCACCTGATTGTCACCAAAGCTGTCCTCATCATCAGAGAAATCAAACTCACCACTTGCTGCAGCTCCTGGAGATAGATTGGTCAAGGCATCCTTTGCTCTTTGCATTGATGCAGTTGTATGAATTAGTTGTAGTGACCTCTCTGCCTCCACATTGCCCTGTTGAGCCAAAACTTGATAGGCTGACACAGGATGAGTAAAGGTCTCAGGATCCAGGGAAATACTATCCAGAGTTTGTTGATAATGCTCTTGGAAGGTAAGTTCCCTTTCTCCCTCAATGACCTCCATTGACTCACTAGCAATGGCTGCTTCCTCCCTTATCACTCCTGTAGTCCCTTCTCTCTCTCCTCTATTTTCTTGCATCATGGGCTCCCCATGGCTCACACCTCTCACACCCTCACCTTCACCTACTAAGGTGGAACTCTCAATCTCTCCTTTTGCCTGGCTGGAAGAAATAGCCAGCCTCTCACTCACATTCTCTCCTTTTGCCTGGCTGCAAGCCAGCCTCTCAGTTTCACTCCCTCTCAATCCTAGAAGTGTCTCAACTACCACTAGATCATCTGCACTAGTTGTGGAAACAACTTGATTTTCAATTAGAGGTGCAGAGTGAACTATCAACGGAATGGTAGTTTGAACTGTCAACGGTATGGATACCGTTGATGGAGAAACAATTGTCAACGAAATAGACTGTTTCGTTGATGAAGTCAAGAAAGCACTTTGAGAATGAGAAATTACAGTAGAGTCTGTGGTGATTGATTTGAGAGATTGGTCCACAGATCCCCTTGCAACTTCAGAAAAAATTGGTTGATGGCCCAACAAATCACTTAACAAGTGATGGCCACCAGCTTCAGAGTGGGGCTTCTCCAAGATTAGAGTTGGAGAATCAGGAATAGATGTATGGATCATGTCCACATCTAGAGATAGAGTTGGTGAATTTGATGGAGATAGTTCAAGGTTGATGTTTAGAGAATGGGACTGTAACCCCAGAGTGATAATAGGGGTTACATCAAACTGAATTTGAGAAACTGGAAGTGTTGCTTCCAGTGTGTGTGCACCCTGTGAACCCTTGGACTTTTGCTTCACTCTCCTTTGGTATTGGGAAAATGTAGACTGTGGGCTTGAAGTGTCCCTTACCCTTTTGGACTGTGCTCTAGGTTGAGAGCTTGTTTCAATAATCACATCCTTTTGGGAGGATGCAATTAGACTTGTGTTTAAATCCATTTTACTCATTGTGCCTTGTTGGGAAGACACAATGGGGCTAGGCTGGGAAACACTTACCTCACCTTCCTTATTCTTGGGGTTTCTTTGACTTTCACCCCTTCCCTCACCTCTCACAACTCCAGACTCACTCCCCTTAGGTTGTGTGGTAGTTTTTACAACAGGTGCCTTTTGAGAAGCACCTGAGGTTGGCTTGGAGGATTTCTTTGATTTTGGTTTTGTTGCTGGGGCAGGAGCCTGTTGGGTCACAGCTACAGACTCCATAGCAACTGGGTTGGATGAGACAATGGAAGTAACAGCTATACTAACAGGGATAGCAGCAGTTACCTCAATGATTGGCAGATACACCACTGGAACATCACCATTGTGGTTCAGCCTCAGTATGTCTGTCAATACTCTCTTTTCTTGCACAAAGCACTCAAACCTGGCAGTAGGGTTAGAGATAACTAATGGTGCTGGACTAACATGATTAGCCAGCATCATCAGAAACCTTGCATAATAGATATTTTTCTTCCTATTTGCCTTATCACCCAACTTAGCACCAATTTCATACATAAGTTGGGTGCTAAAGTTGTAATATCTATCATTTAGAAGCATGGTTATGAGAATTAACATAGAGTTAGTTAATGCATCAAAATTACTGATCTTTCCAGAAAAGACCTTAATGAATGCATCAGCTAAATAACTGTATTCCCTAACCAAACCTCTCCTAATTATCTTACCCAAGTTATCAGTAGGCAAAGAGTAGTTTATAGAATTTAGCATGGTAGTTATTTCAGTGTTAGTAGGCAAAGCATCACAGTTATTATCAGGAATATGTAAACATGCTTGCAAAACATCAGAATTAACTAGGTACTCATTACCTTGAAGAGTGAATTGCAGTGTGCAGTTTGTTCCACTATACTCACATGAGGTCCAAATCTCCTCGATTATTTCATTGTAGAGTGGTGTAGAGTGAAACATCGCATAGCTCAACTTACAGTTCCTCATGAAATCCATCATCTTGAAAAAGATGCTGTTCGGACTCTCCTTAACAACAAATGGAATAGAATTGTTCTTCTCATAGATGAACCCACCAGCAGACATAAGCTTGACTATGGGTGCCATTGTTGAGTGAGGAAAAGCTTCGAGCTGTATTGCTTGTTAGAGAGAAGAAGATAGAAAAACTTTTGGAATTTTTGAGAACAGGTAGAAATGAAATAAAGAAATTGAAATTTCTTAAATACTCCCCCAAAAATTCTCAGAAATTAAGTCCAATAATTAATCTAAATTACCTGATTGGCTTAAAAAAGTAACCGTTAGAATTAAATATTACCACGATTTATACTTACAGGGGTGTATGTATAGATCGTGATAAAGAACGTGCAATTTCAACGGTTCAGATTAAAAAGCGCTACATCAACGAATCAGGATTGGGCGGTTAAAGTCCCGTCTTATTTCGTTGATAAAGCTGCGTTTCGTTGATATAAAAGAGCTATCAACGAAACACCCAGAAAAATGCTAAGACTGTCAACGAAATGGTGCGTTTCGTTGACATAGTAATTTTGACTTAGACAAAATTTCACCTTTTCCTGAGAAAATCAATTCACAGAAAAATTATAGCAAATTCCTGGCTGCATTTTAACTTGCAAAAATCTCAAAATAATTAAGAGAAATTTAGCATACCTAGCTCACTTACTAATCTTGAGAATGTGGATTCATCAAGTGGCTTGGTAAAGATGTCTGCAAGTTGTTGTTCACTTGGAACAAAATGTAACTCCACAGTACCATTCATAACATGTTCTCTAATAAAGTGGTACTTGATGTCAATGTGCTTGGTCCTTGAATGCTGCACTGGATTCTCAGTAATGGCAATGGCACTAGTGTTGTCACAGAAAATAGGAATTTTCTCAACTCTTATTCCATAATCAAGTAGTTGGTTTTTCATCCATAAAATCTGTGCACAACAACTTCCAGCTGCAATATACTCAGCCTCAGCTGTGGAGGTGGAAACTGAGTTTTGTTTCTTGTTGAACCATGATACAAGCTTGTTTCCTAGAAATTGACAGGTTCCAGTTGTGCTTTTCCTGTCAATTTTACATCCTGCATAATCTGCATCTGAATAACCAATTAGTTCAAAACCAGATTCTCTAGGATACCAAATGCCAAGGTTTGGTGTTCCTTTGAGATATCTGAAAATTCTTTTAATAGCAACTAAATGGGATTCCCTAGGATCAGCCTGAAATCTAGCACATAGACATGTAGCAAACATAATATCAGGTCTACTAGCTGTTAAATATAAAAGTGAGCCAACCATGCCTCTGTAACTTGAAATGTCCACAGATTTTTCCTTAGTATTCAATTCAAGTTTGGTGGCAGTAGGCATGGGTGTTTTGGCAGGAGAGCATTCCATTAAGTTAAACCTCTTTAACAAATCATTAATGTACTTGGTTTGACTAATGAAAATGCCTTCATTAACTTGCTTTACTTGAAGACCAAGAAAATAAGTTAACTCTCCCATCATGCTCATTTCATACTTACTTTGCATAAGCTTGGCAAACTTTTGACAAAGTTTTTCATCTGTAGACCCAAAAATTATGTCATCTACATAAATTTGAACAAGTATTGTAGAGCCATTCACAATCCTATGAAAAAGAGTTTTATCTACAGTACCTCTAGTGAAGTGATTCTCAAGAAGGAACTGTGAAAGTGTGTCATACCAGGCTCTAGGTGCTTGTTTCAAACCATAGAGTGCTTTGAGGAGAAAGTACACATACTCTGGAAAATCATCATCTTCAAAACCAGGAGGTTGACTTACATACACCTCCTCTTCCAATTCCCCATTCAGAAAAGCACTCTTCACATCCATTTGATAGACCTTGAAATTGGCATGGGCTGCATAGGCTAGGAAAATCCTTATTGCTTCTAGTCTTGCAACAGGAGCAAAGGTTTCATCATAATCAATTCCCTCTTCCTGTGAATAGCCTTTTGCAACCAATCTAGCTTTGTTCCTTATGACTATGCCATTTTCATCCATCTTGTTTCTGAACACCCATTTTGTGCCTATGACACTCCTGTCCTTAGGCTTGGGCACCAGCTTCCAAACATTGTTTCTCTCAAATTGATTTAGCTCCTCTTGCATAGCTAAAACCCAATCTGGATCTAGAAGTGCATCCTCAACTTTCTTTGGCTCATCTTGAGACAGAAAGCTACTATATAGACATTCTTCTTGGGTTACTCTTCTAGTTTGGACTTTTGAAGAAACATCACCTATAATAAGTTCAAAGGGATGATCTTTAGTCCATTTCCTTGAGGGAGGTAGAATTGCTCTTGAAGAAGTAGCTTCATGATCATGATTGCCTTGATTAGATATTTGTCCTTGAGAAACTCCCCCTGAGTTTGTTGTCCCTAAGTGATCACTCCTGGAAACATTTCTGTGACTGTCAACGGAATGTCCATTATGACTGTCAACGAAACGCTCATTTTGACTGTCAACGAAACTCTCATTCTGATTGTCAACAAAATGACCATTTGGTCTACTAGCAGCTATTCTTTTCAATCTCAATGCAGCAATTTCATCTTCACTGCTGCTTTCATCTGTGCTAGATACAACAACTTTGGACTGTTTCTTAATAGCCTTAACATGATTCATTTGTTCTCCTTCCTCATTCTCAAAAGAGAGATCATGGAAACCTTCATCACAGAGACCTTGAATTTTGAGATCATCAAAAACAACATGTACAGATTCCATAACAATGTTGGTTCTGAGATTATAGACTCTGTATGCTTTCCCTGCTGCATATCCCATAAATATTGCTTCATCTGCCTTTTCTTCAAATTTCCCCAAATGCTCAGCTTGATTTCTCAGAACAAAGCACTTGCATCCAAAGACATGAAGAAAATCCAATAGTGGTTTCTTTCTTTTGAGTAGTTGATAAGGAGTCATTCCCTTGGCCTGATTAATCAAAGAAATATTTTGAGTGAAGCAAGCTGTGTTAAATGCCTCAGCCCAAAAATAAGTTGGTAACTTTTATTCATCTAGCATTGTCCTTGCAGCTTCAATAAGTGTTCTGTTTTTCCTTTCAACTACACCATTTTGCTGTGGTGTCCTTGCTGCTGAAAACTCATAGGCTAGGAAAATCCTTATTGCACTCTTCACATCCATTTGATAGACCTTGAAATTGGCATGGGCTGCATAGGCTAGGAAAATCCTTATTGCTTCTAGTCTTGCAACAGGAGCAAAGGTTTCATCAAAATCAATTCCTTCTTCCTGTGAATAGCCTTTTGCAACCAATCTAGCTTTGTTCCTTGTGACTATGCCATTTTCATCCATCTTGTTTCTGAACACCCATTTTGTGCCTATGACACTCCTGTCCTTAGGCTTGGGCACCAGCTTCCAAACATTGTTCCTTTCAAATTGGTTTAGCTCTTCTTGCATAGCCAAGACCCAATCTGGATCTAGAAGTGCATCCTCAACTTTCTTTGGCTCATCTTGAGACAGAAAGCTGCTATATAGACATTCTTCTTGAGTTGCTCTTCTAGTTTGGACTTTTGAAGACACATCACCTATAATAAGTTCAAAGGGATGATCTTTAGTCCATTTCCTTGAGGGAGGTAGATTTGCTCTTGAAGAAGTAGCTTCATGATCATGATTGCCTTGATTAGATATTTGTCCTTGAGAAACTCCCCCTGAGTTTGTTGTCCCTAATTGATCACTCCTGGAAGCATTTCTGTGACTGTCAACGGAATGACCATTTTGACTGTCAACGAAACGCTCATTCTGACTGTCAACGAAATGACCATTTGGTCTACTAGCAGCTATTCTTTTCAATCTTAATGCAACAATTTCATCTTCACTGCTGCTTTCATCTGTGCTAGATACAACAACTTTGGACTGTTTCTCAATAGTCTTATCATGATCCATCTGTTCTCCTTCCTCATTCTCAAAAGAGAGACTTTCATGGAAACCTTCATCACAGAGACCCTGAATTTTGAGATCATCAAAAACAACATGTACAGATTCCATAACAATGTTGGTTCTGAGATTGTAGACTCTGTAGGCTTTCCCTGCTGCATAACCCACAAATATTGCTTCATCTGCCTTTGCTTCAAATTTCCCCAAATGCTCAGCTTGATTTCTCAGAACAAAGCACTTGCATCCAAAGACATGAAGAAAATCCAATAGTGGCTTCTTTCTTTTGAGTAGCTGATAAGGGGTCATTCCTTTGGCCTGATTAATCAAAGAAATATTCTGAGTGAAGCAAGCTGTATTAACTGCCTCAGCCCAAAAATAAGTTGGTAACTTTGATTCATCTAGCATTGTCCTTGCAGCTTCAATAAGTGTTCTGTTTTTCCTTTCAACTACACCATTTTGCTGTGGTGTCCTTGCTGCTGAAAACTCACGCAAAATACCATTTTCTTCACAGAACACCTTCATGCTTGAATTCTTGAATTCTGTCCCATTGTCACTCCTAATCCTTCTCACTTTCAAGTCAGGATGATTGTTTACCATCTTGATGTGATTGATAATGATTTCACTTGCCTCATCTTTGGAGAGCAAAAAGAAAGTCCATGTAAATCTAGAAAAATCATCAACAATCACAAGACAATATTTCTTCTTTGAAATAGACATGACATTTACAGGGCCAAACAAATCCATATGAAGCAACTCAAGCTGATGGACAATTGATGACTCTGTCTTGCTTTTGAATGATGCCTTCTTTTGTTTCCCTTTTTGACAGGCATCACACAAACCATCCTTGGAAAACTCCACTTGTGGAATTCCTCTAGCAAGATCTTTCCTCACCAAATCATTCATAACTTTAAAGTTCAGATGAGATAATTTCTTGTGCCATAGCCAACTTTCATCCTTGCTTGCCTTGCTGAAAAGGCAAGTGATGGTTTCTGGACTTGTGCTACTAAAGTCAGCAATGTACACATTCCCTCTTCTGAATCCAGTCATTACCACATTGTTGTTTCCTCCTTTAGAAACAACACAGGCTTCTTTAGAAAAAGTAACTAAAAATCCTTTGTCACAAAGTTGGCTGATACTAAGCAAATTGTGCTTAAGACCATCCACCAATGCAACTTCATCTATGATGACATTCTCTTTTGAAATCAAGCCATATCCCTTAGTGTAGCCTTTACTGTCATCTCCAAAAGTAATACAAGGGCCAGCTCTTTCCTGAAACTCTGTGAGCAGGGTAGAATCACCAGTCATGTGTCTTGAACAACCACTATCCAAGTACCAAAGATTCCTTTTGTCTCCCTGCACACAATAGAACCAAATCAAGTCGATTTTGGTACCCAAGTTTCCTTGGGTCCTGTTTTGTTAGCCTTTGATTTTCCTTTTATATCATTTTTCACCTTGGGCTCAGATTGATTTAAATCAATCTTTATCCTTGGTGTTGATTTCTGAGGATTGCTCACATTTTCATTCTCAGCATGCATAATTGGAGGAACAAACATGTTATTCATATTCCATGGCATTTGTGGCACATTAAACATATTCATGTATGGATTAGACACAAATGGCATGCTGGTATATGGATTTTGAAATTGTGCATATGGAGCAAACATGTTAGGCATAACACGCATTGTAGGCATAGAACTATTCATTGCAGGCTTGGGAATTTTCACTTTAACAGTCTTCTTAACAGATTTGCAGTTAGTAGACAAATGACTAACACTTCCACAATTAACACATGTCTTTCTAGGAGCATATTTATCAGGTGTGTAATTGTTGTGTTTGTTAATTCCTACTTTGCCATTCCTGTTATTCTTTTTATTTCCCTTAGCCTCAACTTGAACATTCTCTAACTTATCTTTCAATTGCTTGTTGGACAAGTGACCTACATTAGCTCTCTCAACAGGCTTCTCAACTTTCTTTGATTTACTAGACTCACCTTGAACAAAGTTCTTGGTGACAGGACCATACTTATTATTAAGTCTAGTGAGTTCATCTTTTCTTTTCTCTGTCAACGAAACACCCTGATCGGTTGATGGTTCATCTGTCAACGAAACATTGCATTCCGTTGACATATCAACCTTCAACAAATGATCATTGTTGTTTGTTGACTCTGTTTCTGATTCTAAGGTTTCACAAACATACCCTAGTTTCTCTTTGTTCTTTTTCCATGATTGTTCACAGAAAGATTCCATACCTTGAACATTAATGATGTTGGTAGCAACATTCCTGGCATCTTTCCATTTAGCAATCACACTTTGTTCTATTTCAAGTTGTGTCTTAAGAATTTCTTCCCTTTTTAACACGTTCTCAAGTTCCTTCTTAGCATCCCTACTAACACATCTCATTTTCTCAAATTCAATGAGCTGTGCTTCTAACATTGCATTCCTATCACTTAAGAGCAAATTAGTCTCTTTTATTCTTGAATTCTCTTTGGTAAGTGATTTAAGAGTAACACGCAAATTATATAGTACAGTAGACATTTCATTTACTGCACTATCGCATTCCTCTTTAGAAAGCTCAGAAAGATTAGTAATTGTTACCTGGTTGCTTGAGGAGCTTGCTTCCTGCTCATGATTGTTAGCCATAAGAGCCAAGTTGACATATTCAACATCATCATCAGAATCTTCACCATTACCAGCCCAATCATACTCCTGAGACATGAAAGCCTTTTCTTTTTGCTTGAGAAGTTCAAAGTATTTCTTTTTATAATCAACAGGCTCAAATTTCCTGTTGCTCTTCTCAATCTTGGGCTTTCTGCAGTCTCCAGCAAAGTGACCAAGCATTCCACAATTGAAACATTTAGATTTAGACTTTTCAATCCAGTTACTTTTGTTAGGTTGAAAGTCTCTCCTTGGTGGCCTTGCTTCTGAGTTTCTCTTGAACTTGAACTTAGAAAATTTTCTTGACAGAAAAGCAATGTGTTCATCAATCTCATCTAAGTCATCCAAGTTGGCTGGTTCTGGTTCTTCTTCTTCTGTCATCTTACCTTTACCCTTGCTAACATCACTTCTACAACTAGCTCGACTAGTTGTGGCCTTTGCAGCTTCTTCAGTGTCATCTTCCAGTTGGTTCACAGATGCAATCAATGCAATAGATCCACCCTTCTTCTGTACCTTTTCAATTTCCTCATCTTGCTCCATTTCCAGCTCATAAGTCTTCAAGGTTCCATAAAGCCTTTCAAGAGTGTAGTCTTTGTACTCTTGAGTGTTTCTGAGAGAAACAGTCATAGGCTTCCATTCTTTTGGAAGAGCTCTAAGAAATTTAAGGTTTGAATCCTTGGTTTGATAGATCCTCCCATACAACTTTAATCCATTCAAAAGCTTTTGAAACCTACTAAACGTGTCATTTAGGGTTTCACCAGCTTTAAAATGAAAATGCTCATATTGTTGTATAAGGAGCTGCATTTTGTTTTCCCTAACTTGCTCAGTACCTTCACAGAGAGTTCTAACAGTGTCCCATACTTCTTTGGAGGTTGTACAGTTGATGACATTGTCAAACATCTCTTGCTCCAAACCATTAAACAGAATGTTCATGGTTCTCTTATCTTTATGGATTTCTGCAAGATCTTCAATAGTCCATTCTGAGACAGGTTTTGGAATTTCTACATCAGGAGCATCATCTGGCACTCCAACTCTAGATGCAAACTTCATGGGAACGTGTGGACCTTTCTCAATGCAGTCTACATATCTCTCATCCATAGACATGAGATGTAAATGCATCTTTACTTTCCAGTGAAAGTAATTGTCCTTATCAAGAACTGGTATCTTCACACCTGCATCCTTCTTCACCATGGCTTCTGTTTTTGGTCTTGATCTTTAAACTTCTTGTATGCTAGAAGCTTGCTCTGATACCAATTGTTAATCCCAAATGACCTAACAGAATTGTAGAAGGGGGGGGGGTTGAATACAATTCTTGATATTTTCTTAAACTTAAAACACTTATAAATAAAACTGAACTGAATAAATAAAAACACAAGATATAAATAATTCAGTTGGATTGTTTGATGATCCAACTGAAGTGTTTTTATTGCGGAAATAATCTGTGATACAAAAGTACACAGATGCTCAGTTACAAGGTTGTAGAGAAGAAATGCTCTCAAAGATAGCTAATACAAACTATTTGTTTTTCTTCTCTTACACTTATTTTAACTGCTACACTTGGTTATATATTCCCAAGTTTACAAAGCTATTTTTGGCTACACTAAAGTATACTAAAGGTAACCGCCAATAGTTTGCTTTTCATCCCTTTGTCCAGTGGTCCTTGGAGATCCTTGCTTTTGTCTTCATGCTTATTATGATCACTCCCAAGAGCCCAATTGGAAACTGGGATGTTTCCTTATTCCCCATGTCCATTTTAATGGTTTCCAATGCAAAGTACACTTCCACATCACCTTTAGATCTGTTCAGTAAACTGTCACTATCACTTTGTCAACTATTCAGAAAAGCAATAATGATTCGTTGATAGCAGGGAGATATGTTTCGTTGATAGCTTTATTCTTCATTCCGTTGATGGTGTTTCTCTCGTTTCGTTGATGAGTAAACTCCATACCGTTGACAGAGTAATCTTCATACCGTTGACATGTCTTCACTTAGGCAAAATTACAAGGTACAAGATATTTACAATTAACCAACCTATTTTGCCTATCTATCATTTAGTCAACATGACTTAGAAAACCTATCTAGTACATACAACAAAATGCATATCAAACTGTGAAGTATTGTACAGTGCAATTGCTACATCACTCATTTCGTTGATGAGCTACCTGTCAACGGAATGCTGCAAAGCATGCCATTTCGTTGACAGTTACAAAATGACTTAATACAAAATCTACTAAGTGTTTTTATAATTATCATCAAGAACAACATATTCCTAACAGTTGCCCAGTAAATAACAATTGTAGAAGGGGGGTTGAATACAATTGTATAAGATTCTCGACTTAATAAAGTATATATCACAAATATGAAAGAATAATAACAACTTTATTAAATCTCATATAAAACTGTTACAAACTCTCTCAAGAAATTCTGATGTTCTTGAGAGCTTCTAGGGTACAAGAATACTCGTGTATGTTATATATCGATCGAAACCTAAACTGTGTTTATATACTACACAGCTTCTCTATCAATTACAAGATAAGTTCTAATCAATTACAAAGATTGAAACCTATCCTAAATCGATAGCTGCATTACTATAAATAAGGAACCGACAAAATAAGCTTCCTTATTTAACTAGACTCCAAATATAACTCTAAGTAGGAATTCCTGATCAACTTCCAGTCCTGATGATCAATCCTGATCCCAGTCCTGATATGCATCCTGATGATAATCCTGATACTGACGCTTGATCAAATACTGATGACCGTGCAATACTGATGACATCAGCAATCCTGATCAGTTGAGTCTAGATCCTGACGATCAATGAATCCTGATCTAACAATCTCCCCCAATCTCATACTTTGTAAAATGAAGTGTAGATTCCTAGATTCAGTGATGTCAAAAATATATTTACAAAATGTACAAGTATCTATAGCAGCAACTTATCTGTTTAAACTCTTTGATAGAACAGATTCATCTTCAAGAAATTGGATAACAAATTTTCTTCTTTTTCTTCAAGAATTTGAATCAGTCTTTCCTTAAGATTTCTGAGCTCTTCATCTTCCTCATCAATCTGGTAGATAGCTGCTCTGAGATTCTGAATGGAACTTCTTTGTAGACTATGCTCTTCAAGCAAAAGATAAGCAATTTCCTTCCCATCAGGATTAAGATTAAGCTGAGTCATACCAAAAGTCACTTCTTTAACAGCAGTGCCTCTTTGCATTTCCACATTTTGACCTTTCTGATTTATGTACATGGGAGTATATTTACCATTGAAATTTCTGTCTCCATCCAGTCTTCTTCTGATTGTTGCCATAATCATATCACTCCATACTTTGCACACTTTGTTTTTCCATTTCAATAAATAATGAACATATTTCAGTTCCTTTGTAGTCTTTACCAACAAATCTTGAATGGACAGAATCTTCACACTACCATCTTTCATAAAGTATAGCAGTTTCTCCTTCTTTTCAGTACCATCATGACAATCTATAACTATATCTACAGATAATAAATTGTTCAGGTTTTCAGAAGTTATATTACCTCCAATTTCAGTCAAGGAGTAAGGATTAACATAAGGTAGATTTAGAAATTCAGCATCCCTGTGTCCAATACCTCCTCTTGAATTACTAGTCATTTGCCTTAGAGTTGAAAACATCTTTAACCAGAGTGCTTTTGATCTAACCATATCAGATAAATCAGCAACACTGGAGGCACTTGTGATAATTCCACCAGACTGAAAATTGATAGGTATATCACACCTAAGTGTGTCAATGTGTTTCCACTTCTTATCTTTCTCCTTCTCAAGAACATAGCTCTTCTCAAGCTTGTGTTGTTGTCTTCTAGAATTTCTCCACAACAATCTATTTGAACTTTTCAGCTTTTGCACATAAAGATAGAAATCTCTATTTGATGTTCTTGTGATTTCATTTCTTCTGACTTCTTCTTCTTCATCCACTTCAAGATTATGAGAATCAACCACAGTAGACAATATTAACAAATCAACCTCTTGCAGAATTTCAGAATCATCAGGATCTTGAATATTGTCAGGAACAAAATCAGGATTAGATTCTTCAATTTGATTTGTATTGCTGAGAGTTGATTGTCTTGGTCTTCTTCTCAATTCTGGTTCTTCTTCAACAATTCCATCATCACCAAAAGGAACTTCAGGATTTTGAGTAGGTTCAGGAATTTCTTCAATTCGTAAAATTCTAGACCTTGTTTGTCTAGGCATATTCTGATTTGAAAATTCTCTTCTCCCTCTTCTAGCACCTCTTCTACCTCTGCCTCCTCTACCTCTAGCAGGAGCAGGATTCTTGAAACTTTCCATCATTTCTCTTTGTTGATTTAAGAAATCTTCATGTGAGAGATCAGGATATTCTTCACTTGTTGTAGAGAGTGCTTTCCTAGAATATAACTGTTGAACCCTTTTATCAGTATAATAAAGAGTCATAACCCTTCCATCTCTTGTTGTGAACTTCTGGAATAGATTCGATGCATCTTCAGGATTGTCAATGAGCACATCTTCATCACCTTCAGGAATTGTAGATAATGTATGTCCATGACCAGGCGTCAGGATTTGATCATTCATCAGGATTTGATCACCTGTCAGGATTTGTTCCTCCGTCAGGATCTGAGATTGCACCATTGTCCTTACTGTTCTAATTCCAGAATCAGAAACATGAGTTGACTGCGTTGTTTGACTTTGAGAAGTTTGAATTGTCTTCATAACCGCAGCATCAGAGGTTTCTACTTGTGTAACTTTGTCACCACCATCATCTCCAGTATCATCATCAGTATTTCTTAATACTAGATCAGGTGTACATTTTGTCTGAGTAACCTTCTCCCCCTTTTTGACATCAGGATTTGACAATAAATTCAAAATTAAGGCAAGAGAGGCTTGTATGTCAGTTACCTTGGAATCAAGAGAATCAATTCTTCTGTTGATGGAGGATTGTTCAGAAATAACAGACTTCACTTGGGATTCTACAACTCTTAGTTGAAAGACAGTAGGCACCTTTGTAAAGTTTTGAGAAATATCACTCCTTACCAACTCAGTTGCATTCTTGATAGAATCAATCTCATTTTTTAGGCTTTTGGATAACAGAGTAGTAGCCTTCAGATGATTCTTCAAATCTTGATTCTCAATCAACTTCACTGCATCATAGGCATGATCCAAAGCATAAGGATAACTTACAGATTCAGCAGACCTGTACCATGAATTGTTCCATTCATGTTGTCTAAGTGCCTCAGCAGGAGTCATCACAGAAGGAACATAAAAGTCTTGTCTGAAGTCTTTTCCAGTAGGAGCCTTGCCAGCCATGAATGTGCTTGATGAACCAAAATTGGTTCCAAGACTAGCTTTGATTGCTGTAGCAAGCTGATCCTTCTCTTTATTATTATCATCATCACTGTCATCACTATCATCAGGATCAGAATCATATGTAACATCAGGATCAGGAATAGCAATACCTTTTAGCTTATCCTGTGATTCTGTGATAGGATCTGTCATTGGTCTTGAGCTAAGTGGCTGTATCAGGATTGGCTCTGCATCAGGAGCACCACTAGCATCAGGAGCAACACCGTCAGGATTTGCTTGGCTTGCATCAGGATTTGATACTGATGGTTCTTGTGGAGCCTGAGGTTTAGAAGCTTCTGCAACACTTTGAGTTGGAGGTTCTTGTGTGCTTCCCTCAATGACAGTGTCCTCGACCAAGAATACATCTTTATCTGCATCAGAAATCCCTTGAGCTTTGTCAGGAAATTCCTCAGAAGCTGTAGCTTTGCCTGAATCTTCACATTGAGAAGATGGTTCTTGTGGGGCTGCAATAGCAGTGTCTTCATTTTCCCTTTGAGAAAATGGTTCTTGTGTGGCAGGATCTTCAGTAGCTGCTGAACCACATTGAGATTCAGGTTCTTGTGGGCTTGATCCTTTCAGCTTCTTTTGTCTCTGAAAGACTAACTCCTCTGCTTTTCTTTTCTTTTCCATGGGATGTGAAAACCCAAGTTTTGAAGCAGTCTCAGCAACCTTCTCTCATGAAATTTCAACAATCTTTGCAGTTGGAGAGGCTTTTGCTGGAGAGTCTGAGATAGAGACAATTTTTGGTTGTGCATCAGGAATACCAACATCAGGATTTGGTTGATCATCAGGAATAGATGACTCGTCGGGATTTGATGTCTGAATATCAGTATCCTTCATTTGCACCTTCAAAGGAATATGATACATGCTTTTTGATAATTTCCTTTTCTTCTGTGGCTTTGATGAAGGTGTCACAACTTCAGTAGCAGTATCAACAACTTCCTTGTTTATCTTCAACTTGGAGGAGATAGACATATCATCCTCAGAATCACTTTCATCTCTCAACACTAACTTTCTTTTCACTGAAACATCCTCAACAACCTTGTCAGTAACAATCTTAGCACCCTTCTTCACTAGGACCCCTTGTACACCCCCTTTTATCTTCTTTTGAGTGAGTGGTGTATAGGAAAAATCCTTTGATCCTGATTGTCTTCCAGACACATCAGATCTAGCTGATTTCTTAGATTTTACAACTAAAGTCTGTTGGGAGACAATAGAGGTGGTTGTTGACTGTTTGGACTATTTGGTAGGAATGCTTGGGTCAGGAACAAGGTGTGATTGACCTTGCCCCTTA
This sequence comes from Heracleum sosnowskyi, assembly GCA_030848705.1. Classification (NCBI taxonomy): domain Eukaryota; kingdom Viridiplantae; phylum Streptophyta; class Magnoliopsida; order Apiales; family Apiaceae; genus Heracleum; species Heracleum sosnowskyi. The sequence continues at coordinate 81,494,711 of CM061236.1, read as the reverse complement.
GCATTAGAAATTAAACCATAACAAGTAGGCATTTTCTGATGTAAGAAAAGCCTGACCTCATCAGGAATAAAGGCATTGCCTATAAAACCATTTGCCTTATCACAATTGACTAAGGACTTCAAGTTGTTCTCTGTAATTCTACAAATAGGTAGAACCACATCATCCTCAAAAGTAACATCAAGACATAAGTGATTAAATATTAATTGGAAAAATCTAATAAAATAGACATAGCCTAATTTATCAGCTTTTCTATCACTTAAATCTTTCAACACAAAACTACCATAATCAAAAACTTTAGAGTAGATAAGAGAGTACCCAATCTTTAGTGATCCTGATGGCAGAGCATCAAAATTAGATGTCTTATTCAGGAAGCATCTGCTGAGTGTGTCAAAGAAATAATTCCACTCCCTTTTCATCTTTGTCCTGAAGAGGCTTCCATACCTCTTTACCTCACCATTGTAACCCAATTTTGTGACAAACTCAAAAATGATAGAGTCTGAAACATTATCAGGAACTTGGTCACCCAGAATCGGCAAATGCAGTGCCTCTTCAACAATAGCAGGTGTGACATGATGAGTTACTCCATTGCATTCAAACTGCATCAAAACAGTTCATGTAGAGCTTTTACTGAAAACAACTGTGTTCCAGACCTGCATCACAGACTTAAGAGAAACACTCGCAGGTTCTGTTAAAGCATACTTCAATGGACTTGAAGTAAGAAAATCCTGGATTATATGGAACTCAGTAGGCAATTCCTGATGATCTAGAATAGCTACAAAGTTATTAGTGGCAAAAGTAACACCGCTAATTACAGTATGTTTATTCATGAATGCCATTTCTATTGTTTGAAAACTTGAGAATTGAGATTTGAAAAAGTTAGGGTTTGTAAGCACAGAGAGAAATAAGAAGATGAAAAACTGACGAAGAGAGTAATTAGAATTTTAGAAAAATCAAAAGTATTTTGTTAAAACAAAAACATTACTCTCAATGACAGGTGTCAAAATATGATTTGTGCACAAATAATTAGTGGAACAGATTACGTGTGTAATTAAATAAAACTGCACCGCTTTTTATGTGTATCTATATGTATATATATAACAGTGCAACACACGCACGCATACAGTTGTCCATCTAATACCCAAACGTTTCTCATCAGGAACTGACAAAAAATCAGGCACAAATTAAGCAATGAAATACTGACCTGTCCATCAGGATTGACCAGTTGACTTCCTGTCAGGATTTTGTCCTATCAGGATTTGATCAAAATTACATACCTTACTGAATGACCATCAGGATTTGATAGTCATCAGGATTTCTTCTCTGTAGCTTTCCTCAGAAATTCTCAAAATTCATCATTCCAAGTTCATTCACCAACTTGTTGAAAGTAGCTTCAGGCAGTGGCTTGGTGAATATATCAGCTAGTTGTTGATCAGTAGGAACAAAATGAAGTTCAATTGTTCCTTCCAGAACCTGTTCTCTTATGAAGTGATATCTAATACTGATGTGTTTTGTAAGAGAATGCTGAACTGGATTTCCTGTCATTGCAATAGCACTTTGGGCATCACAATAAATAGGGATTTTTGAATATGACAGGACATAATCTAACAACTGATTTCTCATCCACATTATCTGAGCACAACAACTTCCTGTAGCAATGTACTCAGCTTCTGCAGTAGAAGTAGAAATAGACTTTTGCTTTTTACTGAACCATGAAACCAGTCTACCTCCCAAAAACTGACAACTTCCTGAAGTACTTTTCATGTCTATCTTACATCCTGCAAAATCAGCATCTGAATAACCACACAACCCAAAATCTGATTCCCTTGCATACCAAAGGCCAAGAGAAGGAGTGCCTTTGAGATATCTAAAGATTCTTTTGACTGCAATCAGATGGGGTTCCCTAGGTTTTTCTTGAAATCTTGCACAAAGACAGGTTGCAAACATGATATCTGGTCTACTTGCAGTGAGATACAATAAAGAGCCAATCATCCCTCTATAGTGTGTTACATCTACGTCAGCACCTTGATCAGGATCAAGTTTGGTAGCTGTAGCAATAGGAGTTGTAGCAGGAGTACTATCTTGCATATTAAACCTTTTCAACAAATTCCTTGTATACTTTGACTGATTGATAAATATCCCATCATCAGTCTGTTTAACTTGAAGACCAAGAAAGTAACTCATTTCTCCCATCATACTCATTTGATATCTTGACTGTATAAGCTTAGAAAACTTTTCACACAGCTTATTGTTTGTTGACCCATAAATGATATCATCAACATAAATCTGAACTAAAAGCAAATCCTTACCATGATTCAAGTAAAATAGAGTTTTATCAATAGTACCTCTTTTGAATCCACTTTCCAGTAAGAATTGAGCTAGGGTTTCATACCATGCTCTTGGAGCTTGCTTTAGTCCATAAAGTGCCTTATCCAATCTATAAACATGATTTGGATATTTTGGATCAATAAAACCAGGAGGTTGTTCAACATAAACTTCTTCCTCCAGTTCACCATTTAAGAAGGCACTTTTAACATCCATCTGGAAAACCTTGAATTTCTTGTGAGCTGCATAAGCCAGAAAGATCCTGATGGCCTCTAGTCTTGCAACAGGAGCAAAAGTTTCATTATAGTCAATTCCTTCTTGTTGAGAATACCCCTTTGCAACTAGTCTTGCTTTGTTTCTGATTATCACACCATCTGAATCAGTCTTGTTCTTGAAAATCCATTTTGTACCCACAATTGACCTGTTCTTTGGTCTTGGTACCAGTTTCCAGACTTCATTCCTTTCAAATTCATTCAATTCTTCTTGCATTGCAGTGACCCAATCAGCATCTTTGAGTGCATCTTCAACTTTCTTAGGTTCCTCCTTTGACAGAAAGTTATTATATAAACATTCATTTTGAGTTGCACTTCTTGTTTGAACACCTGCATCAGGATCTCCAATTATCAAATCAGGAGTATGATTTGCAGTCCATTTCCTTGCTGGTGTTAAAATATTCCTTGAAGTAGATGCTCCCCATGGATTGGTGTTATCTTGATTAGAAGAATTTGTTTCATTAGAAGCTCCCCCTGAATTGTTACGGTCACCTCCTGATGGAGTATCAGGATTGTCACTTGAATCAGTATCTGAAGAATTTTGTCCTGATGATTGAGTAGTTTCATTATCATTAACAGTTTGCTGTTGCTCCCCCTCAACATGTGAACTGTCAGTAGTATCATCAGTAGTACCATCAGCAGCACCATCTGTATTTGGTGAGTCATCAGGATTTGATGGATCATCAGGATTTGGTGACCCATCAGTATCTGATGGTATATCAGTATCTGATTCTTTTTCTTCAAGATCCTTGGTAGCTTCATTTTCAAAAATTAACCTATCATGCGAGTCTTCATTCATTCCTGTTATCTTCTTATCATCAAAAGATACATGTATTGACTCCATGACAGTCCTTGTTCTCAAGTTGAAAACTCTAAAGGCTCTTGATGCAGGATATCCAATGAAAATTCCCTCATCAGCCTTAGCTTCAAATTTCCCTAGCTGTTCAGGATGAGTTCTGAGAACAAAACACTTGCAGCCAAACACATGCAGATGCTTCAAACCAGGTTTCTTCTCCTTGAGCATTTGATAGGGAGTTACACCATGTCTGTTTATCAATGTGAGATTTTGTGTATAGCATGCTGTGTTGACTGCTTCTGCCCAGAAATATGTAGGCAATTTAGCTTCTTTCAACATAGTTCTGCCAGCTTCAATAAGAGTTCTATTTTTCCTTTCTACTACTCCATTTTGCTGGGGTGTGCCAGGAGCAGAGAATTGTTGAATAATTCCTTTGTATTTGCAGAACTCTTCCATCTTTGAATTCTTAAATTCAGTACCATTATCACTTCTCAGAATCTTGACTTTGTACTTTGTTCCTATCTCAATCATTCTCACATGATCCAACAGTATTTCTGGAGTCTCATCTGGGTGTTAGGAATATGTTGTTCTTGATGATAATTATAAAAACACTTAGTAGATTTTGTATTAAGTCATTTTGTAACTGTCAACGGAATGGCATGCTTTGCAGCGTTTCGTTGACAGGAAGCTCATCAACGAAATGAGTTGTTAGATCAGAATTCAATGATCGTCAAGAGCTAGACTCAACTGATCAGGATTGCTGACGTCATCAGGATTACATGGTCGTCAGGATCAAGATGCATATCAGGACTGGGATCAGGATTGATCATCAGGACTGGAAGCTGATCAGGATTCCTACTTCGAGTTATATTTGGAGTCTAGATAAACATGGAAGTTTATTCTGTCGGTTCCTGGTTTGTAGAATGTAGCTATCTATTAAAGATATGTTTCTATCTTTGTTATTGATTAGGACTTATCTTGTTATTGATAGAGAAGCTGTGTGAAGTATATAAACACAGTTTAGGTTTTGGTTTAACAACCAATATTACACTCGAGTATTTGTGTAACCTAGCAGCTCTCAAGAACATCAGAATTTCTTGAGAGAGTTTGTAACAGTTTTATATCAGATTTAATAAAGCTGTTATTGTTCTTTCATATTTGTGTTATATAAAGTCGAGAATCTTATACAATTGTATTCAACCCCCTTCTACAATTGTTATTTACTGGGCAACATTTGGTATCAGAGCAAACTGATTTAATTTTGAATCAGAGACGATCTAAGATGTCGACAACCAAGTATGAAAGCATGAAGATTCCCATCTTGAAGATATCAGAATATCCTACATGGAGGGTAAAGATGCTGATGTACCTGGAGGCTATGGATCCTGACTACTTGGACATGATTCGTGATGGACCATATATACCAACAAAGTTCGTAGAACGAACAAATACTGTACCAGAACATTATGTGGTCAAAGCTAAAGCTGAATGGTCTCCAGAAGAAAAAGCTCATGTACTCAGGGAACCAAAGATAAAGAATATCTTGCACAATAGTCTTGATGCTGTCATGTCAAACAGGGTGATTGCATGCAAGTCTTCAAAAGAAATCTGGGATACTTTGGAAACTCAGTGCCAGGGATCTGCATCTGTCAAGAAGAACAGAAGGGCTCTTTTGATTCAAGAATATGAACAATTCAATGCAAGACCTGATGAGAGCCTGACTGATCTATATGATAGATTTCTGACACTATTGAATAGCTTATCTTTAGTTGACAAAGTATATGAAACTGAAGATTCGAACACCAAGTTTCTAAGAGCTTTACCTGAAGAATGGGATACTCAGACCTCAATCATTAGACACCAGTATGATCTGAACATTGTGTCTCTTGATGAGATCTATGGGATGCTAAGAACTCATGATCTTGAAGTTCAACAGAGAAAGAACAAGAAAAGCAGCAAGGCAAAGTCAATTGCTTTGAAAGCAGAGGCTAAATCAAAAGGAAAAGCTATGGAGGTCTCTAGAAGGAAATCAAGAGTAGCTGAGTCAGATCCTGAAGACTCTTCATCAAATTCTGATGGCAATCCTGATGCCAATAATGATGATGATTCTTCTGATTCAGACATGGAAGAGATGGTTGCTATGATTGTCAGAAACTTCAGAAGGATGAAGTTCAGGAAGAATAGAAGACAAGGCAACTTTCAGAAAAAGACCTTCAATGCAGACAAAGACAAGTATATCAAAAAGGACAGCAAGGGTAGCAAATTTGACAAGTCAAAGGTTAGATGCTACAAGTGTAATGGTATGGGTCACTTTGCTTCTGAATGTAACAAGACGAAGGCACTCATCACATCAAGCAAGGATTGGATGGACTCTTCCTCAGAATCTGATACTGAGGTAGTCAACTATGCTTTAATGGCCAATGCTGATGTAACTGCTGCTCCTGATGATAAGGTACTAAATACTATCTTTGATTTTGATACTGACAATGCTTCTGAGTTAAGACGCTTTCTAAAGTCATTACATATTAGCTTTAGAAGTCAAACTGCTGAGAATACTAGAATCTTATCTGAGATGTCTGACCTTAGAAAAAGGAATGAGATAGTAGAAGCTGAATTTTCTCGTATGCAAGAAGTACAAAAAGAATGTGATAATGCTAAACACATGCACTTAGAGATGACATCTAAATGTACTTCCCTTGAAAAAGAACTTGAATATGCTAATGAGAAAATCAGAACCTGGACAGACTCAGGCAGGAAATTTCATGAGATTAATACCTCTAAGAATTGGAAAGAGTGTCTAGGATATAAGTCAGATGAAGATAAGAAATTGAAAGAGAAAATTGTCATTGATGAGACAGTCAGTCCAAAGACCTATAGACATGTTATAGACTCAACCAAATCTAAGATTACTCCTGTTAATTTTGTTTTTGGTAAGGATTCCAATTCTACCTTTGAAAAGGGATCCACTTCTACTCAAGGAATTAAAATAATAAAGTCTAAACCTGTCATGGATAAAGTCATTAAGAATGTAGGTCTTTTGTCTCAGAAACAGCTTAAGGTTAAAATCTGTGAGGTTACAGATAAGGAAAAGGAAGCTACTTATAAGAGAAACAGGAATGGTAAAATTGGGATCAATAAAGAAATTGGTTATAAGTATATCCCAAATGCACCTAGAAAGAGTTGTTTTAACTGTGGTAACTCTAATCATCTTGCTATTGATTGTAAGAAGAGTAAGAAGAAGATTACTGAAATTCCTAAGTCTGATGTAAGGAATAGATCAGTGTTTTATAAACCACAGAATTCCTGTTCTCATTGTGGTAGTCTATGGCATTCTATTTATACCTGTAAAGAGTATCATGATTTGTACTATAACTTTTATGATCCATTGCCTAAGTTTGAAAGTAGTACAAAGTCTGATAGAACTGAAAATGTCATAGTGAAGCATGCTTTTGTTAATACTGATGCTGACAAAGCAAATCCTGATGGAGTAAATCCTGTCAGGACTGCTAATGTCAGAAAGTCTTCTGCTGCTAAAGTTAATAAATTGCATGAAAAAGGAACCCAACATGTATGGGTTCCTAAGTGTTCTAACTAGTGTGTTTCTATTCTGATGCAGGGTAAAAAGAAAAATGTGTTAGTCATGGATAGTGGATGTTCTGTGCACATGACTGGAAACAAAGCCCTGTTATCAGAATATGAGGAAAAAGCTGGCCCAACAGTGTCTTATGGAGGTGGCAACATTAGACAAACCTTGGGATATGGCAATATAATCATTGGAAATGTCATCATTGAGAAAGTAGCTCTAGTGAAGGGACTAAAACACAACTTGTTGAGTATTAGTCAAATCACTGACAGAGGTTATCATGTCAATTTCTATTCCACAGATTGTGAAGTAGTCAGTAAAGCAACAGGAAAGATAGCACTAACTGGCTACAGGCATGGTAACATTTATGAAGCCAACATTCTCTCTAATACTGATGGCTCCCCTACATGTCTCATCAGTAAAGCTTCAATAGATGAAAGTTGGAATTGGCACAAGAATCTTTCTCATCTCAACTTCAGCAACATCAATGAGTTGGTAAAGAAAGATTTAGTAAGAGGATTACCTAATGTCTTGTATACACCTGATGGACTCTGTGATGCATGTCAAAAAGCAAAACAAAGAAGGACATCATTCCAGAGTAAATCAGAATCCTCTATTGAAGAACCATATCACATGCTACATCTTGATCTGTTTGGTCCAGTCAACATCATGTCCATCAGTAAGAAAAGGTACACTCTTGTAATTGTTGATGAATATTCTAGATTCACCTGGGTGTATTTTCTGCACAGAAAAGATGAAACTCCTGAAGTTCTGTTGGATCATATGAGAATGATTGAGACAACCACAAAGTACAAAGTCAAGATTCTGAGAAGTGATAATGGTACTGAATTCAAGAATTCAAAGATGGAAGAGTTCTGCAAATACAAAGGAATCATTCAACAATTCTCTGCTCCTGGCACACCTCAGCAAAATGGAGTAGTAGAAAGGAAGAATAGAACTCTTATTGAAGCTGGCAGAACTATGTTGGAAGAAGCTAAATTACCTACATATTTCTGGGCAGAAGCAGTCAACACAGCTTGCTATACACAGAATCTAACATTGATAAACAGACATGGTATTACTCCTTATCAGTCACTCAAGGAGAAGAAACCAAGTCTGAAACATCTGCATGTGTTTGGCTGTAAGTGTTTTGTTCTCAGAACTCATCCTGAACAGCTAGGGAAATTTGAAACAAAGGCAGATGAGGGAATTTTCATTGGTTATCCTGCATCAAGAGCCTTCAGAGTTTTCAATTTGAGAACAAGAATTGTCATGGAGTCAATACATGTATCTTTTGATGATAAGAAGATAACTGGAATCATTGAAGACTCACATGATAGATTGTTATTTGAAAATGAAGCTTCCAAAGAACCTGAAGAAAGTGAATCAGATCATGTCCATTCATCAGATACTGATGGGTCACCAAATCCTGATGACACACCAGATACTGATGGTGCTAATACTGATGATGCAAACAATAGTAATACAACTAGTAGTGCTCATGTTGAGGGGGAGCAACAGCATTCAACTACAAGTTCAGAGTCAACTCAATCATCAGGACAGAATTCTTCAGATACTGATTCAAGTGATAATCCTGATAACACATCAGGAGGACATAGCAATAATTCAGGGAGAGCTTCAAATCAAGCAAATTCTTTCAATCAAAATAACACCAATCCAGGGGGAGCATCTACTTCAAGAATCAATTTGACACCAGCAAGAAAATGGACAAAAGATCATACTCCTGATTTGATAATTGGAGATCCTGATGCAGGTGTTCAAACAAGAAGTGCAACTCAGAATGAATGTCTTTACAATAACTTTCTGTCCAAGGTGGAGCCTAAGAAAGTTGAAGATGCACTTAAAGATGCTGATTGGGTTACTGCAATGCAAGAAGAACTGAATGAATTTGAAAGGAATGAAGTCTGGAAACTGGTACCAAGACCAAAGGATAGATCAATTGTTGGTACAAAGTGGATTTTCAAGAACAAGACTGATTCTGATGGAGTAATAATCAGAAACAAAGCAAGGCTAGTTGCAAAGGGGTATTCCCAACAAGAGGGAATTGATTATGATGAAACTTTTGCTCCTGTTGCAAGACTAGAAGCCATCAGGATATTTCTTGCTTATACAGCTCATAAGAAATTCAAGGTTTTCCAGATGGATGTTAAAAGTGCTTTCTTAAATGGTGAACTGGAGGAAGAAGTTTATGTTGAACAACCTCCTGGTTTCATTGATCCTAACTATCCAGATCATGTCTACAGACTGGATAAGGCACTTTATGGACTAAAGCAAGCTCCAAGAGCATGGTATGAAACCTTAGCTCAATTCTTACTGGAAAGTGGATTCAAAAGAGGTGCAATTGATAAAACTCTATTTTATTTGAATCATGGTAAGGATTTGCTGTTAGTTCAGATTTATGTTGATGATATCATTTTTGGGTCAACAAACAATAAGCTATGTGAAAAGTTTTCTAAGCTTATGCAGTCAAGATATCAAATGAGCATGATGGGAGAAATGAGTTACTTTCTTGGTCTTCAAGTTAAACAGACTGATGAAGGGATTTTTATCAATCAGTCTAAATATACAAGGAATTTATTGACAAGGTTTAACATGCAAGATAGTTCTCCTGCTACAACTCCCATAGCTACAGCTACCAAACTTGATCCTGATCAAGGTGCTGAGGTAGATGTAACTCACTACAGAGGAATGTTTGGCTCTTTATTGTATCTCACTGCAAGTAGACCAGATATCATGTTTGCAACCTGTCTATGTGCACGATTTCAAGCAAACCCAAGAGAACCTCATCTGATTGCAGTCAAAAGAATTTTTAGATATCTCAAAGGCACTCCTTCACTTGGCCTTTGGTATGCAAGGGAATCAGATTTTGGGTTGTGTGGTTATCCAGATGCTGATTTTGCAGGATGCAAAATAGACAGGAAAAGTACTTCAGGCAGTTGTCAGTTTTTGGGTGGAAGACTAGTTTCATGGTTCAGTAAAAAGTAGAAATCCATTTCCACTTCAACTGCAGAAGCTGAGTACATTGCTGCAGGAAGCTGTTGTGCTCAGATAATGTGGATGAGAAATCAGTTGTTAGATTATGGCCTGTCATATTCAAAAATCCCTATTTATTGTGATAACCAAAGTGCTATTGCAATGACAGGAAATCCAGTTCAGCATTCTCTTACTAAACACATCAGTATCAGATATCATTTTATAAGAGAACAGGTTCTGGAAGGAACAATTGAACTTCATTTTGTTCCTACTGATCAACAACTAGCTGATATATTCACCAAGCCACTACCTGAAGCTACTTTTACTAAATTGGTTAATGAACTTGGAATGATGAATTTTGAGAATTTCTGAGGAAGGCTACAGAGAGGAAATCCTGATAACTGTCAAATCCTGAAAGTTATTCAGAAAGGTATGAATCTTTGATCAAATCCTGATAGGACTCAATTGTGACAGGAAATCAATTGGTCAAATCCTGATGCTCAGATATTGAAGCTGGTGTACAAACCAGAGGTTTCATGCTAATTTGTCATCAACACTCCTGGTAAACTCTGGAAAATAAGATTATTACTTAGTCTTTGATTAGGTTTTTAGTCTTAATTCTCCATTTTTTTTAAAAATTTCTATCAGAGTTTACTATTCATCATTTTACTGTCAATATGAGTGTTACTAACAAATTCTGCAGGCAAGTAAAGAAAGCAAACAATAGAGAAAATAGACAAATTTCATTAACTCTTGAAGATTCATTACAGATGAAAAATGGAAATTACATTTTTTTTTCTAGTCTATTTTCTACTCAGGAACATGTGCCCTGCAAATTAGCATGAACGCTCCTGAGCAGCTTCACAGTCCATCAGAACTGGAAGGTCTCTTGTTCCATCCTTAAGAGACAAGGAGGGGAGCAGATGCACTTGAAGGCGGTTCATCTCCATGATCACCGGGATGCTTCCTTGCCTCCACTGTGCATGAAGCACTTGCATCAAGCACTTTCTTTCTTCTTCTCTCTCGCTCTTCAATGAGGTCCTCATCCTCTTCATCATCCTCATCGTCTTCATCCTCTTCATAGATGAGATTCTCAAGAGGATTCCAGTCAGGATTGGCTTGCACAAAGTTGTGCCAAACCACATCAAACATTGCGTTAACAAACGCTTCATGTTCCTGAGGGTCAGGAACTGGTTGTGGCTCTATCTCAGCAAGAGCCTCCTCCATCTCCTGCCAAATCAAGTCAAGCTCTTCATCAGGTATGTTGTTTTGATTGTTGGCAGCCATTGAAAAATGAAGAAGGTGAAAAGTTTTTGGTAAGTTTTTTATTCTTTGGAGAGGGTTTTTGTTGGATAGATGTTGTTATGATTAACAGTTCTCTTTTATAGAGAATGTGTATTAAGAATGCAGGTCATTTTTACAATCTCGAGGAGACGGTTCAGTTTTCCATAAAAAAATTTGCCTCTCTTGCTGGTAAGCGTGTTTTTAATGATATCTACGCCATTAATTTGGTTATTTTTAAAAAAAAATCGTTATTCAGGATTGTTAAAATAAATTTTGTTTTCTTAAATAAAATTTTATTTTAATCTTATTGAATATATTTTTCAATCCTGATATGACAAATGATTTTTAAGGCAAATGGTTTCATAGGAAATGCTTTTATTCCTGATGAGGTTAGGTTTTTCTTACATCAGAAAATGCCTACTTGTTATGGATTACTTTCTAATGCTATGGTGCAAGGCTCAACCCACCTTGTTCCTGACACAAGCATGCAACCTAAACAGTTAACAACCACCTCTACTGTCTCTCAACAGACTTTAGTTGTAAAATCAAAGAAATCAGCTAGAACTGATGTGTCTGGAAGGCAAACAGGTTCAAAGGATTTTTCCTCTACACCACTCACTAAAAAGAAGTTACAAGGGGGTGTACAAGGGGTCCTGGTGAAGAAAGCTGATAAGGTAGTTAAGGATGTTTCTGTGAGAAGGAAGTTAAGGTTGATTGATGAAAGTGATTCAGAGGATGATTTACCTATATCCTCTGTGATGAATGTGAACAAGGAAGTTGCTGATACTGCTACTAAAGCTGTGGTACCTTCATCAAAACCACAAAAGAAAAGGAAATTATCAAAAAGCAGGTATCATATTCCTTTGACAGTGCAAATGAAGGATACTGATATTCAGACATCAAATCCTGATGAGTCATCTACTCCTGATGCTCTAGCAAATCCTGATGTTAGTATTCCTGATGCAACAACAAAAGTGGTCTCTATATCAGACTCTCCAGCCTCTCCGTCTCAGATTAGAGAAATTTCTTGGGAGAAGGTTTCTAAAATTGCTTCCTTGGTTGGTCTTACACCAAATTCAAAGAAAAAGAGGAATGCAGAAGAGTTAGTCTATCAGAGACAAAAGAAGCTGAAAGGATCAAGCCCACAAGAACCTGAATTTCAGAGTAATTCAGCAGCTACTGTTGATCCTACCACACAAGAACCACTCAATCAAAGTTTGGGTGAAGGCTTAGCTAGTGGAATGGTCACACAAGAACCATCTTCTCAAAGTGAATATGCAGGCAAAGCTACAGCTTCTGTTGAAAGATTGGTCGAGAACATTGTCAATGAGGGAAGCACACAAGAACCTTTAGCTCAAAGTGTTGAAGCAGCTTCTGAACCTCAAGCTCCACAAGAACCATTGGTAGCAAATACTGATGCAAGCATATCAAATCCTGACGATGTTCATCCTGACGTTAGTGGTGCTCCTGATACTGAGCCTATTTTGATACAGCCACTTCGTTCAAGACCAATGGATCATCCTATCACAGAATCACAGGATAAACTGAAAGGTATTGCTATTCCTGATCCTGATGTTACTCATGGTACTGATGTTGATGACTCTGATGATAGTGATGATGATGATGAGAATCGCAAAGAGAAGGATCAGCTTGCTACAGCACTCAAGATTAGTCTTGGAACTAATTTTGGTTCATCAAGTACATTTATGGCTGGCAAGGCTTCTACTGGGAAAGATCAGAGACAAGATTTTTCTATTCCTTCCTTTGATCCTGCTGAGGCATTTAGACATAATGAATGGAACAATTCATGGCACAATTCTGATGAATCTATCAGTTTTTCTTCTGCTATTGACCATGCCTATCATGCAGTGAAATCTATAGAGAATCAAGACTTGAAGAATCATCTGAAGGCTACAACTCTGTTATCCAAGAGCCTGAAAAGTGAGATTGATTCTATCAAGAGTTCAACTGATAAAGTGAGGACTGATATCTTTAATAATTTTACAAAGGTGCCTACTACTTTACAATTGAGGGTCGTAGAATCCCAAGTGAAATCTGTTGTTTCAGAACAAACCTCAATCAACCAAAGAATTGATTCTCTGGATACTAAGGTAACTGACATTCAAGCCTCTCTTTCCTTAATTTTGCAATTATTGTCAAATCCTGATGTCAAAAAGGGGGAGAAGGTTATTCAGACAAAATGTACACCTGATCTAGTATTAAGGAATAATGATGATGATACTGGAGATGATGGTGGTGACAAAGTGATTCAAGGAGAAACCTCTGATGCTGCAGTTTTGAAGTCTACAATTCAAACTTCTCAAAGTCAAACAACGCAGTCAACTCATGTTTCTGATTCTGGAGTTAAGACAGTAAGAACAGTGATGCAATCTCAGATCCTGACGGAAGAACAAATCCTGACACCTGGTCATGGACATATTCTTGCTACAATTCCTGAAGGTGATGAAGATGTGATTATTGATAATCCTGAAGATGCATCAAATTTATTCCAGAAGTTTTCTACAAAAGACGGTAGAATTGTTACTCTTTATCACACTGATAAAAGAGTTCAACAATTATTTGCTAGAAAAGCACTCTCTACAGCAAGTGAAGAATATCCAGATCTCTCACATGAAGAATTTTTGAGACTACAAAGAGAGACAATGGAAAGCTATACTGCTTCTACTAGAGGTAGAGGAGGCAGAGGTAGGAGAGGTGCTAGAAGAAGTAGAAGAGGTTCTTCAACTCAAACAGTACCTAGACAGACAAGGTCTAGAGGGTTAAGAATTGAAGAAATTCCTGAAACTATTCAAACTCTAGTAGTTCCTGACAGATCTACTTTTGGTGATGATGGATATGTTGAAGAAGAACCTGAATTGAGAAGAAAGTCAAGTAAATCAACTCTCAGCAATACAAATCAAATTGAAGATTCTAATCCTGACAATATTCAAGATCCTGATGAATCTGAAATTATGCAAGAGGTTGATTTGATAATCTTATCTACTGTTGTTGATTGTCACAACAAAGAAGTAGATGAAGAAGAAGAAGCCAGAAGAACAGATATTACAAGAAGAACAAATAGAGATTTCAATCTCTATATGCAAAGGCTTAAACTTTCAGATGAAAGAAAGTGGAGGAACCCAAGCAGACAAGAATCTTTACTTGAAAGAAGCTATGCTCATGAAAAGGAGAAAGACAAGAAGTGGAAACACATTAGCACACTGAGGTGTGATACACCTATCAATTTTCAGTCTGGTGGAATTATTACAAGTGCTTCAAGTGTTGTTGATTTATCTGATTTGGTTAGATCAAAAGCACTCTGGCTACGAATGTTTTCAAATCTGAAGCAATTGCCAAGTAATTCAAGAGGAGGTATTGGACACAGGGATGCTGAATTTCTGAACATGACTTATGTTGATCCTTACTCCTTAACTGAAATTGGAGGTATTTTAACTTCTGAAAACCTGAACAATTTAATAGCTGTTGATATAGTTATAGATTGTCATGATGGTTTTGAAAAGAAAGAAAAGCTTCTGTACTTCATGAAAGATGGTAGTGTGAAGATTTTATCTATTCAAGATCTGCTGATTAAATCTACACAGGAACTGAAATATGTTCACTATCTGTTAAGATGGAAGAACCAAGTGTGCAAAGTATGGAGTGACATGATTTTGTCAACAATAAGAAGAAGACTGGATGGAAACAGTAATTTCAATGGTAATTATATTCCCATGTACTTAAATCAAAGAGGTCAGGATGTGGAAATGCAAAAGGGTACTGCTGTTAAAGAAGTAACTTTTGGTATGACCCAACTTACTCTCAATCCTCATGGGAATGAAATTGCTTATCTTTTGCTTGAAGAACACAGTCTACAGAGAAGTTCCATACAGAATCTCAGAGCAGCTATCTATCAGATTAATGAGGAAGATGAAGAACTCAGGAATCTAAAGGAAAGATTGATTCAAATTCTTGAAGAAAAAGAAGAAAATTTGTTATCCAACTTCTTGAAGATGAATCTGTTTTATCAGAAAGTTTAAACAGATAAGTTGTTTCTGAAGATGCTTGTACATTTTGTATATATGTTTTTGACATCATTGAATATTTGGAATCTATACTTTATTTCACAAAGTATGAGATTGGGGGAGATTGTTAGATCAGAATTCAATGATCGTCAGGAGCTAGACTCAACTGATCAGGATTGCTGACGTCATCAGGATTACATGGTCGTCAGGATCAAGATGCATATCAGGACTGGGATCAGGATTGATCATCAGGACTGGAAGCTGATCAGGATTCCTACTTCGAGTTATATTTGGAGTCTAGATAAACATGGAAGTTTATTCTGTCGGTTCCTGGTTTGTAGAATGTAGCTATCGATTAAAGATATGTTTCTATCTTTGTTATTGATTAGGACTTATCTTGTTATTGATAGAGAAGCTGTGTGAAGTATATAAACACAGTTTAGGTTTTGGTTTAACAACCAATATTACACTCGAGTATTTGTGTAACCTAGCAGCTCTCAAGAACATCAGAATTTCTTGAGAGAGTTTGTAACAGTTTTATATCAGATTTAATAAAGCTGTTATTGTTCTTTCATATTTGTGTTATATAAAGTCGAGAATCTTATACAATTGTATTCAACCCCCTTCTACAATTGTTATTTACTGGGCAACATGAGTGATGTAGCAATTGCACTGTACAATACTTCACAGTTTGATATGCATTTTGTTGTATGTATTAGATAGGTTTTCTAAGTCATGTTGACTAAGTACTAGATAGGCAAAATAGGTTGGTGAATTGTAAATATATTATGCCATGTAATTTTGCCTAAGTGAAGACATGTCAACGGTATGAAGATTACTCTATCAACGGTATGAAGATTAGTCTTTCAACAGAATGAAGATTACTCTATCAACGAAACGAGGAATACACCATCAACGGAATGAAGAATAAAGCTATCAACGAATCATTATTACTTTTCTGAATAGTTGACAAAGTGATAGTGACAGTTTTCTGACAGATCAAAAGGAGATGTAGAAGTGTACTTTGCATTGGGAGCCATTAAAATGGTTACTGGAAATAAGGAAACATTCCAATTTCCAATAAGGCTCTTGGGAGTGATCATAATAAGCATGAAGACAAAAGCAAAGATCTCCAAGGACCATTGGACAAAAGGGATGAAAATCAAGCTACTGGCGGTTACCTTTAGTGTACTTTAGAGTAGCCAAAAATAGCATTGTAAACTTGGGAATATATATAACCAAGTGTAGCAGTTAAAATAGAAGTGAGAGAAGAAAAACAAATAGATTGTATTAGCTATCTTTGAGAGCATACTTCTCTACATTCTTGTAACTGAGCAGCTGTGTACATTTTGTATCACAGATTATTTCCGCAATAAAAACACTTCAGTTGGATCATCAAACAATCCAACTGAAATTATTTAAGTGCTTGTGTTTTTATTTTATAAGTTCAGTTTATTTCGAAAGTTGTTTTTAAGTTTGAGAAATATCTAGAATTGTATTCAACCCCCCTTCTACAATTCTGTTAGGTCATTTGGGATTAACAATTGGTATCAGAGCAAGCTTCTAACATACAAGAAGTTTAAAGATCAAGACCAAAATATTAACCATGGTGAAGAAGGATGCAGGTGTGAAAATACCAGTTCTTGATAAGGACAATTACTTTCACTGGAAAGTAAAGATGCATTTACATCTCATGTCTATGGATGAGAGGTATGTAGACTGCATTGAGAAAGGTCCACACGTTCCCATGAAGTTTGCATCTAGAGTTGGACTGCCAGATGATGCTCCAGATGTAGAAATTCCAAAACCTGTCTCAGAATGGACTATTGAAGATGTTGCAGAAATCCATAAAGATAAAAGAACCATGAACATTCTGTTTAATGGTTTGGAGCAAGAGATGTTTGACAATGTCATAAACTGTACAACCTCCAAAGAAGTATGGGACACTGTCAGAACACTCTGTGAAGGAACTGAGCAAGTAAGGGAGAACAAAATGCAACTCCTCATACAACAATATGAGCACTTTCACTTTAAAGCTGGTGAAACCCTAAATGACACGTTTAGTAGGTTTCAAAAGCTTTTGAATGGATTAAAGTTGTATGGGAGGATCTACCAAACTAAGGATTCAAACCTTAAATTTCTAAGAGCTCTTCCAAAAGAATGGAAGCCTATGACTGTTTCTCTGAGAAACACTCAAGAGTACAAATATTACACTCTTGAAAGGCTATATGGAACTTTAAAGACCTATGAGTTGGAAATGGAGCAAGATGAAGAAATTGAGAAGGTACAAAAGAAGGGTGGATCTATTGCATTGATTGCATCTGTGAACCAACTGGAAGATGACAATGAAGAAGCTGCAAAAGCCACAACTAGTCGAGCTAGTTGTAGAAGTGATGTTAGCAAGGGAAAAGGCAAGATGACAGAAGAAGAAGAACCGGAACCAGCCAACTTAGATGACTTAGATGAGATTGATGAACACATTGCTTTTCTGTCAAGAAAATTCTCTAAGTTCAAATTCAAGAGAAACTCTGAAGCAAGGCCACCAAGGAAAGACTTTCAACCAAGCAAAAATAATTGGATTGAAAAGTCTAAATCCAAATGTTTCAATTGTGGAATGTTTGGTCACTTTGCTGGGGACTGCAGAAAGCCCAGGGTTGAGAAGGGCAACAGGAAATTTGAGCATGTTGATTACAAAAAGAAATACTTTAAACTTCTCAAATAGAAGGAGAAAGCTTTCATGTCTCAGGAGTATGATTGGGCTGGTAATGGTGAAGACTCAGATGATGATGTTGAGTATGTCAACTTGGCTCTAATGGCTAACAATCATGAGCAGGAAGCAAGTTCCTCTAGCAACCAGGTAACAATTACTAATCTTTCTGAGCTTTCTAAAGAGGAATGCGATAGTGCAGTTAATGAAATGTCTACTGTACTGTATAATCTACGTATTACTCTCAAATCACTTACCAAGGAGAATTCAAGAATTAAAGAGAACAATTTGCTCTTAAGTGATAGAAATGCCATGTTAGAAGCACAGCTCATTGAATTTGAGAAAATGAGGTGTGTTAGTAGGGATGCCAAGATGGAACTTGAGAAAGTATTAAAAAGGGAAGAAATTCTTAAAACACAATTAGAAATAGAACAAGGAGTGATTGCTAAATGAAAAGATTCCAGGAATGTTGCTAGCAACATAATTAATGTTCAAGGTGTGGAGTCTTTCTGTGAGCAATCATGGAAAAAGAACAAGGAGAAGCTAGGGTATGCTGTTGAAACCTTAGAATCAGAATCTGAGTCAACAAACAACAATGATCATTTGTTGAAGGTTGATATGTCAACGGAATGCACTGTTTCGTTGACAGATAAACATTCAACCGATCAGGCTGTTTCGTTGACAGAGAAAAGAAAAGAAGAACTCACTAGACTAAATAAAAAGTATGGTCCAATCACCAAGAACTTTGTTCAAGGTGAGTCTAGTAAATCAAAGAAAGTTGAGAAGCCTGTTGAAGGAGCTAATATAGGTCACTTGTCTAACAAGCAATTGAAAGACAAGTTAGAGAAAATTCAAGTTGAGGCTAAGGGCAATAAAAAGAATAACAGGAATGGGAAAGTAGGGATTAACAAACATAACAATTACACACCTGATAAATTTTCTCCTAGAAAGACATGTGTTAATTGTGGAAGTGTTAGTCATTTATCTACTAACTGCAAATCTGTTAAGAAGACTGCTAATGTGAAAATACCTAAGCCTGCAATGAATGGTTCTATGCCTACAATGCATGTTATGCCTAACATGTTTGCTCCATTTGCACAAATTCAGAATCCATATGCTAGCATGCCATTTG
Source organism: Heracleum sosnowskyi (assembly GCA_030848705.1). Classification (NCBI taxonomy): domain Eukaryota; kingdom Viridiplantae; phylum Streptophyta; class Magnoliopsida; order Apiales; family Apiaceae; genus Heracleum; species Heracleum sosnowskyi. Next base: position 81,475,599 of record CM061236.1, on the reverse strand, counting down.
TGCCTAATCCATACATGAATATGTTTAATATGCCACAAATGCCATGGAATGTGAATAACATGTTTGTTCCTCCAACTATGCATGCTGTGAATGAAAATGTGAGCAACCATCAGAAATCAACACCTAAGGTAAAGGTTGATTTAAATTAATCTGAGCCTAAGGTGAAAAATGATATAAAAGGAAAATCAAAGGCTAACAAAACAGGACCCAAGGAAACTTGGGTACCAAAATCAACTTGATTTGATTTTATTGTGTGCAGGGAGACAAAAGGAATCTTTGGTACTTGGATAGTGGTTGTTCAAGACACATGACTGGTGATTCTACCCTGCTCACAGAGTTTCAGGAAAGAGCTGGCCCTTGTATTGCTTTTGGAGATGACAGCAAAGGCTACACAAAGGGATATGGCTTGATTTCAAAAGAGAATGTCATCATAGATGAGGTTGCATTGGTGGATGGTCTTAAGCACAATCTGCTTAGTATCAGCCAACTTTGTGACAAGGGATTTTTAGTTACTTTTTCAAAGGATGCCTGTGTTGTTTCTAAAGGAGGAAACAACAATGTGGTAATGACTGGATTCAGAAGAGGGAATGTGTACATTGTTGACTTTAGCAGCACAAGTCCAGACACCATCACTTGTCTTTTCAGCAAGGCAAGCAAGGATGAAAGTTGGCTATGGCACAAGAAATTATCTCATCTGAATTTCAAAGTTATGAATGATTTGGTGAGGAAAGATCTTGCTAGAGGAATTCCACAGGTGGAATTCTCCAAGGATGGTTTGTGTGATGCCTGTCAAAAGGGGAAGCAAAAGAAGGCATCATTCAAAAGCAAGACAGAGTCATCAATTGTCCATCAGCTTGAGTTGCTTCATATGGATCTGTTTGGTCCTGTAAATGTCATGTCCATTTCAAAGAAGAAATACTGTCTTGTGATTGTTGATGATTTTTCTAGATTTACATGGACCTTCTTTCTGCACTCCAAAGATGAGGCAGGTGAAATCATTATCAATCACATCAAGATGGTAAACAATCATCCTGATTTCAAAGTAAGAAGGATTAGGAGTGACAATGGGACAGAATTCAAGAATTCAAGCATGAAGATGTTATGTGAAGAAAATGGTATTTTGCATGAGTTTTCAGCAGCAAGGACACCACAGCAAAATGGTGTAGTTGAAAGGAAAAACAGAACACTTATTGAAGCTGCAAGGACAATGCTAGATGAATAAAAGTTACCAACTTATTTTTGGGCTGAGGCATTTAACACAGCTTGCTTCACTCAAAATATTTCTTTGATTAATCAGGCCAAGGGAATGACTCCTTATCAACTACTCAAAAGAAAGAAACCACTATTGGATTTTCTTCATGTCTTTGGATGCAAGTGCTTTGTTCTGAGAAATCAAGCTGAGCATTTGGGGAAATTTGAAGAAAAGGCAGATGAAGCAATATTTATGGGATATGCAGCAGGGAAAGCATACAGAGTCTATAATCTCAGAACCAACATTGTTATGGAATCTGTACATGTTGTTTTTGATGATCTCAAAATTCAAGGTCTCTGTGATGAAGGTTTCCATGATCTCTCTTTTGAGAATGAGGAAGGAGAACAAATGAATCATGTTAAGGCTATTAAGAAACAGTCCAAAGTTGTTGTATCTAGCACAGATGAAAGCAGCAGTGAAGATGAAATTGCTGCATTGAGATTGAAAAGAATAGCTGCTAGTAGACCAAATGGTCATTTTGTTGACAATCAGAATGAGAGTTTCGTTGACAGTCAAAATGAGCGTTTCGTTGACAGTCATAATGGACATTCCGTTGACAGTCACAGAAATGTTTCCAGGAGTGATCACTTAGGGACAACAAACTCAGGGGGAGTTTCTCAAGGACAAATATCTAATCAAGGCAATCATGATCATGAAGCTACTTCTTCAAGAGCAATTCTACCTCCCTCAAGGAAATGGACTAAAGATCATCCCTTTGAACTTATTATAGGTGATGTTTCTTCAAAAGTCCAAACTAGAAGAGTAACCCAAGAAGAATGTCTATATAGTAGCTTTCTGTCTCAAGATGAGCCAAAGAAAGTTGAGGATGCACTTCTAGATCCAGATTGGGTTTTAGCTATGCAAGAGGAGCTAAATCAATTTGAGAGAAACAATGTTTGGAAGCTGGTGCCCAAGCCTAAGGACAGGAGTGTCATAGGCACAAAATGGGTGTTCAGAAACAAGATGGATGAAAATGGCATAGTCATAAGGAACAAAGCTAGATTGGTTGCAAAAGGCTTGTTAGATATAATTGCTAATGTTTGTTTATCAGTGTTTAAGCAACAGGTACGGTCAGAGTTTATCAGAAGCCGATCAGAGTTTAGTTAAACTCTGATAGGGTGAAGAGTTTAAAGGAAGCCGGTCAGAGTTTAGTTAAAGTCTGACAAGGTGAAGGTTGAATTAGCTGTCGGTGCTGAATTGAAGATTCTAGAAGCAATATATTCTGAAGATGGAAAGAAGCAGAATATCTTGATACAGCTAAGGAAACGGAATAGAAGATAAGAAGCAATCCTTAATTGATATGAATTGTATAGCTAACTTGTAGGAATATCAATTAGAGAAGGATTGTATGTAGCTGTGTACTATATAAACACAGATAGGTTATCCCTAGAAGGGACACGATCATTGAGATATTATTCTTGTAACCTAGAAGCTCTTTATGATTCATTAACATCATAAAGAGAGAAGCTGTTAATAAGATTACAGTTCTATTGATTCATAAACAGTGTTATTAACTATTGTTATTCTCATACATACTTGATTATATTGTGTATTCGGCCTAACAATTGGTATCAGAGCCAAGGCTGTTTAATATATACAGTTTTACGATTAAAACACAGTAATAATCATGTCTGAAGAAAATCAAAATCAAGTTCCTCCTGCGGCTGAACAGGTTAAGCCAAATTCTGTGAGTCGATATGAAACTATCAGGGTTCCAATGCTCAGGCCAATAGAGTATCCGATATGGAAGGTGAAGATGACCATGTTTCTGGAGGCTACAGATCCAGAATATCTTGACAGAATCAATAATGGTCCTCATAAGCCAACTAAATTATCTCCTGCTGTTGGTGATAAAGAACAGACACTGATTCCAAAGGAAAAGAAAGATTATACTCCTGAAGACATCTCATCAATTGCAAAGGATGCAAAGGTTAGACATCTACTCCACAGTGCTTTAGATAATGTTATGTCTAACAGAGTAATTGGCTGCAAAACGGCAAAGGAAATCTGGGATGCTTTGGAAGTAAGGTGTCAAGGAACCACTGCTATAAAGAAGAACAGGAAGACAATACTCACACAGGAGTATGAGCACTTTGATTCAAGATCTAATGAAACCTTGACTGAGACTTATGACAGGTTTTGTAAATTACTGAATGATCTGTCTCTGGTTGACAAAGAATATAATCTTGAAGAGTCAAATCTCAAGTTTCTCTTATCTCTACCTGAAAAATGGGATCTGAAGACGACCTCAATTAGAGATAATTATGATCTTGATGATACAGATCTTGATGAGATTTATGGCTTGTTAAAGACTCACGAACTTGAGATAGATCAAAGAAACAGAAGATCAAGCAAGAAGACAAAATCTGTTGCTCTCAAAGTTGAGGAGAAGCCCATTGAAAAGAAGGAATCATCAAAGAAGAAAGCCAAGGGAAAGGCTTTAGTCATTAAATCTGAAAGTGAGTCATCAAACTCTGATGATGACTCAAACTCTGATGAAGCTTCTGACTCTGAGGATGATGAAGAACGGTTGATGCAAATGGCGGCATTGATGGTGAAGACCTTCAAGAAGATGGGATTCAAGAACTTCAAGAAAGGAAAGAGATTCTCAAGGAGAGATTCAAATTCTGAGAAGAAGAATTTCAGAAAGTCTGATGGAAAAGATACCAAGTCTGGAAAGAAGGACAAATCTGAGATCCAGTGCTACAAGTGCAAAGAGATGGGTCACTATGCTCCAGAGTGCAAGAAAGGAAAAACTGGAAAAGCACTCGTCTCTAAAGGCAAAGACTGGGCAGATACTTCAGATTCTGATGATGGAGAAAATTATGCTCTTATGGCAACTGTCAAAGATGAGACTGAATCATCAGAAAATAAGGTACCCCTAACTACTTATGCGTATGATACTGATAATATTTCTGAATTAAGAATTTATCTTAAGAACATACATGTTAGTTATAGGGATCAGACTTTAGAGAATGAAAGGATTAAATCTGAGAATCTTAGTCTTAAAGAAAGAAACAAGTTTCTTGAAAGAGAACTTGAGAATATGAAGAAGACTCAAAAAGAAAGAGATGATGCTGTTTATGTGGAACAGGAGTTGCTTAAAAGGTATAGGCAACTAGAATCTGATTTAGAGAAGGAAAGAAAAATAATTAAAACTTGGACTAATTCTGGCAGAGATACACATCAAGTTTTTCAAACAGATGCTGTAGGTTTAGGATACAGTGAGGAAGATGAACTTAGGTTTCAAGATAAAATTAAGTTTAGAGCTTTCACAAGTTCATATTCAACTCCTGTAACATTTGTTCCTGAATCTGGAAAGTTAAAATCTGCAGTTGTGAAAGAAACTGTTATGGAGCCAGTTGAAACTTGTGTTGAACAAGTAGATACTGAATCTAAAACAGAGAAGCCTGTTGAGATAGAAGCTGTTAAAGAACCAATAAGAGTCTGTGAGAAACAGGTTAATGTTGGTTTAATGACAGGAAAACAGTTTAAACATAAGCTCAAAGAGGTTAAGTCTGCCATGAAACCTAAAGGGTCCAAGAGAAATAGGAATGGAAAAATAGGCATAAACAATAGAAATAATCATTTGCTTAATGCTGGTGCTTTAAGGAAAACATGTTATAGTTGTGGTAGTTCTAATCATCTTGCTAGATTTTGCACTAAGAACAAGCATATTAATTCTTTACCTTCTACTTCAGAAGTAAAGAATGATTATGTTAGAGTAAAACCACAGACCTTATGCAAACATTGTGGGAGCACTTGGCATTCTATTTACACATGTAAGAGTTATCATGCAATTTATCATAATTACTATGAGCTAAAACCCAACTTGAAGTGGGTTAGAGCAAACTCTGCTAGTGTAAAATCTGACAATGTTAGTTTAAACTCTGAGAAAGTTGATTCCGCTGCAAAAGCTAACACTGTTAAGAAAGGCAAAGGGTCCAAGCAAGTCTGGATCCTTAAAACTAACACTTAGTGTTTGTTTGTGATTGCAGGGTATAATAGAGAGCACACTTATCTTGGACAGTGGATGCTCAGGACATATGACTGGAAATAAAGCCCTGCTATCAGACTTTGTGGAGAAGGATGGCCCAAAAGTTTCCTATGGAGATGGCAACGTAGGACATACTCTGGGATATGGCAACATTAATCTTGGAGGTGTCATCATCACTAATGTAGCTCTAGTCTCAGGACTCAAGCACAATCTGTTATCTGTGAGTCAAATCTGTGACAGAGGAAACCATGTAGATTTTCATAGTGAATACTGTGAAGTTATCAGTAAATCTACTGGAAAAGTTGTTCTAGTTGGACACAGGCGCAACAATATTTATGAAGCAAGTTTGGTAACAAACTCTGATGGAAAAACAGTGTGTCTGACTGCAAGAATGTCAAATGAAGAGAGTTGGAATTGGCATAAAAAGCTCTCTCATCTCAATTTGAACAACATTAATGAGCTGATAAGAAAGGATCTTGTAAGAGGACTCCCAAAATCAACACTCAATCTAAATGGCCTATGTGATTCCTGTCAAAAGGCCAAACAAAGGAAGTCATCTTTCAAGAGCAAAACTGAATCTTCAGTAGTGGAACCTTATCATCTTCTACATGTTGATCTTTTTGGACCAGTGAATATAATGTCAATGGGCAGAAAGAAATATGCTCTAGTAATTGTTGATGAATATACTAGATTTACATGGGTGTATTTCTTGTCAAAGAAGGATGAAACTGCTCAAATTCTAATGGATCATGTAAATCTACTGGACAAAGGATCACAGCACAAAGTCAAAATAATAAGGAGTGATAATGGAACTGAATTCAGAAATTCATTCATGGAAGCTTTCTGCAAGGAAAGAGGGGTGAAACAAGAATTTTCTGCACCTGGCACTCCACAGCAAAATGGTGTAGTTGAAAGAAAGAACAGAACTTTAATTGAAGCAGCCAGAACTATGCTTGAAGAAGCAAAATTACCAACTTATTTCTGGGCAGAAGCTGTTCAAACTGCTTGCTTTACTCAAAATGCTACATTGATCAACAAGCATGGGAAAACACCATATGAGATGGTGAAAAATAAGAAGCCAAATTTGAAATATTTTCATATATTTGGATGCAAATGCTTTGTGTTGAAGACTCATCCTGAACAGTTGACAAAGTTCGAGTTAAAAGCTGATGAAGGAATTTTTGTTGGCTATCCACTGTCAACAAAAGCATTCAGAGTTTACAATCTAAGAACTAAAGTGATCATGGAATCCATACATGTGTCATTTGATGACAAGAAAATAATTGGACTTGAAGACAAGGATGGATATGATCAACTACGTTTTGAAAATGAAGATCTACTCTCTGATGATATAAACTCTGATGAAGCAGGGTTGACAAACTCTGACGAAGCATACTCTGAACCTCTACTGGTAAATACTGGAGAAACTGATAATTCTCAAATTGAACAAAATAGAGAACCAGTTGAGGGGGAGCGTGAAGAAGCTCAACATGACACAGCAAGTGAGTCAGTTGAGGAAACTGATTCAAACTCTGACAATTCAAACTCTGAGTCATCAAATTCAGGGGGAGCCTCAGAGAATGTAGAAAGTCAACATATGAATCAGGAGAGCATGGATCAAGGGGGAGGATCCAACAATGATGCAAGAAACCACTTACCATCAGCAAGAAAGTGGACACAGGCACACACACCTGATCTCATAATTGGAGATCCTGATGCTGGTGTAAGAACCAGAAGTGCAACAAATAATGAGTGTCTGTATCATGCTTTCTTGTCTCAAACTGAACCAAAGAAAGTGGAGGAAGCTCTTCAAGATGCTAATTGGATTACAGCAATGCAAGAAGAGTTAAATGAATTTGAAAGAAATGAAGTCTGGACACTTGTACCTAGACCAAAGAACAGATCAGTTGTAGGTACAAAGTGGGTTTTCAGAAACAAGACTGACAGTGATGGTGTGATTACAAGGAATAAGGCTAGACTTGTGGCAAAAGGTTATTCACAACAGGAAGGAATTGACTATGATGAAACCTTTGCTCCAGTTGCAAGACTGGAGGCCATAAGGATGTTTCTGGCCTATGCTGCACACAAGAAGTTTAAAGTCTTTCAGATGGATGTGAAAAGTGCTTTTCTCAATGGGAAGCTTGAAGAAGAGGTATTTGTTGAACAACCACCAGGATTTGTAGATCCCAAGCATCCAGATTATGTCTACAGGCTTGACAAGGCATTATATGGACTAAAGCAAGCACCAAGAGCATGGTATGAAACTCTTGCTCAATTTCTTTTAGAAAGTGGGTTCACAAGAGGTACAATTGATAAAACTTTGTTTTATTTCAATTCTGGTGATAATTTGCTGTTAGTTCAAATTTATGTAGATGATATTATTTTTGGATCTACTAATGACAAACTGTGTAAGAAGTTTGCAAAGCTTATGCAATCCAGGTATCAAATGAGCATGATGGGAGAGCTTAGTTATTTTCTAGGCTTACAGGTCAAGCAAACAGATGATGGTATTTTCATAAATCAAGCAAAATATACCAGAAATCTTCTCAAGAAATTTGGTATGCTTGATAGTTCATCTGCTACTACTCCCATGGCTACTGCAACAAAGCTAGACAAAGACACAGGAGCCTCAGTAGATATGACAAACTACAGAGGAATGATAGGGTCTTTACTGTATCTTACAGCAAGTAGACCTGATATCATGTATGCAACATGTCTTTGTGCAAGATTTCAAGCAGATCCTAGAGAGCCTCATCTAACAGCTGTAAAAAGGATTTTCAAATATCTCAAAGGCACCATAACCTTGGGTTTGTGGTATCCTAGAGAATCAGAGTTTAAGTTGATTGGTTACTCTGATGCAGATTTTGCAGGCTGTAAGATAGACAGAAAAAGTACAAGTGGAAGCTGTCAATTTTTAGGTGACAGATTAGTTTCTTGGTATAGCAAGAAACAGAAGTCAATTTCCACATCCACAGCTGAAGCAGAGTATATAGCAGCTGGTAGCTGTTGTGCACAGATTTTATGGATGAAGAATCAATTGCTGGATTATGGGTTAAGGTACTCTAAAATTCCTATTTTCTGTGATAACCAAAGTGCTATTGCTATGACAGGAAATCCAGTACAGCATTCCATGACCAAGCACATCAGCATAAGATATCATTTTATCAGAGAACATGTGGAAGAAGGGAATATTGAGCTTCATTTTGTGTCTACAGACCAACAACTTGCAGATATCTTCACCAAACCTTTGAGTGAAGCTACTTTTACAAGATTGGTAAATGAACTTGGAATGATCTCTGGTTCTGACTAGAGATACGGGTTAGACTCAAAATTTATACATGTTTAATTCTTGTTGCTCATGATTTCTTGCATGTGTTAACTGTTATGAGTACCAGTGTGATAAACTCTGTTGGTTAAATTCTGATGTTAGTCTCTGTTAGTCATAAACTGTTGGTCATACTTTGAATGTTACAGATTAATGCTATTCTCTGATTGTAATTTTGTCTGGAACATAAGGACCAATGAAGAAATTTGTATGAAGCATAATTCTCAGTAAGTAACTGTGAATCCTTAAGAGTTGTATAGACTCTGATCTCAAAAATGTGCAGTAAGCTAACACAGCATGATACTGTCTCAATATTTATAGCATCTCTTAGTTTATTGATCCTATACACTGAGTCTGTATTAGCTGTTTGCATTTTCTCTCATAAGTTAATTACATTTACTGATGAAAAGTCTAAACTCTGATTATTAATTTCAAATAATTCACCCTCAAATTCAAAAGATGCCAAACAGAGCACAAATTCCTTTGAGATCATGTTGTGCCTAGGACGATCCAGGAACTTATTGTATGAAATAAGGGCTAAAATCTTTGATTTTTGGTGACTAGTGCCAACCACTGATTACTGGAAAAATAAAAAAATAAAAAAAAAAAAAAAAAAATATATATATTAAAAAAAAAAAAAAAAAAAAAAATTTAATAAAGGGGGTGAAAAATAAAAGACATATCCAAATGAAAGGATATCAGTAATACAGAGTTTAGATATAAAATCAGATTTTATGTTATACATGAGAGTTTAGGCAACCAGTTTTTACTACTTTAGATTGTGGACTTTATGCACTTTGAGATGGTCTCAATACTGATTTCGGTAAACTCTGCTACTACACACACATATTTTCACAACTGTACAGATTGAGAAAAGAGTTTATTGACAAAGAAGGACAAATGGTAAACACTGATGTTTTGTGTGAAATACGCCGAGGTTACTTTATTTTAATCTCTGATGGTTAAAATAATTTTCTTGTCTCAGACAGTTTATGATTTTGGGTTTAGTCATTTGTTCTTAGGCAAAGTATGATTGAACAGAGAAAAGAAAGAGTTTGTTTGATAAGTACTGACAGTGATCAGTAGTACTGATGAGTATGTTAGTTTATTGTTTTAAGTGATATCATGTCTTTCACTTTACAATTACTAGGTAAAATTGATAATACTGAAAGTAAAGCAATAAAATGAGTCTTTTTCATTAATTGATTCAAACTCTGTTACATTCAGTCAATTACATACTCATGCTTAGCTAATCTTTCTGGTACATACTAATCACTATGGTTACAAAAGAGAAGATCTATTTAACCAGGACAAGTCTTTGTGTAAAGAGCAAAAGACTTTAAATTCTAGATTGTCGAAAGTTGAGGAGAATCAGACTGCTATGTCTGCTCAACTAACTTCAATTTCTAATGCTCTGGAGTTGCTGACATCAGTACTACTTTCTGATGATGTCAAAAAGGGGGAGAGTGTACCAAGTGACAAATGCAAAGACACTCAAGCTCTGAGACGGAGGGATGATGGTAATGATGGTGGAAGCAAGGGAGGTGAATCTGAAAAGAGTTTAGGCTTAAGATCATCAAGATCGAGATCAAACTCTGAGAGAAGATCAAACTCTGGTAAGGGAAAAGTAATTTCTGCCAGTGGTTCAAGGCTCAAAAGTTTGATAAACACTGATAAGCCTAGCACTGATGAAGAAGTTGCTGCTAAATTATTTATAGCAGAACATGGAAAAGATGTTACAATTGAAGATATCCAAGCTGAAGAGCAAATGCTTGCTGAAGAACACAGGAAGAATCTTGAAGCTGGGATATACAAAAAGAAAGAAATCAAGGCTCCTAGAAAGAAAGAAACTGGAATTATTATTAAAGAAAATACTCAACAGAGTATACAATACACCAGGAGGCCTATGATTAGAAACTCTGATAAGGGTAAAGGCAAAATGATTGAAGAGCCTAACCTGAAGGAGAAAGAATATTCAACCTCTGACATTGCTCAAGTTGAAACAAGATTACCAAAATCAACCTCTGACGCTGCTCAAGTTGATGATACTATTGAAGTTAAGCCAGCCTCTGACAAGGCTCAAGCTGTGCAAACTCAGCTAGCTCCACAACTCCAAGGTATTTTTAGAAGACCTGTACTATCTGAAGCTCTGACACTTCAACCTGTGGATTTCTCTCAAACCAGGACTGTACTTGGAAAAGAAACTTTTGATAAAGCTGGTTTAGGTTCACATAGGGAGAAGAGAATAAACAACAGATCTGGAGATCAATCATCATTGGCAGTATCTGGCATTATTACTCAAGAGAATCTTGATATGCTAGACTCTGTTCAGTTGATATTTCACAAGGGTTTGAAGAAAGATTTTCTGTTGTATTTTATGAATGATGGAAGAGTTTACAGAGTTGCAGAGTCTGATATAGATCTCAAATCTTATCAAGAATTGGAGTATGTTCTGTACTTGTTAAAAGTCAAAAACAGAAACACTCACAATGCTGCTACATTTATCAGACAAAAGATGCAAAGATCTAAGGTGATGCTTGGAGGAGGAATTTCAAAGGTATACATTCCTAAGTATAAAGATGCTTATGGAAATGTTATAGAAATGAAGAGAAACAGTGCAAGACTAAGGACTGATCTGGGAGTTAAAGTCTTAGAATTCAATCTAGAATCTGATAAAGCACATTTTATTAGGCTAGGGAATGAGATGAGGAAGAATTCCATCTATTCTCTGAGAGCTGCTATTTATCAGACTGGTGAATCTGATCCAGAACTCAAGGAACTGAAAGAAATCATGATTGAAGAGCTGGAAAAGGCTGAAAGAAGACTTCTAATTGATTATCTCAGGACAGTGCCTGATATTCAAGAAATCAAATAAAGTCTGACTGTAAGTTTTTAATATTTTCTATTCTAAGTCAAATTTAAACTCTGTTTTTAAATTAAACTCTGTTATATGTTAAACACTGCATTTGTTATATGTTTTGACATCATCAATTATATGTTTAACTTGTACATTTTATTATGAACAAGTTGGGGGAGATTGTTAGATATAATTGCTAATGTTTGTTTATCAGTGTTTAAGCAACAGGTACGGTCAGAGTTTATCAGAAGCCGATCAGAGTTTAGTTAAACTCTGATAGGGTGAAGAGTTTAAAGGAAGCCGGTCAGAGTTTAGTTAAAGTCTGACAAGGTGAAGGTTGAATTAGCTGTCGGTGCTGAATTGAAGATTCTAGAAGCAATATATTCTGAAGATGGAAAGAAGCAGAATATCTTGATACAGCTAAGGAAACGGAATAGAAGATAAGAAGCAATCCTTAATTGATATGAATTGTATAGCTAACTTGTAGGAATATCAATTAGAGAAGGATTGTATGTAGCTGTGTACTATATAAACACAGATAGGTTATCCCTAGAAGGGACACGATCATTGAGATATTATTCTTGTAACCTAGAAGCTCTTTATGATTCATTAACATCATAAAGAGAGAAGCTGTTAATAAGATTACAGTTCTATTGATTCATAAACAGTGTTATTAACTATTGTTATTCTCATACATACTTGATTATATTGTGTATTCGGCCTAACAAGGCTATTCACAGGAAGAGGGAATTGATTATGATGAAACCTTTGCTCCTGTTGCAAGACTAGAAGCAATAAGGATTTTCCTAGCCTATGCAGCCCATGCTAATTTCAAGGTCTATCAAATGGATGTGAACAGTGCTTTTCTGAATGGGGAATTGGAAGAGGAGGTGTATGTAAGTCAACCTCCTGGTTTTGAAGATGATGATTTTCCAGAGTATGTGTACTTCCTCCTCAAAACACTCTATGGTTTGAAACAAGCACCTAGAGCCTGGTATGACACACTTTCACAGAATTGTGAATGGCTCTACTATACTTGTTCAAATTTATGTAGATGACATAATTCTTGGGTCTACAAATGAAAAACTTTGTCAAAAGTTTGCCAAGCTTATGAAAAGTAAATATGAAATGAGCATGATGGGAGAATTAACTTATTTTCTTGGTCTCCAAGTGAAGCAAGTTAATGAAGGCATTTTCATTAGTCAAACAAAATATATTCATGATTTGTTAAAGAAATTTAACTTAATGGAATGCTCTCCTGCCAAAACACCCATGCCTACTGCCACCAAACTTGAATTGAATACTAAGGAAAAATCTGTGGACATTTCAAGTTACAGAGGCATGGTTGGCTCACTTTTATATTTAACAGCTAGTAGACCTGATATTATGTTTGCTACATGTCTTTGTGCTAGATTTCAGGCTGATCCTAGGGAATCCCATTTAGTTGCTATTAAAAAAAATTTCAGATATCTCAAAGGAACACCAAACCTTGGCATTTGGTATCCTAGAGAATCTGGTTTTGAACTAATTGGTTATTCAGATGCAGATTATGCAGGATGTAAAATTGACAGGAAAAGCACAACTGGAACCTGTCAATTCCTAGGAAACAAGCTTGTATCATGGTTCAGCAAGAAACAAAACTCAGTTTCTACCTCCACAGCTGAGGCCGAGTATATTGCAGCTGGAAGTTGTTGTGCACAGATTTTATGGATGAAAAATCAACTACTTGATTATGGATTAAGAGTTGAGAAAATTCCTATCTTCTGTGACAACACTAGTGTCATTGCCATTACTGAGAATCCAGTGCAGCATTCAAGGACCAAGCACATTGACATCAAATACCATTTCATTAGGGAACATGTTATGAATGGTACTGTGGAGTTACATTTTGTTCCAAGTGAACAACAACTTGCAGACATCTTTACCAAGCCACTTGATGAATCAACATTCTCAAGATTAGTAAGTGAGCTAGGTATGCTAAATTTCTCTTAATTATTTTGAGATTTTTTCAAGTTAATAAGCAGCCAGAAATTTGCTATGTTTTTCTGTGAATTAATTTTCTTAGGAAAAGGTGCAATTTTGTCTAAGTCAAAATTACTATGTCAACGAAACACACCATTTCGTTGACAGTCTTAGCATTTTTCTGGGTGTTTCGTTGATAGCTCTTTTATATCAACGAAACGCAGCTTTATCAACGAAATAGACGGGACCTTAAACGCCCAATTCTGATTCGTTGATATAGCGCTTTTAATCTGAACCGTTGAAATTGCACGTCCTTTACCACGATCTATGCATACACCCCTGTAAGTATAAATCATGGTAATATTTTAATTGTAACGGTTATATTTTTAAGCCAATCCAGTAATTATTGGACTTAATTTTTCAGAACTTTTGGGGGAGTATTTAAGAAATTTTATTTTCTTTAATTCTTTTCTACCTGCTCTCAAAAATTCCAAAGGCTTTCTTACTCTTTCTCTCTCAATGCAAATCATAGTTCAAGCTTTCTTTACTCAACAATGGCACCCATCGTGAAACTCATGTCAGCTGGAGGGTTCATTTATGAAAAGAACAACTCCATCCCTTTTGTTGTCAAGGAAAGCCCGAACAGCATCTTTTTCAAGATGATGGATTTCATGAAGAATTGCAAGCTAAGCTACGCAATGTTTCACTCTACACCACTCTACAATGAGATAATCGAGGAGATTTGGACCTCATGTGAGTACAGTGGGACAAATTGCACTTTGTAATTCACCATTCAAGGTAATGAGTACATAGTCAATTCTGATGTGTTGCAAGCATGCTTACACCTTCCTTAAAATAATTGCTCTGCTTTGCCTACATATACTGAAATGATTAACATGCTAAATTCCATGAACTACTCTTTGCCTACTGATAATCTGGGTAAAATAATCAGGAGAGGTTTGGTTAGGGAATACAGTTATTTAGCTGATGCATTCATCAAGGTCTTTTCTGGTAAAATTAGTAATTTTGATGCATTAACTAATTCTATGTTGATTCTATTTACCATGCTCCTAACTGATAGATATTACAACTTTAGCACCCAACTTATGTATGAAATTGGTGCTAAGTTGGGTGATAAGGCAAATAGGAAGAAAAATATCTATTATGCAAGATTTCTGATGATGTTGGCTAACCATGTTAGTCCAGCACCATTGGTTATCTCTAACCCTGTTTCTAGGTTTGATTGCTTTGTGCAAGAGAAGAGAGTATTGACAGACATACTGAGGCTGAACCACAATGGTGATGTTCCAGTGGTGTATCTGCCAATAATTGAGGTAACTACTGCTATCCCTGCTAGTATAGCTGTTACTTCTATTGTTTTACCCAACCATGTTGCTATGGAGTCTGTAGTTGTGACCCAACAGGCTCCTACCCCAGCAACAAAACCAAAATCAAAGAAATCTTCCAAGCAAACCTCAGGTGCTTCTCAAAAGGCACCTGTTGTAAAAACCACTACACAACCAAAGGGGAGTGGTGTAGGTACTGTGAGAGGTGAGGGAAGGGGTGAACATAAAAGAAACCCTAAGGATAAGGAAGGAAAGATGAGTGAGATCCAGCCAAGCCCCATTGTGTCTTCCCAACAAGGCACAATGAGTAATATGGATTTAAGCACAAGTCTAGTTGCATCCTCCCAAAAGGATGTAATTATTGAAACAAGCTCTCCTCCAAGAGCACACTCCAAGAGGGTAAGGGACACTTCAAGCCCACAGTCTACTATTTCCCAATACCAAAGGAGAGTGAAGCAAAAATCCCAGGTTTCACAGGGCACACACACACTGGAAGCAACACTTCCAGTATCTCAAATTCAGTTTGATGTAACCCCTATCATTGCTCTGGGGTTACAGTCCCATTCTTTAAACATCAACCTTGAACCAACTCCACAAAATTCACCAACTCAATCATTTGATGTGGATATGATCCATTCATCTATTCCTGATTCTCCAACTCTTTTCTTGGAGAAGCCCCACTCTGACATTGGTGGTCATCACTTGCTAAGTGATTTGTTGGGCCACCAATCATTCTTTTCTGAAGTTACAAGAGGATCTGTGGAACAATCTCTAAAATCAATCACCACAGATTCTACTGTAATTTCACTTTCTCAAAGTGCTTTCTTAACTTCATCAACGAAACAGACTCTTTCGTTGACAAGTGTTTCTCCATCAACGGTATCCATACCGTTGACAGTTCAAACTACCATACCGTTGATAGTTCATTCTGCACCTCTTATTGAAAATCAAGTTGTTTCCACAACTAGTGCAGATGATCTAGTGGTAGTTGAGACACTTCTAGGATTGAGAGGGAGTGAAACTGAGAGGCTGGCTTGCAGCCAGGCAAAAGGAGAGGTTGAGAGTGAGGGGCTGACTATTTCTTCAAGTCAGGCAAAAGGAGAGGCTGAGGGTTCCACCTTAGTAGGTGAAGGTGAGGGTGTGAGAGGTGTGAGCCATGGGGAGCCCATGATGCAAGAAAATAGAGGAGAGAGAGAAGGGACTACAGGAGCTATAAGGCAGGAAGCAGCCATTGCTAATGAGTTAATTGAGGTCCATGAGGGAGAAAGGGAACTTACTTTCCAAGAGCATTATCAACAAACTCTGGATAGTATTTCCCTGGATCCTGAGACCTTTACTCATCCTGTGCCAGCCTATCAAATTATGGCTCAACAGGGCAATGTGGAGGCAGAAAGGTCATTCAATCTAATCCATACAACTGCATCTATGCAAAGAGAAAAGTATGCAATCACCAATCTGTCTCCAGGAGCTGCAGCAAGTGGTGAGTTTGATTTTTCTGATGATGATGACAGTTTTGGTGACAATCTACAGGTGGCCATCACTTCACAGACTGGGACTTCTGTGGTGCCCCCTACACCAAACTGGCTTTCTCAGGATTTGCAAGGAAGAATCACCTTGGATACTGCAATCACAAGGTAGTACAATGAGGCCTATCTGGCTCATGAGTCTGCAAATGCCAATGACAAGAAATTCTACAAGGCTGTTATGGATTCACTGGAAATCCAAAGACTACAGATGATGCAGACAAGGATTGAAGCTAGAGAAATCAAGGACTCAATTAGCAATCTTAAGGATGCTACAGACAGGAGGCTAGATGAAAAGCTTCCTCTTCTCACTGTGTCCAAGATGAACAGGTTTTTCTCAAAGGAACCTGAGGTGGCTACCTCCTTGAAGACTCTCTCTTCTAGAGTGGACAAGGTGGAAGCTACTTTATCTCAGATGCAAAAGGAACAGGAGAAGCAAACACAACTCTTAGCCCAGCTAGTGGCAGCTCAAGGACTCCCAGTCATTTCTATTGATGATAACAAAAAGGGGGAGAAATATAAGGAGCTATACATTCAAATCACAAAGGTTATGGTCCCAGCCATTTCCTTACCAAAGGAGCCACTAGCAATGGGGGAGTCAGCAAAGAAGAAAATGGATGGAATTGACCTGATTCAGGAAGCTTCTATGCGGCTAAGACTTTCAGAACAGATAAAAGACCACTGGTCTAACATAGAGGCAAGAGTCAAGAAGATAGCTGACACTGCAAAGAACACAAATCCATCAACGGATCAAGCTACTTCTACAGCACCATCAACGAATGCCATGGTTTTAGTGTCAACGGAATGGGAGCCACAGACCAATTCTTTCTATGAGGTAAAGCCCCTTCTACATGGAGTCACTCAAGGTCCAAGGAAGGAAAAAGGACAAACTTCATGCATTAGGGATGTGGAACAAGCTACTCTTCAAAGAAGCCTATCTCCCAAGTCCCCTGCTAAACCAAAGGGCAAGAATATAGCAAGGATTTCCTATCCTGCACCTTATCCAGATGAGCTCAAGCTTCTTGGACAACTTATCACAAAATGCAAGGAAAGCAATGATCCTGAGATAAGGAAGCAAAGGGCAATTATCTACAGGAATGGACAAGAAATCTGTGTTTGGGCTGGTCACCCAAACTTTACTGAGGCTAAGACTGAGGAATCAGAAAGAGCAGCTATGCAAGCTCTTGCAGTAGCCCAATCTCTTGATGAAGGAGAAATACAGCAAGAGGAAAGAACTAAAGAGGAAAGGAGTACAAAGAAGAGCACAAGGCAACCCAAAGAGAGAGCTAGGAGAAACATAGCCTTTGAGAATGTTGATTCTCAGAGTATTGCAACAGACTCTTCTGCAACTTTTGCACCTCCAACAATTCCTGATCCAGTTTCTGAGGTAAAGTTAGCCTGTGATCCTAAACATCTTGTCAATTTCCATGAACAGCCAATTGAGCCAAAGGGAGAGCCAATTGAGTTTGATGAGGCCAACTTTCCAAAATTCCTTTTTGAAATGGATCCAAAGAAGAAATCTAAGCAGAGGGCTGCCAAGGCTAAGCCAATTCTTGTAAGGAGACCACAAGCTGAGAAACCCCCTACCAACCCAGAAGACTTCATCTACATTGCTGACATCAAGGAGGAGTCTGACCTACACATTAATCTTGATGACCTGGTTGAAGTGAGAGGAATAGCAGCTTCTTACAAACTACCAGAGAGATTGGTGTTTGTCTACAAGGGTGGGAGAGAAAAGGTTTGGCCTCTACACAGAATTCTGGGAGAAGACTATCAGACACTGATATCTGTGTTTAAATGTCTGAAGAAAGATTTTGGTTTTACCAAAACAGCCAAGTCTGAGGTTGTCTCCAAAATTTGCCAAATCAAAGCTAGCTGGAACAAGCCTGGTGCACTTCCCAGAGTATTGAAGGTCCCTCAAACAGGAAAGAAAATTCATCTCCAACCTTTTTGGATGATGGAATTCAGAGACAAGGACAACTGTAGAAGATTCTTCAGAATAGAAGACCAATTGGAGAAGGCATCCAATGAAACTCTGAGATTAATGCAATCCAAGTTGGGGAATCAAGATGAAGAAGAGAAGATTTTCTACAGAAGACTTCAAGCTCAGATTGAGGAGAATAATGCAAGAAAAGGGAAGAAAACAAGACCACAGAGGCAAAGATGAAAAATCTGATCAGACTAGAGGAGCAACTCTGTGCACTTGTTTTGTAAGATTTTCTACTTTGAATTAAATTCCATGAAGCTCAATGCAATTTCTACTTTTTATCATGTGTAATATGTCTGAGTGTTTTTGTTATCATCAAGGCTCTTGATTTATGGCTGTTATTCTATCAGTCATAAATTGGGGGAGATTGTTAGGAATATGTTGTTCTTGATGATAATTATAAAAACACTTAGTAGATTTTGTATTAAGTCATTTTGTAACTGTCAACGGAATGGCATGCTTTGCAGCGTTTCGTTGACAGGAAGCTCATCAACGAAATGAGTGATGTAGCAATTGCACTATACAATACTTCACAGTTTGATATGCATTTTGTTGTATGTATTAGATAGGTTTTCTAAGTCATGTTGACTAAGTACTAGATAGGCAAAATAGGTTGGTGAATTGTAAATATATTATGCCATGTAATTTTGCCTAAGTGAAGACATGTCAACGGTATGAAGATTACTCTATCAACGGTATGAAGATTAGTCTTTCAACGGAATGAAGATTACTCTATCAACGGTATGAAGATCAGTATGGTCAACTATGCCCTAATGGCCAATTTCCAATAAGGCTCTTGGGAGTGATCATAATAAGCATGAAGACAAAAGCAAAGATCTCCAAGGACCATTGGACAAAAGGGATGAAAAGCAAGCTACTGGCGGTTACCTTTAGTGTACTTTAGAGTAGCCAAAAATAGCATTGTAAACTTGGGAATATATATAACCAAGTGTAGCAGTTAAAATAGAAGTGAGAGAAGAAAAACAAATAGATTGTATTAGCTATCTTTGAGAGCATACTTCTCTACATTCTTGTAACTGAGCAGCTGTGTACATTTTGTATCACATATTATTTCCGCAATAAAAACACTTCAGTTGGATCATCAAACAATCCAACTGAAATTATTTAAGTGCTTGTGTTTTTATTTTATAAGTTCAGTTTATTTCGAAAGTTGTTTTTAAGTTTGAGAAATATCTAGAATTGTATTCAACCCCCCATTCTACAATTCTGTTAGGTCATTTGGGATTAACAACAGGTTTAGACTTAACACTTTGAACACTTTGAACAGAAGTGGATCCCTTTTCAAAAGTTGAATTGGAATCATTACCAAAAACAAAATTAACAGGAGTAATCTTAGATTTGGTTTTGTCTATAACATGTCTATAGGTTTTTGGATTAACTGTCTCATCAACAACAATTTTCTCTTCCAATTTCTTATCCTCATCTGACTTATATCCTAGACACTCTTTCCAATTCTTAGAGGTATTAATATCCTGAAATTTTCTACCAGAGTCTGTCCAGGTTCTGATTTTCTTATTAGCATATTCAAGTTCCTTTTCAATAGAAGTACATTTAAATTTCATCTCTATGTGCATGTGTTTAGCATTATCACATTCTTTTTGTACTTCTTGCATAAGAGAAAATTCAGCTTCTAGGTGCTCATTTCTTTTTCTAAGTTCAGACATCTCAGATAAGATTCTAGCATTTTTAGCAGTTTGACTTCTAAAGCTAATATGCAATGACTTTAGAAAACGTCTTAACTCAGAAGCATTATCAGAATCAAAATCAAAGACAGTATTTGGTACCTTATCATCAGGAACAGCAGTTTGATCAGTATTGGCCATTAGGGCATAGTTGACCACCTCAGTTTCTGATTCTGAGGAAGAATCCATCCATTCCTTGCTTGCTTGAAGTGATGAGTGTTTTAGCCTTCTTGCACTCAGTTGCAAAGTGCCCCATTCCATTACACTTGTAGCATCTAACCTTTGACTTGTCAAATTTGCTACTTTTGCTATCCTTCCTGTTGAACTTGTCTTTGTCAGCATTGAAGGTCTTTTTCCGGAAGTTGCCTTGTCTTCTAGCCTTCCTGAACTTCATCTTTTTGAAGCCCCTGACTATCATAGCAACCATCTCTTCCATGTCTGAGTCAGTAGAATCATCATCAGTATCAGCATCAGGATTGCCATCAGTATCTGATGATGAGTCATCAGGATCTGACTCAACTATTCTTGATTTCCTTCTTGAGACCTCCAAGGCTTTTCCTTTTAATTTAGCCTCTACTTTCAAAGCAATGTATTTTTCCTTGCTGCTTTTCTTATTCTTTCTTTGTTGAACCTCAAGATCATAGGTTCTCAGCATCCCATAAACTTCATCAAGAGACACAGTGTTTAGATCATACTGATGTCTAATGATTGATGTTTGTGTATCCCATTCTTCAGGTAAAGCTCTTAGAAACTTGGTATTCGAATCTTCAGTATCATACTCTTTGCCAACTAGAGATAGATTATTCAGAAGTGTCAGGAATCTATCATACAGGTCAGTAAGGCTCTCATCAGGTTTTGCATCAAATTGTTCATACTCTTGAATTAGTAGAGCCCTCCTGTTTTTCTTGACAGATGCAGATCCTTGACATTGAGTTTCCAAAGTGTCCCAAATTTCTTTTGCAGATTTACATGCAATCACTCTGTTTGACATGACAACATCAAGACTGTTGTGCAGAATATTCTTTATCTTGGCATCCCTGAGAACATCAGCTTTTTCTTCTGGAGTCCAATCACCTTTTTCTTTGATCACATAGTGCTCAGGTACTGTATCTGTACGTCCAACAAGTCTTGTAGGAATATATGGACCATCACGAATTCTGTCCAGATAGTCAGGATCCATAGCCTCCAGGTACATCAGCATCTTTACCTTCTGTTATTCCCAAATGACCTAACAGAATTGTAGAAGGGGGGGTTGAATACAATTTTGATATTTCTTTAACTTAAAAACAACTTACAAATAAAACTGAACTTAAAGTAAAAATCACAAGCACATTAATAATTTCAGTTGGATTGTTTGATGATCCAAC
The DNA here is from genome assembly GCA_030848705.1 of Heracleum sosnowskyi. Classification (NCBI taxonomy): domain Eukaryota; kingdom Viridiplantae; phylum Streptophyta; class Magnoliopsida; order Apiales; family Apiaceae; genus Heracleum; species Heracleum sosnowskyi. Next base: position 81,454,280 of record CM061236.1, on the reverse strand, counting down.
TGAAGTGATTTTTATTGCGGAAATAATCTGTGATACAAAAGTACACAGCTGCTCAGTTACAAGGTTGTAGAGAAGAATGCTCTCAGAGATAGCTAATACAAACTATTTGTTTTTCTTCTCTATTTCTTAAAGTAACTGCTACACTTGGTTATATATCCCCAAGTTTACAACCCTATTTTTGGCTACACTAAAAGTACAATGAGTAACCGCCAATAATTTGCTTTTCATCCCTTTGTCCAGTGGTCCTTGGAGATCCTTGCTTTTGTCTTCATGCTTATTATGATCACTTCCAAGACCCAATTGGAAACTGGGATGTTTCCTTATTCCCCATGTCCATTTTAATGGTTTCCAATGCAAAGTACACTTCCACATCACCTTTAGATCTGTTCAGTAACCTGTCACTATCACTTTGTCAACTATTCAGAAAAGCAATAATGATTCGTTGATAGCAGGGAGATGTGTTTCGTTGATAGCTTTATTCTTCATTCCGTTGATGGTGTTTCTCTCGTTTCGTTGATGAGTAAACTCCATACCGTTGACAGAGTAATCTTCATACCGTTGACATGTCTTCACTTAGGCAAAATTACAAGGCACAAGATATTTACAATTAACCAACCTATTTTGCCTATCTATCATTTAGTCAACATGACTTAGAAAACCTATCTAGTACATACAACAAAATGCATATCAAACTGTGAAGTATTGTACAGTGCAATTGCTACATCACTCATTTCGTTGATGAGCTACCTGTCAAAGGAATGCTGCAAAGCATGCCATTTCGTTGACAGTTACAAAATGACTTAATACAAAATCTACTAAGTGTTTTTATAATTATCATCAAGAACAACATATTCCTAACAATCTCCCCCAATTTATGACTGATAGAATAACAGCCATAAATCAAGAGCCTTGATGATAACAAAAACACTCAGTCAAATTACACATGATAAAAGTAGAAATTGCATTGAGCTTCATTGAATTTAATTAAATTTCAAAGTAGAAAATCTTACAAAACAAGTGCACAGAGTTGCTCCTCTAGACTGAGCAGATTTTTCATCTTTGCCTCTGTGGTCTTGTTTTCTTCCCTTTTCTTGCATTGTTCTCCTCAATCTGAGCTTGAAGTCTTCTGTAGAAAATCTTCTCTTCTTCATCTTGATTCCCCAACTTGGATTGCATTAATCTTAGAGTTTCATTGGATGCCTTCTCCAGTTGGTCTTCTATTCTGAAGAATCTTCTACAGTTGTCCTTGTCTCTGAATTCCATCATCCAAAAAGGTTGGAGATGAATCTTCTTTCCTGTTTGAGGGACCTTCAATACTCTGGGAAGTGCACCAGGCTTGTTCCAGCTAGCTTTGATTTGGCAAATTTTGGAGACAACTTCAGATTTAGCTATTTTGGTAAAACCAAAATCTTTCTTCAGGCATTTAAACACAGATAGCAGTGTCTGATAGTCTTCTCCCAGAATTCTATGTAGAGGCTAAACCTGTTCTTTCCCACCCTTGTAGACAAACACCAATCTCTCTGGTAGTTTGTAAGAAGCTGCTATTCCTCTCACTTCAACTAGGTCATCAAGATTGATATGTAGGTCAGACTCCTCCCTGATATCAGCAATGTAGATGAAGTCTTCTGGGTTGGTAGGAGGTTTTTCAGCTTGTGGTCTCCTTACTAGAATTGGCTTAGCCTTGGTAGCCCTTTGCTTAGATTTCTTCTTTGGATCCATCTCAAAGAGGAATTTTGGAAAGTTGGCCTCATCAAACTCAATTGGCTCTTCCTTTGGCTCAATTGGCTGATCATGGAAATTAACAGGATGTTTAGGATCAAAGGCTAACTTTACCCCTAGAGCTGGATCAGGAATTGTTGGAGGTGCAGTTGGTACAAAAGAGTCTGATGCAATACTCTGAGAGTCATCATTCTCAAAGGCTATATTTCTCCTAGCTCTTGCCTTTGGTTGCCTTGTGCTCTTCTTTGCACTCCTTTCCTCTCTGGCTTTTTCTTCTTGCTGTCTTTCTTCTTCATCAAGAGATTGAGCAACTGCAAGTGCTTGCATTGCTGCTCTTTCTGACTCTTCAGCCTTAGCTTCAGCAAAGTTTGGGTGACCAGCCCAAACACAGATTTGTTGTCCATTCATGTAGACAATTGCCCTTTGCTTCCTTATCTCATAATCATTGCTTTCCTTGCTTTTTGTGATGAGTAGACCAAGAAGCTTGTGCTCATCTGGATAAGGTGCAGGATAGAAAGTCCTTTCTGTATTTTTGCCCTTTGGTTTAGCAGGAGACTTGGGAGATAAGCTTCTTTGCAATGTAGCTTGTTCCACATCCCTAATGCATGAAGTTTGTCCTTTCTCCTTTCTTGAACCTTGAGTGACTCCATGTAGAAGGGGCTCTACCTTATATAAAGAATTGGTCTGTGGCTCCCATTCCGTTGATGCTAAAACCATGGCATTCGTTGATGGCTCTGTAGAAGAAGCTTGATTCGTTGATGGATCTGAAATCTTTGCAGAATCAGCTAACTTCTTGATTCTTTCATCTATCCTGGACCAGTGGTCTTTAATTTGTTCAGCAAGTTGTAGCTTCATAGATGCTTGCTGAATCAGGTCAATGCTGTCCAGTTTAGCTTTTCCTGACTCCCCCATAGCTAGTGGCTCCTTTGGCAGGGAAATGGCTGGGACCATAACCTTTGTGATTTGAATGTCTAGCTCCTTAGATTTCTCCCCCTTTTTGTTATCATCAAGAGAGATGACTGGGAGTCCTTGAGCTGCCACTAGCTGGGCCAAGAGTTGTGTCTGCTTCTCCTGTTCCTTTTGCATCTGAGATAAAGTAGCTTCCACCTTGTCCACTCTAGAAGAGAGAGTCTTCAAGGAGGTAGCCACCTCAGGTTCCTTAGAGAAAAACCTGTTCATCTTGGACACAGTGAGAAGAGGAAGCTTTTCATCTAGCCTCCTGTCATTAGCATCCTTGAGATTGCTAATTGAGTCCTTGATTTCTCTAGCCTCAATCCTTGTCTGCATCATCTGTAGCCTTTGGATTTCCAGTGAATCCATAATAGCCTTGTAGAATTTCTTGTCATTGGCATTTGCAGACTCATGAGCCAGATAGGCCTCATTGTACTGCCTTGTGATTGCAGCATCCAGGGAGATCCTTCCTTGTAAATCTTGAGAAAGCCAGTTTGGTGTAGGAGGCACCACAGAAGTCCCAGTCTGTGAAGTAGTGGCCACCTGATTGTCACCAAAGCTGTCCTCATCATCAGAGAAATCAAACTCACCACTTGCTGCAGCTCCTGGAGATAGATTGGTCAAGGCATCCTTTGCTCTTTGCATTGATGCAGTTGTATGAATTAGTTGTAGTGACCTCTCTGCCTCCACATTGCCCTGTTGAGCCAAAACTTGATAGGCTGACACAGGATGAGTAAAGGTCTCAGGATCCAGGGAAATACTATCCAGAGTTTGTTGATAATGCTCTTGGAAGGTAAGTTCCCTTTCTCCCTCATTGACCTCCATTGACTCACTAGCAATGGCTGCTTCCTCCCTTATGACTCCTGTAGTCCCTTCTCTCTCTCCTCTATTTTCTTGCATCATGGGCTCCCCATGGCTCACACCCTCACCTTCACCTACTAAGGTGGAACTCTCAATCTCTCCTTTTGCCTGGCTGGAAGAAATAGCCAGCCTCTCACTCTCATTCTCTCCTTTTGTCTGGCTGCAAGCCAGCCTCTCAGTTTCACTCCCTCTCAATCCTAGAAGTGTCTCAACTACCACTAGATCATCTGCACTAGTTGTGGAAACAACTTGATTTTCAATTAGAGGTGCAGAGTGAACTATCAACGGTATGGTAGTTTGAACTGTCAACGGTATGGATACCGTTGATGGAGAAACACTTGTCAACGAAAGAGCCTGTTTCGTTGATGAAGTCAAGAAAGCACTTTGAGAATGAGAAATTACAGTAGAGTCTGTGGTGATTGATTTGAGAGATTGGTCCACAGATCCCCTTGCAACTTCAGGAAAAATTGGTTGATGGCCCAACAAATCACTTAACAAGTGATGGCCACCAGCTTCAGAGTGGGGCTTCTCCAAGATTAAAGTTGGAGAATCAGGAATAGATGTATGGATCATGTCCACATCTAGAGATAAAGTTGGTGAATTCGATGGAGATAGTTCAAGGTTGATGTTTAGAGAATGGGACTGTAACCCCAGAGTGATAATAGGGGTTACATCAAACTGAATTTGAGAAACTGGAAGTGTTGCTTCCAGTGTGTGTGCACCCTGTGAACCCTTGGACTTTTGCTTCACTCTCCTTTGGTATTGGGAAAATGTAGACTGTGGGCTTGAAGTGTCCCTTACCCTTTTGGACTGTGCTCTAGGTTGAGAGCTTGTTTCAATAATCACATCCTTTTGGGAGGATGCAATTAGACTTGTGTTTAAATCCATTTTACTCATTGTGCCTTGTTGGGAAGACACAATGGGGCTAGGCTGGGAAACACTTACCTCACCTTCCTTATTCTTGGGGTTTCTTTGACTTTCACCCCTTCCCTCACCTCTCACAACTCCAGACTCACTCCCCTTAGGTTGTGTGGTAGTTTTTACAACAGGTGCCATTTGAGAAGCACCTGAGGTTGGCTTGGAGGATTTCTTTGATTTTGGTTTTGTTGCTGGGGCAGGAGCCTGTTGGGTCACAGCTACAGACTCCATAGCAACTGGGTTGGATGAGACAATGGAAGTAACAACTATACTAACAGGGATAGCAGTAGTTACCTCAATGATTGGCAGATACACCACTGGAACATCACCATTGTGGTTCAGCCTCAGTATGTCTGTCAATACTCTCTTCTCTTGCACAAAGCACTCAAACCTGGCAATAGGGTTAGAGATAACTAATGGTGCTGAACTAACATGATTAGCCAGCATCATCAGAAACCTTGCATAATAGATATTTTTCTTCCTATTTGCCTTATCACCCAACTTAGCACCAATTTCATACATAAGTTGGGTGCTAAAGTTGTAATATCTATCATTTAGAAGCATGGTTAGGAGAATTAACATGGAATTAGTTAATGCATCAAAATTACTAATCTTTCCAGAAAAGACCTTAATGAATGCATCAGCTAAATAACTGTATTCCCTAACCAAACCTCTCCTAATTATCTTACCCAAGTTATCAGTAGGCAAAGAGTAATTTATAGAATTTAGCATGGTAGTTATTTCAGTGTTAGTAGGCAAAGCATCACAGTTATTATCAGGAATATGTAAACATGCTTGCAAAACATCAGAATTAACTATGTACTCATTACCTTGAAGAGTGAATTGCAGTGTGCAGTTTGTTCCACTATACTCACATGAGGTCCAAATCTCCTCGATTATTTCATTGTAGAGTGGTGTAGAGTGAAACATCGCATAGCTCAACTTACAGTTCCTCATGAAGTCCATCATCTTGAAAAAGATGTTGTTCGGACTCTCCTTAACAACAAATGGAATAGAATTGTTCTTCTCATAGATGAACCCACCAGCAGACATAAGCTTGACTATGGGTGCCATTGTTGAGTGAGGAAAAGCTTCGAGCTGTATTGCTTGTTAGAGAGAAGAAGATAGAAAAACTTTTGGAATTTTTGAGAACAGGTAGAAATGAAATAAAGAAATTGAAATTTCTTAAATACTCCCCCAAAAATTCTCAGAAATTAAGTCCAATAATTAATCTAAATTACCTGATTGGCTTAAAAAGTAACCGTTAGAATTGAAGAATTACCATAATTTATACTTACAGGGGTGTATGCATAAATCGTGGTAACAGACGTGTCAAATTTCAACGGTTCAGATTAAAAGCGCTAAATCAACGAATCAGGATTGGGCGGTTAAAGTCCCGTCTTATTTCGTTGATAAAGCTGCGTTTCGTTGATATAAAAGAGCTATCAACGAAACACCCAGAAAAATGCTAAGACTATCAACGAAATGGTGCGTTTCGTTGACATAGTAATTTTGACTTAGACAAAATTTCACCTTTTCCTGAGAAAATCAATTCACAGAAAAATTATAGCAAATTCCTGGCTGCATTTTAACTTGCAAAAATCTCAAAATAATTAAGAGAAATTTAGCATACCTAGCTCACTTACTAATCTTGAGAATGTGGATTCATCAAGTGGCTTGGTAAAGATGTCTGCAAGTTGTTGTTCACTTGGAACAAAATGTAACTCCACAGTACCATTCATAACATGCTCTCTAATGAAATGATACTTGATGTCAATGTGCTTGGTCCTTGAATGCTGCACTGGATTTTCAGTAATGGCAATGTCACTAGTATTGTCACAGAAAATAGGAATTTTCTCAACTCTTATTCCATAATCAAGTAGTTGATTTTTCATCCATAAAATCTGTGCACAACAACTTCCAGCTGCAATATACTCAGCCTCAGCTGTGGAGGTAGAAACTGAGTTTTGTTTCTTGCTGAACCATGAGACAAGCTTGTTTCCTAAGAATTGACAGGTGCCTGTTGTGCTTTTCCTGTCAATTTTACATCCTGCAAAATCTGCATCTGAATAACCAATTAGTTCAAAACCAGATTCTCTAGGATACCAAATGCCAAGGTTTGGTGTTCCTTTGAGATATCTGAAAATTCTTTTAATAGCAACTAAATGGGATTCCCTAGGATCAGCCTGAAATCTAGCACATAGACATGTAGCAAACATAATATCAGGTCTACTAGCTGTTAAATATAAAAGTGAGCCTACCATGCCTCTGTAACCTGAAATGTCCACAGATTTTTCCTTAGTATTCAATTCAAGTTTGGTGGCAGTAGGCATGGGAGTTTTGGCAGGAGAGCATTCCATTAAATTAAACTTCTTTAATAAATCATGAATATATTTTGTTTGACTAATGAAAATGCCTTCATTAACTTGCTTCACTTGAAGACCAAGAAAGTAAGTTAATTCTCCCATCATGCTCATTTCATATTTACTTTGCATAAGCTTGGCAAACTTTTGACAAAGTTTCACATCGGTAGACCCAAAGATTATGTCATCTACATAAATTTGAACAAGTATAGTAGAACCATTCACAACCCTGTGAAAAAGAGTTTTATCTACAGTACCTCTAGTGAAGTGATTCTCAAGGAGGAACTGTGAAAGTGTGTCATACCAGGCTCTAGGTGCTTGTTTCAAACCATAGAGTGCTTTGAGGAGGAAGTATACATATTCTGGAAAATCATCATCTTCAAAACCAGGAGGTTGACTTACATACACCTCCTCTTCCAATTCCCCATTCAGAAAAGCACTCTTCACATCCATTTGATAGACTTTGAAATTGGCATGGGCTGTATAGGCTAGGAAAATCCTTATTGCTTCTAGTCTTGCAACAGGAGCAAAGGTTTCATCAAAATCAATTTCTTCTTCCTGTGAATAGCCTTTTGCAACCAATCTAGCTTTGTTCCTTGTGACTATGCCATTTTCATCCATCTTGTTTCTGAACACCCATTTTGTGCCTATGACACTCCTGTCCTTAGGCTTGGGCACCAGCTTCCAAACATTGTTCCTTTCAAATTGGTTTAGCTCTTCTTGCATAGCCAAGACCCAATCTGGATCTAGAAGTGCATCCTCAACTTTCTTTGGCTCATCTTGAGACAGAAAGCTGCTATATAGACATTCTTCTTGAGTTGCTCTTCTAGTTTGGACTTTTGAAGACACATCACCTATAATAAGTTCAAAGGGATGATCTTTAGTCCATTTCCTTGAGGGAGGTAGATTTGCTCTTGAAGAGGTAGCTTCATGATCATGATTGCATTGATTGGATATTTGTCCTTGAGAAACTCCCCCTGAGTTTGTTGTCCCTAAATGATCACTCCTGGAAGCATTTCTGTGACTGTCAACGGAATGTCCATTTTGGCTGTCAACGAAACGCTCATTTTGACTGTCAACGAAATGACCATTTGGTCTACTAGCAGCTATTCTTTTCAATCTTAATGCAACAATTTCATCTTCACTGCTGCTTTCATCTGTGCTAGATACAACAACTTTGGACTGTTTCTCAATAGTCTTATCATGATCCATTTGTTCTCCTTCCTCATTCTCAAAAGAGAGACTTTCATGGAAACCTTCATCACAGAGACCCTGAATTTTGAGATCATCAAAAACAACATGTACAGATTCCATAACAATGTTGGTTCTGAGATTGTAGACTCTGTAGTCTTTCCCTGCTGCGTATCCCACAAATATTGCTTCATCTGCCTTTGCTTCAAATTTCCCCAAGTGCTCAGCTTGATTTCTCAGAACAAAACACTTGCAGCCAAAGACATGAAGAAAATCCAATAGTGGTTTCTTTCTTTTGAGTAGTTGATAAGGTGTCATTCCTTTGGCCTGATTAATCAAAGAAATATTTTGAGTGAAGCAAGCTGTGTTAACTGCCTCAGCCCAAAAATAAGTTGGTAACTTTGATTCATCTAGCATTGTCCTTGCAGCTTCAATAAGTGTTCTGTTTTTCCTTTCAACTACACCATTTTGTTGTGGTGTCCTTGCTGCTGAAAACTCATGCAAAATACCATTTTCTTCACAGAACACCTTCATGCTTGAATTCTTGAATTCTGTCCCATTGTCACTCTTAATCCTTCTCACTTTCAAGTCAGGATGATTGTTTACCATCTTGATGTGATTGATAATGATTTCACTTGCCTCATCTTTGGAGAGCAAAAAGAAAGTCCATGTAAATCTAGAAAAATCATCAACAATCACAAGACAATATTTCTTCTTTGAAATAGACATGACATTTACAGGGCCAAACAAATCCATATGAAGCAACTCAAGCTGATGGACAATTGATGACTCTGTCTTGCTTTTGAATGATGCCTTCTTTTGTTTCCCTTTTTGACAGGCATCACACAAACCATCCTTGGAAAACTCCACTTGTGGAATTCCTCTAGCAAGATCTTTCCTCACCAAATCATTCATAACTTTAAAGTTCAGATGAGATAATTTCTTGTGCCATAGCCAACTTTCATCCTTGCTTGCCTTGCTGAAAAGGCAAGTGATGGTTTCTGGACTTGTGCTACTAAAGTCAGCAATGTACACATTCCCTCTTCTGAATCCAGTCATTACCACATTGTTGTTTCCTCCTTTAGAAACAACACAGGCTTCTTTAGAAAAAGTAACTAAAAATCCTTTGTCACAAAGTTGGCTGATACTCAGCAAATTGTGCTTAAGACCATCCACCAATGCAACTTCATCTATGATGACATTCTCTTTTGAAATCAAGCCATATCCCTTAGTGTAGCCTTTGCTGTCATCTCCAAAAGCAATACAAGGGCCAGCTCTTTCCTGAAACTCTGTGAGCAGGGTAGAATCACCAGTCATGTGTCTTGAACAACCACTATCCAAGTACCAAAGATTCCTTTTGTCTCCCTGCACACAATAAAACCAAATCAAGTCGATTTTGGTACCCAAGTTTCCTTGGGTCCTGTTTTGTTAGCCTTTGCTTTTCCTTTTATATCATTTTTCACCTTGGGCTCAGATTGATTTAAATCAATCTTTATCCTTGGTGTTGATTTCTGAGGATTGCTTACACTTTCATTCACAGCATGCATAATTGGAGGAACAAACATGTTATTCATATTCCATGGCATTTGTGGCACATTAAACATATTCATGTATGGATTAGACACAAATGGCATGCTGGCATATGGATTTTGAAATTGTGCATATGGAGCAAACATGTTAGGCATAACAGGCATTGTAGGCATAGAACTATTCATTGCAGGCTTGGGGATTTTCACTTTAACAGTCTTCTTAACAGATTTGCAGTTAGTAGATAAATGACTAACACTTCCACAATTAACACATGTCTTTCTAGGAGCATATTTATCAGGTGTGTAATTGTTGTGTTTGTTAATTCCTACTTTGCCATTCCTGTTATTCTTTTTATTTCCCTTAGCCTCAACTTGTACATTCTCTAACTTATCTTTCAATTGCTTGTTGGACAAGTGACCTACATTAGCTCTCTCAACAGGCTTCTCAACTTTCTTTGATTTACTAGACTCACCTTGAATAAAGTTCTTGGTGACAGGACCATACTTATTATTAAGTCTAGTGAGTTCATCTTTTCTTTTCTCTGTCAACGAAACACCCTGATCGGTTGATGGTTCATCTGTCAACGAAACATTGCATTCCGTTGACATATCAACCTTCAACAAATGATCATTGTTGTTTGTTGACTCTGTTTCTGATTCTAAGGTTTCACAAACATACCCTAGTTTCTCTTTGTTCTTTTTCCATGATTGTTCACAGAAAGATTCCATACCTTGAACATTAATGATGTTGGTAGCAACATTCCTGGCATCTTTCCATTTAGCAATCACACTTTGTTCTATTTCAAGTTGTGTCTTAAGAATTTCTTCCCTTTGTAACACGTTCTCAAGTTCCTTCTTAGCATCCCTACTAACACATCTCATTTTCTCAAATTCAATGAGATGTGCTTCTAACATTGCATTCCTATCACTTAAGAGCAAATTAGTCTCTTTTATTCTTGAATTCTCTTTGGTAAGTGATTTAAGAGTAACACGCAAATTATATAATACAGTAGACATTTCATTTACTGCACTATCGCATTCCTCTTTAGAAAGCTCAGAAAGATTAGTAATTGTTACCTGGTTGCTTGAGGAGCTTGCTTCCTGCTCATGATTGTTAGCCATAAGAGCCAAGTTGACATATTCAACATCATCATCAGAATCTTCACCATTACCAGCCCAATCATACTCCTGAGACATGAAAGCCTTTTCTTTTTGCTTGAGAAGTTCAAAGTATTTCTTTTTATAATCAACAGGCTCAAATTTCCTGTTGCTCTTCTCAATCTTGGGCTTTCTGCAGTCTCCAGCAAAGTGACCAAGCATTCCACAATTGAAACATTTAGATTTAGACTTTTCAATCCAGTTACTTTTGTTAGGTTGAAAGTCTCTCCTTGGTGGCCTTGCTTCTGAGTTTCTCTTGAACTTGAACTTAGAGAATTTTCTTGACAGAAAAGCAATGTGTTCATCAATCTCATCTAAGTCATCCAAGTTGGCTGGTTCTGGTTCTTCTTCTTCTGTCATCTTACCTTTACCCTTGCTAACATCACTTCTACAACTAGCTCGACTAGTTGTGGCCTTTGCAGCTTCTTCAGTGTCATCTTCCAGTTGGTTCACAGATGCAATCAATGCAACAGATCCACCCTTCTTCTGTACCTTTTCAATTTCCTCATCTTGCTCCATTTCCAGCTCATAAGTCTTCAAGGTTCCATAAAGCCTTTCAAGAGTGTAGTCTTTGTACTCTTGAGTGTTTCTGAGAGAAACAGTCATAGGCTTCCATTCTTTTGGAAGAGCTCTAAGAAATTTAAGGTTTGAATCCTTGGTTTGATAGATCCTCCCATACAACTTTAATCCATTCAAAAGCTTTTGAAACCTACTAAACGTGTCATTTAGGGTTTCACCAGCTTTAAAATGAAAATGCTCATATTGTTGTATAAGGAGCTGCATTTTGTTTTCCCTAACTTGCTCAGTACCTTCACAGAGAGTTCTAACAGTGTCCCATACTTCTTTGGAGGTTGTACAGTTGATGACATTGTCAAACATCTCTTGCTCCAAACCATTAAACAGAATGTTCATGGTTCTCTTATCTTTATGGATTTCTGCAAGATCTTCAATAGTCCATTCTGAGACAAGTTTTGGAATTTCTACATCAGGAGCATCATCTGGCACTCCAACTCTAGATGCAAACTTCATGGGAACGTGTGGACCTTTCTCAATGCAGTCTACATATCTCTCATCCATAGACATGAGATGTAAATGCATCTTTACTTTCCAGTGAAAGTAATTGTCCTTATCAAGAACTGGTATCTTCACACCTGCATCCTTCTTCACCATGGTTTCTGTTTTTGGTCTTGATCTTTAAACTTCTTGTATGTTAGAAGCTCGCTCTGATACCAATTGTTATTCCCAAATGACCTAACAGAATTGTAGAAGGGGGCGGTTGAATACAATTTTGATATTTCTTTATGTTAGATATAATTGCTGACGTTTGTTCATCAGTGTTTAAGTACCAGGTACATATCAGAGTTTATCTAGAAGCCAGTCAGAGTTTGATAAAGTCTGACTGGGTGAAGAGTTTACATTGAAACCAGTCAGAGTTTGATAAAGTCTGACGTGGTGATAGTTGACTTAGCTGTCGGTGCAAAGATAAAGATTCTAGAAGCAATATATTCTGAAGATGGAAAGAAGCAGAATATATTGATACAGCTAAGGAAACGGAATAGAAGACTGAAGCAATCCTTAATTGATATGAATTGTATAGCTAATTTATAGGAGTATCAATTAGATAAGGATTGTGTAACTGTGTACTATATAAACACAGATAGGTTATCTCTAGAAGGGATGCGATTATTGAAATATTATTCTTGTAACCTAGTAGCTCTTTGTGATTCATTAACATCATAAAGAGAGAAACTGTTAATATAATTACAGTTTGTTGATTTATAAAAAGTGTTCTTGATTGTTATTCTCATATACATACTTGATTATATTGTGTATTCGGCCTAACAATTGGTATCAGAGCCAAGGCTGTTTAATATATACAGTTTTTCGATTCAAACACAGTAATAATCATGTCTGAAGAAAATCAAACTCCTCCCAAGGTTGAACAGGTTAAACCTAATTCTGTGAGTCGGTATGAAACAATCAGGGTTCCAATTCTCAGGCCAGTGGAGTATCCAATTTGGAAGGTAAAGATGACCATGTTTCTGGAAGCTACAGATCCAGAATACCTTGACATAATATATGATGGTCCTCATATGCCGACTAAATTGTCTCCTGTTGTTGATGGTCAAGAACAAAAGACTGTTCCAAAAGAAAAGAAAGATATGACTCCTGAGGACATCTCATCAATTGCAAAAGATGCAAAGGTTAGACATCTTCTCCACAGTGCTTTAGATAATGTTATGTCTAACAGAGTAATTGGTTGCAAAACTGCAAAAGAAATCTGGGATGCTTTGGAAGTCAGGTGTCAAGGAACCACTGCTATAAAGAAGAACAGGAAAATAATACTCACTCAGGAGTATGAGCACTTTGATTCAAGAGCCAATGAAACCTTGACTGAGACATATGACAGATTCTGTAAACTACTGAATGATTTATCTCTAGTTGATAAAGAATATGATCTTGAAGAATCAAATCTCAAATTTCTCTTATCTTTACCTGAAAGATGGGATTTGAAGACAACAACTATAAGAGATAATTACGAACTTGCTGAAACTGAACTTGATGAGATTTATGGGTTACTGAAAACTCATGAATTGGAAATAGAACAAAGAAACAGAAGATCAAGCAAGAAGACAAAATATGTTGCTCTCAAAGTTGAGGAGAAGCCCATCAAGAAGGAATCATCAAGGAAGAAAGCTAAGGGAAAGGCTTTAGTCATTAAATCTGAAAGTGAGTCATCAAACTCTGATGATGACTCAAACTCTGATGAAGCTTCTAACTCTGAGGATGATGAAGAACAGATGATGCAAATGGCTGCATTGATGGTGAAGACCTTCAAGAAGATGGGATTCAAGAACTTTAAGAAAGGAAAGAGATTCTCAAGGAAAGATTCAAACTCTGAAAGGAAAGGTTTTAGAAAGTCTGATGGAAGGGAGACCAAGTCTGGCAAGAAGGATAAATCTGAAATCCAGTGCTACAAGTGTAAGGAGATGGGTCACTATGCCCCAGAGTGCAAGAAAGGCAAATCTGAGAAAGCACTCATCTCTAAAGGCAAAGACTGGGCAGATACTTCAGACTCTGATGATGGAGTAAATTATGCTCTTATGGCAACTGTCAAAGATGAGACTGAATCATCTGAAAATAAGGTACCCCTAACTACTTATGCTTATGATACTGATAATATATCTGAATTAAGAGTATATCTGAAAAGCGTACATGTTAGTTATAGGGATCAGACTTTAGAGAATGAAAGAATTAAATCTAAGAATCTTAGTCTTAAAGATAGAAACAAGTTTCTTGAAGGAGAACTTGAAAATATGAAGCAGATTCAAAAAGAAAGAGATGATGCTGTTTATGTTGAACAGGAGTTGCTCAAAAGATATAAGCAACTAGAATCTGATCTTGAAAAAGAAAGAAAAATAATCAAGACTTGGACAAACTCTGGAAGAGACACTCATCAAGTGTTTCAGACAGATTCTGTAGGTTTAGGCTATTGTGAAAATGATGAACTTAGGTTTAAAGACAAAGTTAAGGTTAAACCACAACTTAAACCTGTGAAATTTGTTCAAGAAACCAATAAGTTAAAATCTGTTGTAGTAAGAGAAGCTGATATGGAATCAGATGAAACCTGTGAAAAACAGGAAAATATTATAACAGAAAATCTTATGGAATTAGAAGCTGTTAGAAAGCCAGTAAAAACTTGTGAAAAACAGGTTAATGTTGGTTTGATGACAGGAAAACAGTTCAATCATAAGCTCAAAGAGGTAAAATCTGCCATGAAACCAAAAGGGTCCAAGAAGAATAGGAATGGAAAGATAGGCATAAATAAAAGAAATAATCATTTGCCTACTGCTGCTGCTCCAAGGAAAACATGTTATAATTGTGGTAGTTCTAATCATCTTGCTAGATTTTGCAATAAGAACAAACATATTAATTCTTTACCTTCTACATCAGGAGTAAAGAATGATTATGTAAGGATTAAACCACAGACTTTATGCACACACTGTGGGAGCACTTGGCATTCTATTTATACTTGTAAGAGTTATCATGCTATTTATCATAACTATTATGAGCCAAAGCCCAACTTGAAGTGGGTTAGGGCAAACTCTGCAAGTGTAAAGTCTGACAATGTTAGTTTAAACTCTGTTGATAGTGATTCCGCTGCAAAAGCTAACACTGTTAAGAAAGACAAAGGATCCAAGCAAGTCTGGGTCCTTAAAACTAACACTTAGTATTTGTTTGTGATTGCAGGGTATAAAAGAGAGCACACTTATCTTGGACAGTGGATGCTCAGGACATATGACTGGAAATAAATCCCTGCTATCAGACTTTGAGGAGAAGGCTGGCCCAAAGGTATCCTATGGAGATGGCAACATAGGACACACTCTGGGATATGGCAATATTAATCTTGGAAGTGTCATCATCACAAATGTAGCTCTAGTCTCAGGACTCAAGCATAATCTGCTATCTGTGAGTCAAATCTGTGATAGAGGAAACCATGTAGATTTTCATACTGAATACTGTGAAGTTATCAGTAAATCTACTGGAAAAGTTGTTCTAGTTGGACACAGGCACAACAACATTTATGAAGCAAGTTTGGTAACAAACTCTGATGGAAAAACAGTGTGTCTGACTGCAAGAATGTCAAATGAAGAGAGTTGGAACTGGCATAAGAAGCTCTCTCATCTCAATTTGAACAACATCAATGAGCTAATAAGAAAGGATCTTGTAAGGGGACTTCCAAAATCAATACTCAATCTAGATGGTCTATGTGATTCTTGTCAAAAGGCAAAGCAAAGGAAGTCATCTTTCAAGAGCAAATCTGAATCATCAGTAGTGGAACCTTATCATCTTCTACATGTTGATCTCTTTGGACCAGTGAATGTGATGTCTATGGGCAGAAAGAAATATGCTCTAGTAATTGTTGATGAATATACTAGATATACATGGGTGTATTTCTTATCAAAGAAGGATGAAACTGCTCAAACTCTGGTGGATCATGTAAATCTACTGGACAAAGGATCACAGCACAAAGTGAAAATTATAAGAAGTGATAATGGAACTGAATTCAGAAACTCAATCATGGAAGCTTTCTGCAAGGAAAGAGGAGTGAAACAAGAGTTTTCTGCACCTGGAACTCCACAGCAGAATGGTGTAGTTGAAAGAAAGAACAGAACTCTAATCGAAGCTGCCAGAACTATGCTTGATGAAGCAAAATTACCAACTTATTTCTGGGCAGAAGCTGTTCAAACTGCTTGTTTTACTCAAAATGCTACACTGATTAACAAGCATGGGAAAACACCATATGAGATGGTGAAAAATAAGAAGCCAAATTTGAAATATTTTCATATATTTGGATGCAAATGCTTTGTGTTGAAGACTCATCCTGAACAGTTGACTAAGTTCGAGTTAAAAGCTGATGAAGGAATCTTTGTTGGCTATCCATTATCAACAAAAGCATTCAGAGTTTACAATCTGAGAACTAAAGTGATCATGGAATCCATACATGTGTCATTTGATGACAAGAAAATAACTGGACTTGAAGATGAAATTGAACATGATCAACTGCGCTTTGAAAATGAAGGTTTATTTTCTGATGATGTAAACTCTGATGAAGCAGTACCGACAAACTCTGATGAAGCGGTTCTGATAAACTCTGACGAAGCATACTCTGAACCTCTACTGGTAAATACTGGAGAAACTGAAAATTCTCAAATTGAACAAAATAGAGAACCAGTTGAGGGGGAGCGTGAAGAAGCTCAACAAGACACAGAAAATGAGTCAGTTGAGGAAACTGATTCAAACTCTGACAGTTCAAACTCTGAGCCATCCAATTCAGGGGGAGCCTCAGATGCTGCAGAAAGTCAACTTATGAATCAGGAGAGCATGGATCAAGGGGGAGGATTCAATAATGATGCAAGAAACCACTTACCAACAGCAAGAAAGTGGACACAGGCACACACACCTGATCTCATAATTGGAGATCCTGATGCTAGTGTGAGAACTAGAAGTGCAACAAATAATGAGTGTCTGTATCATGCTTTCTTGTCTCAAACAGAACCAAAGAAGGTGGAGGAAGCTCTTCAAGATGCTAATTGGATTACAGCAATGCAAGAAGAGTTAAATGAATTTGAGAGAAATGAAGTCTGGACACTTGTACCTAGACCAAAGAAAAGATCAATTGTAGGTACAAAGTGGGTTTTCAGAAACAAGACTGACAGTGAAGGTGTGATTACAAGAAACAAGGCTAGACTTGTGGCTAAAGGTTATTCACAACAGGAAGGAATTGATTATGATGAAACCTTTGCTCCAGTTGCAAGATTGGAAGCCATAAGAATTTTTCTGGCCTATGCTGCACACAAGAAGTTTAAAGTCTTTCAGATGGATGTGAAAAGTGCTTTTCTCAATGGGAAGCTTGAAGAAGAAGTGTTTGTTGAACAACCACCAGGATTTGTAGATCCCAAGCATCCAGATTATGTCTACAGGCTTGACAAGGCATTATATGGACTAAAGCAAGCACCAAGAGCATGGTATGAAACTCTTGCTCAATTTCTTTTAGAAAGTGGATTCACAAGAGGTACAATTGATAAAACCTTGTTTTATTTCAATTCTGGTGATGATTTGCTTTTAGTTCAAATTTATGTAGATGATATTATCTTTGGATCTACTAATGACAAACTTTGTAAGAAGTTTGCAAAGCTTATGCAATCCAGGTACCAAATGAGCATGATGGGAGAGCTTAGTTATTTTCTAGGCTTACAGGTCAAGCAAACAGATGATGGTATTTTTATCAATCAAGCAAAATATACCAGAAATCTTCTCAAGAAATTTGGTATGCTTGATAGTTCATCTGCTACAACTCCCATGGCTACTGCAACAAAGCTAGACAAAGACACAGGAGCCTCAGTAGATATGACAAACTACAGAGGAATGATAGGGTTTTACTGTATCTTACTGCAAGTAGACCTGATATCATGTATGCCACATGTCTTTGTGCAAGATTTCAAGCAGATCCCAGAGAGCCTCATCTAACAGCTGTAAAAAGGATTTTCAAATATCTCAAAGGAACCATAACCTTGGGTTTGTGGTATCCTAGAGAATCAGAGTTTAAGCTAATTGGTTACTCTGATGCACATTTTGCAGGCTGTAAGATAGACAGAAAAAAGTACAAGTGGAAGCTGTCAATTCTTAGGTGACAGATTGGTTTCTTGGTATAGCAAGAAACAGAAATCAATTTCTACATCCACTGCAGAAGCAGAGTATATAGCTGCTGGTAGCTGTTGTGCACAGATTCTGTGGATGAAGAATCAGTTGCTGGATTATGGGTTAAGGTACTCTAAAATACCTATTTATTGTGATAACCAAAGTGCTATTGCTATGACAGGTAACCCAGTACAGCATTCCATGACCAAGCACATCAGCATAAGGTATCATTTTATCAGGGAACATGTGGAAGAAGGAGATATTGAGCTTCATTTTGTGTCTACAGACCAACAACTTGCAGATATCTTCACCAAACCTTTGAGTGAAGCAACTTTTACAAGATTGGTAAATGAACTTGGAATGATCTCTGGTTTTGACTAGAGATACGGGTTAGACTCAAAAACTATACATATTTGATTTTTAATGCTCATGATTCCTTGCATGTATTAACAGTTATGAGTACCAGTGTCATAAACTCTGAAAGTAAACTCTGATGCTAAACTCTGTAAGTCATAAAGTGTTGGTCATACTCTGATAGTTACAGTCTAATGCTATACTCTGATTGTAATTTTGTCTGAAACATATGGACCAATGAAGAAATTTGTATGAAGCATAATTCTCAGTAAGTAATTATGAATCCTTAAGAGTTGTTTAGATTCTGATCTCAAATATGTGCAGTAAGTTAACACAGCATGATACTGTCTCTATATTTATAGCATCTCTTAGTTTATTGATTCTATACACTGAAGTTGTATTAGCTGTTTGCATTTTCTCTCATAAATTAATTGCATTAACTGATGAAAAGTCTAAACTCTGATTATTAATTGTAAATAATTCACCCTCAAATCAAAAGATGCCAAAAAGAGCACAAATTCCTTTGAGATCATGTTGTGCCTAGGAAGATCCAGGAACTTATTGTATGAAATAAGGGCTAAAATCTTTGATTTTTGGTGACTAGTGCCAACCACTGATTACTGGAAAAATATATATATATATATATATAAAGAGGGTGAAGAATAAAAGATATATCCAAATGAAAGGATATCAAAATACAGAGTTTAGATATAAAAATCAGATTTTATGTTTTACATGAGAGTTTAGGCAACCAGTTTTTACTACTTAAGTTTGTGGATTTTATGCACTTTGAGATGATCTAAATATTGATTTCAGTAAACTCTGCTATTGCACACACATATTTTCACACCTGTACAGTTTGAGAAAAGAGTTTATTGACAAAGAAGGACAAATGGTAAACACTGATGTATTGTGTAAAATACGCCGAGGTAACTTTGTTTTAATCTCTGATGGTTAAAATGATTTCTTTGTTTCAGACATTTTATAATTTTGAGATTAGACATTTGTTTAGAAATTCGAAAGAGTATGAGTACAAACGGTTCATATTTGTATTAAACAGAGGAGAGAGAGGTTGAGTGTTTTGAACAGTGTGAAAAGCGGTAATTATGGCTATTTTTACTGCGCGTGTGTATTGGAAGTTGTTACATACAGCTGTCAGCGTATACATGTTTGACATCTGTCCCACTCACACATTTTTCAAAGACGCCTGCTGTGTGTAGTAATGATTAAAACGATTGGGTTTTAATTTTCACTGTTATTATTTAAACTTACTACACATAAACGGTTCATTCTTTTACACACTTCATCTTTTCATAAGTTTTTACTCACAAACACTGTCTCAAACACTTTCACTGCATACATTCGATACTTTTCTCTATCTTTCTTCTAAACTTTTCTAATGGCTACTACAATGTTTACTGCTTCTGGGTTAGAATTCGTTCCTAATAACTATGCTGCTCCTTTGGCAAATGAGAACGCACCGGAGGCGTTTCATTTGATTCAAGATTTCTTGACAAACTCTGATGTTGGAACTGCTCTCACAGCACCATTGAAGCTGTCTGCATCTCAAATCAGATCTTTTTGGCAGACAGGTACTTATGACAATGGAGGAGAGTCTGGGTCTCCATCTATTATCTTTGAATTTCAAGGAGAAGAGTTTGTAGTTACTCCTACAACTGTTCGTGATGCTCTGGGCCTTGAAGACTTTAATGCTTTCACAATCTCTGTTGGAGATTCTGAGTTAGTTCGAATGATGAGGGAAATAGGATACTCTGGGCCACTGACAAAGCTTGGTCAGTTGAAGCGACCGCTCTTGCGAAAGGAATAGAGTTTCTTTTTCGACTGCATAACAAGGGCGTTCGGCAAGAAATGCACGAATTGGGATGCTATTCCCACGGATAGTGTGCAAATCGGGTATTCTCTTCTTTATGGGGGTAATTTTGATGTTGCTAGACTAGTTCTAAATAATATAGGTGAGAAAATGAATGAAAACAGAGGTGTAGTCTATTTTGCAAGATTTTGTCAATTGATATTCTCTGAATGTGTTACTGAAGTAGAAATAGCTGAGAATGATGTGATTCCTTGTTTTAAATTACATAAACGCATATTCTCTGATCTAACCATTAAAGATAACAAGAAAGGAGATGTTGGTGTTTTGTTGCTACCTGAGTCTGTGCAACAATTCCTGGTCAACTTACAACAACAACAACTTGTAAACGCTGAAGCTGGACCTTCTGTGTCTCAATCACAGAGGTCAAAGAAGTCTAAGGTAAGGGCTGTTAAGTCTGCAAGAGTGAAGCCATCAGAAACTGAAGCTGGGGCATCAAATACTGATGATATGCCTCAGAAGAAAAGGTTAAAGAAAAGAAGGGCCAACAGGGCAAAGTCTGATAATGCTGATGAGGAGAGTGAAACTGATGATGAAACTCTTCATCAGAGAAAAAGAAGATTGGTGGCTGCACATCTCTTTGGTGCATCCAATGTAAATGCTGAAGTTGTCAATCTGGACAGAGTTTTTGAGGAAAATGTTGCTGAAGCAGCATCTATGCCTGAAATGGTAAGTGCTGATGAAGAAGCTCCTACATCAAAGGCTGATGATGTAGTTGAGGAAGCTGCACATGTTGAGATTGCAGATGAAGCTCCTGAAATTATTGTTCAGGAGGCTACAGAAAATATTGAGGCTGAGTTTTTTGAGCTACAAGGATTTCATATGGAAGTTGAAGCAAACATCTCTGTAAACTCTGAACATTTCACAGAGGGTTTGGAAGCTGATCAAGATACTGCTGAAATTGAAGAATCTATGGCTTCTCACACAGAAATAATTTCTTTTGAATTTGAGAAAGGTGAGGAAGTCGATCAGACTTTAGCTGCTAATGCTACAGAAACTGTTGCTGCAAATCCTGATGTTGCTGACAAGGATGCAACAGAGTCTGTTCCTGTTGAAACAGAGTTTGTTGCAAACTCTGAGATTCCAGAACCTTTTGCAGAGAAAGTTATTGTTGAAGCTGCACAGAGTAATTTTGAAACTGCTGCTGAGAATGTACCTGCAGAGAATACAGCAGATAATGATAATGATGATGATAGTTCTGGTCATTCACAAGAGGAGTTATCTGATAGTCCAGCAAACTCTGATGAGCAAAGAGAGGTCAATCGAGCTACGGCTGAGCACTATCAGGATATGTACTACAATAGATGGGCTGATGCAGATTGTATCTTTTCAGCACAGAGGGTTGCTGATTTTCTTGGTGATTCTGTGAAGACAATTTTAAATCCTGATATTCTTACAAGTCTAAAGGCTACTGTGATTCAAATTAAATCTCTCCACAACAGATTTGATGAGTCTCATAAGGAAGTCACTGCTTTGAGGAATGAAGTTGGTCTGAGGGATCTTACTCTGAAAAATGATAGAGCTTACTACAATTCCATGTTCAAGAAGCAAGCTAAGGACTCTGATGAAATTCAGAAGAGGCTTGGGAAAGTTGAGGACAACCAGACTGCTATGTCTGCCCAACTGACTTCAATTTCTAATGCAATTGAGTTGTTGACATCAGTACTACTTTCTGATGATGTCAAAAAGGGGGAGAGTGTACCAAGTGATAAATGCAAAGACACTCCAACTCTGAGACGGAGGGATGATGGTAATGATGATGGAAACAAGGGAGATGGAAGGAGTTTAAAATTAAATCCTGATAGAAGACTACCAAGAAGATCAAACTCTGATAGAAGATCAAACTCTGGTAAGGGAAATGCAAACTTTGCCAGTGGTTCAAAACTCAAAAGTTTGATAATCTCTGATAAGCCTACCACAGATGAGGAAATTGCTACTAAGGTGTTTATGGCAGAACATGGAAAAGATGTTACAATTGAAGATATCCAAGCTGAAGAGCAAATGCTTGCTGAAGAACACAAGAAGAATCTTGAAGCTGGAATCTACAAGAAGAAGGAAATCAAGGCTCCTAGAAAGAAAGAAACTGGAATTTCTATTAAAGAAAATACTCAACAGAGTATACAATACACCAGGAGGCCTGTGATTACAAATGCTGATAAAGGAAAGGGTATACTGGTAGAAGAAGAACAGTTACCAAAGAAGAATTATTCAACCTCTGACAAAGCTCAAGTTGAAGTTTTTGAAGCTAAATCAACCTCTGACAATGCTCAAGTTGTGCAAACTCATCTATCTTCACCACTCCAAGGTTTCAAAAGATCTTCATTACCTGAAACTCTGAAGCCTAGCCAGGTGAACTTTCTACAAACCAGAACAGTACTTGGAAAACAATCGTATGATAAATCTGGTTTGGGTTCCCACCAAGAGAAAAGAGTTAATAATAGTCCTTTAGATCATACATCACTGGCAGAACCTGGTGTTGGGGTTACTCAAGAAAACCTTGATAAACTAGAATCTGTTCAGATGATTTACCACAGAGGCTTGAAGAAGGAGTTTTTATTATACTTTATGGCTGATGGCAGAGTTTACAGAATTGGAGAAGATGATATTCGTCTGAAATTATGGGAAGAGCTAGAGTATGTTCTATATCTCCTGAAGATCAAAAATAGAAATACTCATAATGCTGCTCTGGTTTTAAAAGACAGAATGATGAAATCGAAAGTTCTTTTTGGAGGAAGTGTTTCCAGTGCATATATTCCTAAGTACAGAGATGCACATGGAAAGTTGGTGGAAATGAAGAAAAATAGTGCTAGATTCAGGACTGCACTAGATAAGAAAGTTCTAGAGTTCAATCTAGAGTCTGATAAGGCTTTTTATATCAGACTTGGCAATGAAATGAACAAGAACAGCATCTATTCTTTAAGGGCTGCCATTTATCAAATTGGTGAAGATGAACCAGAATTGAAGGAGCTGAAGAAGGATATGATTGCTGAACAAGATCGAGCTGAGAGAAAGTTACTGTCAGATTATATCAGGACTGTACCTGATATCCAAGAAATTCAGTAAAGTCTGACTGTAAGTTTTTATGTTTTCTATTCTAAGTTAAATTTAAACTCTGTTTTAAAATTAAACTCTGACATATTTTAAACACTGCATTTGTTATATGTTTTGACATCATCAATTATCTGTTTAACTTGTACATTTTTATTATGCACAAGTTGGGGGAGATTGTTAGATATAATTGCTGACGTTTGTTCATCAGTGTTTAAGTACCAGGTACATATCAGAGTTTATCTAGAAGCCAGTCAGAGTTTGATAAAGTCTGACTGGGTGAAGAGTTTACATTGAAACCAGTCAGAGTTTGATAAAGTCTGACGTGGTGATAGTTGACTTAGCTGTCGGTGCAAAGATAAAGATTCTAGAAGCAATATATTCTGAAGATGGAAAGAAGCAGAATATATTGATACAGCTAAGGAAACGGAATAGAAGACTGAAGCAATCCTTAATTGATATGAATTGTATAGCTAATTTATAGGAGTATCAATTAGATAAGGATTGTGTAACTGTGTACTATATAAACACAGATAGGTTATCTCTAGAAGGGATGCGATTATTGAAATATTATTCTTGTAACCTAGTAGCTCTTTGTGATTCATTAACATCATAAAGAGAGAAACTGTTAATATAATTACAGTTTGTTGATTTATAAAAAGTGTTCTTGATTGTTATTCTCATATACATACTTGATTATATTGTGTATTCGGCCTAACACTTTAACTTAAAAACAACTTACAAATAAAACTGAACTTAAAGTAAAAATCACAAGCACATTAATAATTTCAGTTGGATTGTTTGATGATCCAACTGAAGTGATTTTTATTGCGGAAATAATCTGTGATACAAAAGTACACAGCTGCTCAGTTACAAGGTTGTAGAGAAGAATGCTCTCAGAGATAGCTAATACAAACTATTTGTTTTTCTTCTCAATTTCTTAAAGTAACTGCTACACTTGGTTATATATCCCCAAGTTTACAACCCTATTTTTGGCTACACTAAAAGTACAATGAGTAACCGCCAATAGTTTGCTTTTCATCCCTTTGTCCAGTGGTCCTTGGAGATCCTTGCTTTTGTCTTCATGCTTATTATGATCACTTCCAAGACCCAATTGGAAACTGGGATGTTTCCTTATTCCCCATGTCCATTTTAATGGTTTCCAATGCAAAGTACACTTCCACATCACCTTTAGATCTGTTCAGTAACCTGTCACTATCACTTTGTCAACTATTCAGAAAAGCAATAATGATTCGTTGATAGCAGGGAGATGTTTTTCGTTGATAGCTTTATTCTTCATTCCGTTGATGGTGTTTCTCTCGTTTCGTTGATGAGTAAACTCCATACCGTTGACAGAGTAATCTTCATACCGTTGACATGTCTTCACTTAGGCAAAATTACAAGGCACAAGATATTTACAATTAACCAACCTATTTTGCATATCTATCATTTAGTCAACATGACTTAGAAAACCTATCTAGTACATACAACAAAATGCATATCAAACTGTGAAGTATTGTACAGTGCAATTGCTACATCACTCATTTCGTTGATGATCTACCTGTCAACGGAATGCTGCAAAGCATGCCATTTCGTTGACAGTTACAAAATGACTTAATACAAAATCTACTAAGTGTTTTTATAATTATCATCAAGAACAACATATTCCTAACACCTTCCATGTTGGATATTCAGATTTCTTCAGGATGTGAATTTTCATGCTTTCATACTTTGTCGACATCTTAGATCGTATCTGATTCAAATATAAACCAGTTTGCTCTGATACCAATTGTTGCCCAGTAAATAACAATTGTAGAAGGGGGTTGAATACAATTGTATAAGATTCTCGACTTAATAAAGTATATATCACAAATATGAAAGAATAATAACAGCTTTATTAAATCTCATATAAAACTGTTACAAACTCTCTCAAGAAATTCTGATGTTCTTGAGAGCTTCTAGGTTACAAGAATACTCGTGTATGTTATATATCGATCGAAACCTAAACTGTGTTTATATACTACACAGCTTCTCTATCAATTACAAGATAAGTCCTAATCAATTACAAAGATTGAAACATATCCTAAATCGATAGCTGCATTACTATAAATAAGGAACCGACAAAATAAGCTTCCTTATTTAACTAGACTCCAAATATAACTCTAAGTAGGAATTCCTGATCAGCTTCCAGTCCTGATGATCAATCCTGATCCCAGTCCTGATATGCATCCTGATGATAATCCTGATACTGACGCTTGATCAAATACTGATGACCGTGCAATACTGATGATGTCAGCAATCCTGATCAGTTGAGTCTAGATCCTGACGATCATTGAATCCTGATCTAACACAGAACAGTTGAACTTGCTTTCTGGGTTAGTAATTACAATTGAATTATTGCAAACATGATCAACAAGCATCATAAGAAACCTAGAGATGTAAATGTTCTTACCCCTAGACTCTTTCTTGCCTAGTTTAGCAGCTAATTTATACATGACTAGTGTGCTAAAATGAAAATACTTATCAGATAAGATCATATTAAGCATGACTACCATGGAGTGTGTGACAGCATCAAAGTTAGTGATTTTTCCAGAAAATGTTTTAATGAAGGCATCACAAAGATAGCTCCATTCTTTAACCATACCTTTCCTGACCATTTTACCTAAATTGTCAGTACTTAGAGAATAGTTCATGGAATTAAGCATGACAACAATTTCTGAGTTATTAGGCATAGAATCACAATTGTTTTCAAGCAATTTAAAACAGGTATTTATCACATCAGAATTAACTACATGTAAATTACCCTTAACTGAGAAAGAAATTGTATCATTCAAGGCGTCATACTCAACTGTGGTCTAAACTTCCTCCATAACTTCATGATACAGAGGAGTAGGAGTGAGCATGACATATGAGAGTTTGCAATTCTTGATGAAGTTCCTCATCACATGGTACTCCTGTGGTGAGTTCTCAGTATCCACAAATGCCACAAAGTTATTCTTCTCGTAAAAAAACCTAGTGGGTGACTCAATCTTCTTGATTGGTGCCATTGAAATAAGATTTGAGGTCTGAAAGTACTGAACTGGTTTTTTACTTTGAGAGAGAGAGAAAACTTTTTGCCTTAGAGAATTTTGGGAATTAGATAAAAAGGAAATGTAAAAGTTAAATAGCCTTTTATACTTTCCCAGAAATTCAATAAGAAAATTACCTGATTGGTGCAAAAAGTAACCGTTAAAAAAATAAAGTAATGAGAAATTGTAGCCATGATTATACATACGGGGGTGTATGCTTGTAATCGTGGCTATCAACGATTGAGATTAAAACGGATCTAACAACGGATGAGATTGGCCTTTTAATATTCAGTCTATCCGTTGATGAGACAAATTTCTGACATCCATTTTAGAACAAAAATTCCAGTAATGTGTTATACCATCCACGGATAAGAGCATCCGTTTGTGGTGAAAAATTCTGACTTAGAGAAACTAACATATTTCTGGCTGCATCTTTACTTGCAAATAATTCAACTAAAATTAAGAAAAATTAAGCATACCTAGCTCAGTTACTAATCTTGAGAATGTAGATTCATCAAGTGGCTTGGTAAAAATATCTGCAAGTTGTTGTTCACTTGGAACAAAATGTAGCTCCACAGTACCATTCATCACATGTTCCCTGATGAAATGATACTTTATATCAATGTGTTTGGTTCTTGAGTGTTGAACTGGATTCTCAGTAATGGAAATTGCACTAGTGTTGTCACAAAAAATTGGAATCTTATTAACTGTTAGACCATAGTCTATTAGTTGATTCTTCATCCAAAGAATCTGTGCACAACAACTTCCAGCTGCAATATATTCAGCCTCAGCTATGGAGGTGGGGACTGAATTTTGCTTCTAACTGAACCATGATACCGGCTTATTTCCTAGAAACTGACAGGTGCATGTTGTACTTTTTCAATCAATTTTGCAACCTGCATAATCTGCATCTGAATAACCAATTAGATCAAAACTAGACTCTCTAGGGTACCAAATGCCAAGGTTTGGTGTTCCTTTGAGATATCTGAAGATTCTCTTAATAGCAATTGTGACGCCCCCAAATCCGGGGTCAGGATTTGGTGCCACTATCACTCTGAATAAAACGTAATGATACAAACGACCCCTCAGCTAAGGATCGATCACAGGTCATGGTATGAAACAAGAATCTAAAATATCAAAGTTATTACAACATCTAATTCAGTTTTATCACAAACCGTTGCCACTATCTAAGCATTTGTAAAAAAATGAATTCTATCTGCCCGACAACTAGAACCTACTTCTTGAATCAGGCCTCCTCACGGTCTCCTTAGCGGTTACTCGCAGACAGCTAACTTCGTTCTTAACTGAAAGGTTAGGGAAAAACAGCAAGGAATGAGCTACAACGCTCAGCAAGTACTAAACAGTTCCAATATACAGTGCCTTATTAACATGAACAGGAATATATAACCGGGATAAATGGAATAATATCATTAACGGTGTCATTTGCATCAAGGCACAAGGAAATCATGGTACAAAAGACATAATAACTTCAGGGTAAAAGATTCATGGCAATCCGTTATAACAATTTTAATCAAAACTTTATAAAAACTATTTTATGACGCTACGGATTACAGCCGGTGATCAGCCGCGAAGTAATCCCGAACCGCGCTGGGTTCTCAAATATAAAGGGGATCCCTAGGCAACATTTAAGCCTATCAATAAGTGTGAAAAGGATTTGCGTCTAATCCAATCCACCAATTCAAGAAAACGTTTGTTTCATTCTAAATATTCTTTTATTGTATAACATGGATGCCAGGGTGATAACAACACTAACAATATCAAAGGGATCATTATCAATCATAAGTCAATGGTATACTAGGGATTTCTTTTGAGAATTTAGTTCGAATGAAAGTTAAAGTTTAACTGCAATAAAGGTGGTGTTTATTATTAACAAGGATAGTAAGGATAAGTGATCAGCTCGTAATAGGGAACGGTCAAGGTATACAGTCAAACGAATTTAAGGAATTTAGGATTTATGTCAAGGGTTAATTGTAAGCAAGGTATAAGTTGAAATTAAAAGCATTTGCAATGGTTATATGATATGGAAAGGTAAGCATGGCAATCATTACAAGATATAAAGCATTTGCAATAATATACGAGGCGGGGATAGAAGTACTTGCCTCTCGACTTGACCTAGGAATCACTCGATTTTAACCGAACGAATCTTTCCCCTATCTGCTTCGGAACCTACACATAATAATACCCTTTATTACTAATCGCTCTCTTGACACTTGTACTATATATAAACTTTAAATATTAATACACGCACGCTTGCACAAAAATTCCAGTATCATACAATAAAACCATCTTACACATACTTAAATACACATATACTTACATATACTTAATCACATCTACTGATATATACATTAATATACACTGATCATATCCATATTCAAGTGATCACATCACATTTAGATCCAATTAAGCACATAAGCATAAGTTCTACTCGACATTACTTAGTACATTACATTATCTCATGACTACAAGCAATTAAACAACCAATCAATCAAGTTACTTTGCATCAATCCACACATAACCCTTCTGCACATCTTAAATTTAGCAAGGCACATCAAGGCCTCACTTCAAATAGCTCACAAAATCAATGCACACACTTAAGACACTATAATGCGCACCTTGGCACCACTTGGAGTGCCTCGGCAGAAAACTCACACTCTACTTAGGGCCTTTATCCCAAACTGACTTCTACAGAAACGTAAGACAAAATGCTAACTAATGCAAGTGGTTTGGCACTAAGGCCTCACCTGGGCCTCCCTAGGCCTCTCTTCAAAGTTGACACAAAACTTCCTATTCTGTTTTACATTCTGCCCTGTTTTTAGTCACTTGTCACACCTATATCTAATCCATTTGTTGCTTTTAATGACATGTTAAGACTTCCTAGACTCTATTATGATGTTATAAACCAAAGGCACATGAATGCCTTACACAAAATATGATTTTAATCAACCAAAAGTTGACCTAAGTCGAATCTGTCCTGTTTTGACCTCTGTTCAGATTTTAGTCAATGCACCTAACCAAATGCACGTTTTATTTCAATTTAAAGACACCAAACTCATGCACACACCAGGGCCTAACTCTACTGTAGTTGGGCCTATGAGGGCCTCACAAATGCATGCTCAAAATGCTAGGTTTTAGTGACCTCAAAATCTGTCCTAAGTGATTGACATGACCACTTACCACTTTAACCCTTTTTATAAATTTAAAAACTTAACAAGACAAGCAAAACTAAACTTATAACACACTCAAGCTACTGACCATTATCAAGCATGACTACTTTTATCAAATCGAGTCATAAAAAAAAGGATTTTAAGGAAATAGTGACATGCAACTAGAAAACCACTTAAGCACATAGGCACTTGAACTTGTAACTTAAAAATCTCTACATGCATGTTTTATATTCGAATTTTATGCATAAAAACAACTAGTATGCACTTTAAACTTGTCATGATCAAAGGTTTAAATAAGGGTTCTTAGTAAAACATTACTTTTGTAACATGCATGAATCAAATTGGAGTTATTTAAAAAAAAAAACCAAACTAGTTCTTAAACCCTTCTTGAAAACCGAATGAATGCATGAACTTTTAAAACCTTTGGCTCCATAAATCATAGCCAAAATGTGATATGAGTTAAAGGATGACATGAGAAAGGGAGAGTACACTCCTTCATGATCATACCAAGCTCACATCCTTTATGCCTTATGGTTTAAACCTTAAATTCATAAGAACTAAAGTTTAAACCTTTGGCTTTACAAAAACATGACATGCACCTATTAACAAACCTTTAAATTGCATAAACTAACTACTACAAGGCATGAACTAGCAATGGAGGTGAAGATTAAACTTGTAAGAAGCTTGAAGTGAACAAGAAAAATGGAGGGGGTGGGGAGAAGGCCTTCGGCCGAATAGAGGGAGGAGGAAGAGAGGAGAGAAAAGTGTGGTTGAAAAGAAATGGTGAGTGGAGAGAAAGTGGAGTGGTTTTGTTGTTTAGTATGTTTGATTTAGGTAGTGGAAATGAGAGATTACTAAACTACCCTTGCCACTAGCTTAGGATAAAATGCATGCAAGGTTTTTGTGGTAATTTTCATGGTCAACTAGCATGAAATGTCATTCTTAACCCTACCCACTATATAATTCAAATTTGCATGCAAGGGCACTTTGGACATATGCTAACTATTATTCTAGAATTAGAATTATGATTTTAAAAGAATGATTTTTAATAAATAAACTATAATTCCATAAATCATATAATTTATATCATAAAATACTTTAGAATTTTAGAAATTTTATAAGAGTACTTTCATAATTAAGAATAAAAAATATATATATATAAAGATATTTTCCTTAATTAGATACTTTAATAATAACCCTCTTAAAAATACAATTAAATAATTTCTATACCTCTAAAATTCAAAATACGACACATAATCACATAAACAACTAATTCTCATTCCGGCGCGATCGTACGCACACATATATAATCCACTTAAGATTTAAATTAACACATAAAATATATAAATATATATATAAATATTCATATAATATTCTAAATAATTTACCGGTTGTTACATCCTTTCCCCCTTATAGGATTCTGCCCTCAGAATCTAGGAGAACAAGTGAGGGTACCGGTTCCACATCTCAGACTCTAGCTCCCACGTTGACTCTTCAACTTTGGGATTTCTCCACAACACTCTTACTAGTACAACTGTTTTATCTCTAAGCACTTTCTCTTTCTGATCTAAAATTTCTACTGTTTGATCAACATAGTACAAATAAGTTTGAATCTCTATCGACTCGTATTCTATTACATGGTTAGATTCGAAATACTACGTCTTAAGCGTAGACACGTGAAATACACTATGGATATGTTGCATAAGGCTAGCTCATACGCAATCTTACCCACACACTTCAATATCTTGAAAGGTCTAACTAATTTTAGACTAAGCTTTCCTTTCTTACAAAATCTCGTTAGTCTTTTCCATGGTGACACTTAATATGACTGACTCTCTTACTCTATAATCTATACCTTCCCTGGTTTAATCCTCATATAACAGTCGTCGATTCCGAGTAGCTATTAATCCTTTCTGGGTAAGCTCAATAGTTCTTTGGTCTGATACATTAATTCTGGTTCCAATCTCTTGCATTTATCAACTTCTTTTCAACCTATTGAAGATCTACATCTTTCTCCGTACAAGGCTTCATAAGCTGGCAATTCAATATTCGCGTGATAGCTATTGCGGTAAAAGAATTCCACTAATGTCAAACGATCATCTCAATTGTCTTCAAAATTCATCATACAAACTCTAAATATGTCTTCGATTGTCTGAATAGTCTATTTACTTTGACCATACGTTTGAGGATGATACATGGTACACATGTTCAACTTGGTTTCTGAACGTGCCAACCTCTTTCCAAAATTTAGAATAAAATTGCGGATCTTGGTCAAATTCGATTAATACTTGAACCGTATGCCTCACTACTATCTCTTATAGTCGACAAACCAATTTATCTAATGAAAGTTTCTCGTTGATGGGAAAGAAAGGTACCAACTTGGTAAATCTGTCGATCATAACTCAAATGGCATCATGAGATGTTCATTCTTAAATTCAGGAATTTCTAATGGTTGTAATAGTCCACTAAATCTCTGATGTTTGGTTTTAACTCTCTGACAGGTGAAACACCTACTCAATAATCCTATAATATCTCTTTTCATATCTGTCTACTAAAATTTTCTATAGGTCTTGGTTAATCTTAGTACATCTGGGGTGGATCGAATATTTCGGATCATGAGCCTCACTTAATATCTCATTCTTTAAGTCTGTCACTTTGGGTATCTAAATTGTTGAAGAAAATCTTACGATTCCGTTATCATCCTTTTGACTCCTTTCTTCTTCGGTTAAGCTACTTGTATTATGGTCCATCACTTTATCTTGACATCTTCTAATCTTCTCAAATAAATGAGGTGGGACAGTCATTGTATAACGAACCTCTACTTTCGTTTTCTCAAATTCTTTGATCAATTCTTCAGATGAAGTCATCATCTTCAGTCTCTCATTTCTAATCAAAGCGTCTGCTACCACATTTGCCTTGCCTGGATGGCGGGTGATAGTTCAATCATATCCCTTGATCAGTCTTAACCATTTCCTTTACCTTACATATATTGCTCCTTTTTGGGTGAAAATATATTTCAAACTCCTTTGATCCGTATAAGTTTCACACCCTTCTTCGTACAAGTATCGTTTCTAAATCCGTGCAAAGACTATTGCGGCTAATTCCCCGTCAGGTGTCGAGTATTTCTATTCGTGGTTTTTCGGTTGTCTGGAAGCGTACGCAATCACTTTATCATGTGGCATCAGTCTAGATTCTTAACACAAAGCTGCCATCTCAATCTAGTTTTTGGTATTGTCCTAAGGTACATGTGTCATAATAGTCCCGTAGAAATGAATATATTTTTACTAACATGGCTCGACTAAAGAATTCGTTCCTCTAGCAATTTAAGTACTTCCTTATCTATTTATCTTCTTCTTTCTATATCACAAAATATCCTTGTTATCCAGTTGCACCAACATTGGAGAAGTTATCAATCTCCTCTTTAACTCTTGAAAGCTTTCTGGTAAGCTTGGTTAATGGTGTGGTTATCTTGGCAAAATCCTTGACAAACCTTCGATAGTCTCCATCTCATTTCATAAACTTCTGTAGGGGTCTTAGGCTTTACCCAATTCATTCCCACTTCAATCTTCGCTGGATCCACTTTGATTCCTTCGCTACTATCTACATGTCCTAGAAATTGTAACTCTTTCAACCAAAACTCGCACTTAGAAAACTTTGTGTATGATCTATTTCCCTGTATGACAAGTTAGAATTTCTTTGTTTGTTTCTGACCTAGGAACACAACTTCTACTTTATCTATGGCTCGCAATTCCATTTCCCCCATGCTCTATTAACCAATCCATTTTTAGAATTTACATCAAATCTCCCTAACTTGACGGGAATCAAGTCATCCTAAGAAAATGGTGATCTGTCATATCAATCTCACAGTGAGGAAAAGCTAGATGAATCGATATACGCTCCTGATTAGCTATTCCTATAGGCAAAGCTTTACTTAACAGTTGAATCGTACAACGCGGTTTATGAGCAAATTCTATGGAGATAAAAGTCTTGGTAGCTCCAAAATAAATTAACACTTTGGCATTTTCGTAATCTCTGTGAAACGTATCTGTAACTACATCCTTATTTGCACTACATCGCTCATGGTCATATTAAGGGTTCTTGTCCTTGGTTGCTTAGTAAATGGTGGTCCATTCATCCTTAACATATTGCTTACTGGACTTAACGATCGCAATCTCTTAAGAAACGTCACACATCTCCACAGTTGTTACACGTAACTCTTGCCTTCGGTTTATGGCTCTCATTCGCGTAGTGTCCTTTCTGATTACCCTTGTAACGTACCATATTGATCTTATTACAAACTCCCAGTTGCTTCTTTTCACAAGTTCTACATTCTTGTATCGAAGGTCTCAGAGGTCTTTGTTGATCCAAATCTTGTCGACGGTTCACTTGCCCATCACTTCCCATTTCTGGTCTTCCAAATCCAACATTCCTATTTGATTGAAACTCATGCCTTATATTGAAACGGTTCTGAAAGATCCTCAATTATTGGTCTTCTTCCCGTGTCTCCGCCTTCCGTTTTCTAGCTTCTTCTGTTTGTAATAACTTTACTCCTAATCCATGACCTCACTTCATGCTGGAGGCTCTTAACTCTCTCCTCATCGATATTCACGTATTCGGACACAAACCTAGCTAGCTCTATAAACTTTGCTTCATACTCCGCTATGCTCAACTTATCCTGCTTCGATTCTGAAAGTTTATGTCCAACATTCTCAAGACGTTCAAAATCTTGTAATGATCTAACTACCATATCCAAAGTGAAATATAGAATAAACAGGTGCTCATATATATACTTGCCCGACAAGTAGAATAATAGTCTTCCACAAACAATAACCAATGCCTCTCCATTATCACTTTATTTCTTACTTCATCATCATTGGTATTGGTATATCCTTATTACCTTCTCCTTATCCATACCAAACTCTCGGTCATAATAAACCTTGTAATTGTGTTGTAAGTCTAATGAGCAATCTGACTCGACGTTCAGTCCTCTTTTTTAAAACAATTTCCCAAACTCGATCAAAACAAATTTCCAGCCAACGTAAGTACAACTGAACACTCAGAATACCGTCATCTTCGCCTTTGCGACTTCCAATCTTTGATACCTTTAAGAGTCGTAAGAGTTTCCGACAAAATGAACCAATAGATACGAAGGTGTCAACAAATATGGAAATATAACAAGCATGTTTAGTAAGAATTTCTGGTAAAAAGAATTTAACTAAGAGATCAAGATGATCATCGAACTTTATCAGGTTGCATTTGTCATTTTAATCAACACAGTACAGAAGGTGGCCAACCTTTAGTACTTCCATGACAAACACACAACCAGTGGCGTCCCACCGGACTTCTATCACACAGATAGAAAGTACCTGAATCCCCTATATATATAGGGTTGTTCATCTCAGTTACAACAAGGAGGATAAAAATTTAAGAAGAACATAGGAAAGGTTTAAGAGTTTCAAAAGTTTATATAATATTGGATCAAGTAGCCCCTGAACAATAGAGGTATTTCGTAAAGAGTAAAATAATGGAATTGAAAAATTGAATATTTTAAAAAGGTAAATTGAATAAAATCAATGACTAGTTGTGAATAGACTTATCCTTACATCGAACGAATGGAGGTAATCACGCCTTGTCTCATGTAGATGGTCCTTAGGGGAGTTAATTTCCAGTCTGAGCTTATAGATATATCCCGCTAGTAAATCAACTTATGAAATCTTGTATAAAGAAGGAATTTACACTTTGGCCACTCCTCTAGATGAATGTCCCTATCACGAGGGTAAAATCGTTATCATATCGCAAAGAATCTATCTAAGTCTTTCTAGACGTTATCTTGGAACTTCTACTCTCGGTCAATGCTAACCATACTTGATACGGAACTTTGCGCGGTGTTTCCTATAGCATTCGCGATGTAGCCGAAGTCGCAGATGAAATTCAGAAAGTACATAAAGATTTACAGGTGATGTCTTCTGAACTGGTAGCTTTGACTCTCCGATTGACTTTTCCAGCTTCGAATTAGTTTCCTCGTCCGTAACCCGATCTTCAGATGGTTCCAGCGTATACTGGCTCGATTCGTCGGAATACGATATAACATGGAAGTGCATAACTTAAGTTAATATATCTACAGAAAATTCGGCATGACCTATTCGTAAAATGGACTATGCCCTGTTTTAACAATATCTCAAATACTTACTCATTCATCCACACATAATCCATAACTCGTTCAATATTCCATCCATCTCCAATCCCTTTCATTCTACACGTAAGAAATAACTCTGCCTTGACATGCAGCTATACTATAAGAAAATAAATTTACCCAAGGGGTAATGGAAATCTCCACTTGGTCGGGTGCATGCACTGATACTGATATTGATTACTCTGGCTTAGGAAAAGGAATCTCAGATGAAGGTTAATCTCTCAAAACAGCCATTATCTATAACCACACAATAATAAACCAAGAAGATACTTAAACGGTAAAGGGTTATCTTAATTCTACTAATACTCATCCTAAAGGTAACCTACATCTACAAATCCTATCTTACCTACGAAGCTTAAGTTCTAGAGCGAACCTATCCTATTGGTCAAAACTATATTCATAAATCCTAACTCAAACTCTATGTGACTTTGTTCATTGTTTTTCCTATCTTAGATTCTTCTACCTATTCTTGTTTCAGTGACCAATAACCTGTAGCTCTGATACCAACCTGTGACGCCCCCAAATCCGGGGTCAGGATTTGGTGCCACTATCACTCTGAATAAAACATAATGATACAAACGACCCCTCAGCTAAGGATCGATCACAGGTCATGGTATGAAACAAGAATCTAAAATATCAAAGTTATTACAACATCTAATTCAGTTTTATCACAAACCGTTGCCACTATCTAAGCATTTGTAAAAAAAATGAATTCTATCTGCCCGACAACTAGAACCTACTTCTTGAATCAGGCCTCCTCACGGTCTCCTTAGCGGTTACTCGCAGACAGCTAACTTCGTTCTTAACTGAAAGGTTAGGGAAAAACAGCAAGGAATGAGCTACAACGCTCAGCAAGTACTAAACAGTTCCAATATACAGTGCCTTATTAACATGAACAGGAATATATAACCGGGATAAATGGAATAATATCATTAACGGTGTCATTTGCATCAAGGCACAAGGAAATCATGGTACAAAAGACATAATAACTTCAGGGTAAAAGATTCATGGCAATCCGTTATAACAATTTTAATCAAAACTTTATAAAAACTATTTTATGCCGCAACGGATACAGCCGGTGATCAGCCGCGAAGTAATCCCGAACCGCGCTGGGTTCTCAAATATAAAGGGGATCCCTAGGCAACATTTAAGCCTATCAATAAGTGTGAAAAGGATTTGCGTCTAATCCAATCCACCAATTCAAGAAAACGTTTGTTTCATTCTAAATATTCTTTTATTGTATAACATGGATGCCAGGGTGATAACAACACTAACAATATCAAAGGGATCATTATCAATCATAAGTCAATGGTATACTAGGGATTTCTTTTGAGAATTTAGTTCGAATGAAAGTTAAAGTTTAACTGCAATAAAGGTGGTGTTTATTATTAACAAGGATAGTAAGGATAAGTGATCAGCTCGTAATAGGGAACGGTCAAGGTATACAGTCAAACGAATTTAAGGAATTTAGGATTTATGTCAAGGGTTAATTGTAAGCAAGGTATAAGTTGAAATTAAAAGCATTTGCAATGGTTATATGATATGGAAAGGTAAGCATGGCAATCATTACAAGATATAAAGCATTTGCAATAATATACGAGGCGGGGATAGAAGTACTTGCCTCTCGACTTGACCTAGGAATCACTCGATTTTAACCGAACGAATCTTTCCCCTATCCGCTTCGGAACCTACACATAATAATACCCTTTATTACTAATCGCTCTCTTGACACTTGTACTATATATAAACTTTAAATATTAATACACGCACGCTTGCACAAAAATTCCAGTATCATACAATAAAACCATCTTACACATACTTAAATACACATATACTTACATATACTTAATCACATCTACTGATATATACATTAATATACACTGATCATATCCATATTCAAGTGATCACATCACATTTAGATCCAATTAAGCACATAAGCATAAGTTCTACTCGACATTACTTAGTACATTACATTATCTCATGACTACAAGCAATTAAACAACCAATCAATCAAGTTACTTTGCATCAATCCACACATAACCCTTCTGCACATCTTAAATTTAGCAAGGCACATCAAGGCCTCACTTCAAATAGCTCACAAAATCAATGCACACACTTAAGACACTATAATGCGCACCTTGGTACCACTTGGAGTGCCTCGGCAGAAAACTCACACTCTACTTAGGGCCTTTATCCCAAACTGACTTCTACAGAAACTTAAGACAAAATGCTAACTAATGCAAGTGGTTTGGCACTAAGGCCTCACCTGGGCCTCCCTAGGCCTCTCTTCAAAGTTGACACAAAACTGCCTATTCTGTTTTACATTCTGCCCTGTTTTTAGTCACTTGTCACACCTATATCTAATCCATTTGTTGCTTTTAATGACATGTTAAGACTTCCTAGACTCTATTATGATGTTATAAACCAAAGGCACATGAATTCCTTACACAAAACATGATTTTAATCAACCAAAAGTTGACCTAAGTCGAATCTGTCCTGTTTTGACCTCTGTTCAGATTTTAGTCAATGCACCTAACCAAATGCACGTTTTATTTCAATTTAAAGACACCAAACTCATGCACACACCAGGGCCTAACTCTACTGTAGTTGGGCCTATGAGGGCCTCACAAATGCATGCTCAAAATGCTAGGTTTTAGTGACCTCAAAATCTGTCCTAAGTGATTGACATGACCACTTACCACTTTAACCCTTTTTATAAATTTAAAAACTTAACAAGACAAGCAAAACTAAACTTATAACACACTCAAGCTACTGACCATTATCAAGCATGACTACTTTTATCAAATCGAGTCATAAAAAAAAGGATTTTAAGGAAATAGTGACATGCAACTAGAAAACCACTTAAGCACATAGGCACTTGAACTTGTAACTTAAAAATCTCTACATGCATGTTTTATATTCGAATTTTATGCATAAAAACAACTAGTATGCACTTTAAACTTGTCATGATCAAAGGTTTAAATAAGGGTTCTTAGTAAAACATTACTTTTGTAACATGCATGAATCAAATTGGAGTTATTTAAAAAAAAAACCAAACTAGTTCTTAAACCCTTCTTGAAAACCGAATGAATGCATGAACTTTTAAAACCTTTGGCTCCATAAATCATAGCCAAAATGTGATATGAGTTAAAGGATGACATGAGAAAGGGAGAGTACACTCCTTCATGATCATACCAAGCTCACATCCTTTATGCCTTATGGTTTAAACCTTAAATTCATAAGAACTAAAGTTTAAACCTTTGGCTTTACAAAAACATGACATGCACCTATTAACAAACCTTTAAATTGCATAAACTAACTACTACAAGGCATGAACTAGCAATGGAGGTGAAGATTAAACTTGTAAGAAGCTTGAAGTGAACAAGAAAAATGGAGGGGGTGGGGAGAAGGCCTTCGGCCGAATAGAGGGAGGAGGAAGAGAGGAGAGAAAAGTGTGGTTGAAAAGAAATGGTGAGTGGAGAGAAAGTGGAGTGGTTTTGTTGTTTAGTATGTTTGATTTAGGTAGTGGAAATGAGAGATTACTAAACTACCCTTGCCACTAGCTTAGGATAAAATGCATGCAAGGTTTTTGTGGTAATTTTCATGGTCAACTAGCATGAAATGTCATTCTTAACCCTACCCACTATATAATTCAAATTTGCATGCAAGGGCACTTTGGACATATGCTAACTATTATTCTAGAATTAGAATTATGATTTTAAAAGAATGATTTTTAATAAATAAACTATAATTCCATAAATCATATAATTTATATCATAAAATACTTTAGAATTTTAGAAATTTTATAAGAGTACTTTCATAATTAAGAATAAAAAATATATATATATATAAAGATATTTTCCTTAATTAGATACTTTAATAATAACCCTCTTAAAAATACAATTAAATAATTTCTATACCTCTAAAATTCAAAATACGACACATAATCACATAAACAACTAATTCTCATTCCGGCGCGATCGTACGCACACATATATAATCCACTTAAGATTTAAATTAACACATAAAATATATAAATATATATATAAATATTCATATAATATTCTAAATAATTTACCGGTTGTTACAGCAATTAAATGAGGCTCTCTAGGATCAGCCTGAAATCTAGCACATAGACAGGTGGCAAACATAATATCAGGTCTACTAGCTGTTAAATATAAAAGTGAGCCTACCATGCCTCTATAGCTTGTAATGTCCACAGATTTTTCCTTAGTATTAATTTCAAGCTTAGTGGCAGTTGGCATGGGTGTTTTAGCAGGAGAATTCATTAGATCAAACTTCTTTAACAGATCAAAAATATATTTAGTTTGACTAATGAAGATTCCATATTTCACTTGTTTAACTTGTAAACCAAGGAAATAGGTAAGTTCTCCCATCATGCTCATTTCATATTTACTTTGCATAAGTTTGGCAAACCTTTTGCAAAGCTTCTAATCTGTAGACCCAAATATTATGTCATCTACATATATTTGGACAAGTATACTAGAGCCATTCACATTTCTAAAGAAAAGAGTTTTATCAACAGTACCTCTAGTGAAATGATTCTCAAGGAAAAACTTTGATAGAGTGTCATACCAGGCTCTAGGTGCTTGCTTCAATCCATACAGTGCATTGAGTAGGAAATAGACAAATTCTGGATAATTTGGATCTTCAAAACTAGGAGGTTGACTGATATAAACCTCCTCCTCCAGTTCCCCATTCAGAAAGGCACTCTTGACATCCATTTGATAGACTTTGAAATTGGCATGGGCTGCATAGGCTAGGAATATCCTTATTGCTTCCAATCTAGCAACAGGGGCAAATGTTTCATCATAGTCTATTCCTTCTTCTTGAGAATAGCCTTTAGCAACCAGTCTAGCTTTATTCCATGTGACAATGCCATTTTCATCCATCTTGTTTCTGAATACCCACTTTGTACCTATGACACTTCTGTTCTTAGGTTTGGGCACCAGCTTCCATACATTGTTTCTTTTAAACTGATTTAGCTCTTCTTGCATAGCTAAAACCCAGTCTGGATCTAGAAGGGTATCCTCCACCTTCTTTGGTTCTTCTTGAGATAGAAAACTGTTGTACAAGCATTCTTCTTGAGTTGCTCTTCTTGTTTGAACTCTTGTGGTTGCATTACCAATGATCAGATCAAAAGGATGTTCCCTAGTCCATTTTCTTTGAGGTGGTAGATTTGTTCTTGAAGAAGTTGCTTCATGATCATTTTGACTGATAAGATGCTTTTGAGAAACTCCCCCTGAGTTTGTTGGCCTTGAACTGTTAGCTGATGTTCCAATTTGACTTGCAACGGATGCTTCTAGTTGACTATCCACGGATGCACCAAGTTGTCTATCCACGGATGCACCAGTTTGTCTGTCCACGGATGCACCAGTGTGTCTGTCCACGGATGCACCAGTTTCAACCATTGTTGGAACATTCACTATGGGTGATGTTTCTTCATCGTGATCATTGTCTTCTTCATCATTTTCACAGTTAGATAAATCTTCTACCTCATTCTCAAATCTTAGAGTATCATGGAAACCTTCATCACACAGTCCTAGAATATTGTGATCATCAAAAACAACATGTATAGATTCCATAACAATGTTGATCCTGAGATTATAGACTCTGTATGATTTCCTTGATGCATAACCAACAAAGATAGCTTCATCTGCATTTGCTTCAAACTTGCCTAGGTTTTCACCTTGGTTTCTTAGAACAAAACATTTACATCCAAAGACATGAAGAAATTCCAGGGTTGGTTTCCTCTTTCTGAGTAGTTGGTAAGGTGTCATTCCTTTGGCTTGATTAACCAAATAAATGTTCTGAGTGAAACATACAGTGTTAACTGCTTCA
This sequence comes from Heracleum sosnowskyi, assembly GCA_030848705.1. NCBI lineage: Eukaryota > Viridiplantae > Streptophyta > Magnoliopsida > Apiales > Apiaceae > Heracleum > Heracleum sosnowskyi. Next base: position 81,412,786 of record CM061236.1, on the reverse strand, counting down.
GCCCAGAAATAAGTTGGCAGCTTTGATTCTTCCAACATTGTTCTTGCTACTTCAATTAAGGTTCTGTTTTTCCTTTCCACAATACCATTTTGCTGAGGTGTCCTTGCTGCAGAAAATTCATGAACAATCCCATTGTCTTCACAAAACCTTCTTAGGGTAGAATTCTTGAACTCAGTGCCATTGTCACTCATGATTCTTCTAACTTTCTGATCAGGATGATTATTTACAACCTTGATGTGATTGATTATGATTTCACTTGCCTCATCCTTAGAGTGCAGAAAATAAGTCCATGTAAATTTAGAGATATCATCTACAATCACAAGTCAGTATTTCTTCTTTGAAATTGACATGACATTGACTGGTCCAAATAAATCCATGTGAAGTAATTGAAGTGGCTGAACAATAGATGATTCAGTCTTGCTTCTGAAAGATGCCTTCTTTTGTTTTCCTTTCTGACAAGCATCACAGAGGTCATCCTTGGAAAACTCCAATTGTGGAATACCTCTAGCAAGATCTTTCCTTACCAATCATTCATAACTCTAAAATTCAAGTGTGACAGCTTCTTGTGCCATAGCCAACTTTCATCCTTGTTTGCTCTGCTGAAAATACAAATAATTGAATCTGTACTTGTTGAGTTGAAATCAGCTATGTATACATTCCCTTTTTTTGTATCCTATCAATAACACATTGTTGTTCTCCTTTTCAGAAACAACACAGGCTTCTTGCTTAAAAGAAACTGAAAAACCTTTGTCACATAGTTGACTGATACTGAGCAAATTGTGCTTTAGACCATCAACTAGTGCTACTTCTTCAATGATGACATTGTTCATTGTTATCAAGCCATATCCCTTAGTGCAACCTTTGCTGTCATCTCCAAAGGTAATGCTAGGGCCAGCTCTCTCATTAAACTCTGTGAGCAGGGTAGAATCTCTAGTCATGTGCCTAGAACAACCACTATCCAGGTACCATAAATTCCTTCTTTTTCCCTGCACACATCAAAACCAAATCAAGTTGATTTTGGTACCCAAATTTCCTTGGGTCCGGTCTTATTAGCCTTCTTCCTATTAACCATGTCATTTTGCACTTTAGGTTTTGAATGATTTAAATCAACCTTAACCTTAGGTGTTGACCTTTGTAAGATAGGATTTGTCAGATGTTCAGAAGCATAAAATTTTGATGCATGCAATGGAGCAATATTGGCATACATGTTATTCATGCTTGGTATGTTCCATGGCATTTGTGGCATACTGAACGCATTAAAATATGGATTTGGTACAAATGGCATGTTGGCATACTGATGAACATTTTGATCAAATAGGTTAGGCATAGCAGACATAACAGACATAGGCACATTCATCACAGGCTTAGGCATTTGAACATTAGCATTCTTGACAGACTTGCAATTAGTAGACAAATGATTAACACTACCATAATTAACACAAGTCTTTCTAGGAGCATACTTATCAGGTGTGTAATTGTTGTTCTTGTTAATCCCTACTTTACCATTTCCGTTCTTTTTCTTTTTAGCCTCAGCCTCATCCATGTTTTCTAACTTGTCCTTCAATTGCTTGTTGGACAAGTGACCTATGTTTACCTTCTCAACATTCTTGGTTTTGCTACTTTCTCCCTGAACAAAATTCTTGGTGGTTGGACCATATTTCTTGTTCAGCTTCTCCAATCTTTCCTTGCTAACACTTGTTGTGTGCTTCATAGGATGATTCTCATCCGTTGATGAACCATCTAACAATGGATGATCATCATCCGTGGAAGCATCATCAGCTCCTAGACCCTTAGAACTAGTGTATAGTTTCTCTTTCTCCTTTCTCACTGGTTCCTTATAGAAAGTGTCCACTCCTTGAACTTTGATTATGTTAGTGGCTACATTTCTAGAATCATTCCATCTAGCAATCACTTCATGTTCTTTTGCTAACTGTTCTTTGATAATTTCTTCATTTTTCAGAACAGTTAACAATTCATCTCTAGTAAATTGACACTCTAACCTCATTTTCTCAAATTCAATGAACTGGGCTTCTAAGACAGCATTTCTATCACTTAAGAACAAATTAGCATCTTTGATTCTAGTGTTCTCTTTAGTAAGTGATTTGAGGGTTACACACAAATGGTACAATTCAGTAGACATTTCATTTATAGTACTATTGCATTCCTCTTTAGAAAGCTCAGTAATATTAGTAGTGATTACCTGATTGCTTGAGGAACTTGCTTCCTGATCAGTTGCATCAGCCATGAGTGCAAGGTTGACATACTCAGTGTCTTCTTCTGAATCATTTCCTTCATCAGCCCAATCATAATCCTGAGTAATGAATGTTCTCTCCTTTTGCTTGAGAAGTTCAAAATATTTCTTCTTGTAGTCTACAGGTTCAAACTTCTTGTCCTTCTTCTCAGCTTTAGGCTTTCTGCATTCATTTGCAAAGTGACCTCCCATCCCACAATTAAAACATTTGAATTTAGATCTCTCAACAAAGTTCTTGTTTGGTTGAAAGTCTTTCTTGAAGGGTTTGATCACTTCAGGATTTTTCTTGAATTTAAGCTTGGAAAATCTCATGGACAGAAAAAGCTAAGTGTTCATCCAGCTCCTCTTGATTAGAAGAATCACCTTCTTCATGCATCTTTCCTTTGCCCTTTCCTGAATCAGCTTTACTTTCACAACCATCACTGTTTGGTGTAGCTTTAGCCTTTCCTTTCACCTTTATGTCCTCGGCCTCATCTTCACTTGCAACTAGAGCTACAAAACTCCCTTTCTTCTGACCCTTCTCAATTTCTTCATCTTGCTCCATTTCTAATTCATATGTCTTCAAAGTTCCATAGAGCCTTTCAAGAGTGAAGTTCTTGTACTCTTGAGTGTTTTTGAGAGAAATAGTCATAGGCTTCCATTCCTTGGGCAGAGATCTCAGAAATTTGAGGTTCGAGTCTTTGGTTTGATACATCCTTCCATACAGCTTTAATCCATTCAATAGTTTCTGAAATCTGCTAAAAGTGTCATTCAGAGACTCACCACTTTTGAAGTGAAAGTATTCATATTGTTGCATGAGAAGTTGCATCTTGTTCTCTCTAACTTGTTCAGTTCCTCCACACAGAGTTTGAATTGTGTCCCAAACTTCCTTGGTTGTGGTGCAGTTAATCACATTGTCAAACATGTCACTGTCTAGACAATTGAACAGAATGTTCATGGCCTTTTTATCTTTGTGCATCTCAATGATATATTCATGCACCCATTCTGAAGGTAGCTTTGGAATTGTGTCTGGGGCTCCTTCTCCTTGTAGAGAAATTCATGTGTTAGGCTTCATAGGCACATGAGGACCTCTCTCTATGCAGTCCACATAACTCTCATCCATAGACATGAGATGTAGATGCATCTTTACTTTCCAGTGAAAGTAGTTGTCTTTATCAAGAACTTGAATCTTCACTCCACTATCCTTCTTTCCCATGATTCTGGTTGTGCTTGATCTTTAAACTTCAGGTGTGTTAGAAGCTTGCTCTGATACCAATTGTTATTCCCAGTTACACACTTATAGAATTGTAGAAATGGGGGGTTGAATACAATTCTAGATTTTTACAACTTTTTTGCAACTTGAAAGTAAGAACAGATAACTTAAATTGCAGAAACAAAATAAAGATAAGAACACAGTGCTTTAAAAATTTCAGGTTGATTGTTTTGTGATCCACCTGAGATATATATTGAAGAAATAATCTGTGATATTTGGTTACAAATACACAGCTGCTATTACAGTTCTTTGCTCCTAAGAAAAGTAAGAGAGAAAACCTAAGCAAAGACAATGTAAAACTATTTTCTCTATTTTCAAAGAACTTCTACACTTGGTTATAAAGCCCAAGTTTACAAGTCATACTACAGACAAAAACTATCTCTATTTTCTAGGTCCAGTATGCTTGCTTCTTCATTCCATATGCATGTTACTGAGATGTTGTACTCTTGACAAATTGACTTGTTTGTACATCTCTTATGCTTGCATGGAAATGGAATGTTTCTTCTTCTTCGAGATTCACCAGTGTTTGGATTCCATATTCTTTTTGTTTACTCTATCAACCTATGTGTTTTTCCAGTATCAAGTCACCATCAACCTTTAGTCTTGAGCTTCTGTTGGTAGTGTTCTTGACTATCCATGGATGACTATCCGTGGATGACATTAAGTTGGTCATCCGTGGATAGCATTAAGTTAGTCATCCATGGATAGCATTAAGTTGGTCATCCGTGGATAGCATTGAGTTGATCATCCGTGGATTGCATTAAGTCTTCATCTGTTGTCATTCATTTTCACAAAATTACATAGCACAACCTATTTACAATTAGCTATCATATCATGCTTATCTACTGAAAGTCAACATGACTTAGTACTTAATACTTTCAATCCTTAGACTAGAGTAAAATTGAATATGCTACATAATTACTTATCTGTGGATAAGCTTCCCAACAACGGATACTACAGAAAGTATGACATCCGTTGTTAGTTACAAAATGACTTATACAGAAATGTGTTATATGTTAAGTTATCATCAAGAACAACATATTTCCTAACATGTTGAGTTCCTCAACAGGCATCTCTCTGCAAAAATGTTCCATGACAAGGACAGCATGCACCCACTTCTTGATTTTCTCAGACTCCACAACCACAACGGCAGGGTACTTATTACACAACAGAACACGAATTTTATGATTGAAAACACAGTGTTTTGAAAATATATAAATTTGTGATTTCCTGCAGACATTGATGCTAAACAACAGAGTCAAACGGTAAGTGGTCTCCAAGCTGTGCTGAGGATAGCTGGGGAATATCTCTCTAAACTCCCATCAGAAACACCATACTCTGAGTTTGAGCATAAGTTCCAAGAGATTGGTTTCGAGCGGGGATGGGGTGATACTGTTGAGCATGTTTCATAAATGTTTTATATGCTTCTGGATCTTCTTGAGGCCCCTGATGCATGCACCCTTGAGATATTTTTAGGGAAGATTCCAATGGTCTTCAATGTTGTTATTCTCTCCCCTCATGGTTACTTTGCTCAAGAGAATGTTTTGGGATACCCTGACACTGGTGGCCAGGTGAGTAATTGCAGAGAGATCAAACATATATTTCTATTACAGTGTATGTTCAATTTCTAATTTGATCTACTTCTCCTCCACGTTGTCTATATTTTGGATCAAGTTCCAGCAATGGAACGTGAGATGACTAAGTGTATAAAGGAGCAAGGACTTGATATCATACCTTGCATATTAATTGTTAGTGTGCATGATTCTGCTGATTCTTTACTTATATCCGGTCACATCCTTAATGGCCCTTCCCAATGGAATGGGGTTTTGCCATTTAGATGAAAATTATTATAATTCTTAAGAACTCAACGGGATTCCCTTTTTTGTATGATTTGAGGGGGTAGGTCCCGTTGAGTTCTTACGCTTTCTTGGCTACAATTTACAACTCAATTCATCTGATTACTACAGAGATGAAATCAATCCAGAATATGAACCATAAAAGAAAATACCTATTAAACCCCGATCACAAGAATACCAGCTACAGCACCTATTATCCAAAGAGGAATCCTTCGAGTAGTATCAACCATTTACCCCACTTCCCTCCACATTTCATCAAGTGGTCATGCTAGAGACATAAACAGTCATGATGATTATGAGATGAGAGCCTTCCGAATGGGTTAAGAGAGAGTGCCTATAATTTATTATTCTAATTTTCCTTTGTTTTATTAATTGAAAAAATAATTGGAAAATAAAACAGCAAGTACAAAAATGAGTAATAATATTTCCTCCAAACTTTCTTCCTTAATACTAGATATTGTTTTGTGCTCAGGTGACACGCCTTCTGCCAGATGCAGTAGGCACCACTTGCAATTTGCGCCTTGAGAAAGTGCTTGGAGCTGACCACTCGCATATACTTCGAGTACCCTTTAGAACCGAGAAGGGCATCTTACGCAAATGGATCTCGCGCTTTGAAGTTTGGCCCTACATGGAGACTTTCACAGAGGTGACACACAATAGCCCTTCGTTTTCCCATTATTCATTAAGTTCTGCATTAATATCTAGTTACCTAAGATTTTAAACTTGAACAATTTCCAGGATGTTGCGAAAGAAATTTCATTAGAGTTGCAGGCCAAGCCAGATTTGATTATTGGGAGGGAAATCTTGTTGCATCATTGCTAGTAAACAAATTAGGTGTTACCCAGGTATAAACCCAGATTCATGTGTTTGGACAGCAACCACATGCTTACTTGACCTAGTCTTATATATGTTTGTTTTATTTCATACAGTGTACTATTGCTCATGCTTTAGAGAAAACAAAATACCCTGATTCTGACATTCATTGGGAAATATTCGATAAGAAGTATCACTTCTCTAGTCAGTTTACAGCTGATCTTATTGCGATGAATCATACTGATTTTATCATCACCAGTACATTCCAGGAGATAGCTGGGAGGTAGTAAAGATTCCTTACTTATGATATTATAAATTAATTTGTAAAATGCATCTGTAACTGTATGTGGTTCTGAGATGCTAAATTTTGTGGCTTGTTTTCTATCTTTGTAGTAAGGATACCGTTGGACAGTATGAGAGTCATACTGCCTTTACCATGCCTTGACTGTACCGAGTTGTCCATGGGATAGATGTATTCGATCCAAAATTCAATATTGTGTCACCAGGTGCAGACACTTCTGTCTATTACCCTTACACAGAAAAGAAAAGGAGGCTGACAGCACTTCACCCTGAAATCGAGGACCTTCTTTTTAGTTCACTTGAAAATAAAGAGCATATGTAATTTTCTTGTTACTCATCAAGACAATTCACCTACACTGGATGGAATCTGATGTGAAATGCATTTTTATGTCAATTGCAGTTGTGTCTTAAAGGACAGGTATAAGCCTATTTGTTCACTATGGCAAGGTTGGATAATGTGAAGAACTTGACAGGAATTGTTGAGTGGTATGCTAAGAATCCCAAGCTACGTGAATTGGTTAACCTAGTTGTAGTTGGTGGGGACCGAAGAAAGGAATCAAAGGATTTGGAAGAACAAGCACAGATGAAGAAAATGTATGAACTTATTGACACCTACAAATTGAATGGCCAATTCAGATGGATATCTGCTCAGAAGAACCGCGTGAGGAACGGTGAACTTTATCGTTGCATAGCTGACACCGATGGTGTTTTTGTGCAACGTGCATTCTATGAGGCTTTTGGTTTGACTGTTGTTGAAGCAATGACTTGCGGTTTGCCAACGTTTGCAACCCTCCATGGTGGTCCAGCTGAGATCATTGTTCATGGGCACTCTGGTTTCCATATTGATCCGTCTCATGGCGAGCAAGCGGCTGAGCTCCTTGTTAATTTCTTTGAGAGGTGCAAGATTGATCCTTCGCACTGGGAGATTGTTTCAGCTGGAGGCCTGAAACGCATCCAGGAGAAGTAAGCACACAAGTCTTTCAATATAAAATTATGTTACCTGTAATGTAGTTGGCCTCATGATGTTAGATGAACACGAATTGTCTTTTTTCTGTAGATACACTTGGCAAATCTACTTCGAGAGGCTCTTGACCTTGGGTGGGGTTTATGGATTTTGGAAGCATGTCTCCAAGCTTGATCGCATTGAGATCCGTCGTTATCTGGAAATGTTTCTCTTAAGTATCGCAGCTTGGTGAATTTCCTTATCCAATTTCCTTTAAGTCCACTCACATAATCTGAACAGATTTTGATGTGGTTATTTGTTCCTAATATCTTATTTTCTAACACTCATATGCAGATGTATATTGCTAAGATAGGCTTTACAACTTCTTCTTTTTTTTTTTTAAATAATAAAACAGCAATCATTGTGGCCGTCATGTTGAGTTCCTAAAGGTTTTCGATGCTAATAAAAATGATTAATAAAACGAATTGAAATTCCGCTGAAAGCAGTATCCTGGATATCTCTTATTCCCGGTTTTTATCTTCCATGTTGTCAATGTTTTGGTTGTGTTTTTGACCAACCCTGTTAGCTATGGCAAAGATGTAGTTGCAATGTTGTTTATATTACCCTGTATTGCTTTCAGCTTCTGAGTGTTCATCTGAAAATAAAGATTAATCTTAAAAATATGCTGCAGTTTGTATTTGCTTTTCGCTTCTGCTTGCGGAGCAATGTATGTACTGTTTAAAATTCTATGAAGTTCATTTAAGCCTATACCTTGTAAAGCCCATTTATGTTACGCGTATATATTGTAATGGTAAGCTATGTAATTACTGGTAGTATTAAATGATTGTCCGATACAATTGTTATGGAGATGCATTGAAAGAGGAGCAGAAACAAAAGTAAAAAAAAATTCTTATAAATAGTTGAAATTGAAAAAAAGAAAACTTAAGTACATGATAGTCAACATACCACGAATTGGTTCATTACTAAGCATGACAATGCAAACCTAGATATATATGTGACGCACAATCATCCAAAACATGACACAAGTCTACGTAATTAAATGATCCACATATGATTCTAGGTTAAATTTAGGCATATTAGGTTAGCATGCTGTACAAACAGAGATTTACGTCACTACTCACTACCTTAATTTGTTTTTAAAAAATGCTGAATTTTCATCAGCTCCTTCAATTTCATTCTGGGTTTCAAGTTGAGACAAGCGATGTTAAAGGCATGGTGAGCTACACGCGTAGCCGATAACACGCACTTCCCTTGCCTCAATTTGTTTTAGGGTACTTTCTGGTGAGATTAGATATGCAGAGCCTTAGCAGTTGATCTTGAGATATATGACAATTTAGGATTTTCTTACCAATTAGTCGGTCAAGGATTATATATATAGGGTCCTATTCAACTAGAAACCTGTACTAATTAAAAACTAGAAACTAGTGGCAATTTTGTAATTAATTCTTGTAATTTCGCTACCGTGATAGATAGATACATCATCACCATTAAATCTGGTCACCACTTCCACCTCTAACAATCACCATCTACGACAACCACTATTTTTAAATTGTATAGGTTGTATTCAGGCCACTTCCAAATTCAATATATACCACATATCAACCATCACTTTAAAGAGAATCATCAAATCTGAAATTTAAACATGATAGATGCACATGGTTTCCGATGTAAATTCCGATCACTAAATCGTATTATAGAAATCACTATATTTTATTATCCAAATCACTAATTTCTGTTACGAAAATCACTAGTCTGTGTCGACTATCTATTTTTTAGCAGAATCTTAAAGTATTGTATAAATCGATGGTGGCATACTACTGCCAGTGTTTGGAGCCAGTTCATACAAATGAAATTTTGAGTGATTACATGCGATGTTGATGTGTGAATATGGGGCAGTCATATATACATACACACAAAATATATGTAAAGAAGGATATGGGAGGTGGTTGTATATGAGGTAATCCAAAAAAATAACTGGAGCTCGCCGAGAAAGATGATCAGTCACAGTAGCGAATTAGTGGTAGTTTATGTAATGATGAAGTACTTTACCCAAATTTAGATGTATATAAACATGTGGTCAAGATTTAACAAAATTTTAAAAATATGTGGACATGATTAGTTTCTAGTTTTTATTTAGGAAAAGGTTTCTAGTTGAACAAAAGCCTATATATATATAGTCAGGCTCTTGCTCAGGTGAGAACCCTATATTAAAGTGAGAACTGAGATCTAATCTCAGCCGTTCATTTTATACTACTTTTTTAATCTCCCCCACACATTTATTCATTTCCATTTATTTGTCTCTCTCCCTGAAATACTTATCTCTCACCCATTAACTTTTTTTCCCCGACCACCGTTACTTGCTTGTCATCTCTTGCATTTAATTCATAAACAATTTGTAATTCCAACTCACATCTATCCTATATATATACGTACATAGATACATACAATTTCTCTTTTTGTTGTTTGTATAAGATATCTTTTCCGATTTTGTTACCAGATCTGCAATCGTTATTGAATACTACAATGGTTAATGATTACATCGTCGATAGAAGTGTGGATGAATCTAGAGAATCTTTCTGATTAGAATTCCGGTGTGTTTCTTTTAAGTTTTGGTGATTTTATGGCGATGTTGATAGTTTAAAATCTGGTAATTTATATGTTTTTGTGGTGATTTTGTTAATAGAGTGGTGATTTACAAGTGACTGGATAGTAGTCGTAAGTGATCTGGTGATTAATTACATTTTATTCAAGTAATTTAACAATGTTGGTGATTTGTAGGTGACCGGAATTGATTGTCGAAGTTGTGGGTAGAAGTGGGTGGTGGCCGGAGTTGATGCCAAGAAATGGGAATGTGATTTTTGATAATAGATGGTGATTTGTGATGACAACAGTTGGTGATTTTGTGTTTTCCGGTGGTGATTTTGTGTTTTTCGATGGTGGTCGGAGGTGACAGCAGTGTGGTGATTTTTTGTTTTCCGGTGGTGATTTTTTGGATTGGCCGGAATTGATCGTCGGAGATGGTGACCGGAGTTAATGGTGGCCGGAAATGGAGCTTCCCGGTGGCCGGAGGTGGTGGATGGGTGGGGGTGGTGGAATATTAAAATATTAATATATTTAATGAGTGCTGGGAGATTAATGTAGGATATATTAAAGAATGGCTAGGATTAAATCTCATATCTCACAATAGTGGGGGTTCTCAATGGAGCGCGACCTATATAGTCATTTGTTAGCAACATGTAGTTAAGTGGAGAATATATATTTCTTTTAAACACATCCAACGGTCAGATTTTCTTTAAATTGCTCATCTATCTATTATATTATATATATTATATATATAATAGCACAACATGTCCTATTTTATTCAAAGTAGTTTTACAATTATACCCTTCAATGCATCATAATTTTACTTTAATGCCCCTCCAAAGTCAAATGTTATAAAAATGTAAGAAAATCTTCAGCTTGATGGGAATCGAACCTAAGACACTTCAATACTAACTACTAAGAATTTCAAGTCACCAATTTAACCATTGAGCTACTTGGGCTTTTTTGTTGTGATATAAAACCCATTAGTGTGGTTATGCCTTTCACATATATTATTTTACACTTTAGTTTTTATTCAAGATTCTTTCATGATAATTTCATTCGTCTAATTATTTATAAAAGTGGTTATTGGTATAAAGTATATCCAATAGACAGGTATCTCTTTAAGTAAATTCAATTATGTTTCTTCCGTTGTATTCACAATTTTAAGATAAAGTACAAATGCATTTTAGTCACATAATATCACTTTTTAGTCAGAGCATCTAATACTTATCAGGATGTTAATTCTACTGCAAAAATATTTATATGGGGTAGAGAATTAAAACAACTACGGGCTTTCATGTTAACGACTAACTCAAATAATACAAAATAGTAATCATTTTGTCTCAGCTAGGTTCATACATATCAGATAATATAAGTAATAATCTAAGCACCTCTATAGTTGTTACCCAGACTAGAGATGAACATAATCCGGACTCAGGTCAGATTTTTTGATATCCGATAGGGCCGGGCTTTTTTAAACCGAGACAAATTTCCTCTAAAATATTTATAACCGTAGATAGGGTCGGATTAGGAGGGGCCAAATCGGATTTTTACAAATTATTTTAGATATAGATAACTTTAACTTTTTTTTATTTTTATTTTTTCGGATTTAATTGAAAATTTTAAGCTTTTATCCGAGATTTAATTGAAAATTCTAACTTTTTGGATTGGACTTTTATCCTGATCAAGATTACGTCCAAATCAAGATTAAATTTGGGTTTATTCGACTCGAACCGGACCAGGAAATAGCAAGAAACAAGAGCTACAGGAAGTTTATTTACTGGTTTTGTGAAAAATATGCGATCAGTTTAAGCCTGCGGGCTGAATCCAATTGAGGTGGACTTTTTTTTAATCAGATTTTTTTCGATTTTTTTAACCACATCGAACAGTTTTTTCGAATACGAATTTATGTGCATCTCAATCCCGTCACCTCATGCATTAAGGACAAGTATACTACTCCGACCGCATATAGAGAATTATGGAGAGTATTGGTACTTTCGAAATGGAGCTTTATTTGACACCTTCAAGTAATTCCTATCTGATTATTAATTAGCTTATAAAACTAATCATCAAATACATTCAACTAAGAACAAAATCTTCTTCGGACTAATACCAAACCGATCTTCCTTGCAAATCTTCTGAATCATGGCACATAGTGCCACCAAGAAGTTCAAACTGGTGGCGGGATCACCACAGCAAACTGAAGAATACTTATCATCGCAAAATTAAACTGACGTGAACTAGAAAATATCGTTACAAAATAACATCAAGTTATGTCGGTTAGAACGATCCCGTGCCTTGCACGGGTATTGAAGCTAGTTACTTTAGTAAGACACCCTCACTAGATATTATTTTGCATTTCTCAATAATTAATAGTAGTACCTCTGTTAAGGCTCTGCTCTTGAGATGAATAAAGTGCCAAGGCACTCCGGAACCCAACAACCTTATATGCAAACAGGGCAGCATGCACTTCTGAAATCCCAGCCAGATATTCATATGACAATGTTCTTGAGATCATCACATGTGTTTCTTGTCAGTCTGTTGTTCACTGGTATTGTTAATTTTATCTGAAATAATATTGTTGTTCAAATTATTTCCTGGACAAAGCTGATTGACTAATCTGACAAAACAAAATAATCGTTTTGTGGAACCTATATGACTCTTGGTATATTTTGCTGTGTCGACCACCCAGAGGCATATCACATATCCCTGTCGACCACACATGACATTGATGTGGACAGTGACGCCGTGAAAGATCTAGGGGTTCAGAGGGGTTCGTGGCCTCCTGAGTTTCAGAACAAAAAGTAGGTTGTGTACATAATTCAGGCGAGTATTTTGTAGATCAGCTGGTTGCGCTCTTTGTTTTAGCCGGAGAGCATGATTTGTTTGGTAAATTTTGAAACCAGCTTTTTGCAAGTCTCCATACTTTTGAAAAAAATCGAAAAGTTAATAATTTAAAGAAATAAAAAAATTTATATCATTGAAAATACGCCTCGTTTATTTTAAAATGTAATTTTCAGTTTTTAAAAATAACTAGCATAAAAGCCCGTGCGAGGCATGGGCCGCTAGCTTAAATCGTGTTTATAAATTATTCTATGCATGATCATTATCGTTTCAAGTATATGATTGATATATATATATATAGTTTTTCTTATTGATGGTATATGTAGTTATTGGGTGCTTACTTAAGTATGTTCAAGTTTTTAATTTAGAAATTAATACGAGTATTACGAATAGCTGTCATGTTAGTTTACAATTTTTTTGCGGGATAGAATATATATTGGGTGTTCTAGATGAGTTTTAGAACATTGCAATCCTAAATTTTCTTCCAATTCTTCAAGATGTTACATTCTGGAGAGTAGGTTTTATTATTGATTTTGATCAAAAGCCTTCATAAATCTTCTAATACTTTACTTAGGTCTTGCGCTTTCAGTTCTTAAAACTTTCTTTCTAACTCGTTCATATCTTTTCTTGTAATTTGTTGATTTTAAGCATTCTTTTCCTTTGTTTCGCTTCCTCTATCTTTCAGACTTTCAAAACATCGAATAATTCAGTGCCAAGTAATTAGCCCAAATGCAACAACTTGGGTAATCCACAAACCCACCCCAAGTTCCCAAAAGATCATGATTTTTTGGTGCAATTTGTAGTAATACTTTGTGTTATAAACTGAACTAAAGTCTCAACTCTTCTCAATTTTGAGACTCGAGTGGTACAAACTCCCCCACTTAAACTCTTGGTGACATCGTTAGATCTGAACGGATAGCTCATAGGTCCAAGATCGTACATCTCTAGCGATTGTGAGATAATACTGGCTAGTTTATGTCTCTATCTCTGGACCTCAGTCCATTATGAAATAATACCACCAGTCTTCGTGTCCCCACCTCCAGCAACTTCACGAATCAACCGCCGACCAATTGGCCTAAATGTAATAACGTGGGCAATCCACAAACCCATCACAGGTCTCCAAAAGATCATGATTGTTGGTGCACTTAGTAGTTGTACATTGTCTTATAAACTGTACTAAAGCCCCCACATTTCTCGATGTGAGACTCAGGTGTTACAATATGTTTTAATTTAATAATATTTCAATCTATTGTCAATATTAGTTCTTTATATATATATATATATATATATATATATATATATATATATATATATATATATATTAAAATAATTTTCAAATACAATAATTTTTTTTTATTTTACTACTAAAATTTTAAAACATAATTATGTTTAAATGACCTAGGTATGTCTAACTGATAATAATATTAACATTCGTGAAATATTATTTGTTATTATAACTTCAATTCTCATATTTTCTTGCATGAACCCGTGCAAGGCACGGTCATTTTCTAGTAATTAAAATAAATTTTTATTCTTTATTGTTTAAATATTATATTTAGTTATATTTGTACATATTTTGTTCGTCTCGTTATAATATACTTACTTTAATTTATATAGATAATTTGATTGATCGGAGCCTAAGATTTTAAATAACCCGGGGTGTATAATGTGATCGATCCGATCATAATATTTTTGTATGCTATATAATATCTTGTTTTCTAAAATTTGTTAACTGGACTATATATTTTTATTTATTTATTTTTTACACAAATTAGTATCACCAAGTATTTTTCCAACCCAAATTTATGTGTTTATATTGTCTAACCTTTTCAACATGACCATATAATTCGTTTAATTTTTTTGTTGTACTATCTATTTATTTTTATTATCTCATCTTTTAAATTATTTTAATTCAAAACAAATAGTTTTCATATGTTATATATATGTATATATTAATCCAATTCCAAATAACTAATTATTTTCTTCCATAAAATGACATTAAAATTCATGTGATAATAATTAAAAATGTCTCATATACACAATGCATCCAATCTAATTATAAATCTACTCACTTTTATTATATCTATCTATTTATATTGTATTATTAAAACTGAAACATTGAAAGTTTTGTAGTCAGTCGATACGGTACTCGTATTTTGGTATTTGCACTTTAGTTTTTTTGTTTTTACAACTTAACCTTAATTTATTAAAAAAAAACGATTTTGATCAAAATATAATGTAGTGGGTCGGTTAGAATGATACTCATATTTTGATATTTGCACTTTAATCCATTTACTTTTGCAACTTGACCTTGATTTATTAAAAATAACAATTTTAATTAAAAAATATTTTTTAAATACTGTTAAACACAAAATTCTTGAAACACAATTTAATCACGCTCAAACACAAACACATACGTCAATTCAACATCGAGTTCAACAATCACATAAAACTATTTAAATTTAAGTTCATCTTCGTTAAAAAAAGTATAAATATAAAATAAATTATTAAAATACATATAAGATAACAAATTTAAAAGTCATATTTGCATTGCACCGGCCCTATGCTTGTATACATAAGAAGAATATTCATAAATATCATGTATACATTTTATCGATATGTGCTATATAATAATGCTTATTGTAGAGATAGACATTCACCCCTTCTCACCCAACCCCAATCCATTCTCTGCCCCGTTTCGGGCGGAGAATTGAGAACTTTTCTGGCGATCGGGAAAAAATATGTAAAAATTTCGGGGATCGTGATGGGGTCAGGGATTAGTGTCTCCCTTGCACGCTTCCCGGTCCCCAATTTCTATATTTAACAAAAATATTATATATTTTCATGTATATTAAATAAATTATTGTGAATAAGTATGATTTTTATATATTCTTATAGTTTAAACTTTTAATCCATTTTTCTAATTCAAAGTTTTCACATGTAGAATACAATTAAATTACAATAATATTTATTTTACCTCTTATTTTAAATAAATATTAATAATGAATTATTATTTAAAATTAAATTTAAAATATAAATTATATATCATGATTTATCAAACTAATTTTGTTATAAAATTTTAAAGAGATTTTATAGAAATTAATAAGTATGATTTAATAATTTAAATATATTGTATAGTACAAGAAAAGTTAGACCCTTATATAAGAAAATAGAATATATTATAGTTAAAGTTACACAACCGAAATATTTATTTTAAACTAAACGAAAGATAAAAATACACCACACTTAAGATTGTTTTTGCAACTTAATATAACAATTGTATAAGATTGGTAGTATATAGTTTTGTATGATATTTTAATAATTAAAAAATAAATATTATAAATATCCTTTGCAAACATACTCTAAAAAAAGAATTTAAAAAATAAAATTTAATAAATATTATAAATCACCTTGATTTTTACTTAAAAGTTTAAATAATAATTAATATAGGATTAAGAATGATGTGAGGTTTTATGTAATGTGATTTTCACTCAAAATCAAAAGGAGTCATGTAGCTCAATGATAATAAGAATAATTTCCTTAGCGAAGGTCAAGGGTTCGATTCTGCACAAAAGCATTATTTACTCTTTTTTTTTCTTTAGATAAGATAGTAGTGGCATGCCATGTAATTTCAAAATATAAAAGGGTAAAATTGTAATTTCACAAGGGTTTTATTTGCTCTTTTTACCCTTGTGTTCTCCTATTATATATAGAAGAGATAAATGAATATTTTTTAATATTTTATAAAAGATCGGTCAATTTGATCGCGAGTAGTGCTAGGCACCCAAAAATTGTTCCCAAAATATTTACAAAATGATTTTTTTTTAATTCGTGGACGCATATTAATGCACCCGGGGTCCCATATTATTATTAGGAAACTTACTATTTTAAACTCATTTGATAACAATTTTTTGAAATAGTTTTGGGGCCTCTGGCATTTTTCATTTGATCGCTGAAAATTAAAATATGACAATTAATTAGAAATGGAGGGAGTAAGTAACTAACAGACATATATTTTGAAGAATTTGTATATTTAATTAATTAGGAAACGAGGGACTAAGTAACTAACATGAACCTGACATATATATTTTTTTTGAAGAATTTGTATATTCAATGCTATTTAGATGTCAACTAGACTTTATGGGTGCTCGGGATACCAACCACCTCTGTAATGAAACATAGCTGAGCAATCACTTCCGCAATAAGAATATTGTTTCGAACTGTATAAGATATAAGAAATAAGATACGAGAATCTTCGAATCCCTCATTCTCTACGTTATCGAACACGTTCGTAATTTACGCTATAGTTCCGGAACTAGCCTTAGATACCCTTAGTAGGCGCACAAGTGTGCAACTTTAGATACCTATTAAGGGCGCATAATTATTGAACTTTAAATGCCGGTCACTGGCAAAGTGTGGCGTATAAGAATAAGAATAAGATCCCGGCTACTGGAAAAGTGTGGCCGTAGAGCAAGACTGTGATATTTCGATTTTCGTTCTGTTTCTGTTTCTGATTCTGTTTTAAATTCTGTATCTGCTTTAAATTCTGAAATTTTAAAAATGTAAACTTTGGGCCGGGTCAATTTTGCAAAGGTTTTGCACCTTATTATATTTTGACCAAATCTGTTTTAATAAAACCGCCCATTGATTTTAAAGAATATCTGTTTGTCAATTTGTACTTGCTGAGCTGTGTAGCTCATTCCTTTCCCTATATTTCAGGTTCATTGTGGAAGCTTAGTAAGAATAAGGATGTGGACTTTGGATTTCGTGCGATTTGATTTTGTTTAAAGACCATTTGAATAAATTTGATTATTTGTTAGACATTGAATATTGGTTTATGGAGCTGCGTCTCCGCTTTTGTGATTTTGGATTATCGTTAAGTTTGACCGCTGCGTTTGACTTTCGTAAATTTTGGTTTATCAAATAAAGTATTATGTTTTATTTAAGTTTTAATTTAGAAATAATAGTCCGAAAAGTCGGGCTGTTACAGTTTTTGAAATATCCCGGATTTTTTTTTTGTAATTTTAATATATTAAAATTTGCTATTAAAATTTGCTAGAAATTAGAATTAGAAGTGGATTAAAATTAAGATAATTATATAATTTGACTTTAGAATATAAATAGATTAATGAGTTTTGCTAATTCAATTTTGTTGGGCTTTAGTTTAATATTTAAGCTGACCCAAGTTAATCATAGTGGACAAATTAATAGCTAGATACAAGCGTGTAAAAAAAAGTTAGAGACATCGGTTATAAATCATTAGAAAACCCTAGCATCGGTGAAGAAAAGAGACACCACTAGAGAGAGAGAGGATGAGAAGAAGAAGAACACGAAAAGAGGAAAATTCATAACAAGTTTAGAAGAAGAGGTAACGATTCTTTAATTCTCTTGTTATCCGTGTTATTTCACGTGTATGATATTTGATTTATTTTGATTATGTCAAGAATCTTTATATGTTCTCTTGAGTATTTGTATATGTGTATAATATGATATATATCCATGAGTTCTTTGTTTTGTCCATTGTGTTCGTATGGCTACTCCGATTTTGTATGTATACTATATATAAAGTCTGAATTCTTGTAAAAATCGTATCTGACTCGTTATTTGTCGGAATTTTATGCTATTAGACTCTCTGAAAAGGTATTGGAATTATCTACGACTTTGATTCTTTGTGTTTTTCGAAATTCGGTCTGCAAACGTGAGTTTTCTGGGATTTATTGACAAGCCAGTATGTTTTTTTAAACTGAGAAGTCTAACTTTGAAAATTCATAGTAAATTGAGTCTTTATCCAAAAATTATGAGCGATACCATTCTGGAAAGCTCTTTCCGACCTCTGCATTTTTTGTTTCATGCCTCTGACTATTTCTGTGATTGCGATGTCTTAAACGTCGAAATACTAACCTGATCAGGGGTTGATACTGTTCTGCAGTCCTCAAATGTCTATGTTCTGAGTTCGTTTCTTGTCCGTTTTTAACGAGCCTTATCATTCTGGAAAGGTCTCGGAATTGCCTACGTACGTTTTTCGTGTTTTGTACTTTTTCAGATAAATTCATTTTCATAGAGTAATTTGTCAATTTTTAGAACTGGTCATAACTTATTTTTTTAATAATGGTCTAATTTGCAAGATGTTTTGGTGTCTGATTTTTTAAATTTCATTGAGTAAGTTATATGTAAGCGTCGCATGAGTTCTATTAAGGTGGTGTGAATATTATTTAACTTTGATTGGTTTAATAAAATTATAGGATTTGCTCGCATTGATTTCGGTATTTGATCACTTTTGAAGTAAGTACTTTTTGACTTACTTTTATTTTCGGAAAAGATATTTTGACTCTACTTTAAATTTTGTATAAGATATAAGAATATTGTTTCGAACTGTATAAGATATAAGAAATAAGATACGAGAATCTTCGAATCCCTCAGTCTCTACGTTATCGAACCCGTTCGTAATTTACGCTATAGTTCCGGAACTAGCTTTAGATACCCTTAGTAGGCGCACATGTGTGCAACTACTTTAGATACCTATTAAGGGGGCGTAATTATTGAATTTTAGATGCCGGTCACTGGCAAAGTGTGGCGAATGTATAAGAATAAGAATAAGATCCCGGCTACTGGGAAAGTGTGGCCGTTAAGCAAGACTGTGGTATTAATAAGAATTTCGTTTCTGTTTTAAATTCTGTTTTAATTCTGTTTCTGTTCTGTATTTTTAAAGATATAAACTTTGGGCTGGTTTGATTTTGCAAAGGTTTTGCAACTTATTATATCTTGACCAAATCTATTTTATTAAAACGCACATTGATTTTCGAGAATATCGATAAGTCAATTTGTTACTTGTTGAGCTGTGTAGCTCACTCTTTCCTAACATTTCAGGTTTGTACATTGTGGAAGCTTATGAGAATAAGGATGTGAACTTTATGGATTTTCGTGTTAGCTGATTTGAATGCATTTATTGAAAATACTTATCGCATTATTAGAATAAATTGTGGCATTGAGTATTGGATTTGTGGAGCTGCGTCTCCGATTTTATGTTTATGAATTATTGAGTTTGACCGCTGCATTTGACTTTTGTGCAATTTTGTATTTATTGAATAAAGAAATGTATTTTATTTAAGTTTCGTATTTAGAATAATAGTCCGAAAAGTCGGGCTGTTACAGTTGGTATCCAGAGCAGACTGTCTTTCGGAGTGTGTTAGGTATGGGACTAATACATTCCCTAGGATGCGATCCTTTAGAGTCGTTTAGAACTTGACTTTTGGAATATACGTGTCACGAGTTTTTGGAGTATAGGATTGTTCTGAATTTGGGGACCAAATTCTTTTTAAGGAGGGTAGTTTGAAATATCCCGGATTTGTTTTTTTAGTAATTTTAATATATTAAAATTTGCTATTAAAATTTGCTAGAAATTAGAATTAGAAGTGGATTAAAATTAAGATAATTATATAATTTGAATTTAGAATATAAATAGATTAATGAGTTTTGCTAATTCAATTTTGTTGGGCTTTAGTTTAATATTTAAGCTGACCCAAGTTAATTATAGTGGACAAATTAATAGCTAGATACAAGCGTGTAAAAAAAAGTTAGAGACATCGGTTATAAATCATTAGAAAACCCTAGCATCGGTGAAGAAAAGAGACACCACTAGAGAGAGAGGATGAGAAAAAGAAGAACACGAAAAGAGGAAAATTCATACCAAGTTTAGAAAAAGAGGTAACGATTCTTTAATTCTCTTGTTATCCGTGTTATTTCACGTGTATGATATTTGATTTATTTTGATTATGGCAAGGATCTTTATATGTTCTCTTGAGTATTTGTATATGTGTATAATATGATATACTAGCTTAAAACCCGTGCGATGCACGGATTGTTAATTGTTATTTTATTATTATATTTTAAATATTTTATTAATTGTATTTGTTAAAAAAATAAGTAGGCATGTTAAAATAGCTAAATACTTTTAATTAATTAAAAACATTAAAACATATTTTAAAATAAATAAAAATAAAAAATGTAACATATATTTAGTTTAAATAGGTAAATGCCCGTGATATTTTTGAAAAATGAGGTTTTAAAATTTAATAATTAAAAGTATTTAAATTCGTTTTAAAATAAATAAGTAAAGGGTTTCCTGTGATATTTTTGGGGAAAAAATGAATTTTAGTAAGAAAAATAGAAAAAGTAAATTGAAAAACACAATTTCCCGTGATATATTTAGAAAAGAAGGGACTTTGTTAGAAAAAATCTATAATGTGTTTTAGAGTAATTGGTTATAAATAGGTATTTGATTATTTATATTTTAATATTCTTAGTGATTGCATTTGTTAAGAAAAATAAGTAGACATGTTAAAATAGGTAAACTTTTAAAAAATAATTATAATATTATAGTTTTTAAAATAAATAACTAAAGGTTTGTCCGTGATATTTTTGGAAAATGAGGGGTTTTAGTAAGGAAAAATAGAAAAACTAACATGTTTTAGTTAAAAAAGGTAATTGCCATGTTTGAAAAAGTAGGGGAATTTGTTAGAAAAAATAATGTATTTTAGAGAAAAAAGGTAATTGGTTATAAATAAGTAATATTATTATTTAATAATATATTTCTATAAATAAGTAAGGTTAATTAAGTAAAAAGACGAAATACAGTTAAGGGCAATTAAGTAAAATCACAACGTACCATACCGACCAACCAAACTTTTAATGTTTCGTCTATTATATAATAGTATTGATTGATAGTATATATATATATATATATATATATATATATATATATATATATATATATATGTTGCCCGTGTTACTTTTAGAAAATTAGTTGTTTAAATGAGAAAATAGAAAATTATATTACCTTTCTATATATATGTTGCTCGTGTTACTTTTAGAAAAATTAGTTGTTTAAGTTAGAAAAAATAAAAAAGGTTATGTGTTTAGTTGAAAAGGGTAAGTGATTATTCATTAATAATTATATATAACAATATTATCATTACATATTTATTTTGCATGTGTTATGTTTAGAACATGAGTTGTTTTAGGTAGAAAATGTAAAACATATAATGTGTTTTAGCTGAAAAAGGTAATCAGTTATAAATATGTGATAATAGTACCATTTTATATATGTTACCTATTTTATTTTTAGAAGATAAGTTGTTTTAGTTAGAAAAATAGATAAAATAGGTAATGTATTTTAGCTGAAAAAAACAATTGGTTAAAAATAAATTGGTTATATATAGGCCCGACCCAAATTATAGATAGGTCCGGCCCAAATACCGACCGACCGACCGACCGACGACCGACCAAAACTTTTAATGTTTCGTCTTTAAAAATATAGTATAGATATCCATGAGTTCTTTGTTTTGTCCATTGTGTTCGTATGGCTACTCCGATTTTGTATGTATACTATATATAAAGTCTGAATTCTTGTAAAAATAGTATCTGACTCGTTATTTGTCGGAATTTTATGCTATTAGACTCTCTGAAAAGGTATTAGAATTATCTACGACTTTGATTCTTTGTGTTTTTCGAAATTCGGTCTGCAAACGTGAGTTTTCTGGGATTTATTGACAAGCCAGTATGTTTTTTAAACTGAGAAGTCTAACTTTGAAAATTCATAGTAAATTGAGTCTTTATCCAAAAATTATGAGCGATACCATTCTGGAAATCTCTTTCCGACCTCTGCATTTTTTGTTTCATGCCTCTGACTATTTCTGTGATTGCGATGTCTTAAACGTCGAAATACTAACCTGATCAGGGGCTGGTTCTGTTCTGCAGTCCGCAAATGTCTATGTTCTGAGTTCGTTTCTTGTCCGTTTTTAACGAGCCTTATCATTCTGGAAAGGTCTCGGAATTGCCTACGTTTTTCTTGTTTTTTAATTTTTCAGATAAATTCATTTTCATAGAGTAATTTGTCAATTTTTAGAACTGGTCATAACTTATTTTGTTAATAATGGTCTATTTTGCAAGATGTTTTGGTGTCTGATTTTTGAAATTTCATTGAGTAAGTTATATGTAAGCGTCGCATGAGTTCTATTAAGGTGGTGTGAATATTATTTGACTTTGATTGGTTTAATAAAATTATAGGATTTGCTCGCATTGATTTCGGTATTTGATCGCTTTTGAAGTAAGTACTTTTTTACTCACTTTTATTTTCAGAAAAGATATTTTGACTCTACTTTAAATTTTGTATAAGATATAAGAATATTGTTTCGAACTGTATAAGATATAAGAAATTAGATACGAGAATCTTCGAATCCCTCAGTCTCTACGTTATCGAACCCGTTCGTAATTTACGCTATAGTTCCGGAACTAGCCTTAGATACCCTTAGTAGGCGCACAAGTGTGCAACTTTAGATACCTATTAAGGGGGCGTAATTATTGAATTTTAGATGCCGGTCACTGGCAAAGTGTGGCGAATGTATAAGAATAAGAATAAGATCCCGGCTACTGGGAAAGTGTGGCCGTAGAGCAAAACTGTGGTATTAATAAGAATTTCGTTTCTGTTTTAAATTCTGTTTTAATTCTGTTTCTGTTCTGTATTTTTAAAGATATAAACTTTGGGCTGGTTTGATTTTGCAAAGGTTTTGCAACTTATTATATTTTGACCAAATCTATTTTATTAAAACGCACATTGATTTTCGAGAATATCGATAAGTCAATTTGTTACTTGCTGAGCTGTGTAGCTCACTCTTTCCTAACATTTCAGGTTTGTACATTGTGGAAGCTTATAAGAATAAGGATGTGAACTTTGTGGATTTTCGTGTTAGCTGATTTGAATGCATTTATTGAAAATACTTATCGCATTATTAGAATAAATTGTGGCATTGAATATTGGATTTGTGGAGCTGCGTCTCCGATTGTATGTTTATGAATTATTGAGTTTGACCGCTGCATTTGACTTTTGTGCAATTTTGTATTTATTGAATAAAGAAATGTATTTTATTTAAGTTTCGTATTTAGAATAATAGTCCGAAAAGTCGGGCTGTTACAGTTGGTATCAGAGCAGGCTGTCTTTCGGAGTGTGTTAGGTATGGGACTAATACATTCCCTAGGATGCGATCCTTTAGAGTCGTTTAGAACTTGACTTTTGGAATATACGTGTCACGAGTTTTTGGAGTATAGGATTGTTCCGAATTTGGGTACCAAATTCTTTTTAAGGAGGGTAGTTTGAAATATCCCAGATTTTTTTTTTTTGTAATTTTAATATATTAAAATTTGCTATTAAAATTTGCTAGAAATTAGAATTAGAAGTGGATTAAAATTAAGATAATTATATAATTTGACTTTAGAATATAAATAGATTAATGAGTTTTGCTAATTCAATTTTGTTGGGCTTTAGTTTAATATTTAAGCTGACCCAAGTTAATTATAGTGGACAAATTAATAGCTAGATACAAGCGTGTAAAAAAAAGTTAGAGACATCGGTTATAAATCATTAGAAAACCCTAGCATCGGTGAAGAAAAGAGACACCACTAGAGAGAGAGAGACTATTAATTCATAAATACAAAACTTAAATAAATTTAGAATAATAGTCCGAAAGTGGGTAAATGTGTCACGAACTTTTGGAGTATAGGATTGTTGTACTATAACAGCCCGACTTTTCGGACTATTAAATCTAAATACAAAACTTAAATAAAGTACTATATAATGACAATTACAGACGGAAGCATGACAAAAGTTCTACTACAAAGCTAACTATTATAAAAGCACAACTAACTATGATCCAAAAGTCAATTTTTCCATACCTAAGATCCTCGAATCCAATGCTATCCAACTTGATCTTAACTCGAACCTGAAAATTGTAAGGAGTGAGCCATACAGCCCAGCAAGAAACCAATCGATCCAACTAGTCGGGCAAATAACATGTATACACAAAAGACAATACAATATTTGATACGATACGATAACACTATACGATACATAACTTCGATACATATATACTTATTCTTATTCGATATATACGATACAACATCACATAACAATAATAACTCGAAACCTACCATTCATGCCACGACCACTACAACCCGGTGATAACGGTCCTAAATTTTCAGAAAACTGTCACTATAACCCGGTGACAACGGTCCTTATTCTTATTCGATATTTACACAAACCATGGCACAAATTAGAATCCCAAGACTATTATTGCTTACACATAACACATTTCAAATAATAGTTATCACTTCAAAATATAATCACTTCGCCCATGTTTATATAATCAAATATACACACACAACACATAATTTTGAAAATACTAGATAAATCAATCGGAAACTTACCTCGACGCATCCTAGATCATGTACCCAATTCTGACCAAAACTGTATTTAGCATTTATTATCCTCTAAATGACGGTTTCTGGAAAACCTCGAAGGACAAATGTTGTTGAGAACGAAAAGACCTTTCTGAAAAGATATGACTCATCAAAATCAGACTTATAACGAATCGGGAATTGAATAAAACGTCCGCTGGATTTGAACAGAAACTGAAAAACAAGATTTGTTTGTGTTTTGTGATTTTAAGAACAGTTCAGAGCATAATATGGAAAAACACTGTGAAACAAAAGTTGTAGAAAATTGAAAGAGCTTTCCGAAAAGTCCAGAATCATCAAATTCCGACTTGAGATGAATTTACTACAAATTTTACAAGACTGCTGATTTTTAATAGAAAAAGACCTGCGAATTTTAACTAAAAAGATGAGGAAGGAGAACATATTGTTAAAACCCTAATTCTAAATCTACTACTTACCATTGTTCAAATCCGATCCAAACTTTAGGCCCGTTAGTCTAATTTAATTTTAAATCTTAATCTATATCAAATTTTAATCTTTTTAATCCTTTTTTTTTCTTTTATTATTATTTTCCTAAAATTACGGGATATTACAGTGATACCAACTGTAACAGCCCGACTTTTCGGACTATTAAATCCAAATACAAAACTTAAATAAAGTACTATACAATAACAATTACAGACGGAAGCATGACAAAAGTTCTATTACATACCTAACTATTACAAAAGCGTAGCTAACGATGACAATCCAAGCCAAACTAGTCCAAACCTAAGATCCTCGAACTCGAAAGCACATCCACTCGATCTTAACTCGAACCTGAAAATTGTAAGGAATGAGCTATACAGCCCACCAAGAAACCAATCGATCCAACTAGTCGGGCAAATAACATGTATACATACAAGATAATACGATATTCTATATGATACATAACTTCGATACACATATACTTATTCTTATTCGATACAATACGACACCACATAACAACAATAACATGAAACCCACAATTCATGCCACGACCACTACAACCCGGTGATAACGGTCCTAAATTTTCAGAAAATTGTCACTATAACCCGGTGACTCGGTCCTTATTCTTATTCGATATTTTCACAAACCATGGCACAAATCAGAATCTCAAGTCCATTGCTTACACATAACACATATACAATAATACACATCACTTCAAAATATATCATCACTAAGCCCAAGTTTATATAATCAAAACACACACACACAACACGTAGTTTCGAAAAACACTAGAAAGAACAATCGGAAACTTACCTTGACATCTAAAATCTTGAACGACTCCATGTTCCACCTCTGACCAGAACAGTGTTTACTCTTTTTGACTCTCTAAACGACGTTTTCTTGGAAAACTTAACAGGACGAAAGTTGTTGAGAACGAAAAGACCTTTCTGAAAAGATATAACTCATCAGAATCGGACTTATAACGAATCGGGAATTGAATAAAACGTCCATTGAATGTGAACAGAAACTGAAAAACGAAATCTGTTTCTGTTTTGTGATTTTAATAACAGTTCAGAGCATAATATGGAAAAACACTGTGAAACAAAAGTTGTATAAAATTGAAAGAGATTTCCGAAAAGTCCAGAATCAACGAATTCCGACGTACGATGAATTTTGTACAAATTTTACAAGACAGCTGATTTCTGTATGGAAGAGACCTACGAATTTTGATAATAAAAACGAGCAACGAGAATATGAAGTTTATATAGCCTTATAAAACACTAAATCCAAACCTACCACTTATCCGAACTTAAATCTGATCCATATTTTAGGCCCATTAGTCTACTTTAATTTTAAATCCTATTCTTTTTCAAAATTTAATCTTTTTTTATTATTCTTTTATTATTATTAATCTAAAAATTACGGGATATTACAAACTGTAACAGCCCGACTTTTCGGACTATTAAATCCAAATACAAAACTTAAATAAAGTACTATACAATAACAATTACAGACAGAAGCGTGACAAAAGTTCTATTACAAACCTAACTATTACAAAAGCGCAGCTAACGATGACAATCCAAGCCAAACTAGTTCAAACCTAATATCCTCGAACTCGAAAGCACATCCACTCGATCTTAACTCGAAGCTGAAAATTGTAAGGAATGAGCTATACAGCCCACCAAGAAACCAATCGATCCAACTAGTCGAGCAAATAACATGTATACATACAAGATAATACGATATTCGATATGATACATAACTTCGATACACATATACTTATTCTTATTCGATACAATACGACACCACATAACAACAATAACATGAAACCCACAATTCATGCCACGACCACTACAACCCGGTGATAACGGTCCTAAATTTTCAGAAAATTGTCACTATAACCCGGTGACTCGGTCCTTATTCTTATTCGATATTTTCACAAACCATGGCACAAATCAGAATCTCAAGTCCATTGCTTACACATAACACATATACAATAATACATATCACTTCAAAATATATCATCACTAAGCCCAAGTTTATATAATCAAAACACACACACAACACATAGTTTCGAAAAACACTAGAAAGAACAATCGGAAACTTACCTTGACATCTAAAATCTTGAACGACTCCATGTTCCACCTCTGACCAGAACAGTGTTTACTCTTTTTGACTCTCTAAACGACGTTTTCTTGGAAAACTTAAAGGACGAAAGTTGTTGAGAACAAAAAGACCTTTCTGAAAAGATATAACTCATCAGAATCGGACTTATAACGAATCGGAAATTGAATAAAACGTCCACTGAATGTGAACAGAAACTGAAAAACGAAATATGTTTCTGTTTTGTGATTTTAAGAACAGTTCAGAGCATAATATGGAAAAACACTGTGAAACAAAAGTTGTATAAAATTGAAATAGATTTCCGAAAAGTCCAGAATCAAC
Source organism: Heracleum sosnowskyi (assembly GCA_030848705.1). NCBI lineage: Eukaryota > Viridiplantae > Streptophyta > Magnoliopsida > Apiales > Apiaceae > Heracleum > Heracleum sosnowskyi. The sequence continues at coordinate 81,384,746 of CM061236.1, read as the reverse complement.
GAATTCCGGCTTACGATGAATTTTGTACGAATTTTACAAGACAGTTGATTTCTGTGTGGAAGAGACCTACGAATTTTGATAATAAAAACGAGCAATGAGAATATGAAGTTTATATAGCCTTATAAAACCCTAAATCCAAACCTACCACTTATCCGAACTTAAATCTGATCCATATTTTAGGTTCATTAGTCTAATTTAATTTTAAATCCTATTCTTTTTCAAAATTTAATCCTTTTTTATTATTCTTTTATTTTATTAATCTAAAAATTACGGGATATTACATAGTGGGAGTCAATATCAGCCCCGTAATAAAACATAGCGGTGGTTGGCATCATTTAGGGGACCAAATCCTAGATTTTATAGCTAAGAAGTCTTTATGATTGAACATGTTCTACAAGCAACTCCGAGAGTCTTATTCCTTAAAAATATTATAAATAATATGATTCTTAATAATTTAGGATATTATAGGATATGTCAACTCCAACAATACTACTTATATTTGCTATTTATAAATATAATAATATTAAACTCAAACTCCACCAAGGAAAAGATGGAGAAAAGATATGTTGAAAAGGAGGAAAACGAACATTATTGATAAAAATAAAATAAGAGATGACTATAGTTTATTTAAAAATAAGACAAATAAAACATGAGAGTTGTGTTCTAATTTTTAAGAAACTATTTAGAATACTATGAAACAATTTTCTATCAAATTTTTTAAATTTCAACTTAGAAGTTGAGATAATAGTGTCTTGGAGTTGCTCTAACTTCCCCAAATATTAACTTAAAATTGATGTTTGCCTTTCCCTTATGCTTGCGTAGCAAATAGCAATGTATGTATTGTTTGAAATCCTATGAAGCTCATTTAAACCCCGGTTAACAAGTACTATAAAATAAAGGAAGGTAATTAAAAAAGAGGCAGTAAAAGCAAATTATAAGATACAAAAGTTAGGTAATTCGGAAAATTCAATTTCTTTTTTTTTTGACAAAATGCAAATTCATATCATTAAATTAAACCAAGTCTAGCCGGGACAAATCCCCAACTGACAATGCAATCAGGTTGATAAACAATAAAGCGAGCTAAACAAATAGTCGCATTGTTTCCAGACTGCTTAACACACTGAATCCATGGATTCTTGAAATTGAAAATGAATACAAAGGCTTCTCGAGTAATCCAGCCAACATCGGTCCCGAAAATGGTAGCTTCACAATTGACCTTCACAATAGTTCCATGGCTGTTGCGGTGTTCAGGCGACTCAGTTACAAAAACTAAGCAATGAGGAACAATAGTCCTCGAATAATGAACAACTATAATTTGTGAAAGGTGAGCACATGCGGTCACAACCATTCCAAGCATACCCCAGCTATCTACATGCCGGGATCCAGCTATAGACATGCCGAAAGTTCCAAGCATACCCCAGCTATCTACGTGCCAGAATCCAGCTATAGACATGCCGAAAGTATAACTGATGTGGTAATCCAGATCTCCCAAAACCCCATCCAAATCATTCTCATTGATAACACACAAACTCGCATAAAGCGAGAAAACACACATAAAGTGAGACGAAAACAAAACACGCATAAAGCGAGACAAAAAACAAAACACGCATAAAGCGAGACAAAAGCAAAACTAATCGATTTTATTGAATCTGGAAAAACAAGATCGGAAGAAAATGAGGGAGGAAGGAGGAGAGAGGCGGAGGGAAGAGAGAGGAGAGAGGCGAATGGGGGGAGGCGGCTCAGACGACTCTCATTAGGGATTTCGCTTATTAATAAAGGTTATAGATTCATATTAGGAGATCAAGTAATGTAGTTGCTCATTGTGTAGCTAGATGGGATATCAATGCAGGGGTGAGATGGTTTTGACCGGTTCTTTCCCTCAAACTGTTGTTGTATTATCAGCCTTTGAAAATTCAATTTCTAGTATTAGATTAGTGTAACAAATTCATCCGAAATTTTAATAGGTTAAATTACCTAATTTGATGTTAAATTAATATTTTTTTATATCTAATATTAATAAATTGCAAATTAACTAATCATATTATCATAATAATAATAATAATAATAATAATAATAATAATAAAAGTTTTGTTATACATATTTAAAATTAAAAAATAATTTTAAAGATCATTTTGTTTTGAAAGTATCATTTTTTAAAAATTTAATAATAATTTTAAAGATCATAAATTCAAATAACAAAACGTAATTAAATTTCGTTGAACAAGAAAAAAAAAGGAGTTGTGATTTTAGTGTTTCCAAAATATTGTCCTCGATTTTAAATTTTAATTCGGCAACTCATAGAGAGCTAATAAAAAAGCTGTAAAATATGAGAAAGCATCACAATGCGAATAGGGTTTGTTGTTGATTCTTTAGACATTATAAGTATTAGATTAGAATCCTATGTATGTATGTATGTCTGATTGATTATAAATATTCAATCTTCGTCTCTTTTATTTTGCTGATTTTAATTTGAAACGTGTTTAGAAAGGGGACGCAAAAATGACTTTTTGGAAGCAATTGAAATTATTATGAAGCCAGCTTGCCCAATTACGATGTAAGTTTGTAGCAATTTTAATTAATTTCAATATATGCCCGTTTGTGTATATACTCTTCTAAATGACAAATGCTGATTTGAGATTAACACCATGTAATTTGAACCAAACCCAATTTCTAAAGTCTACAATGTAACAACAAGAATCTATAGCAGTAACAAGTCAATTGTTTTATTGTGTTCTAGTTATATTGATTGTTCTAACACTCAGATGATCCTGCTTTATTTCTACTTTGCTCTACTTTATATTGTTTGCTGTATTTTGCACAACTTGTAGTTCCATGTGATAATCTTTTTGATGTTTGCAGGGGAAATCGAGAACTCTGGCCATTATTTGTTCCTAACTGTATTTCTGACGAAGGCTTGAAAACATCAACGTAAAAGGTGATCCTAGATTAGAGTTGTAGCCTCTTTTTTTGTGGTTAACAGAAACACTTGTCACCCTTTACTTCTCTTAGGCAAGTGGCAACAGATGTCTTGATCTAGGTCAGCCCTATACACACAAAGTAAGATTTAGGCCACAAATCTGTTAACATGTCAAGATAAATAGTGCCTCTTATCCTAATACTAATGTATGTGTCATTTATATGTGTGTATAAGATTTTCTTTTTGAAAGTATGAGATGATAACAAATAAATATAGTGCTCCAAAAATAAAAGAATAAGACAACTGAAAACTTGCACACTACTAAACTATAGTATCCAACTGTACAGAAGAGGGATAATAAACCTGGATGTGGCCCTCGCTTATAATACATGGCTCGAGTAATTCTCTTCGCATCTCTATTAAGACAATAATAACTCTTTGGTGATCTCGTAATTTTTTTTCCTGCTCTTATATTTGACCATTGACCAAGTCAACCAAGTGGGGTGTATTCAGTTCATTTTTTTTAAAATTTTTAATTGATTATAAATATTCTGCGAATCCTGAGTGATATTAAAGTCACGTTCAGAGTTTAAGCATATTTAGTAGATTTTAAATACTTATCTAACATGGTATTTTTGAACTTTATAAAATTTATATATATGTTGTTCGTTGTATGTTACTCTCTCCGTCCCATATTAAACATCGTAATTGTTTCCATGCATATTAAAAACATACTTGTTGACATTATTTTTCATGTTTCTTGCTTTGTATAAAGTACGAAGCTCGAATTTTAATACAAAACAAAAATGACGAAAAATAATGTCTAGAAGTATGTCTTTAAAAACTTGTAAAAATTAAGACATTTATTATGGGATGGAGGGAGTAGTATTTTTTCATATCTTGGCTACATGTGTAAAAGAGAGAGACTATGAATATTTATATAAAGGGTGTAGCTGTAGAAAGTGAAACGACAAGAAGAACTATATAAAGTTTATATAGAATGTGGACTATATAAATCTCTGAGCACTAGACTATATAAATCCTGGAAATCTCTCCGTTAAAAGAAATCTTTTCGTAAAATCATTATATATTTTATAGAATGTGGACATTCTTGAAATCCTTTAAAATTCATTAATATTTGAACACGGGATAGATTCAAGAGGATATTTTGAAATTATAGTTAAGTATTATTCTTTAAAATATTGATCTAGTGTCCAAGATATGTAGGGAAATTTAAAATTCAAAGTTAAATATCCATGGATTTCAACAATTCAATAAAAGCCTACATAATCAAGATTCAATACACCTCTTAAGTCTCCATATTTTGTATTTTTATTATCACGAAGGGTTATTAAAATATTGGTCATATATGCAGCTATCATTTTGAAACTCGGCGTAAACTTTGGCCACCGAAATGCAATTGACTCTTTTTTTCTCCATTTATCACATTTTGTTTCCTTTATAATATCTTGATAGTATAAGTTTTATTGTTTCTCTTTAATTTCATTTGATTCATTTCATTACATTCTCCCCAACCAAACACATAACATATGCCTTAATTTTTTCAAATTTTATTATCGAGAAAAGATGCAGGAATTGTATTCCAGGTGTTATGCTGTAGAACCCAAGCATATATTATCACATAGGAATTGAAACGTAAAAGGTATATACTGAATTAGAGTTAAATACATGCCTATTGTATTGTATGCACTTTGCAGAAAAACTTGTCACCCTTTACATCTGTTAGGAAACAGATATCCTGGTCTAGGTCTATTAATGTGAAGTAAGATTTAGTACAGAACACACTTGTGTGACCATATCAAGATAAATAATGCCTCGTATCTTAGATATTATTTAGCAAAAAGAATTTTGTATAACTATTTTATACTATAATAAGTTAAGATATATGAAAACCTTAGGTGTAATGCCTAATCTTATATTTCCTTCCACTCTGTCAATCTTTCAAGTTCCATGTACAACTTCAAAATTTAACGTCATTATATTTTTCCTTGATTTAGCATTGTGTTTGAACAATGAAATTATTGAAGTATTTTTACAAGTCGGAATATTAGATTCTAACTTCTCTAAGTGTTACTAATTTTCTTTAAAATGTTGAGTGATATATACATTATTAGTTTTTTTTAAATATTTTAAATATAAATGGAGCAATGGATATCCGATGTGTGATTCGATCCGTTTATCCATTAAACTAAATGGATTGGATATAGATTGGCCTCTAAAATATCCGATGTGTGATTCTCCGATCTGAATCCGATAAAATTAAATGTATTCAGATATGGATTTAAACAAATCCGATCCATTGACAGGCCTAGGATCACCTTAGGGCTAATGGGTTTTATGCGGTTAGCTCATTTTATTTTTATCTTTTGTATTGTTCCCTTCACGGATATTGTTTATCGTCATGGTAAATTAAGTTTGTAGAAAACTTGAATTGGACTAGGCCTCGGAAAGGTAAGTTTACTTCCTTTCGGAACATATCAATGCTAACTTTGGTAATTATTTAGGAGTTGATAATCTGATTTGTTTAGTCTATATGCTTGGAACTCTTTTTGGTTTATGAAAGGAAGTTTAATATTCAATATCATAGTCTGAATCTCAAATTTGGCAGGAACCATGAGGGGTTGAAATTGATGTATTCCTCCGTGATAACAATATATATAATATAATTACCTTGCTGAGTTCATCGATACTGACGTGGTAGCACAGTTATTTATATTTTGTTGTGCAAGTTTTCCACCTCATAACACTAAGATTGTAAAGTTTACTACCTCTTCCTTTTCTTTTAGGTTAATCACACTTTATATATGTTCTTAGTACACAAGTTTAGGCTGAATCATTCAGAACTTGATAGTTGATTTGTTGCTTATTCTCTTTTGATAATTTCTTCTACTTGAGAACTTGAACCCGTGACAAGTACACTACCTTGTCATATTTTATAATGGTGCCCATTTTTTCAGGGTAAGTAGATATTAATTTGTTGAATTCTCCTTTATCCACAAATCATAATTTCTAGAGACTTGTGCTATGATAGTACCTATCTTGGTTCCACAAGCGAATTAACAATTGGAGCAATGTTTATTCAATTCCTCATGGAGTTTATTAAGTTGTACAGAAGATGCAAAAAGCTAGGTCTCATATTATCACACCTAATGTTGAATAGGTTCAGAGTTGGTCTTTTTACTTTTTACAATAGGGAGTCGCTATGTATCATCACCTGTAGTGAAATCTAGAGAATATTTTACTCATTTGCCTTAATTCTGTTGTATTGATTCATGTTATGCTAGCTTTTGGTGATTTCGCTTGTCATAGAATCTGGAGTCTCAAAGTTACAGGCTATACTAGATTTGTTCCTTAAGAATTGGCATTATAAGACTAAAATAATAATGATTCATGGCATAAGGATACCTTTACCGTATCATAACAAATTCTACTGCATTTTGTTATTGTATTATTCATTGTTTATCAATAAACAATCAACTAAATATTAATTTAATACTCAATTATTAATTCCAAACAATTACAAATTTTTTGTAAAGTTAACAACGATCTATTTTGTTTTTCTTCTAACTTGAAGTTTTAGTAGGATTTACTTTTAAAATTTTGTTCAAAATCAATGTAAACTAAAATGAGTAAAGGAACATAATCTGCATCTCTTGCTTGTACGGAAGTGTTGTGTACAGCAGAAGGTTTCGAATCTATGATCACTCATAGGAGAGAGATACCACTAGACTATCCCATAATTTTTTAAACTAAAATGGGTTTATATATTTATTATCTCCAGCTATAATAAGTTTAGGGTTATGCTAACTAAATATCCCATATTTTGTGTTTTAGCATTGATGATATTGTGAAATTGATTTTTAGTGAAACTTAATAAAATCTCTCAAGTTCTTAGATTCACTTTATTAGGAATTATTAAAAAATTTAAACTCAAAACTTAAATTCAATAGATCTCCATTAAAAAGCTAGGAAAAAATGTGAATTTTTTTTATAATTTGGACAGAAAATTTAAATTAAAGAGCTGCGAATAAAAAACAATTGAAATTTAAAATAAACTACTAGAAGTTGTTTCTGTATAAAGAAGATTCTACAGTTTAAGCTTACATCTAACAGTCATCCAGTAAACCTTAAAATTCACCAAAATGTTCTGCTCTCAATTGGTGTTTACATTATTTTCTTAAAACTATAATAAAATTTAATACAACAAAATTTATGTAATAATTCGTACAACAATGGATTTCTAGATAGAGAAAAAATCTGAATACGATTTTGGTAATATCGAAATTTTTAGACCAAAATTTTGCATAGTTTGTTTTTTGTATTTTATTATAATCAAACATGTCAATATTTTCGTTTTAATTAAACTAAATGGGTATACTAATATGTTTATTGGAGGTATATGTGTTGTATTGTCTTCATATAATCTTGATTAGAGAGGGAAAAACACTAATATTTTCATTAAATAATAAAGAATTTATGGTATGATATATAAAGTAGTCAAGGGGTGTGAGTACGCTAGATATGTTTTACATGTTTGTTGGATAACAAAGGTAGAATTCCACACACTTCTAGGCACTCTACACAATTCTACACACCGGGAAAAGAAGAGGGAAGGAGGCGGAGGAAGATTAGATGGGAAAAGGAAAGGGAAGGAGGGGAAGATGAGAAGGAAGTAGAGAGCCGAAGAAGGGATGCTGGGTCCATAGAGAAACTGTAAAAGATAGGATGATGTTATTTCCTATCCGTTTGTAAATTCCCAGATGTTTATCTTTACAGTTGACCATAACCATCTCTTAATATTCCCAGACCAGATATCTTATTCAAAATACTCATTCACAAGTAACCTCGATTCGGTAATGTGCCAAAGTGATTACTACCTCTCCTTCAATGTCACACTCACTCTATATCTCAGTCAAGTCCTTTAAAGACCCATTTTTACTACCCAATCTTTTTCGGTGGTGTTATATGTTTCCGTTGCAAGTTTATTACCTTCTTTAATTTTTAATGGTGGTGAAACTTTATAGATCTCAAGTATATGACTTTACTTCCTTAGTTTTCTAATGCAAGTGATGTTATTTATATTCTCAAAGTACTCGAATCACTACTCTTATCATCTTATGTTATATAAGAGCTGTTGATTACATTGAACTCTCTTTGATAATTATTTTTGATTATCTACTGGGACTTGAATTGAATCTCGTAGTACACTCTCTTGACTTGATAAAAGAATCATGTAATTCTTATCACCTCCTGAGTGAGTTTTCATTACTTGTCAATTGTCATATCAATCTTTAAATATAAGTGAAGTTCATGAGTCAAAATCTAGGAGTCATTTTTTATGTAATTGTACTTCAATCTCTTGAGGTAATTGTTTGTTAACTTGTTGAATCTTTTTGGAAATACAGTTGCAGTTTTATGTTATGATACTTAGTTTTCATTATTTTGTCAGTTTATTGATTATTCGAGATTAGTTGAGTTGAGCAGTGGAGCATTTTGATCTGCCTCAGTGGCTATTTTATAGGTCGGAGGACCCTTATTTTATAGGCTCAAATAGCTGTTATATGGGGGACCATTTTCATTGCATGCAATAAGGTCACTACTAGGCTGATCAACTGTAGTGAATTTTTGGAGAATGTTTGACTTGGTTGTATAAATATTTATATATAATATATAATATAAAAGATATAATATATAATTATAATTAAATATAATATATATTATGTAAAATCATATCACTGACCATAATTATGAACTAAAACATTGAAACCATTAACAGCAGTACATATACATCAATACATCATTAATATCAATTAACAATCAGTTTAAACTTTAAACTTTTAACTTCAAAGTAAATCTACAAAATTATACATATGTTAATTATAACATATATAGTTAAATACACATATATGTACGCACACATACATATAATAATATTTGTTGCCTTTAGGGTCTATTTAAATGTTTTTTTTAAAAATTCATCAACCAGATTTTTGAACCAGTCGGTGATAGTCGACTAGTTGACTGCTTAGTCGGTCAGTCGGCCAAAATATCAACATTGAGCTAGTCGAGATTTTGAGTAGACCTCCCTTTACTGCTTAGTCGACGACTAGTCTCGACTAGTCGAGCTACATGAGCAACCATGATTAGAGTTCAATTATCTTTAATCGTATTTCTTTTTTCTTTCGGGAAATACGAGTATTGGAGTTGTAATTTGTATTTCTCAATTTCTACAAGAATTACGCATATCGGAGTTCGGAGGTTGTCTACATTTGTACTCTTTTGCAATGTGTTCTTCCAGATGTTCAAACTTGTGCTTGTTGTACTGGTATTTTTCATTGTATCAAGAAATATGAATTTTGAATTTTATATTCCTTCTGGTATTAGTCTATGTACTTGGAAATTCGTATGTTGAAGTTTATGCATCAATATATTTGTTTGTTTAGGATATATTTATCATTCTATTGAGAAATACGTATATGGGAAGAACTATCCATTTCTAAGCACTGGAAGAGTACCCTCCCCCCCCCCCCCCCCCCCCCAACACCAAAAATCCAAAAGAAATTTTATATTGAAACAAATAAGGAGTCAGATGAAATTGTGAAGACTTTATATTTGCAGGAGCAGTTTATTGTTTTTCTGCTTAAATTCTGGGAATTCTGAACGGAGAAAGACCTTGCATCTAAAAGTGTCTTGTTTATCTCGAAAACTGAAGCTGAAAAGAGGTAGTATATTCTTTGACCAGTTTCCAATTACTACTACTAAACCAGGATCTGGATCCATATGTTTGCTCCTGTCTGTCTTGGTATCAGCAACAGATTTAATTCATGTCATATGTTCTGTCACTGAAATTACAGAGATGAGGCTGAAAGCTTTCTGGTCAAGGCCGAACAAAAATAAAAAGGAATCAGATGAAATTGTGAAGACTTCGTATTTGCAGGAGCCGAAGCAGTGTAATGATTTTTTGCTCAAACTTTGGGAATTTGAAAGATCTTGCCAGTTTCATTGAGTTTCTTGCATCCAAAAATGCCATGTTCTCAAAAACTGAAGCTAAAGAGAGGTATCATATTCTTCTACTAGTTTTACATAGTAAACCAGAATCTGGATCCATCATGTTCGCTTCTGTCTGTCTTGGTGTCAACAAGAAGACTTATTTTTTGTTATATGTATCTCCCTATCTGTCAGTGTAACTACAGAAGACGAGGCTGTTTTCTGGTCAAGGCTGAGCAAAAATGAATGGTATATAGTTTCACCCTTGCGATTGTGATGAAATCACTTGTAATATTGTTTGTTAGATAGGAACCTACATCAATCATTGTTTCATTGCACTGAATGCTGAGTAAATTAGATTGCTATGCGAGTGTATATTGGAAAGAAACTAAGCATCGGTGATGGTCAGATGTTGTCCTTTGTCTAGTACTCACTTATGTGGAATAGAAGTTTAAATTAGTGTGAGAGAGCTACTTGCCCCATTAGTAGAGGCATCAAAGGTTCATATCTTTAGACTAAATTATTACTGACTGGATCTGTTCCCAAAAAATTCTCCATATTACTGTGACTTCAATTGTGAGTTGTCACATGGGCTTGTTCATCGACAGGAGCTCAAATTTTCTTGGCATAAAACTTGCTGTACTTTTCTTTTATTTAATAAGCTATGTTTTTATTTACATAAACATTGCACTAGGCGCATTATCCATATCTGAAACCACTTATGAGCACTAACATAAGCGTGATGCTGGAAAACGGTAAAACTAAAACAAGCAAACCACCAACTCTATTTGCCTCAAACATCTGTTACATATACAGATACTAAATATTGGCTTTCAGGACCCAACTTGTTTTATTTGTCGTCGCCCTTCACACATTCGTAAATGTGTTGATCAGTTGCATATTCCTCTATATCAAAGTTGTCAAGTTTTGGTCAAATTATTGCATAATGAAGATTATGGAAATAGGGGATTCCGTTAAAATAGAGGATTACACGTAGATGTGCTATCATGGGCTTTTGAGCTTATTCCATCTGGTATTTTTGGGAATCTGAACTTTTAGCTTGAAAAGTGAACTTAAGATTATCATTTCGGGGACAGTAACCAATGGGAATCAGTCCTGTAAAAGTTTCTTTGACCTTGAACGAACTAACCTGTTATGATACCTTTAACTTTATAAGGCTGCACTTGAGCTCAGAAATTCGACTTAAAAATAATCTGGCTGGCTTGCTTGAGGATTATTTTGTTTTTGTTTTTTGGACGTTAGGCTTGGCTGAGTTAAGTCGAACAAACTCTGCATCTAGGCGCCCAACACTCTAAACTTTAAGCCCTTACGAAATTTGAATAATTTCATATGTACATAATATACATGCGGTAATGCAAGTGTATATCAAGGCCCTCTATAAACAAAATCTGGCCATGATAATTTCAGCCTCAGGGTCCGCCATCAAGTGAGGTTGCTATCGTGGGGTTTACTATCAATAAGGCATGGTCCCTTGAAAATTTCTGACCACCATAATATACTTGTAACGCCTCTCTCTCTCTCTCTCTCTCTCTCTCAAATAATTGTCTCCAACTGTATTCCTGAGCTGGAGTTTTAGTATTTTGGCATTCAATTTTTTTAATAAATGTCAAACCTAATTAGAATGCTAACTTTTATATGACTCTGTATTTAAAGTGTGGATGTGGTGATAAGTTTGGATAAAATTAGTGCTTATTTGGATCATAAGATTGCAACCCGGGAATTAAAATGAGATTTTAATACAAAAATGTACTGAAAACCTCATTTCTGTTTCGGTTAACCGGGTTGAAATCTCACGAAATTATACCTTTTTCTATTATTATTTTTTTTGTATCAAAAGACTACTTTATATTTTAATTTAATACCGTTGTTGTTTTTAAAGTAAATTTTATCATCTTTAACTTTAAAAATCATACAGACTTGTTTTGGGGTTTAAGATCGGAGGCTAGGGCGTGAAGAAGTAACTAAATTACGATTATGACCATCTCATTTACAAATTGATTAAAAAAATGATATTCAAATTAAAGTATTTTCCGAGGGTTATAAAAGAATTATATAGTACGTGATTAGGATGGTAATTTCATAGTAAGCGCTAAGCGGTAGGTATCCATGAGACCATCGTCATTTACACACACAGTATAAAGTTATACTACAAATTTGTTATGTTATATCACAAAACTAACTCTATAAACTGTACTAGTCATAGAACAAACAAACCTCTCGAAGATGATTTGTGGATGGTGTTTGATGCATTCTCAGGTCCACCGCATGTTAATGGCAACGAATACCAACAACTTACAGCTTAGCATTCTCCAACAACCAAGGTCATGTGTATTGAGCTATTAATGGATTCATTAACCATGACTTTGTCAAGTATAAGATAACTTACAACTGGGCATTCTCCAACATCCTAGCTCCTAGAGAGAATATGTTGAATTTCTCACTGAGATACTCTTTAAACTCAGTATGAGGTACTTCTGGATTATACTGTATATCTTCTCTCAGCTATATAGTGTCAAGTTACAGTATATAGCTTCTATTAACATATGCATGTATGTTTATATTGTATATCAAGTTCCTGCTGGGTAAAGCTGGATCCCAGAGAAGCATTATGTTTCTGCAAGTCCCCAAAAAACCCGAGTAAGATTTTCTAATTAACTGTTCTTCGAATATTGAACCAAGTTTCCAAGTAAGAACAATCTATTACCTTATTCAATTTGTCTCCTAACAGGTGGGCTGAAAGGAAATTGGTGGGAATGATATGAAACTAAAATCCACAACACGGCTGCATCTTCGCCTGTATTAAATTTGCTGTCCATGCAGTGTGAAAGAATCTGAAAGAAGAAAAGGTAAGAACATAATTCAGTGTTCCTTAGAATTTTTTATTAGTTTCAGTATGATTCCTTAAACCTTAAACTAGGAGTTGCCTTGTGTAAGGCAAATCTGAGTTAAAAGTTTTGATTTCGAAAGATTCTGTTTCCTTCAAACCCAACTCCAAACCCCTTACCTAGCCTCGGAAAGACCTGAGCCTTCCAGTAGTAAGTAAAACATAATCTTACAACGTTTTAGCTATAATATGGATAAGACTTCAAGTTCTCATTAGTTCCAAACAAATAATGAAACAAAGTTGTGTGAAAGGTAGCTGAATGATAAAGATGCAATAGATGAGGTCATATCAGCATAGTGTATTGAAGATAATATAAATGCCAAACTTAATGACACCACCCACCACCAGAATGGTTTTTAAAGTCTTCTAAGTTTTGGTCTTCAACCCAAAAAACCACTTGGAAGTATTTCAGTAATTGCGTTACACCAAGCAAACAACTAAAAATTAGAAATCCATAGCAGAAATACACGAATGAGCAACTGTAGAAAGCTACTTGCCCACCACCTACCACCAAAGGTTAAGTTTAAGACCTGTCTTTTGGTCTTCCAACACCTGAACACTCACTTTATGCTATTTCGTGAATCGCCTGCCCAGAAAACTAAAAAGAATACAGAAAATGCCAACTTAATGTCACCACCCACCAGAAAAATGGTTCTCAACGTCTCAAGCCTCATGGTTCTTGTCTTCACATACCCAAAAAATCACTTGAATCTATTTCAGTAATTGCTTTGAACTTGGAAAATAACTAAGAATTAGAAATGCATCACAGAAATACATGGTGAGCAAAGGTAGAAATGTACTTGTCCCTACTTACAAACACCTGGACACCTACTTTTTGCTATTTTATGAATGGCATTCCTAGCAAAAATTTCAGTTGCCACGACACAGACCTTCAGTTTTAACTTTTGCTCATCATTCTTTGTCGGTTCAACCTTGGCAAGCACCTTGTATCTGCCAATGTAAAAGCCAGATAACTGCCATATCATCTCTGTACCATGTGCCTGCAAAACAATGGGGAACAAATATAAATTCAGGTGTGAACTTTAGAAAGTTTTTTATTTTTCTATTTCACTTCAGTGATGTACTTTTACCTTTAACTAGTGAACCCCTAATTGATTAGCTAGATAAATGTTTAGTATCGAAAATCTGAGTTTCTTTGCTTTACTTAATTCTTACATGTAATGAAATTATGATCACAGCTGAACTAGCTGTTGATAAAATCACAACCGGTTGTTGTTTTGCAGCTATTCCTAATGGTTGTCTAAACTATAATTCTCAGATGGTGGAAAGATGTGTTCATGTTCAATGCATGTTGAAGTTGAAATAAAGATGCATTTAACCAAAAGTTATTCCATAATAATATTATAATATTTTTATACCTATACATATATTATAATATTAAAATTATAGTTATAAATAATATAGGAAATTTTACATATTGTCTTAAAAAAGATTAAAAATATTGTTGAGAGAATAAATATGAATACAAAATAAAAAATTAGAATTTTTAAACACAATTAATAAAACAATACATTTGAATAACACAAATAAAATAGTAAAACATACATATTAATATAATAAAATATTAGAAAACCCGTGCAAAGCATGGGATATGAGGTAGTAACTATTTGTGAGATATTAAATATTTGAAAATGTAATCATTCATTTATGTCTTTCCCGATTTGCCATGGATACCTTCTAACCCCTATTTTCAACTCTTTTCAACTCTATTCTTGAACTTAACCATCAATTAGTTTTAAGATCCAAAACCTAAGTTACCCGGACTCGGGTACCGGTGTCGGACACCGGTGCGGATTCAAGTGTCAGAATCTTGGTTTCTAAAAACTTAGGATTCGTGGATATGGATCCGAAAATGGACACGGGTGTGGGGATTCGGCATATAACCTTCACAAAAGTGAAAGTATACCTACTTTTTATATATTTTACATTTGTAAATAAGTGTCTTCTACCAATAAAAAAACATATACATAATAGTTCTGTCAAATTTATAGCATAAATCAAAAGGATAACATGGAAATAGTGATCTATGGACATTACTCTCTAAAAACAAGTTGTTGTGAGGCCTTGTAAATCATTTTGAACTAGATTTCTTGGAGTTGAGGTGTCCGGTTTGCATGTGAAGGATCCGACTCAGATCCCATACCCACACCCATGTCATGTCCGGTGGACACGGGTATGAGGGCAAAATTGAAGGGTCTGGGTAACAGAGTCCAAAACTATATAATTTTTCTATTTCCTTTCAGTTAATTTGTTGGCCTTGCACATTCTTCAAAGTTTGCTAGAGACTCGACACTCGACCGAGGAAAAAGCATGATTCGTAGAAGGAATTGTCTTTACTCAGTCTCTTATATAATCCAGTTCTGTGAAATTTCAGTTGGGACTGACAAGAACAAAGTGTCTCTAGAAACAATATTTGCAAAAGTTGGTTTAGAAAATCGATGCATTAAGAAGCAACATCTAGTTTTTTTTCCTTTTTTTCCATTCAATATCACAGGATATTTTGGTTATTTATTTGCAGAACTTAAGTGTGAATGTAAGTATGCAAGATTGTTATTAAAAAATCTAGCAAAACACGAGTGCTATAGCAGATGATATGCATCAAACTTTACAATAATCTATTACTCTAAATGAGACCTATTGCTGGAGTGGATAATTATTGATACAGAACCATTTTCAATATATATATATATATATATATATAATATCGTTCCCAAAACCCTCAAAATCAGAGGCTCTCCACTTTGATTTCATTAAATGTTTTATGAAGTTAAATGTGCAAGTAATCTCCCAATTGTTTCAAGAAATTTAACGTCCACCTCATTACAAATTTTCTGTCGAGTTTCTAAAAGGAGGGAAGAACAGTGCAAGAAACAGAAAAGGAACTAATAATTTTATTTACGGTTATACTCTTACTGTCTATATATATATATTTATATGTATATGTATGAAGCTTTTCTGTGCTAGTATATACTAGGAGTTGCTAAAACAATCCCTCTCCTGCTCATTTATTATTTAAGAGATACACAAAATTTTTAGTCGTGTACAAGTAAAAGCGTTTATATTCTATATTCTTGCATATATTTCAAAGTTTCATCATTTTTGTGTATTTCAAGCTCTATAGCTCTCATGTCTAGTCCTTTTGTTTTTCTCCTAACCTGTTGTACTTGGTTACTAGTACTACTAAGTACTAATAGAAGTACTAGGTGTCTTCTATGGATTTAATTCAAGCCCTAATTCAAGTAAGTATTCATCAAATAGTACTATTATAGGAACTTAGTAGTCAAATTAACCAAAATTTACTGAATGATAGTATTTCATAGTAAGATTATTAACAGAAAGTACCTTGCAAACTTGCAGTCCAAGAAATTCTTCCACAAACTCATTCATTTTTGCAAAATCAACTGGGCTATCATAAAAAAGTGTTTCGGGCTTCCTTTTTCCATCTATCATTTTCTTCCATTCATCTTCGAAATTCGGGGTCTCCACCTTAAGAATGTAGTCCTTTGCAGTCAAGTCTAAATCCCTCAGGTTGGATCTCTTCGTAGTGCCATTCTGCAATAAAGATTTACATGTTTGAATGAGTTGTCTAAGTATTTCAACCTTTTTTGGACAAGTAAAGTAGTACCTCTTCCCATATCAATGTATTCCTAAATTTCCCGCATGCAACATCTTCAGGCTCCACTAACTTAAAGACCACATATAGCTGTCCACATAAATTGCTTTCCATTGATTTTAGAGGCTTCAGTTCTTTTTGTATGAAATATGTGGCGTCTGAGCTACTGAAATCCACAGAAACCTGGAGAAAAACAACATTACTAAAAAAACAAGAAGACGAAAACTACATTAAATTGACAAGTTATACATTATGTAGCACCCGATCCTGCAACTTGTGAATGCAATCATATCCAAATACCACGTGGCTACGAGAGAAATACTTAAACACACTAACTTCAAGCTGTTCTTCAGTGCCGAGATCAACCAAGTTTGAGGTCTGGATATTAAGATATGCATGTGTTGGATTAAAATCTAATATAGTACATATATTATGTAATGTAATATTTGTTATATGTATATATATATATATATAGTGTGATAAAAAAACTGACCATTCTAAGTCCTTCAACTCCTTTCAAAGCCTTAAGCGACTTCATGTATAACAACCTCACATTAGTATCTTCTGGTTTTTTTCGAGGTACTCTATCTAAGTACCCACCCTCATATTGCTTCAAAATACCATATGTTTTCAACATAACATCAGCCTCTAATGCACGCTTACTAGGATCATCCATATGTATTTCAAAAGTTGCTTTTTCCTCATACAATCGGATAAGAAATTCTGAACATATTGCCCATGCATGTTGGTTAATAATAAATTGAAGTGGGGTACGGACCCCCCGCCCTTCATTAGAAAGAAATGTCTTGAGGAGGTGTTCCAACATAGCTTTTTGTCTTAAAGGTTCTGCTATAAACTGGGACAAGAACAGCATGTGTCTGGCCACCAATGGATACTTCTCTGCAGTTATATCTTGGCCTCCCAAGAAACGAACTGCTTCTTTAAGGCCCTCCAGGCCCAAGCTCAGTTCTGTTCTATCAGTCCCCGATATTTCTTGTAAACTGGGGTATGAATCCCCGACTCCAGTTAACTTGCCTTGGCCTTTAAAACCATGTCTCATCAAACACATTTCTACCTTGTCCTCACAGGGATCGTCTTCTGATGTGCCCTCATCAATGTTCATTTTAGAAGCACGACCTTTATCCTCCCGATTAGCATTTTCCTCTAAACGGTAAAATATCTTTTTATAGCCTTGAAATCCAGACAAATAGATATCTCCTGCCCTCATACATGTTAGAAGACTGATACCCTCAACAATCATAGGGATAAACACGAGCCAACGCTCAATTGGAAGCTTGTATATATTACCTTCGAGAACAGAAAGTACCACACCCTTCTTCGTGTGTACCTTTTTGGACAATAAATTTTCAAGATTGTCGAAGTAAACCTCAAGGTTTTTTTCACTTTTTATCTCATCGAGATTGAGTATAGGGGCAAAGACCTTAAATCAATTAAAAAAAGCTGTAAGAACATCATACTCAAGATAAAAAGGGTCTGCTGCTACTTCTTATTACACAAACACAACTCTCTATATGGAGGACCACCATACAACAAAAAGTATTAACCCCCGATGATGCAATGTCTATAAACCAACAAAACTGTAGTCACCTATAAATGATTATTAGACAGGAAGTCTCTGCTGCCTTGACTGCAGAGCATCTTTCCTTCTATCAGTAATTAACAAACCATTATTTCTGACCGGAATGGGAAGGGAAGAAATAAACTTTGGCTAGTCATTGCCAGAAAAATGGAGATTGCTTTCCAGAGATACTCAGAACTAAAATACTGAATGTGTATATTAAAATTATAATACACCTATGCAAACTTTCTTCAGGAAGCTACTCAACTTTCTCCTCTACAGTGAGGGTGTATATTTATATGAATGGGGTTAATTGAAGCTCTAAAACATTAATATCAAGAAAGGTGAATTAAATAGATTACATATATACAAACCTAGAAAATTCAAATCACGGTGACATTAGCAGCACAGAGAACAGAAAGGTCGCATGTATTCCTTAAAATGCCAGAACATCTTTAAAATGCCAGAACACCTTTCGGAGAATAGTGACTTATTTTCTTAGATTTTTCCCAACTCTTTTCTTTCTTTCATTTTCTACTAATCCTAAATTCTCTTATTTCTTAAACCCCCCAAATGAAAATTTCCTGCACCCCTTTTCTTTTTATATGCACAACATGTATAATTCAACTTTGTGCAAGCCCTGTCCTTCTCCTGCTGACACCTTTCTATTATAAATATTGTTCTTTTTGTGGCCCATTTCAACTCTTAAATTAATTATATTATGTGCTTAATATTTATGAAGAAAATAACTTCATTCAACCACACTATGAATAAGAAAAGAAGTGCACATCTAGGAAAAAATTCAATTGCACAAACAATCACTTATCATGGAATCTATCTTCGTTTAGATTATAGAATTTGTTTTCAAAAAAAGTAAGAACAACATTAATCATATTCCCCAACAGCTAGTTAGTAAAGAGAGAATACAAAAAATTAAAACATAGACAAGTATTAAGATGTATTCGTACAATTCTTGTTTAGCATTACTAAGAGCTAAATTCGACAAGCAAGGTTTTATGTTCTATATTAATCAAATTTGTTTAGAAAAAAATTAAAAACAGTTGGAAAGTCCACAATAACAGATCAGTACAAAAAAACTGTAACTATGGCATGCATTAGTTGGACTTATCCCTAGAAAGTAGAAACTTATAAATGCATTCAAATTTAACAATCTACCAGGTTAGATAATAAATTAGTCAACGAAGTAAAGGCAGAATATCACTTTCTTCATCGATTTCAACGGCATATCATTTAAGTTGGTATAAATATCACGTCTTTAAGACTTAAAATTTTAAAAAGTATAAAAAATTTATGAAACTATTAAAATCTAGAAAAAATCATGGAAAATCATCTGATGTATAAATTTCTATTAATGGGTTGTATCGTGCAACAAAATGAGTTTTATTATATTAAATCACGTTGAATAAGGAAGAAAATTATAAAATCAGAAGAAGTAGGACAAAAATTTATTAAAATTTGAAAATGTTATCTAAGATACTAGAATTTACAAGTTTTAATTTGGTTGTGGTAGCATGCAAAAAAATGTTGGAGCTCAAAAAAGACCATTATTACTCATCATACACATATTTAGAATTAAGTGCATGAATTTTAAGTGACTAAAATTTAAATGATGGCTCGATGAGATCGTGAAAGAATTGATGTCTTTTGTCTCCACTTTAGTGACAAGTTTTAGATTTAACTTTTAATCTAACAAATGTGGGATGTTACAAACACATAAACCAAAGTACACTTATCTAAATGAAATAACTTAGAAAATTCGCAAGCCCGCTACATACTCCAAAATTTCATGGTTTGTTCATGCAATAAGTAATAGTATAAAATCTTATAAATTGAACTAATTGAATATTAGTGCCATGTCTCGGGTCGGTCTATTAATTATCATAAATTGTTTGTACGTTTCACTTTGAATACTTCCATGGGTCTTTAAAATTCCCTCGCCAATATTTTAGAGATGCAAAATATACCAAATCTCTTACTCAGGGCTTCCTATTGCTTTAGGTTAAAACAGAAAATAGGCTTTCAACAAAATGCTGGGATGGAATCTAAGGATTTATCTCAAGTAAGAAGAGGAATTTTCATCAATCTATAATTCGAGCTTTGTCATTCTATGACATACAATGTTTCTTTTGCCAAAAAAAAATTATGTGAATCTCAGCAATCTGCCAATTTTCGTGGAGTGATAATGATTCAAAGAAGTGTGTCCATTGGAAAGATTGGGATTTTCTGGTGCAGTTAAAAGCAAATGGAGGTCTAGGATTTTAAGACCTAAATTTAACTCTGGCTTTTCTGCAAAAGCAATTTTGGCTTTTAACTATGAATCCGTCTTCTTTTGGGCCAGGGTTGTTAAAGGTGTCTATTTCTCTCATGGGATTTCTTTACCGGTAAAAAATGGTAAGAATGTTTCTTTGTTATGGAATCGCGAATTCAAGGAAGAGTTATGATGACTATTTTGTAATGGTTGAGGCATTAATTTTTGGACAAATTGTTGGATTCCTTTTGCTTCTGATTTTTTTTAATCCCTGATACATGTGGCCTTTTAATTACAAAGCATTATGTTTCTTTGTTTATTATAAACAAGGAAAGAAATATTGTCAAATTTTAAAGTTATGTTTCAGATTCACTAATTTTCATAATAAAGTTGGTTCTCATCAATTAGATTGATGCTTGTGATATAATTGTTCGGCACTTTACTGAGAATGGCAACTACACTCAAGTCGGCTTATTATATAGCTCGGAAGCTCAAAGCATATCTCTTCTTCGAATGTAGCAACGGGCCAGCAGCTTCATCTTACAGAATAAAATTATTTGTGGAGGGTTTTCCCAAACACGCTGCTTTCCTCGGTTAACCTTTTTTACACGTACACGTGGAAACTCATCAATGTGTTTGGTCTGTTATATACCTCTGAATCTATTGAAACGCTTGGTTTTTTTGATGTGATTGGATAAAACCGGGTCTTTTGTCAGGATATTTGTTAAGTTCCCATTTTCTAAAGCTTCAAGGGGTTAGGAGTTGGGAGCTATTAGATTTTATTATATAATTAAAATCCCCCCTCACTCTAAAACCCATTTATTTAATTTTAAAGAGTGTATCACTAGGTGGTTTTGTCCTTTTCAGGCCGAGTATAGAGTCTGTTTTATAACTATTATGTGGCTTTATCTTATTTTTGGATGCATCAAAGAACAACATAATCGATAAGAATACGAGGGATATGAGGAAATCAAAGTCAAAGCATGTCCAAACTAAAGCTCTTAAGTTACCCGCTCTCCTAAAAACTTAAGGTGGTAGGAGTTAGGCTTAATCGGATCTTATTATCTCATCAACCATATTCCACATAATATTGCCTTGTATCAGTGGCTTGATTTTCTTATTAGCTCATTTTTGTCAAAAGATGAAGTTGTTGATTTTCAATCAACTCTTGCTTATATTGGATGGAGCACTTATTAAGAAGGAAACTCTCACATATTTGATCATATCCAGGTTTGTTTAACCTCTTATTAATATTTGATTTAATTATCAGACACATGTTTATACTTGACTCAAACCTCTTGTTAAAACCCCTTATAAGCAACCAAATTCACTATATTGGGCTCCCCTGATGTTTTTAAGGTAAAAACTTAATTGTGACATGATTTTCTTATGGTCACGATGCATATGGAGGTGTTACGAGGGACTTCATGGCTAAATTATTGATGGAATAGAGCATTCTACACCTGTTAATTCTTTTCCACAAGCAGAATCCCTTGCATGGAAGCTTACGGACTTGCTCAACATACAGAATTTGATCATGCTATTATAGAGTAAGATTGTAAGGTAGCAATCTTGTTATGTTCTTTATTGTTGGGAGTTCTCCAAGATCTTTTGAGCGAGGGTCATATTGCAGCTTAATAAGCAATCCATTTAACTCTCTTAATATGAGGCCTAGAAGTGGTATCAGAGCTTCAGGTTCTAACAATCCATAACAATTTCAATATCGGCTCCTAGGGTTGTAATCGCGCTGAGCCGAGCCGAACACTACCAAGCTCGAGCTCGAGTTCGACTAAAAAGTTCGGGCTCGAACTCGGGCTCGAGTTCAACCGAGCCTTCAATTTCAAGCTCGAAGCTCGGCTCGTGAGAAATTCAATATGTTCGAGTTCGGCTCGAAAGCTCGAATCGATTTTACCAAATATTGACAAAAGCTCGAATACGATCAATTCGGCTCGGATTCGACTCGAGTTTGACTCTATTAAATATATAAATACTTAATATTTATATAAAAATAAATTTATAATATATAAAATTATAAATTAATAAAGGTTTGATTAGGCTCGCGAACCTTACGAGCCGAGTAATTTGAAGCTCGAGCTCGGCTCGGTAAAGTATTAAAATAGCTCGAGCTCGGCTCGATTATTATCGAGCCGAATTTGAATATTTTTCGAACCGAGCTCGAGTAGCTCACGAACAGTTTGACTCGTTTACACCCCTATCGGCTCTCATAATTGGCCTAGGAAAAGGGAGATGAGCTACTTCAGGAGGAGCAAGTAGGTCTTCCAGTATGGCTATGGGGAGCTAAATAGTCAAGAAAATTTTTCTAATATGGGCTTTTGGGAGCCAGATCACACACCATGGAGGTAGACAAGTGTCGAGCTCGATGTGTAAAGTGAAAGATTGTTAGAATTTGTCTCACATCATTTATACGAAACAAAGTGATTACAGTATTGCATGTTACGAATTTGATAAAAGTATTATTTTAATAAAAAATTTGAATGTATTCTCTTAAAAAACATTATAAATTGATTGCCGATTATTTTCATTTATATTACACCTCATTTAATTGTCAAGTTTGAAAACCTCTATACTTCATTTCAACTCAATTTTTTGTAAGAGACAAAATTTTATATATATACAAATACATATATTACATAAAATTTGTAATAATGATGATTTTATCGCTCAACTGGCGACCTCTAAACAATTTATGAAAGAGACTTGATTCCAAATTTTTATAAGAAATAAAATAAGAAAATTCGTCAGTCTCATTTATGTTACCAACATATGAAAAATATAAACACATATATCACATGGAATGTAAAGTCATGAGAAGAAGACTGATTTGAGAAGTATTTTGTGAAGGTTCGAGAAGTCAAGCCTACACTGATTATAGAAGTCGAGATATTGAATCAAGATTATAAGAGATATCAAATGAAGAGATATCGAATGAGGGATTTAGACAATTTCAGAATCACTAAGGATATATTGAATCAAGATTATAAGAGATATCAAATGAAGAGATATCGAATGAGGGATTTAGACAATTTCAGAATCACTAAGGATAAACTTTACAGAGATATTGGTGACAAAGGATCAACAAACCCTATGTAGTTGTAGTTGTCCATTCCAATAAAGTGGACACATGGCAAGCCTACAATGAAGCTTGATGAGAAATTCAGGGGAAGGACAGCTAAAAATAAGTAGCTATGTGTTCCTTTGGAAAACAGCATAGTACAATTGTATTTTGTCTTATTGAAAAAACAAGTTGTGCACAACAATATAAATGCATAGATTGTTTCTTTAGATGTCAACCTTTTTTTTTAACCCAATCAACCGAAAATCATAAATAAGGTATACAATTTTCCAATTATATTTGCAATTCTAATAAACCAAAAATACAATTTTAATTTTAAAGTTGCATAATGCAAATAATTTAGTGCAATTCATAAATAGTCAAATCCAACTTAACAATCAACGTAAATAAAATCAGATGCAACCCAAATTAACAAGAGATATAATTTTGAAATTTTAAAATAATTAAAACTATATTTGATTTTATAGTAGGTTAGTTACATTAATTGTATAAGAAGTTGCAACTGGTTGCATAACGCAATTCAAACAATTTACAACAACCAAAAGCAACTATAGTTAACTAAAATAACCAAAAATTCAACTTCAAAATTTTCACAATCTACCGAAATCAACCTGAAATCATAAAAAGAAATGTGATTGTGACTTAGATTTCCAATAAATAATCCCGAGCAACCGGAAACAACTTAAATCTGACAAATAAAATCATAAAAAGTAACCAAAATCAATTTCGATTAAAGTTGATTCTCATCGATTTGCTGCAAAGTAACCTTCACGTTTACCTTTGGGCAATTACTTACACATCAAAAAGTTTTCGGCAAGCTACTACTAAACAACTCATATCGCCTAATAATCAAACAAATATATATATATATATATATATATATATATATATGGGAAAGATCCAGAGAGAACCTATCTTTCTGAGAGAACCGAGAGAACTAACCAATCACCCTTGATTTACCACACCATCCAACGGCTGATATGTTTAAAAAAAATTCTATTAAATAGAAAACAAAATTAAAATGGAAACTAGAAACTAATTTAAGCCCTTAGATCAATCTAATCTAATTCCCTTCTTTTATAATTTGATTTTTCCCATCAACCGGTGAGGTTTTTTTTTAATTATTTGAAATAATAATCCATTATATAAAAAATAAAAATTGAATTTAAATTCATACACACCCAATTAATCATACGTATACTCAAAATATAATTATTTGAATATTATAAAATTTTGAATTATTATTGAACTTTTAAATAATTAAATCATGAATTTAAGGAGGGAAAAGAAAAACTACACCCTCAATGTTTCATTGAGGGTGACTATTAAAATTACTTTATTATCCTTGCTACGCCCTCAAATTGAGGGTGTCGGGTACTGAATCAAAACTCATACAACTCGATTTAGTACGCCCAAAAACAAAAAACCCTAATTCTTTTCCATCAAGCGATGAGAATCATAATCAAATAAATAAGAAGCCATGAGAATCACTAACCTTGACTTTTTCTCTCCAAAAAACGAGCAGAATAAGGGTTTAAAATAGTGTAGATGCTGATAAAACACATGTCAAGAATATTGTATTTGGGTTAATTATCTTATTGGTCACTAAAGTGGGCCTAAAATATCAAGTTGGTCACCAAACTGAAAACGGTCTCAAACAGGTCACTAAAGTCAGTTACAGGTACATTCCATTATAAAACTTAATTTTTTCTGGACGGAAAATACTAATATTAATGTTGATTTCTTCGATTTTATGGTCTGAATTACCCTACCATATAGATATCACATCAAATATTTTTTAATACATCATCATTTTTCGTCCAAAAAAATGAGTTATTTAACAGAGTGTACCCTGTAATCAATTTTAGTGACCGAGACCATTTTCAGTTTGGTGACAAACTTGATAATTTAGCCCTACTTTAGTGACCAACAAGATAATGAACCCTATTGTATTTAAGCTTGTCGAACTTTAATTTTTTTTTTTGAATTTTATCTAAATAAAAATCAGGTCTAAGGTCAATTTATTAACTAAACGAGTTGGGCTCTATTCAAAGATTGTTTTAGCAAATTAGTGAGCGTTTTGGCGTTTCCGCTCGTTTATAGCCTTATGCCTTAATACTAACCTACATAAAATTATGATAAATTAATGGCCACGATAAATATTTATTATTTTCTTGAACCGAATTTAATAATCCTAATGTAGTTTGTGCGATAAATATATGGGTCTAGTAATAATTATTTTTTGGATGAAAAGAGCATTAATCTACAAAGGAACTTTAGATTTTAGGGATTCAAAATACAGCATAAAAATGGTAATTTACGTCCAAACATCTTTAATGGGAGAGAATCGAACATGCTTGGAGAGTTGAAATTGGAGTTTTCCATAACATTAAATCAGTTCTTACAATTTGGTCACAGTAGTTTGCAATAGAAAATGTTAGAATCTTACCGGTGGGGAGCTCATAGTAACAAATCAACTAAACTTTCCGCCAAAGTTGAGAAAGAAAGAGCTAGGAGAGAGAGTGAAAGTAGAATATTTATGTTCGTATATCTTTTTTCTGTTCATGTATGTGTGTGTGTGTTGTTGGCCTGTTGCCAGATTGGGTGCAACCCAATTACAAGCCCAGCCCACAGAGTTGTTTTCATGTGTGTGTGGGTTGTTTTTGTATTATATTTTTGGTACTAGATTCTGTCACTTCACACGTTCTCAATAATGCCAACTGAACTTCACTTATTTCATTTCATTGGCGGCTTTATATATATGTATATATAAAACTCCAAGATGGCCCATCAATTTTCTAAGATCGTTTCATGTCTCTGTTTTGTAATTTGATTTTTAGTTTCGTATTCCGTCTGTGTGCGCGTTAATACATGTTTTTGGTTGGTTTAGGTGCTACCTCGAGCGGTGAATTATTTGTACTAGCTTATAGCCCGTGCGATGCACGGTTACTTAAATTTTATTTATAATTATTCTGTTTATAATTATATTTTTATTATGATGCAACACACGATTGTTTTTTTAATATTTATAATTATATTTATTTATGAATATTTTAATATTTAAAAGTTATTAGTTTACATGATTAAATTATTGTTAAAAAGATTTAGCCAAAAACAATTATAGTTAAAAATTTGATATTTATTACATTTTACACACTCAATTTAATATTTGTTTATATTGAGTTATAAAAGTTAGATTTGGTCAATTTTACGGTTCACATGAAATTCACAAAATAATCTTTAATTTAGTTGTGGTTAAATAGTTTTTTTTTCAATTAAAAACTATTCTAAAACTAAAAAGAGAATAAAGTGGCGAAATTTAATGTTGAGAATTCTATTCGATTTAGGAAATCTACTTAACTTATATGTAGTTTAGATTATTAGAATAACCTTTATTAACCAAATACAGGTTTTAATGTTAAATCTAACGGTTTTCACCTATCTATTTAAGATTAAACGATTTTTATTATTTTGGTTAGAAATGGGTTTCCTTATTTAATTACAATTATTTTTATGTTTTAACTTTTTGGAAAATCCAATCCTAATATAATATCTTTTAACTTATATCATTTTTAGATAATAATTTCCTTTTATATGATATAATCTTGATAATCTATTTTTAAAAGTATTGGATAATCTATTTTTAAAAGTATTGGATCTAACGGTTGAGAATGTTTTGGCGGTATTTAGGACCAAACTACTAGGATAACATCATTAATTTTTCTTAATATTTATAATTTTTTTAATTTTTAATTTTTTTAAATATTTATTGCTAAAATATAATATACTCGTTTTTGTAATATGTTAATGATGTCGGAACTTTGAACTTTTGAGAAAAGAAATTATCAATTAAAATATATATATTTTTGTAATAGTTCTTCTTTTAAAGTAGTACACCGTGACAATCAAAATTCTGTATAAAATTCATTTTTTTTTATAGTATATCCAGTAAATATCAATGTTATTATATTAAAGACTAAATAATGAAAGCTTTCTTATAAGTGTGGTCACTTTGTTTGATCACTCAATCCATAATCGTTGGATCTTTCAAATTAAATTGTTGAGAAACGTTACACATAACAGTAAAATTATCATGTAGAATGATCTAAGATTTTTTTCATTTTTTTCTTTCAGACATAGGTTATTTGATAATATTTTTTGTAAAGTACGATTTTTCAGAAAAGTACTATACTAATTGATTAACAAACTTTTAAAGTTTCGAATTTAATAATTTACAATGTATATATGTTAAAAAAGTTAGGTCTGTTCTGTAGTTGAGTCTACAATTTCAAAATACGATTTTTTTTTTTTAATATGAATATAGTTCTGCTAGCAATGAAATTAGGTCTCTATGAGTGCTTATAAAACAAAATCACCATTTGTGTATAATTTATTATTTAATAATAAATTATATTTGATTAGTTATGATCTATAACTTAATAAAATAGGATAAAAAATATGCACAATTTTATAAAATTTTATCCTCTTATTATTATATTCTTTGTTGATTTGAATTTTTCTTAGATTGATTTTAAATTTTGAACATAGATTTCTAAATTTAAAATAGTTAGAAAAAAGTAATTAAATTGGCGTTAAAATAAGGGTGAGCTCCCAAAATACCCACCAAATCAGTTTTTTTTGCCCAAAATAAACACCGGCGGGATGCTCCGCCCTAAATATGCTCCGCCCTAAATACCCACGGAATACGCATTACATACATGCGTATACTGTTTTTACAAAGAATGCGCATCTCAGACATGCGTATACACTTTTTGAAAAAACAAAGAATACGCATCTCAGTCATGCGTATCCTTTGTAAAAATTGAATACGCATGTCTGACGTGCGTATTCAGCGGGTATTTTGGGCGGAACATTCCGCTGGTGGGTATTTTGGGAAGTCCACCCTGTTTTGGTAGGTATTTTGGGCATTTTCTCTTAAAATAATGATGACATAATAATCATTATTAGAATTTAAATACTCACTTTACTGATTTAGGCTTTATATTGTGTTTTAAAAATCAGATTTTGACGATTTTACACCCCACGTGAAAATAATTAAATTATTTTTAATTAAAAGATGTTTAACAATTTTTATCTAACTGGAATTGTCCATGGAAGAGAAAAGAAAGTCACGAATTTTTTATATGGAGAATTCTATTCAATATAGAAAACTTATTTATATTTGGTATATTTAGTTTAAATTATCAAAATACACTTTTTAGAATTTAAATATAATCCTATTATAAATAAAATACACTTTTTTAATATTTGATCAAACGATTTTCATTTATCTAGTTAAGATCTAATAGTCCTTTTTAATTTGGTTGTCACGATCAAAATTTTGGATAAATCCCTATTATGCTTATTATATAAAAGAGTTTAATATAATAAGGATATCAAGTACATACTGATATAAGTATCTTACTAACTGCTTTTACTTTTTATGTTCGGTTTTATTTATAGTGTATATAAAATTTTAAAATACATTATTACTTTAAAATTATTAAATAGAATAAAAATTATATTATGATTATATAAAATTTTGTTCTCATATTATTATAGTTTTTATCGATTTGAATTTGCTCTTAATTTATTTTAATACTTTATTGAAAGTAAGATAAAATTTCTATATTTAAAAGAATTAGTGGAAAAATAAATAAATTGGTACTACAATTATAAAAAAATATTTATTAAAATTTAGATACTCACTTTACTATTTGGGTTCTATCTTGAGTTTTAGAAATTGAATTTTGATGATTTTATAACCCATATGAAACTAACGAAATTATCTTTAATTTAATGATGATTTAATAATTATTATCTAACTTGACCAGTTGACCTACCCATAAACCGAAAAGAAAAGATGGTTAAGTATTATATTCAAAATTATTGTTTATGAATATGAAACCCTCAATATTTTAATAATATTTTGATATTATCCTTTTATGTTTGTTATATGTAAAAATAATATAATTATAATTTGGATTAATCAAATTGTTATGTTCCTTCAGAAAAAAAATGTTTAAATTTATTCATGTACATGAATTCTCCTAAGTCTCTTATAACGCAAGGTCCACATGTATCATTGTTATATGATATACATGAGCATTATATTGATAATTTTTAATATTTTAATCGATATTAATTGTTATCTGCTATTTGGTTTAACAATTATTATCTAACTCGAACTATACATAAATTAAAGAGAAAAGATATTTAAGAATTTTTACATAGAAAAATTTTAAATTATCAAAATACACTTTTTAGTATTTAAATATAATTCTATTATTAATCAGATACACTTTTTAATATTAGATCTAACAATTCTCATCGATCTATTTAAGATCTAACTGTAATAATTAATTTGGTCGTATAGTGGTCGTACACGGACCAGATCGATTTTAATTTTTTTCTTAAATTGATTTTAATATTTTATTGAAATAAACATAGAATTTATAAATTTAAAAGAATTAGGAAAAAAATTAAATTGGTGCTACAATAATAAAAAAAATTATTAAAATTTAGATAATCACTTTACTGTTTGGGCTCTATCTTGAGTTTTAGACAACAGATTTTAACAATTTTACAGCCCACACGAAGCTAACAAAATTATCTTTAATTTAATGATGGTTTAATAATTATTATCTAACCGGGACTATCCATAAACTAAAGAGAAAATATAATTACGATTTTTTACATAAATATTTCTATTCAATATAGAAAACCTATTTATAATTGGTTTAAATTAAAAAAAAATTATTAAAATTTAGATAATCACTTTATTGTTTGGGCTCTATCTTGAGTTTTATACAACAGATTTTAACAATTTTACAGCCCACGCGAAGCTAACAAAATTATCTTTAATTTAATGATGGTTTAATAATTATTATCTAACTGGAACTATCCATAAACTAAAGAGAAAAGATAATTACGATTTTTTACATAAAGATTTCTATTCAATATAGAAAACCTATTTATAATTGGTTTAAATTATCAAAATACACCTTTTAGTATTTAAATACTATCCTATTATTAATCAAATACAATTTTTAATATTATATATAACGGTCCTCATCTATTTGAATATTTATAGTTTTATAATCCAACGGATCATATACTTTTGGTAGTACAATGACCGACCAAAGTTTTGGATAAGATCTCCCTTACGCTTATTATATATAAGGAGTTAATGTTAAAGTTTTGGGGATGTTGAGCATTGGTATGGTAACTCAATGGTTTCATTATGTTCTATTTATATGAAAAATCCAAAATATATTTTTTATATGAATATGTTAAATTTGAAATTTTTTCAGTTAAAACTTTGTTTACTTTTTTTATTGTGAGATAAGTTTAATCAACGATTTTTGTTTGGGTTTGGTTCTCTGTACATTTATTCTGGAACTAATATATATTGAATAAATAATGAGAGTGGCCGGCTAATTGACCATCATCATCAATATAAAAAAAGGATGTGCGGGAGGTTAGGTGACGCTTCTAATATCATTTCAATCAATTCTTCTAATTTTTTAAAATTTTAGAATTTTAAATACTAATAACTAAAAAATTATCTTTTAACGTATTAGAAGTAAAATTGGTGTTCTAATTTAAGGAGAAGAAGAGTTCGAATTTATACAGAATATATATAAATAAAAGTTATATTTTAAGTAGAATATAAGTTCGAATTTATAAAGGAGAATAATTCGAATTTAAATGCATGACATAGAATTAAAAATTCTATCAGAAGTAGAATAAGTTTTCGAATTTATGGGGGTAAAAGAGTTCGAATCAATAAGAAATACATATAATTAAAAGTTTTATTGAAGTAAAATAGGTTTTTATAGGACATAGTTAAAAGTTCTACTAGAATTAAAATAGGAGTGCAAATTTATATAGGTGTTTTCTCAATAAAAGAGCTGCTTATTAAAAAAAATTATGTAAACATGAAAATCAATAGATAAGACAAGTATTCAATATGTTAAATTTGAGATTTCGATCTTAAAGAGGGAAGCGTGTTTAACGGGATAATGGCTTTTTAGGGAGGAATGAGTAATTGTTGTAATTCAAAAAAACACATTCTTTAACATATTAAAAGTAGAAAAGATGTTCGAATATATAAAGGAGGACGGTTCGAATTTATAACGAAGAGAAAAATTCGAATTTATAGGAAACAAATATAATTAAGAGTTATATTAGAAGTAAAATAGGTGTTTGTAGAAATAATTAAATATTCAATTGAAAGTAAAATAAGATTATGAATTTATATTGGTGTTTTTTCAACGAGATAGAGACTCATTAGAAAGTAGTATGATAACATGAAAATTAATATATAAGACAAGTATTCAATATGTTAAATTTAGAATTTCGAGGAACGAGTAATTACCTTAATTTAATTAATAAAGTTTATTAAAAAAATTATATTTCCGCCGCGAAGCGCGGCTTTCGCAACTAGTTATGAAGAAACATAAAATAAGAATAACTTTTGCGTAGTGTATCTGAATCTCAAGTTTTAAAATTCTACCCTACAAAAATACAAATTTTAATATATAAAATTTTAAAAATACAAATTTATTATTAATTTTTTTCAAAAATACAAAATCATTAATTCAAGTTGATTTTAAGATTAATTCGGGTTACAACCAGAAAAAAACCAATGTAACATAAATCAACTTTCAAATCAATTTTTTCAAAAATTAAAATAAAGTTACAGATTATTTTTTTGAAAATGAAATAGTGTTTTTAATATTAAGTTTAAAAACAATTATATGTTTCAAAATAAGTTCAAAAATATATGTATTTTGGGTAATTTACCTAGTATAGAGTACGGCCAAGTGTCATATTTCATTCAGTATAAAATACTCCCTTTGTCCCATACGTTTCTATACATTTTTTATTTTGGGATGTCCCTCTCATTTTTATACATTCCAAAAATAGTAACTTTTAATAATATAAAACATTGTTGCATCCACTACTTTCTCCACTATCTCTATTCTATAATAATATAAAACATTATTACACCCACTACTTTCCTCCACTATCTCAAATCTATTATTAAATATTGATAGGTCCCACCACTTTACCCATTTTTCATCTAACTTTACTCATTTTTTATATCTTTTCTTGGTCTCCGTGTCCATCCACAATGTATACAATTCAACAGAACAGGACGGAGGGAGTAACAATTTTGGGCTTGGTGTTTCTTTGTGCTCAACTTCTCATGTTTAATTCTTTCAAAAAAAAAAAACTTCTCGTGTTTAATTTAACACTAAATGACAATTTTGCTGTGGTGTTTATTTGTATTTTATTTTTGTCCACTTGTTTCGCTCAAACTCCACTCATTGGATTGCTATAAATAAAAGGGTCATGGTCCCTTACAATCGATTGTCAAGACCAATTAACCAACAATCGGTTTTATAACCATTGGATCATGATATCGACGGCTAGGATTAGAAAATAAAATTTAATGGCTCTGTTATAATTTTTCGCGGAACCTCAGCCTATTCTCTATAAATTATCGCGGAACGGCTGAATCATCAAAATACCTTTAATCAGTTCCGCGATTATTTTTCACGGAGGGATAAAGGTTATGAAGATCTTCTTCTTTCTTCCTTCTCTCTTTCTGGCATAAACTTTTCCAGTAGCATAGAATTGGGTTGGCGATTATCCTGGTCGGCTCTGGCAATTTGTAGTGGCGGGCAAACAAGATGATTTGGTCTGTGGGTTCAATTCACTAAGACTCGTTTATAATTGCTTGTATTCAGATTTCAGATTCTAACGAATGGGCAACAATTGATTTGGATAAACCAGGTGCAAGAAGATTGCAAGATGAGATGAGTACAAGCATGTTTGTTATGAAACAAACAGTACATATGATTTATAGCCTGCTCATCATGATATGAATCTGATGTTGGGCCTAGTGACGGACCCAGAAATATTTTTTAGTGGGTTCCTTGTATAAACCGAGCTGCGCTCTCGGTTCTTCACTCTTAACTCGGTCACTCGGCGGTAGCACATCTAGGTACATAAGTTTAGTTTAATAATTAAATTCACGTTTTAGGCTGCTGTTACAAAAGAAATTAGTAGTAGTAGTTGAAGTTTTCTGGTTTTCGACTACTATTTATTAGATTTGTGGTAATATTAGTGGGTTCCTGATGTAATTTTAAGTGGGTTCCTTGTTTAGAATTGTCATGTAATTGCTTTTGAGCAAAAAGTTGAGTGGGTTCCCGGGCACCCATAACTTTGACTATAGGTCCGCCCCTGGTTGGGCCAAGAAGCTGGTAATTTGGGGACTCCGCGGAAAATAACCACGGAGCATCCTTCACTCCGCGATAATTTATAGAGGATAGGCTGAGGCTCCGCGAAAAATTATAGCGGAGCGCTTAATTTTTTTTCCTAATCTTAGCCGTCGATATCATGATCCAACGGTTGTAAAACTGATTGTTAGTTAATTGATCCCTGACAATCGATTGTCAGGGACCAGGACCCTAAATAAAAATATTAAAGAAAAAAAGACGTTCCATCTGTTTTACCTCCTGGGTTCTCGACTCTCTCCGCCTCTTAACATGCCCATCTCATACACCTTCCAGAACCGTCAAACAACCCAGGTCATTAAATAACAATATTTTCATTAAATTATTGGTGCCATGGATTGGGCTGGCCTGACTATTTTTGGGCTACATAATATAGTTGGATTTAGGATAGACTTCGGCCCAATTGGAACTCTCATTAGCTTTGATGATGTATTTTCAACAAGCTGTTAGTTTCTTTTTGATATAAAACATCACGCTACTTCTATTGTTTCTAACATTGTTTTGCAGGACATATATACTTTAATGTTTATCTTACTATCAGCAAACTAACAATGCAAAAACAGGGCTTGACAGGTGACAACAAGCTAGCAGTACTAAAATAGAGTCTATCAGCAAGTTGTCAGAACTCCGGCCAGAAGTTGTTCAAGTCAAATGCAAGTACATTTTTCATGGAGATCTTATAGGATTTGATTTGTAAGGACTCTAATATTTAAATAAACGTATTGTCTAATATTAGAGCTCAGGTTTTTCAAAATACTTGTTCATAAATGTTTTCCTATCTTTTAGGAGTTGAAGTTTTCAAAGTCTATCTTTTATAAAACTCTCCTAAACTAATTTTTCGAACTATATATTGAAGTACTTTGTTTTAAACGTTTTATCCTCCTAAACTTCGGTATTGGATTGTTGTGTGAACATTTGATTTTCAAATTATGTAACTAACTTGAACGTGAGAATGGGATTCAAGACAGTTGTAAGTTGTTTGATAATTTGAACGTTATATGTTTATCTTATATATTCTTAGGAGTGTAGTATTGGTTTTTAGTCGCTACATCTGAGCAACAAGAAAAACACTACAGGGATTCCAAGAAAACAACTCGAAGCTTTCATTCAAAATCTTTCTTACTTGAGCTCTAATATTCGTATTTGTTTATATTCATAATTTGAGTTCATAGTTTGAGTTGTACTAATTATATCGAGTGTATTGTTCGATTGTGTAAGTGTTGTTGCTGAGTAGTGATTTATGACAATGGGTTCAGGAAACTAGTTAGATATAGAAGTTTATACTTGAGAAGTGTAGTACTTAGAGGTCTTTTAGTTCAGAGAACAGGGTTGTTAGCAAGTTGCTATCAATGACAGGGAAGAAGGGAGATATATTGATTAATCTTGTAATCGGTTTTTATAAGTGATTAATAATATATTCTCTTATCAGGTTTGGTAGGGGACCAGGACGTAGAGTATAGAGACTAGGGGTCGAACCTGGCTAAAATTCTCGGTGTTCTTTACTTGCTATTTATTTATTTCTGCATTGTATATTTCTTGTCAGTAAGCTGACAGACTAGTTTACATTCGTAACAACAAGCTGACTAGTTAGTTACATATTCGGTAAAATTTTAAAATTGGATAAAGTTAGCCTAACACACCTATTCACCCCCTCTAGGTGTAGTTTCACCAATAATGGAATCCGACAATAAAAATTATTTCTCGTATCATTTACATTTTCACTAGATGTCAAAGCTATGCAATGTTATTTGATAGGATCGTATAAGAGGTACTGTATTTATATTTAGGCTTTATGACCTTTTGGCCCTTCAAGTATGGACCAGTGTACCCATAAACCCTTCAGGTATTAAAGCGTATCTTTTCGCCCCTCAGGTATCCGAAACGTACTCTTTTGCCACTCAACCGGTACAGAATTAAAAATCGGGTTAAAACGTTATAAACAGCAGGGGATAAAATCGGAAAGTTTGTACCTCTTTGGTTTACAGTTGAAACGCTCTCATCGGGCATGTGGTGCAGCTGGAAAGCAAAGTTCACAATCAATGATTCATCAGGATGATGGTCCAGGATTGCAGGAGTTACTGCCTCTGTATTGGCTACCACAGCTTGGAACTCAAATGGCACTTCGAGTGCTTCAGCAAGTTGCTCCAGCCTTTGCCCAATGAGGTTAAGGCTTCCAGTTGCACGTTGCATAGATTCAGGGTCGTCAACTCCAGTTAATCTCAAAAGAGGCAGCTTCCCACGATGATTAGCAAGTGTTTGCAAGAGAGCAATGTATTGACTCCCTTGGTTGATGTCAAAATCTATTATGTGTACCTTTCTTTCATTTTCAAGGGCCTCTATGATTGCTCCATTTGCTGCCATAAATCCAAACCTAAAACAAGGGCACACCTCAAAGAGTACTTGCATGGCCGAAAGACGATCTAAAGACGGGGCTTCTTTGCATTTAAGAGCTTTGTAAAGACCTTTTCCAGAGGTAGCCATTCGAGCTGCAAGAGCCTCCACCATGTACGCTGCAATTCTTTCAGAAGGTTCACCCTGAATTGAGACTCTCTGTCGTAACTCATCTATCATGGTGGATGCATTCTCGACATTTCCGTTTGAAATTGTGACAGCACAGTCAAAAAGTAATTGCTTAGGACTATCATGTGGAAGCATGGCTATTTCTTTGTTGCTGCTACTGATGTTAGATTCTATGGAAGAAGATTCTTTTGGTGAGTCATTAATTAGAACATTATCAACAGTGTTTGCCCATCCACTCTCAATTTCCATGCTCTGATTAGGACCAAACATTGAATCATCTTCGTCATTTTCATCAAGCAGGGAGTCAAGGATGTAGTTTGGATCGTAACTCTCAGTGCTGGAGGGAAAACATAAACAAACTTTCCGATTTTATCCCCTGCTGTTTATAGCGTTTTAACCCGATTTTTAATTCTGTACCGGTTGAGTGGCAAAAGAGTACGTTTCGGATACCTGAGGGGCGAAAAGATACGCTTTAATACCTGAAGGGTTTATGGGTACACTGGTCCATACTTGAAGGGCCAAAAGGTCATAAAGCCTTATATTTATATTAGCTTTATACCATTGTATTGCACGGTGCTTTATACATTATTATTATAAATGTTGTTTTAATTTTTTAAATTTTTTCTTAAATATTAGCCTAATTTTATTTCGATTTTATATTTATTTTACTAAATACTTAAGTTGAATGTACATTTTCTTTTATATATTATTTTGAGCTGTTTTATATTTTTGGTATGATATATTTTCTTAATTTTCAAATTTTTAGAACCATTAAAAAATGGGTTTTTTTTTTCATAAATACCCATTCAAAAAACTTTTTTGCAAAAATACTATGTGTTTTTTAAATTTTTTTGCAAAAATACCAAAATATTTGCAAAATTATCAACTTTTTGGAAATATTTGCAAAAATACGGTCTACAACTAGATGTAACCATATCTGTAACTGCAACCAAAATCAACTACAAATGCAACTTGTTAATAATGATGTTTTTCCGGCGTCCTGATTTTAGGGTTGTAAACAACCGTAAAATCAGGGTATGTTAGGGTTTAGGGTTTCTAAAACCTAAGTTCGTATAAGAATTTTTCGTCATTCTTAATATTTTTAAAATCCAAAATAGAAACATTAAACCCCAAAGGTTAACTATTGAACCCGTAGGGTAAATCAAGACCACAAGCTTACCCCTCTTACTAACAATTTTTTTGAATTCTCAGCTGTTTTTCAATTATTTTTTTAAAAGGTACTTTGGGTGCTTCTAATTGCGTTGGTTGCATAACGTATTTTTGCAAATATTTTTAGGTTGCATCTAGTTGTAAACCTTATTTTTTCAAATATTTTCAGAAGATGGTAAAATTGCAGAAAAAATTAGAAAAATTAGTATTTTTGATAATTTCTCTTAAATTGATTATTTTTCTGTTCATTTATAATAATTTTAAAACTAAAATTGAAATTGAAAGCTTTTAGTGCGAATATTTTTTAACATGAACTGATTTGAAACCCGTGTTAATTTAGATAAATTAATTATTATATGCCACAAATGAATTTAATTAATATAGAATAATAATTCGAATTATTGATATTTATTATTATATTTTTTACTAAAATTTTAGATTTTAATGTTTCAAACCACTAAATATTAAACATGTATTAGTTCTACTAATATTTTCCTTTTTTAAAAATACTATTTTTAAAAAGTTATAGTCCTGTTAATAATTGTTGTTGTTTAAAGATTTTTGAGGAAAGTTCATTTTGTGTACTCGCACTTTAGTTAAGACACCACTTGCAATACTGTAGTTTAAAATCGAGCAGTTGCAATATCAATGTTTGTATTTCAATGCACTTTGTTGCATTCCATTAACTCCATTATTAATTTAGGAAGTAAAGTGGACTTTGTGTACTCGCACTTTACTCTAAAGTGCATTTTGTGTATCCGCACTTTGCTCAATACATCACTTGCAATACTTAGTTCAAAATTTAGAGTAAAGTGCGATTGCACAAAATGCACTTTAGAGTAAAGTACGAGTAGACAAAGTGCACTTTACTCCCTAAATTAATAACAAAATTAACCTCACTTAACGGAATGCAACAAAGTGCTGTGAAATACAAACATTAATATTGCAACTACTCGATTTTAAACTATAGTATTGCAAGTGGTGTCTTGACTAAAGTACGAGTACACAAAGTGCACTTTACTCAAGATTTTTTAGGTGGGTACCAAACTATACAACATTTACAGCCTTACACCAATTATATATAAGGATATTATTAGTTTGATTCGTAGTTTTTTTTTATCCTGATTTGTAATATTGCAAAGTTAATTTAGTTATTATATACCACTAATGAATTTTATTATTTAAATGCTTAGTAAAGTAAGAGAATATATTATTGATCAAAAAATGAAACAATTACAAGATATAATAATATACCATCATTTATCCCGCGGCTAACAAATGACTTGCTGAACAATCTATTTCTGAACATGTCCTGTTTTTGAAATATTTTTATCGGTCTTAGGTACATGTTTCTCCGCCTTAGTGTCGAAGAAGAGATTCTTGCCTTTGCACAACTTCACCACATCATCTCAAATAATAAAATATACCACTTTATATTGCAAAAATACCCATAAGAAATATGATAGAAAAACTTACCCTTATACAAATGATGACATTACAACCCATGTTCATAAGGCCTGTTAAATAAATCAAACAAAGAAAAAGCATGGATTAAAGGAAGTATAACATACACAAGTATATATTCAGTTAACATTCGTAAGAATAAAAATCAAATTAATTACAAAAAACATATACGAACGAGAGTAGAAGAGAGTGAAAGATAGGAGATTCAAACCGAAAGACAGATTAAAGTAAATTTAAAATTCAAACTGAGATTTGATATTTGATATGAGAATTAGAAGTTTGAAATAGGATTTTGATTTTAATTGTATCGGTTCATGAGTAATTGTATGTTTTGACGTGAATTTGTGAGAATTGTGAGTTGTAAAATTTGAAATTTGAATATGGTTTTAATTTTATTTTAATTGATGAATTAGTAATTGTTTTGATTTACGTGAAATATGAGCTGTACAATTTGAAATTTGAATAAGGTATTAATGATCTAGTGATGTCATGATTACATATTTTTTCATTGATTTAGTGATGTCATGATGATATATTTTTGGATGATTTATGGGCTGTCAACAGGATTTAGTATTTGTATTGATATCATATTTGTTAAAACTAGCAGGAGCACGAGGCACGGGTTATTCTCTAGCATAATTTTTATAATTTTGAGATATTGTCATATTTTTAATAACTCGTGAATCGTATAATAGGCACCTGGGTGTGGGTATAGAAATTGCAGTTGGTTATCGTTAGAAATCATTTATAATTGAGGTCTTTTAGAATTGTGAATGAGTAATATTGATGCTAAATATGTTTATTGTGTGCAAGATTTATGCTGAAAAATTCTTGTATTTAATTTTGTTTTTGTTACACATTCGTGCAAGTGATTGTGTACAATGTTAATAAAATTTGGAATCCGACTTTCCCACTATTTGCAGTCACTATTTATGAACGACCATTTACATTAGTTAAGTAAAAGAGTTAAACCCTGTTGTACGACAACATAAATGATAGAACCAAAGGCTAAGAAAATTTTTATTGAACTAGTTCTAAGTAGCATCGTTTCATTTTTTAGGTAATATAGTTCCATCCTTGCATAGTGAATTTGATGCGAAATATACATTATTGCATTTTGCGGAGTACATATTGACACGGGTCTACTACCATTAGTTGTGTTCATATGATTTTCTTTTTCCGTACCTATGTTAATGCTTACACGATGTGCTTCACGACAAACTTTGACCCCATAAATGATGCATGTACATGATAATAGTTCAACTCTTAGGAGCACCAAATGACTATCATCATCGATAGATGTTATGTGTTTGGTTGTTCTTCTAGATTCTTATCTTGTAGTAATGCAGTATTATGAAAGTGACATAATTGTGTATTTTTAAATATTAAATTTTTTATGGTATTAAAGGCGGGGATGAAGATTTGAAACCTGATGATACGAATGTACTTTGACATGTTTCAACGGTGAGATGTCGGACAATTGTGCAACTTCACAGAGTTGGGTATTTGGTTCTGCAAATTGGGTTGTACCTTGCACGTAGTGGTTCATCAACATACTACGTAAAAATGTGTCTCATTATTTGCGTAAAGTACTTGACAATTCTCGCAGCATGTTCCGTAAGTAGGAGAACATGTGGAAAAAAGGAGCCATCCGAAATTCGTTAGGGGTGGAAATAGGGATAGATTGTGACGACTTGGGTCAAATCTCGAGGCTTTTTCTCGAAGATCGAGTCAAATTCTGATTCTGAGTCCGAATAAGCCGAAATATACTGGCCAAAAACCAACATGGGTAGTCCACAATTTCACCACAAGCCCACAAAATATCATGATTTATTGATGCATTTAGTAGTATTATTATGACTTATAAACTGAACTAAAGTCTCAAACCTCCTCGATATGGGACTGAAGTGTTTAAAACTCCCCCACTTAAGATCCCGACGTGGGGTACAAATAAAAATCTCCTCGATTTGTACAAATGTAAAATCCCATATTTTTATTTTTATTTTATTCTTTGATATTTAATAATTTTTATTTAGATAATTATTTTTAATTAGAACTTTTCGTATAAGTTATTTTTGTTTTGAATAATGATAAGATTTGTTATTATGGAAAGAAGCATGATAAGATTTTTGAGAATTGATATCCTTTTATTTATGTAAATTGTGTGTAATAAAATATTTTATTTTAGATATTACTTGGAGAGGTTGTGTAATTATTAGGAGTAAATTTTAACATTAACTTATTAAATTTAGGTTTTACGGGTATAAGAGCAAGTCCAACAGCTTACTTATATCATGTCATAACCTTAAATATAAGTAATTTAGCAAAAAATGGTGCTCCAACAATGTCCTAGTGGTTACCTAAATCACTAGGACATCCATCTCATTATCTATTAATAGGTAACCACTAGCCATTACCTATTCAATTTCCAAGAATAAAAAATTCACTTCCCTCCTTTTTCTACATTTCTTTTCTCTCTCTTTCTTCCACTCATTTTTCTCTCTCTTTTCAAATATATTATTATAATAATAATAGGGAATGAATATAAGTAATATTGTTGGAGTTCGTACAAGAAATCAAGTCTCTAAATCACTAGAACACATTATTATATAATATTTATAAGTAACCAACTAGGACATTGTTGGAATTGCTCTAAGTACCCATTATAGAATAGTAAAAAGGCTGTACAAATTCGTCTCTTACTGGTATGTTTTTCGGCTGTCTTTTGCAATATTAAAATGCGAGCAATGTGTTTTTATATATGTTACTAATTATATCTGTTTCTCATCATTTTGGTTAATCTTTAATTGTGCCATGATATTTTGTTTAAATTATTATTTAGTGGTAGTGTTAGAGCATCTCCAACGGTGTTGGCTAAAATCGTTAGCTAAAATAATATAAAATGCTGATTATGTAAAATTTGCTGAACCTGTAAGATATTGTGTTCCAATGGAGTTGGCTATACTAGTTGACTATATTTTAAAAATAGAATGTTATTATTATTTCAAGTTATTAAAAATAGAATATATGATTTGAATATGGTAATAATTGATGTGGAGTTTTACTACAGGTCCATAGGGGTTCGACAAAAATAGCCAACATGGAGAGGTTGGCTAAAATTTTAGCTAACAGTTTTATCCCATTGGAGCGGATTTTTTTTTACACATTATCTAAATTTTTTATTTATGGCAATCCACCTATGATTTTAGCTAAGGGTTCTCCACCATTGGAGATGCTCTTATGTATGGATTTGCATGAATCGATGATTAGTTTAATTGGCGGAGCATAACTACCGTGTACCACCGATAACTAAGAGTAGTAGTAGAATTAAGTAATTCATTTTTGTTGTTATCACTGTTAAGATTTCTTTTTCTTTTTAGTTCTTGTTAATTAGTATTAATCTCTATGCGTATGTGATTTTAGATTAGTACTTGATTTCTTAGTTTTAGGTGGAATATGCATGAAACTTGTATATGCATGCATGATGTCGTTTGAGTATAAACAAAATATTGATTTATGTGATAAATGGTAAAATAATGGATGATTAATTTGTAAGTATACAGATCGGCTATAATTTGCATATTAATTGATCAACTGACAACTGGTCAAGTTTTCATGTACTGGACTTTAACTCCACGTTGGTTTCTTTTATATATTATTTGTGTTAATATGTCCCAAGGTCTGGCAAGTTTATTTGTATATGTTAATTCTATCTGCTTCATTAAATGTTAATTTGAAATTAAAAATTAATTGTTTTGTGTCTTGTTGAAATTATTTTAGGATTTGTTCGTCTTTAATTTTGGTGTTCGGTCACTTTTGAGGTAAGTACTTTTGGTTTACTTTTATTTTCGGAAAAGATATTTTGACTCTACTTTAAATTTCATATAAAATATAAGAATATTGTTTCGAACTATATAAGATATAAGAATCGATAATCTTCGAATCTGTAACGCCCCCAAATCCGGGGTCAGAAGATTTGGTCGTCACAAAAAATCTCAATAATACATCACCTGTTCAATCTTAAACTTTCACCTGAAATTGTTAAACAACTGAAATGTAGCATCTGCGACCCAAACTATACCAAGATCTTTTAGGTTATAGTGCTGGAAACAAGAATCCAAAAATTCCATTAAATAAAATTTTCTTCTTTACAACAATTCTCTTTGCGTAAATTTTATAACACTAGTATAACTTCGACAAGAAGTATACCAGGCATACTAATCTTATACAATATAGTATTTAATAGAAATCAACTTTATAAAATAACCTTACACTAGCTCCAAATATTCCGGATCATAACATCTTCACGCTAACATCTTTTCCCTTCTCTGTCCAAGCTACGCAGATAACTCTCGTCAATTTACCTTCTTACTGAAAGGCTAAAATGCGAATAAAACAAGTATGAGCGAAAGAAATGCTCAGCAGGTGGGTTATCACAATACAATAGGATAATTTTCAAAATAAGAATGAGCTTTTCGAATAACTAGATCTTTGGTTTGAACATTTATGACTTCCAAAACTTTTAAAACAATTTTGATGTTTCGCAATAATTTTTCATTCAACTTTTAGCAACTGCATAATTTAAAACTGAAGGAATTTATATAGGCCGCCATAGTTATCCGAACAAAAATGAATACAAGAGTATGTAGAAAACAGGATATAAATGCAGATCAGTAATTTTGAATACGATAGTTTTAAAAAAAATACAGCTTTTGAAGGCAACAGTTATATCTCATAAATCTTTTGAAAACAACAGTTCTGTCAAAGCAAAACATTTCAGTCATCTCATTTTTCTTGTTCAATCAACATTATTCTCAAATAAATTGAAATTCATTCGACGCTACGAGCTAAGCCGATGATCAGTCGCTCAAAGCTCGCCAACCTTACTGTGGTACACAGCAGGCTCACTACACACGAAGGGATCTCAGGCATTCATTAGCCCCAAAAGCACTTATTGACATTGGCCAAAATTCATCTCATTGGACCGGCGCACGGCCTCTTATGCAACCATTCCAATTTACCTCGGGTTCATATAAACCCTAATTTTTCAAAAAATCTCATTTTACCCTTATCGGGCTCAC
The DNA here is from genome assembly GCA_030848705.1 of Heracleum sosnowskyi. Lineage (NCBI taxonomy): Eukaryota > Viridiplantae > Streptophyta > Magnoliopsida > Apiales > Apiaceae > Heracleum > Heracleum sosnowskyi. The sequence continues at coordinate 81,340,798 of CM061236.1, read as the reverse complement.
AAATTTCAACATTCAAAATTTGTGACATCTCAACTCGTATCTTCAAATCAGCATGTTTGATTAAAAGTCTCGTATAAAATTCAGAAAATTTGAATTTCTAAATCAACTCATCTCAATAAATATGTTTTTCCCCAATCAATTAGGATTTGCAACATTTCAGCTCAATACTTTCACATCATGATATTTGTAAAAAGGAACTTGTATAAGTTCAGTATTTATAACTTCAAATCAATTCGTTTAAACATCTCAGCCATATTTTGAAACAGTTATAAAACTGAATAAAAAGTCTGAATAAATATTCGTGGACTTAGCAATTACGTAAGGCTGAAGTAATACGACTTCCTTTCTCTTTGGTTTCGTGGCATCATAATTCTTTTTCTCGATCATTTATGGATATGACATTCTTGTAGTTGTCACAAGTCTGATTCCCCGAGAGCGAATTCGTGTGTCTATTTCTATAGTCCAACATAAACACTACTTTAATCTCTAGAGTACGATCATTAGGTAAGTTAATTCAGACGCATTAACTATTCCTACCAATATCTCTGTTGAAAGAAAATACTTGGAAATGTCCCCTATGAGTTTTGACGCTACCTTGGTGTTAAATCGCCTCACAAATAAACCAACCAGTCGTAAACAATACTTCATCCATCTCCAACTTCTTTCATTTAACATATTTCGGTAATCTGACTCGTCTCGTCCAATAGCCTCTGTCCATAGATAACAATATTTCAATTGATAGAATAGTTACGATTGACTAAATAAATGATTTACGTATCACGCTCGTCTAAAATCTCCATAACATAAAAGTCCACATCTAAGTCAACAGTCTCGTTAATCTCATTTTCTAACAATCCTGACGAATTTCTATTCTAACTACCCCTCGTGATAATATTAGACACGAATGAAACATTTAAACAAGTCACAAAACAATTATTCATATTTGTGACTCAATAACCAGATAGTTCACATAACTTACGTAGCACATATTGGCATTTAAATGAAATAAATAAATCACACAAGTCATGTAACATTCAAGAAATAATTTTAGAAGAATATTCGACTCTCGTTTTAAAAGAATTTAATCGTAAAACATTTTTAGATCGAAAATAATTAGTCAACTAATAAAATTAATCAACCAATTATAACTAATTAAACAAATATTGGAGGATAAAACTCATTAAGGAAAATAATTAAACTCAATTTAAATTAATTTGATTTAATTAATAATTAATTAATAAAATTAACTGATTAATAAATTAATAAATCAATTAAATAAATAAATTATTAATTAAAATAATTAAAATAATTAAATTTAATCAATTTTGAAATTAAATAAATATAACTTGAATTTACTAAAAAGATTTAAATAAAGAAATGAATTTTTAGAATTTAAACTAATTTTTGAATTTTTTTGAAAAATAAACTCCAGAAACACTTTTCAGAAAAGGAATTAGGGTAATTTTGGATCGAAACCGGGTCGAGGTTGGATCCCAAAACGGGTCGCCAAGAACACGGTGGGTCGCCAAGAACACCACCAAATTCCAGGAGGTTCCGGCCACCTCCTCGGACTCCGGCGAGCATAAAACCATACGAAAACATAGGGCTTTCACCGGGAATCACATAATTATCCCAACCCACTATTAATCTAACAAAATCATGCAACAATTCGGCCGGAATTTAACCAAAGAAACTCGCCGCCGGCGGTTCTATCAAAATCCGGCCAACCACAAACCGAACCCAACCTCAACAATACACACATGTACTCACTCAGAATCTCGCAATCTATCTATTGGTATAAACATCATCAAAAACTAATCATCCTAACTAAAAATCCGGCCACCTCCAAAACATTTCCGGTGACTTTTAAAAATTCGATCTACTACGATTTACAACACCAACAGCAACAAATATGGTATCAAAACACTCCTTGTAACCTGTACAATCTATTCCAATCATCAATTAACAAGAATAATCAAGAATAAAGATTATCCCCAAATTTAATTAAAATTCGAAATTATAAAAATTGGGCAAAACTCAACGAAGCATACCCATACGAAATTGATGGTAGATTCAGATAGAGGGTGAAGAGAGCTTCGATTCGACTACTAGAGCGTTAAAATCGGACTCCGTTAACGCCTTCAAATTTGAGTTTGATCTTGAAGAACACGAAGAACACAATTTGGGGATTTTTCGGTATTTTACAGATTTTAACTAATTTTTCGATAAAAATAATTAACGAATAAGCTATTTATATTAAACGGAAAATAATACCTCAAACTACATTTTTGGATCAATATTGATCCATTGGATCATTTTTAATTCGAATAAAGCGTACCGGTTACGAAACGATAATCATCAAGAATATATGGATAATTACGAGAATAATTTAATAATATATATACGAACCAAAATATATCTATAACGAATGTTCAAGAATATTTCTCACTTCAATGAATGAAATATTGGTACGAACGATATACCAATTTCCCGAATGATTATAAAACGAACTAAATTTTCTTTTCGATAATTAAAATAAAACGAAATAAAATAACATCCTCTTAAAATAAATTCTAATCATCACAAATATTCACATAGCATCCCAAGGACACATATTTGACCATTTAACATCAAATATTAACACGTAGTTTTCCCGGCTCTTACAGAATCCCTAAGTCTCTACGTTTCGAACCCGTTCTTAATTTACGCTATAGTTCCGGAACTAGCCTTAGATACTTTTAGTAGGCGCACAAGTATGCAACTTTAGATACCTATTAAGGGCGCATTGTTGGTCCTCGTGTATTGCAGAAGGGGGGGGGGGATGAATGCAATACTGATAAAATTCAATCTTAATTTCAACAACTAAAACCAAGATTAAGTGTTATCAGTAATATAAATGCAATCACTAAACAGTGTGTAGTAAAGACAAGATTCACAAAATAAATGTTTTATTTATTTTGCAAAGTGTTGCTACAACCTCAAGAGAGAATTCTTGAGCTTCGGTTTCTCCAAGACACTTGCTTATCTTCTTTTTATCTCTAGAATGAATTGATAGTAGGTATAAGACTAATCCTATCACTATCAGTCACGGGTTTGTGAAGCTGCTGTCATTGTCAAGTGGCAGCTTCTTACATATTGCCTTACCCATGTGACTTTCCTAAATTGCTAACCTGTCAGATAAACATTACAAAGAAAGCAACCTAGATTCATTCTATTTCCAGCTAAAACAATTCAGCAAATAATGACTTGTCCTTGCTCTTGAATTGATTCGCTTTTGTTTTGCAGTGCTTGAAGCTTCTGTCGTAGTCTTGCAGACTTGGTGCAGCTTAGGGATACTGCATCACGCCTGTTTCTTGAACATTGAAACTGTCACGGGATTTGACCGAGAAAGATACCTAGAACAAGGATCTTTATCGAGACAGTCACTTTTGCCACAAAGCTTGCTGTCACAGGAATGTTCTTTTGGTGACAGTATGAGTTCCCCGCATAGAATGCTGTCGAGGATTCCAAACTTGCTGTCGAGGGCTAAAGTTGATGTCGCGTAGTCTTCCGCCAATGTTGCTGTCAGAGTGAATAGGCTGTCGTGACTTGCAACATTCTGTCTTCTTGTAATATTACTGTCACAGCTCTGGGACAGTAACCTTTATTCATGCTGTCATCTAAAATGCATTCTTTGAGGCTTGAACACACAAGTGAACTTCTTTCAAATTACACAACTAGAATAACATTACATACTGATTACAAGAACATACTTTGGCTGTGACAGTATGTTCTACTTAATTAAAAAATTAAGTACATACAAAGTTAAGTTGTTTCTATGCTATCACCCATAAATCCCAACAATCTCCCCCAATTTGTTTTTATGGAAAATAACAACAAATTTACAATATGTGCTGACAACTTAACTAACAAGATCAGAATGGATTAAGAATTTTTACTTAGCTTGAGATTTCCTCTTCTGTCTTGCTACATCCTCTCTTCTGAGAGCTTCTACCAAGCAGCCTCTTAGACCTTCTATAAGAGAAATTTCAGCAACAGTAACTGCAGCATCCTCTACTTCTTCAATGATCTTCTTTATGGAAGGAGAGAGGAGAGAGCTAGCATCCCTGAGATTCAGCCATTGCTCTATATCATATGGATAGGTTCTGAAGTAAAGTTCTTCATGAATGAGCTTGAATCTACTTCCAGGATAAGCATTGAGAGTCCTTCTCCTTTGCTTGTCCAGCTTTGAGTCTTCTCCTTTTCTTCCTTCCAATAATTTCTCTATTTCATCCGAACAAATCTGCTCCAAGGGATGAATTGATCCAGCTACCATATACTGTAAATCCTTCAGAGTGGTTGTTTTAAGCTTATGCAAGCTGCAAACATAGATTTCTTCTTTTAGGAACTTGACTCTTAGGGGATTTTCCAGCATACATGGTTGATAATTTGGAGCTTCACTTTCTGCCTTGTTAGAGGCCTTGTGTTTTTCCATTAGTTCAGCTTCCTTCTTATCAAGCTCTGACTGAGTTTGAGAATATTCAGAAGATTCAGGTCTTTTGCTTGGCTTGGGTTGCCCTTCCTGAGTTGGTTGGGCTTGCCCTTTTTCTGTGGGTGAATCAACAAACTCATAGTACCAGTGATATGGTATAGGAGAAGCTTGGAGATCAGTTAGAATATCAGCATCATCAAAATCTGCAAAGTTGTAGCCAAATTTCTGATAAAATTCAGCATCCCTATCTGCCTGATATTTCAGAATATGTTCCATGACAGGCTCTGGAACATTTTCATAGCTCTCCAGCAACTCTACCATTCTTTCCAGGTAGAAGAAGTCAATTCTTCTTTTATCTATGGTTGACGTGCTGGTCTTGGTTGATGTGGCTACCAGATTGAAGTCCTTGTCAACCTTGGCAGACCTTGATTCTTCCACCACAGAATGTACTCAGAGACCTCTTGATTTGCATCCAGCTTTACCTCAGCACTCTTAATTTCTTTTGATTGCATCTGTTGAACTTTAAGACTGTTGGGAGGAATTGATTGAATTGGCTTCCTAAGATTTCTGCCAAATCCAGTGGCCTTTTCCTTTCCTGAGTACTTGTGCTTCCCTGCAGGTTTCTGTCTAGAAAACCATGCATTTGCTTTGGCTTTCAGTCTTTTGGGCTTGACAGTAGCTTTGGCTTCATCCTTGACAGAACCTTCCTTGACAGTACCTTTGTCGACTGCATCTTCCATGATAGCATCTTCTATGACAGTATCCTTGTCGACAGTACCTTTGGTGACAGCATCTTTTTCTGCATTTATGCAGTCAATAGCACATCTAAGAATGCTTGCCTCCAAAGCTTCCAGTATTCTTGTCTCCTCTTCATCTGTTGCACCAGCATCTTTCTTTTCTTGACTAGGAGTTTCTTCATTGCCTTCATTCTGAGATTGAATACCAGTATTCCCAGAATTACTTCCACCAGCATTTCCAGAAGCTTCACCACCTCCAACCTCACCATCATCATCATCATCATCATCATCATCATCCTGAGGAGGAATGTTATAGAGGCAACTTCCACCTTGATCATTTCTTTTGGCATTGGCTCTAGTGATTAGCTCCTTCATTCTAGCTCCCAGTGCCTTGTCTCTCAATACCAGCATTTTGTAGATCACTTGAACATCATGAACTCTTCCTGGATTGGCATTTGAACTGAGTATTCCATCTAGTACTTTCAGAATTGACTTGGTTTCCATTCTGGATGGGCTACCCAAATTCATGAAGCTGTTCCTTCTTGTGCCATCCTTAGTTTTAGATCTGTAGAAAACACTTGGTGGATTTGAGTAGACTTCAGGTAGCTTCTGTGTGATCAGGTTCTGGATTTGCATATCCAGTATTTCATTGAATGGTGTTTGAGTTGCCCTGATTTTTCCCTTCAAAGCACACAAAACCTTTGCTGGCAGACTCTGCAATAATTGCATTGTGATGAAATAAGATATGCCAGAAGTTAGATAAATACTTACAGCCCATATTTTCTCATCATTCACCATTACACTGACACTGGTGATTTGATCCTTTAACAGTTTTGTGGTGTTGGTTGGACGGTTGCTTGGAGCATTCATTGCTTCTCTCACCAAACTGCTAAATTCACTGTCATGGTTGTGTAATGTGCTCTCCCTGTAATCCACCATTAAAACATTGGCTTCTTCTTGATCAAATTCAGTGCCATTTGACCACATAATTCCTTTCTGGATGGATTCAGGCAGTTTCCCTTTACCTTTCCCAAGCTTGTTTTGTTCATCCATTTCTCTCCATTTCTTCTGTAGAGCAGTTTCTTGATTTGCTGAAGTTGGTTCTCTAATTGTCACAGGAGGCAAAATTGGGTGTCTAGATGCAGGTCTTCTTTGCATTGCATCATGAGTTGCCTTTGACATTAACACCTGTTCACCATCCAATTCAACTTCAACAAGATCTTCAGCTTTATCCTTTGGTTGTTCACTGCTTTGTTTGACTTGCTCCCCCTTAGTCATTGCTTTCCTTTTAACTCCTGAAACTTGTTTTGCTCCCCCTTTGGTCTTCACAGATACTGGCTCCCCCTGAGTTCCACCTGATTCTGATCTTGCTACCTTCTCCCCCTTAGTTGAGTTGGCAGCTACTAGGTCAGTAAGGAACTGTATAGAGAGTTGAGTAGCAGCAAAACCATCAACTACCAGTTGAGAGAGAGAGTCCAGTTTGGAGTTCAAAGTAGCACACTGTCCTTCTAGAGCTTCAATCCTGTTTCCAAAATTAGCAGAGGGGCCACCAATCCTTAACCTTCTTGGAGGGGAAGGAAAAGATAGGGGCTTGGAGGCTATGGGGGTTCTCACACTCTCAGGGTGTTTTTGAGTGATCTCATCACCCCTCACAGTTTGACTCTCAAGGCCTAATGCCTGACTATTGTGGGCTCCCTCAATATCTCTCTGGACATGCTCAAGTCCCTCTCCTTTTGCCAGCTCATTTGGCTGCCTCTCATTTTTATGCTCACCTCTCTTTTCTTTTATCTCTCTTTTCTTTTGCACACCCTCACTCAACCTAGATGCATGGGTATGAGCAGTACTAACATGCATGGAAGGAGAAGATTTAGAACGTACCTTTATGAGTTTGGCAAGAGGTAGATCATCATCAGAGGCATCCTCAATGATTACAGCATCAAAATCAGGCTGAGAGGACTGGACAGGAGCTTTGGCAGGAATGTTACTGTCAGTTGGAGTCTGGACAGCAGGTTCTGGCATGACAGCAACTTTGGGATGTGGAGTGACAGTAGGTTCTGTAGTGACAGTATCTTTCTCTCCACCCATGACAGCAGCTGTGTCCAGGACAACAACATTGCCAGTGTCTTTGACAGCAACAGAGGCTGTGACAGCATCTTCCTGAAGGTAAGATGCTCCTTGGAGTTCAGACAAAGTGTTGGCTGTTTCATTTTCTGACAAAATACCACTTTGCCCTTGCTCAGTGTTTGGAGGAGTGGTGTCCATCTCACTTTGAGAAATGGGTTCTTGTGGACCACTAGATGGGGGCTCATCCATGATTGGAGATGGATGATCAAAACCTGAAGGGTTGGGACTGTCCCCTTCTCTAGGTTGTTGAGAAGAAACAAAAGAATGTGTAGGGAAGGAAGAAGGTGAAAGTGTAGCAGAGAGTGGGGGCTGATTCACAGATGAAACATGTGAACCATCAATGGGAGTAGAGAAATCCTCACTGTGCCCTAACTCACTGTGTGTTTCTACAAGTGGGGGAATCTCAGGTTGTGAACCATGAGTTTGTGCAGACTCTGTACAGGGTGCCTTGGGAGACAGGCCAATTTCAATAGATGCACCTTGTTGAGAAGGCACATCTAGGGAGGTGTTTGAATCCCTTTCAGTAGCTACAGTTTGTTGAGAAACTGCAGCTTGGCTAACAGTGGTTTTGGTCCTCCTAGCTCTCTTCTTCTTAGGCTCAGGGGGAACCACTGGGGGTTCTGTTTGACTACCTTCCTTATTTGCTGCACTAGGTGCAGTGTCTCCCTCTTGACTAACAGAGCTACCACCAACACCAGCTTCTAAGGGTCTTTTTCTGGATTCTTGCAAGGCTTCTCTTTGGGCTTTGGGAAGTCTAGAGGGCCTAGGCTGAGTGTATGGTGTTGAATGTGGGTTAACTGAATTTGGGTCTAATTCAGTTTCATTCGCAAGAGTAAAGGAAGCATAACCAGAGGGTAATGGAAGATCAGGGTTGGACACTTGATCAACCATGTGCTGAGTGAAACAAAGTGGAATATGTGCATTTAGATCCTGTAAAGATAATAGTGTGTGTGTGTTCTTTTTCAAGACAGAGCAAACCTCTACACGAGGAGCATCATTATTAAACTCACAGAAAGAATTGATGCACATCATAAGAAAGCGAGGGTAGATTGATACCTTCTTACCTATGGCAGCCCTGAGTTGTGCCATGAGGAGAGCTCCAACATTCACCTTGTATCCATGGACAAGAGAATGTGTCAGTTTCTTGATGTAGGAGGGTATCCCATTCCAGCCCGTGGACTTGGTAGAGAACACCTTGACCATGACATCAAATATCATACTCCACTCCTTCCTCAGATATTTCCTATCCATTTCACCAGACGGGTACCATTTGGTTGTTCCCTCTTCGAGAATAGGGCCTGCATACCCAATCTTCAAGAAGAGCTTCTTCAGAGTGTCATCATTAGCAAGTTGAGCAAAGTTTTGGCCTGCTTCCAGTGTAATTCCAAGAGCAGTATTGATGACCTCAGCTGTGAGAATGTATTGTTGCCCATTAATTTTGAATTGAATAGCTGGGTTTTCACCCTCAGTTTGAGCAACAGCAGTTCGCCAAAATGCCTCAAGTTTGTCTAAGTCGAGAATTGGTGTTGAGGTAATGGCTGAACGAAGATAGGACTTGTTCAAGAAAAACACTAGTCCTTTGAAACCTTCACCAGCATCGTTGGGGGAAAAGATGCCAGCAAAGTTTGTTTGAGAGAGAGACTGTTTGGGGGCCATGGAGATTTCAAGAAAAATAAGAGAGTAAGAAAGTAGCTTTTTGCTTGAAGAAAAGTATTTTGCCTTGAGTTTTGTGAGAATGATATGTCTGAGTAACTGGAGAATAAAAGGGTATCTCAAACGTTTGCACAAAAAGTGGAATTAAAGAACGTGTCTTAACCCACTCTTTTAACACGTGAGTTACTGCCCGTTATTCACTGTCAAACGTGGGATGAATATCCAATTACAACGGTCCACTATTGTTGACAGTAACCTGTGTGCTAGAAACAATCTGTTAGTAATAAGCGGTGGTGACAGTAGGTTTTGCGCGACAACAACTATGGCGCAAAAACATGCTGTCACCGTTAAGCATTTGAGTGACAGTATCCTTTAAAAGTCGTGACAAAAAGTCTTTCCCTGCTATCAAGAAGGTTGCTGTCAAGTAACACAGGACAGTATCCTTCTTAGTGACAGTAACTTAAATGGGAAATTTATTTCTGTCATGAACTTATCAGAATGCTTTACTCATACACTTAACCTAAAATTAACAGAATATGGATTTAGCAATGTAATCTTTCGAGCGCAGGTATTATGCAGTTAACACAGACAAGGAAAAACAATAAAGACTCAATAAACTCAATAACAAGAAACCTTATTCTTATTAATAAAATCATTCAATTATTACATTGATTACATCAGTCTTTGATTTTATTAACTAATTCTAAGACTTCTTTCTTGATCTTCTCTTCACTGCACCCTTCTTCCTTGAGAAGTGCCTGCAGTTCTTCCTCCTGAAGTTTCCATTTAGCCTCTTCCTTTGCTTGAGAGACTTGAGACTGTTCATCTTCTTTATGAAGCAAGTCTTCAAGTTCCTCAAACTGGACTTCTACTTCTTTTCGATTGGGAGACTCACATGAGATTTTAGGCTGGTACTCTATTCCTACTGTATTTTCCATGATTTACTTTAAAACTGAGAGCAGACTTGTGAAACCTAAGTTTAATTTATAGGCAAAACCGTCTAAGAATCAAAGTCTAATGGTCAACAGTTAGAGTACCCATACAACTACCACAAAGACAATTAATGGTCGTGTCCTCCTTTAATCCTACAGATTAATGCAAAAAGGTAGAAAGTCCAATGGATCAAACATTAATCTCTCAAACTAAACAAATAACCACATTAATGTCATACAGGGTCTGAAAAGTATGAGACTGGCACAAAATACAGACATGAATAGTCAAATCAAAACATGTTGTCACATAACAGACATAGACCAAGTAGACAGTAACTTCTCTTGACAGCAAGTTTGAAGGTGCTGTCATGAGCTTCAAAAAGAATTGAAAATTTAGAAACCTTAGTAAATTAACATACCAGATTCAGCATTCCCAATTCACTTACCAACCTGTTGAAGGTTGCTTCATCCAATGGCTTAGTGAAGATGTCAGCAAGTTGCTTGTCAGTTGGGACATAAATCAGCTTCACAGTTCCTTGTTCAACATGCTCTCTGATAAAGTGATGTCTTATATCAATGTGCTTTGTCCTAGAGTGTTGAACTGGATTGTCTGAGATGGCTATGGCACTAGTGTTGTCACAGTAAATAGGAATTTCTCTTAACACTAGACCATAATCCAGAAGTTGACTCTTCATCCACAGAATTTGTGCACAGCAACTGCCTGCATCAATATACTCAGCTTCTGCAGTTGAGGTAGAAACTGAATGCTGCTTCTTGCTAAACCATGAGACCAATCTTCCACCAAGAAATTGACAGCTACCAGTAGTACTTTTTCTGTCAATCTTGCATCCAACATAGTCTGAGTCTGAGTAACCAATTAGATCAAATCCAGTGTTCTTAGGATACCAAAGGCCTAGGTTAGGAGTGCCTTTTAAGTATCTAAAGATTCTCTTGATGGCTACCAAGTGTGACTCCTTTGGATCACTTTGAAACCTTGCACAGAGACATGTAGCAAACATGATGTCAGGTCTGCTAGCAGTTAGGTATAGAAGAGATCCTACCATGCCTCTATAGGTGCTTGAGTCAACTTTCTTTCCTTTAGGATCAAGATCCAGACTGGTTGCTGTGGACATTGGTGTCTTTGCAGGTGATGAATCTTCCAAGTTGAACTTTTTGAGAAGTTCCTTGATGTATTTAGCTTGACATATGAAGATTCCATCAGTTTGTTGAAGAATTTGTAACCCCAGAAAGAATGACAATTCTCCCATCATACTCATCTCATATTTGTTGCTCATGAGATGGGAAAACTTCTCACACAGCTTCTCATTTGTAGAACCAAAAATGATGTCATCCACATAGATTTGTACCAGAATGATGTCCTTGCCATGATGCTTGTAGAAAAGTGTCTTGTCCACAACTCCTCTGGTAAACTGGTTTTCCAAAAGAAAGGTGGAAAGTGTGTCATACCATGCCCTAGGTGCTTGCTTTAGACCATACAAAGCTTTGAAGAGTTTGTACACAAAATTATACATTCCAGCATCCTCAAACCCTGGTGGCTGTTCCACATACACTTCTTCTTCCAGCTCTCCATTTAGAAAGGCACTTTTGACATCCATCTGAAATACTTTGAAGTTGCAGTGTGCAGCATAGGCTAGAAAGATCCTTATAGCTTCAAGTCTTGCAACAGGTGCAAATGTCTGATCATAATCTATTCCTTCCTGTTGACAGTAACCTTTAGCCACTAGCCTTGCTTTGTTTCTTGTCACTAATCCATTTTCATCAAGCTTGTTTCTGAAAACCCACTTGGTCTCAATAACTGACTTTCCCTTAGGTCTTGGAACCAATTTCCATACATTGTTTCTTTCAAACTGATTTAGCTCTTCTTACATAGCTATCACCCAGTCAGAATCCAACAATGCTTCATCAGTTGTCTTGGGTTCCATTTGAGACAGGAAGCATGAGAACATGCTGTCAGCAGAGACTTTGTTCCTTGTCCTCACTCCAGAATTAGGGTCACCAATGATAAGGTCATTTGTGTGATCCTTGTTCCACTTGGTGATTCTGGGCAAGCTACTTGATTGAACAGGAACATTTGCTTCAGTTTGTTGAGTTGAATGCTCACTAATTCCATTGTCTTCACCATGTTCTTCATTGTCTCCAGAGTCATCACTGTTCTGAATGTTTGATGTTATGGTGTGTGATTGAGCTGGAGTTTGGTTGACAGTAGTGGTATTGACAACATCTTTGTCAACTTCAACAATTTGAGTGAAGCTAGGTTCTTCATCCACAATTTCCTCAGCTTCCAAGTATCCTTGATTCTCAAATCTGAGTGTCTGCATCTTTCCTTCTTCATGCAGTCCTGGAAACTTGGTTTCATCAAATGTGACATTAACACTTTCTTCAATAATCCCGTGTTCCATAACATAAACTCTATAGGCAGTCCTTTCTGTGCTGTAACCCATGAATAGTCCTTCAAATGCCTTGGTGTCAAATTTTCCTTTCTTCTCATGATTGTCCTTCATCATAAATCATTTGCTTCCAAACACATGAAAATATTTGACAGTAGGTTTCTTTCCAGTTAGCAGACAGTAAGGTGTGCTTGCATGAGTTTTGTTAATCATGGTTCTGTTTTGAGTATAGCAGGCTGTGTTGATAGCTTCAGCCCAGAAATATGTTGGCAGTTTAGCATCATGCAACATAGTTCTAGCTGCTTCAATGAGAGTCCTGTTCTTTCTTTCTACAACTCCATTCTGCTGTGGAGTCCTTGCAGCAGAGAATTGTTGTACAATTCCTTCATCTTTACAGAAATTTCCAAGTGTGGCATTTCTGAATTATGTACCATTGTCACTCCTCAAGATTTGAAATTTTGAGTTTGGAGTTCTATCAAGGACTCTGACTTGATCAATAATCACTTGAGCAGCTTCATCTTTGGATTCAAGGAATTTCACCCAAGTGTACCTTGAGTAATCATCCACCATTACTAAGGCATACCTCTTTCTGGCCATAGATGGTACATTGACTGGCCCAAAAAGATCCATGTGAATTAACTTGAGTGCTTCTATGTTGGTGTTCAGTTTCTTGGACTTGTGCACAGCTCTCCTTAGTTTGCCCATTTGACAATCTTCACACAGTCCTTCTTGACAGAATTCCTGTTGGGGCAAACCTCTCACTAACTCTTTCTTCATTAAAATGTTCATTGTCTTGAAGTTGAGATGTGAGAGCTTCCTGTGCCAAAGCATACTGTCACCAACAGTAGCCTTACTGTAAAAACAGTAAACTTTATCCTTCTTTGTTGAGCTTAAGTCAGCAACAAACAAGCTTCCTTTTCTGACCCCTTTTAGTGAGAGGCTTCCATCCTTCTTGTGATAGATGTTGCACATCATCATATCAAAATCAACCTTAAATCCCCTGTCACTGAATTGGCTGACACTGAGTAGGTTGTGCTTCAATCCATCCACAAGAGAAATATCTTCAATGACAACATTTCCAATTTCCAGACAGCCATTACCCACTGTGTAACCTTTGCTGTTGTCTCCAAAGGTTATGATTGGGCCAGCTTTCTCTACATAATGTGATAGCAGGGCTTTATCACCTGTCATGTGTCTTGAGCAACCACTGTCAATAATCCACATGACTTGATTTTTCTTCTTACCCTGCAAAACAGAATGTTTCTAAGTTGCATATGGTACCCAATCCTTGTTGGGTCCTGCAGTTTCAGTGTTTCCTGAGTTTCTTTCAATCACAATATCACAAGCATTATCAAAAACCTCCTGTTTGACTTCTCTTTTCACCCACTTAGGTTTAGAATTGGACTTGATCCTTTTCTTAGTGGATGAAGCCTTTTTGCTGTTGCCAGCAGGCTCAGAAGTCTCAACAGTGTTCATGTATGAGCATTTTTCAGTAGAGAGAACAGGTAAGTTAAAGCATGTACTCATGGCAGTGATTTTACATGGCATACATTCAATGTTATTACAGACACTCATAGTTCTTTGCATAAGGGGGGTTCTGTGTAAGTTACCATTGAGTTCAGTAGCATTGATCTTATCCTCAACTGGTTTCTTACAAACATGTGTTAAGTGATGTGTACATCCACAGTTATTGCATAGTTTTCTAGAGGCACCTCCAACATTAGTGTATCCATTTCCTTTATTGACACCTACCTTACCATTCCTGTTCTTAGACTTGGGAGTTACTGGATTGACAGTATGTTCAGAAGTTGCTGTCGAACTTTCCTTGACAGTATCCTTTATTCCTACTGTCTTGACAGAAGGTTTGAAAGTTACTGTCTTGGAACTGTTCTTGACAGTATCTTTTAAAGATTCTGTCTTGCCAATTGTGACAGCATCTTTTGAACTTACTGTCTGATTGCTAGGTAAGCTTACTGTCTTGGTCATTGTGACAGTATTCTTTCCATCCTTGGATGTGCTGTCAGCACCTTCATTCTCATCAAGAATTTCTTGTTTGATGAGCATGGCTTCTTCATCAAACTCAATTTCAGCAGCTTTGAAAATAGGAGTTTTAACTTTCTTGAGGATGGTGGGTTTGACAGCAGCATCTCCAGGACAATCTTGAATCACAGTTTCCTTTCCAGGTCTTCTACCATATGAAAAACCTATACCAACAGACTGATTTTCTGTATGCTTATCATTGTAGTCCTGAACTATCTTTGATGAGTTTCTATAAGCCTTAATCTTAAATTCATTTTCAGCAATCTCATTCCTCAGGAATTCCTCAACCTCTTTAGCACATTTTAATTCATTTTTAAGTCTAGCATTCTCCTGAGCTAAAGAGCCTAGTGAACTGGTTTTGAGAACAAGAGAATCATTTTCAGACTGTAGTGTTTCATTTATCTTACTTAGCCTAGAGATTTCCTCATTAGCAACAGATAAGCTAGTATAAACATTGAACATTTCAGCACTTAAGTCTTTAATGGTTTTCTTATACTCATCAATGGACATATCAAGTAGGACAAGTGAGGGTACCTGACTTGAGGATGTTGATGCTGCTTCATCAGTGCTAGCCATGAGAGCTAGGTTGACATATTCTTCTTCTTCCTCATCATCAGAATCATCCCAACACTTTCCTTCAGCCACATAGGCTCTACCTTGATTCTTCTTGGAGTATCCACCAGTTCCTTTCTCATATCTTTGAACCTGTTTGGGTCTTTTGCATTCAGTAGCAAAATGACCAGGTTCACCACAGTTGTAACACTTGAATTTTGATCTATCCACAAATCCAGTTTTGTATCCTCCTTTGGTTGAACTTCCCACAGCAGCCTTTGATGAACTTCCTTTGTTGAACTTGGATGCTTGGCCTTGAGGCTTGTATGACCTATCCTTCTTGAACCTGAAGTTCTTGAACTTTTTGGCCATGTAAGCCATAGTAGGGTTGTCCATGCTTTCCAGTTCCTCCATTGTGTAGAAATCTTCATCTTCCACATCTTTGAGCTCAAGTACCACTTTCTCATCATCTTCAACCACCTCTTCTATCTTCAGGGTTTGTGCAGGGGTTGGTTGTGTGATTTGAAGTACTTCACTTGGCTGTGTGATCCTTGGCACATGTGCTACTAGGGCACTTGACATGTTAGCCATCTTGTTCCTTGTTCCACTTTGTATGGCTCTCTTTTGAAAGAGTTCAAGTTCATAAGATTTCAGAATACCATAAAGTGTCTCAAAGGTTATATTGTTGAGATCTCTTCCTTCTCGTATGGCTGTTGTCTTGTGTTCAAGGTGATCAGCCAGTGTGAGCAGGAACTTGACATTCAATTCTTTTATGTCATAGTACTTTCCATGTATCTGTAGTTCAGTTAAGAGCTTACTGAACCTTTCAAACATGGAAGTTAAGTCTTCACCAGGCTTGGCCATGAATGCCTCATATTGAGATATCAGTATTTGCCTTTGGTTGCCCTTAACCTCTTCACTTCCTTCACATAGTAAGGCTAACCTGATCCACATCTCCTTGGCTGATGTGCAGCTTATCACACTTCCACACATGGCTTTATCCAACATGAGAGAATCGATCAAGATGAGTTGCAAGTGATCATCTAGCACCATTTTCTCCTTTTCAGGTTCCAAAATTTCCGAGGGATCTTTGGGAACCCAATGTGCAGGAATAATTTCACCATTTACTGTTGTGGCTTCAATTTCCTTTCTTGGTATGAAAGGACCATTCTCGAGTATACATGGGTATAGTGGATTCGCAGCTTTGATGAACAACAAGATTTTTCTTTTCCAAATGCTGTAGTTCTCTTTATCAAACGCTGGGATCTTGATACTGTTTGATTTCTGCATTTTCTTCGGGATCTCAGATATGTATGTTAATCTGAAAGCTCTGATACCAGTTGTTGGTCCTCGTGTATTGCAGAAGGGGGGGGGGGGGGATGAATGCAATACTGATATAATTCAATCTTAATTTCAACAACTAAAACCAAGATTAAGTGTTATCAGTAATATAAATGCAATCACTAAACAGTGTGTAGTAAAGACAAGATTCACAAAATAAATGTTTTATTTATTTTGCAAAGTGTTGCTACAACCTCAAGAGAGAATTCTTGAGCTTCGGTTTCTCCAAGACACTTGCTTATCTTCTTTTTATCTCTAGAATGAATTGATAGTAGGTATAAGACTAATCCTATCACTATCAGTCACGGGTTTGTGAAGCTGCTGTCATTGTCAAGTGGCAGCTTCTTACATATTGCCTTACCCATGTGACTTTCCTAAATTGCTAACCTGTCAGATAAACATTACAAAGAAAGCAACCTAGATTCATTCTATTTCCAGCTAAAACAATTCAGCAAATAATGACTTGTCCTTGCTCTTGAATTGATTCGCTTTTGTTTTGCAGTGCTTGAAGCTTCTGTCGTAGTCTTGCAGACTTGGTGCAGCTTAGGGATACTGCATCACGCCTGTTTCTTGAACATTGAAACTGTCACGGGATTTGACCGAGAAAGATACCTAGAACAAGGATCTTTATCGAGACAGTTACTTTTGCCACAAAGCTTGCTGTCACAGGAATGTTCTTTTGGTGACAGTATGAGTTCCCCGCATAGAATGCTGTCGAGGATTCCAAACTTGCTGTCGAGGGCTAAAGTTGCTGTCGCGTAGTCTTCCGCCAATGTTGCTGTCAGAGTGAATAGGCTGTCGTGACTTGCAACATTCTGTCTTCTTGTAATCTTATTGTCACAGCTCTGGGACAGTAACCTTTATTCATGCTGTCATCTAAAATGCATTCTTTGAGGCTTGAACACACAAGTGAACTTCTTTCAAATTACACAACTAGAATAACATTACATACTGATTACAAGAACATACTTTGGCTGTGACAGTATGTTCTACTTAATTAAAAAATTAAGTACATACAAAGTTAAGTTGTTTCTATGCTATCACCCATAAATCCCAACACGCATAATTATTGAACTTTAGATGTCGGTCACTGCCAAAGTGTGGCATATAAGAATAAGAATACGATCCCCGCTACTGGGAAAGTGTAGTCGTAGAGCAAGACTGTGGTATTTATAAGAATTTCGTTTCTGTTTTAAATTCTGCTTTTGTTTTAAATTCTGGATGTTTTAAAATATAAATTTTGGGCTGGATTTGTTTTTGTAAAGGTTTTTTAAATTATTATTGTTTTGAGAAAATCTGTTTTGCTAAAACACCCACTGATTTTTGAGAATATTTGTACGTCAATTTGTTACTTGTTGAGTTGTCTAGCTCACTCTTTTCTAATATTTCAGGTTTCGTACGTTGTGGAAGCTTGTTAAGAATGTGGATATGAACTTGTGATTTTCATGCTGCGTGATTTGATTCAATTATTTGGATAAGATTTATCGTGTTAGTAGAATAAATTTTGTATGTGCAAGATTATGATTATTGAATTTGTGGAGCTGCGCCTCAGATTTTATTATTTAAGTTTATTGTATTTGACCATTGCTTTGACTTTCGCTATTTCATTATTTATTGAATAATGAAATGTATTTTATTTTTAGTTTTGATTTAGAATTAATAGTCCGAAAAGTCGAGCTGTTACAACAAATATATCATGTCGTGTGATTAACAAAAAGTATATGTTTCCTACAATTCAAGTTATATAGGGTTCTTATCAATAAAATGAAAAATAATACATGATACTAATAATATAATTACGTTTGACATATTTTAAAACTTTTTATGTCACATCCATTAATATCATAGATGTTAGGAATATGTTGTTCTTGATGATAATTATAAAAACACTTAGTAGATTTTGTGTTAAGTCAATTTTGTAACTGTCAACGGAATGGTATGCTTTGCAGCTTCCGTTGACAGGTAGCTCATCAACGAAATGAGTAATGTAGCAATTGCACTATACAATACTTCACTACTTGATAGACAATTGTTGTAGGTATTAGATAGGTTTTCTAAGTCATGTTGACTAAGTACTAGATAGGCAAAATAGGTTGGATAATTGTAAATGTTAGATCAGAATTCAATGATCGTCAGGATCTAGACTCAACTGATCAGGATTGCTGACGTCATCAGTAATGCATGGTTATCAGGATTGCATGATCGTCAGAATCAGGATACATATCAGGACTGGGATCAGGATTGATCATCAGGACTGGAAGCTGATCAAGATTCCTACTTCGAGTTATATTTGGAGTCTAGTTAAATAAGGATATTTATTTTGTCGGTTCCTGGTCTGTAGGAATGTAGCTATCGATTTAGGATATGTTTCAATCTTTGTAATTGATTAGGACTTATCTTGTAATTGATAGAGAAGCTGTGTAGTATATAAACACAGTTTAGGTTTCGATTTATGTACAACGTGTACGAGAAAATAATCGATCACACACACGAGTATTTGTGTAACCTAGCAGCTCTCAAGAACATCAGAATTTCTTGAGATAGTTTGTAACAGTTTTATATCAGATTTAATAAAGCTGTTATTGTTCTTTCATATTTGTGTTATATACTTGAATAAGTCGAGAATCTATACAATTGTATTCAACCCCCCTTCTACAATTGTTATTTACTGGGCAACAATTGGTATCAAAGCAAACTGATTGAAATTTGAATCAGATACGATCTAAGATGTCGACAACCAAGTATGAGAGCATGAAAATTCCCATCCTGAAGAAATCAGAATATCCAACATGGAAGGTAAAGATGCTGATGTACCTGGAGGCTATGGATCCTGATTATTTGGACAGGATTCGTGATGGACCATATATTCCTACAAGACTTGTAGAACGAACAGAAACTGTACCTGAACATTATGTGGTCAAGGCCAAGAGTGAATGGACTCTAGAAGAAAAAGCTCATGTATTGAGGGAGCCAAAGATAAAGAATATCCTGCACAACAGTCTTGATGCTGTCATGTCCAACAGAGTGATTGCATGCAAGTCTGCAAAAGAAATCTGGGATACTTTGGAAACTCAATGCCAAGGATCTGAATCTGTCAAGAAAAACAGAAGGGCTCTTTTGATTCAAGAATATGAACAATTCGATGCTAGACCTGATGAGAGCCTGACTGATTTATATGATAGATTTCTGACACTCTTGAATAATCTATCTTTAGTTGGCAAAGAGTATGAAACTGAAGATTCAAACACCAAGTTTTTAAGAGCTTTACCAGAAGAATGGGATACTCAAACTTCGATCATCAGACATCAGTATGATCTCAACATTGTGTCTCTTGATGAAGTCTATGGAATGCTAAGAACCCATGATCTTGAGGTTCAACAGAGAAAGAACAAGAAAATCAGCAAGGCAAAGGCTATTGCCTTGAATGTAGAAGCAAAATCAAAAGAAAAAGCTGTGGAGGTCTCTAGAAGGAAATCAAGATTAATTGAGTCAGATCCTGATGACTCATCGTCAGATACTGATGGCAATCCTGATGCCAATACTGATGATGACTCTTCTGACTCAGACATGGAGAAGATGGTTGCCATGATTGTCAGAAGCTTCAAAAGGATGAAGTTCAGGAAGGCTAGAAGACAAGGCAACTTCCAGAAAAAGGCCTTTAATGCTGACAAAGACAAATATATCAAAAAGGACAGCAAGGGTAGCAAATTTGACAAGTCAAAGGTTAGATGCTACAAGTGTAATGGAATGGGGCACTTTGCTTCTGAGTGCAATAAGACTAAAGCACTCATCACTTCAAGCAAGGATTGGATGGACTCTTCTTCAGAATCTGACACTGAGGTGGTCAACTATGCCCTAATGGCCAATATTGATGAAACTGCCAGTTCTGATGATAAGGTATTAAATACGGTCTTTGATTTTGATACTGATAATGCTTCTGAGTTAAGACGTTTTCTAAAGTCATTGCATATTAGCTTTAGAAGTCAAACTGTTGAGAATACTAGGATCTTATCTGAGATGTCTGAACTTAGAAAAAGGAATGAGCTTTCAGAAGCTGAATTTTCTTGTATGCAAGAAGTACAAAAAGAATGTGATAATGCTAAACACATGCACTTAGAGATGAAATTTAAATGTACTGCTCTTGAAAAGGAACTTGAATATGCTAATGAGAAAATCAGAACCTAGACAGACTCTGGTAGAAAATTTCATGAGATTAATACCTCTAAGAATTGGAAAGAGTGTCTAGGATATAAGTCAGATGAGGATAAGAAATCGAAAGAGAAAATTGTTGTTGATGAGACAGTTAGTCCAAAAACCTATAGACATGTTATAGACAAAACCAAATCTAAGATTACTCCTGTTAATTTTGTTTTTGGTAAGGATTCCAATTCAACTTTTGAAAAGGGATCTTCTTCTGTTCAACGTGTTAAAATTGTTAAGTCTAAACCTGTCTTGAGTAAAACTACTAAGAATGTCGGTTTACTGTCTCAGAAACAACTCAAGGATAAAATCTGTGAGGTTACAGATAAGAAGAAGGAAACTACTGTCAAGAGAAACAGGAATGGTAAAGTTGGGATTAATAAAGAGAATGGTTATAAATATATCCCAAATGCACCAAGAAAGTGTTGTTATACCTGTGGTAACTCTAATCATCTTGCTATTGATTGTAATAAGAGTAAAAAGAAGGTTACTGAAATTCCTAGGTCTGATGTTAGGAATAGATCAGTATTTTATAAACCACATAATTCCTGTTTTCATTGTGGTAGTAAATGGCATTCAATATATACATGTCTAGAATACCATGACATGTACTATAACTTTTATGATCAATTACCTAAGTTTTATAATAGTGCAAATTCTGGTAAATCTAAGAATGTCAATATGAAGCATGCGTTTGTTAATACTGATACTGACAAAGCAAATCCTGATGGAGTAAATCCTGTCAGGACTGCTAAAGTCAAGAAGTCTTCTGCTGCTAAAATTAATAAATTGCATGAAAACGGAACCCAACAAGTGTGGGTTCCCAAACATTCTAACTAGTGGATTGTCATTCTGATTGCAGGGAAAAAGGAAAAAATGTGTTAGTCATGGATAGTGGATGTTCTGTGCACATGACTGGAAACAAAGCCATGTTATCAGAATATGAGGAAAAAGCTGGCCCAACTGTGTCTTATGGAGATGGCAACATTGGACAAACCTTGGGATATGGCAATATAATCATTGGAAATGTCATCATTGAAAAAGTAGCTCTAGTGAAGGGACTAAAACACAACCTGTTGAGTATTAGTCAAATCACTAACAGAGGTTATCATGTCAACTTCTATTCCACACATTGTGAAGTAGTCAGCAAAGAATCAGGAAAGATTGCATTGACTGGCTACAGGCATGGTAACATTTATGAAGCCAACATTCTCTCCAATACTGATGACTCTCCTACTTGTCTGATCAGTAAAGCATCAGTAGATGAAAGTTGGAATTGGCACAAGAAGCTTTCTCATCTCAACTTCAGCAATATCAATGAGTTGGTCAAGAAAGACTTAGTGAGAGGATTACCTAAAGCTTTGTATACTCCTGATGGACTCTGTGATGCATGTCAGAAGGCAAAACAGAGAAGGACATCATTTAAGAGTAAATCTGAATCCTCTATTGAAGAACCATATCACATGCTACATCTTGATCTCTTTGGTCCAGTCAACATCATGTCCATCAGTAAGAAAAGGTACACTTTTGTAATTGTTGATGAATATTCTAGATTCACCTGGGTGTATTTTCTGCACAGAAAAGATGAAACTCCAGAGATACTATTGGATCATGTGAGAATGATTGAGACAACCACCAAGTACAAAGTCAAGATACTGAGAAGTGATAATGGTACTGAATTTAAGAATTCAAAGATGGAAGAGTTCTGCAAATACAAAGGAATTATTCAACAATTCTCTGCTCCTGGCACACCTCAGCAAAATGGAGTAGTTGAAAGGAAAAATAGAACTCTTATTGAAGCTGGCAGAACTATGTTGGAAGAAGCTAAGTTACCTATATATTTCTGGGCAGAAGCAGTCAACACAGCATTCTACACTCAAAATCTCACATTGATAAACAGACATGGTGTTACTCCTTATCAATCTCTCAAGGAAAAGAAACCAAGTCTGAAGCATCTGCATGTGTTTGGCTGTAAATGTTTTGTTATCAGATCACATCCTGAACAGCTAGGAAAATTTGAAACAAAGGCTGAAGAGGGAATTTTCATTGGATATCCTGCATCAAGAGCCTTCAGAGTTTTCAACTTGAGAACAAGGACTGTCATGGAGTCAATACATGTATCTTTTGATGAAAAGAAGATAATTGGTTTAAATGAAGACTCACATGATAGATTGGATTTTGAAAATGAAGCTGCCAAGGAACCTGAAGAAAATGAATCAGATCCTGTCAATTCATCAGATACTGATGACCCATCAAATCCTGATGAAGCACCAAATCCTGATGGTGCTAATACTGATGATACAAATAATGGTGATACATCTAGTAGTGCAAATGTTGAGGAGGAGCAACAACAATCTACTACAGATACTGAGTCTACTCAATCATCAGGACACAATTCTTCAGATACTGATTCCAGTGATAATCCTGATAATTCATCAGGAGGAGATAACAACAATTCAGGGGGAGCTTCTAATGAAACAAATTCATCTAATCAAGATAACACCAATCCAGGGGGAGCATCTACATCAAGAAATGACTTACCACAAGCAAGGAAGTGGACTGCAAGTCATACTCATGGTTTGATTATTGGAGATCCTGATGCAGGTGTTCAGACAAGAAGTGCAACTCAAAATGAATGTCTATATAATAACTTTCTATCCAAGGAGGAGCCAAAGAAAGTAGAGGATGCACTTAAAGATGCTGATTGGGTTACTGCAATGCAAGAAGAATTGAATGAATTTGAAAGGAATGAAGTCTGGAAACTGGTACCAAGACCAAAGAATAGGTCCATTGTTGGTACAAAGTGGATTTTCAAAAATAAGACTGATTCAGATGGTGTAATAATCAGAAACAAAGCTAGGCTTGTTGCAAAGGGGTATTCTCAATAAGAAGGAATTGACTATGATGAAACTTTTGCTCTTGTTGCAAGACTAGAAGCCATCAGGATCTTTCTGGCTTATGCAGCTCATAAGAAATTCAAAGTTTTCCAGATGGATGTAAAAAGTGCTTTCTTAAATGGTGAACTGGAGGAAGAAGTTTATGTTGAACAACCTCCTGGTTTCATTGATCCAAAATATCCAAATCATGTTTACAGATTGGATAAGGCACTTTATGGACTAAAGCAAGCTCCAAGAGCATGGTATGAGACCTTAGCTCAATTCTTACTGAAAAGTGGATTCAAAAGAGGTACTATTGATAAAACTCTATTCTATTTGAATCATGGTAAGGATTTGCTTTTAGTTCAGCTTTATGTTGATGATATCATTTTTGGGTCAACAAACAATAAGCTGTGTGAAAAGTTTTCTAAGCTTATGCAGTCAAGATATCAAATGAGCATGATGGGAGAAATGAGTTACTTTCTTGGTCTCCAAGTTAAACAAACTGATGATGGGATTTTTATCAATCAGTCAAAATACACAAAGAATTTGTTGAAAAGGTTTAACATGGAAGATTGTTCTACTGCAAGTACTCCCATAGCTACAGCTACCAAACTTGATCCTGATCAAGGTACTGAGGTAGATGTAACTCACTACAGAGGAATGATTGGCTCTTTATTGTATCTCACTGCAAGTAGACCAGATATCATGTTTGCAACCTGTCTGTGTGCAAGATTTCAAGCTAAACCTAGGGAACCACATCTGATTGCAGTTAAAAGAATTTTCAGATATCTCAAAGGCACTCCTTCTCTTGGTCTTTGGTATGCAAGGGAATCAGATTTTGGTTTGTGTGGTTATTCAGATGCTGATTTTGCAGGATGCAAGATAGACAGGAAAAGTACTTCAGGAAGCTGTCAGTTTTTGGGTGGAAGACTAGTTTCATGGTTCAGTAAGAAGCAAAAGTCTATTTCTACTTCAACAGCAGAAGCTGAGTACATTGCTGCAGGAAGTTGTTGTGCTCAGATGATGTGGATGAGAAATCAGTTGTTAGATTATGTCCTGTCATACTCCAAGATCCCTATTTATTGTGATAACCAAAGTGCTATTGCGATGACAAGAAATCCAGTTCAACATTCTCTTACTAAACACATCAGTATTAGATATCATTTTATAAGAGAACAGGTTCTGGAAGGAACAATTGAACTTCACTTTGTTCCTACTGATCAACAACTAGCTGATATATTACCAAGCCACTACCTGAAGCTACTTTCAACAAGTTGGTGAATGAACTAGGAATGATGAATTTTGAGAACTTCTGAGAAAAGCTACAGAGAAGAAATCCTGATGACTGTCAAATCCTGATGGTCATTCAGAAAGGTATGTAATTTTGATCAAATCCTGATAGGTTGTATCCTGACAGGAACTCTACTGGTCAATCCTGATGAAAAGCTAAAGAAGCTGGTATGCAAACCAGAGGTTCTAAGACAATTTGTCATTAACACTGCTGGTATTCTCTGTGACATAAATTTTATACTTAGGTCTTGATTAAGTATTAAGTTTTATTTCTCCATTGCAATTTAATTCTTCTCAGAGATTACTATTTGTTATCTTAATATGTCAAATGCAGTGTTACTAACAATTTTTACAGGAAAATAAAGAAGATGAGTAATAGAAAAATGAGATCACTTTCATTAATACTTGAAGATTGTTACAAATGAAAAGGAAAATACAATTTCTTTTCTAGTCTATTTTTCTATTCAGGAACACGTGCCCTGCAGATAAGTATGAATGCTCCTGAGCAGCTTCACAGTCCATCAGGATTGGAAGATACCCTTGTTCCATCCTTAAAGAACAAGGAGGGGAGCAGATGCACTTGGAGGCGGATCGTCACCGTGACCACCGGGACTCTTCCATGCCTCCAACTTGCATGACATACAAGCATCCTGGATCTTCTTTCTTCTTCTCTCAAGCTCTCGCTCGAGCTCCTCATTCTCTTCATCGTCTTCATCCTCTTCATCATCAATGATAAGATTTTCAAGAGGATTCCATTCAGGGTTTGCCTGATGGAAGTTATGAAGCAGCACATCCACCATTACATTGACAAAGGCTTCATGTTCCTGAGGGTCGGGAACGGGTTGTGGTCCTTCATGCTCTGCGATTTCCTCAAGAGCATCATCCATCTCTTGCCAGATTAAATCAAGGTTTTCAACTGGTAAGTTGTTTGGGTGATTATTCGCAGCCATGGAGAAAAGAGGGATATGAAAGGTTTGTTTAAATTTTTTTTGAGGAGAGGGTTTTTGTATTTTTGATGCTAAATGATAATACTGTTTAACGTTCTCTTTTCTTTTATAGAGATTATTTGTTAAAGACTGCAGGTCATTTGCTTATTCTCGAGGCGACGGTTCAGTTCTCCATGACTATTTTGCCTTGATAAATGGCAAAGCTTTTATTCCTAATGAGGTCAGGTTTTTCTTACATCAGAAAATGCCTACTTGTTATGGATTACTTTCTAATGCTATGGGGCAAGGCCAATCACACCTTGTTCCTGACCCAAGCATTCATCCTAAACAGTCTAAACAGTCAACAACCACCTCTATTGTCTCTCAAAAGACTTTAGTTGTAACATCAAAGAAATCAGCTAGAACTGATGTGTCTGGAAGGCAATCAGGTTCAAAGGATTTTTCCTCTATAGCACTCACTAAAAAGAAGAAACAAGGGGGTGTACAAGGGGTCCTGGTTCAGAAGAAAGCTGAGAGGGTGACTGAGGCTGTTTCTGTGAAAAGAAAATTGGTTTTAAGGGATGAAAGTGATTCTGAGGATGATATGCCTATATCCTCAATGATGAAAATAAACAAGGAAGTTGCTGATACTGCTATTGAAGCTGTGGTACCTTCATCAATGCCACAGAAGAAAAGGAAATTATCAAAAAGCAGGTATCATATTCCTTTGCAGAAGCATGATACTGATGGTCAGGACACTTCAATTCCTGATGAGCAGTCAAATCCTGATGCTCAAGCAAATCCTGACGTTGGTAATCCTGATGCTACATCAAGCAAAGTTGTCTCTATTTCAGACTCTCCAGCCTCTCCATCAAAGAAGATACTAGAAATTTCATGGGAGAAGGTTTCTAAGACTGCTTCCTTGGTTGGTATTACACCTCCGTTGCAGAAAATAAGGAAAGCAGAGGAGTTAGTTTATCAGAGACAAAAGAAGCTGAAAGGATCAAGCCCACAAGAACCTGAATCTCAAAGTGGTTCAGCAACTATTGAAGATCCTGCCACACAAGAACCACTCAATCAAAGTTTGGGTGAAGGCTTAGCTAGTGGAATGGTCACACAAGAACCATTTTCTCAAAGGGAGAATGAAGACATCAACATTCCAGCTACACAAGAACCATCTTCTCAAAGTGAAGATGCAGGCAAAGCTACAGCTTCTGATGAAAGATTGGTCGAGGACACTGTCAATGAGGGAAGAACACAAGAACCTCCAACTCAAAGTGTTGAAGCAGCTTTTGAACCTCATGCTTCACAAGAACCATCACTAACAAATTCTGATGCAAGCTTATCAAATCCTGACGGTGTTACTCCTGATGCTAGTGGTGCTCCTGACGCTGAGCCAATTCTGATACAGCCACTAAGATCACGACCAATGGACCATCCTATCACAGATTCACAGGATAAACTGAAAGGTATAGCTATTCATGATCCTGACGTTACTCATGATACTGATGGTGATGATTCTGATGATAGTGATGATGGTGATATGAATCAAGTAGAGAAGGATCAGCTTGCTACAGCCCTTAAATCAAGTCTTGGAACTAACTATGGTTCTTCAAGTACATTCATGGCTGGCAAGGCTCCTACTGGAAAAGATCAACAACAAGATTTTTCTGTTCCTTCTGAAAGAACTCCTGCTGAGGCATTTAGAAGACATGAATGGAACAATTCATGGTACAGACCTGATGAATCTGTAAGTTATCCTTCTGCTTTGGATCATGCCTATGAAGCAGTGAAGTCAATTGAGAATCAAGATTTGAAGAATCATCTGAAGGCTACTACTTTGTTATCTAAAAGCCTTAAAAGTGAGATTGATTCTATCACGAAGTCAACTGAGTTGGTTAGGAGTGATATTTCTCAAAGCTTTACAAAGGTTCCTAATGTCTTTCAACTAAGGGTAGTAGAATCTCAAGTGACGTCTGTTATTTCTGAACAAACCTCCATCAATAGCAGAATTGATTCTCTTGATTCTAAGGTAACTGACATTCAAACCTCTCTTGCCTTGATTTTAAATATTTTAAATGCTGATGTCAAAAAGGGGGAGAAGGTAAGTCAGACAAAATGTACACCTGATCTAGTATTAAGGAATAATGATGATGATACTGGAGATGATGGTGGTGACAAAGTTATACAAGGAGAAACCTCTGATGCTGTTGTTATGAAGACAATTCAAACTTCTCAAAGTCAAACAACGCAGTCTACTCATGTTTCTGATTCTGGAATGAAGACAGTAAGGACATTGGTGCAATCTCAGATCCTGACGGAAGAACAAATCCTGACAGGTGATCAAATCCTGATGAATGATCAAATCCTGATGCCTGGTCATGAACATACTCTTGCTACAATTCCTGAAGGTGATGAAGATGTGATTATTGATAATCCTGAAGATGCATCAAATCTATTCCAGAAGTTCACTACAAGAGATGGAAAGGTTATGACTTTTGATCATACTGATAAAAGAGTTCAACAGTTATTTGCAAGGAAAGCACTCTCTACAGCAAGTGAAGAATATCATGATCTCTCACATGAAGAATTTCTAAATCAACAGAGAGAAATGATGGAAAGTTTTAATAACCCTGCTCCTGCTAGAGGAAGAGGAGGCAGAGGTAGGAGAGGTGCTAGAAGAGGTAGAAGAGGTTCTTTAGTTCAAACAGTGCCTAGACAGACAAGGTTTAGAGGTTTATTAATTGAAGAAATTCCTGAAGCTTCACAAAATCTAATAGATCCTGTTATCAAGGATATCATGGAGAAGGAAGACAAGGAATTTACTGAAGAAGAACCTGAATTGAGAAGAAAACCAAGACAATTAATTCTCTGTAATACAAATCAAATTGAATATTCTAATCCTGACATTGTTCAAGATCCTGATGAATCTGAAATTCTGCAAGAAATTGATTTGTTAATCTTATCTACTGTGGTTGATTCTCACAACAAGGAAGTAGATGAAGAATAAGAAGCCAGAAGAAGAGAAATCACAAGAAGAACAAATAGAGATTTCAATCTCTTTATACAAAGGCTTAAACGGTCAAATGAAAGATTGTGGAGAAATCCAAGCAGACGAGAATCTTTACTAGAAAGAAGCTATGCTTTTGAAAAAGAGAAAGATAAGAAGTGGAAACACATAAGTACACTGAGGTGTAACACGCCTATCAATTTTCAGAATTGTGGAATTATAACAAGTGCTTCAAGTGTTGTTGATTTATCAGATATGGTTAGATCAAAAGCACTCTGGTTAAAGATGTTTTCAAATCTGAAGCAATTGACAAGTAATTCAAAAGGAAGGATTGGACACAGGGATGCTGAATATCTGAATATGTCTTATGGTGATCCTTACTCATTGACTGAAATTGGAGGTACTTTAACTTCTGAAAACCTGAACAATTTATTATCTGTTGATATAGTTATAGATTGTCATGATGGTTATGAAAAGAAAGAAAAGCTTCTGTACTTCATGAAAGATGGTAGTGTGAAGATTCTATCTATTCAAGATCTGCTGATGAAAACTACACAGGAACTGAAATATGTTCACTATCTGTTAAGATGGAAGAACAAAGTGTGCAAAGTGTGGAGTGACATGATCTTGTCAACAATAAGAAGAAAACTGGATGGAAACGGTAATTTCACTGGTAATTATACTCCCATATACTTAAATCAAAGAGGACAGGATGTAGAAATGCAAAGGGGCACTGCTGTTCAAGAAGTGACTTTTGGCATGACTCAACTTACTCTCAATCCTGATGGGAAGGAAATTTCTTATCTTTTGCTTGAAGAGCATAGTCTTCAGAGAAGCTCCATACAAAATCTCAGAGCAGCTATCTACCAGATTAATGAGGAAGATGAAGAACTCAGAAATCTTAAGGAAAGGCTGATTCAAATTCTTGAAGAAAAAGAAGAAAATTTGTTATCCAACTTCTTGAAGATGAATCTGTTCTATCAAAGTAACAGATAAGTTGTTGCTGTAAATACTTGTACATTTTGTATATATGTTTTTGACATCATTGAATCTTAGGAATCTATACTTTATTTTACAAAGTATGAGATTGGGGGAGATTGTTAGATCAGAATTAAATGATCGTCAGGATCTAGACTCAACTGATCAGGATTGTTGACGTCATCAGTAATGCATGGTTATCAGGATTGCATGATCGTCAGAATCAGGATACATATCAGGACTGGGATCAGGATTGATCATCAGGACTGGAAGCTGATCAGGATTCCTACTTCGAGTTATATTTGGAGTCTAGTTAACTAAGGATATTTATTTTGTCGGTTCCTGGTCTGTAGGAATGTAGCTATCGATTTAGGATATGTTTCAATCTTTGTAATTGATTAGGACTTATCTTGTAATTGATAGAGAAGCTGTGTAGTATATAAACACAGTTTAGGTTTCGATTTATGTACAATGTGTACGAGAAAATAATCGATCACACACACGAGTATTTGTGTAACCTAGCAGCTCTCAAGAACATCAGAATTTCTTGAGAGAGTTTGTAACAGTTTTATATCAGATTTAATAAAGCTGTTATTGTTCTTTCATATTTGTGTTATATACTTGAATAAGTCGAGAATCTTATACAATTGTATTCAACCCCCCTTCTACAATTGTTATTTACTGGGCAACAGTAAATATAATGTGCCTTGTAATTTTGCCTAAGTGAAGACATGTCAACGGAATGAAGATTACACTATCAACGGAATGAAGAATGTACCATCAACGGATTGAAGAATAAAGCTATCAACGGAATACATCTCACTACTATCAACGAATCACTATCACTTTTCTGAACAGTTGACAAAATGATAGTGACAGTTTTCTGACAGATCAAAAGGTGATGTAGAAGTGTACTTTGCATTTGGAGCCATTAAAAATGGTCACTGGGAATGAGGAAACATTCCAATTACCAATTAAGTTCTTGAGTGGGATCATAATAAGCATGAAGGCAAAAGACAAGATCTCCAAGGACCATTGGATAAAAGGAATGAAAAGCAAGCTGTTGGCGGTTACCTTTAGTACTTTTTAGTGTAGCCAAAAATAGCATTGTAAACTTGGGTTATATAACCAAGTGTAGCAGTTCATTTTAGAGTAAGAAGTGAGATAGAATAATTTTGTATTAGCTTGTTTAAAGAGCACTCTCACTCTACGTTTGGAACTGAGCAACTGTGCTACATTTGTAACACATATTATTCCTGAAATAAAAACATCTCAGTTGGATCCTCAAAACATCCAACTGAAATTTTATATTTGCTTGTGTGTTTTTATTTTCTCTGTCAAGTTATTTAAAAGTTTTTTTAAGTTTAAAAATATCTAGAATTGTATTCAACCCCCCCCTTCTACAATTCTGTTAGGTCATTTGGGATTAACAATAGATTAATGATACCGATCAAATGCTAAAAGACAAATAACAAATGCTACACTTGATTATGTGTTGAATTATTATTCACTTATATCTGATTCTCTAGTTTTATCATAATTTGTTTTGGATTGTTTGCCTACATTAAATATATGTATCCAAAACATGATAGTTACTAATAATTATTAAGATAATAAAAAAATGTATATGACAAATATAAAATGTTGTAAGATTATACAAGGGCATTGAACATTTTATTATGTAATATTGTAAAAAAAACATTATTCTTAGCATGTATATACTTTTAAAACGATGAAAATTTAAGATAATCAACCAAAAATATTTAAATTTATATTAACAATATTATATAATATAGATCAATAAATGTGAAATTTTACTTGTACATTATTTTTAAATAAGTATTTACAAATCAAAACATGTTAGAAAGTAAGTAGCCATTTTATACAAACATTATTTTGATCTATAAATTGATCATATATTATATCTGAACCCATAATTCTATTAAGATGGGACTTTAACACAAACCCAATACTCGAAACTTTATCATTGAATCTCCACGACACATTTGATGTAATTAAACGTTAATTTGCATAACCCCTGATATAATATTTTTTCTGAAACCATTTTCGATTATTCACATTTCGGTGTTGTTATACACACACATATATATATATATATATATATGAAAGACATATGTCAAGGCCTATTTGTAAACACCGAAGATTCCACTCAACATAAACTAAGATGTAATAAGTAAATAATATATTCATGTGTCAAAGGAATCTCAGAAGATAATATCTGTCAAGAGAATGAAGATTAATGGCATCTACAGACTTGAAGTAATTCTACATTTGAAAGAAGTTCAATTTATTGATCAAGCCTCAATGAAGTATTCAAGGAAGTGGAACTGTTTAAAAGTGACAGAGACTTCAGAAGTGTGACTAGAACATTACAGGTTACAGTCATTTGTTTAGTAGAAGGAGAAAGAACCATAGCTTAAAGTCGAAAGATGAAGAACAGTCATTAAAGTTAGTCACTCATGAACCAGATAGTACATAGAGTGTCAACGTCATTCAGTGGAAGTTCGTCATCAATTTAAGTGGTTCTTAGAATTAGTTTTAATTCTCTTTTAATTTATTCTATAAGATAATTAATTTAATCTATGAATTAAGTCTTCCAGAATTAATTCATATATTAAATTAATTAATCTAGATCTTAAGTAATTTTATTTATAAATTAATTCTCGAGAATTAATTTATTTATTGAATTATTTAAGTCAATAACTTAATTTATTTAATCTATGAATTAATTCTTCAAGAATTAATTCATTGATTAAATCAATTAAAGTAAATAAATTAGAACCAAATTGTTTCTATTTCTAATTAGTACTAGTAGTACTATCAAATTAATACTAGTAGTACTATCACTATTAGTACTACCGATAGTACTACCAATACAATTGGATAGTACTACCGATAGTACTACCAAGTGTATTGGTTAGTACTACCAGTATTAAATTAATTGGCTTGTTTTTGGCGCGTGAAAAGTGATTCTGTGACTTGTTATTAATACAAGTATTAGTGCTCATTCAACAAGATAGAACACAAGAACTTCATATCCATTTACTTCTGCCAGAAAAATGAACCAACTGCCAAACTTCAATTTAATCATTGTAATCAATTCTAGACATTAATGTTATATCCAATCCACTAGAATTCAATTACTTGTATTGCTTTGACAATCTAGCGGATCATAATCCCTAGAAATTATATCGAACTACTTTTTAGTATTCGATCCTTTTATTACAAAATATAGATAAATTCATGTCGAATTTATTCTAGATTTGTTTTAACAAGAACTCTGTAATCTGTACACTGATTTGTAACACTCTTCAAGTTTAATATAGTTTTATTTAACTTGAATCTTGTTTCATTTTATTCCGCAGTAAATTTGTTATTGTAATTGTTAAATCTTCAACAATACAAATTCGATTAAACGGTACTGTTTGTATTCAACCCCCCTTCTACAAACATATCAGGACCTAACAATTGGTATCAGAGCCTATTGATTGATATACAAATCAAAGATCCATTTTTTGTGATTTTTTTTTCTTAACTCTAAATTTTTATTCTTCGTAAAAATCTCAAAAATGTCTACTACTCAGAAGATTGGTACAGTTAAGATTCCCATGTTCAGTAAGGAGCATTATCCTATGTGGAAGAAGAAGATGCTCATGTTTCTTCAAGTGGCAAATGTTAAATATCTTGGAGTGCTGAAGAATGGTCCTAGACTTCCTATGATTGTGGAGGAAGAGCAGATTGTGAACAATGTTGTTACTCAAGCTGCTAGGATGTACCCTAAGGATCTCAAGGACTACACAGCTGATGAGAAAGAGGATGCTTCCTTGGATGCCTGTTTACAGTTGATACTGGTTGATTGTCTTGATCTTGTCATGCATAATCATGTTCTAAACTGTGTTACTGCCAAACACATTTGGGACACAATTGAGATAATCAATGAAGGGACAGAGGAAGTCAGAGAGAACAAGATGGAAATTCTCACCTCTTCTTATGAACATATCATATCAAACCCCGGTGAAGGTATCTCTGAGGTCTTTGAGATATACAACAAATTGATCAATGATCTGAATCTCCATGGAAAGCACTACACTATCAAGGAGATTAACAAGAAGTTCTTCCTGACACTTCCATCTCATTTGGAGCACAGAATATCTGCAATTAGAGAAGCCAGAGATCTTGGTGAGATTTCTTTGGAAAGACTCTATGGTGTTTTGAAGACCTATGAGCTGGAGCAGATTCAATATAAGGAGATATATGGAACTGGAAAGATAGTTAGTACTTCTACTGCATTGGCAACAGAAGTCCCACAACAACTGGAAGTGAAGGTTGTTCAACCTTCCAGTTCTGACTCGGATGTTATTGTAGCTGAATATGGCTTAACATCCACTGGTCAATCTGATGGAGACTTCTATTCTATGGAAGAACTTGAACAGCTGGAGGATGAGTCCATGGCAATGATAGTGAGGAAGTTTGGCAACTTCAGATTCAGAAGGAATCCTAATCTTAGGTTCAAGCCTAGTTTTCAGAGAGGTGGTTCTTCATCTTCTTCAAATAGCACAAGGGGTGGGAAAGCAAGTGAGAAGGAACTCATTTGATTCTAGCAAGAAGAACAAGATTGGGAAAGCTTATGTTGCCGAGGGAAAGAGTTGGGATGATACTGACAGTGATGAGGAAGTTGGTAAAGTTGGAAACCTAGATTTAATGGCTAATGAGGGAAGCACTTCATCATTCATGTCTGAGGTAAAGTTTACTGATTCTGAAATGATCTATCACCTTAGTAGTACTATTTCTTGTGCACGTAGTGAGAATGATAAAATAATTCTTTTGAACAGTGCTCTTGAAAAGGAGGTAAAAGAATTAAGACTTGTGCATGTTAATCAGGATGAACTCACTAAGAAGATAGCATTTCTTGAGAATAGGGTTAAGTGTTATATTCAACTGGAAACCATTCTTAAGGATCAGATTAGTGAACTTGAGACCAAGGTTAATGCCTACTATAGGTCTTGTGTTACTGCTAAAGAAATCATTAATAAACAAGTTATTGATCAAACCGTAGGAATAGGTTTTGACTATAATGAGTCTATTGGTGAATTAAGCATAAACACCCCCCAATAGAGTTAGTGCTGAAGAAAGGGGTATTCCATATGTGCTTAAGGGTATTGAAACACCTTTCTTTAAAGAATCCTTGGCAGATCCTCTGAATGAATACTCTATCATTATTCAAGAGTAGATGCGTGTTGAGGATCTTGCTTTTGAACTTGATCAGTCCAACAAGTGTATGTCTAAGAAACCAGTCAAAGTTGTTTCTTCAACCAAGACTAAATCAGACATTCATAAAGTGGATCAAAACAACTGTAGAACTAACATGCCTACTGTTAATCTTTCTCATAAAGCATGTGGTTTGGTGAATTGCATGTCTTGTGCTTTTAATGTTATGTATGCTTATTTTAATAGTAAGCATGTATCTGATAATAAGATTGCTCCACGTCAACATGTTAATAATAAGAAGCATGTTAGATCTAAGACTACTAGTCCTCCTAAGACTAGAGTGGATTCATTTATTCGTAAGCCTACTCAGAAATGTGTTAAGGCTGTCTATAAATGGAAACACTCTTTTGTGAAAGAGGTTGAAGTAGTTAGAAATGTTGTTTTGTCTGACAAAGGCCAGTTCTTTAAATATGCCGGACCCAATCAAGTTTGGGTTCCGAGGAAAGACTAATCAGTTTGATATTGCAGGGTGTGGCACAGATAAACCGTGTTGTGTGGATTCTGGACAGTGGATGTTCAAGGCATATGACCGGAGATAAAGCCCTGCTATCAAATGTGGTTGAGAAAGCTGGGCCAGAAGTTACCTTTGGAGATAACAGCAAGGGTATTACTAGAGGATATGGTTGTTTGGAGTTTGGAAATGTTATCATTCAAGATGTATCCATTGTGCAAGGTCTGAAGTTCAATCTTCTCAGTATCAGTCATTTCTGTGACAGAGGATATGTTGTTTCCTTTGAGAAAGATAAGTGTCAGATCCTTCACGAGAATAATGGAAAGTCTGCTCTTCAAGGAGTAAGGAAAGGTGATTTGTTCATAACTGATCTGTACTCTTGATCCAAAGATGAAGTTACTTGTTTTTATGCTAAAGCTTCATCAGATGAAAGTTGGCTATGGCACAAGAAGATGTCTCACCTTAACTTCAAAACCATGAACTCTTTAGTCAAGAGGGAATTGGTGAGAGGTTTGCCTCAGATGGAATTTACTCGGGAAGGACTGTGTGAGGCATGTCAGAAAGAAAAGCCAAAGAAAGCTTCTCACAAGGGCACTGACACATCATCAATAACTGAACCACTTCAGCTACTGCACATGAATTTGTTTGGTCCAGTTAATTTGATGTCCATGTCAAAGAAACAATATGCACTTGTGATTGTTGATGACTATTCCAAATACACATGGGTTTTATTCCTACATTCCAATGATGAGACCCCACATATGGTGATTGATCATATAAAGTTGATTGAGCTGGATTCTAGATTCCATGTTAGAGCTATAAGGTCAGATAATGGAACTGAATTCAAGAATGCTGTAATATCCCAAAATTTTGTAATATTTAAAACCTTGATGAATAGTAAATTCCACTGATGAATAGTAAAATTTCTGAGGAAAAGTTTTTCAGACCACCCTATGTGGATGACCTGGAATGAATGTTTCGAAGCTATATTATTGATGTATGGGAAGAATAAAAGAATGTAAACGTACTCAGAATCAGAAGATTCCCATCCGAGTTTTAAATCACTATTCACTAGACAATCACGGATGTATTGATTTGATCGTTTTAAGAAAGTATGTGGAATGAGAAATCCATGAGCATATCTTAAACCAAGGTGAGAAACCTAGGATTATATATTAGATTAGACAAAGGTAGTGGAAGGATAAAGGAAGTACCCTAGCTTTGGTACAGAGAAACGTTTTTAAAACCACTTGAAACTATCACGAAACAAAAGCGTAATAAATTATGGATTAAACCCTAACCCAAGGAGGAGTATTATATAAGATCATCAAGTGCAATATTTAAGAAGATTGGGGATACAAATTATGACATAAGCATGATGCAAGAGGATGACAAGATGATGACCAAGTGGTGAATCACCACCTTGTCACCACTTTCACCACCACCACAAGTTCAAAAAGGGCCTTGTCATTGGTGACAAAACTAGTTATTAGCCACACAAATCAATTACAAAGTATTAAGGATTAATTAGACAAACAAAAGGAAAAGAAAATCAAAGAAAACAAAACAACAAGATGCATCCATTTCCATGAAGAAACTTTCGGCCATTTCTTCATCTTCAAAGCTTAAAACTTTTCTCCAACTTCCACTCAACCATAAATCTTGATCTTGGACTCTAAATCACCCTCATCCTATATCCAAGGTAGATCTCTAATCTTAGCCTCATCCATGGATCATAGCTTGGTCAAAAATGGATTCAAAGTTGATGATGAATAGTGATGTGAATAGTAAACTCATAAGATCTTGTTTTCTTTTGATGTTTTTAGGTTTGATTAGCATAGTTAAGGAGCAAGGAAGGATATATCATCCATATATAGTCTTTGTTAAGTTCCAAGGAAGGTATAACAATTCTTATCTTTTTGAGATTTTGCTAGATCTAGTAGTTAGAAGTGTTTGATTAAGAACTATGTAGTGATGAAGCATGTATGCATGATTTTAAGCATGTTTGATGGTTGATTTGTGGATAAACTTATGAATTAGAGCATGACCATGTTTGGACAGAAAAGTTTAGTGTTAGCTTGATGTTTGATTTCTGGTTGGTTGATTGTTGATTGGTGGTTGTTTGGAGTGTTTAAAAACACGGGAATCGCGTATAAGCGCCGTTACCATGTCGAAATTTCCTTAGATAGTTTAGACAGAAATCACGGTTACATTAAAGGGAATAAACATGAAGTTTCTGACCATGAACATGTAGGCCTTGTTTCCTAGATTGTTTTAGCGAAATAATCGTGTCGTTACGATTTATGGTTTAAGAGAAATGTCCGTTTTAGTGAAAGCGGTTTCGCGTAACTAAGTGGTTCATTGTATGAACTTTGAGATAGTGATCACACCCTTTAAAAATGGAATTTGGCCGAGATATTAAAATGGATACTAGTGTGGACAGTCTAGAAAGGAACCTAAAAGGTTTCGTGTTAAAACGATGAGTTAATGATTTTATAAAAATGCGTAAACAAAGTTTGCGCGAGTGAAATACCCTTAAGGGGATGGTTTAAAACAAGGAAATGGTAAAGGAAAAGTACTTGGGATTTGTGAATAGATTTTCACCCAAACTTGTGACCTAAGAGTTTGCGGAACGTCATGAGGTTATAGATGACCAAGAGCGAGACGCTTGATTTTTATTAATAGAACTTGAGTGCTTAAGTTATGGCACATTAATTGGTTCTAGGGGACTGACTGAAATTGTATATCTTGTTATAGATCAACGCGCACACTCTCAAGCCCCCACTACCACACCACCAAGACACCAAGGCAAGTTTTCAAACCCTATACCATATAATGTTTCTGTTGTGATATTGATAAAAATGCTGCTTTAATGCTGTAAAATGATTTAAAAATTGTTTACGCTTTCAATAAAAAGTTGTATAAGGTATAAGGTTTATATGCTAGGTATATACCAGATATAAACCAAGGGTTAAAGGCTCTAAGTATAGAGCAGTAGTATGATGATTTTAAAACTTAGACCGGGAGTCAAAGTATTATTTCGTTTGATCCTACTGTCAGAAGCTGGAAGGTTCCAGGGACAGTATATTTTGAAGATTTATTAAATGTTCCAATATTTATATATTATGGGATATTTAAGGTGAGATATTTAAATAATATCATAATAAATATTATTTGAATATTATTTAGTTAAGTGAATATTATTTTGAATATTCACTTAAATGATTTTATATTGAATAGTAATTCAATTCTTATTATTTGAATATTATTTAATTAAGTGAATATTATTTTGAGTATTCACTTAGGTGATTTTATATTGAATAGTAATTTAATATTTATTATTTGGGTATTTATTAAAAAATCCAAATATGATTTAAAAACCATAGAACCTTATTATATGATTAAAGGTTCTACTATTTACACAAAGATATAAATTTCTGATTTTCAGAAAAGATATTAAAATAGAGATTTCCAACGATAGCCGGGGATGGCTCCCCCATTCAAGTAAAGTATTTATAAACTTCTAAACTCTGAAAATTTCAATAAACTCCCTGGTCATGATTTCAAAATACGCGGTAATCATGGTTACAAAGTTTTGACAAGTATTTGTACTTGATAAAAATGGAATTAAATTCCGATTTCCGTTTTATGGATATTTTTCATCATGGGAACTGGAAGGGCCTAAACGGCAATGAAATAGGTGCTGGGGGAGTGCCAAAATTATCAAGGCTTGCCCGGTGATGAAATAGGCGCCGAGGTAGTGATCTCTTGAGTGCTAAGGCTTGCCCGGTGACGAAATAGGCGCCGAGGTAGTGATCTCTTAGCACATTGGCCCGTATGCGGTCAGGGTGATAACCGAACAGGAAGTCGTCCATCTACTAGTAGAAAAGAAAAGTTACGATACAACGGCTGATCACCGTGTATTGTGGTTCCAGTATATTCCCATCCCTCCAGTTGGAGTTGTGCTGCACATTGTAAGAAAAGCCTAGGCGCTGAGTTACTGATAATGTGACAGTGATGAGTAATGATGTTTCTTCTACAGTAGTCGTACTGTAGGGCATGTTTTGATGAAAAGAAAACTAAATATATCATTCTGTATATGAATGAAGTTTTAAAGGTTTTCCTTTATGATATAAGCTTATGTATATGCTTATGCTGTATTATATTACTGCTGGGCCGAGTGCTCACTCTTGCTTTTTCTTTCTATACATATATATCACAACAGAACAGCTAGAGTAGATGGCCAGGATTCGTCATACCGCTCGGAAGCGCGTCAGGGCCATGCAGGCCGCCCATAGGATGGCAGTTGCAGCACCTCAGGTAGAAGTACTGAGCTGGTTCGGAGCGTAACTCTGGTTGCTCCGGTTTATTTATAAGTATCACTTATGTATATTAATAAACAAGAACAAACTTTGGCGCTGCCTTTCTGGTTTCACGTAGAAATCATATTGGCAGTAGGTTGTAAGTATTTTACTTTTGGGTTGTAATAACTTTAATTTGTGGATTATATGACTACTGTTTTCGTAAGTTCGTTTCTGAGACATAACTGGCGTGAGTGTATTGATGGTGGGGTCACCATGTGTTTTGATTTATTGTGTTTGATTCAAGAGTTGAGTGTTGTACGGAATAAGGATCTCGTGACAACCCAGATCTCCGACCCCGGGTCTGGGGGTGTTACAGAAATGGTATTAGAGCGTATAGTTATTAATCTCATAAACGATAGGGCGATAGGAATAATAAATGCAACTATAATAATAAGAAGAACTCCCATCGAGTTCGTGGTTGGGCTACCGGATGTAGCACTGACTGTTAAA
Source organism: Heracleum sosnowskyi (assembly GCA_030848705.1). Taxonomy (NCBI): domain Eukaryota; kingdom Viridiplantae; phylum Streptophyta; class Magnoliopsida; order Apiales; family Apiaceae; genus Heracleum; species Heracleum sosnowskyi. The sequence goes on along the minus strand of CM061236.1, from coordinate 81,300,703 downwards.
ACCCGCAAGGGAACTTTAAGTACACAGTATAGTAACCTAGTTCTCGCTTGTATAGGTGTTTGCGGCCAAGGAGGCCGATGACTTTGAGACCCAGCATGACGAGGCTCTGCTGGCGGCTGATGACGACCCCGTGGACGACCCCATGGAGGATCCCAAGGAGGATACTGAGGACCCGGACGAGGATCCGGAAGAGGACCCCACGACTGTGTTTGACTTTCCTACTTCTCTTGTTCCCTCTATTGATGGATATTCGACTGATGATGATGATTCCACTGAGGGAGATCAGATTGTACCTGATGTAGTTGCTACGGATGATGATGAGACTTCTGAGGACAGTGATAGACGAGGAGGCATCAGGATGTACCCTCTGCCTATTATGAGAGCCCTTACCCCTCCTGTGCCCCCATTGAGTCCGTTACCATCAGACGATAACTATGATCTTGCCCCTGAGGGATATGAGGAGGACCAGGCTATGACTGATCCAGACACACCTCCTCCCTCACCTACTGGAGTACCTACTGTGATCCATGATTGGATGATTGGCCGGCTGACCACTGACTTGGCAGCGGCAGAGGCTAGAGCTGATGAGCTGAGGAGACAGTTGGCAGCGGAGAGAGAGACCCGTCGTTCTTATCAGGACGGGATGAGGTGTATGACTCCTATGGAGATGAGACTTGAGATTTCCCGCATCGAGTGGCGAGTTATGGTCCGCATGAGAGGCATGTCTGTTATTGCTGAGGGACTGGTACCCCGACTGGCCACAGAGAGGATTTGGGCAGATGCTATGGCGCGTGTCAGGAACCTGACCCGCTCGGAAGGGGAGACTTTATAGGTGATAGATAGCTTAGTTCTCTAAACTCAGATGGCCGTTAGTAGTGCCAGTTTCTGTGGGATGGTTCCGATGTATAGTAGTATCCTTTCTGAGTTAGAGATAGGCTGATCAGACTGACGTAGCGGATGTTGACTGGTAGTACTTAGCTTTTGACTGTTGTAGGGATGATGTATTTCAGCGATGTGTTCGCTTTTGTTGGAACTTCGACTCAGCATCTCGTGACTTTATGTCACTAATGTATATATTCGTGCATTTCAGTTTCTACGAAGCTTTCAGTTTTAAAATTTGATATCCACTGCTATTTCAATTGTTTTACAAGTTATTAGTTTTGACATATAAACTGTGCAACCCCCATTTTGACAATATATATATATATATATATATATATATATATATATATATATATATATATATATATATATATTTATAAAAGAGTTTTGTGTGGGAAAGGATGATTTCCAAGATTTTCACCAAGGGATTCAATTGATCCAATCACATATTTTGAAAGGAACAAATGGTTTTAATAAAAGTTTTGTTTAAAAACATCAGGAAAATGCCACCCCGACGTATGGGAACCCGAGCACGCCTTGCCAATCCTGGGGCTCAGGGTAGTGTTAACCAAGGAGATGAAAGGCAAAACTATCATAATGAGGAAGAAAACCCAGACTTCCACGAGATGGAAAAACAGAACCATGAGGAAGGTGAGTATGAGGGAAGCGGAGAGGATGATGATTATAATGAGTTTGATGATCAGGACTACGAAGAGGAAGAGTATGAGAGTACTCAGAATGTAGAGGTTCCCGGTGGAAACCCGATGGACCAATTCATGCACCTACTCCGACAGAATTTGAACCAGCACCCACCGCCTCCACCACCAGGCCCCAATACTGCGGGGCATAGTGCTTTTAAGGCTTTTAAGTCTCTAGGACCCCCGGAATTTCAGGGATCCGCTGACCCCGTTGAGGCAAGAGCTTGGTTAAAGGAAATGGAAAAATCTTTTGAAATCCTAGGTATTGAGGAAGCCCAAAAGACCGTCTTTGCTACTTACCTCCTGAAAGGAGAGGCTAACTACTGGTGGGAATCAAAGAAAAACTTAGAAGCAGATACCGTTGTTACCTGGGCAAGGTTTACTACCTTATTTTTGGAAAAGTATTTCCATGTGTTCATGGAAGCACAAATGGAAAGGAAGTTTTTAGAACTGAAACAGGATAACATGACTGTGGCGGAATATGAAGCCAAGTTTACTGAATTGTCTAGGTTTGTGCCAGATTTTGTCAATACTGACTTGAAGAGGTCAAGAAGGTTTCAGCAAGGGCTAAAGCAATGGATTCAGAATAGAGTAGCAGTGTTGGAAGTAACGGACTATGCGTCGCTAGTGCAAAAGGCAACCATAGTGGAAGCAGGTAGTGAGCAAAGTTAGAAAGGAAGAGAAAAGAAAAAGAGGAAGTTTGGTAGTCAAGGAGGAAGCTCGGTGAACAAGAGCTTTCCAGCAAGGACATTTGGAGGGACCAGGTCTCAACCCTTAAGGAATTCAGGATTCAGGAAACCTGAGAATAAGAGTCTAAGCCATGACGGCAAACAGACTGGAGTGTCCCATTTTAATCAACCCCGACCCCCACTACCTGACTGCAAGACTTGTGGAAGAAAATACCTGGGAGAATGTACCCTAAAGTCGGTGACCTGCTACAAGTGCAACAAAACAGGGCATTACTCCAGCACTTGCCCTCGAAACGACCAGCAGTGTTTTCAATGTGGGAAATTAGGACACATGAAAAGAGACTACCCTATGGCAAACCCCTCCGGCTCGAGAATCAGTGGAGCCGCCTCTAACAGACCCCCGACTGCTAGAACTTTTAACATGACTGTGAAAGATGCCGTGAAGGACACAAATGTGATAGCAGGTACCCTTTTTCTCAACACCGTCAATGCAAATGTTTTATTTGATTCGGGAGCTACCAAGTCTTTTATTTTGAGAGATTTCGCGAGTCAGTTAAGACTTAGGGCGGAACCATTAAAAGAAGTATTAGAGGTAGAAATAGCAAATCGGGAAGTAATTCCAGTTGATGAAATATTTATAGACTGTAGTCTAGAGATAGAAGGTCAACAGTTTCGTGTAGACTTGATTCCATTTAAATTAGGGGAATTTGATGTTATTCTGGGAATGGATTGGTTGTCGAGCAATGGTGCTCAGATTAATTGTGAAAGAAAGAAAATTTGGATTAAATCATCCGAAGAGCGGGAGGTCGTGTTCAAGGGACAACGGCAAACCCGTAAGTTTTTAACCATGGCCTAAACCAAGAGGTTGTTGCGGCATGGGTGTGAGGCCTATTTAGCCTATGTGATAGATACAAATTGAGAGGTTCCTAAGTTACAAAATATTCCTATAGTTGATTGAATTTGAAGATGTATTTCTGGAAGACCTTCCGGGATTACCACCTGATAGGGAGATAGAATTCGCTATCGAATTAGCTCCAGGGACGGCGCCAGTTTCGAAGGCCCCGTACAGGTTAGCTCCGTTAGAAATGAAAGAGTTAGCTATCCAACTGCAGGAATTGCTAGATAAGGGAATGATAAGACCCAGTGTGTCACCATGGGGTGCACCAGTGCTATTTGTGAAAAAGAAAGATGGTAGTTTGAGATTGTGTATAGACTATCGAGAACTAAACAAGTTGACCATTAAGAACCGATATCCTTTGCCAAGGATTGATGATTTGTTTGACCAGTTGAAAGATGCGGTTTACTTCTCCAAGATTGACCTGAGGACTGGATATCACCAGTTAAAGATAAAACCTGAAGATATACCCAAGACTGCATTTCACACGAGGTATGGGCACTATGAGTTCTTAGTAATGTCGTTTCGGCTGACGAATGCCCCAGCAGCCTTCATGGACCTAATGAATAGAGTCTTTAAGCAATACTTGGACAAGTGCGTCATAGTTTTTATTGATGATATTTTAGTCTACTCCAAGACATAGGAAAAACACGCAGAACACTTGAGAATAGTGTTAGAGACTTTGAGAAAGGAAAGATTATATGCTAAGTTTTCCAAGTGTGAATTTTGGCTGAGAGAAGTACAGTTTCTAGGCCATGTGGTCAGCAGTGAGGGAGTACTAGTTGACCCTGCTAAGATAGAAGCCGTTTCAAATTGGGACAGACCGACCACCCCGACTGAGGTGAGAAGTTTTGTAGGCTTAGCCGGATATTATCGGAGATTTGTGAAAGATTTTGCCAAGATAGCAGCCCCACTGACCCGACTGACCCAAAAGACCGAGAAGTTTGAATGGACTGAGAAATGCGAGAAGAGTTTTCAGGAATTAAAAAGGAGGTTAGTTACTGCCCCTGTACTGGCACTACCAGATGGAAAAGGAAATTTTGTGATCTACAGTGATGCATCACACAAAGGGTTAGGATGCGTGCTTATGCAACACGAAAGGGTGATTGCATATGCCTCTAGGCAGTTAAAAGAATATGAGAGTAGATACCCTACCCATGATTTAGAGCTAGCAGCAATAGTTTTCGCCTTAAAGATTTGGAGGAATTACTTATATGGAGAAAAATGTGAGATCTACACAGACCATAAGAGCCTTAAGTACATTTTCACTCAGAAAGAGCTTATTATGAGACAGAGGAGATGGTTAGAATTAATCAAGGATTATGATTGCGAGATTCTTTATCACCCCGGGAAGGCCAATGTGGTGGCCGATGCCCTTAGCAGGAAAGAGAGACTCAAAATGATAACCTCCTCAGAGAAGTTAATCCAAGAGTTTGAAAAGATGGAGATTGAGGTTAAAATCACCGGAGATGGCACAGAGAAATTATTTGAAATCGCACTACAATCAGAATTGCTGCAAAAGATCAAATTAAGTCAAGAACGCATGATGAGTGAAGGGAAAGAGCTAATGACGGGAGAGGAATTAAGGGCTGAAAGAGATGATAAGGGAGTTATGAGGTATACTTACCGGATTTGGATTCCTAATGACCAGGAATTAAAAGATGAGATTCTACATGAGAGTCATAGCTCGAGATATTCAATTCACCCAGGAAGTACCAAGATGTATAGGGATCTGAAGGAATATTATTGGTGGCCTAACATGAAAAAGGACGTAACAGAGTGGGTAAGCAAGTGCTTGACCTGCCAAAGAGTAAAGGCAGAACACCAGAGACCTAGTGGACTTTTACGACCCCTAGAGATTCCAGAATGGAAATGGGAACAGATTGCTATGGACTTTGTAGTAGGATTGCCCCGAACCAAAGCCAATCACGACGCCATATGGGTAATCGTAGACCGGTTGACGAAGTCAGCCCACTTTCTTCCGATCAATGAAAGGTACACTGTCGATAGGTTAGTGGATATTTATATGAAGGAAATTGTGGCGCGACATGGAGTTCCAGTCGCCATTGTGTCAAACCGAGACCCTAGATTTAACTCCAGATTTTGGAGAAGCTTTCAAGAATGTGTAGGAACCAAGCTAAACATGAGTACTGCTTACCATCCCCAGACGGATGGGCAAAGCGAGAGGACTATCCAAACATTAGAGGATATGTTGAGAGTTTGTGCCATAGATTTCAAAAGAAATTGGGATGATCACCTACCCCTGATTGAGTTCTCCAACAACAGCAGTTTTCATGCAAGTATCGGGATGCCCCCGTATGAGGCCTTGTATGGAAGAAGATGTCGATCCCCCTTGTGTAAAGCATAATGTAACATAAGATGTAAAAGAGATAACTACAACTCAACAAAGGACAAGATAGACAATAGTATTAACAGAAGCACAGGAATCCAGAATCAAAGAAGAAAAGGTAAACTCAAAAAATCAAAATACGTTATGTATTCTTGAAGTCCGTAAACAGGTCACAGAAAGAAGTTCATGAAAAATGTTCAAGCCTCAGTGACAACAAAAGAAACAAGACTTTCAAGACAACAGAAGTATGTGAATGATTTAGAGTCAGTACCACAGGATTCCAGTGATGAAGCAACCAGAACGACAAAGGACTTATCAGCAACATTTAATTGAAGACATAAAAGAAGAATTAATCAAGTGTTATTCATCTGTGAACCAGACCAGTTGCACTAGGTGATGGCACTAAAAAGATCAAGTTGTTTTATTGTCTCAAAAGAAAATGATACAGTCTAAAACTTAAACACCCTGAAACTTTTCTAAAAGGACAAGACAAAGAAAAGTATTCGATAGTTTTTCTAATTAGAAAAACCATCAAATGAAAAGAATGGAAACTATGATAAAGTATGTTTCATTCGATAGTTTTTATTTAAAAACCATCGAATGGAATATCAACTTTATTCATTCGATAGTTTTCAATTTAGAAAGTGGGTGAAAAGTTTTCTTTGTTTAACCGGTTGATGAAGATCCAACGACCAAGATTAATTTGATTAATTTGGTTCGATGGTTTTTCTAAAAACCAAGTCTACAATTATAACAGAGGAAGTGTGTCTTCTTCAGTTAAGGAAAAACACAGACAAACATTACAGAGAGAAAGCTAGAGCCGGAGAAATTCAGAGAAATCAATAGTGCTCAGAATTCGATCATTGTTTTGTATATGTGTAACCTTAAACTCATTGAAGCTAATCTACGGATTAGAAATTGTAGCACCCCTCGAGGTTTATATTTATAAAAAGATATATTCCCCGAATCTTGGTTTGATTTGGTGTGTTTGATTTCGTTATAGAATCGAAAGATTAATCCGCGAACGAAATTAAATTATTTGTGAGTATCGTATTCAACCCCCCCTTCTACGATAGTTTGGACCTAACAATTGGTATCAGAGCTACTTGATTGACGTACAAATCAGATCCGGTGAAAAAGACCAAAATCAAAAGTAGCGTGAAAATACGAAGCAAATTTTTAAATTTCGAAAATTTTCATTTAATTGGAATTTCTTGAATTTTAAAGAATTTGAAATTTTCAGAAACCATGAGTGCTCCAAAGACAACTGCTGGTATTAAAGTTCCCCCGTTTACAAGAGATGATTTCGGTTTGTGGAAAATGAAAATGCTGTTATTTATCAAGGCATCTAATCCGTTGTATATTGGCGTATTAGAAAACGGACCGTTTGTTCCAATGAAACCAGTTAGTGAATCTACAGCTCCTGATGGTAGCAGGATTCCTCAAGGCACCCAACCTAAGGATAATACTGAGTATACAGATTCTGATAAAGAACTGATTTGATTGGACACAGGTTTGATGTTGATATTGGCAGACTCCGCAGACAAGGAAATGAGCTATCAGTTGATGAACTGTATAAGCGGGAAACATAGGTGGGATACCATTAACTTAATAATGGAAGGAACTGAAGACGTGCAGGAAAACAGGTTGGACATCCTGACTTCTCAATATGAAGCGTTTAGGTCTCTACCAGGAGAAAGTATAACTCAGGTCTTTGAGAAATATACCAAGCTTCTAAATGAATTAGCAATTAAAGGAAAGACCTATCCACTGAGAGAATCAAACAGGAAGTTCATGATGACGATGCCCTATCATGTAGAACACAAGTCATCATCCATAAGGGAAAGAATAGACTTCACAGTAATGTCATTAGAGATGATCTATGGCAAGTTGAAGACTTATGAGATGGAACAGGAACAAAGAGTGACAATCTACGGACAAGGGACAGTGGACAGCAAGCACAATGCACTTGTGAGATCAGCAGCACTTGTAGTGGATGAACCAACAATTTCTGATATTCAGGTTCAAACCCCTAGAGCTGGAAAGGAGGTGATAATAGAAGCATAAATGGATTCTGTGAATCTGGGTGTTGATGAAAGTGTTTACTACACCCTAGAAGAACTTGAGCAAATGGAAGACAAAACCATGGCGTACTTAGCTGCAAAGTTTAGTCACATTCGTTTCAATAGAAACCCTAAGTACAAGTTCAAGGGTTCAACCAACAGATTCCATAAGAGCAATTATACACCTAGTACAGGCTTTAAGGGAGGCTACAAGACTGGCATGATTGATAGAAGCAAAGCAAGATTCTACAACTGCAATGAGTTAGGGCATTTCGCCACAGAATGTCGGAAGCCTCGTCAAGCAAGAGACAGAAAAGATGTCTATGAGAAGAAAGATTCTTATGATGAGTTGAAGAAAGAGAATGCCAAGCTTAAACAGCAACTGGAGGCATTTTCTGGAAAGCAGAAAGGGAAAGCTTATATAGCAGAAGGAAAACACTGGGATGATACAGATTCGGATGAAGAGGATGAATATGGAAATGTTGCTCTAATGGTTGACTCTTCAGAGGAATCATCGCAATTATCTCAGGTACCTATCTTTACTACAATTGAGATGTCTAATTCCGAGTACAAGAAAACTGTGCAAGATCTTAGTGTAGAATTGTTTAATGTACACACAAGCATGCTAGCATCAGAAATGGAAAATACTAAACTAGTTCTTAAGTTTAAAAGATTAGAATCTAAAAATGAAGAACTAGAGCTTGTAGCTGTCACATTAGAAGATCTTAAGCAAAAGAATGCGTACTTAGAAAACAAGGTCAAGTGTAATGATGAGATAGAGACTATCCTTAGAAAGCAGATTTCAGACTTAGATTTGAAGCTGAATGCTTTTAAGAATTCCGCTCTAATTGCCAAAGAGATCATTGATACTCAGGCTGTAGAGAATAAAACTGCTATAGGACTTGACTATAACAAAAAAGCTGGTAAGAAGATACTGGAATTTCCTATGACACCTTCAGTTGTCAAAAGGGATACTCCACATGTTCTTAAGAATGTTGATTGTCCAGTTTTTGTTAAGCCTTTTCCACCACTTTTCTATGAGGATGATCTTTTCATAAGACAAGAATTGCTTGAAGAGGATTTATTGAAGGAAAAAGAGGTAAAGACCAAGTTGCCTAGGAAAACAGCTAAAACTGTATTACCTAAATCTGAAGTAGGTGACTTAGTTAGTAATGATAAAAAGAACAGGGATGGGAAAAAGAAGTTTGTTAATCAGGAATTAGTTCCACTTTCTCCCATTGCATCTAGGAAGTTGTGCACTATATGTAATTCTGCTGGACACCTTACACATGCATGTAAAAAGGTTAAAGTAGAAACTGCAAATACTTCTGAACTGCATAACATGTCTGAAATGCCTGATCTTCATAAACCCTGTGGAAAGAAAGAGTGTTTGCTATGCACATACAACATCATGAATGCTTATTTTAAGTTGATGAATGCATCCGGTAGCAATAACACTGATAATGTTGAATCCACAGATGATATGAAAATCAAACAGAGTAAGAATAAATTGAATGTTACTCCTGTTAAATCATCTAAACCTTCAGGACCCAAACAATTTTGGGTACCAAAGTCCGCTTAATCAATCTGTGATTGCAGGGTAAGGTTAAAAGCTCAAAGGTTGTGTGGATTCTAGATAGTGGCTGTTCTAGACACATGACATGTGAAGAGTCCCTGCTTACAGAGATGGTTAAGAAGACCGGCCCGATTGTAACCTTTGGAGATGACAGCAAAGGACTTACTACGGGATATGGTAAATTGAAAATTGGGAATGTCATCATTGAAAACATTTCTCTTGTTGAAGGATTAAAGCACAATCTTCTAAGTATCAGTCAATTCTGTGATAAAGGCTACAATGTAGATTTTAGAAAAGACAAATGCTTGATCATCAACAGGAAGAATGAGAAGCTTACTCTATTGGGAGTGAGAAAAGGAAACTTGTTTATAGCTGACTTAAGTTCTACCAGTGAAGGTGAAGTTACATGTTTTTACAGTAAGGCATCTTCAGAACAAAGTTGCCTATGGCACAAGAAGCTCTCACATTTGAACTTCAAAACTATGAACTCTTTAGTAAAGAGAGAGTTAGTGAGAGGGTTGCCCCTGATGGAATTCAATCAGGAGGGACTATGTGAAGCATGTGAAAAAGGGAAGTCGAAGAAAGCATCACATGGAAGCAAAGGAATGACAAGCATTGCTGAACCATTACAACTGATTCATATGGATTTATTTGGTCCAGTAAATGTTATGTCACTTTCAAGAAATAGATATGCATTGGTGATGGTGGATGACTACTCCAAGTACACGTGGGTGTTGTTCATATAATCAAAGGATGAAGCAACACAACTTATCATTGATCACATCAAGAAGATAGAAGTGGAAGCTAAGCTACCTATGCGGACAATCAGATCAGACAATGGAACTGAATTCAAGAATGCAGTTCTTAATGATTTCTGCTCAGAGAAAGGTATATCAAGACATTATTCAGCACCAAGAACTCCTCAACAGAATGGAGTAGTGGAAAGGAAAAACAGGACCTTGGTTGAAGCAGCAAGGACCATGTTGAGTGAATCAAAACTTCCAACTTACTTTTGGGCTGAAGCAGTGAATACAGCTTGCTACACTCAGAATCGAACCCTGATCAACAAAGATCATGAAAAGACTCCGTATGAGTTAATGGCCAACAAGAAGCCAGCACTGAAGTATTTTCATGTGTTTGGTGCAAAGTGCTTTGTACTTAAAGATGGAGAACATCTTGGCAAGTTTGATGCCAAAGCAGATGAAGGCATTTTTCTGGGCTATTCTCTGGAATCTAAGGCTTTCAGGGTATATGTGATTGAAGATAAGAAGGTGTTGGAAAGCTTAAATGTAACATTTGACGACACAAAGAGACCAGGCCTGCAAACAAGAGAGAACTCTGAATCCTTGGTATTTGAAAATCTATCAGGAGATCTCTCTGACAATGAAGAACCTGAAGTTGTTACAGTTAGTAATAATAATCATAATGATAATGATTCTGGACAAAGTGGTGACCAAAGTGGAGATCCTCAAAATTCTACAGGATCCACTAGTCAGTCTACAGAATCAACAGATCAAACCGTCAACAACTCAGGGGGAGCAGGAGAAGGATCAAATAGTCACACTCCACAACATCTAGAACAAGGAGAATCATCAAGATCATATCTGCCGAGACAAAGGGTATGGAATAGAGATCATCCCTTTCACTTGATCATTGGTGATCCGGACACAGGAGTGAGAACTAGGAGAACATCACAAAATGAATGTCACTATTCTGGGTTCCTTTCTGAAATAGAACCTAAGAAAGTTGAAGATGCTCTAGATGATCCAGATTGGGTAATTGCTATGCAAGAGGAACTCAATCAATTTGAAAGGCAGAAAGTTTGGAAGTTGGTACCCAGGCCTAAGGGAAAATCTGTTATTGGAACAAGATGGGTATTCAGAAATAAGTTGGACGAAGATGGCATTGTAACGAGAAACAAAGCCAGACTGGTTGCTAAAGGTTACTCTCAAGAAGAGGGTATAGATTATGATGAAACCTATGCACCAGTTGCAAGACTTGAGGCCATCAGAATTTTTCTAGCATTCACAGCACATTCCAATTACAAGGTATATCAAATGGATGTGAAGAGTGCTTTTCTGAACGAAGAGTTAGAAGAAGAAGTGTATGTGGAACAACCTCCAGGTTTTGAGGATTCAAAACTGGTAGACTTTGTGTACTTTCTATTCAAGGCTCTCTACGGACTCAAACAAGCTCCAAGGACATGGTATGACACTCTCTCTGAATTTTTACTTGAAAATGATTTTAAAAGAGGTGTTATAGATAAAACTCTATTTTACAAAAAGCATAAAAATGATTTGATATTGGTGCAAGTATATGTTGATGACATAATATTTGGTTCTACTAATGATGATCTATGCAAGAGATTTGCTAAGTTAATGCAGAGTTGTTATGAAATGAGCATGATGGGTGAATTTTCATTCTTTCTTGGACTGCAAGTATATCAAAAACAAGATGGTATATTCATTTGTCAGTCTAAGTACATTAAAGATCTTCTCAAGAAGTATCATATGGAAGACTCATCTACATCAAAGACTCCTATGCCAACTTCCACTAAGCTTGATAAGGATGAAACTGGTAAGAAGGTTGACATCACAGGCTACAGAGGTATGATAGGCTCATTACTTTATCTCACTGCAAGTAGACCAGATATAATGTTTGCAACATGCTTATGTGCTAGATTTCAGTCTGATCCTAAAGAATCTCATCTAATAGCTGTTAAGCAAATATTTAGATATCTTAAGGGGACTCCAAATCTTGGAATTTGGTACCCTAAAGATACAGGATTTGATCTTATTGGATACACAGACTCTGATTTTGCAGGTTGTAAGATTGATCGGAAGAGTACTTCAGGAAGTTGTCAGTTTCTTCGAAGAAGATTGGTTTCCTGGTATAGCAAGAAGCAGCATTCAGTGTCCACATCAACAGCTGAGGCTGAATACATTGCTGCTGGTAGCTGCTGTGCTCAGATATTGTGGATAAGAAACCAACTCCGTGACTATGGGCTTTTGTTGACAAAGATTCCAATATTTTGCGACAACACAAGTGCCATAGCAATCTCTAACAACCCAGTGCAACACTCGAGGACAAAGCACATCGACATCAGGTATCATTTTATACGAGAGCATGTCATGATTGGAACTGTGGAGTTACATTTTGTACCCACAGAGGAACAAATTGCAGACATTTTTACTAAACCGCTTGATGAATCCACTTTCTCTAAGCTGGTTGGTGAACTTGGAATGTTAAATCTTTCTAATTAATTTTGATTAGAAGTCAATAACTGCAGATAATCCTGATGAATGCATAAGTTTAAGAATGTCAATATTCTTAGAACTCGTGAATTCATTTTCTGGAGTAATTCTCGTAATTAGGATTATTGTACTAATTCAATGTCATAAATATGGATGATATATCTTCTGGCATTTAATTGGTTAATAATTCTAAAAATTATTTAGGTGCTAATATTTGTTCTAAATATTCAAGCATCTATTTAATTAGAATTAATTTACTTTGTTTTTAACATTGTAGATTAATGCAGCATAATTTATTGGATTTTAATTGATTAATATTAGTTAATGATATTTAGTTGATTTTAGTCTGAGAAAATTGTGAATTTTCTGTTAACAATTGATTTTGGTAAATTTGAAAAAGTTTATTCAAAATAAAACTTGACAGGAAATACAAAATTTTGAATTTTAGAACATGAACAGGTTCTAAAATTTGAAAAGAAGCAAAAAGTATCGAATTTAGGAAATTCGATAGTTTTTCAAGTACATAGATAAATCTATCGAAATTAATTTTCGATAGTTTTTGAAAAGGAAAAGAAAAACTATCGAAAACAATTCTCGATAGTTTTTGAAAATACTTTTAAAATATATCGAAGTGAATTTATATTATTTCTATATTTAATTCTCGATAGTTTTTATGAAGTTGTCTGAAAATATATCGAATGGAATTCAATTAATTTAATATATGAATTCTCGATAGTTTTTCAGACTTTACCTCGATAGTTTTTGGTTTTACAAAGAAAACTTTCGATGGTTTTTGAAAAGGTTGGTTTAAATTCTTATTTTTTTAATCCTTCGATAGATTTTGAAAAACTATCGAAGTAAAATTGACCTTTTTACCCCTACAATAAAACCATCGATAGTTCATTTTAAAACTATCGAACATGAAAGGACGAAAATACCCCTGAAGATCAGTAAGTATTTAAATAGCCCTTGGACGTTTTTCTTTGTCATTTTACAGATCTAAGAGTTAGACATATATACTTACATATATTTCCGACTTAGAACATCAAAAACTCGAGAGTTTTTCAGTTTTAATCAAGAATTACACACAGTAACTTCAGTTTTTACAGTGATTTCGTTTTCAAACAGTGAAATCTCTATACTTTGCGAATTCTGTGGACTTAATTCGTGGTTGTGGTTAAAAAATACTATCGAAAGCATTTTCTCGGACTTTAACTGGTAGAATTGTTCTTGAATAGTACTTGTTGATTGATCTTTTTCAATTAAAATTGCTATCCTTGATTTCGAAAGTTAGGGTTCTTGATTTGGAATTTTAAGTGTTCGAGGTTGTTATTGTGATAAAAAGAGGTATTTTGTGTCAAGTTTGATTAATTAAAAAATATATAATTAATTAAATTTTAGTGGAAATTAGTTTTGGATTAAAAAATTTAATAATAAATTTTCTGGAAATTTAAAATGGCCGGAGAATTTATTGTTACCAAGACTAATCATGTCTCGTTTCAAAACTTAAATGACGTTACGAACTTACAGTTTCGTGCATGGGCAGAGTTTTTGAACACACGTTCGTTAGTGGCATACGCTTTAAGTACTCATGTGGTCCTTTGTATTGATCAATTGACTGCGTTGTACACAACCGCCACGGATACAAGTGAGAATAACATTAGGTCCTTTAGTTTTTTTGTGCCAGGGGGCAGAACAATAAGGGTGACGGAACATGATTTTAATAGAATACTTCATTTTCCAACAGAAAACCTTGTTCCCGATCCCACTACTGAGGATATACATGCTTTCTTCACTCTCATTAGAAGTCAACAACCTAACTTCTTTGTGGGAGAGTTTCTGAAGCATTACTTGCCAAAGCCATGGAACTTTTTCTTTCATACCCTAATCCATGTTTTTACCGCCAAGCTAACAAATCTGCATGGTATTCCCTTATTCCTTCAAAAGATAGGGTTTGCCATTGCGAACAATAGGCATATTAACATAGGAAGGCTATTGATCGATCAAGTCATTCTGTGCATGGGACCACTGGAAGAAAGAACAGGCATAGGCGATGTGCTTTGTTTGTATCCCAGATTCCTACAGCTAATTCTCAATGATATCTTAACAGATAATGAACGCGAGACATTTGAAGGCGAGGAGACGCAGGAGTGCATGAAGATGAAGAACAATGCCATAACCGCTCTCATAAGGAAGAACAACTATCTTCCAGGGGTACCCACTGTTCTCACTGAATATCTAAGAACGGTGCCCCTACCACTTCTACCCCCAGGGGAACAGGTAATTCAAGGTAACATTCCTGAACTTGTACTTGCTCCTGAGCCACAACAAATGGATGTTGATCCAGAGCCCTCAGTGGCCATTCATGACCAAGAGGTTGCAAACCCACAACCTTTAACCACGGTCGAAGAGCCTTTGGAAGAGCCAAATGAAAACATAAACGAACCTCCTTCCCCTACTATACCCAACATTCAGACATCCATGAGTGTAGAGGGAGATAGTGCCATAGCAGCACCACATAAGGAGATACACCCTTCAACAACAGCTCTGCCTTCCTCTAAAAGGAGAAGAATAGAAACCGAGGCAACTGTTGATACTTTGTTTCAATCTTCCAAATCGCCCTTTATTGATTTTTCTGATGCTGATTGGGCTACATTAACACAAGCTATATCTGAACCTTTAGCTCAATCAAGTAAGGAAGAATTGACGGAAGCAACTGGTGTTCCGACCATATCACGGTCAGGTTCACTGGTTGATGGTTCTAAGAACCACGAGTCTTCACAGACGTCGAGAGAAGGCTTTGACCTAAATGCACAATCTAAAGGGTCATTGTCTACCTCCCCAGATGGAACATATCTGGATCCTGCGGGTAAAGGGTCTGACGTAGGTGCAGATCGGCAACTCGGTGACAATGAATCAATTCATATTGATGAGTCAACTGAGGTGAAGTCTTCACAGACTCACGGGGAAGGTTCAGGATCTCTGCTGTTAATAGAGCCTGTTTCTAACCCCCTAGAGATTCAAACTCTAGATCCTTTAAAGGATGTATCATCTACGGATGATCAGCAACTTGGTTTATCCAAGGACGGGGACTTGCGAAGCCCCATTGCACCACCGGTGACCTCCTTAAGGACGGCTACAGTGTTTTCTTCTGCAGGTACATTGATCAAAAAGGGATTGATTGAAACACAAACACTTACACCTGGCCTGAGTGGGAAAAGAAAAATGAGTGAAACACCGACGGAAACGTTGAGTGTACACCCAGAGCCAAACGTGAGGAGTGACACCCTAACCCTTCCAAATATTGATGATTTGCTATTACCGACAGAAAGAGAGGTACATGTTCAATCTACCCTCAAGGAGATGACAGTTCACGACAAACAAGGAAATCCATTATTTAAGGTTCCACTGCGACCTTCCTTTGACCAAGGGATCTCCTCTAGTCAAGGCAATGCTTCTTTAAAGACTATTCATGAGAAGGTTGACTTGGCTACAGCTGATTCCAGAAGAACTTATCGGGTCTTAGGCAGTGCATCTGGCACTATAACAAGTACTAAGCAGGCAGTGGATTCCTTAAAGAAGGAAGCATTAGAAGAACTGGTCGAGTTGAGGACAGACGTCAAAGAATTGAAAGACGGTTTCATGAATGAAGTATTTGCATTGTCACAAGGACAAGAAGCTTTGAAAGAAGACGTTCTGGTAATCCGGGATGGTCAAGCGCGGGTAAAAGATGCAATGAACACACTTTCGAGAGTGGAGTCTAAGCTAAACAAGAGGATGGATCATATGGAAAAGACTACCAACTCAAGACTGGATAACATTGACCTGTCGCTAGCTTCTATGAACGAGATGAATAAGCAAATTATAGATTTCTTAGAAAACCAAGGTGACGGAGTACAGTCAATCTGGACTATGCTAAAGAACCAACAAACTGGACAAGCTGGACCTTCAAATCAACAACCTGATCCTTCTGCTACCTTTTATAATGAGGATGCTTTTATCGAGGATTCCTCAACTAAGGGGGAGAAAGTTGGAAAAGTTGGAGATGAAGAGAAGGATGGATGGAGAGTTTGGGAAACGGTTGAAGCTATTCCGATCAGACAGTACTGGATAGAAGAACTTGTACAAGAAGAGAAAAGTGAAGAGGTATTTGAGGTCATGCAAGAGCAACCAATTCAGGAGGAGCATGAGCCATATTATCCAGAGCCTATTGAACATCCAATCTGGGAGGATATTATGGAAGAAGAAGCAAATCCTCTGTCACAAGAAGAAGAAGCTGCCTTGGAAGCGATAAGAGCTCAAAGAGCTGCAATAGATGCCAGGCAAGCTGAAAGGGAAAGACACCAAGCAATTCTAAGGAATGAAAAGCTACAAAGAGCCAAGGTGCAAGCTGAAGTAAGGAAGAAAAAGATGATGGATTTGGCAACCAAGCAAGGAAGTGAATGGGAGATGGCTTATAAAACCTTTTGTGGAGTTGAAGACGGATTAGAAGTCAACGACAATGCAGAGGTGGAAGTCATAATTCAGAACATAAGAAGTGCAAATCCTGATGATCATGTTTACTTCACTGCACTGAGGAATACTGTGATCTTTCTGAGAGCTGGGGTTAAAGCAAATGGAGCCTGGAACTTATTGATCAATTTTCTTGAGAAAGGTACATTTGTGATTTCCACTAAGTTTTTAGAACAGAGAACATACACAGAATTGCAGGTGATTCTCATCAAGATACAAAGAACTACAAGGTTAAATGAACTGCTCCGTGAGCATGTTAAAGGTATCGTGATGAAAGTCGGTCCAGAGATAACTGAAGATCCTCCAATGGTTAGATTCATGACGAATGACTTGTTCAGAATCTTATCATTCATTCGATAGTTTTTATTTAAAAACCATCGAATGGAATATCAACTTTATTCATTCGATAGTTTTCAATTTAGAAAGTGGGTGAAAAGTTTTCTTTGTTTAACCGGTTGATGAAGATCCAACGACCAAGATTAATTTGATTAATTTGGTTAGATGGTTTTTCTAAAAACCAAGTCTACAATTATAACAGAGGAAGTGTGTCTTCTTCAGTTAAGGAAAAACACAGACAAACATTACAGAGAGAAAGCTAGAGCCGGAGAAATTTAGAGAAATCAATAGTGCTCAGAATTCGATCATTGTTTTGTATATGTGTAACCTTAAACTCATTGAATCTAATCTACAGATTAGAAATTGTAGCACCCCTCGAGGTTTATATTTATAAAAAGATATATTCCCCGAATCTTGGTTTGATTTGGTCTGTTTGATTTCGTTATAGAATCGAAAGATTAATCCGCGAACGAAATTAAATTATTTGTGAGTATCGTATTCAACCCCCCCTTCTACGATACTTTGGACCTAACACCTTGTACTGGGATGAAGTTGGAGAGCGAAAAATGCTCGGACCCGAAATGGTCCAACAGACTAAGGATGCAATAGACCTTATCAGAGGACGGCTGGTAGCAGCCCAAGACAGACAAAAGAAATATGCAGACTTGGCCCGAAAGGACAAGGAATATGAAATGGGAGATCTTGTGCTGTTAAAAGTATCTCCGTGGAAAGGATTGATGAGATTCGGAAAGAAAGGGAAATTGAGCCCCAGATATATTGGACCGTTAGAGATCTTGAGACGCATCGGGGAAGTAGCTTACGAGCTAGCCTTGCCCCCAAACCTGCAGCAAGTTCACAACGTGTTCCATGTGTCCATGTTAAGGAAGTACAATCCGGATGCCAAACACGTGGTAGAATACGATCAAGTAGATATACAGCCAGACCTGTCTTATATAGAGCAACCAGTAGAAATCATTGACCGCAAGGATCAAGTGCTAAGGAATAAAGTTATAAAGCTGGTAAGAGTTTTGTGGAGAAATCATAATGTTGAAGAATCCACTTGGGAACTAGAGAGCGCAATGCTAGAAAAGTACCCTCATCTATTTTGATCTGATTCCGGGACGGAATCCTTTTAAGTAGGGGAGACTGTAATATCCCAAAATTTTGTAATATTTAAAACCTTGATGAATAGTAAATTCAACTGATGAATAGTAAAATTTCTGAGGAAAAGTTTTTCAGACCACCCTATGTGGATGACCTGGAATGAATGTTTCGAAGCTATATTATTGATGTATGGGAAGAATAAAAGAATGTAAACGTACTCAGAATCAGAAGATTTCCATCCGAGTTTTAAATCACTATTCACTAGACAATCACAGATGTATTGATTTGATCGTTTTAAGAAAGTATGTGGAATGAGAAATCCATGAGCATATCTTAAACCAAGGTGAGAAACCTAGGATTATATATTAGAAAAAGGTAGTGGAAGGATAAAGGAAGTACCCTAGCTTTGGTACAGAGAAACGTTTTTAAAACCACTTGAAACTATCGCGAAACAAAAGCGTAATAAATTATGGATTAAACCCTAACCCAAGGAGGAGTATTATATAAGATCATCAAGTGCAATATTTAAGAGGATTGGGGATACAAATTATGACATAAGCATGATGCAAGAGGATGACAAGATGATGACCAAGTGGTGAATCACCACCTTGTCACCACTTTCACCACCACCACAAGTTCAAAAAGGGCCTTGTCATTGGTGACAAAACTAGTTATTAGCCACACAAATCAATTACAAAGTATTAAGGATTAATTATACAAACAAAAGGAAAAGAAAATCAAAGAAAACAAAACAACAAGATGCATCCATTTCCATGAAGAAACTTTCGGCCATTTCTTCATCTTCAAAGCTTAAAAATTTTCTCCAACTTCCACTCAACCATAAATCTTGATCTCGGACTCTAAATCACCCTCATCCTATATCCAAGGTAGATCTCTAATCTTAGCCTCATCCATGGATCATAGCTTGGTCAAAAATGGATTCAAAGTTGATGATGAATAGTGATGTGAATAGTAAACTCATAAGATCTTGTTTTGTTTTGATGTTTTTAGGTTTGATTAGCATAGTTAAGGAGCAAGGAAGGATATATCATCCATATATAGTCTTTGTTAAGTTCCAAGGAAGGTATAACACTTCTTATCTTTTTGAGATTTTGCTAGATCTAGTAGTTAGAAGTGTTTGATTAAGAACTATGTAGTGATGAAGCATGTATGCATGATTTTAAGCATGTTTGATGGTTGATTTGTGGATAAACTTATGAATTAGAGCATGACCATGTTTGGACAGAAAAGTTTAGTGTTAGCTTGATTTTTGATTGGTGGTTGGTTGATTGTTGATTGGTGGTTGTTTGGAGTGTTTAAAAATACGGGAATCGCGTATAAGCGTCGTTACCATGTCGAAATTTCCTTAGATAGTTTAGACAGAAATCACGGTTACATTAAAGGGAATAAACATGAAGTTTCTGACCATGAACATGTAGGCCTTGTTTCATAGATTGTTTTAGCGAAAGAATCGTGTCATTACGATTTATGGTTTAAGAGAAATGTCCGTTTTAGTGAAAGCGGTTTCGCGTAACTAAGTGGTTCATTGTATGAACTTTGAGATAGTGATCACACCCTTTAAAAATGGAACTTGGCCGAGATATTAAAATGGATACTAGTGTGGACAGTCTAGAAAGGAACCTAAAAGGTTTCGTGTTAAAACGATGAGTTAATGATTTTATAAAAATGCGTAAACAAAGGTTGCGTGAGTGAAATACCCTTAAGGGGATGGTTTAAAACAAGGAAATGGTAAAGGAAAAGTACTTGGGATTTGTGAATAGATTTTCACCCAAACTTGTGACCTAAGAGTTTGCGGAACGTCATGAGGTTATAGATGACCAAGAGCGAGACGCTTGATTTTTATTAATAGAACTTGAGTGCTTAAGTTATGGCACATTAATTGGTTCTAGGGGACTGACTGAAATTGTATATCTTGTTATAGATCGACGCGCACACTCTCAAGCCCCCACTACCACACCACCAAGACACCAAGGCAAGTTTTCAAACCCTATACCATATAATGTTGCTGTTGTGATATATGTTGTGATATTGATAAAAATGCTGCTTTAATGCTGTAAAATGATTTAAAAATTGTTTACGCTTTCAATAAAAAAGTGTATAAGGTATAAGGTTTATATGCTAGGTATATACCAGATATAAACCAAGGGTTAAAGGCTCTAAGTATAGAGCAGTAGTATGATGATTTTAAAACTTAGACCGGGAGTCAAAGTATTATTTCGTTTGATCCTACTGTCAGAAGCTGGAAGGTTCCAGGGACAGTATATTTTGAAGATTTATTAAATGTTCCAATATTTATATATTATGGGATATTTAAGGTGAGATATTTAAATAATATCATAATAAATATTATTTGAATATTATTTAGTTAAGTGAATATTATTTTGAATATTCACTTAAATGATTTTATATTGAATAGTAATTCAATTCTTATTATTTGAATATTATTTAATTAAGTGAATATTATTTTGAGTATTCACTTAAGTGATTTTATATTGAATAGTAATTTAATATTTATTATTTGGGTATTTATTAAAAATTCCAAATATGATTTAAAAACCATAGAACCTTATTATATGATTAAAGGTTCTACTATTTACACAAAGATATAAATTTCTGATTTTCAGAAAAGATATTAAAATAGAGATTTCCAACGATAGTCGGGGATGGCTCCCCCATTCAAGTAAAGTATTTATAAACTTCTAAACTCTGAAAATTTCAATAAACTCCCTGGTCATGATTTCAAAATACGCGGTAATCATGGTTACAAAGTTTTGACAAGTATTTGTACTTGATAAAAATGGAATTAAATTCCGATTTCCGTTTTATGGATATTTTTCATCATGGGAACTGGAAGGGCCTACACGGCAATGAAATAGGTGCCGGGGGAGTGCCAAAATTATCAAGGCTTGCCCGGTGACGAAATAGGCGCCGAGGTAGTGATCTCTTGAGTGCTAAGGCTTGCCCGGTGACGAAATAGGCGCCGAGGTAGTGATCTCTTAGCACATTGGCCCGTATGCGGTCAGGGTGATAACCGAACAGGAAGTCGTCCATCTACTAGTAGAAAAGAAAAGTTACGATACAACGGCTGATCACCGTGTATTGTGGTTCCAGTATATTCTCATCCCTCCAGTTGGAGTTGTGCTGCACATTGTAACAAAAGCCTAGGCGCTGAGTTACTGATAATGTGACAGTGATGAGTAATGATGTTTCTTCTACAGTAGTCGTACTGTAGGGCATGTTTTGATGAAAAGATAACTAAATATATCATTCTGTATACGAATGAAGTTTTAAAGGTTTTCCTTTATGATATAAGCTTATGTATATGCTTATGCTGTATTATATTACTGCTGGGCCGAGTGCTCACTCTTGCTTTTTCTTTCTATACATATATATATCACAACACAACAACTAGATTAGATGGCCAGGATTCGTCATACCGCTCGGAAGCGCGTCAGGGCCATGCAGGCCGCCCATAGGATGGCAGTTGCAGCACCTCAGGTAGAAGTACTGAGCTGGTTCAGAGCGTAACTCTGGTTGCTCCGGTTTATTTTTAAGTATCACTTATGTATATTAATAAACAAGATCAAACTTTGGCGCTGCCTTTCTGGTTTCACGTAGAAATCATATTGGCAGTAGGTTGCAAGTATTTTACTTTTGGGTTGTAATAACTTTAATTTGTGGATTATATGACTACTGTTTTCGTAAGTTCGTTTCTGAGACATAACTGGCGTGAGTGTATTGATGGTGGGGTCACCATGTGTGTTGATTTATTGTGTTTGATTCAAGAGTTGAGTGTTGTACGGAATAAGGATCTCGTGACAACCCAGATCTCCGACCCCGGGTTTGGGGGTGTTACAAATGCAGTCCTAAATGACTTTTGTGCAGATAAAGGAATAACAAGAAAGTATTCAGCCCCTAAAACTCCTCAGCAAAATGGAGTGGTGGAAAGGAATTATCGTACATTGATTGAAGCTGTCAGGACTATGTTAAGTGAGTCCAGACTTCCAATGTACTTTTGGGCTGAAGCTGTGAATACTGCTTGTTATACTCAGAATCGAACTTTAATCAACAAGGACTTAATGAAGACTCCTTATTAGATCATGAACAAAAAGAAACCAACTCTCAAGTACTTTCATGTATTTGGGGCAAAATGCTTCGTGCTTAAGGATGGAGATGTTAAACGTGGCAAATTTGGGGCCAAGGCATTTGAAGCAATATTTGTTGGTTATTCCAGAAGATCTTATATGGTGTACTTGATTGATAGTCACCAAGTGAAGGAAAGTGTCAATGTTACATTTGATGACACTAAGCTCCCTGTATCCAAACAGAAGATTCATCTAAAAAATTGAAGTTTGATAACTTGCCAGACTCAGAATCAGATGATGAAGCTTCACCTGAGATTATTGCTGGTAATGATAATAACAATGATGAGAATGATCTTGGTGGTGGTGGTGGAAACATTGGTAACAATGGAAATACCACCAACATTGGAGAAGAATCATCAAGGCAATCAAGCAACAACTCAGGGGGATCAAATGAAGGATCAACTAGTCATTCACAACATCAAAATGAATTTCAAGGCGAATCATCAAGATCAAATCTTCCAAGACAGACTGTATGGAATAGAGCTCATCCCTTTGAGCTGATCATTGGTGATCCAGATGTTGGAATTAGAACTAGAAGTTCTACTCAGAATGAATGTCACTATTCAGGTTTTTTATCTGAGATGGAACCAAAGAAAACTGAGGAAGCACTGGCTGATCCAGATTGGGTGATTGCTATGCAAGATGAACTCAATCAATTTGAACAACAGCAAGTCTGGAAGCTGGTACCAGGACCAAAGAATAATAAAGTAGTTAGTACAAGATGGGTATACAGAAACAAGCTAGATGAGGATGGCATTGTTACTAGAAACAAATCAAGACTGGTTGCTCAAGGGTATTCACAAGCTGAAGGCATTGATTATGATGAAACCTATGCACCAGTGGCTAGGCTTGAGGCTATCAGGATGTTCTTAGCATTTGCAGCTTACTCCAATTTTAAAGTCTATCAAATGGATGTTAAGAGTGCATTCTTGAATGGTGAGCTGGATGAAGAAGTGTATGTGGCATAGCCCCCTGGCTTTGAAAATCAGGAGTTAATGGACTTTGTGTACTTTCTCTTCAAGGCTATCTATGGTCTCAAACAAGCCCCAAGAAAATGGTATGACACTCTCTCTGGTTTTCTTTTAGAAAATGGTTTTGTAAGAGGTATCATAGACAAAACTCTTTTTTCAAAGAAACACAAAAGTGATATGATCTTAGTCCAAGTCTATGTGGATGACATCATATTTGGGTCTACTAATGATGATCTCTGTAAGAGATTTGCTAAGCTAATGCAGAGTAAGTTTGAAATGAGTATGATAGGTGAGCTGAAGTTCTTTCTTGGATTACAAGTAAGTCAAAGGTCAAATGGTATATTTATTTGTCAATCCAAGTATCTCAAAGAACTCCTCAAGAAGTATCACATGGAGGATTCAGCATCAGCAAGGACTCCATCTTCAATAGCTGTCAAACTTGGAGCTTGTGATAACTCTATCAAGGTACGTAGATGTTATAAGCTACAGAGGTATGATTGGATCCTTACTCTACCTTACTGCAAGTAGACCAGATATTATGTATGCTACATGCTTGTGTGCAAGGTTCCAAGCGGACCCTAGAGATTTACATCTCGTTGCTGTTAAAAGAATCTTGAGATATCTTAAGGGTACACCTAATCTAGGTATCTGGTACCCTAAAGATTCTGGTTTTAATCTTATTGGATATACAGATTCTGATTATGCTGGTAGTGTTGTTGATAGAAAGAGTACCTCTGGGAATTGTCAATTCCTAGGAGGTAGATTGATTTCCTGGTATAGCAAGAAACAGCAAATAGTTTCCAATTCAACAACAGAAGCTGAATATATTGCTGCTGGAAGCTGCTGTGCTCAGATCCTATGGATAAGGAATCAATTAAAGGACTATGGCTTTGTATTAGACAAAATTCCTATTTTGTGTGATAATACAAGTGCCATAGCAATCTCCAACAACCCTATTCTGCACTCGAAAACGAAGCACATTGATATCAGGTATCATTTTATCAGAGAGCATGTCATGAATGGAACTGTGGAGTTACATTTTGTACCCACAGAAGAACAAACTGCAGATATATTCACTAAGTCTCTTGACGAATCCACATTTACCAAGTTAGTTGGTAAATTGGGTATGTTGAACAATCTTAGTGATTAACAATATATCAGTTATGTTTGTTCTCAGCAAAAATCATTTTCTCTTGTTGATATTAAATGATATTTATTGTCAATTCTTGTTTGAAGTTAAATGCTTGTTAATTTAAATATTTCTGAATAATATATTTTCTTTAAAAATATTTTTCTCATATTTTTTTAAGTGGAGAAATCTATTTTTATTGAAAATTCAATTATTTAGAATTATTTAGATTAGTTTCAGATTGTATATATTGTTGTTTGAATTTTTCTGCAGGTTTATATTAATTTATTGCATTTCTATAATTTTCTGCATATTTTTTTGCTTGTAGATTTTTCTGTGAATTTTTCTGAATTGTGCATATTTTTTTTATTCATTTTTAATCATTTTCTGTAAAGTTTTATTAATTCTCAGCATTTTCGTTTTATTTATATCTGTTTTTATTTATTTTTCGTTAGTATTACTAGTTTTGAACTATTAGTACCATCGGTAGTACAATCCCTTGATAGTACTATCGGTAGTACAATCCCTTGATAGTACTATCGGTAGTACTATCCCTTGATAGTACTACTAGTTCTTTCTGATAGTACTTCCAGCATTTTCTTTTATTTTTGTTTTTGTTTTTTTCTTTTTAATTCATAGTACTACTAAGCCTTTTTCTATTTTTTACTGTTGATAGTACTACCGAGTTTTGTTAGTACTACTAGGCATTTTATTTTATTTTGCTTTTCTTTTTAATTGTGATAGTACTACCGTTTGTTTTACCATAGTACTACAGCTTTCTTTTTATTTTTACCTTATTACTATTAGCACATATATATAGATATTTTATTTTTACTTTTACCTTAGTTCTTCACTTCAGTTCAAGTTTTTTACTTAACTGCTTAAATTCTCTCTGTTCTTATTTCTTCTCCTTAACGAACTGCTGCCGGTTTTCTTTTCAATTTCCGAATTCGTTACTTGTTAGTTTTAAAAACTGAAACCATCACTAAACTCATCTTCTCAAGCCCATTAATTCGAGATCTTAAAACTCAAGTTTAATTTAGTTTTAAGGTTTTGAGTTTTTGAATTCCAAAGGTTTCTTTAATCATTTTTAGTGATTAACAGTGAGTTTTTGGATTCTAAAAATAGCAGTGTGTGTGTTTTGTGATAAGGAATAACATACTAAAATTTGGTAATTTTTGGAGAACTTTGAAAATTTGGATTTTTAATTAATTTTTAATTAATTTTAAAATCCTTAAATTCGAATTATTCAAAATTATTTGAATTTTTGATTTTCTGTGTTTATTTTTGCTTAGTAAATTATGGCTCAGAATTTTGAGGTCGTTAAAAACAATTATAATGGGTATTTTGATCCTTTGAAATGCTCGGTTGATCGTTTTCGACCTTGGATTCAGTTTTTAAATACGCAGTGTTGTGTTAGTCGTGCTATTTGTCTATCTGTTGATTTAAAAATTGAACCACTGAGGTTACTGTGTTCTAGTGCTGTGATTTCTGATGATTTTAATTCTATATCTTTCACAATTGAGCACACACAGTACACTATTACTGAGGATCTGTTTTGTGAAGTTTTTCAACTTCCAACTTTGATAGGACTCCCTCTGATATTGAATTAATTCAGTTTTTCAACAGAATTCATTATCAAGGTCCTTTGGAGTTGCCCAAACTCAGTAAGGCTAATTTGGTCTGTGAATGGGATGTTTTATTTGATACTTTGGCTAAGGTTTTCAGCAATTGTACGAAGAGTAACTTTCAAAATATTCCATCTTGGTTACAGTACATTTCTTATGCTGTTGTGTTTAATGTTAGACTTAACATTGGTCATATTATCTGGAGTCTTATAGTTAGAAGAGTAGCAAATGCCAGGATTGATCATGATAGTGGTAGGAAAGTCAGATGTTTCTATCATCGATTTCTCACTATCTTAATCAATCATGTGCTATATGATGCTCATAAGGAGATGTTCTTAAATGTTTTATATGTTCCTTCTCCTACTTCTGATCGTAAGTTCTATCAAAGACTCCACACTTCTCTTAAATTGAACATCACTCCAGTGGTAGTCAGCCCATTCATGGCACAGTTCATTCAACTTCCTACTTTTCAACCTTTTGTTCCTGAGCAACAACTAGTCATTGCAGCTGGAGCTTCAGAGGCACTGCCAATACAGGTAATACATCATATCTCTGGATCATATGGCACCTCTGCTGAAACCCAAGTGGTTGATAGGACTGACCAAGAGGTTGTAGAACCACAATCTCTAACTCAGGTCTGAGAGCCAAACACAGTGTCTAATCCTTTAACCTCTCAACCTGGAACTACTTCATTAGTTAGACAAAGGTCAAGTAGTGAACAAACACTGAGTGCACCCACAGCTCTGTCTCCACCTCTAAAGAAAAGAAAAACCTATAAGGAGGCATCTGTAAGCCCATCCTTATCCTCTCAACAGGATATGGACATTGATATGGCCATTGAACAGTCTCTGGACACATCCTCTCAACAGGATGAATCTATTGAAATTCGCCATCGGGCCCTGGCAACCTGTAATGAGTCAAGCACACTCCCATTACTCACAATGGGAGAAGACATCCAGATAGAAGAAACTCAGGACACGTTGTTAGGAGAGCACTTAGGATCTGAAACAGTGCCTACCATTGTCACGGTAAAAGTGCCTTCACAGGCATCAGAGGGAAAATCTGATTCTTTGCCACTTTTAATATAATCATTTTCTCCCCTCCCAGAGGGAACATATCTGGCTCCCTTAAGGGATTTTTCACTCGCAGTTTACACTGGTGAAAGTGAAAGGCAACCAGGTGAGTCTGTCACTGAAGCAATTCAGTTTACACTGTCAAATGTCTTGACAGACTCAACCAGGGATTAGGATTTGCGAACTCCCATTGCACCACCACTGACCTCTCTAGAAGGGGCTAGGGTGATTTTAATTGCAGGTACGTCATCAGAAAACATGGAGAAACAGCTAATAATTAGAGATGAGAGTCAAACACGGAGTGATACACAAGCACGTGAGTTGAGTGAAACACCACTGAGAGAAATTGAGGTGAGTGCACACACTGACACAAACACTGCTTTGTTGTTAACCCAATTAGCTGCTCTACAGAAACAATTGCAAGAAACCCAGGCTGAAAATGACATTCTCAAAGCACAAGTGGTTGACCAGTCTTCTTCTTCCACCTCTTTAACAAATCATCTGGGTATGATTAAAGATTATATTGAAGGATTGAAGACTTCTCTCCTACCGAAGATCAATGTAGTTCAACAATCTCAAGTACTTATGGCTTCAGATGTCTCTGATCTTTCAACTTCACATGTTGAGCAGTTTTCTTCTATTACAACTCAAGTGGACTTCATTCAGCAAACTGTTGATGAAAATCAATGGTTTAATGAAGAAAGGTTCTCTAAGATTGAAGGTGGAATGGAGCATCTCAATGAAGGGATGAAGCATTTGTACTTTATGATAAATAATTCATATCAACCCACGGCTGAACAGAAAACATTCTTTGAGGGAGATGGTGAAGATGATGTTGATCAAGGAGGAGATGGAGGAGATAGAAGAGAAGAAGGAGGTATAAGGGGAACAACTGAGGTGAATCGTAGAGCTGCCAAAGCTCAAACTGTAGAGGATTCCTCAACTGAGGGGGAGAAGAAAGGAGAAGATAGAGAAGATGGAGGAGCTTCTGGAGGAAAAGATAAAGGGAAGGGTAAACATAAACAATCATTGGAGGAGTCTGCTTTTGATGATGCCTACTACTACCATGGTGAACAGGATGATTTTCAATTTGATATGTCTGGTGATCTAGAGAAGACTATCCCTGAAGAACCAATTGGTGAGGAGGAGGTTGAAGAAGTGGCTAACTTTGATGATTGGGAAGATGAAGTTGATCTGTATACACCTGACCCTGTATTTCAGAAAGAGCTGAAGAAACAACAAGCATATCTCAAGAGAAAGGAGGATGAGAATGCCAAGGTCTCCGACATCATATCTCAAAAGCTGAAGATTCAAAAAGCTGAACATGAAGACAAACAATGATGGTACCTTTCTAAAGTTGCTTGAGAAGATCAGAACTGTTAATCCAGTGAGACAGGAATTGTACATCTATGTATCAAGTGCTCTTGACAGTCTCTCTTGAACTCCTGGAAAGAAGATCTCTCTCAGAGCTTTGGATTCTTATGAGTAAGGTGAAGAGATCTTCCTGCTTGAATGAACTTCTTTATGACCGACTGAGAGATTCTGCAATGAAGGCCAGCCCTCAAGTTGTACACTTCCCATATGAAGTCAAAATATATAGAGGTACAACTTTGGAGACAGTAAGGCTGGATCCTGATTCCTTGAAGCTACAAACTTCTATGCAACTGGTGAAGTTGGAGAATCTTCTTAGAACTTCTGGGTTTACTACTGTAGAAAAGTCTGAGGTTGCTGATATGATCTCAGACTATTGCACTGAAAAAGTTCTAAGGTATTCTCAAATGAAGAACAGATTGAAGAAGATCACTTCTCAACCAGTCAAGCCAAGTGGTGTTGTTTCTGAAAGTGATCGTGTCCTTGATAAAGATCTTCTAAACACCTTGCAAGATGCTGAGGAAGGGGAGATTAGAGATTAAGACATGAGGAAGAAAGCTTAGTTTTTAATGTAATATGTTTAGAGCATAGGTGAATCAAGATAGGAAAATGTAATCATTTGTTCAGTCTAGAGGAACATCTATCTTGTATTTATCTTTATTGTTTGAATCTGGAAATTGTTATATTTAATCCAGAACCTTTTATTATTTACTTGGCTCTTAAAAGTCTTATCTTTTCTTGTTTTAGTTGAGTTATCCTCTAGAGGTATTTGATTGTTATTGTCAAATAAACAAATAGGGGGAGATTGAAAGGCATATGTCAAGGCCTATTTGTAAACACCGAGGATTCTACTCAACATAAACTAAGATGTAATAAGTAAATAATATATTTGTTAGATCAGGATTCAATGATCGTCAGGATCTAGACTCTCCACTGATCAGGATTGCTGACGTCATCAGTATTGCATGGTCATCAGTATTTGATCAAGCGTCAGTATCAAGATTATCATCAGGATGTATATCAGGACTGGGATCAGGATTGATCATCAGTACTGGAAGCTGATCAGGATTCTTACTTCGAGTTATATTTGGAGTCTAGTTAAATAAGGAAGCTTATTTTGTCGATTCCTTATTTATAGTAATGCAGCTATCGATTTAGGATAGGTTTCAATCTTTGTAATTGATTAGGACTTATCTTGTAATTGATAGAGAAGCTGTGTAGTA
Source organism: Heracleum sosnowskyi (assembly GCA_030848705.1). Taxonomy (NCBI): domain Eukaryota; kingdom Viridiplantae; phylum Streptophyta; class Magnoliopsida; order Apiales; family Apiaceae; genus Heracleum; species Heracleum sosnowskyi. The sequence continues at coordinate 81,270,783 of CM061236.1, read as the reverse complement.
TATAAACACAGTTTAGGTTTCGATTTATGTACACGATAATACACGAGAACATAATCGATCACACACAAGAGTATTTGTGTAACCTATCAGCTCTCAAGAACATCAGAATTTCTTGAGAGAGTTTGTAACAGTTTTATATCAGATTTAATAAAGCTGTTATTGTTCTTTCATATTTGTGTTATATACTTAAATAAGTCGAGAATCTTATACAATTGTATTCAACCCCCCTTCTACAATTGTTATTTACTGGGCAACAATTGATATCAGAGCAAACTGATTTAAATTTGAATCAGATACGATCTAAGATGTCGACAACCAAGTATGAGAGCATGAAAATTCCCATTCTGAAGAAATCAGAATATCCAACATGGAAGGTAAAGATGCTGATGTACTTGGAGGCTATGGATCCTGATTATTTGGACAGGATTCGTGATAGACCATATATTCCTACAAGACTTGTAGAACGAACAGAAACTGTACCTGAACATTATGTGGTCAAGGCCAAGAGTGAATGGACTCCAGAAGAAAAAGCTCATGTACTCAGGGAACCAAAGATAAAGAATATTCTGCACAATAGTCTTGATGCTGTCATGTCCAACAGAGTGATTGCATGCAAGTCTGCAAAAGAAATCTGGAATACTTTGGAAACTCAGTGCCAGGGATCTGAATCTGTCAAGAAAAACAGAAGGGCTCTTTTGATTCAAGAATATGAAAAATTCGATGCTAGACCTGATGAGAGCCTGACTGATTTATATGATAGATTTCTGACACTCTTGAATAATCTATCTTTAGTTGGCAAAGAGTATGAAACTGAAGATTCAAACACCAAGTTTCTAAGAGCTTTACCAGAAGAATGGGATACTCAAACTTCGATCATTAGACATCGGTATGATCTCAACATTGTGTCTCTTGATGAAGTCTATGGAATGCTAAGAACTCATGATCTTGAGGTTCAATAGAGAAAGAACAAGAAAAGCAGCAAAGCAAAGGCTATTTCCTTGAATGTAGAAGCTAAATCAAAAGAAAAAGCTGTGGAGGTCTCTAGAAGGAAATCAAGAATAATTGAGTCAGATCCTGATGACTCATCGTCAGATACTGATGGCAATCCTGATGCCAATACTGATGATGATTCTTCTGACTCAGACATGGAAGAGATGGTTGCTATGATTGTCAGAAGCTTCAAAAGGATGAAGTTTAGGAAGGCTAGAATACAAGGCAACTTCCAGAAAAAGGCCTTTAATGCTGACAAAGACAAGTATAACAAGAAGGACAGCAAGGGTAGCAAATTTGACAAGTCAAAGGTGAGATTCTACAATTGTTATTTATTGGGCAACAATATTCATGTGTCACAGGAATCTCATAAGATAATATCTGTCAAGAATGAAGATTAATGTCATCTACAGTCTTGAAGTAATTCTACATTTGAAAGAAGTTCAATTTATTGATCAAGTCTCAATGAAGTATTCAAGGAACTGGAACTGTTTAAAAGTGATAGAGATTTTAGAAGTGTGACGGGAAAAGTACAGGATACAGTCATTTGTTTAGTAGAAGGAGAAAGAACCACAGCTTAAAGTCGAAAGATGAAGAACAGTCATTAAAGTTAGTCACTCATGAACCAAACAGTACATAGAGGTCAACGTCATTCAGTGGAAGTTCGTCATCAATTTAAGTGGTTCTTAGAATTAGTTTTAATTCTCTTTTAATTTATTCTATAAGATAATTAATTTAATCTATGAATTAATTCTTCCAGAATTAATTCATATATTAAATTAATTAATCTAGATCTTAAGTAATTTTATTTGTAAATTATTTCTCGAGAATTAATTTATTTATTGAATTATTTAAGTCAATAACTTAATTTATTTAATCTATGAATTAATTCTTCAAGAATTAATTCATTGATTAAATCAATTAATGTAAATAAATTAGAACCAAATTGTTTCTATTTCTAATTAGTACTAGTAGTACTATCAAATTAATACTAGTAGTACTATCACTATTAGTGCTACCGATAGTACTACCAATACAATTGGATAGTACTACCGATAGTACTACCAAGTGTATTGGTTAGTACTACCAGTATTAAATTAATTGGCTTGTTTTTGGCGCGTGAAAAGTGATTCTGTGACTTGTTATTAATACAAGTATTAGTGATCATTCAACAAGACAGAACACAAGAACTTCATATCCATTCACTTCTGCCAGAAAAATGAACCAACTGCAAAGCTTCAATTTAATCATTGTAATCAATTCTAGACATTAATGTTATATCCAATCCACTAGAATTCAATTACTTGTATTGCTTTGACAATCTAGCGGATCATAATCCCTATAAATTATATCGAACTACTTTTTAGTATTCGATCCTTTTATTACAAATATAGATAAATTCATGTCGAATTTATTCTAGATTTGTTTTAACAAGAACTCTGTAATTTGTACACTGATTTGTAACACTCTTCAAGTTTAATATAGTTTTATTAAACTTGAATCCTGTTTCATTTTATTCCGCAGTAAATTTGTTATTGTAATTGTTAAATCTTCAACAATACAAATTCGATTAAACGGTACTATTTATATTCAACCCCCCTTCTACAAACATATCAGTAAAGTTTAATATTATTATTTAATAATATATTTCTATAAATAAGTAAGATTAACTACGTAGAAACACGAATTTAAGAAAGGGCAATTAAGTAAAATCACAACGTACCATACCGATCGACCAAACTTTTAATGTTTCGTCTATTATATAATATTATTGATAATAGAAGTTTAATATTGCAAGAAAAATAATAATCAACTTATACAAAAATATTTTTCTTATTATAAAGTTTATGATTACTAGCTTTATACTCGTGCATCGCGCTAATTTATTAATAAACTAGGTTACTAAGCCGCGCTTCGCTGCGACATTATAATATATTTGTTAAGAAAAAGAGTATTAGAATAAAAATTATGAAATAAATATCTACAAAATTATATAAATTATCAAATAAAATAAATTCTGTAAAATTTGGATTTGGGTAGATAATATTATAAATTATTTACATATTCCTTTTGTTTATATAGTTTGATTTTTTATTTTTTTGGACCGATACCATTGCTCTATATATATATATATATATATATATATATGTGTGTGTGTGTGTGTGTCATTGTTCCAGGGAGAACCACCTTATATAGATAATCGGGGAGAACCATATATTCTATTATAGAATCTCATAAATAATTTTAATTTTTTCCCAATAAATATATAATCTGATTCTAATGTAGAATATTAACATATACAAACTTTATAAAAAATTTAACATTTAAAATTTGAATAAAAATTTTGATTTTAAATTTGATTCTGCTGCAAAATCATTTTGGATAAATTTGATTCTGTTGTAGAGTCATTTTGGACTATTTGATTAGTTTTCAATTATTCTTTTTAAGAAAGTAGTTCAATTTAGTTTTTTGATTTAATAATTGAAATTTATAATTATATATAATAAAAAATGTGATAAAAATATGTATTATGAATATTTATGTAATGGTTCTCTACAGGACTCTATATAAGTAGTTCTCTCTTGAGTGCTACCCTATATATATATATATATTGTTGTGGATTAAAAAACGTGCTTGTGAATTTAATGTTAAGGTTTAATGAGCTTCGAGCTTTAATGGCTGCACTTGCGTTTCGAGACTAAATCGGTCCTCACAAGATGCCTACGTATCTCAAATCGTTATTGAGAATCAAGCCAAAGACGTAGTTCTTGGTGTTGCCCTCGGGGCTATGGCGGCAGGGGCACACCAAGGACGTAGTGACTTGTATGTCCTTATTCGTGGATGAAGTCTAAAACGTAGTTCTAGGGGTGCCTTTGTGGCTTGTTGCGCCTTCGAGGCGTTGTGACGTATGGAGCTGTGCCCAAAACGTAGTTCTGATTGTAGGATCAGGGTCCTTATATAGGCGTCTGGAGCCTGGTATTTATGGTATGTTTAGGAGACTTAGCGAATAAGTCTCCTTATTGATAATTGATAAACATCGTATTTCTTGCTGGAGAAGTCTTTTCCTTGTTGATAAAGGCTATGACTCATTAATTGGGATTCTGGATCCTTCTTTGAGAAATTTACCATATTTTGGACTCTTTTCATGAGCTGTATATTTTCCTTATTTATTAATTTCGTAAATAAATAATCAGGATTTTAGGCCTTAAATATTTGGCCTTTCCAAAGAATCAGCAATTATATTTCTATAATTACTTTTCTGTCCATATCATTTGCCCCCCAACTTCTGGGAAAATCTCCTTGGGGTTTTCGTAGAAGTTATAGCGTGTTTTTCCTCAAAATTTTCTATTTTAAGGGTATTTTTGACCTCAAAATAGGTCATTTTCGACCTCATTTTCGACCAGGATTTAGGTCATTTTCGACCTCATTTTCGACCTCATTTTCGACCAGGATTTCGGTCATTTTCGACCTCGTTTTCGACCTCAACTGGTGTGAGGTCGAAGGTTTCGACCTCGATCGTTCGACCTCGATCACATATACTTTCGACCTCGTTTTGGTGCGAGGTCGAATGCTTCGACCTCAATTCTTAGTATGTTTTCGACCTCAGGTCTTCGACCTCGAACCTATACATTTTTTACCTCAATTTGGTGTGAGGTCGAAGGGTTCGAGCTCAATTCTCAGGTGTTTTTCGACTTCGAGTCTTCGAACTCGATCTAAGGTCTTTTCGACCTCAAAATTTTAATTTTTCGATTTTATTTGGGAGCGAGGTCGATGGATTCGACCTTGATTTCTCGTGTATTTTCGACTTCGAGCCTTCGATGTCGATCTAAGGTGTTTTCGACCTTAGTTTCATTATTTTTCGTTCTTTCTTGGGCCTTAACTAGCCCAAATTTTAATTGGATTCAATTTATTCCAGCCTTGGGCCTTATTGGGCCTTAAATTGTTTAAGCTTTGAATTCGCCTGAGTTTCAATTTGTTTGGGCTTTGATTTTTGTAATCCATAAATGGATTTATGGGCCTTAACTGGCCATAGACGGTTGCCCTTCCCTTAACCGGTTGGGTGACCGGTTGTCTCGATTATAAAAGAGTGGGATTTCCACTATCACTCTTCATTTCATACTTTCACTTTCTAAAAATTTCTCTCTTCTTATTCCGTAGTAAGGCGATTTCCGGCGAAGTTTCCGCGGTTGTATTCTTTGATTTTCTGGGTTCAATCTTCATCCTTTGAAGATTTTCGGGGTACAATCTTCATCCTTTGAAGATTTCATAGAAGTTATACCAGTCTTTTTCGAGACTTAGGGTCTTTTTATCCCTTACCTGGGACTTACTACCCTTTTTGGGGATTTTAATATACACTAGTGTTTCACGAGTATCGTCTTGGTGTAAAGTGTGGAGCGACCTACACATTTACGACGATTTTGCCTTATTCGAGGCTAACTTGACATTTGCATAAGCCTTTTATGTCTTATACCGTCTTCTTTTGGCTTCAAGCCTTTCATTGAGCATATCGAATGATGGGGTTTGGACTGAATGTCTTAGATTTCTGGGGTTTCAACCCTTCACCCTTAGGAGTTCTTACTGATGGCTCCACTCGTAGTGATTCATTCTCAAGTCTATCATATCAAACTTCTCTTGAGCTTCAAATTTTTGCTAATTAACAATAAGCATCTTAGGCTTTCTTTTGTATGTTTATTAGCAACATTCACCCATCGGGGTTCGTTGTATTCAGCTCTATTTGTGCAGTTGACATGCATATTTTGTATGCTTTCCTTTGCATTCATTTGTAGTTTGTCTTGGAAATGCTTTGAGGATGTTTCTACCAATCAAAACGGGTTCAACCCTTCATCTTCTTTCCAGGAAGCTCATGATTTCATCGAACCATACTTCTACTTGTCCTACTAGCGGATCCTTTTAGGATGCACTAAACATAATAGACTTTCAAATTTGAGGCATTCCAAGTCCTTGGCACCTCATGCCCTTCGAGGGTTTCCAATTTGTAGGAGCCTCGACCAAATACGTTCTTAACGCGATATGGTCCTTCCCAATTTGGGGCCAGCTTGCCTTTTTGTCCAACTCCGGATGCCTCAATCTTTCGTAGAACCAAGTCTTCTTGTCGAAAGAACCTTTCTTAACCCTTAGGTTGTAATAGAAAGATGCTCGTTTCTGATGCTGAACTATCTTGGCATTTGCCTCATCTCTAACTTCATCAATCAAATCTAAGGCCAGCCTCAAGCCTTCCTCATTTGTTTCTGGCTCATAAGCCTCAATTCTTGGAGACGTGTGAGTAATCTCCACTGGAACCACTGCCTCTGCCCCATATGCCAACAGAAAGGGGGTAGCTCCAGTGGTGACTTTGCAGGTAGTACGATATGCCCATAGTATGGGGAGCAATTCGTCTACCCAAGTGTTTCTGGAGCGTTCAACTCTTTTCTTTAGTCCATCTAGGATAATTCAATTTGTAACCTCAACTTGCCCATTTGCTTGTGGATGGGCAACAGAAGTGAAGCGCAACTTGATATCATTCTCATCACAATATTTCTTAAACTCATCGTTGTTAAACTGAGTTCCATTGTCTGTGACCAAGATACGTGGAATCCCGTATCTGCATATCACATTTTCCCAGAAGAAATGCATCACTTGCTTGGTGGTTATCTTGGCTAATGGCTTAGCCTCAATTCACTTGGTGAAGTAGTCGATTGCTACTATCAAGACCTTTCGTTGAGTACTTGCCATTGGAAATGGCCCGAGTATATCCATTCCCCACATGGCAAAGGGGATTGGTGAGTTTATGGATGTCAACATCTCTGGTGGTTGCCTAACCACTGGGGAATGCTTCTGGCACCTTTCACATTTCTTTACGTAGCTTTTAGCATCTGCTAGTATGCTTGGCCAGTAGAAACCTAGACGAGTGATTTTGTGGGCAAGGGCTCTGCCCCCCAAGTGCTGCCCACAAATTCCTTCATGTACTTCCTTCAGGGCCAATTCTGCCTCTTGAGATCTTAAACATTTCAGATATGGAATGATGAAAGACTTCTTGTATAGGATTCCCTCAATCAAGGTATACCTTAGTGCTCTGACGTATAGCTTTCGTGCTTCTGAAGTGTCGTTGGGTAACCACCCAGTTTCTAGATGAGATTTGATGGGATCCATCCAACAACTGCCAACATCAATGGGTGCTACCAACTTTCCGTTGATGCTTGGGGACTTGGAAGTAGACACTCCCTGCATAGTTTTCAATTTCGGAAGAAGCAAATTTAGACAAGGCATCAGCCTTCACGTTTTCTTCCATTGGAATGTGCTCTACATAGCATTCGTCGAACTGAGTCATGATGGCCTTGACAAGTTTCAAGTACTTGGCCATGACTTCATCTCTGGCCTCAAATTCCCCATTTACTTGGGAAACCACTAGCCTCGAATCTCCACATACTTTCAGAGTTTTGACCCTCAAGGCTCCAGCCAGCCCTAAACCAGCTATCAGAGCTTCATACTCAGCCTCATTGTTTGTCGTTGGAAAGTCAAGTTTTAGTGCATACTCTATGAGGAATCCATCAGGACTTTGTAGCACTAAACCGGCTCCACTTGATTTTGTTTTTGATGCTCCATCAAAATAGAGCACCCAATATTCTTTGAAATCCATCTCTTGATCTTTCTCATCCTCCACTATTACTTCCTGCCCCCCGACTTCTTGGTTGTCAATGGTACATTCAACCATGAAGTCAGCGAGTGCTTGAGCTTTTATGGCCGTTCGAGGCTTATACTTGATGTCGAATTCGCCCAATTCAATGGCCCATTTGATCAATCTTCCACTGACTTGAGGGCTATGTAAGATGTTTCTCAGAGGTTGATCAGTCAAGACCTCTATCTTGTGAGCCTGGAAGTACGGGCGTAGCTTTCTTGAGGCCATTATCAAGGCCAAGGCAAACTTCTCAATCGTTGAGTAGTTTATTTCTGCCCCATGTAGAATCTTACTCACATAATAGATGGGTTTCTGAACCTTCGATTCTTATTTTACCAAAACAGCTCCGAGGGCAGTATTGGATACTGTCAAGTATAGATAAAGAACCTCTCCTGGTTTTGGTTTGGCCAATAGTGGTGGCTCAGCCATATATTTCTTCAAGGCTTCAAAGGCCTCTTGGCTTTCGGCTGTCCGTTCAAAAAATTTCACATTCTTAAGTGCTTTGAAGAAAGGTAAGCACTTCTCTCCTGACTTGGAGATGAATCTTCCCAATGCTGCCACTCTTCCCGTTAGTTTCTGGACTTCCTTGATAGTCCGTGGTGGTTCCATGTCTAGAATTGCTTTGATTTTGTCGGGATTAGCCTCGATTCCTCTCTTGGAAACCATCAGGCCTAAAAACTTTCCCGAGCCTACACAAAAGGCATATTTAGCTGGATTCAACATCATCTTGTGGTGCCTTAGCACTTCAAATGCCTCTCGGAGGTGCTCAATGTGATCGACCTTATCGAGGCTCTTGACTAACATGTCATCTACGTAGACCTCCATGGTTTTTCCAATTAGGTGTTCAAAAATATTGTTCACCAACCTTTGGTAGGTTGCCCCTGCATTCTTGAGCCCAAAGGCCATGACTAAGTAACAGAAAACACCAAAGTCAGTGATGAATGATACCTTGGAGATATCATCTTTGTGCATCTTGATTTGGTTGTATCCGCTGAAGCCATCCATGAAACTTAGCATCTCGTGCCCAGCTGTTGCATCTATTAGAGCATCAATCCTTGGTAAGGGAAAACAATCCTTAGGACATGCATCGTTCAAGTCAGTGAAGTCCACACACATCCTCCATTTCCCATTGGCCTTTTTGACCATTACCGGGTTAGCCAGCCATTCTGGGAATTGAATTTCCTCAATGAACCCGGCTTCCAGAAGTTTTTCAACTTCTTGTTTTATGGCTTCAAGCCTCTCTGGAGCAAAACTTCTCTTCTTTTGTTTTACCGTCTTCCTCTCAGGATCCACATTCAATTTGTGAGTTATCAATTGGGGATCAATCCCTGGCATGTCGGCCGCTGTCCAAGCAAAAACGTCATAGTTCTCTTGAAGAAAAGATATGAGTTTGCTTTTCAATGGTTGAGGCAACAATGCCCCAACATAGGTCACCTTCTCCGGTTCACCTGGGACTAAGGGAATTGGGATCAAATCCTCGGCTGGTTTCCCTCTTCTGTCCTCATTGTCGCTTGTATTCATGTCTTCAATGGGGAGAACCTGCCCCCCGATTCCATCAGGCCTTAGCGCGGCTACATAACAACTTCTAGCCATCTTTTGGTCTCCCCGCTCTTCTCCAATCCCATTCCTCGTTGGGAACTTGACTTTCAGATGATAAGATGAGGCAACGACCTTAAACGCATAAAGACCAATCCTTCCAAGGATCGCGTTGTAGGTTGAGGTTGCCTTTATGACTATGAAGTTCAGCATCTGAGTAGATGTATTCATCCCTTGGCCCATGGTCATTGAGAGTTGGATAGTGCCTTCCACCTTCAATTCCACTCCATTAAACCCATATATTGGCATATTCGAGGATGTCAACTGAGAATCAGTATAGCCCATTTTGATAAAAGCATCGTGGAACAAGATGTCCACTGAAGCTCCATTATCAACTAGAACTCTCTTTGTTTCGGAATTGCCTATCACAGGTACGATGACTAAAGGATCATCGTGGGGGAACTTCACCCCTTCTAAGTCGGAATCATCAAAACCTATCGAGACTTCTGTTCTGGCACGCTTTGGTGCTTCTCCGACCACAGTCATTACCTCCCGGACATAAGCCTTCCTTGAGTTTCGGGAGGACCCAGCAGCAGTTGGTCCTCCAAATATCATATTGATGACTGGCCCTCGGGGCTTAGGGTTACGATCTTGGTTGTTGTCCCTTCTGTCATAATCCTTCCTTTCATAATTTCCTCTGTGACTTCCTTGACTTCCATCCTTGGTGAATTTGCTGAGTTTTCCTCTCCGTATCAGAAACTCAATTTCATCTTTTAGTTGTCTACAATCGTCGGTGTCGTGACCAACTTTTTTGTGGAATCGACAAAATTGGTTTTGGTTCCGTTTGGACAAGTCATCCCTCATTGGCTTCGGCCATTTGAGATCCTCTTCCTTTGCTATCTCCGTCAGAATTTGACTCCTGGGAGTATTCAATCTTGCATATTCTGTAAACTTTGGCCCAAAATTGCTTCTCTTTGGTGGAGAATCAGAGCTTTTTGACGTTCTAGGAAATTTTTCCTTAACATCATATTCCTGGGTTTCCTTCCTTTTTCTTGAGTTTCCACTACCCTCGGTGGTGGGTTCATATTTCCTCATACTTTCTTCTGCTTTGATGTACTTGCTGGCTCGGTCTTGGAGCTTTAACATGCTCTCGGGTGGATGTTTAGCCAATGACCTTTTGAAGTGATCATCGGTAGTTCCTTGCTGCAGGGCTATCATAGCCACTTTGTCTTCCAAGTCCGAGACTTTCACAGCCTCCCGAGTAAATCGGTTAATGTAATCTCTCAAGGCTTCATTCTTTCCTTGCTTAATTCCCATGAGTGATGCAGAGCTTTTCTCGTGCACTCTCCCACTTACGAATTGGTTGATGAACGCCTTGCTCAATTCCTTGAAGGATCCAATAGAATTGGGAGGCAAGCGGCTGTACCAACGTTGTACCATGCCTGCTAAGGTTTGTGGAAACGCTCAGCATTTAACCGCATCATTGGTTGGCTGCAACAGCAGTGCGCTGGAGAAGGTTCTCACATGATTTGCGGGATCTCCCGTTCCATCATAAGCCTTGATCGTTGGCATCTTGAATTTTCTGGATATGGTGGCTTTCATGATGTCTTGAGTGAATGGTGGTGTAGGATCATCAGGATCTCCTAGGGGCAACAAAACACTAGGATCACCCCTTGGGGCTTCAGCCCTCTTAGTCCTTCTTGGCGTTGGGTCCAAGTTGATTATCGGGACTCCCCCAGTTGCTCGGCCTTGAGCGTTGGTAGCCTCCTCCTCAGCAAGGAGTTTTTGAGCCTTGCAGTCTCTGCTTCATGGGCTGCAAGTTTCTCCCTAGTAGTTTGGGGTTGTTCCCGATTGGTTTGGGAAGAACGTCTCCTTCTTGGGGCAACGTCCCTCTCATCTCCTGTTGAGTAATTCCCGTCCTCGGTATAGGGACCTGAAAAGTCTTGAATCAAAGGGGTTCGTCTTGTTTGGGGTCCCAGACCTTGAATATAAGGGGGCACGTATGCCTCATGGTAGATTGGATTAGCTCCACTACCACCAGTTGGGGGTCGAGGGGGCATGCCATAGTTTGGCATCCCCAAAATCTGATTCGCGTATTGAGGGAGATCAGTAGTATGGAGTTGAAGGCTCCTCGGGGCATTCATGAGCAGCGGGGAGGTCGTGATCGGTTGCTGGTGAACGGTCTCTTGTGGATTAGATCCATGAATGACCATCTTCAGGGGATTCGTCCCTTCAACCGAAATCGGGATTTCCGGTCCTTGAGTGTTGGTGGGGATATTCGCCCCTTCAATGCCAGTAGTTGGCGGTGGTTGATTTCCGTGAGTATCAGCCTCAGAGGTGACAGGGCGATCCTCAGGAGTTTGACTATCTCGAGCTGTTCTTCGTGTGTTTGCCATGGTTGATGTTGTCTTCCCACAGACGGCGCCAAATGTTGTGGATTAAAAAACGTGCTTGTGAATTTAATGTTAAGGTTTAATGAGCTTCGAGCTTTAATGGCTGCACTTGCGTTTCGAGACTAAATCGGTCCTCACAAGATGCCTACGTATCTCAAATCGTTATTGAGAATCAAGCCAAAGACGTAGTTCTTGGTGTTGCCCTCGGGGCTATGGCGGCAGGGGCACACCAAGGACGTAGTGACTTGTATGTCCTTATTCGTGGATGAAGTCTAAAACGTAGTTCTAGGGGTGCCTTTGTGGCTTGTTGCGCCTTCGAGGCGTTGTGACGTATGGAGCTGTGCCCAAAACGTAGTTCTGATTGTAGGATCAGGGTCCTTATATAGGCGTTTGGAGCCTGGTATTTATGGTATGTTTAGGAGACTTAGCGAATAAGTCTCCTTATTGATAATGGATAAACATCGTATTTCTTGCTGGAGAAGTCTTTTCCTTGTTGATAAAGGCTATGACTCATTAATTGGGATTCTGGATCCTTCTTTGAGAAATTTACCATATTTTGGACTCTTTTCATGAGCTGTATATTTTCCTTATTTATTAATTTCGTAAATAAATAATCAGGATTTTAGGCCTTAAATATTTGGCCTTTCCAAAGAATCAGCAATTATATTTCTATAATTACTTTTCTGTCCATATCATATATATATATATATATATATATATATATATATATATATATATATTAATAAAAATCAATATAAACATATAATATTACTTTTATATTTATATAGTGTTATTTTAAAAGATAATATTAGAACATGATAGTTTGAATTTTAACTTATCTAATAGTATTACTTATATATTACTCTAATATATTAGAGCATCAAAATACCCGAGAGTATGTTAGTGTCATTAATACGTGCATCAATCATATCTGGACATATGAATTGAAATCCGTGCAGTGATATGTTAACGATGTCTTCTTGTAATCTCTTAGGCGACGTTATGCGTATGAAGAGCAATTTAGACCCATGTGATAGTGGTCTATATTTCCATGTACTTGAAACAATTTTCAGATTTTTGATGTTGTACACGGAGCCTTCCTCTAAAAGATCTTTGAACCGAAATTGTAATTATTAACATAAGATCCTACAAATTTGAAAATAATAAGAAAGTTTTAACATAAGATCCTACAAATTTGAAAATAATAAAAAGTTGTAATTTTCTAATTCCTCCACTTTTACAAATTTGAAAATAATAAAAGAAAGTTCTATCAAGTTTGAAAATAATAAAAGAGAAAATTACAATTATTAACATAAGATCCTACAAATTCGAAAATAATAAGGAAGTTGTAATTTTCTAATTGAAAATAATAAAAAGAAATTGTAATTATTAACATAAGATCCTACAAATTTGAAAATAATAAGAAAGTTTTAACAAAAGAGCCTACAAATTTGAAAATAATAAGAAAGTTGTAATTTTCTAATTCCTCCACTCTTACAAATTTGAAAATAATAAAAGAAAGTTCTACCAAGTTTGAAAATAATAAAAGAAAGTTCTATAAAGTTTGAAAATAATAAAAAAGAAAATTACAATTATTAACATAAGATCCTACAAATTCGAAAATAATAAGGAAGTTGTAATTTTCTAATTCAAATAAAGTTCTTGTTAGGTCCAAAGTATCGTAGAAGGGGGGGTTAAATATGATACCTACAAATAATTCAATTTCGTTCGTGGATTAATCATTCAGTTCTATAACGAAATCAAACACACCAAATCAAACCAAGAATCGGGGAATATATCGTTTTATAAATATAAACCTCGAAGGGTGCTACAATTTCTAATCCGTAGATTAGCTTCAATGAGTTCTAGGTTATTCACAATCAATACAATGATAGAATTCAAGCAGAATTAATTTCTCTGGTATTTTCTTTCTGGCTTGATCTCTCTCTTCGTAATTGCTTCTGTGTAAATGAACCTGACTGAAGAAGACACATTCTTCCTCTGTATTAATTGTAGGCTTTTGGTTTGAAAACTATCGAACCACAATTGAAGAATCAATCTTGGTCGTCCAATTTTCATCAACCTGTCAAACAAAGTAAAACTTTTCACCTGCTCCAATTTGAAAACCATCGAATGTGTAAAAGTAATTTACCATTCGATAGTTCTTAATTCAAAACTATCGAAATGTAAATTACTTTACATTTGACTTCTGATGGATTTCTTAAATCATATTCGATGGTTTTCTAAATAGAAAAACCATCGAACCATTTATTGTCCTTGATCTTTTTAGTAAATCTTCTGAGCTCCAGGGTGTTTCAGTTTTAGACTGTATTAATTTCTTCTGAGACGATAAAACAACTTGATCTTTTTAGTGCCGTCAACTAGTGCAACTGGTCTGGTTCACAGATGAATAACACTTGATCAATTCTTCTTCTATGTCTTCAATTCAATGCTGCTGATAAGTCCTTTTTCGTTCTGGTTGCTTCAAATAAATCACTGGAATCCTGTGGTACTTAACCCTAAATCATTCACATACTTCTGTAGTCTTGAAAATCTTGTTTCTTTGATTGTCACTGAGGCTTGAACATTTTCATGAACTTCTTTCCGTGACCTGTTTACGGACTTCAAGAATACATACCGTATTTTAATTTTTTGAGTTTACCTTTTCTTCTTTGATTCTGGATTCCTGTGCTTTTGTTAATATTATTGTCTGTCTTATCCTTTGTTGAGTTGTAGTTATCTCTTTTACATCTTATGTTACATTATGCTTTACAATCTCCCCCTATTTGATTGGATAGAGTTTGACAAGCAAATACTTCGAGGATAACTCAACTAACTAAGGAAACATGAAACTAATTAAAGTAAGACAGCGTAATAATATTAAATGCATTCTGGATCGGATATATATACATTTCCAGATTTCATAAATCAAAAAACAATAAAACTTTATACATAGAAGTGATTCCTCTAGTCTGAGCTAATAGTTCTTTTGTTCTTTGCTTCTGTTGTTTAGTCCATTTCGATCTCACCTTCTTCAATCATTGGATCGAAGTTAGCAGCTTGATAATCAATCACTGATAGATAGTGCAGTGGTTCTCCAGGTTTAAGGATTGCTCCTTGGATGTGTCTTCCAATGTATTCAACCTCTTGACCCACTCCAGCCCACAACCATGCAATGTTAACATCTTTCTTGTTTAGCTTTGGCATGTTTGGTAGTCTGGGACGCACTTCCAATCCTCTTTCCACTCTCTTCCTATAGTAAGGAACATTCTCCATTAAAAATCATCTCAGAGTGTCTGCTGCTTTGTCCTTCTCCGTTGATGTGAATCCAGTGGATCTAAGATACTTCTCCACTGATATCAGATAATTACTTGGATAATCCTTTAGTTTGTCCTCAGCCAAATAGCAGATTATGAACAAGTCATTCGTCATGAATCTAACCATTGGAGGATCTTCAGTAAACTCTGGACCGACTTTCATCAAGATCTCTTTAACATGCTCACGGAGCAGTTCATTTAGCCTTGTCGTCCTCTGAATCTTGATGAGCATCACCTGTAGTTCTGTGTATGTTCTCTGTTCAAAAAACTTAGTGGAAATCACAAAGGTACCTTTCTCAAGAAAGTTTATCACTATGTTCCAGGCACCGTTTGATTTAACCCCAGCTTTCAGAAAGATCACAGTATTTCTCAGTGCAGTGAAGTAAGTATGATCATCAGGATTTGCACTTCTTATGTCCTGAATTATGACTTCCACCTCCGTATTGTCGTTGACTTCTAATCCGTCTTCAACTCCACAAAAGGTTTTATAAGCCATCTCCCAGTCAGCACCTTGCTTATTTGCCAAATCCATCATCTTCTTCTTCCTCACTTCAGCATACACCTTGAATCTATTAAGCTTCTTACTCCTTAGAACTGCTTGGTGTCTTTCTTTCTCAGCTTGCCTGGCATCTATTGCAGCTCTGTCAGCTTTTACCATCTCCAAGGCAGCTTGTTCTTCCAGTGACAGAGAATTTGCTTCTTCTTCCATATTATCATCCAAGATAGGATGTTCTATTGGCTCTGGATAATATGGCTCATGCTCCTCCTGAAGTGGTTGCTCTTGAATGACTTCAAATTCCTCTTCACTCTCTTCTTCTTGTTCCATGTTCTCAATCCAGTACTGTCTAACTGGAATAGCTTCATTGGTTTCCCAAGTTCCCCATCCAGATGTATTCCATCCTTCATTTGTCTCCCCTTCTCCAACTTTCTCCCCCTTAGTTGAGGAATCCTCGATGTAGTTATCCTCATTGTAAAAGGTAGTAGAAGGATCAGGTTGTTGATTTGATGGTCCGTGTTGTTGGTTCCTCGACATATTCTGTATAGACTGCACTCCGTCACCTTGATTCTCCATGAACTCCATAATCTCCTTATTCATCTCATGCCCAGAAGCTAGCTTCAGGTCAATGTCATCCAATCTGGAGTTGGTAGTCTTTTCAATTTTGTCCAATCTCTGGTTCAGCTTAGACTCCACTCTAGAAAGGGTGTTCATTGCATCTTGTACCCTAGCTTGACCATCCCGGATAACCAGAACGTCTTCTCTCAAAGCTTCTTGTCCTTGTTGCAGAGCATTAACTTCATTCATGAATCCATCTTTCAGCTCTTTGACGTCAGTCCTCAAGTCGACCAGTTCCTCCATTGCTTCCTTCTTCAAGGAGTCCACTGCTTGTTTTGTACCTGTTATAGTGCCAGATGCACTGCCTAAGACCCGATAAGTTCTTCTGGAATCAGCTGCAGCCAAGTCAACCTTCTCTTGAATAGACTTTAAAGAAGCATTGGCTTGACTAGAGGAGATCCTTTGGTCAAAGGAAGGTCTCAGTGGAACCTTGAAAAGTGGATTTCCTTGCTTATCATGAACTGTCATCTCCTTGAGAGTGGATTGAACATGTAACTCTCTTTCTGTTGGTAATAGCAAATCATCAATATTTGGTAGGGTTAGGGTGTCACTCCTCACATTTGGCTCTGGGTGTACACTCAACGTTTCTGTCGGTGTTTCACTCATCTTTCCTTTCTCACTCAGGCCAGGTGTAAGTATTTTTGTTTCACTCAATCCCTTTGTGCTAGTTGTACCTGCAGAAGAAAACACCGTAGCCGTCCTTAAGGAGGTCACCGGTGGTGTAATGGGGCTTCGCAAGTCCCCGTCCTTGGTTAAACCAAGTTGTTGATCATCCGTGGATGATGTATCCTTTATAGGATCTAGAGTTTGAATCTCTAGGAGGCTAGAATCAGGCTCTATTAACAGCAGAGATCCTGAAGCTTCCTCAATAGTCTGTGAAGACTTTACCTCAGTTAACTCCTCAATTGTAATTGATTCATTGTCACCGAGTTGCCGATCTGCACCTACGTCAGACCCTTTACCCGCAGGATCCAGATATGTTCCATCTGGGGAGGTAGACAATGACCCTTTAGATTGTGCATTTAGGTCAAAGCCTTCTCTCGACGTCTGTGAAGACTCTTGGTTCTTAGAACCTTCAACCAGTGAACCTGACCGTAATATGGTCGGAACACAAGTTGCTTCCGTCAATTCCTCCTTACTTGATTGAGCTATTGGTTCAGATATTGCTTTAGTTAATGTAGCCCAATCAACATCAGAAAAATCAATAAAGGGCGCTTTGTAAGTTTGAAATAAAGTATCAACAGTTGCCTCGGTTTCTATTTTTCTCCTTTTAGAGGAAGGCAGAGCTGTTGTTGAAGGGTGTATCTCCTTATGTGGTGCTGCTATGGCACTATCTCCCTCTACACTCACGGATGTTTGTATATTGGGTATAGGAGGGGAAGGAGGTTCGTTTACTGTTTCATTTGGCTCTTCCAAAGGCTCTTCGACCGTGGTTAGAGATTGTGGGTTTGCAATCTCATGGTCAGGAATGGCCACCGAGGGCTCTGGATCTACATCCATTGGTTGTTGTACAGGAGCCATTTCAGGTTGAGGAATATTACCTTCATTTACCTGTTCCCCTGGGGGTAGAAGTGGTAGGGGCGCCGTTCTTAGATAGTCTGTGAGAACAGTGGGTACCCCTGGAAGATGATTCTTTCTTATCAGAGCGGTTATTGTTTTGTTCTTCATCCTCATGCACTCCATGGTCTCCTCTTCTGCGAATGTCTCACGCTCATCATCTGTTAAGATATCATTGAGAATTAGCTGTAGGAACCTAGGATAGAAACAAAGCACATCTTCATTTATGCTTGTTCTTTCATCCAGTGGTCCCATGCATAGAATGACTTGATCAATCACTAATCGTCCTATGTTGATATGCCTATTGTTAGAAATGGCAAACCCTATTTTCTGAAGAAATAAGGGAATACCATGCAGATTTGTAAGCTTAGCAGTAAAAACATGGATAAGTGTGTGAAAGAAAAAGTTCCATGGCTTTTTCAGGTAATGCTTCAGAAACTCTCCCACAAAGAAGTTTGGTTGTTGACTTCTTATGAGAGTGAAGAAAGCATGTATCTCCTCAGTTGTGGGATCCGGAACATGGTTTTCTGTTGGAAAATGTAGTATTCTGTTAAAGTCATGTTCCGTCACCCTTATTGTTCTGCCCCCTGGCACAACAAAACTAAAGGACCTTACGTTATTCTCCCTTGTATCCGTGGCGGATGTGTACAACGCAGTCAATTGATCGATGCAAAGGACTACGGGAGTACTCAAAGCATATGCCACTAATGAACGTGTGTTCAGAAACTCTGCCCATGCACGAAACTGTAAGTTCGTTATGGATTGCAAGTTCTGAAACGAGACATGATTAGTTTTGGTTACGATAAATTCTCCGGCCATTATATTTCAAATTTCCAGAAAATTAATTTTAAACCAAAATTAAATTTTCAATTAATTATTGCTAATTAATCAAACTTAAAACAAAATTACCCCTTTTCTTTTCGAATACACAACACAAAATTCGAACACTTTTGACTTAATAACCATAATTGTTACCTTGTTGAATTTTCACTATCAATTCAAAAGAAATTAATTGATGAAACAATTAAATTCTTATGAAGAACTCGGTTAACAAAAGCTAGAACTAGACAAGTCACTTCGATGGTTTCTTTTAACAAATAAGAACAAAACACCTTAATTGACCACAAAACACAAAAAGTTTCACTATTTAGATGAATTAACTGTGGTAAATAATCAATTTTCACGGTGAAAACTTGAGAATCTGTCGAAGTTTCAGTTCTTGTTTGTGTATGTATTTCTTTGTAAGTATATAAATGGTTTTTTTTCTTCTTTAGATCTGTGAAAAGTGAGAAGAAAACAGTTAAGGGCCATTTAAATACTTTTGAAACTGACAAGGGTAAAAATGTCATTCCATGTTCGATAGTTTTTTAAATGAACTTTCGATAGTTTTCATCTAGGGGCAAAACTGTCAACTATACTTCGATAGTTTTTTGAAAAACTATCGAAGTTTTTGAAATACAGAATTTTAAAAGTTTTGATGAAAACTATCGAAGGCCTTTTCCTTTTAAAAACTGAAAAACTATCGAGGTT
Organism: Heracleum sosnowskyi; assembly: GCA_030848705.1. NCBI lineage: Eukaryota > Viridiplantae > Streptophyta > Magnoliopsida > Apiales > Apiaceae > Heracleum > Heracleum sosnowskyi. The sequence goes on along the minus strand of CM061236.1, from coordinate 81,251,670 downwards.
CACTTGTTTGAAAAAATCTATCGAGAATTTTAATATAGAATTACTTAAATTCACTTCGATATATTTTAAGATTATCCTCAAAAACTATCAAGAATTGTCTTCGATAGTTTTTCTTTTCCTTTTCAAAAACTATCGAAAATTGATTTCGATAGAATTTTCTTTGTACTTAGAAAAACTGTCGAATTTCCTAAAATTCGATATTTTTGCTTCTGTCTAAAATTTTAAAACCTGTTCTGTTTTAAAAAATCAGACTTTTTGTATTTCCTGTCAAGTTTTATTTTGATTAAATCTTTTAAAATTTACCAAAATCAATTGTTAACAGAAAATTCACAATTTTCTCAGAATAAAATCGACTAAATATCATTGAATGATGTTAACCAATTAAAATCCAATAAATTATACTGCATTAATCTACAATGTTAAAAACAAAGTAAATTAATTCAAATTAAATAGATGCTTGAATATTTAGAACAAATATTAGCACCTAAATAATTTTAGAATTAATAACCAATTAAATGCCAGAAGATATATCATCCATAATTATGACATAAAATTAGTACAATAATCCTAACTACGAGAATTGCTCCAGAAAATAAATTCACGAGTCCTAAGGATATAGAAATTCTTAAACTCGTGTATTTACTAGGACTATCTGCAGTTACTGACTTCTAATCAAAATCAATTAGAAAGATTTAACATCCCAAGTTCACCAACCAGCTTTGAAAAAGTGGATTCATCAAGCGGTTTTGTAAAGATGTCTGCAATTTGTTCCTCTGTAGGTACAAAATGTAACTCCACAGTTCCATTCATGACATGCTCTCGGATAAAATGATACCTGATGTCGATGTGCTTCGTCCTCGAGTGTTACACTGGGTTGTTTGAGATTGCTATGGCACTTGTGTTGTCGCAAAATATTGGAATCTTTGTCAACAAAAGCCCATAGTCACGGAGGTGGTTTCTCATCCACAAGATCTGAGCACAGCAGCTACCAGCAGCAATGTTTTCAGCCTCAGCTGTAGATGTGGATACTGAATGCTGCTTCTTGCTATAACAGGAAACTAACCTTCTTCCAAGAAACTGACAGCTTCCTGAAGTACTCTTCCAATCAATCTTACAACCTACAAAATCAGAGTCTGTGTATCCAATAAGATCAAATCCTGTATCTTTAGGGTACCGAATTCCAAGATTTGGGGTTCCCTTAAGATATCTAAATATTCGCTTAACAGCTATTAGATGAGATTCTTTAGGATCAAACTAAAACCTAGCTCACAGGCATGTTGCAAACATTATATCTGGTCTACTTGCAGTGAGATAAAGTAATGAGCCTATCATACCTCTGTAGCTTGTGATGTCAACCTTCTTACCAGTTTCATCCTTATCAAGCTTAGTGGCAGTTGGCATAGGAGTCTTTGCTGTAGATGAGTCTTCCATTTGATACTTCTTCAGAATATCTTTGATGTACTTGGACTGACAAATGAATATACCATCTTGTCTTTGGTATACTTGCAGTCCAAGAAAGAATGACAATTCACCCATCACGCTCATTTCATAACGACTCTGCATTAACTTAGCAAATCTCTTGCATAGATCATCATTAGTAGAACCAAATATTATGTCATCAACATATACTTGCACCAATATCAAATCATTTTTGTGCTTTTTGTAAAAGAGAGTCTTGTCTACAACACCTCTTGTAAAATCATTTTCAAGTAAGAATTCAGAGAGAGCGTCATACCATGTCCTTGGAGCTTGTTTGAGTCCATAGAGAGCTTTGAATAGAAAGTACACAAAGTCTGCCAGTTTTGAATCCTCAAAACCTGGAGGTTGTTCCACATACACTTCTTCTTCTAACTCCCCGTTCAGAAAAGCACTCTTCACATCCATCTGATATACCTTGTAATTGGAATGTGCTTCGAATGCCAGAAACATTCTGATGGCCTCAAGTCTTGCTACTGGTGCATAGGTTTCATCATAATCTATACCCTCTTCTTGAGAGTAACCTTTAGCAACCAGTCTGGCTTTGTTTCTCGTTACAATGCCATCTTCGTCCAACTTATTTCTGAATACCCATCTTGTTCCAATAACAGATTTTCCTTTCGGCCTGGGTACCAGCTTCCAAACTTTCTGCCTTTCAAACTGATTGAGTTCCTCTTGCATAGCAATCACCCAATCTGGATCATCTAGAGCATCTTCAACTTTCTTAGGTTCTGTTTCTGAAAGAAACCCAGAATAGTGACCTTCATTTTGTGATGTTCTCCTAGTTCTCACTCATGTGTCCGGATCACCAATGATCAAGTGAAAGGGATGATCTCTATTCCATACCCTTTGTCTTGGCAGATGCGATCTTGATGATTCTCCTTGTTCTAGATGTTGTGGAGTGTGACTAGTTGATCCTTCTCCTGCTCCCCCTGAGTTGTTGACGGTTTGATCCGTTGACCCTGTTGATTGATTAGTGGATCCAGTAGTAGTTTGAGTATGTCCACCACTATCACCACTTGGTCCAGAATCATTATCATTATTATTAATAACTGTAACAACTTCAGGTTCTTCTTCATTGTCAGAGAGATCTCCTGATAGATTTTCAAATACCAAGGATTCAGAGTTCTCTCTTGTTTGCAGGCCTGGTCTTTTGGTGTCGTCAAATGTTACATTAAAGCTTTCCAACATCTTCTTATCTTCAATCACATATACCCTGTAAGCCTTAGATTCCAGAGAATAGCCCAGAAAAATGCCTTCATCTGCTTTGGCATCAAACTTGCCTAGATGTTCTCCATCTTTAAGTACAAAGCACTTTTCACCAAACACATGAAAGTACTTCAGTGTTGGTTTCTTGTTGGCCATTAACTCATACGGAGTCTTTTCATGATCTTTGTTGATCAGGGTTCGATTCTGAGTGTAGCAAGCTGTATTCACTGCTTCACCCCAAAAGTAAGTGGGAAGTTTTGATTCATTCAACATGGTCCTTGCTGCTTCAACCAAGGTCCTATTCTTCCTTTCCACTACTCCATTCTGTTGAGGAGTTCTTGGTGCTGAAAACTGTATTGATATTCCTTTCTCTGAGCAGAAATCATTAAGAACTGCATTCTTGAATTCAGTTCCATTGTCTGATCTGATTGTCCGCACAGGTAGCTTAGCTTCCACTTCTATCTTCTTGATGTGATCAATGATTAGTTGTGTTGCTTCATCCTTTGATTGTATGAACAACACCCACGTGTACTTGGAGTAGTCATCCACCATCACCAATGCATATCTTTTTCTTGAAAGTGACATAACATTGACTGGACCAAATAAATCCATATGAATCAGTTGTAATGGTTCAGCAATGTTTGTCATTCCTTTGCTTCTATGTGATGCTTTCTTCGACTTCCCTTTTTCACATGCTTCACATAGTCCCTCCTGATTGAATTCCATCAGGGGCAACCCTCTCACTAACTCTCTCTTTACCAAAGAGTTCATAGTTTTGAAGTTCAGATGTGAGAGCTTCTTGTGCCATAGCCAACTTTTTTCTGAAGATGCCTTACTGTAGAAACATGTAACTTCTCCTTCACTGGTAGAACTTAAGTCATCTATAAACAAATTTCCTTTTCTTACTCCCAGTAGAGCAAGCTTCTCATCCTTCCTGTTGGTGATCAAGCACTTGTGTTAGGTCCTGATAAGTTTGTAGAAGGGGGGTTGAATACAAACTATACCGTTTTATCGAATTTGTCCTTTAAATGATTTAACTGTTTAGAACAAATTAATGCGGAATAAAAACTGAAACAATATTCAAGTTAAATAGAAACTCTATTAAACTTGAGAGGTGTTACAATTTTGATCACTGATTACAAAGAACTTAATAAAACAAATCTAGAATAAATTCGACATGAATTTATCTATTTTTGTAATAAAAAGGATCGAATACTAAAAAGTAGTTCGATATAAAATCTAGGGATTATGATCCGCTAGAAAGTCAAAGCAGTACAAGAGATACAATTCTTATGAATTAAATGTTGAAGAACAGTCAAGAATTAAATCTCTGCAGAAAGTTTGAGCTTTGCAGTTGAAGGTATTTAAGAAGAGCTTTCAATGGAATGTTTGTTTGCTTTTCTTCTGTTGTGTGTTATGTCTTCTGCCGTTTGACTTATAAATACAATCCACTTGAATGCATTCCACGCGCCAATCCACTTGCAGTGTATTATGGAAGACTTACTGAAATACAATTCTCTTTTTGCCTTGGAAGACAATCGGTAAGACAAGCCAATGTACTTAGAAGACAATCGGGAAAACTATAAATTGCCCTAGGAAGACAATCGGTAAGACAGCCTTGGTAGTCTTCCTAGTTCAAAAATATAAGTCTTCCTAGTTCAAATATATTCTAATTTAAATAATTAATTAAATAAATTATGTATTAATTTAATTCTTTGCAGAATTAAATTAATAAATAATATACTTAATAATATTAATTATTTATAAGAGAATAAATAGAATTAGTTGACTTCTCTATTAATTCCAGAATCACTTAAAATTAGATAAATAACAAACACAATTAGTACGTTGACACTCGATGCACTGTCTGGTTCATGAGTGACTAACGACAATGTCTGTTCTTTATCCATTTGACTTTTAAGCAGTGATTCACTTCCTTCTCATTCAAGAACCCTGTAACCAGTATCTTTTTCTGTCACCACTTGAAATCTCTGTCACTTTAATAAATCCACTTAACTTGAATACTTCACTGAGGCTTGATCAATAAATTGAGCTTCTTTCAATGTAGAATCACTTCAAGTCTGTAGATGACTTTAATCTTCATTCTTAGACAGATATAACCTTCTGAGATTCCTGTGACAATTGATTTTTATTATTTACTTATTACATCTTAATTAAAGTTGAGTAGAATCCTCGGTGTTTACAAATAGGACTGGACATATGCCTTTCAATCTCCCCCTATTTGTTTGTTAGACAATAACAACCAAATACCTCTAGAGGATAACTCAACTAAAACAAGAAAAGATAAGACTTTTAAGAGCCAAGCAAATAATAAAAGGTTCTGGATTAAATATAACAATTTCCAGATTCAAACAGAAAAGATAAATACAAGATAGATGTTCCTCTAGACTGAACATATGAATACATTTCCTATCTTGATTTACCTAGCTCTAAACATATAACATTTACAAATGAGCTAAACCTATCATGCCTTCAGTCTCTAATTTCACCTTCTTCAGCTTCTTGCAAGGTGACTAGAAGATCTTTGTCAAGGACACGATCACTTTCAGAAACTACACCACTTGGCATTACTGGTTGAGTGGTGATCTTCTTCAATCTATTCTTCATTTGAGCATACCTTGGAATTTTCTCCGTGCAGTAGTCTGAAATCATATCAGCAACTTCAGACTTTTCTACAGAAGCAAACCCAGAAGTTCTAAGAAGATTCTCCAGCTTCACCAGTTGCATAGCAGTCTGTAGCTTCATGGAATCAGGATCCAGCCTCACTGTCTCTAAAGTTGTACCTCTGTAGATTTTGACTTCATAAGGAAAATGTACAACTTGAGGACTGGCCTTCATAGCAGAATCTCTCAGCCGGTCATATAGAAGCTCATTCAAGCAAGAAGATCTCTTTACTTTACTCATCAGAATCCACAATTCGGATAGAGATCTTCTTTGTAGGAGGTCAAGAGAAATGGTGAATGACCCTTCAAGAGCACTTGAGACATAAATGAACAGTTCTTGCCTCACTTGATCAAATGCAGACGTAATCCTTAAGATATCTTCCTTCAATGCCTTCATGTATAATGAATTGTCTGGATTAACAGTTCTGATCTTCTCAAGCAGCTTCAGAAAAGTAACATCATTGTTTGTGCCTCTCTGAGGGATATCAAACATCTCCCTTGCCTTATCCCACTTGCTTCCTTGCTTCATCCTAACATCCAATCTCCTTTCCTTGACATGAATACTATGAAGACGTTGTTTGTCTTCATGTTCAGCCTTTTGAATCTTTAGCTTCTGAGATATGATGTTGGAGACCTCGGCATTCTCATCCTCCTTTCTCCTTAGCTCCGCCTGCTGTTTCTTCAACTCCTTCTGAAACAAAGGGTCAGGTGTATATAGATCAGCTTCATCCTCCCAATCCTCAAAGTTTGCTGCCTCCTCAACCTCCTCCTCACCAAAAGCTTCCTCAGGTATGGTCTTCCCAAGATCACCAGATGTGTCAAAGTGGAAGTCATCCTGTTCACCATGGTAGTAGTAGGCATCATCAAAAGCAGACTCCTCCATTGATTGTTTACCTTTCCCCTTATCTCCTCCAGAAGCTTCTCCAGCTTCCCGTTCTTCTCCTTTCTTCTCCTTCTCCCCCTTAGTTGAGGAATCCTCTACAGTTTGAGCTGTGAAAGCCCTAGGATTCACCTCAGATGTTCTCCTTATCTCTCCTCTTTCTCTCCCATCTCCTCCTTCATCAGCATCATCATCCTCATCATCATCTCCCTCAAAGAATGTTCTTTGCTCTACAGTAGGTTGATGTGATTCCTTGATCATGTTGTATAGGTGCTTCATCCCTTCATTCAGATGCTCCATTCCTCCCTCAATCCTAGATATCCTTTGTTCATTAAACCTCTGGTTTTCATCAGATGTTTGCAGAATGAAGTCCACCTTGGTAGAAATAGCAGCAATCTCCTTGACACTCTCTGATATCTGAGCATTTGACATTGTAAGATCAGAGATGTCTGAAGCCACCAGTACTTGAGATTGTTGGATCGAATTCAGCCTCGGGAGTAAATTATTCTTCAATCCTTCCAGGTCATCTTTCACAGTACCCAGCTGATTTGATACAGAGGTGGTAGATTGAGCAACCACTTGTGCTTTAAGAAGATTGTTCTCAGCCTGGGTTTCTTGTAACTTCCTTTGTAGATCAGCTAGCTGGTTCAACAAAGCAGTGTTTGTGTCAGTGTGTGCACTCACCTCAATTGCTCTCAGTGGTGTTTCACTCAACTCACGTGCTTGTGTTTCACTCGGTGTTTGATTCATATCTCTCACCACTAACTGTCTGTCAAGATTCTCAGTAGATGTACCTGCAGGAAAAATCACCCTAGCCCCTTCAAGAGAGGTCAGTGGTGGTGCAATGGGAGTTCGCAATTCCCGATCCCTGATTGAGTCTGTCAAAATATTTGACATTGTATACTGAATTTCTTCAGGGACAGACTCATCAAGTTGCCTTTCACTTTCTCCAGTATAAACTGCGAGTGAAAAATCCCTTAGGGGAGCCAGAGATGTTCCCTCTGGGAGGGGAGAAAATGATTCTATTATTGGAGGCGAAGAATCAGATTTTCCCTCTGATGCCTGTGAAGGCACTTCTACCATAACTATGGTAGGCACTGTTTCAAAGTCAAAAGTAAAGTGCTCTCCTGACATGGTGTCCTGAGTGTCATCTAGATGGATATCTTCTCCCATTGTGAGTAATGGGAGTGTGCTTGACTCAGTACAAGATGCCATGGCCCGATGGCGAATTTCAATAGATCCACCCTGTTGAGAGGATGTCTCCAGAGACTGTGTAGTGGCCATATCAATGTCCATATCCTTTTGAGAGGATACAGATGGGCTTACAGTTATCTCCCTATAGGTTTTTCTTTTCTTTAAGGGTGGAGACAGAGCTGTGGGAACACTAATTTCAGCTATATCACTAACACTTCTTGAACTGGTTTGAACATTAGGCTCAGGTTGTGTATCAGGAGTGTTTGACTCTCTGTTTGGCTCTATGACCTGGGTCAGAGATTGTGGTTCTACAACCTCTGGGTCAGCCCTAACAACCACTTGGGTTTGAATTAAAGTACCAGAAGAAGATCCAGGGTTAGGAATAACTACCTGTAGTGGAACTGGATGTGGTTGAGGAACTTGTTCACCAAAGATAGGAAGATTAATGAATTGTCTCATCAATGGTGAAACAAGAACAGGTATGGTGGGAAATTTGGATGCTACATCAAGTCTGGTGTAGAATTTGGTGTCTGTGGTTGGAGAGGTTTCAAATCTAGCTTCTCGAAACAGTTCTACCTGCTCAGCAGTGAGAAGATGATTAATGATAAGAGTGAGAAAGCGAGGGTACCAACACTTTACTTTCTCACCATTATCAGAATCTCTCCTAGAGTGAGCAAGCCTGTTGAGCAAAATGTTCCACAGAACCTCAGCAAAGTTCAATCTACGACCAAATACTATAGCATAGGCAATGTACTGATTAAGACTGGTAATGCAATGAAAGTTTGTTTTTGTACAATTACCAAATACCCTAGCTATAGTATCAAAGAACAGATCCCATTCCCTTACAACAAAAGATTTTGACAATTTTACCATTTGAAAGGGACCCTGATAATGAATATTCACAAAGAACTGTGTTAACTCATCATCAGTAGGTAATGGTTCAAACCTGTCCTTTGGAAAATGCAACACATCACAAAATAAATCAAAAGTAACTGTATATTGCTGGTTGAGAATATTGAAAGTAAAAGATTTTGAATCTCCAGCAATAACAGCACTTGAACACAACATCCGTAATGGATCAATTTTCAGAAGTGCATTGGCACAAATAGCATAACTAACACAAGTATTGCTATTTAAAAATTGAATCCACGGTCTGAAACGTTCCACCTTACACCTAGCCGGATCAAAATACCCAACAAAATTATTTAAAACTAATTCAAAATTATTAGGATCCATTTTAAATAAAACAATAAAATTTTAATTAATTTAAATAAAAATAAAATTTTAGGGATTTTTAGAATTAATTAAAATTACAAAAATCCACAAAATTAAATTTTATTAAAATTAATGAATTTGAACTTTTAGATCCTAACAAGTCGAACTTAAACTTTTTGAAAAACAGAAATGACTGGGCAAATGATTCTCAAGAACACACACACAGATCTCTATCACAGAAACTAAAAATGATCACAAAAGCAAGAAGTACTTAGCAATTCAAAACTCAAAAATCGAAAGGAAATGAAACAAGTAACAGAAATTTGGGCATTAATTCGACTTAGTTGTTTGATTTTAAAGAATAGTTATGATTTGCTAAGTTAAAACTTGAGCAAGAATGATTCAAGGATCACAGTTTCTGCAGAATTGAGAGAGAATACGAAGGGGGAAAAAAAACTTAAAAAGAACTGGTAAGGAAGAGAGAAAATGCGTGTAAGTGTAAGTATATATACATATGAATAACAAAAACTGTAAAAGAAAAGAATGAACCATTTTTTTTTTTTAAATTTGTATTGGGAAGACAATCGGTAAGACTTAGGATAGTCTTCCCGGTAGTCTTCCTAATACAAATTAATAAGTTTTCCGGAATATTGAATTAAAGAAAAACAGAAATAAAACTTATAAATCTAAGTTTACCCGGTAGTCTTCCTAGTATTAAACTTTCCTAGTATTAAACTGGGAAGACTTAGAATAAACTTTGAAATATTTAGAAAAATATTTACAGAAAAATCCTTGTATTCCCGGTAGTCTTCCTAGTGTTAAAACTGGGAAGACTTACCAAAAATTCAGAATAAATTCGAAATTAAAAAGAAAATGCTGAACAACTAAGAAAAATGCAAGAAAAATATATAAAATTCTAGAAAAATTCACAGAAAATTCCATAAATCCTAGAAAAATATGCAGAATATTAGAAATGCATAAAATTAATATAAACTTGCAGAAAAATTCAAACAACAATATTTACAATCTGAAAAATATCTAAATAATTCTAAATAAATATATTTTCAATAAAAATACATTTCTCCACTTAAAAAAAATATGAGAAAAATATTTTTAAAGAAAATAAATTATTCAGAGTTATTTAAATACACAAGCAAGTAATATTAACAGAGAATTAGCAGCAAATATTAGTTAAATGACAAGAGAAAATGAATTTTGAAATAACAAACCTGACAGATATATTGTTAATCACTAAGACTGTTTAACATACCCAATTTACCAACTAACTTGATAAATGTGGATTCATCAACAGATTTAGTGAATATATCTGCAGTCTGTTCTTCTGTGGGTACAAAATGTAACTCCACAGTTCCATTCATGACATGCTCTCTGATAAAATGATACCTGATATCAATGTGCTTCGTTCTCGAGTGCTGCACAGGGTTGTTGGAGATTGCTATGGCACTTGTATTATCACAAAATATGGGAATTTTGTCTAATGCAAAGCCATAGTCCTTTAATTGATTCCGTATCCATAAGATCTGAGCACAACAGCTTCCAGCAGCAATATATTCAGCTTCTGCTGTTGAATTGGAAACTGTTTGCTGTTTCTTGCTATACCAGGAAATCAACCTACCTCCTAGGAATTGACAACTCCCAGAAGTGCTTTTTCTATCCACAACACTACCTGCATAATCAGAATCTGTATATCCAACAAGATTAAAACCAGAATCTTTAGGGTACCAGATACCTAGATTAGGTGTACCCTTAAGATATCTCAAGATTCTTTTCACAGCAACGAGATGAACATCTCTAGGGTCCGCTTGGAACCTTGCACACAAGCATGTAGCATACATAATATCTGGTCTACTAGCAGTAAGATAGAGTAAGGAGCCAATCATACCTCTGTAGCTTGTAACATCTACCTTGATAGATTTGTCAGAAGCTCCAAGTTTGATTGCTGTTGAAGATGGAGTCCTCGCTGATGCTGAATCCTCCATGTGATACTTCTTGAGGAGTTCTTTGAGATACTTGGATTGACAAATAAATATACCATTTGACCTTTGACTTACTTGCAATCCAAGAAAGAACTTCAGCTCACCCATCATACTCATTTCAAACTTACTCTGCATTAGCTCAGCAAATCTCTTACAGAGATTATCATTAGTAGACCCAAATATGATGTCATCCACATAGACTTGGACTAATATCATATCATTTTTGTGTTTCTTTGAAAAAAGAGTTTTGTCTATGATACCTCTAACAAAACCATTTTCTAAAAGAAAACCAGAGAGAGTGTCATACCATTTTCTTGGGGCTTGTTTGAGACCATAGATAGCCTTGAAGAGAAAGTACACAAAGTCCAGCAGCTCCTGATTTTCAAAGCCAGGGGGCTGTTCCACAAACACTTCTTCATCAAGTTCACCATTCAGGAATGCACTCTTAACATCCATTTGATAGACTTTAAAATTGGAGTAAGCAGCAAATGCTAAGAACATCCTGATGGCCTCAAGTCTAGCCACTGGTGCATAGGTTTCATCATAATCAATGCCTTCAGCTTGAGAATACCCTTGTGCAACCAGTCTTGCCTTGTTCCTTGTTACTATGCCATCCTCATCTAGCTTGTTCCTGTATACCCATCTAGTACCAACTACTTTCTTGTTCTTTGGCCTGGGTACCAGCTTCCAGACTTGCTGTTGTTCAAATTGATTGAGTTCATCTTGCATAGCGATCACCCAATCTGGATCAGTCAGTGCTTCCTCAGTTTTCTTTGGCTCCATTTTAGATAGAAATGCTGAGAAAAGACATTCATTCTGAGAAGCTCTTCTAGTTTTAACTCCAACATCTGGATCACCAATGATCAGCTCAAAAGGATGAGCTCTATTCCAAACAGTCTGTCTTGGAAGATTTGATCTTGATGATTCGCCTTGAAATTCACTTTGATGTTGTGAGTGACTAGTTGATCCTTCATTTGCTCCCCCTGAGTTGTTGCCTGTTTGCCTTGATGATTCTTCTCCAGTGTTGGTGGTATCTCCATTGTTACCAGTGTTTCCACCACCATCACCATGATCACTATCATCATTGTTATTATCATCATCAGCAATAACTTCAGGTGGGTCTTCATCATCTGATTCTGAGTCTGGCAAGTTATCAAACTTCAGCTTTTCAGATGAGTCTTCTTTTTGGATACTGGGGAACTTAGTGTCATCAAAAGTAACATTGACACTTTCCTTCACTGTATGACTGCCAACCAAGTAGACCCTGTAAGATCTTCTGGAATAACCAACAAAAATAGCTTCTTGTGCCTTTGCATCAAACTTGCCACGTTTAACATTGTCATCTAAAAGCACAAAGCATTTTGCTCCAAATACATGAAAGTACTTGACAGTTGGTTTCTTGTTGTTCATGATCTCATACGGAGTCTTTATTAAGTCCTTGTTGATTAAAGTTCGATTCTGAGTATAACAAGCTGTATTCGCTGCTTCAGCCCAAAAGTACGTTGGAAGTTTGGACTCACTTAGCATAGTCCTAGCTGCTTCAATCAATGTACGATTCTTTCTTTCCACTACTCCATTTTGTTGAGGAGTTCTAGGGGCAGAATACTGTCTTGTTATTCCTTTATCAGCACAAAAATCAGTTAGAATGGCATTCTTGAATTCCGTACCATTATCTGACCTTATGGCTCTAACAGGGAATCTAGAATCCAACTCAATCAACTTTACATGGCCAATCACCAGGAATGGGGTCTCATCCTTGGAATGTAGGAATAAAACCCATGTATATTTAGAATAGTCATCAACAATCACAAGTGCATATTGTTTCTTTGACATGGACATCACATTAACTGGACCAAACAAATCCATGTGCAGTAGCTGAAGAGGTTCAGTTATTGATGATGTGTCAGTGCCCTTGTGAGAAGCTTTCTTTGACTTTCCCTTCTGACATGCCTCACACAGTCCTTCCTGTGTAAATTCCATCTGAGGCAAACCTCTAACTAATTCCCTCTTGACTAAAGAGTTCATAGTTTTGAAGTTAAGGTGAGACATCTTCTTGTGCCATAGCCAACTATCATCTGATGAAGCTTTAGCATAAAAACAATTAACTTCATCTTTGAATCCCGAGTTCAGATCAGCTATGAACAAGTCACCTTTCCTTACTCCTTGAAGAGCAGGCTTTCCATTCTTCTTGTGAGTAATCTGACACTTCTCTCTTTCAAAGGAAACAGCATATCCTCTGTCACAGAACTGACTGATGCTGAGAAGATTGAACGTCAGACCTTCCACAAATGAAACATCTTCAATGATAACATTTCCGTACTTCAAACAGCCATATCCTTTCGTAATACCCTTGCTGTTATCTCCAAAGGTAACTACTGGGCCAGCTTTCACAACCACATCTGATAGCAGGGCTCTATCTCCGGTCATATGCCTTGAACAGCCACTGTCAAGAATCCACATAACACGGTTTACCTGTTTAACTCCCTGCAATATCAGATTGATTAGTCCTTCCTCGGAGCCCAAAATTGATTGGGTCCGGCATACTTAAAGAACTGGCCTTTGTCAGGCAAAACAACATTTCTAACTAAAACTACTTCATCCTCTTTCACATAAGAGCGTTTCCATTTATAACCAGCCTTAACACATTTCTGAGTAGGCTTAGGGATAAATGAATCCACTCTAGTCTGAGGAGGACTAGTAGTCTTTGTTTTAACATGCTTCTTATTATTAACATGTTGACGTGGAGCAGTCTTATCACTAGATACATGCTTTTTATTAAAGAAAGCATACATAACATTAAAAGCACAAGACATGCAATTACCCACACCACATGCTTTATGAGAAGAATTAATAGCAGGCATGTTAGTTCTACAGTTGTTTTGATCCAACTTATGGATATCTGATTTAGTCTTTTCAGTTGTAGCAACTTTGACTGGAATATCAGATACACACTTTTTGGATTTCTCAGCTTCTAAAGCAACATCTTCTTCATGAATCTCCTCAGCAATAATGATAGAGTATTCATTCAGAGGCTCTGCCTCAGACTCCTTACAGAAGGGTGTTTTAATACCCTTAAGAATATAAGGAACAACCTTTCCTTCTTCTCTGACTCTACAAGGTGTATTAATACCAAGCAATCCTATAGCCTCATTATAATCATAACCTATACTGACATGATTACCAATAGCTTGTTTATTGAAAATTTCTTTAGCCGTCTTACAAGAGTTGTAATAGGCATTAGCTTTGGTTTTAAGCTCACTAATCTGCTCTTTGAGAATGGTTTCCAGTTGAATATAACATTTAACCCTATTCTCCAGAAAAGCAATTTTCTCATTAAGTTCATCCTGATTAACATGCACAAGTTTCAAATCTTTTAATTCCTTTTCAAGATTTGTGTTTAAAAGATTTATTCTATCATTTTCAGTGCGTGCACAACTTATGGTGCCACCAAGATGATAAATCATTTCAGCATCAGTAAAGGTTACCTCTGACATGTATCTGGATGAAGTGCTTTCCTCTTTAGCCATTAAAGCAAGGTTCCCAATCTCACCTGCTTCTTCATCACTGTCAGTGTCATCCCAACTCTTTCCCTCAGCAACATAGGCCTTCCCAATCTTGTTCTTCTTGCTAGAATCAAATGTGTTTCTAGTCACTTGCTTTGGCTTTCTGCACTCAGTAGCAAAGTGACCCAACTCATTGCAATTGTAGCATCTGATTATACTCCTGTCCACAGTTCCAGTTTTGTAGCCACCCCTTGTGCCACTTGAAGATGAAGATCCACCTCTCTGAAATCTGGGTCTGAACTTAAGATTGGGATTCCTCTTGAATCTAAACTTCCCAAACTTTCTGACTATCAAAGCCAAATCACCATCCTCCAGCTGATCAAGTTCTTCCAAAGAATAGAAGTCACCACCAGATTGATCAATGGATGTTAATCCATATTCAGCATCAATAACATTCATGTGAGAACTGGAAGGTTGAACAGCCTTCACTTCCAGTTTCTGTGGGACTTCAGCAGCCAATGCAGTGGAGGTACCAACAATCCTTCCAGTTCCATACAGCTCCTTCTGTTGAATCTGCTCCAGCTCATAGGTCTTCAAGACACCATACAATCTTTCCAAAGCAAGCTCATTCATGTCTCTTGCTTCTCTAATAGCAGATATCTTGTGCTCCAAATGAGGTGGAAGTGTAAGAAGGAACTTCTTGTTAATCTCCTTGTTGGTGTAGTGCTTCCCATTGAGATTCAGATCATTGATTAATTTGTTGTATCTCTCAAAAACCTGAGAGATACCTTCTCCTGGATTTGATCTGAAATGCTCATATTGTGACGTGAGAATTTCCAGCATATTCTCCCTAACTTCCTCTGTCCCTTCATTGATAATCTCTATGGTTCCCCAAATGTGTTTGGCAGTTTCACAATTTAGGACATGATTGTGCATGATAGGATCAAGACTCTCAATAAGGATTAACTGAAGACAGGAATCCAAGGTAACATCCTCTTTCTCATCAGGAGTGTATTCCTTGGGATCTTTAGGGTACATTCTAGCAGCCCTAGTCACAACATTATCCTCAACAACTTCAGGATCAATAATCATAGGGAGTTTGGGACCACTCTTCAGCACATCCAAGTATTTAGGATTTGCAACCTTAAGAAATAGGAGCATTTTCTTCTTCCACATTGGATAATGCTCCTTGCTGAATATTGGGATTTTAACTGTCCCCACTTTCTGTGCAGTAGACATCTTTTGAGATTTTTAGAAAAATAAAAAATTCAGAGTTAAGAAAAAAATCTCAAACAATTGGATCTTTGATTAGTATAACAATCAAAAGGCTCTGATACCAATTGTTAGGTCCTGATAAGTTTGTAGAAGGGGGGTTGAATACAAACTATACCGTTTTATCGAATTTGTCCTTTAAATGATTTAACTGTTTAGAACAAATTAATGCGGAATAAAAACTGAAACAATATTCAAGTTAAATAGAAACTCTATTAAACTTGAGAGGTGTTACAATTTTGATCACTGATTACAAAGAACTTAATAAAACAAATCTAGAATAAATTCGACATGAATTTATCTATTTTTGTAATAAAAAGGATCGAATACTAAAAAGTAGTTCGATATAAAATCTAGGGATTATGATCCGCTAGAAAGTCAAAGCAGTACAAGAGATACAATTCTTATGAATTAAATGTTGAAGAACAGTCAAGAATTAAATCTCTGCAGAAAGTTTGAGCTTTGCAGTTGAAGGTATTTAAGAAGAGCTTTCAATGGAATGTTTGTTTGCTTTTCTTCTGTTGTGTGTTATGTCTTCTGCCGTTTGACTTATAAATACAATCCACTTGAATGCATTCCACGCGCCAATCCACTTGCAGTGTATTATGGAAGACTTACTGAAATACAATTCTCTTTTTGCCTTGGAAGACAATCGGTAAGACAAGCCAATGTACTTAGAAGACAATCGGGAAAACTATAAATTGCCCTAGGAAGACAATCGGTAAGACAGCCTTGGTAGTCTTCCTAGTTCAAAAATATAAGTCTTCCTAGTTCAAATATATTCTAATTTAAATAATTAATTAAATAAATTATGTATTAATTTAATTCTTTGCAGAATTAAATTAATAAATAATATACTTAATAATATTAATTATTTATAAGAGAATAAATAGAATTAGTTGACTTCTCTATTAATTCCAGAATCACTTAAAATTAGATAAATAACAAACACAATTAGTACGTTGACACTCGATGCACTGTCTGGTTCATGAGTGACTAACGACAATGTCTGTTCTTTATCCATTTAACTTTTAAGCAGTGATTCACTTCCTTCTCATTCAAGAACCCTGTAACCAGTATCTTTTTCTGTCACCACTTGAAATCTCTGTCACTTTAATAAATCCACTTAACTTGAATACTTCACTGAGGCTTGATCAATAAATTGAGCTTCTTTCAATGTAGAATCACTTCAAGTCTGTAGATGACTTTAATCTTCATTCTTAGACAGATATAACCTTCTGAGATTCCTGTGACAATTGATTTTTATTATTTACTTATTACATCTTAATTAAAGTTGAGTAGAATCCTCGGTGTTTACAAATAGGACTGGACATATGCCTTTCAACTTGTCCTTTCTGAAATCTACATTGTAGCCTTTATCACAGAACTGACTGATACTTAGAAGATTGTGCTTCAATCCTTCAACAAGAGAGATGTTTTCAATGATGACATTCCCAATTTTCAATTTACCATATCCCGTAGTGAAACCTTTGTTGTCATCTCCAAAGGTTACAATCGGGCAGGTCTTCTTAACCACCTCTGTAAGCAGGGACTCTTCACCAGTCATGTGTCTAGAACACCCACTATCCAGAATCCACACAACCTTTGAGATTTTAACCTTACCCTGCAATCACAGATTGATTAAGCGGACTTTGGTACCCAAAATTGTTTGGGTCCTGAAGGTTTAGATGATTTAACAAGAGTAACATTCAATTTATTCTTACTCTGTTTGATTTTCATATTATCTGTGGATTCAACATTATCAGTGCTATTGCTACCAGATGCATTCATCAACTTAAAATAAGCATGCATAATGTTGTATGTACATAGCAAGCACTCTTTCTTACCACAGGATTTATGAACATCAGGCATTTCAGACATGTTATGCATTGCAAAAGTATCAGCAGTTTCTACTTTAAACTTTTTACATGCATGTGTAAGGTGTCCAGCAGAATTACAGATAGTGCACAATTTCCTAGATGCAATGGGAGAAAATGGAACAATTTCCTGATTAACAATCTTCTTTTTCCCATTCCTGTTCTTTTTAGCCTTATTAACTAAGTCACCTACTTCAGTTTTAGGTATTACAGTTTTAACTGAATCCCTAGGCAACTTAGTCTTTACCTCTTTTTCCTTCAATAAATCCTCCTCAAGCAATTCTTGTCTTATGAAAAGGTCATCCTCATGAAAAGGTTCTGAGAAGGGCTTGACAAAGACTAGACTGACCACATTCTTAAGAATATGTGGAATATCCTTCTTGACAACAGAAGATGTCACAGGAAATTCCAGAGTCCTTTTCCCAGCCTTTTTGGAATAGTCAAGTCCTATAGCAGTTTTATTACCCTGTGTCTGAGTATTAATGATATCCTTAGCAATCAGGGCGGAATTCTTAAAAGCATTCAGTTTCAAATCTAAATCTGAAATCTGCTTCCTAAGGATAGTCTCTATCTCATCATTACACTTGACCTTGTTCTCTAAGTACACATTCTTTTGCTTAAGATCTTCTAATGTGATAGCTACAAGCTCTAGTTCTTCATTTTTAGATTCTAGATTTTTAATCTTAAGAACTAGTTTAACATTTTCCATTTCAGATGTTAGCATGCTTGTGTGTACATTAAACAATTCTACACTTAGATCTTGCACAGTTTTCTTGTACTCAGAATTAGACATGTCAGTTGTTGTTAAGATAGGTACCTGAGATAATTGTGGTGATTCCTCTGAAGAGTCGGCCATTAAGGCAAGATTTATCTGTTCATCCTCTTCATCCGAATCAGTATCATCCCAGTGTTTTCCCTCTGCTATATAAGCTTTCCCTTTCTGCTTTCCAGACAATGCCTCCAGTTGCTGTTTCAGCTTGGCATTCTCTTTCTTCAAATCCTCATGAGAGTCTTTCTTTTCATAGTTAGCTTTCATTTCTCTTGCTTGACGAGGCTTCCGGCATTCAGATGAGAAATGCCCTAACTCATTGCAGTTGTAGCATCTTGATTTGCTTCTGTCAATCGAGCCAGTCTTGTAGCCTATCTTAAAGCCTGTACTAGGTGAATACTTGCTTTTCTGGAATCTGTTGGTTGAGCCCTTGAACTTGTACTTAGGGTTTCTATTAAAATGAATGTGGCTGAACTTTGCAGCTAAGTATGCCATGGTTTTATCTTCCATTTGCTCAAGCTCTTCTATGGTGTAGTAATCACTTTCATCAGCACCCAGATTCACAGAATCCATCTCAGCTTCTATGATCACCTCCTTTCCAGCTCTAGGGGTTTGAACCTGAATATCAGAAGTTGTTGGTTCATCCACTACAAGTGTTGTTGATCTCACAAGTGCATTGTGCTTGTTATCCACTGTCCCTTGCCCGTAGATTATCACTCTCTGTTCCTGTTCCATCTCATGGGTCTTCAACTTGCCATAGATCATCTCTAATGACATCTTTGTAAAATCAATTCTTTCCCTTATGGATGAGGACTTGTGTTCTACATGATGGGGCAGCGTCATCATGAACTTCCTGTTTGTTTCCCTCAGTGGATAGGTCTTCCCTTTCATTGTCAATTCATTTAGAAGCTTAGTATATTTCTCAAAGACCTGAGTTATACTTTCTCCTGGAAGAGACCTAAACGCTTCGTACTGAGAAGTCAGGATGTCCAATCTATTTTCCTGCACGTCTTCAGTTCCTTCCATAATCAAATTTATGGTATCCCACATGTGTTTCCCACTTGTACAGTTCATCAACTGATAGCTCATTTCCTTGTCTGCGGAGTCTGCTAATATCAACATCAAACCTGTATCCAATCGAATCAGTTCTTTGTCAGAATCTGTATACTCAGTGATATCCTTAGGTTGGGCGCCTTGAGGAATCTTGCTACCATCAGGAGCTGTAGATTCACTAACTGGTTTCATTGGTACAAACGGTTCGTTCTCTAATATGCCAATATACAACGGATTAGATTCCTTGATAAATAACAACATCTTCATCTTCCACAAACCGAAATCATCTCTAGTAAACGGGGGAACTTTAATACCAGCAGTTGTCTTTGGAGCACTCATGGTTTCTGAAAATTTCAAATTGTTTAAAATTCAAGAAATTCCAATTAAATGAAAAATTTTGAAAGTTAAAAAATTTGCTTCGAATTTTCAAGCTACGTTTGATTTTGGTCTCATTCACCGGATCTGATTTGTATGTCAATCAAGTAGCTCTGATACCAATTGTTAGGTCCAAAGTATCGTAGAAGAGGGGTTGAATACGATACCTACAAATAATTCAATTTCGTTCGCGGATTAATCATTCAGTTCTATAACGAAATCAAACACACCAAATCAAACCAAGAGTCGGGGAATATATCGTTTTATAAATATAAACCTCGAAGGGTGCTATAATTTCTAATCCGTAGATTAGCTTCAATGAGTTCTAGGTTATTCACAATCAATACAATGATAGAATTCAAGCAGAATTAATTTCTCTGGTATTTTCTTTCTGGCTTGATCTCTCACTTCGTAATTGCTTCTGTGTAAATGAACCTGACTGAAGAAGACACATTCTTCCTCTGTATTAATTGTAGGCTTTTGGTTTGAAAACTATCGAACCACAATTGAAGAATCAATCCTGGCCATCCAATTTTCATCAACCTGTCAAACAAAGTAAAACTTTTCACCTGCTCCAATTTGAAAACCATCGAATGTGTAAAAGTAATTTACCATTCGATAGTTTTTAATTCAAAACTATCGAAATGTAAATTACTTTACATTTGACTTCTGATGGATTTCTTAAATCATATTCGATGGTTTTCTAAATAGAAAAACCATCGAACCATTTCTTGTCCTTGATCTTTTTAGTAAATCTTCTGAGCTCCAGGGTGTTTCAGTTTTAGACTGTATCAATTTCTTCTGAGACGATAAAACAACTTGATCTTTTTAGTGCCGTCAACTAGTGCAACTGGTCTGGTTCACAGATGAATAACACTTGATCAATTCTTCTTCTATGTCTTCAATTCAATGCTGCTGATAAGTCCTTTGTCGTTCTGGTTACTTCAAATAAATCACTGGAATCCTGTGGTACTTAACCCTAAATCATTCACATACTTCTGTAGTCTTGAAAATCTTGTTTCTTTGATTGTCACCGAGGCTTGAACATTTTCATGAACTTCTTTCCGTGACCTGTTTACGGACTTCAAGAATACATACTGTATTTTGATTTTTTGAGTTTACCTTTTATTCTTTGATTCTGGATTCCTATGCTTCTGTTAATATTATTGCATGTCCTGTCCTTTGTTGAGTTGTAGTTATCTCTTTTACATCTTATGTTACATTATGCTTTACAGTTCTATCAAGTTTGAAAATAATAAAAGAAAGTTCTATCAAATTTGAAAATAATAAGGAATTTTTAACATAAGATCATAAAAATTTGAAAATAATAAGGAAGTTGTAATTTTCTAATTCCTCCAATCGTACAAATTTGAAAATAATAAAAAAAGTTCTATCAAGTTTGAAAATAATAAAAGAAAGTTTTATCAAGTTTGAAAATAATAAAAGAGAAAATTGCAATTATTAACATAAGATCCTACAAATTCGAAAATAATAAGGAAGTTGTAATTTTCTAATTCAAAGAAAATTCTATCAAGTTTGAAAATAATAAAAGATATTTCTATCAAGTTCGAAAATATAAAAGAGAAAATTGCAATTATTAAAATAAGATCCTACAAATTCGAAAATAATAAGAAAGTTGTAATTTTCTAATTCCTCCATTCTTACAAATTTGAGAATAATAAAAAAAGTTCTATCAAGTTTGAAAATAATAAAAGAAAGTTCTATCTAGTTTGAAAATAATAAAAGAAAATTCTAAATAATAATGCATTAGATCTTAAAAGTTCAAAAGAAATAAAGAAATCGACATTAGATCTTACAAATTAGAGAACTTTGAGAATAATAAAAGAAAGTTATATCAAGTTTGAAAATAATAAAAGAAAGTTATATCTAGTTTGAAAATAATAAAAGAAAATTCTAAATAATAATAATGCATTAGATCCTAAAAGTTCGAAAGGAATAAAGAAATCGACATTAGATCTTACAAATTTGAGAAGTTGCAATTTTTCAATTCCCTTTCTACAAAATCGAAAATAATAAAGGAAGTTGTAATTTTTCAATTTTCTTCCTACAAAATCGAAAATAATAAAGGAAGTAGTAATTATTAATATTAAAAATTGTGAAAATTTGAGAAAATTAGTAAAATGGAACGAAGCGATTTGAGAGCCGCCACCTCACTGCCCCAGTCTTCTTCTTTATACAAGTATATTGATTTTATATAATTGTTTTTTCCATTTTATGTACTTTTTAATGTCAATAAATTTTCCAAAAAGTACTCTATATGCTTTTTCTAATGTAAAAATGTTATTTTATTTACTTTTAATGATAATTATACACACATAATTTATAATGGGGACTGGTTAGTAGCAAACGATTGTTGCAGCAAACCTTACTGTGAAAAGTTTTCGCGGTACGGGTAGAGTAGGGGTTTTGGTGTGCAAACATGGGAACATATCATTTATACATACCTCAGAAACTTATGGTTTGCTGTAACTTTTCGTGGTATATACAAATATAATGGTCTGAGATATAATAACTTATAATAATATTTGTTAAAATTGATGATATTTACTTTCTTAGTATTAATTCTTTTTAAATTATAAATTATTAAACTTTTAAATATGTGTTCGCTCTAAAATATTTAGATTTATAGACAATAAATTTCTTCTTATTTTTAGACTATATTCTTTTAAACTTATTTACAGCTCTAATACCTCATCTATATATAAACATGAAGGAATTGAATTTTTAATAAAATTGCATTTTATTTGTTGATTTGTGATTAGTATTTCAATATAAATTTAAAAACCGCGTGTGTTGCAAAATTTACACTGTGCAATACTAAATAAATTTATTCCTACATAAGTTAATGTTTGGATTAGTGAGGTGCGAAAGTAAAAGTAAATTATTAAACTTTTAAATATTTTTTCGCTCTATAATATTTAGATTTATAGACAATAAATTTATTCTTATTTTTAGACTATATTCTTTTAAACTTATTTACAGCTCTAATACCTCATCTATATCTAAACATGAAGGAATTGAATTTTTAATAAAATTGCATTTTATTTGTTGATTTGTGTTTAGTATTTCAATATAAATTTAAAAACCGCGTGTGTTGCAAAATTTACAATGTGCAATACTAAATAAATTTATTCCTACATAAGTTAATGTTTGGATTTGTGAGGTGCGAAAGTAAAAGTAATGACATTTATAGTCGGTAATTAAATAATTCAATGTCCAACCTAGATGTCTTACCTTAAATTTATATATTAAAAATTTGTGAATATCCCATACCTTAGATTCGAGATTCATATTTAAGTTCGGATAACATTTTAATATATAAATTTGATTCAATGAACTATGCATTTTAGACTTGGTATCCATATTTAGGTTTGTAGAATATACATATACTTATTTTGATCAATCTTTAATTATAGAAACTTTCTATTTCATTTTTCAAATATCATCAATATCATAATAATACTTATGGTAAGTTCATTAATTAAAATATAAACTAAAAAAATTTTGGGTAACCATTTAATATAAATTATCTTAAAATATATGTTACACATACAACAAAACATAGATAAAAAAATTTGAACAAATTTATTTTAACATTTAAAGCAAAACAATTATTATACTTTTGATCTTAAATCTAAAATTACTTAATTTATAATAATTAAATTATTAATTTAGATACCCGCACATGGGCTATAACCTAGTCTATACTATATTATTATAAACAAACCACTCTCTATTTGGTTGATAGTTTGGTCCTCTTTTGGTTGGTTCGGTCATTCTAAAAAAATCAAAATCACCTTCCAAAATCAAATAAACAATAAAAACAAACACGGCTCTGGTGTACACGGCTCTAAAATTAGACCCACACATCACATAAGTCTTTTCCACCCACATCTTTGTCCAGGAAAAGACCTCTCTCTCAGCCATCGACGACGTCGCCCCAGAAAAATCAACCCCGCAAGATCATCCGAGCTAAGTGTGTGTCTGGCTTGCAGCCATTTGGTGTCTTTTGCTTCGGTACGATTTTCTGGTGTCGGATTTACTCCTAATGCCTTCTCGGCTCTCTCTCTCTCTTACCCAACCAGGTTCCTCATTCTAATTGTTATTATAATTACTACTATTACATTATTATTAATAAGTTAGTTTCTATTTGGTAATCTCCATTTATTTTTCTTATCGTCGTCATCAACACAATTACTGTATGTATATATTTATAGTTTATCTATTTCTTGGATTATTTGTTTAATTTTTTAATTTGGTTAATGAGTCTGTGCATGGGTTTAGGATTTCTCGGTTAATTTATTTGATTGGATTCAACCCTTTGGTTTCTTCATCTTCATGGTATAATATAAATAGATAACGAATTTGGGGTTATGCTCAATAGACTTGGAATCTGTTCTATGAAATTATTTAAAATAGCCAGTTACATTAAATTAATGACTTGGGCATTATCTAATTACAACTCCAACTTGTCGGGATCAAACTTAACTAGGATTCACATGTCCTTGGTAGTATGACCATTGTTCATATTAGTAATGGTTACATGGATTAGGTCATTGCTTAGAAAATAGGTAGTTAATTGTGTGATACACATCAAAATAAACTTGGGATTTCTATTTACAAGTAGGTTGTATCATTGTAGCGTGAACAAGTATTTTGCAGACAAAATCATTGTATTAGTAACAATATAATCTTGAAAATTTTCGGGATTATTATTAAAATGCCAATTCTGTAAATTATCTCAAGTTATTTAGATTATATTTGAAAAGAAAATTCTCTACAGATCCTTTTGCAGTTTTTTTTCGCTTCTGCAAATTTTTTTCCTTCATAATTGTTTCTCCTCTGTTTCTGCAGAATTGGTATGTTTTAATACATTTTTTTTAATTTTTCTACTGTTTTTGCACTTTTATCCAGATTTTTGTCTGCATTTTTTGTAGAAATTTTTTCTTGCATAATTTTTTCTTCCTTATCTCTGCAGAAGTGGTTTGTTTTACTACAATTCTTCGCTTTTCATGTAGGTTTTGCTTTTCGTTCTTTGTGTAGGCGTCAAAAACTTATTTGGCAAGCACCTCATATTGATAACAGGTACACCAATTACTCTATATCTATTTATTTGTCTATGTTTGTAATGACTAATTACATTTTATTTCATGATTATATTCAGTGTCTATGACAAAAGTGGATACAACCCCTTATACGGTTCTTAAATTAAAGTTACAATTGTGAGTGATTGTGAACGTTTGTTGTGATATTTGTAATATTTGGGTTAAGTGGTTTGTTTTACTACAATTCTTCGCTTTTCATGTAGGTTTTTGCTTTTCGTTCTTTGTGTAGGCGTCAAAAACTTATTTGGCAAGCACCTCATATTGATAACAGGTACACCAATTACTATATATCTATTTATTTGTCTATGTTTGTAATGACTAATTACATTTTATTTCATGATTATATTCAGTGTCTATGACAAAAGTGGATACAACCCCTTATACAGTTCTTAAATTAAAGTTACAATTGTGAGTGATTGTGAACGTTTGTTGTGATATTTGTAATATTTGGGTTATTCACTTTATTTGAGGAGAGGCTTCTGTCGTTCAATTATCTGATCACCCGCCCATATGACACTGTATTATTATCAAAAAAATAACAAAATTAGTTGAGTGAAGATCAGTAAAGTGAATGAAATACATGTGGTTATAACAAAATTTGGGGTTATGCTCAATAGACTTGGAATCTGTTCTATGAAATTATTTAAAATAGTCAGTTACATTAAATTAATGACTTGGGCAATATCTAATTATAACTCCAACTTGCCGGGATCAAACTTAACTAGGATTCACATGTCCTTGGTAGTATGACCATTGTTCAGATTAGTAATGGTTACATGGATTAGGTCATTGCTTAGAAAATAGGTAGTTAATTGTGTGATACACATCAAAATAAACTTGGGATTTCTATTTACAAGTAGGTTGTATCATTGTAGCGTGAACAAGTATTTTGCAGACAACATCATTGTATTAGTAACAATATAATCTTGAAAATTTTCGGGATTATTCTTAAAATGACAATTCTGTAAATTATCTCAAGTTATTTAGATTATATTTGAAAAGATAATTCTCTACAGATCCTTTTGCAGTTTTTTTCCGCTTCTGCAAATTTTTTTCCTTCATAATTTTTTCTCCTCTGTTTCTGCAGAATTGGTATGTTTTAATACATTTTTTTTATTTTTCTACTGTTTTTGCACTTTTATCCAGATTTTTGTCTGCATTTTTTGTAGAAATTTTTTCTTCCTTATCTCTGCAGAAGTGGTTTGTTTTACTACAATTCTTCGCTTTTCATGTAGGTTTTGCTTTTCGTTCTTTGTGTAGGCGTCAAAAACTTATTTGGCAAGCACCTCATATTGATAACAGGTACACCAATTACTCTATATCTATTTATTTGTCTATGTTTGTAATGACTAATTACATTTTATTTCATGATTATATTCAGTGTCTATGACAAAAGTGGATACAACCCCTTATACGGTTCTTAAATTAAAGTTACAATTGTGAGTGATTGTGAACGTTTGTTGTGATATTTGTAATATTTGGGTTAAGTGGTTTGTTTTACTACAATTCTTCGCTTTTCATGTAGGTTTTTGCTTTTCGTTCTTTGTGTAGGCGTCAAAAACTTATTTGGCAAGCACCTCATATTGATAACAGGTACACCAATTACTCTATATCTATTTATTTGTCTATGTTTGTAATGACTAATTACATTTTATTTCATGATTATATTCAGTGTCTATGACAAAAGTGGATACAACCCCTTATACGGTTCTTAAATTAAAGTTACAATTGTGAGTGATTGTGAACGTTTGTTGTGATATTTGTAATATTTGGGTTATTCACTTTATTTGAGGAGAGGCTTCTGTCGTTCAATTATCTGATCACCCACCCATATGACACTGTATTATTATCAAAAAAATAACAAAATTAGTTGAGTGAAGATCAGTAAAGTGAATGAAATACATGTGATGCAGGTATTTCAATCGTTC
Organism: Heracleum sosnowskyi; assembly: GCA_030848705.1. NCBI lineage: Eukaryota > Viridiplantae > Streptophyta > Magnoliopsida > Apiales > Apiaceae > Heracleum > Heracleum sosnowskyi. The sequence continues at coordinate 81,225,112 of CM061236.1, read as the reverse complement.
TATAGATATAGCCTTACCCTGATCTTCAAGAGCAGGTAAATATCTATTTACTTTTTCCATTCTTCTAGCTCCAGTTCTCAATCTTTTTTTTTATCTCACTCTTTCGTATGTGTGAATCTTTAGTTTGGATCATAATTATAGTAGTTGGTTCCCATACAGGTTTTTATATTTTTAATTTCCACTTCAAGTTTAATTACAAAAGTTTTTAAATTTTTGTCCTCCATAGTTTTTTATTCTCTAACTCTGCAAAATTGGTATGTTCTACTACATCCTTTTAATTTTTCTGTTATTTTTTGCTCTTTTATCCAGTTTTTTGTTTGTATTTTTTTCCTGGTTCTGTAGAATATATTCCTGCATAAAATTTTCTTCTTTATCTCTGCAGAAGTGGTATGTTTTACTACAGTTCTTCACTTTTTTTGCAGGTTTTCTTTTTGTTCTTTGTTTAGGCGTCAAAATCTGATTTGGCGTGCACTTCATAATGATATCAGGTATATCAATACTCTATCTCTATTTATTTGTCTATGTCTGTAATGACTAATTATATATTATTTCATGATTATGTTTAGTGTCTATGACAAAATTGGATTCAATCCCTTCTTCGGTTCTTAAATTAAAAGTTGCAATTTTGATTGATTGTTTACTTTTGTTGTGATGTTCTTAAATTGTGGTTCTCCATGTCTAACCATGAAAATTTGTGAGATAAAGTGTAGTCAGGTCCTCTTTTTATTCTCCTCTTAAATTAAGCTGTTGTTAAATGCTCACCGCATGTAGCATTTAAGGACTAAACTGAGATTTAAATTTCCCTAAACTTCGAATAGAGTAAAATTAGTGGTTCCTACACAAAATTTTGTAGCTACACAATAAGCAATAACATTTGTAATTGCTACTTGGCAAAAATGTGTAATGCCCGACAATTTAAATGACCTAAATACGTAGGGAAAATCTCAGGCATAGTTTAAACAAGTATTTATCAGCTTTTAAGTTATTGGCAACCATTATAAAAGAGCTACACAGTGGGTTCCGAAATTAAGCCATCTAGAGTAATAATGTATGGTTTAAAAAAAGATTAAAAATTAAGTAAGAGAAGGTTCACTTATAATTCTAGATTTGAGGTTAAAAATTAAGCAAGACATGGCTCACTTATTATTATAGGGAGGATGGTTGGATTTGATTCATTTACTATAGCTCTCATGGCTTTTTGTTCATAACAATTTTATTCAAGTGATTTTTTGACATGGATTTATTTAATGTCGGTTCATAGTGTTGGCGGAGCTGGTGTACATTTTTAGATGGACGCGTGGAGAAGCGTGGACCGGGTTTTCTTCGAAGTTAGTTCAGAATTATGGGGTTTTGTTAGGTTGCCACTGACTTTAGTAAGTTGTTTCAATTTTATTACATCTCTTTGGTAATATAGAGGTATAATATATGCAAATCTCATTTTTCACGTAATTATCTCATCAATCACGTACCTATGTCAGTACCTATGTCAGAATATCAAACATAATACATTTCGGATGTCGATTTGTTTGGTTTGGTCGATCTTAATATGTTAATATCATACAAGAATGACTAAAATTAACATATATTTTGATGTACATCAATGCAACTTAGAAAAATGGTATTTTATAGACTTGATAGTATTTCCTGGATATTTAAAGAATGCTGGAAAATAAGTAGATGCAAAATTTGATTGGTGGACTAAGACGCAATCTATTGTATATATATGTTTTATGTACTTGTGTTCACGCAATGTCAACACTTGATATTATATGAGATTGCATCTTGATTTTTTCTTTGGCCGTCTGTGTGATTGAATCTGTTAGAGATTTCACCTCTGATAGATCACTGGAATTTTTTATCTTGTGTGCAAAATTTTAAAATTTAATGGCACAATTTTGTTTAAAAAAAATTTTGTGTGTGTGTTAGTATGTTTATGGTCATTTTATTGGTAAATACGTTTGGTTCTTTTGTGCCACCATGATTACTAAAAAAAATGTAAACAAGTTGTGATTTTCCAATGATATATTTGGGAGAATATGCGTGGTCAGTGGATGTAGGAGAAATTGTGGTATTTTTCTCAATTTGCTGGTTCCTACATTTTTACGTCTAGCTTTTTTGTTAGACGTTACACATATGATGATCCTTCTTCCGTTTGGTGAAATGTTAAGTCATGTGATTAAATTTCAAATAGTTCGTATTGTTCCAATTTTTAAATGTTTAATTTGGTGAAAAATCACTTTTAGTTTATTTTTAGAGACGCTACGGTTCCGTTAACAACAGTTGGAGATGAGATTAAACAATTAGGCTATTACACAGTTCAGTAAAATGAAATTAAATTAAAGATTCGGGACTTTAGAAGCAAAAGAAATCGATATCTTCTATACAATATTGGTTAAAATATTTTCGGTCATATTTGCATTTAGATTTGAATTTACTCTTCATTTAAGTGTTTTTTTGTCATCTTATAGATAAATTATTCTACTATGTATTGAACTTTAATTTATTAAAACGTGGTTTATTTTTATTTTGTTTTACTCAGAATTATTTTTCGAGTGGAGTTGTTTTGAAACTTGGTGTGTGCATCAAAAGTTGTTTCAAATGGAAGAAGCAGAAGTATCTTAGTTGATAAAAATTAGATGGATGGGCCAAATCTTAGTGAAAAGGAATATGGTTTATTCTCTTAATTGCAGCTTTCCAGGTTCTGAATTTTCAACATAGTTTTGCATACAATTTATAGTATAAGTTATTTTCGGATTGCTTCTCTCTTTTTATGGGCAGTACTTCTTTATAGTCGGTCCCTACCAAAATCTAATCAAAACAGATATTGCAGCAGAGAAAGAATCGTCCAAGTACTACATGCTCAGCCGGGTTCCTAATGAAAAAAGAAAATGGTTTATTCTCTTAATTGCAGCTTTCCAGGTTATGTCAGCATAGTTTTGCCTACAGGTTATATTACAAGTTATTTTCGGATAGCTTTCTCTCTTTTTATGGACAATGTCACAATACTTCTTCATAGTCGGTCACTACCGAAATTCATTCAAAACAGATATTGCAGCAGAAAAAGAATCATCCAAGTACTAAATGCTCAGCCAAGTTCCTTCTGAATTTTGTTTTTTAATCATGATGGTTATTGTTGGTAGGTTGTCAGACTTGCGTTTTGTGCCAATGTTTTCCAGAAAGAATTTAGTCATTGTATAGTTAACATTATTTATTTGCATTTGATGGATAAGATGATCTTTTTCTTGCATTTTAATTACAATTATTCTACCAAGTACTAAATATTCAGTATTAGTGTATCTGATGTTATCATTTTTCAAGTTAGAGATGTTTTTTCAAGTTGATTTAGATAGTTGTAAGCCCCAGCTACAAACAATTAACGGCCTAAATTTCATACAGGTAAGGCGGATGAAAGTGTTGTCATAACTAATGATGCAAAGAAAGTTATGATTTGCTTTAAAATCATTTCTGAAGAGAAGGGGTTAGTTAATTTTTTATGCACAGGTTTAAAATAATTAATGAGCAAACCAAACCAGATGAGCCATATATCTGTACAAAAATTAATCTACGAGCAATAGTCAACATAAAGCACCAAAGAACCTTTCCTACATATTTTGGGTTTATTTTGAATGTGCTACAGAAGTGAATCTAGCCTTTCTACGTATGGATATTTAGCTACATGCATGTAATGTAGACATGGTGAACTTTTAGTACTCAATGTTTACGGCTCTAAACAATATCTTGAAATATTTTAAATGGAAATATAAAGGAAAATTTAAGAAACTATTAAACATAAATTTTATACAGAAAAGAGCCAACTCTAATTCATGATGGATCGGTCACAATTTTAATTCTCTTAAGTGAATGACGAGTGACAACTTAGTTTAGAAGTATAGAACTATAGATGCACTGACCGAAGTTGGTGATTTTGTGGAATTCAAAGGATCAGAAACTTTTGAATAGCAAATGATGATTTAAGATTTTGAAACAGAAAAACATGTCAAAGTAAAATTTTATACTACATAAAATAATTAATATATAATTATCATGTTCGCCCGTGCTTTGCACGGGTTATAGGCTAGTATTATAAACGACTAAACACCACATTAATCATGTAGCGATTCAAATAAATAATTCGTGAATTATGCCTCATCACACAAGTCACAAGTCACGTAACACGTATTAAAGCTAAAAAACTGTTTCAAAATATATTTAATCTATAACTAACTAAAATAAGATACAAATATGCCACAACCAAACAATTGAATACCAACTACTTGATATCCAAAAATAATTCATATATAATTCACGTAACATATAACACATATTGAAAATGGAGACTAACTATCTTGAACCCTTAACACAATTTCCGTAGCTTTAAAGAATCTAACATGGGTTGAAATTTAATTAAATTCAATTAATAGTACTTAAAATTAATTATTAATTAATAAAATTAACCAATTAAATAAATAATTTGGTAATTAAATTAATTAAATTATTAATAAAAAAACAATTAAAATTAATCAAACTTAATCATCTTTTAAATCAAAATAAAATAATTCAATTCAATTAAAAATAATCAAACTCAACTAATAATTAATTTAATAAAATTAATCAATTAATATTTAAATTAATCAATTAATTAAATCAATTAAATTATTAATTTAGATTAATTAAATTTAATTCATATTTTAAAAGAAGAATTTATTCAAAAACACTTTCAAGAGAATGGGCACAAGGCTTTAAGGATCAAAACACACACTAACACACATACATAGCAAGAACATGAAGAACATGCCGGAAATGAAGAAATCCGATGACACTACTACCAATTCACAAAACCAACTCGTTTTTAACATTTAAATTCGAACAAAATCAACCCACAAACGAACTATCACATCCACTAATTAACATAATCCGATTTAGCCCGAAAACTCGACCGGAAAGCTTGAAAATTCCGGCGAACAAACACGAACTCTGACTAACTCAAATTTACCACGAAAATTACATCCAAAACATGCAAAAAGTTCGTTTATTGTTAGAATTGACACCCCTAATATTCTCACAATTTATTATGAACACGAAATGCAAAATTTATGCTACAAAGATTAGCGCCTGTGATCCACTCTTCAACCCAAAAACAGGCTTCCCAAAAATGAGATTTTGAGTGAGAGGGAGTGTTAGAATATAATATAATATATGATACTCGAAAGTGCTTTCCTTGAAGTTTTAACGCCCTAAAGTTTTAGAGGTTGCTAAACATTTATATCTAATCTATATTATAAGGTAATGTTCTATGTAGAACCATTAACCTTAGAACCTTATTTTTAATATAAAAAAATATATGATATATTAGATATCTTTTAGAAGGGCAATTTTATACAATTAAATTTAAGATTGAAATCAGCGCCAAATCAAATTTGATTGACAGCTGCTGAGATACTCCTATGCTATACATACGATCATATCTCACAAAATCCCCAATCAGCATTCAGAAAATCGTTTATTGGTTATAAATCAAACTTCCTCACAGTTCTTCGCAAAATCTCATTACCATCGGCTGCTATACTGGTTAGTAGAAATTTGGAGAGATTACAAAGGTTTTTCTATTCATTTTTTTGATATTTACAAACTAGTGATCAGTGATACTTATTGTGAAGGGAATTTACGGATGAGCGGAAGCGTGATATAACATTTATTCCGTAAAAACCATGTATCGCACATATAGAAAAACATATAAAATCTAGAGCGAGGGGAATCATAACCATACCTTGCAAATCGAAGCTTTAAAATTGATGTAGTAAGCAGTTGCTCCTCAGAGTGTGAAGCACTCTACCGGTATCCACCAAGAATTTTCCTTCGATGAATTCTTCAAAAACCTCTAAGACTTTTTAGAGAGAAAGAGAGAGAGAGAGAGAGAGAGATGGAGGCTAGCTCCTTTTTCTAGGTTTTTCACAAAAACAAGATGTGCCTTAGAATGAACTATCTCATTCTATTTATAGGGCTTTCTTAGGGTTTTTAATAATATATCTTTATATATATATATATTAACCCCACATTTCTAAAATGCTTTAATAATGATTAAAACTATTTTAATCATTATTTCTTTTTCTAAACTATTTAGAAAATAATTCTTCCTCTCTCATAATTTAAATCTTTTCATCAAAGAAAATATTCTTTTATGGTGTGACCCTATAGGTTCAATATTAAGCCGGTAGTAGAAATAAATAATAATAAACTTTTATTTATTATTTATATGAATTCTAATAATTCATTAAATATAATTAACTGATTAATTATATTTATTCTACATCGTGAGTGATGCTTCTCAACATATCGCGATTATCCAGATAATATGAATTCACTGTTTAGAATACCAATCATCACCGGGGATCGGTTTTTCACATGCAAGCCCCGAAATTAGGGGTCTTGCTGCTACTCAACCCCAAAACACCTCCTAGCACTAAACCCATCAATAACCACATCAATCTCAAACCAAAAAAATCGAACCCCAAATAAAACCCATTTTTCGAATTTCTTCAAAACCCAACACAATTGATATGAATGTGTAGAGAATTGAAAGAGTTTCTTTTTGATTATTTATACTAACGATTTAATCACTGGAATGATGAAGAACGGAGGGTTTAATTTTGTTGTAGGTGAAGAACAAGAAAGGAGAGAGAGAGAGAGAGCGAAGAGAGACGAGAGAAATGAGAATGGGGTGGGGGTGTACGGGTAGTCTTAGGAAATAATTTATTGGGCTTTTTTCCTAAATACCCAACCCAAAATTTTTTTTTGCAAAAATAATATGTGTTTTTTTAATTTTTTGCGAAAATACCAAAATATTTGCAAAAATACGGTCTGCAACTATTTTCAACCATAACTGCAACTGTAACCAAAATCAACCACATATGCAACTTTTTAATAAAAATGATTTTTTTTCGGCGTCCTGATTTTAGGGTTGTAAACAACCCTAAAATCATGGTAGGTTAGAGTTTAGAGTCTAGGGACAACCCTAAACCCTAAACCCTAAGTCCGTATATGAATTAATCAAGACCACAAGCTTACCAAACATCTTACTAACAATTTTTTTTGAATTCTCAGTTGTTTTTCAATCATTTTTTAAAAAGTTGCTTCTGGTTGCATCCGGTTGCATCCGGTTGCATCTGGTTGCGTTGGTTGCTGGCCGTATTTTTGGTTGCATCTGTGGTTGATTTTGGTTGCAGTTGCAGATGGTTGAAAGTAGTTGCAGATCGTATTTTTGCAAATATTTTGGTATTTTTGCAAATATTTCCAGAAGATGGTAAAATTGCAAAAAAACTTAGAAAAAGTATTATTTTTGGTAATTTCCCTAATTTATTTTAAGTATTACTATTTCCAAAATAATACTCCTAATTGCTATTTAGACCGTTCGACTTAAACGGTTCCCAAAAATTGCAAAATCTATACTATATTATTAAAGCCGAAACATTAAAAGTTTTGGTTTTTGGTTTTTGCTTAGTTTTTTGTTTTTGGTACTTTTTAAATTAATAAATTAATAATATAATCAAAATTTGGAAAAGTTTTATTTTTTTAGTTATCTATTCTCATTAATAAATTATAGGTAACATGTTTTAGTTGGAAATTGTAATTGCCCATGATATTTTCGGAAAATAAGAAGATTTTGTTAGAAAAAATAGAAAAATAATATGTTTTAGCAAAAAAAGTAATTATTATTTAATGTTATTGTTATTTAATATTTTTATTAAAGATAAGTAAGGGTAATTAAGTAAAAATACGAAGTAAAAGATAAACATTGAAAATTTTGGTTTTCGGTTTTCGGTTAGTTTTTTGTTTTCGGTAATTTTTCTAATTAATAAATTAATAATATAATAAAAATTCGGAAAAGTTTTATTTTTTAGTTAACTATTCTCATTAATAAATTACAGGTAATATGTTTTAGTTGAAAATAGTAATTGCCCATGATATTTTTGGAAAAGGAGAAGATTTTGTTAGAAAAAATAGAAAAGTAATATGTTTTAGCAAAAAAGATAATTATTATTTAATGTTATTGTTATTTAATATTTTTTTTAAATAAGTAAGGGTAATTAAGTAAAAACACAAAATAAAAGATAATATTATCATTTACTTCGTGTTTTTACTTAATTACCCTTAATTATCTTTAAAAAAATATAAAAAAATAAGTAAAATAAGTAATTATCCGTAATATTTGAAAGATAATATATAATATATTTAAAAGATAATATATTTTAATTTAAAGATAATTATTCATGATATTTTTTGGAAAGAAGTAGATTTTGTTAGGAAAAAATGTTTTAATTATAAAAGGCAATCAGATAGTTACTATTTTTATATTATTTTATTATTTATTAAATAAAATAAATGGCAGAAAACCAAAATTTTCAATGTTTCAGTATGGTTCAGTAAATTAGTTTAATATGTACTATTATATACATAATGTTTTTATATAGACGATCTGATTTTTCAATTCAGCGAAAAGAATAAAATTGAAACATTTATCAAATAATTTTATTGGTTCAAATTGGATTAGGTTTTTGTTTCAGATTTTCATCAATTTCGGGTTTAATTCAATTTAATTTTTTGAATTGGCTTCTAATTATCAGATGTTTCCTCATCCTGACACGTCATGTAGGGCACGAAAGCAATAAAGAATGAATTTGGATTTTATTTTGCGCGACCCAATTATAAGCTGCTAATTTCCTCCGAACAGACTAAAGGGAGTATCCAAATCCTTTAACTTTAGTACTTTACCGTTAAATAATTTTTTTAATTACGGGAGAAAGTGGGAACTAGCTGCATTTTGATTACCACAATAGAAAATATTTTACATGTATAACTTTTATAATTTTAATCTATAATTTATGTTTTTGTTTATTTAATTGTTAAAGATCATAATTTCAAGTTTTATATAGATGTGAGGCTAATTAACCCATATATTATTTATTGTAATTAAAACATTCGATGTTAATCAATTATGATAAAAAAAAAATTATAACTTAATATATTAATAGATACTTGAAACGGTTGATTTTATTTTTTGGATTATAAATATTATTGTAATCCTTCATTATAATGCTTGAGTCTAGATGCTATATACTTCACCATTCACAAAATATTAATTATTTTAAGGCCAATGAAAAACCACTCATAACTTTTAGACTAAACATATTACAATTTTTTTCTTAATTATCATTATCATCCTATTTTAATAATCATGATTAGTTGACAATTCTAATTTAAATCCAATAATTACTTGATTTAAAATATCCATGCATTACATATTTGTTTTAGTCACAAAATACGATATTAATAATTCAATTTCAAGTATAAAGTTTATAATACACAATTTTAATAAAAATTTGTTATTCATTTATTTACATACATATTACTTTAATTATATAGATTAATAGTTACATTATTGTATGCTTTAAATAAATGTTATAACTTTAAAAATGAAAAAACCATTTTAATATAATAACTTGTTAGTATTAGTGCTCTAGAGACAATACTTTTATGTTTTAAAGAAAACATATTATTATTATAAATTATGTTTTATTGATTATTGTTATTATTTTATTATGTCTTTATTTACTGCTTTATAAATGTTAGCATAATAAATGTCCTTGGAATTATGATACGTATTCGATATGTTTAAGTATGTGACTTAAAAATGAGATTATATGAATAGTATCTTTATTCCTAAATATCCCTAGTCGAGTGTTATTATTTAAGGACAATAATAATGCACAGAGACTAGTATGCTTGTTGACCGATGACCACATCTCATTGGTCATAGGTATGGTGATACTAAAGTCAAAACATAGGTGCATGTAAGAGTACATGACACTGGATTGACCCGCCGTAAGATTACACATGTTAATAGTGTCATAAGTAATTCTCACTGTGATAATGGTGTAATGATCCTTAGACCTGAAATCATTATATTTTTATACGAGAATTAATATACTTTGATTACATTAAAAGTTACCTTTGACCGGGTGATGATAAAAGTGGACATTAGGTATATTATGAATCGTATGAGAAATATGAATGATCTAGATGGGATTTAACCCTCCTAATTTTGGGAGCGATATTATTGGCCTCTTGTTTGAGTGAGACTAAGAAATGCACGGTCGTGCTCTTGATTTGATTTATTAGTCTACTCATCGATCAAGAAAACTAAGATTAAATTATGAAGAGGATGACACATTACATGCCTCGAGTTTAATCTATAATATTAAGGTTAAAGGGATTATATTACATGAAACATTATTCACGAAAGGCTTAATCGAATCACCGATTTAATTATTGTTACTTGGGTAGCAATGATATATTACTAGGTGCCGCTAATTGTTTACAATTTTAATTAGATATTAAAATTGTTGCCAACGTAATAATAACGTACAGGGTCACACACAAAGAACGCTTGAAGGAGAAATAATTTAAATTATGAATTTAAATTTAAATAAGTAATTTATTCTATTTATAATATTAATTAAGTATGATTTGATTAATTATTTAAATAGAAAATGGAATTACTTAAACTAATTCTGAAATTAGTTATTAATTAATTAAGTGCGACTTAATTAAATAATAAATTGGAATTTCGGATTAGTATTTTATTATAATTGGATTATAATTAGAAAACTTATTTTCCCCTCTATATAAACTCTCAAAGAGGGCTGATTTTAATGTGGAAAAACGTTTTTATATTAAAAACCCTAGCCGCTTATGAGAGCAAGAAAAGAGAGAGAGAAAGAAACAGTTTTCGGGTGCTAGTACACATCAATCCTTCAAGAAAAGCGTTCGTGTGGATAACGTAGAGTGTAGATTACGAGAGCGGGATATATGGTGATTGAACAAGCTTTGGATCTCCATTAATCTTCCATTAATGAACTGTTAAAGCTTCTTAAGGTATTTGTTCTTAATCTCCGAATTAAATCTTTTGTTTTCGCATGGATCCTGCGGAGGGGTTTCGAATTTTGATTTATTTTTACGTTTTCCGTTGCGTTTATGTGCTCGAAACCCTTCAATGGCATCAGAGCTACTTGCGAAAACGTTTTAATTCGGTTATATGTTTAAAGTTTTGATGTATATACAAGCATGTTTGCGATTATCATGATTGATGTGTTGTTTTGATGATAACATTGATGTATATGCATAAACTTTACATTAATGATGATTGGGATGATCATATGATGATAATATAATCTGTATGTATACTGATATATACATGATATATGTTTGTTCTTGTTATGAGAATCGTATTCGATACGATTTCTGAACACGCTGCGCAGATTTAGTGAAATTTGCATACTGTGTCAGATTTTCGCCGAAAATACCTTTTCAGAAAGGGAAACGGGCGTCTGAACAAAACGGACATAGTCACTCATTCGTCTGTAAGGCGTTTGACGTCGTTTACTGTCCGTAAACAACGATTTAATGTTTTCAGAATTCTGATTTTGATTTTCTGATTTACACTTTATTTGATTTCTATGATTGGATCATGAGAAATATGATATGGTATGATATGTTAATGCAATATGAGATGTTCTTAATTGTTATATGAGCATGGTGATTGGTTAAGGCATAAAGACCCATAAGATAATGGTTTGGTTTCTAAATACGACTTGCATGTCGTTATTCCTTGTAATGTTTAAATCTCGAATGTAACTCGAGTTCTAATTGTAAGTTCAGTAGGATAGGTTGTTTTATTTATGTAATATATATGAAGACACCCAGATGGAGAACCAAGGAAGCATTACAAGGAGGCAAGCAAGGAGGCAAGTTAAAGCTTGAAGACTTGTAACATTGTATTGTATTTTGATACCACCATAGATTGACCTTGATTTTTCCATTAGCTTGGAAAGATCACTTAGGTTGGGCCATAACCAAACACGTTTACTTTACGCACTTTACATATATGATGCATGTGATGTAGATATGTATGCGTAGTTATAATGATGCATGCTTTAATTAGATTAAACATGTACGTATTAGATACGTCACCCATGCCATGTTTGCTAAACAAGATAAAATCTGTAATGATTCAAGATTTTAAAATTGAACAAAAATGAACATGAGATTCCTGTGTTTATGAAACACGGAAATAAGTATGAATTTCAAATTTTGATATAAGTATGAAACACGGAAATACAAGCAGCGCTTGTAAGAAAGGCGGCTTTTAAGTGATACCACTGTGACTCCTCCGACGGACTGGAAATCAAACCATTGATGAATTTTGATTTGAAGTACTTAGTTCAAGGAAAAATTGGGAATCTCTTGATGATGGGATCATGGTCGTTTTGATAATAAAAAAAATCCCTAAAGTTAAAATATTAAGTCAATTAGATGCCTTCCAATGGGCAACACTCGTCAAGACCTAGATCGAGAAAGAGTGGGTTCGCCAAAGCGAAACACTCCAATCTATCGTGGTAAGACGCGATGAAGTAAATGTGATACTTAACTGTTAGACCATTGGGTTAGACTTAACTAAGTTACCACAATAGGATTGTGAACTTAGAGGCATGGAGCTTGGTATGATTTATTAGATAAATGTGAACAAATGTTGTTCTACCAAACTTTCCAAGAGTTATATATGATATAATTGACAAGAGTTGTCTACCTAAATAAATCATGTTTTGGGAGTAAAGCCAAAGCTGACCTTAAGCATGACGAAATATGGATCTTGGCTCACTAGAAAGATTTAAGAGAAATACTTTCCAAATTAATAGTTAGGGCTATTTATTTGATAAAAATAGTGGGAGGTATATAATGATATACCATAATCACTTAAACATAATAATTAATAAATTTGCAACCTAGATTAATTTTATGCACTTTAATATTGTAGTTATCAAATGACAAATAACACAAACAACTTCTCTATGCGATCAGTCCTTGAGAAGGACAAGCTGACAGAAACAAATTTCCTCGACTGATATAGGAACTTGAGGATCGTCCTCAGGCACCACGATGTTAGTCAAATTCTTCCCTTACCTTTTAGCTGAGAATTGTGCCGAACATAATGCTTATTGGAAGCAAATTGATGATTCGACTGATGATGTTTCATGTCTCATGCTTGCAACTATGAGTGTTGAGCTTAAGAAACAATATGAGCATATGGATGCTTATGAGATATTTGAGCACCTTAAAAGATGTTTGAGGAAAAGGCTCGTCAAAAGGGATTTGACAATAGCAAGACACCATACACCTACAAGTAGGGAAAGTGAGATTCGGTTGGTCCAGATGTTCTAAAGATGATAGGGTATAATGAGTACCTTGATTTTTATTTTTTTTTGGGTTTCAAGATTGGTCTAGAGACTCAGAATGATTTGATCATACAAATCTTTGAACAATAACTATTCTCAATTAGTTAGTGAACAACGAAATAAATGAGATAGACATAGCACCCACTAAGTTGTGAAGCACGTTGAGAACTGTTGTAAGCAACATGATAAATGCATGGACTACTCCCATAATGATGGTGAATGTAGGAATGTGAATGGGAAAGGAAAAATGGAATGGAAAGAAGAAGATTTGATCTAATTGTATAGCCATATTAAAGTCCAATCCCAAAGAGGTTTTGTCGCCTAAATGAGGTGTTGCTAATTAAAGAAGACGATTGTCGCTTCTGTGGAAAACCGAAAGATTGGAAGTTAAACTGTCATGCTTATTTGGAAGATCTAAGAAGAAGACCGGTGAGGGTCAAGCTTCAAGTTTCGGGTTAGAATTGGAGCAAAAGTTGTTGCTCTAGTTGAAGTAACTCGTTACTTAATTTTGCATATAAGGCTAAGTTTAGAACTTGATAATTGTAACTACGTGCCTCTAAGAGTAAAGACATTATATTGGTTTCTTGTATGGACAAGAAAGGTTTTTTCATTTTAATTGGATATATAACAATTGTTGTTTATTACATTTCAATGAAAAGGTTAATGATGTTGCACAATTAGTTAACAATTTATATGTTCTAAAATGACTCAAATCAAACATTACCTTTGGCACTGTAATTAAGGCCATATTATAAGAAACGCATTTCCAATTTACATAATGATGGATGATTGGATAAGTTTGATTATGAATCATACGAAGAATGTGAATCTTGGTTTATTTGGCAAAAGGACAAAAGCCCTTTTTACTGAAAATGGTGAAAGGGCCATCGAACGATTGGGACTTATACATGGTGATGTATGTGGTCATATATGTACGATGGTAGAAGGTAGGTTTTACTACTTCATAACTGTTGATGTGTATTTTTAGAGTTTCGTTCACAGGGAAGGACTGATATCAATACCAATTCCAAGTCTTTTGCCTCTTACAATTCAGAAGTGTGGAGAATAATTTGGTGGTGTGTGATTATCTACTAATTAACTAGTATACAATTAAAACCTATATAATATATGTGAGAGAAAACAATACAAGAATCAGGGTTCTTCAATTGGCTATCATGAATGTCTAATTTGTGTCTCTTGTTTACTAAAAACAATCCTTCTTATATTTATAAAATCCTCTCCCAAGGTAGATTATAGTGCCTACAATTATTCCTTGAACGCCACTCCCATGGTCATACAAAGCACAACTATAGACTATTAAAAACCAAGGATTATTAGTTTCACAATTCGCATATCAATCTCCCGATCTAATACTTAAATTGTGTCTATCATGTCATGTACTAGAATAATAACTCATCTCCCGATTCGTTATAATACCTATAGATACAATCAAAGGTTCGCGACTCCTCTAATTGTGTTAAGCCCTCAATGACAAATTAGCAATCACAAGAAAATCACAATATTATCAAACAAGCATAATAAACCAACGAATACTACCCAACCCTTGGATAGGGATTAGCTACTCATGATTGAATAAAACATATATAAATTAATACCACAAACATGAGCATAAGAGTTTAAGCACAAAGAATACAACTTTACAAGTTCCTTCGAAATCCGGATGAATCCCTTCACTCCTTCTCCCAATCTCCCTCTCAAGTTGTTTCTCTCCCTTCTCTCTCTAAAAGTTCGTCTATCTCTAATTCTATATACAATATGTTTTTCGATCCCCAATATAATAACCTAGTTGTCTTTTTATAGTCCTAGAAGAAGTAATTAGTTGACCCAAATAAATTAGGCCCAACTAATATTTTACTAATTATAATACAAATAGGAAATATCCAAAAAATCAATTTCCAGGAGCTTCCTTGCGCTGCAGCGCTCTTTTCTTGCGCTCTTGCGCCTCTTCCTAGCGCTCTAGCGCCTTCTGCTAGCGCTCCTGCGCGTTCCTAGCGCTCCTGCGCGTGAAATGGCGCTCTTGCGCCTCAGGTTCCCTGCCCATCAATGTAGAAAATCTCCGTGGCTTCGCGTGAGCTGTTGAATCGTCAGAATACGACTTGTAGAACTCCAGATATGGCCAAAACCGTGAGAGCTTCTCAATCATAACTTATTCATTTCTTCTCGTAAATTCACCAAATCAAATTCTCGAACTAAAAATCACATAAATCACTGAATCATGCTCGATTTCTTTCAACTTGGCAATTATTTATTTCCTGCAATAAACTCCAATAAAACTTATTAAATCGACACGATTATTCGCAAAAACACCATAATTGTGGGAATAAAATCCTCTAAAATATATATAAAATATATTCTATCAAATATCCCCACACTTAGCACTTTGCGCGTCCTCGTGCAAACTAAAATAATAACTACACTAACTAATTAGTACCACTTCCGTAGGTGATCACGGTTGCATTTAACACATGCAACAAGTCCTTTAAACCCCTAGGTAGCCCTAGTGGACGAGTAAGGTCTCGTGAGGGCTTATAGCGAATATACCCACAAAATCCATCTAGCTCATGCAAAAGGTCACATATCAACACAACACCACACACACAAAGTCCTCTAGTGTCATATCAACTCAAGAATCAAAGTGAATATGCAATGCCTTGGTGTCTAAAGTGCAAGTATCCACATAGCACACTCAATTCACATGCATAACATCATAGAATTTCATGTCAAATGCAAAAATCATTGGTAAACATGCTAAGCACACAAGAGCACATCTTTGAGACAAAATCTGGGATCTCCTATGCAAAAGCAACAACTCACCGTTCACTCACAAAAGATATTCTCTTCAAACAAGGTGGTAAGTGTATCACTCAACTCCAACAATATCATAAGCATGCTTTACACGTGGTATCAATCTAACCCTCAACGCAACATACACAATCAATGACAATCAAAAGGTCTTTATTCGGGTTGTAACGTGGGCTAGGGACAAGGTATGTCAAGTAAAGCCAAAGAGGGTTAAGTCAAAAGCTAGTACTCAACAATAAAATTAACAACTCCCATACTTTCATCCCCACACTTGAACTTTTATTTATAACAACTTGACTAGTCGAATCAAAGTAGGATCATAAAATATAAGAATGCTCTCAAATTTATTATTATTATTATTATTTTTTTTTTTTTTTTTCTAGAGAGCTAATAACAAGCACGAACAATGATCCCTTGATATTTAACAAATTTCGACTAACAAGCACACAACCCAACTCAATATTCCCCCCAAAGTTATGATCATCAATAACCCCCCTTCATGCACACCTTATTACTCCCTTAAGAACAATACTAGCCTTTGACAATTGGGTTCAAATTTTAATGTAAGGCCAATACAATAAAAAGGATAATGGCAAGTACGTGGTGTGTCACCGAAAGAATAAGATTAGGCCCAACGGGTTAAATAATGGATCATGTATAAATGGTTTGGTAATATGGAAAATATAAGGTTAAACTATTGCCTTTATCATGTTGTCATCAATTAATGTCATGCATCTCAAGAAAGACCTCAAACACGTGCTAGCAATGCAAATAACAAGTGGACACTCAAGAAAACGAAAAATAATGCAAAAGATATGCATATAGGCTCAAAACTCGCTTGGTGTGTAAAAGCACAATCAATCCCAAATAGAAGTCTCTCTAACATACCTACTTGTACTCAAAGCATCTAAACCAAATTATCTTGCACATATTCATGTCATTCTAATCCCTTACCACATTCAATAAGTCTACCAGCTTCAACTCGCTAGTGTAAGTGTGTGCACAAGAACATCACATATCACTTCTCAATCAAAAGTCTCCATAAACACAAGATTTCTAATAGCATGCATGGGTGCATTAAAACACGTAAACTTCGCAAGGCTAGAATTAGACTTACAACACATGAGACACATCCCCACACTTAAATGGGTCAATGTCCTCATTGACACACACTATAGAAAACAATAAAGAAATACTCACAATACATGGGTTGCCTCCCACGAAGCGCTCGTTTAATGTCGTTAGCTCGACTTGTACATTCAAGTAGCATTATTAATGAGGTGAAAAAGCAAACAAATGCACATACCTACGAATGAGTATTAAAATCATGATGTGCATATATACCTTTGATCCATATACAAACTACAAGAAACAATTATCTCAAAATCGATATTGCTGCCTTCCCCGGCAGCGGCGCCAATTTCCCGATTCGTTATAATACCTATAGATACAATCAAAGGTTCGCGACTCCTCTAATTGTGTTAAGCCCTCAATGACAAATTAGCAATCACAAGAAAATCACAATATTATCAAACAAGCATAATAAACCAACGAATACTACCCAACCCTTGGATAGGGATTAGCTACTCATGATTGAATAAAACATATATAAATTAATACCACAAACATGAGCATAAGAGTTTAAGCACAAAGAATACAACTTTACAAGTTCCTTCGAAATCCGGATGAATCCCTTCACTCCTTCTCCCAATCTCCCTCTCAAGTTGTTTCTCTCCCTTCTCTCTCTAAAAGTTCGTCTATCTCTAATTCTATATACAATATGTTTTTCGATCCCCAATATAATAACCTAGTTGTCTTTTTATAGTCCTAGAAGAAGTAATTAGTTGACCCAAATAAATTAGGCCCAACTAATATTTTACTAATTATAATACAAATAGGAAATATCCAAAAAATCAATTTCCAGGAGCTTCCTTGCGCTGCAGCGCTCTTTTCTTGCGCTCTTGCGCCTCTTCCTAGCGCTCTAGCGCCTTCTGCTAGTGCTCCTGCGCGTTCCTAGCGCTCCTGCGCGTGAAATGGCGCTCTTGCGCCTCAGGTTCCCTGCCCATCAATGTAGAAAATCTCCGTGGCTTCGCGTGAGCTGTTGAATCGTCAGAATACGACTTGTAGAACTCCAGATATGGCCAAAACCGTGAGAGCTTCTCAACCATAACTTATTCATTTCTTCTCGTAAATTCACCAAATCAAATTCTCGAACTAAAAATCACATAAATCACTGAATCATGCTCGATTTCTTTCAACTTGGCAATTATTTATTTCCTGCAATAAACTCCAATAAAACTTATTAAATCGACACGATTATTCGCAAAAACACCATAATTGTGGGAATAAAATCCTCTAAAATATATATAAAATATATTCTATCAATAACGCTCACTGATGATGTCAGTAGATACGGATATAGATATCTTTTGATGAACAAATCCGAATTGTTTGAAAAGTTCAAAGAATATTAAGCTGAAGTTAAAAAGTTCAATGAAAGGAGTTTCTAAGAGCTAAAATCACATTATGTTGGACATGTGCAATGGATGATGAGTCAAGTGGATCTTCCAATACGTTTATGGGGTTATACCCTAGAGACAAGTGCATATACACTAAACTGTGTTCCTACTAAAATGGTTCAGGAGACACCATATAAGATGTGGACTGAGAAAAGTTATAGCATGTCATTTACGAAAATTAGGGGATGCAAAGCGTTTGTGAAACGTTTAACCTCTGACAAGCTAGGACCAAAATCAGATAAATGTAATTTTGTGGGATACCAAATTAAAACAAAAAGGAGTATTACTTCTTTAATCCTCCAGAGAACAAAGTGTTTGTTGCTCGGACTGCTGTATTTCTTGAGAGAGAATTTCTTTCTAAAAGAAATAGTTGGAGGAAAATAGATCTCGATGAGGATCGAGAACCACGAGATAACATTGAACCAAAGTTGGAACAAGAGCAGAATGTACAAGAAAATGTTAATGACAATACTGCTCAAGAAACACAGGTTGTTCGTAGGTCTGGTAGGATTCACCATGAGTCTGAGAGATATTATGAATTTCTCTTGACTCAGGATGGTGATGTAATGCTTGTGAATAATGATATTGAGCCTCTTACCTACCAAGACGCTATGAAAATTCCAAGATCTAAAAGTTGGCAGGAGGCCATGAAATCTAAGATGGATTCCATGTATGAAAAACCAAGTATGGACTTTGGTTGATCCACCTAAAGGGGTAAAACCTATAAGGTGCAAGTTCGTTTTCAAGAAGAAAACTGACATGGATAGTAATGTACAGACCTATAAGGCACGACTGGTGGCAAAAGGTTTCAAGTAAATTTATGGTATTGACTATGATGAAACTTTCTCACCAGTGGCAATGGTCAAGTCCATCGGGATTTTGCTTGCTTACTATGACTACGAAATCTGGCAAATGGATGTCAAGACTACTTTCTGGAATGGGAGCGTTGAAAAGGTTGTGTACATGACACTACCTGAAGGTTTTATAGATCCAAGTTTTGCTAGAATAGTTTATAATATAAGTCAATCCATTTATGGATTAAAGTAAGCCTCGAGGAGATGGAATATACGTTTTTGATGAAACAGTCAAATAGTTTGGCTCTATTCAAAATGAAGATGAACCGTGTGTTTACAAGAAGGTTAGTGGGAGCCATGTGGCATTCCTAGTATCATATGTAGATGATATATTATAAATAAGGAATGACATACTTTCTCAACAGACTGTTAAGACTTGGTAAAGAAATAGTTTCTTGATGAAAGACTTAGGAGATGTGTCGTATATCTTAGGGATCAGGATCTATAGAGATAGATCACGAAGATTATTCGGCTTAAGTCAGAGTACATACATTGACATTGTATTGCACCAATTAGGGATGCAAAGAGGCTAAAAGGGAAATGTTCCCATGTCTATGAGATAGTGATCTCAAAATAAATGGTCTAAAATCACCGGATGATATGGACCACATTAGTATAGTTCTATATGCTTCGGAAATTGGTTTCATAATGTATGTGATGATATGTACTCGTCATGATGTCTCATATGCTTTATGCATGACGAGCAGGTACCAGTCTAATCCAAGTGATGGTCACTTGATTGGAATCAAGAATATTCTTAAGTGCCTGAAGAGGACTAAAGACTCATTCTTGGTATATGGGGGAGATGGGAAACTGGATGTAAAATGTTACACGGATGTTAGTTTCTAGACAGGCATGACGGTTTTTGTGTCTTAGTCTGGATTTGTGTTTTGTCTAAAAAGATGTGTTGTAAGCTAGAATAGTTCACAGGAAGAACTGTAAATGATTCTACAATCGATGCTTAGTTTATTGATACTAACGAAGTAGCCAAAAAGGATGTTTTGGGAATTTACCAAGGCGATATCACCTTATTAATGAGATTAATGATCAAGGAGATATACTTATATGTAAAGTGCATACTATTGATAATATTGCAGAACTACT
The DNA here is from genome assembly GCA_030848705.1 of Heracleum sosnowskyi. Classification (NCBI taxonomy): domain Eukaryota; kingdom Viridiplantae; phylum Streptophyta; class Magnoliopsida; order Apiales; family Apiaceae; genus Heracleum; species Heracleum sosnowskyi. The sequence continues at coordinate 81,204,523 of CM061236.1, read as the reverse complement.
GACAAAGGCTTTGTCGCAGCAGAAGCATGTAAGTCACACTAGTTCCAAATGTATTGGATACATGAGATATTGGCTCTAGTGCAAGTGGGAGATTGTTAGTATTAGTGCTCTAGAGACAATACTTTTATGTTTTAAAGAAAACATTTTATTATCATAAATTATGTTTTATTGATTATTGTTATTATTGTTATTATGTCTTTATTTACTGCGTTATAAATGTTAGCATAATAAATGTCCTTGAAATTATGATACGTATTCGATATCTTTAAGTATGTGGCTTAAAAATGAGATTATATGAATAATATCTTTATTCCTAAATATCCCTAGTCGAGTGTTATTATTTAAGGACAATAATAATGCACAGAGACTAGTATGTTTGTTGACCGATGACCACATCTCATTGGTCATACGTATGGTGATACTAAAGTCAAAACATAGGTGCATGTAAGAGTACATGACACTGGATTGACCCGCCGTGAGATTACACATGTTAATAGTGTCATAAGTAATTCTCACTGTGATAATGGTGTAATGATCCTTAGACCTGAAATCATTATATTTTTATACGAGAATTAATATACTTTGATTACATTAAAAGTTACCTTTGACCGGGTGATGATAAAAGTGGACATTGGGTATATTATGAATCGTATGAGAAATATGAATGATCTAGATGGGATTTAACCTTCCTAATTTTAGGAGCGATATTATTGGCCTCTTGTTTGAGTGAGACTAAGAAATGCACGGCCGTGCTCAAATGTTGATTTGATTTATTAGTCTACTCATCGATCAAGAAAACTAAGATTAAATTATGAAGAGGATGACACATTACATGCCTCGAGTTTAATCTATAATATTAAGGTTAAAGGGATTATATTACATGAAACATTATTCACGAAAGGCTTAATCGAATCACCGATTTAATTATTATTACTTGGGTAGCAATGATGTATTACTAGATGCCGCTCATTGTTTACAATTTTAATTAGATATTAAAATTGTTGTCAACGTAATAATAACCTACAGGGTCACACACAAAGAACGCTTGAAGGAGAAATAATTTAAATTATGAATTTAAATTTAAATAAGTAATTTATTCTATTTATAATATTAATTAAGTATGACTTGATTAATTATTTAAATAGAAAATGGAATTACTTAAACTAATTCTGAAATTAGTTATTAATTAATTAAGTGCGACTTAATTAAATAATAAATTGGAATTTCGGATTAGTATTTTATTATAATTGGATTATAATTAGAAAACTTATTTTCCTCTCTATATAAACTCTCAAAGAGGGCTGATTTTAATGTGGAAAAACGTTTTTATATTAAAAACCCTAGCCGCTTATGAGAGCAAGAAAAGAGAGAGAGAAAGAAGTAGTTTTCGGGTGCTAGTACACATCAATCCTTCAAGAAAAGCGTTCATGTGGATAACGTAGAGTGTAGATCACGAGAGCGGGATACATGATGATTGAACAAGCTTTGGATCTCCATTAATCTTTCATTAATGAACTGTTAAAGCTTCTTAAGGTATTTGTTCTTAATCTCCGAATTAAATCTTTTGTTTTCGCATGGATCCTGCGGAGGGGTTTCGAATTTTGATTTATTTTTACGTTTTCCGTTGCATTTATGTGCTCGAAACCCTTCACTCCCTCAATTTATCAATATATAACTATTTTAAATCTGTCTCATTTGATTGGTAGCTAACCCGTCTTTTACGCCGATTTAAAATAATAGACTACTAGCCTACAACCCGTGCAAGGCACGAACCATCAAAAGATATTAGAAAATTATAAATTTTAAAAAAATTAATGAGAACGAAAAATATTAAATAAAGAATAAAAATCAACATGTTAAATTATAAAATGAAAAACTTAAATATTAATTGGTACATAGAAAAAATAAATAAAGAATACAGATGGGGAATTATTAATATTATTTTATTATTTATTAAAATAATATTGATAATAATGACAAATAGAAAAGCTAGCATGTTTTAATTAAAAGAAAAAGTAACTGCCCGTGATATTTTTAGAAGTGTTTTAATTAAATTAATTGTGTTTGTTAAAAAAATACGTTGACATGTTAAAATAGGTAAACTTTTTTAAATAATTAAAATGATTAAAATGAATTTTAATAAAATAAATAAGTAATGGTTGCACCTGATATTTTTGGAAAAAAGAGATTTTAGTGAGAACAAATATCAAAGTTAATATGGTTAAATTTAAAGGTAATTGTCGTGATAGTTTTGAAAAATGAGTAGATTTTGTTAGAAAAAAGTGTAATTAGGACAAATAGAAAAATGACATGTTTTAATTAAAATTACTTATATATTTTAAAACATATTTTAATACTTTTAATTATTTAAAAAAAAACTTACCTATTTTAACAAGTGAACGTATTTTTTAACAAATATAATTAATATAATTAAAACACATCTAAAAATATTACGGGCAATTATTATTATTTTTTAATTAAAACATGTTACATTTTCTATTTGTCCTTATTAAAAAAACTTACTTATTTTAACATGTCAAAGTATTTTTTAATAAATACAATTAATCTAAATAAAACACTTCTAAAAATATCAAGGACAATTACATTTTTTAATTAAAACATGTTAGATTTTCTATCTGTCCTTATTATTAATAAAATAATATTAATAATACATCATTTATCTTTCTGAGCCCCATCTGTATTTTTTTTATATTTTTTTATGTTCAAATTAATATTTAAGTTTCTTATTTTATAATTTATCATATTAATTTTTAATTTTATTTTAATATTTTCCGTTCACCTTAAAGTTTTTAGTTTATTATTTTTTAAGGCCCGTGCCTTGCACGGGTTATAGACTAGTAAATACTAAAAAGTAAAATAATAAAATTTTATTTTGGGAATAAAATAAATAAATAATTCTTAAAATTAATTTTAATACGAAATTATATCATCCAATTAATTAGATGATAAATATTAAAAAATTTATTTACTTAAAAAATTAAAATAAATATGCATAATTTTTTATAAAATCCGGATTTTTAAAAAATATAAAAATACTAAATTTTCGTATACTTTTATTAGTCATCAAAATATCAATGAGGACACGGATAAGTTACCGGGTAAAATTTTGGCAGTAGAAAAATAGCGTTTTGATACTTAAAATTTCTAAATTTTCTAAATTTTCCAAAAATGTAAAAACACTAAATTTTTAAATATTTTTGTCATTTAAACAAAACAAAATTTTGAACCTGGATACAATATCAGATATAATTTTGACACAACTAAAATATTCAGTGGGTCTCTAAAATTCCAAAATGAATTAAACGTAATAATATTGATAAAACAATAATCTTTTAATAAGATACAATAATTAAAACAAGGGAGACGATACCACACATATTAATATTGGTTAGATAATTAGACCATAGAACACATAATAATACCATATAACAAATATGTATATTAGTTAATACAGGAAATGCATCAAACTGAAATATCGCATAATAATTTATTATTGATCACAAAATATTTATATCTTACATTATCAGTCAAAGTTAATGAAAATTAAAGTCAATCTACAGAATTGGAGTAAATGATAAATGAGATATTGGAGTAAATTTTGATTATATTTACTTATAAAATTCAATCAGCTAGTTATTATATTTATTAAATAATTTAAGAGGTTGAGGATCCTAAGGTCGATCTCACCGCATTTTCTAAGATTATACTCAAATCTATACTATTATATTAAAGACGAAACATTAAAAGTTTTGTAGTCTGGTCGTGAAAGTTTTTGTAGTCTGGTCGTCCAAAAATTTGGTAACTCAATTCATAGCCGTTAGATATTTCCGATCAAATCGATGAGAACCGTTAGATAAAATATTAAAATTATTATATAAAATATCTTTTCTATTTTTCCTCACTTATACATCTTATTTTCCAAAAATATCGCAGGCAGTTTCATTTAATAAAATAACATAATAAAGTTATAATTGCTAATAACTAATCCGTTACCTCTTTCAAAACGTATATTTTTTTTTATAACTAAAATTTCTACTTTTTTATTTTTCCTAACTAAAATCTTACATTTTCTAAAAATATCACAAGATATTCCATTTAGTAGTATAAAATACTGATATTATAAATACTAATAATTAACCGATAACCTTTATTAGCCAAATAGTATATATTTTTATATATTTTCTAGCTAAAATTTCTCATTTTCTAAAATTATCACAGACGACATCTATACTATCAATACTATTATATTAAAGACGAAACATTAAAAGTTTTTGTAGTCGGTTTGTAGTCCGGTCCTCCATAGTTTGGTCATCTAATCTCTAACCGTTGGATCTTTTAAATTAAATTAATGAGAGACATTGGATATAATACTAAATATTTTTTGGTATGTTGTGATTTTACTTAATTGCCCTTACTTAATTGTACTTCGTGTTTTTACTTAATTACCCTTACTTATTTATAAAAAATATTATTAAATAATAATATTACCTATTTATAACCAATTATCTTTAACACCTAAAATATATTACTTTTTTTATTTTTTCTGAAAAATTCCCTTAGTTTTTCAAAAATATCACGGGCAATTATTTTTTTAACTAAAACATTTAAGCTTTTTATTTTTGCTTACTAAAATCTCACCTTTACCAAAAATATCACAGACAATTTCATTTATTAAAATAAAATAATAAAATAATAATTGTTAATAACTAACCAATTACCTATTTTAGCCAAAGTGTATATTCTTTTTTTATATTTTCTAACTAAAATTTTTACTTTTCTATTTTTTCTAACTAAAACCTCTCATTTTCCAAAAATATCACGAGCAGTCCTTTTTAATGAAATAAAATAATAATATTTATAATTACTAATAACTAACCAATTATCTTTTTTTCCCAAAGCGTATATTCTTTTTTATATTTTCTAACTAAAATTTTTCCCAAGTAAAATCTCAAATTTTTCAAAAATATCACATGCAATTTCATTTAGTAACATAAAATAGTAATATTATAAATACTAATAATTAACCGATTATCTTTGTTAGCCAAAACGTATATTCTTTTTTATATTTTTTAACTAAAATTTCTCATTTTCTAAAATTATCGGAGACGATATCTATCTATATTATACTATTATATATAATAGCCGAAATATTGAAAGTTTTGATTTCAATTTTCGGCAATTTATTCTATTTAATCTATCTATATGTACTATTATATAATAGCCGAAACATTGAAAGTTTTGATTTTCGATTTTCTCACATATATAACATAACTACAACTCTCTTTTAATTATACTTTACTTAGAATTCAAAAACACGACCTTTTTTTAGAAAATATTTATATTTATATTTATATATATTACAACAAAATATATTGATAATTTGACGGTTATCTTTACTGACATGCTTACTAAGCTAATAAACCATTATAAAATCTATAAATGTTTTTAGATTTAAAGTATTAAAGTACCACTTTTAATTCTTTTTAAAAAGGTAGCATTTTCAGAAGTATTAAAATCTCAAAAAAATTAAAAGTAAATTTCAAAATTAATATTAAAGTCGTCCGTGCGTTGCACGGGTTATAGGCTTGTCTCATATTAAAACACGAGGATGTTATTGTACTTTCAGAATATTATATGTAATTACAAAATTACCATTAAAAATTTATACTAAAAATTTATTTTACAAAAATTTCCTAATGTTAACCTTAAATTCCTTTTTCTTTTTAAATAATTGAAAACCGAAAATAAAATCATTTAGGTTTGGGCGAATAGATAAATAGATATGAGGACCCATTACCCGACCACAAAAACTCCCCCATACAAAATTGAAAACAGTAAATCCCATTAAAATTAGGTTCATTTTCCCTTACAAATTTGGAAACAGTAAAAGGATCTGGGTTCCTTTGTTCCCTGTCTAAAACTGGTGAGCAAGGCATAAGCGTACAACAAACTGAATCGGGTGATAGTCTCTGGGTAAGTGTGTTCTTTCTTGATTTCAACTAAGCATCATCGATTTCAAACACAAAGTTTTATGCTTCTTCTTTTAATTGTTTCTACTCTGCCTTTTTTTATTGTTGATGGTTAGTACTTTAGGGTTTAGGACAACAACGATGTCATTCAATTTCCCCATTCTCACACTACTATATGTTGTCATTATTTTTTCTTTAAAGCCCTTGTCTGATACGATACACCTAATTTAATAGTTGATTTTTTTAAAATTATGCTAAAGATTTGTTTGTACCAGTCCAGTATCAAGCTTTCAACCATTACATACTTTTAAATGTTAATTAGTTTTGTCATTCAGTATTCTTAATTCAATTGTTTAATTCCAAGCTTCTAAACAATGGCTGATGCTCAACCTATGGAGTGCGTATATCCAACTGGAATGGTTGAGGTTAGTGGACGACTTAGTGAACCAGGACAAATCATTATTCTCCTATCTCTAATCCTTGTCTTTTCATATATATCTTAGCAGAGAACGATTGTGCTGTATAGTGCGGATAATGGTAAACTTGTGGTAGGAGAGGCCGTGGCTCTCAGGTTGGACATGCTTAGGAACAAAATCATAAACAACCCTGATGACCAACCCACTATATCTATTTCCGGTACCAAGTTTGCTACCTTGGCCACAGTCATTGACTATTGCATACATCTTGCTGGGTTATCAACATCCCAAAAATTTCGCTCTCAATGTAATAAACAAACTCATCTCGCGGATCTGTTCAATCTCGTTCAGGTATTTGATTTTCCACCTGCATTGGCTTTTTCATAGGCTTGTTTCTCTATGTTTGTATTAATTATGCATTCAAATCTATCATTTCAAAATCTCGTTTTGTTTCTTTGGGGTGATAAGAATGATAATATTTCATTTATCTATTGTTTCATGTTTTAGAGTTACATATGTTTTTATAATATGTTTCTTATAAACTATTGTTCTTTTGACCTTATATTTGTTTCTGGACTGAATGATTATATTTGTTAAAATGTGGGTTACTATGGAACTATGAAATATGGTTTGATTCATGCAACAAATTTATATGTTTGGCTATTTAATCTGTTTTATAGATTTTGCTTGTGCATGACACTGGATGAATACCCAACATAGATTACAAATTTACAATGAGCATTTTCCTTGTCTTAAGTTTTATGGTAATAGAAGTTTTTATAGGAAGTATTTGTCATGTAGATAAGATTTAATCTCATTAGTACAAGTCAGATGATAGGTGTAGTTAATCTAAGGTGTTTAGCTATGCTATATTATTACTGAAGTCCTATTGTGGTTTGAGATTAATTTATTTATAGAATTCCAGTTAAGTTATTACTGAAGTCCTATTGTTGTTTGAGATTAATTTATTTATAGAATTCCAGTTAAGTTACAGGTATGCTCACGTCGAGAACTGCCACCAAATTTCTCCAATCTCTTGTGTCTCACTCCACATTCTAATTTTGTTGTCCAGCTAGGGTGCTCTCTCTCTAGTTTATCCATATATCCTATATTTATCCTGATACACTGAGCATTTTCTTTCTGTCAAGTTTATGTCAAGTGGCGAGGGCAGATGGTTATTATTGTTGGCCTTATGTGGATTTTGTAGAAAGTAACTGGGTGGAAACATATTTGTAGTATCCAGGTACTACTACTGAATTAGATTTGATCTCATAGATCATAGACATATTTGAGATTATTTTTAAATTCCAGTTACCTTAATGGTATGCTCACGTCGACAACTACAATCAAACCTCTACAATCTCTTGTATTACTCCACATTTTATTGTCCAGCTAAAGTGCTATCTCTTTAGTTTATCCATATATTCTTTCTTTTATCTATGTTCTCTGCTATTATTCAATTGACTCGCTCAACAAATTTAGTTTCTGACAGAATAAGACTACATAAAATGGCATCTATAGGTTGCCACTTCCTGCCAATGAACTAGTCTTATGTTCTGACTCAAATTCAGTCTGAAAATGACTATTATGCAAGTTAACGTGTTAGTAAATCATGCTCAAGTCGCTTATTGTTGAATATTAGTTTTTGCATCTTCTTCTTATTTTCTCTGACAGATTGATGATATCAGTGTGTATTTGTTGTGAACATGGAAAATATTAGTATTGTAGGTACTTTTTTTGTCGCGAGTGGTAGCTGCATATAATAATACAACTGGTGCATACTTTTAAAGGATTGGATTCCTAGGATTGTCTTATACTTGTCCTTTGTGATTGTAGGCAGCACACCACCTTGGGAACAAGAGTCTGATGGATTTGACATGTCATATATTGAAGTACAAGATCAAATGCAAAACAATTGAGACTAAAAAAGAGCTTAACAACCCGGATGCTTGTGTTCAACAAGTTCGTGTTGCTAAACGTTTAAAGAGGTATAATCATTACTTCAAATAATTTGATAATTTGATACTGATATGTTATTGGATTGTTAATGTGTAATGTGATTTATAAAATTTGTCAAAGATATTTCATAAATTGAGTGTAGGCATTCATATAGTGATGAGTTTGTTGTTCGACAAATAATTCAAGCATCTTGTACTGGTAATTATCTTGAATTTCTGGTACCAGCGATAAATTCAAAATCTTTTTCGAGCAATGTAGTTCAAGGCATGGCGAGGCACACATCCTTTGACTTGCTTTGCTTGAGGAACAAGGCCATTCACGTTGAAGCTTGAAGAAATGTTTCATCTTAGTCTTTTAACAAAGTATTTAGCACTAGCATTGGACATGCTCCTACCAAATGGTTTTGGCCGAATAATGTGTATTTTTTATTGGTTATAAAAGCGTATAACCCGTTTGATGCATGACAATTGTTTTTGTAATCAATAATATTGATATAAGCTTCTATGTGTTATAATTGCGATAATAAATATGTATAGAGACTAGAGAGAGAGGGCATCAATAGAAAGCATCAGGTTTATATCAGGTTAAACAGCACCCGGTTATTCGTCCTACCCTGTATATACAATAAGTATGTGTGTTTTATTTATAAAAAAATAATTTTTTCATTATCAAATAAAAACAGACCTGAAATATATACATTAAATAAATATCCTTCTGTAATGTAATTGCGGAAAGTTGAAGGCTGAAGGTGAGCAATTTAAGACAATATATGTATTCTTCTATAATATATATAATTATATTTTAATTGGAAAAAAAAACAAGTTTAATGTTCAATGGTGGAATAAACTTATTGGAACAATTGAATGTTACAGATTTAAGAGGACTTCCGGCTTCCAGTTAAACTCATACAGAACTTGATTTTTCTGCACCACTCATCTGTGATATTGACAACATTTTTCTCTTTTTCTATACTAGCCTTTAACCCGTGCGATGCACGGATGAATTTTAGAATTTTTATATTATTATCTGTATTTTGATTATATAATTTTATTAGTAGAAAAAAAAAATTTAAAAATTAATAATGTATGTATGATGTTGGTGTAAGCATTTGTTTGTATTTTGAGGATAATTTTTTTTAATATATTGTCGACAGAAATAATATCTTGAACTTCTGAATATAGCTTAGAAAAATAGGTAATATAAATATTTAATAATAATATGTTATCGACGGGATTCGAACCTTGAACCCGTGGGAACATTTTAAATATCTAAAAAGAAATATTTTTCAAACTATGTTGTTGACGGGATTCGAACCTTGAATCCATTGGAGTATTTTGAATATCAAGAAAGAAATATTTTTTTAACATTAAATCTAACGGTTCTCCTTTTATCTATTTTTCAATCTAACGGTTGTTATTAAAAATACCAACTAACCAACAACAACCAACCAAATAGAGGCTAGTTTGCTTATAATAATACTAGCTTAAAACCCGTGCGATGCACGGATTGTTAATTTTTTTTTTAATATTGTATTAATTGTAATTGTGCAAAAAATAAGTAGACATGTTAAAATAGCTAAACACTTTTAATTAATTAAAAACATTAAAACAGATTTTAAAATAAATAAGTATGGGTTTGCCAGTTATATTTTTGGAAATGAGGGGTTTTAGTAAGAAAAAATAAAAAAATGTAACATATATTTAGTTTAAAAAGGTAAATGCCCGTGATATTTTTGAAAAATGAGGTTTTAAAATTTAATAATTAAAAGTATTTAAATACGTTTTAAAATAAATAAGTAAAGGGTTTCCTGTGATATTTTTGGAAAAATAATGGATTTTAGTGAGAAAAATAGAAAAAGTAAATTGTAAAAGACAATTTCCCGTGATATATTTAGAAAAGGAGGGACTTTGTTAGAAAAAATATATAATGTGTTTTAGCTGGAAAGGTAATTGATTATAAATAGGTATTTGATTATTTATATTTTAATATTTTTAGTAATTGCATTTGTTAAGAAAAATAAGTAGACATGTTAAAATAGGTAAACTTTTAAAAAAATAATTATATTATTAAAATAGGTTTAAAAATAAATAACTAAATGTTTGTCCGTGATATTTTTGGAAAATGAGGGGTTTTAGTAAGGAAAACTAACATGTTTTAGTTAAAAAAGGTAATTGCCCGTGATATATTTGAAAAAGTATGGGAATTTGTTAGAAAAAATAATGTATTTTAGGTGAAAAAAGTAATTAGTTATAAATAGGTAATATTATTATTTAATAATATATTTCTATAAATAAGTAAGGTTAATTAAGTAAAAACACGAAGTACAATTAATTTTAAGGGCAATTAAGTAAAATCACAATGTACCATACCGACCAACCAAACTTTTAATGTTTCGTCTATTATATAATAGTATTGATAGTATAGAATGGTTTTCGTGTACGCTGGTAGTTCACAAACTCTTCTATTTGGCGAAGGCAAAGCATTTACCAGATTTGTCATTTGTTGAAGAGTATAGCCGTATAGACATATTTTACAGTCAGCGGAGAAATCAAATGCTTTAGACAAACTATTGAACTATTGTAATCAGCATATGATTAGTTGTTCTATAAATTACTGTTACAACTTGGTTGATATTAATTACACTGATTACCTGTTCAGTTGGAATCCCAATTACGAACATGTGGTATCCACCTGCCATTATAACATTGCCCAGTGTACACAGTACATGTCGGCTGTTTTAGTTAGTTGCAGAAGGTAAACTCTTTTTGAATGAATGACTGGGTGTCGTTATCAGGTTAATCTGATGTCCCTTTGATAATATCAGGTTAACTGATGTCCCTTTGATAATCTGACAGTACATGTCCGGCTGTTTTAGTTAGTTGCAATGCACGATTTTTTTCAAAATTATGTAACTTAGTATATATATAAATATTTCTGTATTTCTTTGTAGCTATTTTAATTGAAATCATTTACCTTCTTGGTATTTTTAGAACTAATAGTATAAATATTAAATTTTAATATGTTGTTAATCCAATTTAAAATCTAATCCTTTGTTTGTGTTCTTACAACTTATAACATGAATATTAGATTTCAGTATGTTGATGAGATTCGAATCATAAGCGTATGACATAGTATATTTGAAGGTACAAATAATGAATTCAGATATGTTGCTAAAAAGTATCGAACTCTTGATCTTTGGTAGTACTTTAACTTATCCATCCAACCTTCAATTTATACCAACACTTCTATTGTTTTAACTGTACTAATATTTTTAATATTTATTTAAACATTTGCAATTTCCAAAGTTTCAAACCTAGACCATTCTTATGCAGGGTAGTGACCAAAGATTTCTCTTACGGTATATATAGGTATAGTGATGGATAAACAGATAAACTTAGCAAGTAACTTTGTGTTGTAGGGACTTGGGGAAAGGCAAGTGCATTGAGAGCTTATTGAAAAATCCTAGAAGACAATCATTCATACTGGTAAGGGATTGTGAAGATGTGCTGTATCATCGGTTTGTCGCCAGTGAGCTGGGCTGCATCAACAGAAAGGTCTATATATGTATACTAACATACTTGTGTAAATTGTTAAAGGTGTAATTGTGTTTTGGGAGTTGTATGTGGCATCTGTAGTATGCTTGTTATGAGATGCAATTGTAGTCTCTTGCTGTTTAGAATGCCTAATAACTTTAAAAGCTGGGTTACTCTTATTCCTAATTTTTTCCTTAGTGGCCTGATGCAGGACAGGGGTAAGGCTAGGGTAAAACAAGGGGATAATGGCCTATCTCCGCAGAGAATCAGCAAGAAACACACACAAATCCGCAGATTTATTTCATAATATTCAACTCTATCCAATATTGAAAGATTACAAAGTTTATATAGATAATTAATTACTTGGGAGCCAAGTAATTTCCTAAAAATACTAAATCATTATAAATATCTATTACCATGATTGAAGGAAACAAATCCTTCTATTATTCTAATAGAATAATCTAGAATCTTTCTAATAAATATACTTATATACCTAATCAATTATAATTACTTTTAAATGTAAATAATAATGTAAAATACATATAAACTAATTTAACTATTCCTTGTTCCGCATCATGGCCTCAAATTGAGTCTTTTACGTATTGATTGATTGCTTTTGTCAGTTTATATAGGTGAATCTCCTTCAATTTATAGTAACTTTTTATCAAAGGGGATATTGTTACACAGGATGGCTTACATATTCCTTAATACGAAATTTCAGAATCCATATATTGATGGTTATATTCAAAACATCATAATGTCCAGCAAACCTAAAGAGCTGGAAGATGCTACTGCACATTTGGGACGAGTAATGGCTGGAGGTAAAAGAAATTCCATAATTTTGTTTTTATCTGTCAACTTTTACCATTCAAACTTTGCATACTGAGAAAATTTCTACAAGCAGACCGAAGTTCAGCTGAAAGTCTAGGGCCTAATGTCATTCAGCGTCTTCTTGATATTTTGAGAATGGACAGTGGTTTAATCCTCAAGGTTTGATTTGTTAGTTTATTTGGTATATTATGAATATTCTTAGAATTCTTATATGTTACAATGACATCTCTCTGGAACAATTTTACACTTTTATCACAGCATCAGGCAATGGATGTCCTCTCCCGAGCAAGTTTTGATAAATGCCGCAAATTAATGGAAGATGAAGTGATTCCAGCCCTTGTGAATTCCCTGTCGGAATCTGTGAAGCAGGTAAAATTTACTCAATCAGTCAGTTACTTCCGAAAATGTGAATGCTGGTGTAACTAAAGAGACTATGGGGAACATGTAGGCTCTGATGGCATTGAATCGGTTAGCTTCTGCCTTTCCCAATTGTATAGAATTTATTATTGAAAACAATGCTTTGGAAGCTGTATGGACCATTGTTGACAGTGATCGTGGTGTGCATGAATATATAACTTACTCAGCCAAGTTTTTGGCAGTAATCTGTCGTAACTACAATCTTCCTGATGAAAAGGTTATTTGCTGGCTTCTTTTTTTTGTTTCGGTTTTCCCGTCGAGCCATTAATCATAACTAATCCTTTTTAATTGTCTCTAAATTGTTGGCAGGCAAAGGAAGCTCTTAAAATCTCGGAAGCTATTCTTCTAAACCCAAACCATTATTTACGGAATAAAGTGCGAGCATGCTACATACTCTCGTATCTTTCCCATAAAAATTTGGTGCAAATTAAACAGGAGATATCTGACATGCTTGTTGATTTCATTTGGTAAGTGGATTCAGTGTATTTACTCTTGCGGGTTTCTGCTTCTTGCAACATTTACTTGAAAATCTATTTTTAACGGTGTTTCAGTTGTGGAGGGACTATGCTTGCTGGTTCTGCACTTGGAGTGCTCGAAAATATTGTTAGATGGGGAACATGTGACCAGGTTGAGGTATGATGAAGCTACCAACATTTTGTGCAATATATTATTGTTCATTATTTAAGCTCACGACCTTTTGAATTAAACAAGTATACCGAATCTGGAACTTTCCACCTAAATACGCAAGGATCTTCTTGAATTTACCTACTCCAGTGTTTATTTCTATTATATATCTATATAATATGCGTATACAAAAAGACAGTCTTCTGGACTGGTTATGCCTCCTATAAGCTTCATTCCTGGATTCAAACGGCCAGGCTAAATGTTGTATCACCTGTGTTAATTGTGTGTTTCAGATACTTATTTACTTAAGTGAAAATGTGTGAGAAATTGCTCAACTCATAAATCAGGATGCCATTGTCCTTTTATGTATCTGTTATCTTTTGACCAATTTTTTTTCCACGGGCATGAGTGTAGGAAACTGATGTGTTAATATGTGCGAGTGGATTGCCTCATTTGGCGTGCCAACCTGAGTCATGTACTATTGCAAAATTTGTAGCTAATACCTATAATTTGATTGTGAAGCAACATCCTCAAGCTTGCAAACCAATTATGTACTCGGGAACACTACCTGAAATATATACATTATACATATATTGGTTTATATCCCGTGCCATGCATGGATCACTTTTGATATTTGTTGTCTTATTATTTATATTTTTACATGTAATTTTTTCTTAGAAAGAAAAAAATTGTAGAAGATGGGCACCATTACTAAACTAGAATATAATAAGATGTATTTGATGGGTTTCAAACCCTTTACCTTTATTTGTATTTTCAAAGTTAATAATATAAATATTTAATTATGATATGCAGTTTACAGGTTGGAACCTTATACCTATAAATATTTTGTTATGATATGTTGTTGAGAGTATAGACCTTCAAACTTTAGACCTATTAATATTTAATTATGATACGGTGTTGATAGTATAGACTTTAAATAGTAGTTTAGATATTGACATATAGAATATTCTTTAGTATTACATCTAACGTTCTTGTCTATTTACTTTAAAATACAACGGTAATTATTTTTTTTGTTACAACGAAACTACCAAAGATACTTTTAATGTTTCGGCTTTAATATGATAGTATAGATTTCTAAACAATAAAATCTTTAAATATAGGTTGAGCGAGTGTTCATGTGTCTAAACTTATGTTTGGTGTTTGTAATGTGTCATGAATGTATATATGATCCAACTAAGTTATATTGACAAATATTTATCTTTATCAAATTCAATCTAAATAAATCAAGTTTTACTCATTGTATTCTTAATTAGGAAAATTATCAATGCAATCTGCAATTTAATAAATTAGAATATATAGAGATGAGGAGTTTAAGATGAGCACCCACATCCAAATCACCCGAATCATCTAGACAAATGTTAGAATGATTTTGATTAAACCTATTTTGAAATAGTTAAGTGGATCAGGCGTACTTTTTTTTGGGGTGATTTTATTACAAGATATTTGAATTCTAACACAATTTGTCTCCACTGACACTATCCTGTGGGATGATGAAGTGTACTTTTAGAACCATGCTCTTGGGGACCATCAAAGTGAGTTCCCTAAGTGAAAGTTTTCACACCTTACGTGCACCATTAGATATTTTATGTTTACTTTTGTTTTACTACGGCCCGTGCCAGCCACACTAGCATTGTTCTATATACTTCCATTTGTAAGATATTTCCTTTTTATTACTATTTTATAATTGAGAAAGCTGTGCCTGAGGACGACCTCACCTGAGATTAGGTTATTTCCCCATAAAGTATATAAGGGTAGGTTTGTAATTTCACAGATGAGGTTTGAATTTACAAGTGTACCTGATGAGGAAAACCGAAGTGGAAGTAAAAACCTTGTAACCTTAGGGTTGCTGCCCGAGGATGACCTCAGGCCCATCTTACTCTTTATAAATATTGAATATATGTACATAAACAAATTTCCATTACCTTTTAAGTATTCAATAGAAACCAAAGTTTTATGGGCTTATTAATTTTTTTCTTATAAATAAATAATATATATATATATATATATATATATATATAGAGAAAAGTTCTATGGAGACCATATTTAGTTGGAGACTTGGAGACCATATATGTTCTGTAACTAAAATACATTCATAAAATGCTCTATAAAAATAATATGTAGAGTAATATTTAGTAAACATAACATATATGGTCTATAAAATATTCAATTTGATTGTAATTTTAGTTCTACAAAGATATTATGCACATATCTTATTTGCAGAACATTTATAATGGGATAATATGCATGACAATGTTCTGCAAGTATAACATGCGTGTTTTACAAAAATATTCAATTTGATGATGATTTTATACTGCAAGATATCTAATTTGACAATGATTTTGTTATGTAAAGTATGTTCTACACGTTATTTAGGTTGCAGAACGTAAATGGTCTCCAAGTCTCCAACTAAATATGGTCTCCATAGAACTTGACTCTCTATATATATATATATATATATATATATATATATATATATACGTGGTCTAAGTATCTAGATTGCCTATATCATGGGTATAGAATTTAATGTTATGAAATCCAGTAGTATCAATATCTACAAATTTAACAATCTAATAAAAGTTTGGGCCAATGTTGCACGATTCCTGGAGCGATCAGGTACGTGGAACGTTAGCTTTCATAAATCGGGTACGACACGAATCGGGTTCGTGGGTTGATATGAGGATCCCAATTGTATCATTAATTTCGTTAAACACTATATATAAACATTAGAAAAATAGCAAATGATATGTTGCCAGCATTTGTAAACAAACCAAAGTACTGCAACTTTAACATTTCTAAAAGGTCAAACATAATTTTGTTTCTAACTATTGTTATTATGATTGAAATTCTTGATACAAGAAGATATCATATATTACAGTATTAATTAGTAAAAAAGAATCAGATATTACACTATTACACTCCAAGCTCAAAATAGTTTGTTTAGAGATAGTAACAAATTTTAATTAAAATATTGAATCTATATATTATAAAATTCTGCATAACCCATTCCTTAAGTTTGGTATCCATATTTAGGTTTGGATGAAAATTTTAACTTAATTTTGACCCACCGGATAATCCATATTTTGGTTTGGTATCCATATTTAGTTTGGATATAATCCACATCTATTATTTGACCCATTGATAATTATAGAAAGTTTGTATACAAATGTAAATATCATTAATATAATTTTTAATATTTATGGTAAGTTTTATCAATAAAAATTTGAATTGATCTTTTGATTTTGGTAATCTCATTAATGCATATTATCACATATAATATAGCATAATACAATACCTGATTAGTAATTTTACTTTTACATGTATTTGTTATATTATATAAAAATAACATTGTATTTATATTTTTTATTTCAAAATCATATTATTTAATTTTAAATATAAAATATTTTATTTATTAATAGAACTATTATTATATATATTATTATTAAATAAAATTTTAAAATACCGTGTGCATAGCACGGGCTATAACCTAGTATTCTTAAATTCACAAGTGTAAGTTTATTAATAATAAATATTTTGTGATTAAAATTTAGGATTTTCATACTATTAAATTAAAATTAAAATACCAAGGAACAAGTAAAGGTATAAATTATAATGGAAGAACAAATAAAATTAAAAATTGGACCAATCTGAAGCTTAAATGTAATTATTATGTATATAGTTCTCATCCACGTTAAACATGTTTAAAAGTCATTGTCTCTTTCTTAACTGTCAGTTGCAAAAACTAGTCATCCTGGTCCTTTCTTCTCCTTTGTTTTTGTCTAAGTAACTCCATTTTCTCGGTCTTTTCAAATTAATTACGACCTCGTTCACTTCATGAGTCAACCTTCTTGTCTTTTCTTCATTCTTCTACATGGATTATACCTTTTTCATGTGGTTTGGCTAAGTTGTAGATGGGTCGCCGGAGATGGTGTATTGGAGCGTGTTCCATAGTGCTTTAGTCGGAGTCGACCCCTGTTTCGAGAGCGAACCATTTCACGGTTTCATGGGTCTACCCACAAACCATGCATCACTGGTTTGGGCATAACAATGAGTGCAAAACCTAAATGCTTTTATCATGCTCCTGATACATCAATCGTGCAAATTGTTCAGATAATTTTGTATATTTAAAGGGAATGAAGTAGTAGTTTATCATAATGTTAAATTTAAACCTCCAAGTACTTTTATCACTAAAACTACTATTTATTATGTTGCAAGGAATGTTGCAGGTCCAAATAGTATGGTGGTTGTTATGTACAAACAGAAACAGTTAGGGGTTGCTGTGTGATTTCTAAAAACTATATGGATGACTTTGTAATTTTGGAGAAACTTCAGGGACTCGTGCAAACTTTTGGAACTTATGGAGCGGATGATTATTATATAAGTGTGTATAAATTGAGTTTGACAAGGTCCTTATATGCTGTAGGACAAGGTTTGGTAAAAGGGTTGTAATTATATGAAAATGCCCCATCTCCAGAGAATAAGGAGATACACTATCTCCAGGTAGAGATTAAATAAATCCTTATATTTAACAAATATTTTAAATATATAATATTCACAATTGATCAATACAGGGTGATTACATCTTATTATATCCGAGTAAAACTCTATTTAAGATAGTAGGAAACTAGTTCTGATATTTATTTAGATTCGTAGTAGTTTTCTATTACTTCCGTATATCTATAGTTCTTAATTGATAACTATAGTTGCATATTTGAACTCTAGAATATTCCAGGTACACACTAAGGGTACTTGATCAGGAATATATCCATGCTTGAGTATAATATAACATATTTAACAACTAGCTTAATCATTTGACGAGAAACAAGTATATAGACGTATGTCAATGAGACCTTTGACATCGCGAAATGGAATAGTCTAATACTCCATATTAACTTTGTTATTCCAAAAGGTTTCAATCACTTCAATTATAAGTAATATCTACCATACATTTTTCGCTGTGAAAAAGGTCAACTTCTAAAAGGAAGATTGACGAAACTTCTTCTAAAAGGAAGATTGACGAGCAACAGAAAAGGGTTAATTATCAAAAACATCACTCATTGGGTTAAATGTATCAAATTAATCACTCATTGCAAAAATGACTCAACTTAGTCACTAATTTGAAAATTTGTATCAAGAAGATCATTTGGGAATGACTAAGTTGATACAAATTTATAATTTTCAATGATTAAGTTGATACATAATTTCAAATGAATAACAAAATTGAGTCATTTTTGTAATGAGCGACTCAATTGATATATTTGAACGTAACGAGTGATGAATTTGATATTTAACCCCATATTTGTTTTTAAGGATGAATTTGATATGATATGTATTTGAATTGTCAATTTAGATTCTCGAAATTCAGCTTTAAATGTATTAGGACTAAACCAAATCAAAATCCAAACATGTCGTTAGGACCACATCCACCACTTGGAATGGAATTCTAGTATCTATACATACCACTAAAGCATTGTATTTTGGAAAAATAAAATGTGACAACACCGAATATAATTAGAGGCCTAAATACCCAATACTCTGGAGATAATTCAAATGTAAAAATTGATGACGAATAGCTTGTTTGTTCTAGAATTGATGTTGTGGTTTCCACATGACGAGATAAAAAGATATTTGGGTTGTCTTCTTGATGCATAAATTATCACATACTTGAGACTTGTGTTTGATCATGTATATGTTGTTTAAGGACTAAACCATGTTTATATTAGTTAACAATACCTTTAAGATCATGAAGTAGACTATATTAGTTAACAATACCTTTAAGATCATGAAGTAGACCATTAATTCAAAAAAATTGGACCTTATTATTGTCGGATCTGTAAGAAATGGTACTTTGTTTATTTGAACACGAGGCAAGGTGTTGCGTATAGGTTTCATAGATAAATAACAACTTCCAAGGTCTGGACATAATGATTTCTAGCATTTTGTTTTAGGGCATAGTTAACACGGTGCGATGGGTTGGATTTTAGGGCTTCAATATTAATTCGATGGGTTGGATTTAAACCTTTTTTTGATAGTGGTAGAAATTCAATCTTAGTAATTATCTTGTTTTTCTTGATAGATATTTATTACCATATAACTATATTCTTAATAAGTAAACTGCATTGTGTGTGTTATCACATTTCCAATACTACACTTTTGAAATTATTACTAGGAACATCAGAGTTCGATTTCATTACATGCATGCACATTATGTGTGTTTCCACCAACTTCGTGTGGGAATTGTTGTCAAAATCTTATTTCAACAATTACATTTCTAGGTCAGGGTTGAAAGTTATAATATGAGTATAGTCGATAATTCATAATTATGAATCATATGAAAGAATCCTGACAATATGCTAAAATAGACAAACTGTGTAGTGTGGTATTGCTAGTGGTGGTTTAAAAGTGTAGTATTGCAATTGGTATATCGGCCAAAGTGCAAGTCTACATAATGCACTTTACTCTTTCTTAATTTATTACTAATATGTTGTATCCGAATTCTAGAATATTCTATAATGATAGTTAAATTTCAAGTACATTGTTATTAAAACAATTATACCATAGAGAAACAATTATACCATAGAGAAATCCTTTTAAGTACAAGAATGATTACTGGGTAATTAAATTACGTTGGTGTATAAAACTTGTAAGATATATCTATAGTGAAGTTTGTTCCCTGCACTTGCAGTATTTTCCCATTTTCTAAGGCTGGTTTCACTTGGATGGAATGAAATTGGAACAGATTGGAATGAGATTTGTGCTCTTTTACGGTGGAAATGTTTATAACTTTAATTCTGTCTTTCATCCTTCTTCCTCATTTTCTTTATGAATTTCATCATAAAAAATTTAGTCTATCGTAGATGTTCACTACTCTCTACAACATCCTTTCTTTCTCTATATTTTGTTCATAATTATCAATTTATTCCTTCTCTCGTGTAAACGAACTAAGAGTTTCAATCTAATACTTGCTAATTGCAGCAGCATAAAGCTCTTCAAATATATTCAAATATATCACTTTGAAGGGATACGTATTTATACTTTGATTCCAAGTTAAAATGGAACCTATAAAATGAAATGGTTCCGAATGAGAAAAGCACTAGCGGAGAGGCATAACATGTATATATATGATCATGTAGACATGTAAAGCAGTGGTGATTGTAGCTATTATAATAACCTCTGTCAGTAGGGAGTATCATTGTTTTAATGAATACCTAGGTATCGATTAATGAAGCTGATAAACAGAAGCCATTGAAATAACACTATATTATACTCTATCCAGCATGTTACTAGCAAGGTAGAAGAACTATATCATAAATAAACATATTAAGATAGAAATGAATACTTAAGTTCGATGTGAGACCGAATCTTTTTCTACTACGGGATAGAAAACAAATCAGAACACAACTGTAATATGGATGGAGTTCATAGAAGTTAGACAACAAGGTTCAATAAAATATTATAGAATCTCTATGAGTTTTGATAAATCTACATAGATTTATAAACTGTACTTGTGTCTCCTAAGTACGTATTTGGGAGGCATTTTTCCCATATATTAACCAAGTTTGCCAGAACTGTACTGACAATGGAGTTTGGCAGAATGGTGTATGACAAAAGGTTGATTTATGTAATATATCGATATTTATATAAAATATATTCATATTAATATAGTAGCTTGAAAATTATTTTGTTAAAACATGTTAGTTTGAATTTCTTTAGAACTGTTTTTGATAAAAAAAAATAATCTTGCAATCCTTCCGAACAATTGCAGTCCTTTTTAGATATTTATGTATATACGTATATTATAATTGGTAAAGATTAGAATTCGCCTAAAAATACATTATGTTATTTCTTAGAGTTAGTAGGTTCAGCTAGAATCCTACTTCTTTTTAATACTATGATGGCTACAACCAAAATTACGCTTTTGGTACATAGTATAGAGTATCTTTCTCTTTTTACCAATTTATTGTGCTAAATTTCCTGCAATAATCTGATTTTTTATTTTCAAGGGTTTGATATCTTCGTTCCAGCGCCTTTGATTTGTTAAATGTATTGATATTATGGTGTTCCTCATAATATACATGCTTATTTATGGAATGATCCGGTTTTGGTCTAATATCATTCCATTCTTCCAGTATTTTGTTAAAAATACCAAGCTTCTGCGATGCCTAGCGAAGAGAATGTTATGTTGTGGCCGTAAGAAGTTTCAGAAGCAAGCTTCCCAGATAATTTCAAATATAGCTGCTCGAGGAATAATATCCATCGAAGTTGGTTATATATTTTATTGGTTTACTGGATTGTTTCAAGTTATCCTTTCTGCACGACTTTATTTAATTGCATGTAATTGGAATTAACAGGATATGATTGATCTCAAATTGGTAAAGCCTCTCTGCAGTCTGCTTAAACACGAGGAGTCTGATGTACAGATGGAGGCAGCATGGGCATTATTTAATGGCATCAATGAATGTACACATGAACAAATTGACGAGTACCTAGAGAGTGGCAACTGCTCCGAGAGCATATGAACTAAATGGAAAGTTACAGTACTGTATATTAACATTAAAACGTTACAGTACTGTATATTAACATTACAGCTTTGTCAGATATATCTGACTTAATGTGAAATTTGACCTGCTTTTGTATGCGCACAAGCACCTGATGCAGTTGTATTTTATTTGATAAGACAATTTCTATGCTAATGGATGTTGCCTAAACTTGTAACCCAAATATTACCTGCATGACACCCTATGGATACTTTTGTAAGCAGCCCACTTAAAAGTCTTTATTTTCTGAAAAAAATCTGAAGTTGACCCCCTAATGTTGTATAGTATTGTGTGTTAAAGTTTGCTTCTTCGCAAGTTTTTTGTGCAATGAAATGTAGACTCAGGTTCTACATCATTATGTTGTATCCAGAAAACAAATGATTGCATAATAACTTGGTTTCCTTGTGAGTGACGATTGTGTAATAGCTTGGTACATTAAAGTGTGCTTTCTTTGCAAGTGATGATCGTAAAATAGCTTTGTACATTAAAGTGAAATTTTTTTTCTTGTATTGGTGATTCCCCGCTGTATGTAACTGTTCCTCATCATCATCTATGTATCTAAGAGATCAAATCACGCCGAACTTAAGTATTCTTATCGTACACCATAACTTCTCGCATTATCATATTATGTTGTCACTCTTTTAACAACTATTCTCACATTATTATACACTCGATTATACATTTGCGAGTGTGAACTTTGTAATAATTCCAAATTTTGTACTTATTTAAAAATCACTGATTAATAATAAATTTTGTCGTTTAGAAAATTTTCAGACCACCCTATGTACGGATTGATATAATGAACTTTCGAAGTCGTATTAGTGATCTACTATGTAAATAAGTGAATACAGAAGCTGTCAGAATCTAGAGAAATAACATTTTCTGTTTTCTCCAAAATTTCACCAATTATTGATGGATTAATCATTATTTAAATATATTAAAGGATTTTAAATTATCAATTCCATGGATATGGATTTAGTAAATGTATTATTGATATCAAGAATGTTAGGGTAAACTACGTCGATAGAACACTTAAGAAATCCCTGCGAACGTTCAACGAGATTAAGCGGTAACAGAACAAGGTGACATAAATGAGAGTTTATAAAATCCCATTTATATTCCAAGATTCATGCTCGGACCATTTAAGTAAGTATTCGATTGCAGCGAGAATCGCGTAAAGTTTTATTCGCTCTTTTTAGGAAATATTTTCGAATCGTTTGAAAGAGAACAAAAACAAGGATGAATAGTAACATTGATGAATAGTACTCCAAGGTGAATAGTAAAATTTTATAGTCTCCAATCGATCCCATATTTCAGCAGAAGTTCCGGAATAATAAACGATTACTAATCGCGTAGTCAGAAATCGTAAACGAAAACGAGAATCGAAAATCCGCTTGAAGGAGCAACCTTGGACGTATTATAACTTAGAAAATAAAGAAGAAGATATGTATTAAAAGAAAAAGAATGGGTGGAAGAATTGTGTGGGAGAAGCTTTGTAACTTAGTAAACTTGAGGGACTAGTTTGCAATGACTAACTTGCAAATTTGGTAAACTAAACACATCACCTTTAACCACACATCTACCACACTTTTCTCACAAGAGATCACCAGCCTCCACCCCCATTTCTTGAAGAAAAAAACGCGGCTAAGAGAGGAAGAAGAAGGAGATGGATGGCTAAGCAATTCTTTACCAAAATTTGAGTTCTTGGGCTTAAAAGAAAGAGGGAAGAAAGCTTGTTCTATCTAAGGTATAATCTCCACTATCCACCACCTCTAGATATCTCTTTTATTAAGTTAAAGAAGATGATGAATAGTGTTTTGTTGAGTTTTATGTTTATAGTTGAAAGATGGAAGCATGGATGTGTTGTTAAGGTCATGAGTAAGTGGATTATGTAGTTTTTTTAGTTGTTGGATGAGTTGTGGATGAATTTTGAATGTGATACCAACTGGTTTGGCTCGGTTTGAGATTGATAATGGATTGTAAGTGTTGTAATTGACGTGTATGATGATTGGTGGCGAATTGGAATGAGATTTGAATCTCGGAAATGTTAAGTTTTAAGCCGTCGTAATGCCTGATTTTCGGTAACTCTAAAAACTACCTAGAATCCGAAAACCTAACTGCCTCTTTTGGTACAGTGATGAACATGAGTGTGTAGATCTTTGTTTCTAGTTTATGTGAGCACAAGAATCATGTTAATACGATTTACGGTTTAGGAGAAACTCGTGTTTTAGTAAATGATGTTTCGAGGAACCAAACTACACCACTTAGCCAACTTTGAGGCCATGATCGAACCACTTAATTACTTTAACATAATGTGAAACTTTGTGATAACATGCTAGGTACGTTTAGGAAGACCCTCGAAAAGAATTCGTGTTAAAAGGATTAAATTTCAATTTTATAAAAATGCGTCAGCGAGCATGCGCGAGTAGAAGTTCTTAAGGAGTTAACTTGGAAATGAACTTTGTACTTGAGTAAATGTATACTTAGTATGGTGAAATCATTTAAGTGATTAATCTTGAACCTTGTGTTGATTCTTAGATTACTGGACCAACCCGAGACTCACTACTACTTCGGGATTTCCAGGCAGGTTTACTAAACCCTTCCTCTATTGTTCAGAGTAGGTATATTTTCAAATGTTCAATACTTGGGTACTCCAAAGTATAGATCAACTATTTTGTTGCGAGTATTGTGGCAAGTTTCTAATACTATATTTGTTTCCCAGTAATTAACAATTGTAGAAGGGGGGTTGAATACAATTGTATAAGATTCTCGACTTTAATAAACACAAATATGAATAATAACAGCTTTATTAAATCTGGTATAAAACTATTACAAAACTCTCTCAATAAATCCTTATGTTCTTGAAAGCTGCTAGGTACAATAATACTCGTTTGTGTGATCGATTACAAATCAAAACCTAAACTGTGTTTATATAGTACACACAGATGCTCTATCGATTACAAGATAAGACCAAATCAATTACAAATAATATTGATACATATCTTACCGACATTTTCATTCCATAAACTAATAACTGACAAATCATCTTTCCTTATTCTATGAACTTGATAGTTATCTTGAAGTAACAATCCTGATCAGCTTCCAGTCCTGATGATAAATCCTGATCATAGTCCTGATAGCAATCCTGATACCGACGCTCGTGCAATACTGTTGACGTCAGCAATCCTGATCAGTAGTTCAGATCCTGACGATCATTGAATCCTAATCTAACAATCTCCCCCAATCTCATACTTTGTAAAATAAAGTATAGATTCCTAGATTCAATGATGCCAAAAATAAATTTACAAAATGTACAAGAAATAACAGCAGCAACTTATCTTTTTAGATTCTTTGGTAGAACAGATTCATCTCCAAGAAGTCTGATAATAACTTTTCTTCTTTTTCTTCAAGAATTTGAATCAGTCTGTCCTTAAGATTTCCGAGCTCTTCATCTTCCTCATTAATCAGGTAGATAGCTGCTCTGAGATTCTGAATGGAACTTCTTTGTAGATTGTATTCTTCAACCAGGAGATAAGCAATTTCCTTCCCATCAGGATTAAGAGTCAATTGTTTCATACCAAAAGACATTTCTTTAACAACATTGCCTCTTTGCATTTCAACATCTTGATCTCTCAGATTTAGATACATGGGAGTATAATCACCATTATAGTTCTTTCCTTCATCAAATCTTCTCCTTATGGTTGACAAAATCATATCAAACCATTCCTTGCACACTCCATTCTTCCACTTGAGCAAATAATTAACATATTTCAGTTCCTTTGTAGTTTTAACTAGCAGCTCTTGAATGGATATCTTCTTCACACTTCCATCCTTCATGAAGTAAAGAAGCTTCTCTTTCTTTTCAACACCATCATGACAATCTAATACTATGTCCACAGCTTGTAAATTGTTCAGGTGCTCAGAAGTTAAGTTACCTCCAATTTCAGTCAAAGCATGAGGATCAACATAAGGCATCCTTAAGAATTCAGCATCCCTGTGTCCTATACCTCCCCTTGAATTATGTGGCATTTGATTTAAGCTTGAAAACATTTGTAACCAGAGTGCTTTAGATTTTTGTGAACCAGAAAAGTCTGCAACACTGGTAACATTTGTTATAATACCACCTGACTGAAAATTGACAGGTTTATCACACCTTACAGTGTCAATGTGCTTCCACTTCTTATCTTTTTCTTTCTCAAGAACATAGCTCTTTTCTAGCTTGTATTGTTGTCTTCTTGAATTTCTCCACAACAATCTGTTTGAGTTTTTCAACTTTTGCACATAGAGATTGAAATCTCTATTTGTTGTTCTTTTGATTTCTTTCCTTCTTGCTTCTTCTTCTTCATCAACTTCTTTGTTATGAGAATCAACCACAGTAGAAAGAATTAACAAATCAACCTCTTGTAGAATTTCAGATTCATCAGGATCGTGAATAGTGTCAAGATTAGAATCTTCAATTTGAGTTGTATTACTGATAATAGTTGATTGTCTTGGTCTTCTCCTTAATTGTGGTTCATCTTCTTCACATTGATCTTCTTCACATTGATCTTCTTCAAGAATAATAGACATGACAAGTTGAGTATCAGGAGCTATTGGAGTTTGAGTATCAACAGGAATTTCTTCAATTCTTAATCCTCTAGGCCTTGTCTGTCTAGGCATTGACTGAGTTGATGAGCTTCTTCCTCTTCTACCTCTGCCTCCTCTTCCTCTAGCAGGAGCATGATTATTAAAACTTTCCATGATTTCTCTTTGTTGAATAAAAAATTCTTCTTGTGAGAGATCAGGATATTCTTTAGTAGCAGTAGAGAGAGCTTTTCTTGCAAACAATTGTTGAACTCTCTTATCAGTATGATAAAGAGTAACAACATCACCAGCTTTTGTCTTGAACTTCTGGAATAGATTAGCAGCATCCTCAGGATTTTCAATAAGAACATCTTCATCACCTTCAGGAATAGTAGATAGGGGTTGTTCATGACCAGGCGTCAGGATTTGCTCTTCCGTCAGGATCTGAGATTTCACCAAGGTTCTTACTGTTCTAACTCCAGAATCAGAAACATGAGTTGACTACATTGATTGACTTTGAGAAGTTTGTCTTGTAGACTTCATCATAGCAGCATCAGAGGTTTCTCCTTGTCTTACCATGTCATCACCATCATTTCCAGTATGATCATCATCATTATTTCTTCTCAATACTAGATCAGGTGTGCATTTTGTCTGACTTACTTTCTCCCCCTTTTTGGCATCAGGATTTGATAATAAATCTAAAATCAAGGAAAGAGAGGCTTGAATATCAGTTACCTTGGAATCCAAAGAATCAATTCTGTTGTTTATTGAAGACTGTGATGTGATAAGATCTTTGACTTTAGAATCCACTACTCTGAGTTGAAGAGCAGTAGGTGCCTTGGCCAAACTTTGAGAGATGTCAGCCCTCACTAAGATATTTGCAGCCTTCACAGAATCAATCTCAACCTTGAGGCTCTTGTTTAAAAGAGTTGTAGCCTTCAAGTGATTCCTTATATCATCATTCTCAATTAAGCTTGCAGCATAAGAGGCATGTTCCAATGCACATGGATAACTGACAGGATCATCAGACCTGTACCATTCATTGTCCCATTCATGTCTTCTTAGCTGTTCAGTAGGATCAATTGCAGAAGAACCAGAAAAGTCTTGTCTAGAATCTTTTCCTTTAGTAGCCTTGCCAGCCATGAAAGTGATTGAAGAACCAAAATTAGTTCCAAGACTAGATTGAATTGCTGTAGCAAGCTGATCCTTCTCAATATCATCATCATCATCATCACTGTCATTATCATCAGAATCATCATTATCAGTAGGATCAGGAAGAATAACACCTTTAAGCTTATCCTGATGATCTGTGATAGGAGCTTTCATTGGCCTTGAGCTAAGTGGTTGTATCAGGATTGGCTCAGCATCAGGAGCACCACTAGTATCAGGAGCAACACTGTCAGGATTTGATATGCTTGCATCAGTATTTTCTACTAATGGTTCTTGTGTAGCTTGAGGTTCATAAGCTTCTTCAACACTTTGAGTCAAAGGTTCTTGTGTGCTTCCCTCAGTGACAGTGTTCTCGACCAAAACATCCATTTCAGGAATATCAGAAGCCCCTTGAGCATTGTCAGGAAGCTTCCCAGAAACAGTAGCTGTATTGCCTGCATCTTCACATTGAGAAGATGGTTCTTGTGTGGCTGGAATGCAGATATCTTCATTCTCCCTTTGAGAAAATGGTTCTTGTGGGACCATTCCATCAACTATGCCTTCACTCACACTTTGAGTGAGTGGTTCTTGTGTTGCAGGATCTTCAGTAGCTGCTGAATCACTTTGAGGTTCAGGTTCTTGTGGGCTAGATCCTTTCAGTTTCTTTTGTCTCTTGAAAACTATCTTAGCTGCCTTCCTTTTCCTTTGAAACGGAGGTGTCAATAATCTTTTTAGCTGGAGAGGCTGGAGAGTCTGAGATTGAGACAATCTTATTTGATGCATCAGGAATACCAACGTCAGGATTAGCTTGAGCATCAGGAATTGATGACTCATCAGGATTTGAAGTGTCCTGAACATCAGTATCCTGCTTCTTCAAAGGAATATGATACCTACTTTTTATTAACTTCCTTTTCTTCTGTGGCTTAGCAGATGGTGCCACAGCTTCAATAGCAGTATCAACAACTTCCTTCTGAATCTTAAACTTAGAAGATAGAGGCAGTTCATCTTCATTTTCAGTATCATCTCCCAGAATTAACTTTCTCTTTACTACAACCTCCTCAACCTTGTCAGCCTTTTGCACCAGGACCCCTTGTACACCCCCTTGTTTCTTCTGTTTAGTGAGTGGTGTAGAGGAGAAATCCTTTGATCCTGATTGTCTTCCAGACACATCAGATCTAGCTGATTTCTTAGTTTTTACAACTAAAGTCTTTTGAGAGACCTTAGAGGTGGTTGATGAGTGTTTAGACTATTTAGGTTGGATTCTTGGGTCAGAAACAAGGTGTGATTGGCCTTGTCCCATAGCATCAGAAACTGATCCATATTGAGTAGACATTTTCTCTTGCAAGAAAAGCCTGACCTCATCAGGAATGAAGCCAGTGCCTTGAAAACCATTTGCCTTATCACTGTTGACTAAGGACTTCACATTGTTCTCAATAATTCTACAGATTGGTAGAATTACATCATCTTCAAATACATCATTAGGACATAAGTGATTAAAAATCAATTGGAAAAATCTAACAAAACAGACATAACCTAATTTATCTGCTTTTCTATCACTCAAAGATTTTAACACAAAAGAACCATAATCAAAGACTTTAGAGTAGAGAAGAGAATACCCAATCTTTAATGATCCCGATGGTAGAGCATCAAAATTAGATGTCTTGTTCAGGAAACATCTGCTAATTGTGTCAAAGAAGAAATTCCACTCCTTCTTAACCTTTGTCCTGAATAAGCTGCCATACCTCTTAACCTCGCCATTGTGTCCAAGCTTAGCAACAAACTCAAAGAGAGTTGAGTCTGTAATTGTGTCAAGAACATTGTCACCCAGAATTGGCAAATGAAGTGCCTCTTCTATAACAGCAGGAGTGACATGATGAATAACACCATTGAATTCAAACTGCATCAAAACAGTTCCTGACGGGCCTTTACCAAAATTAACCGTGTTCCATACCTGCATCACTGACTTAAACGAAACACTTGCAGGTTCTGTTAAAGCATACTTCAAAGAACTTGAAGGAAGGAAATCCTGAATAATATGGAACTCATTGGGTAATTCCCGATGGTCTAAAACCACCACAAAATTGTTATTGGCAAAAGTAACACCACTAACTACTGTCTGTTTATTCATGAATGATGAAGACACCATTGTTACAGTATAGAAAATTTGAGATTTGAGATTCAGAAATTAGGGTTCTGGAGCACAGAGAGAGAAAGAAGATGAAAAATTGATGATGAGAGAGTAATCAGCAATTTAGAAAAACAAATTGTATTTTGTTAAAACAAAATTTACTCTCAGTGACAGGTGCCAAAATGTGATTCGTGCACAAATAATTAGTGGACCAAATTACGCGCGTAATTAAACATATCTGCACCGCTTTTTATGTGTATCTATGTGTATGTATCTATTTTTGTGACACACGCACGCATACAGTTGTCCAACTAAAACTCAAACGTTTCTCATTAGATATTGACGAAAAACTAGGCACAAATTAAGCAAATTAGAAATGCTGACCTGTCCATCAGGATTGACCAATTGACTTCCTGTTTGGATAGAGTCCTATCAGGATTTGATCAAAATTACATACCTTACTGAATGACCATCAGGATTTGATAGTCATCAGGATTTCCTCTCTATTTCTTTTCTCAGAAATTCTCAAAGTTCATCATTCCAAGTTCAGTCACCAATTTGTTGAAAGTAGCTTCAGGTAGTGGCTTGGTGAATATATCAGCTAGCTGTTGATCAGTAGGAACAAAATGAAGTTCAATTGTTCCTTCCAGAACCTGTTCTCTTATAAAATGGTACCTGATACTGATGTGCTTAGTAAGAGAATGCTGAACTGGATTTCCTGTCATTGCAATAACACTTTGGTTATCACAATAAATATGGATTTTGGAGTATGACATGCCATAATCTAACAACTAATTTTTCATCCACATTATCTGAGAACAACAACTTCCTGCAGCAATGTACTCAGCTTCTGCTGTTGATGTAGAGATAGACTTTTGCTTTTTTACTGAACCAAGAAACTAGTCTACCACCCAAAAACTGACAACTTCCTGAAGTACTTTTCCTGTCTATTTTGCACCTTGCAAAATCAGCATCTGAGTAACCACACAAACCAAAATCTGATTCCCTTGCATACCAAAGGCCAAGTGAAGGAGTGTCTTTGAGATATCTGAAAATTCTTTTGACTGCAATCAGATGAGGTTCCCTGGGATTTGCTTGAAATCTTGCACAAAGACAGGTTGCATACATGATATCTGGTCTACTTGCAGTGAGATACAACAGTGAGCGAATCATTCCCCTGAAGTGAGTTACATCTACCTCAGCACCTTGAACAGGATCAAGTTTGGTAGCTGTAGCTATGGGAGTACTTGCAGTAGCACTATTTTGCATGTTAAACCTTTTCAATAAATTCCTTGCAGATTGATAAAAATGCCATCATCAGTCTGTTTAACTTGAAGACCAAGAAAGTAACTCATTTATCCCATCATGCTCATTTGATATCTTGACTGCATAAGCTTAGAAAACTTCTCACATAGCTTATTGTTTGTTGACCCAAAAATGATATCATCAACATAAATCTGAACTAAAAGCAAATCCTTACCATGATTCAAATAAAACAGAGTTTTATCAATAGTACCTCTTTTTAATCCACTTTCCAGTAAGAATTGAGCTAAGGTTTCATACCATGCTCTTGGAGCTTGCTTTAGTCCATAAAGTGCCTTATCCAATCTGTAGACATGATTTGGATATTTTGGATCAATGAAACCAGGAGGTTGTTCAACATAGACTTCTTCCTCCAATTCACAAATTAAGAAAACACTTTTTACATCCATCTGGAAAACCTTGAATTTCTTGTGGGCTGCATATGCCAGAAAGATCCTGATAGCTTCTAGCCTTGCAATAGGAGAAAAAGTTTCATCATAGTCAATTCCTTCTTGTTGAGAATACCCCTTGGGAACTAGCCTTGATTTGTTTCTGATAATTACCCCCATCAGAATCAGTCTTGTTCTTAAATATCCACTTTGTACCAATAATTGACCTGTTCTTTGGTCTTGGCACTAGTTTCCAGACTTCATTGCTTTCAAATTCATTCAATTCTTCTTGCATTGCAGTAACCCAATCAGCGTCGTTAAGTGCATCTTCAACTTTCTTAGGTTCCTCCTTGGATAGAAAGTTATGATAGAGACATTCATTTTCAGTTGCACTTCTTGTCTTAACACTTGCATCATGATCCCCAATTATCAAATCAGGAGTATGATTTCTTGTCCATTTCCTTGCTGGTGGTAAGTCATTTCTTGAAGTAGATGCTTCCCCTGGATTGGTGTTTTCTTGATTAGAAGAATTTGAATTAGTAGAAGCTCCCCCTAAATTATTGCTGTCTCCTCCTGATGGATTATCAGGATTGTCACTTGAATAAGTATCTGAAGAATCCCTTCCTGATGATTGATTAGTGTCAGTATCAGTAACAGTTTGCTGTTGCACCCCCTCAACATTTGCACTGCTAGTAGAATCACCATTATTTGTATCATCAGTATTAGCACCATCAGTACTTGGTGTATCATAAGTATTTGGTGCTTCATCAGGATTTGGTGAGCCATCAGAATCTGATGGAGTGTCAGTATCTGATTCTTGTTCTTCAGGATCCTTGGTAGCTTCATTTGCAAATGTCAAGCTATCATGAGAGTCTTCAGCAATTCCCGTTATCTTATCATCAAAAGATACATGTATTGACTCCATGACAGTCCTTGTTCTTATATTGAAAACTCTAAATGCTCTAGAGGCAGGATAGCCAATAAAAATTCCCTCATCAACCTTGGTTTCAAATTTTCCTAGCTGTTCAGGATGAGTTCTGAGAACAAAACATTTACAGACAAACACATGCAGATGCTTCAAACTAGGTTTCTTCTCCTTGAGCATTTGATAGGGAGTTACACCATGTCTGTTTATCAGTGTGAGATTATGAGTATAGCATGCTGTATTGGCTGCTTCTGCCCAGAAATATATAGGCAATCTAGCTTCTTCCAACATAGTTCTGCCAGCTTCTATAAGAGTTCTATTCTTCCTTTCAACTACTCCATTTTGTTTGGGTGTGCCAGGAGCAGAGAATTTGTTAGATCAGGATTCAATGATCATCTAGATCTGGACTAAACTGATCAAGATTGCTGA
This sequence comes from Heracleum sosnowskyi, assembly GCA_030848705.1. Lineage (NCBI taxonomy): Eukaryota > Viridiplantae > Streptophyta > Magnoliopsida > Apiales > Apiaceae > Heracleum > Heracleum sosnowskyi. Next base: position 81,171,313 of record CM061236.1, on the reverse strand, counting down.
CATCATCAGTATTTCACGAGCGTCAGTATCAGGATTGCTGTCAAGATTGTTGACTGTGATTAGTATTACCATCAGGACTGGAAGCTGATCAGGCTTACAACTTCGAGTTAATTATAGAGTCCAGTTTAATAAAGGAAGTTTATTTTGTCGGTTCCTAGTTTATAGGAATGCAGCTGTCGGTTAGGATATGTTTCAATATAGTTTGTAATTGATTTGGACTTATCTTGTAATCGATAGAGAAGCTGTGTAGTATATAAACACAGTTTAGGTTTCGATTTATAATTGATCACATACACGAGTATTTTGTAACCTTGAAGCTCTCAAGAACATCATAATTTCTTGAGAGAGTTTGTAACAGTTTTATATCAGAATTAATAAATCGGTTATTATTCATATTTGTGTTTATAGTCGAGAATCTTATACAATTGTATTCAACCCCCCTTCTATAATTGTTTATTACTGGGCAACAATTGGTATCAGAGCAAACTAATTTAATTTGAATCAGAATCGATCTAAGATGTCGACAACCAAGTATGAAAGCATGAAGATTCCCATCCTGAAGAAAACTGAATACACTACATGGAAGGTAAAGATGTTGATGTACTTGGAGGCTATGGATCCTGATTATTTGGACAGGATTCGTGATGGACCATATATCCCTACAAGACTTATTGGTCAAACAGATGAAGTACCTGAACACTATGTGGTCAGGGCAAAAAGTGAGTGGACTCCAGAAGAAAAGGGTCACGTTCTCAGGGAGGCTAAGATAAAGAATATCCTGCACAACAATCTTGATGTTGTCATGTCTAACAGGGTGATTGCATGCAAGTCAGCAAAGGAAATTTGGGACACTTTGGAAACTCAATGCCAAGGATCTGCATCTGTCAAGAAAAACAGAAGGGCTCTACTGATTCAAGAGTATGAACAATTCGATGCTAGACCTGATGAGAGCCTGACTGATATGTATGATAGATTCCTGACACTCCTGAATAATCTATCCTTAGTTGGCAAAGAGTATGTACCTGAAGACTCTAAAACCAAGTTTCTGAGAGCTTTACCCGAAGAATGGGATACACTAACATCAATCATTAGGCACCAGTATGATCTAAACACTGTGTCTCTTGATGAAGTTTATGGAATGCTAAGAACCTATGATCTTGAGGTTCAACAAAGAAAGAATAAGAAAGGCAGCAAGGCAAAGTCTATAGCCTTGAATGTTGAGGCTAAATCAAAAGGAAAAGCTGTGGAGGTCTCTAGAAGAAAATCAAGAGTGGTGGAGTCAGATACTGATGACTCATCATCAGATACTGATGGCAATCCTGATGCCAATACCGATGATGATTCTGCTGACTCAGACATGGAAGAGATGGTTGCTATGATAGTCAAGGGCTTCAAGAAGATGAAGTTCAGGAAGGCTATAAGGCAAGGCAAATTTCAGAAAAGGACCTTCAATGCTGACAAAGACAAGTACAACAAGCAGGACAACAAGGGTATCAAATTTGACAAGTCAAAGATTAGGTGCTACAAGTGTAATGGAATGGGACACTTTACTACTGAGTGCAAAAAGGATAAATCACCCATCACTTCAAGCAAGGATTGGATGGACTCTTCCTCAGAATCTAATACTGAGGTGGTCAACTATGCACTAATGGCCAATACTGATGAAACTGATGTTCCTGATGAAAAGGTACCTAATACTGTTTTTGATTTTGATACTGACAATGCTTCTGAATTAAGACATTTTCTAAAGTCATTGCATATTAGCTTTAGAAGTCAAACTGATGAGAACACTAGGATCTTATCTGAGATGTCTGAACTTAGGAAAAGGAATAAGCATTTAGAATCTGAATTTTCTTTTATGCAAGAAGTACATAAAGAATGTGATAATGCTAAACACTTGAAATTAGAGATGCAATTTAAATGTACTGCTCTTGAAAAGGAACTTGAGTATGCTAATGAGAAAATCAGAACCTGGACAGATTCTGGAAGGAAATTTCATGAAATCAATACTTCTAAGAATTGGAAAGAGTGTCTAGGATATAAGTCAGATGAAGATAAGAAATTGAAGGAGAAAGTTGTTATTGATGAGACAGTTAGTCCAAAAACCTATAGACATGTGATAGACAAAACCAAATCTAAAATTATACCTGTTGATTTTGTTTTTTGTAAAATCCCAATTCAACTTTTGAAAAAGGATCTACTTCTGTTCAAACTGTTAAGATTCTTAAGTCTAAATCTATTAAGAATAATGTGAATAAAAATGTAGGTTTATTGTCTCAGAAACAACTCAATGATAAAATCTGTGAGGAAACAGATAAGAAGAGGGAACCTACTGTCAAAAGAAACATGAATGGTAAAATTGGGATTAATAAAGAGAATGGTTATAAGTTTGTTCCAAATGCACCCAGAAAATGTTGTTTTACCTGTGGTAACTCTAATCATCTTGCCATTGATTGCAGGAAGAGTAAAAAGAAGGTTACTGAAATTCCTAAGTCTGATGTTAGGAATAGATCAATATTTTATAAACCACAAAAGTCCTGTTTTCATTGTGGCAGTAAATGACATTCTATTTATACTTGTGAAGAATACTATAACACCCCCAGATCCGGGGTCAGAGATCCAGGTTGTCACATTCCTTTATTCCGTACAAACACTTGATACTTGAATCATAATAATATAAATCAACACACATGGTGACCCCACCATAAATATACTCACGCCAGTTATGTCTCAGAAACGAAATTGCAAAAACAGTAGTCATATGATCCATAAATTAAAGTTATTACAACCCAAAAGTAAAATGCTTACAACCTACTGCCAGTATGATCTCTATGTGAAACCAGAAAGGCAGCGCAAATGTTTGTTCTTGTTCATTAATATACATAAGTGATACTTATAAATAAACCAGAGCAACAAGAGTTACACTCCGAACCAACTCAGTACTTCTACCTGAGGTGCTGCAACTGCCATCCTATGGGCGGCCTGCGCAGCCCAAACGCGCTTCCGAGCGGTATGACGAATCCTGACCATCTACTCTAGCTGTTATGTTGTGATATATATAAAAGAAACCAGTGTGAGCACTAAGCCCAGCAACAATATAAAGCAGCATAATCATATATGTAAGCTTATATCATAAGGGAAAACTTTTAAAACTTCATTCATATACAGAATGATATGTTTATATATTCTTTTTGTCAAAACATGCCATACAGTTCAAATACTGTATGAAGAATAGTACTTTGTTAAAATATTATTAACAAGTATCCGTTACCGGTATTTAACCCAAGTTACCAAACATTTCCGAAATTCCAATCCTTGGAAAAAAAAGAACATGGGGAGTTGTACAGGGCTACGCACTAGTATACGATGATCAGTCGTCATACCATAGATTCTCTACTAGTAGATGGATAATCCCGAAGGTCATTACCCTAGCCGCATATGGGCTTTTAGGTTGGACCGGCGTCACTCGACCTCTTACACATTAGTAACCACATGGCGACATCAAGGCCACACAAGTGGACCCGCTCCCTGCCAATGGATTCCACTGGACTGGCGTCACCCAGCCTCTTATTATATTTCCACCTGGCGACATCAAGGCCAGAAAAAATAGTTTTCATTTGCGGGACCGTGCGTTACTCGGCCACTTACGCGAAAATGTCTTTCCCCCAACTATCTATAACTGGAACGGATATTATCCAGTTCCCCAAGCATAAGCTTGTTGATAGGTTTTGTAAAAATACCCTTACTTCCGGTTTATATCGGAAGTAAGTCACAATGTGGGTTGACCGTTGTCAACTGACCTCGATCCTCGAGTAAAACATTTCAAAATTACGACCTGGGAGTTTGGTGAAATATCTTTAGTTCTGATAATTCAGAAACCCAAAATATAATCACTTTTAATGAAAGAGGCAAGTGAAATCATATATTCACTTCCTGGAATGGATTCCCAATTTTTATAAGTCAAAAACCATAGTCAACATTTGAGATATTTCAATAAAAATAGTTGGGAACCCTTACTACAATCAAATAAATCTTTTTAAGATCAGAAAATATTTTAAATAACTATTGGAACATTACTTAATATTTAAATAAGTTTCTATGATTTTTAAATAATTTTTGGAATATTTAATAAATATTCAAATAATAAATATTGAATTATTATTCAATAAAATTCCACTTAAGTGAATATTCAAATTAATATTCACTTAATTAAATAAATATTCAAATAATATTTATAATAATATTATTTAAATATCTCACATTAAATATCCAATAATATATATATTGGAATATTAAATCAACATTTTAAAATACAGTTGTCCCTGGAACCCTCCAGCTTCTGACAGTATACTCAAGACAAAATACTAATTTGACTCCTGGTCTAAGTTTTAAAATCCTCGTACGAGCGCTCTACCCTTAGAGCCTCTTTAACACCTCGGTTTATATCTAATATTTACATAGCATATAAACCCTTATATATCACAAAGCTTTTTACCATAAGCATAATCAGTTTTAACTCTTTTCACAGCATTAAAGCAGAATATATCACAAACACAACATTAATCCAACAGCATCACTTATATGATGTAGGGTTTGAAAACTTGCCTTGGTGTCTCGGTGAAGTGGTAGTGGGGGCTTGAGAGTGTGCTCGTCGATCTATAACAAGATACACAATTCACAGTCAGTCCCCTAGAACCAATTAATGTGCTATTACTTAAGCGCTAAAGTTCTATAAATGAAATCAAATGTCTCGCTCTTGGCCACCTATAACCTCATGACATTCCGTAAACTCCTAAGTCAAAAGTTTGGGTGGAAATCTATTCTCAAAACCCAAGTACTTTACCATTGCTAACTCTTTGTTTTTAACCATCCCCTTAAGGGTATTTCACTCTTGCAACTTTTGTTCCCGCATTTTTATAAAATCGAAAACTTATCTTTTAACACGAAACCTTGTAGGTTACTTTCCTAACAATCCATGCTAGTATCCATTTTAATATCTCGACCCAATTCCATTTTTAAAGGGCTTGATCACAATCTCAAAGTTCATGCAATGAACTACTTAGTTATCTGAAACCGCTTTCACTAAAACGGATGTTTCTCCTAAACCGTAAATCGAAACGATACGATTCTTTCGCTAAAACAAACTACAAAACAGAGTCTACATGATAATGGTCAGAAAGTCTTATGGTTATGCCTATAAGGTAACCGTGGTCTCTGTCCAAACTTCCTAAGTGAAATTCGACATGGTAACGATGCTTAAACGTGATTCCCGTGTTTAAAACACTCTAATCAATTCACCAATCCATAACCAAGCAATCACAACTCAAGGATCTCATCTAAACCAACTTATTTCTGTCTAAACATGCTCATCACATCATTCACAAGTTCAACCATCATTTAATCCACTAAACATCATACATATCATGCACAACACTTCTACATCACACTATCCTTAACCAATATCATTTAAATCACGAAAATCAAATTATAAACACAAGTGTGAGAGGGTTTATACCTTCCTTGGTACTTAATATAGCCTAGCAATGGTTAGTATGGCCTTCCTTGCTCCTTGATTATCCTTTACAAGCTTAAAACTTCAAGATCAAACAAGAAATTCAAACATTACTATGCATTTCTACTCATCATCAACTTTGGCTCAATATTTGAGCACGATAACAACCATGGATGAAGCTAAGATTAAGGATTTACCTTAGTCTAGGGATGAGGGTGATTTAGAGCCCAATAACTTGAATTATGGTTGAGTAGAAATGGAGGAAAATTTCTTAAGCTTTGTTGAAATGGAAATGGCCGAAAGTTTCATGGAGTTTGGATGCATCTTCTATTGATTTTCTTTTCTTTTTGTTTTTGTCTAATTACAATTAATACTTGCCATTTAATTTTGTGGCCATAAGTAGGTTTTCTCATCAAAGTACACATGGCAATTTACTTGTGGTTTTGTGGTGAAAGTGGTGACAAGGTGGTGATTCATCACCTTGTCATCACCTATGTCACCCTCCTGCATCATGCTTCTGTCATAATTTGTGTCCTCAATCCTCTTATATGTCACACTTGATGATCTTATATGATACTTCTCCCTTGGTTAGGGTTTAATCCATAATTCGTTACGCTTTTGTTTCGCGATAGGTTCAAGTGATTTTAAAAACGTTTCTCCGTACTAATGCTAGGAGATACTTTCTTGATCTTTCCATTACCTTGGCTTAATATATGATCATAGATTTCTCACCTTGGTTTAAGATATGATCATGGATTTCTCATTCTACATACTTCCTCAAAACGATCAAATCAATACATCCTTGATTGTCCGATGAATAGTGATTTAAAATTCGAATGGGAATCTCCTGATTCTAATTGCGTTTACATTATCTTATTCTTCCTATACATCAATAATATAACTTCGAAACATTCATTCCATGTCATCCACATAGTGTGGTCTGAAAAAATTTTAATCAGCAAATTTACTATTCATCAGGGTAAATTTACTATTCATCAGGGTTTCAGATATTACAAAATTTTGGGATATTACAAATACCATGATTTGTACTATAACTTTTATGATCCGTTGCCTAAGTTTAATAAAAGTGCAAATTCTAGTAAACTTGAGAATGTCAATGTAAAACATGCATTTTACAATACTGATACTGACAAGGCAAATCCCGATGGACGCAATCCTGACAGGACTGCTAAAGTCAAAAAGTCTTCTGCTGCTAAATCTAATAAAATGCATGGAAAGAGAACCCAACAAGTGTGGGTTCTTAAATGTTCTAACTAGTGTGTTACTATTCTGATTGCAGGGAAAAATGAAAAATGTGTTAGTCATGGATAATGGATGTTCTGTGCACATGACTGGAAACAAAGCCCTGTTATCAGAATATGAGGAAAGAGCTGGCCCAACTATGTCTTATGGAGATGGCAACATTGGACAAACCTTGGGATATGGCAATATAATCATTGGCAATGTCATCATTGAAAAAGTAGCTCTAGTGAAGGGACTAAAACACAACTTGTTGAGTATTAGTCAAATCACTGACAGAGGTTATCATGTTCACTTCTATTCCACTCATTGTGAAGTAGTCAGCAAGGAATCATGAAAGACAGTACTCACTGGCTACAGGCATGGTAACATTTATGAAGCCAACATTCACTCAAATACTGATGGCTCCCCTACTTGTCTCATCAGCAAAGCATCAGTAGATGAAAGTTGGGCTTGGCACAAGAAGCTTTCTCATCTCAATTTCAGCAATATCAATAAGTTGGTTAAGAAAGACTTGGTGAGAGGATTACCTAAAGCTTTGTATACTCCTGATGGACTCTGTGATGCTTGTCAGAAGGCTAAAAAGAGAAGGACATCATTTAAGAGTAAATCAGAATCCTCTATTGAAGAACCATATCACATGCTACATCTTGATCTATTTGGACCAGTCAACATTATGTCCATCAGTAAGAAAAGGTACACTCTTGTAATTGTAATATCCCAAAATTTTGTAATATTTTGAAACCCTAATGACTAGTAAATTTTGATGATGAAAAATATTTTCAGACCACCCTATATGGAAGACATGGAATGAATGTTTCGAAGATATATTATTGATGTATAGGGAGAATAAGTGAATGCAAACGCTATCTGTTAGGCCGAATACACAATATATAATCAAGTAGATGTATGAGAATAACAATAATAAAACTGTTTATGAATAATAAACTGAATGGAATTAAAAACTCCTCTCTCAGTGATGTAAAATATCACAGAGAGCTGCTAGGTTACAAAGAATAATGTTTTCAAGTATTCGCATCCCTTTTAGGGTTAACCTATCTGTGTTTATATAGTACACAACTACATACAATCTTCTAATTGATATTCCTATAAATTAGCTATACAATCAGAATCAATTAAGAATTGCTTCTGTCTTCTGTTCCGTTTCCTTAGCCATCTCGATATCTCTTTGCTTCTTTCCATCTTCAAAGAATATCGCTTCTAGAATCTTCACTGTCTTTTGCACCGACAGCTAAGCAAACTCTGACCATCAGACTTTAACAAACTCTGACTGGTCCTCCAGCTAAACTCTGATAGTTTCCTGGTACTTTAAACACTGATAAACAAACATCAGCAATTATATCTAACAATCTCCCCCAACTTGTTCATTCTCAAATGTACAAGTTAACAGATAATTGATGATGTCAAAACATATAACAAATGCAGTGTTTATAAAATCACAGAGTTTATATTTAACTTAGAATAAAAAACTTTAAAAAACTTACAAACTTCAGTTACTTAATCTCTTCAATATCAGGTACAGTCCTGATGTAGTCCATAAGTAGTCTTCTCTCAGCTCTCTCTAGCTCAGCTATCATTGTCTTCTTCAATTCCCTTAACTCTGGATCACTCTCTCCAGTTTGGTAGATAGCAGCTCTTAGAGCATAGATGCTGTTTTTCCTCATATCATTTCCTAGATTTATTATGAAGGATTTATCTGAATCCAGATTAAATTCCAACACTTTTATACCAAGATCTGTTCTGAGTCTTGCACTGTTCCTTTGCATCTCAACAAGCTTTCCATTGTAGTCTCTGTACTTTGGTATGTAAGAAGTAGCAGACTTTAAGCCACAAAGAATTCTAGCTTTCATCATCCTGCTTCTTAACACCTCAGTTGCTTGATGAGTTCTTTGATTTTTGATCTTCAGTATATACAGTACATACTCCAATTCTTCTTTCATTTTTAACCCAATGTCTGCTTCACCAACTCTGTATACTCTGCCATTAGCCTTGAAGTATAACAGAAAATCCTTCTTCAATCCTTTATGATAAATTAACTGAACCGACTCTAAAGCATCAAGATTTTCTTGAGTCACACCAACACCTGGTTCAGCTAATGAAGTTTGATCCACAGGACTGTAGTTCACTCTCTTTTCTCTATGAGATCCCAGTCCAGATTTATCTCTTGATTCTTTTCCCATAATGGTTCTGCTTTGGAGAATATTTACATTTGCTGGAATCAGAGAATGTTGAACAGTGATTGGCTTAGCAAAAGTCCTTTGGAGTTGTGAAGATAGCTGAGTCTATACAACTTGAGTAGTATCAGAGGTTGTCACAGCTTCCATTGTTTTAACAACTTGAGCATTGTCAGAGGTTGTTTGAGCTTTCTTCTGTACTGGTTCTTCTTCAACTAGCTTCCCTTTACCCTTATCAAGTTTAGTTTCTTCAGCCTTCTTTGCTTGTTGTAAATTCTGTTGAGAGTTTACATTTTCTTTGATCGTTATTCCTCTTTCTTTAGGCCTTGAAACCTTTACAACTTTCTTCACTTTCCCAGACTTTAGATTCTGCTCATGCTCTTTAGCTAGCATCAATTCTTCAACTTGGATATCTTCTATGGTTGCATCAGCACCATGTTCTTCTAGAAACAGCTGAGCAACAATCTCTTCATCAGTAACTGGATGAGAAGTAAGCAATAAGCTTCTAGCTCTTGAAGAAGATTGAGCACCAGTGTATATCCTTTCAGAGTTTGTAGCATCAGAGTTTGATCTTAGCTTTCCTTGCTGTAGAGTAGATTTAGATTTGAACTCTTTTCCTTTTGCACCACCATCAGTAGAATCATCCTGTCTACTCAGATTTTGAGACTTTTTGCATTTGTCTTTAAGTACTCTCTCCCCCTTTTTGACATCATCTGGAATCAATACTGATGTGAGCAATTCAAGTGAAGCAGCAATGGAATCAAGCTTGTCAGACATTACAGTCTGATTGTCTTCAACTTTAGTCAGTCTTTTCTTGAGAACTTCTTGATCTTTGACCAGAGTAAGCAGCATAGATTTATCTTGCTTCAGAGACATATCTCTAGCAACCACATCATTTCTCAACCCAGTAACTGACTTCTGAGTTTCATCAAAACGATTATGAAGAGACTTGACTTGAACAATAGTTGCCTTTAGATGTGTAAGAAGTTCTGGGTTTGTAATTGATTCAGCAGATTTTGTTACAAAGTCAGATGCCCTTTGATCAGTAAATATGCAATCCTTGTTTGACCACTTGGAAAAGTACATATTCTGAAAGTGAAGTTCAGTGGCATGCTGAATGTCCTTTGGATTTTGTTGAGCAGAAAGTCTTTGAGAAGATGTATCAGCTTGATCATCAGACTTTGCAGAAGACTCAGCACTTGGAGAATGTGGAATATTTTCAGCAAATGTTTCTTGAGCACCTTCATGTGCAAGATTCTCAGTGTTTATATTCTCTTGAACATTCTCTTCTTGTACAGCCTCAACAACAGGCTCTGCAGTAGTTTCAACAATATTTTCTGCAGTTTCTTCAAGAACAGTTTCTGCAGCTACAGTCTTTGCTGTCTGATCAACCTCTTCACCTTTTTCAAGTACATGGTGATTGACAGAGAGAACCTCTGTATGAGTTCCAGACTCTCCTCCATCATCATACATGCCTGTCTCCCAGAAGGCTTTGATTTGTAGTCCAGAAAGCTTTACTGGTTCCACAAGAGCTTGCCCAATTTCAGATTGAGCGAGAAAATTCTGAAACAGGTGAAACGCCTCTGGTGCGTTCTCAGTAGGTAGTGGTGCTGCATAGTTGTTAGGGACAAAATCGAGACCAACAGATTGAAACATTGTAGTTGCCATTAGAAAATTTGCAATAGATCAGAGTTTATACGTAGAGAAAGTGTTTAAGAAAATGATGCAGAAAAGTGTTTGTGAATATGCTTCAGTGAAAATGTCTTGTGAGTAGAGTAAGTCTGTAAAAGATTTAAATGTTATGTGTATAATGATTAAATATGAATTAAAACTGAAGAGTTTTAATCATTAAAACACACAGCAGGCTTACTCGTATAATGTGTGAGTGGGACAGTTGTCACACATGCATTAACTGACAGCAGTAAATCGTGATAGTTTCCAACACGCATGCGCAGTAAAAGGCACTAATTACTGCTATTCTCTAGACACCTTTCTTCATTTTCAAAAACTCAACTAACCGTTATCAATCATACTCTCTATTTTTCAAAAATAATGTTCCTCAATAATTACGAAATGTCTGAAACACATTTATTTATTTTAATCATCAGAGATTAAAAATAAATTACCTCGGCGTAGAGTACACAGTTCATCAGTTTTTATCAATTCTCCACCTTCATTAATAATCTCTTTTCTCAAAATGCACAGTTGTGATTATTTGTGTGTGAATAGCAGAGTTTACTGAATATAAATATTTAGAGCATCTTAAAGTGCATAAAATCCACAAATTAAATCAGTAAAAACTGGTTGCCCAAACTCTCATTTGTTAAACATATTCTGATTTCATCTAAACTCTGTACCTATATATCTATTCATTTGTTTTCACCCCCTATCTAATTTTTTTTTTTTTAAATTTCTTTTCCAGTAATCAATGGTTGGCACTAGTCACCAAAAATTTGAAAATTTTAGCCCTTATTTCATACAATAAGTTCATGGGTCTTTCTAGGCACAACATGATCTCAAAGGAATTTGTGCATATTTTTGGATCTTTTGCTTGAGGGTGAATTAACAGCAACTAATTATTCAGAATTTAGACTTACATCATTTAATGTTTATTATTTATGAGAGAAAGTGCAAACAGCTAATACAGACTCAGTGTATAGAATCAATAAGCTAAGAGATGCTATAAATATTGAGACAGTATCATGCTGTGTTAATTTTTTGCACACTTTTGAGATTAGATCATATATAACTCAGAAAGATTCATGATTACTTACTGAGAATCATGCTTCAAACTATTTTCTTCATCGGTTCATATGTTTCAGACAATATCACAATCAGAGATTAACATCAGAGTTTAACCATCAGAGTATGCTACCAGAGTTTATCAACATGATTTGCATGACAGTTAACATATGCAGAAAAACATGAGCAACATATCATAGAAGAGTGAATTTTGAGTCTAACCAGTATCTCTAGTCAGAACCAGAGACCATTCCTAGTTCATTTACCAGTCTTGTAAATGTAGCTTCACTCAAAGGCTTGGTGAAGATATCTGCAAGCTGTTGATCTGTAGACACAAAATGAAGCTCAATATTTCCTTCCTCCACATGTTCCCTGATAAAGTGATACCTTATGCTGATGTGCTTGGTCATGGAGTGCTGTACTGGATTTCCTGTCATAGCAATAGCACTTTGATTATCACAGAAAATAGGTATTTTAGAGTACCTTAACCCATAATCCAGCAATTGATTCTTCATCCACAGAATCTGTGCACAACAGCTACCAACAGCAATATACTCTGCTTCTGCTGTGGATGTGGAAATTGATTTCTGTTTCTTGCTGTACCAAGAAACTAATCTGTCACCTAGAAATTGACAGCTTCCACTTGTGCTCTTTCTGTCAATCTTACAGCCTGCAAAATCTGCATCAGAGTAACCAATTAACTTAAACTCTGATTCTCTAGGATACCACAAACCCAAGGTTATGGTTCCTTTGAGATATTTGAAAATCCTCTTCACAGCTGTTAGATGAGGCTCTCTGGGATCTGCCTGAAATCTTGCACAAAGACAAGTTGCATACATAATGTCTGGTCTACTTGCAGTCAAATAAAGAAGAGACCCTATCATGCCTCTGTAGATTGTCATATCTACTGAAGTTCCTGTGTCTTTGTCTAGCTTTGTTGCAGTTGCCATAGGAGTTGTGGCAGATGAACTATCAAGCATACCAAATTTCTTGAGAAGATTTCTGGTATATTTTGCTTGATTGATAAAAATCCCATCATCTGTTTGCTTTACCTGCAAGCCTAGAAAATAACTAAGCTCTCCCATCATGCTCATTTGGTACCTGGACTGCATAAGCTTGGCAAATTTCTTACAGAGTTTATCATTAGTAGACCCAAAAATTATGTCATCCACATAGATTTGAACTAAAAGCAAATCATTACCAGAATTGAAATAGAACAAGGTTTTATCAATTGTACCTCTAGTGAACCCACTTTCTAAAAGAAATTGAGCCAGAGTTTCATACCATGCTCTAGGTGCCTGCTTTAGTCCATATAGTGCTTTGTCAAGCCTGTAGACATAATCTGGATATTTGGGATCCACAAACCCTGGTGGTTGTTCAACAAACACTTCTTCTTCAAGTTTCCCATTGAGAAAAGCACTTTTCACATCCATCTGAAAGACTTTGAACTTTTTGTGAGCAGCATATGCTAGAAAAATTCTTATGGCCTCCAATCTTGCAACTGGAGCAAAGGTTTCATCATAATCAATTCCTTCCTGCTGTGAATATCCTTTTGACACAAGTCTAGCTTTATTCCTTGTAATTATCCCCTCACTGTCAGTCTTGTTTCTGAAAACCCATTTTGTACCAACAATAGACCTGTTTTTAGGTCTAGGTACAAGTGTCCATACTTCATTTCTTTCAAATTCATTCAACTCTTCCTGCATAGCTGTTATCCAGTTAGCATCTTGAAGAGCTTCTTCCACTTTCTTAGGCTCTGTTTGAGATAGAAATGCATGAAACATACATTCATTTGTTGTAGCACTTCTTGTTTTCACACTTGCATCTGGATCTCCAATAATCAGATCAGGTGTATGAGCTTGTGTCCACCTTCTTGCTGTTGGTAAGTGGCTTCTTTCATCATTATTAGATCCTCCCCCTTGATCCATGCTCTCCTGATTTTCTTCTTGACCATCTGCATTCTCTGAGGCTCCCCCTGAATTGGACTGCTTAGTGTTTGAACTTTCAGAGTTTGACCCAGAGTTTGTGTTAGATTCTTCAGCTGACTCATTTTCAGAATGTGAGTCATCATCTTGAGATGTTTCTGAAGTATCTTCATGCTCCCCCTCAACTGGTTCTCTATTCTGTTCTGTCAAAGAAACTTCCTCAGTGTTAACCAGTAGAGGTTCAGAGTATGCTTCGTCAGAGTTTGTTGGATTGGCTTCATCAGAGTTTACGTGATCAGAGTTTAGATTTTCATTTTCAAAGCGAAGTTGATCATGATATTCTTCATCTTCTATTCCAGTTATTTTCTTGTCATCAAATGACACATGTATAGATTCCATGATCACTTTAGTTCTCAGATTATAAACTCTGAATGCTTTAGTTGACAGTGGGTATCCAACAAAAATTCCTTCATCAGCTTTTAAGTCAAACTTGGTCAGCTGTTCAGGATGAGTTTTCAACACAAAGAATTTGCACCCGAAAATATGAAAATATTTCAGGTTTGGTTTCTTTTTCTTCACCATCTCATATGGTGTTTTCCCATGCCTGTTAATCAGTGTTGCATTTTGAGTAAAACAAGCATTTTGAACAGCTTCTGCCCAGAAATAAGTTGGCAATTTTGCTTCATCAAGCATAGTTCTGGCAGCTTCGATTAAGGTTCTGTTCTTTCTTTCAACTACACCATTCTGCTGTGGAGTCCCTGGTGCAGAAAATTCTTGCTTCACTCCTTTTTCCTTGCAAAATTCTTCCATTGTTGCATTTCTGAATTCAGTACCATTATCACTCCTGATAATTTTCACTTTATACTGTGATCCTTTGTCCAGTAGCTTTACATGATCCATCAGAATTAAGGCAGTTTCATCCTTCTTTGCTAGAAAGTACACCCAAGTAAATCTAGTGTACTCATCAACAATGGCTAAAGCATATTTCTTTCTGTCAAGAGACATTACATTCACTGGACCAAATAGATCAACATGAAGAAGATGATAAGGATCCACAATTGAAGATTCAGACTTGCTCTTGAAAGATGACTTCCTTTGCTTGGCCTTTTGACAAGAATCACACAGACCATCTAAGCCGAGTATTGACTTTGGAAGTCCCCTTACAATATCTTTTCGAATTAGCTCATTGATGTTGTTCAGATTTAAATGAGAGAGCTTTTTATGCCATTTCCAGCTCTCTTCATTAGACATTTTTGCAGACAGACACACAGCTTTTCCTTCAGAGTTTGTTACCAAACTTGCTTCATAGATATTATTCCGTCTGTGTCCAACTAGAACAACTTTCCCTGTAGATTTGCTGATAACCTTACAGTATTCAGGTTGAAAATCTACATGATAACCTCTGTCACAGATTTGACTCACAGATAGAAAATCATGCTTGAGTCCTGGGACTAGAGCTACATTAGTGATTATGACACTTCCAAGATTGATATTGCCATATCCCATAGTACGTCCTTTGTTGCCATCTCCATAGGAAACTTTTGGGCCAGCCTTTTCCTCATAGTCTGATAGCAGGGCTTTATTTCCAGTCATGTGTCTTGAACATCCACTGTCCAAGACTAGGGTATTTTCCCTTATGCCCTGCAATCACAAACAATTAAAGAGAATTAGATTTAAGGATCCATACTTGCTTGGATCCTTTGGCTTTCTTAATAGAGTTAGCTTTTGCAGCGGAATTCTTATCAACAGAGTTGTTAGGAATATGTTGTTCTTGATGATAATTATAAAAACACTTAGTAGATTTTGTATTAAGTCATTTTGTAACTGTCAACGGAATGGCATGCTTTGCAGTGTTTCGTTGACAGGAAGCTCATCAACGGAATGAGTGTTGTAGCAATTGCACTGTACAATACTTCACAGTTTGATATGCATTTTGTTGTATGTACTAGATAGGTTTTCTAAGTCATGTTGACTAAGTAATAGATAGGCAAAATAGGTCGGTCAATTGTAAGTATATCATGCCTTGTAATTTTGCCTAAGTGAAGACATGTCAACGGTATGAAGATTACTCTATCAACGGAACAAGGATACACCATCAACGGAATGAAGTTTACTCATCAACGAAATGAAGTTTACTCATCAACGGAATGAAGAATAAAGCTATCAACAAAACACATCTCCCTGCTATCAACGAATCACTATTGCTTTTTGAACAGTTGACAAAGTGATAGTGACAGTTTACTGAACAGATCTAAAGGGGATATGGAAGTGTACTTTGCATTGGAAGCCATCAAAATGGTTACTAGAAATAAGGAAGCATTCCAATTTCCAATAAGGCTCTTGGGAATGATTAAAATTAGCATGAAGACAAAAGCAAAGATCTCCAAGGACCATTGGACAAAAGGAATGAAAAGCAAGCTACTGATGGTTACTACTATTGTTCTTTAGTTTAGCCAAACGTAGATTTGTAAACTTGGGAATATATAACCAAGTGTAACAGTTACTTTAAGAGAGAGAGAAGAAAAACAAATAGTTTGTATTAGCTATCTTTGAGAGCATTTTCTTCTCTACAACCTTGTAACTGAGCAGTTGTGTACATTTTGTATCACAGATTATTTCCGCAATAAAAACACTTCAGTTGGATCATCAAACAATCCAACTGAATTATTTATATCTTGTGTTTTTATTTATTCAGTTCAGTTTTATTTTATAAAGTGTTTTAAGTTTAAGAAAATATCAAGAATTGTATTCAACCCCCCCTTCTACAATTCTGTTAGGTCATTTGGGATTAACAATTGGTATCAGAGCAAGCTTCTAACAAACAAGAAGTTTAAAGATCAAGACCAAAAAAAACAGAAACCATGGTGAAGAAGGATGCAGGTGTGAAGATACCAGTTCTTGATAAGGACAATTACTTTCACTGGAAAGT
The DNA here is from genome assembly GCA_030848705.1 of Heracleum sosnowskyi. NCBI lineage: Eukaryota > Viridiplantae > Streptophyta > Magnoliopsida > Apiales > Apiaceae > Heracleum > Heracleum sosnowskyi. Next base: position 81,154,750 of record CM061236.1, on the reverse strand, counting down.
AAAGATGCATTTACATCTCATGTCTATGGATGAGAGATATGTAGAATGCATTGAGAAAGGTCCACACGTTCCCATGAAGTTTGCATCTAGAGTTGGAGTGCCAGATGATGCTCCTGATGTAGAAATTCCAAAACTTGTCTCAGAATGGACTATTGAAGATGTTGCAGAAGTCCATAAAGATAAAAGAACCATGAACATTCTGTTTAATGGTTTGGAGCAAGAGATGTTTGACAATGTCATAAACTGTACGACCTCCAAAGAAGTATGGGACACTGTTAGAACTCTCTGTGAAGGTACTGAGCAAGTTAGGGAAAACAAAATGCAGCTCCTTATACAACAATATGAGCATTTTCATTTTAAAGCTGGTGAAACCTTAAATGACACGTTTAGTAGGTTTCAAAAGCTTCTGAATGGATTAAAGTTGTATGGGAGAATCTACCAAACTAAGGACTCAAACCTTAAATTTCTAAGAGCTCTTCCAAAAGAATGGAAGCCTATGACTGTTTCTCTAAGAAACACTCAAGAGTACAAAGACTACACTCTTGAAAGGCTTTATGGAACCTTGAAGACTTATGAGCTGGAAATGGAGCAAGATGAGGAAATTGAAAAGGTACAGAAGAAGGGTGGATCTATTGCATTGATTGCATCTGTGAACCAACTGGAAGATGACACTGAAGAAGCTGCAAAGGCCACAACTAGTCGAGCTAGTTGTAGAAGTGATGTTAGCAAGGGTAAAGGTAAGATGACAGAAGAAGAAGAACCAGAATCAGCCAACTTGGATGACTTAGATGAGATTGATGAACACATTGCTTTTCTGTCAAGAAAATTCTCTAAGTTCAAGTTCAAGAGAAACTCAGAAGCAAGGCCACCAAGGAGAGACTTTCAACCTAACAAAAGTAACTGGATTGAAAAGTCTAAATCTAAATGTTTCAATTGTGGAATGCTTGGTCACTTTGCTGGAGACTGCAGAAAGCCCAAGATTGAGAAGAGCAACAGGAAATTTGAGCCTGTTGATTATAAAAAGAAATACTTTGAACTTCTCAAGCAAAAAGAAAAGGCTTTCATGTCTCAGGAGTATGATTGGGCTGGTAATGGTGAAGATTCTGATGATGATGTTGAATATGTCAACTTGGCTCTTATGGCTAACAATCATGAGCAGGAAGCAAGCTCCTCAAGCAACCAGGTAACAATTACTAATCTTTCTGAGCTTTCTAAAGAGGAATGCGATAGTGCAGTAAATGAAATGTCTACTGTATTGTATAATTTGCGTGTTACTCTTAAATCACTTACCAAAGAGAATTCAAGAATAAAAGAGACTAATTTGCTCTTAAGTGATAGGAATGCAATGTTAGAAGCACAGCTCATTGAATTTGAGAAAATGAGATGTGTTAGTAGGGATGCTAAGAAGGAACTTGAGAACGTGTTACAAAGGGAAGAAATTCTTAAGACACAACTTGAAATAGAACAAAGTGTGATTGCTAAATGGAAAGATGCCAGGAATGTTGCTACCAACATCATTAATGTTCAAGGTATGGAATCTTTCTGTGAACAATCATGGAAAAAGAACAAAGAGAAACTAGGGTATGTTTGTGAAACCTTAGAATCAGAAACAGAGTCAACAAACAACAATGATCATTTGTTGAAGGTTGATATGTCAACGGAATGCAATGTTCCGTTGACAGATGAACCATCAACCGATCAGGGAGTTTCGTTGATAGACAAAAGAAAAGATAAACTCACTAGACTTAATGACAAGTATGGTCCTGTCACCAAGAACTTTGTTCAAGGTGAGTCTAGTAAATCAAAGAAAGTTGAGAAGCCTGTTGAGAGAGCTAATGTAGGTCACTTATCCAACAAGCAATTGAAAGATAAGTTAGAGAATGTTCAAGTTGAGGCTAAGGGAAATAAAAAGAATAACAGGAATGGCAAAGTAGGAATTAACAAACACAACAATTACACACCTGATAAATATGCTCCTAGAAAAACATGTGTTAATTGTGGAAGTGTTAGTCATTTATCTACTAACTGCAAATCTGTTAAGAAGACTGTTAAAGTGAAAATTCCCAAGCCTGCAATGAATTGTTCTATGCCTACAATGCCTGTTATGCCTAACATGTTTGCTCCATATGCACAATTTCAAAATCCATATGCCAGCATGCCATTTGTGTCTAATCCATACATGAATATGTTTAATGTGCCACAAATGCCATGGAATATGAATAACATGTTTGTTCCTCCAATTATGCATGCTAAGAATGAAAATGTGAGCAATCCTCAGAAATCAACACCAAGGATAAAGATTGATTTAAATCAATCTGAGCCCAAGGTGAAAAATGATATAAAAGGAAAAGCAAAGGCTAACAAAACAGGACCCAAGGAAACTTGGGTACCAAAATCGACTTGATTTGGTTCTATTGTGTGCAGGGAGACAAAAGGAATCTTTGGTACTTGGATAGTGGTTGTTCAAGACACATGACTGGTGATTCTACCCTGCTCACAGAGTTTCAGGAAAGAGCTGGCCCTTGTATTGCTTTTGGAGATGACAGCAAAGGCTACACTAAGGGATATGGCTTGATTTCAAAAGAGAATGTCATCATAGATGAAGTTGCATTGGTGGATGGTCTTAAACACAACTTGCTTAGTATCAGCCAACTTTGTGACAAAGGATTTTTAGTTACTTTTTCTAAAGAAGCCTGTGTTGTTTCTAAAGGAGGAAACAACAATGTGGTAATGACTGGATTCAGAAGAGGGAATGTGTACATTGCTGACTTTAGTAGCACAAGTCCAGAGACCATCACTTGCCTTTTTAGCAAGGCAAGCAAGGATGAAAGTTGGCTATGGCACAAGAAATTATCTCATCTGAACTTTAAAGTTATGAATGATTTGGTGAGGAAAGATCTTGCTAGAGGAATTCCACAAGTGGAGTTTTCCATGGATGGTTTGTGTGATGCCTGTCAAAAAGGGAAACAAAAGAAGGCATCATTCAAAAGCAAGACAGAGTCATCAATTGTCCATCAGCTTGAGTTGCTTCATATGGATTTGTTTGGCCCTGTAAATGTCATGTCTATTTCGAAGAAGAAATATTGTCTTGTGATTGTTGATGATTTTTCTAGATTTACATGGACTTTCTTTTTGCTCTCCAAGGATGAGGCAAGTGAAATCATTATCAATCACATCAAGATGGTAAACAATCATCCTGTCTTGAAAGTAAGAAGGATTAGGAGTGACAATGGGACAGAATTCAAGAATTCAAGCATGAAGGTGTTCTGTGAAGAAAATGGTATTTTGCATGAGTTTTCAGCAGCAAGGACACCACAGCAAAATGGTGTAGTTGAAAGGAAAAACAGAACACTTATTGAAGCTGCAAGGACAATGCTAGATGAATCAAAGTTACCAACTTATTTTTGGGCTGAGGCAGTTAATACAGCTTGCTTCACTCAAAATATTTCTTTGATTAATCAGGCCAAAGGAATGACCCCTTATCAGCTACTCAAAAGAAAGAAGCCACTATTGGATTTTCTTCATGTCTTTGGATGCAAGTGCTTTGTTCTGAGAAATCAAGCTGAGCATTTGGGGAAATTTGAAGCAAAGGCAGATGAAGCAATATTTGTGGGTTATGCAGCAGGGAAAGCCTACAGAGTCTACAATCTCAGAACCAACATTGTTATGGAATCTGTACATGTTGTTTTTGATGATCTCAAAATTCAAGGTCTCTGTGATGAAGGTTTCCATGAAAGTCTTTCTTTTGAAAATGAGGATGGAGATCAAATGAATCATGTTATGGCTACTGAGAAACAGCCTAAAGTTGTTGTATCTAGCACAGATGAAAGCAGCAGTGAAGATGAAATTGCTGCATTAAGATTGAAAAGAATAGATGCTAGTAGACCAAATGGACATTCCGTTGACAGTCAGAATGAGCATTCCGTTGATAGTCAGAATGAGCGTTTCGTTGACAGTCAAAATGGACAATCCGTTGACAGTCACAGAAATGCTTCCAGGAGTGATCAATTAGGGACAACAAACTCAGGGGGAGTTTCTCAAGGACAAATATCCAATCAATGCAATCATGATCATGAAGCTACCTCTTCAAGAGCAAATCTACCTCCCTCAAGGAAATGGACTAAAGATCATCCCTTTGAACTTATTATAGGTGATGTGTCTTCAAAAGTCCAAACTAGAAGAGCAACTCAAGAAGAATGTCTATATAGCAGCTTTCTGTCTCAAGATGAGCCAAAGAAAGTTGAGGATACACTTCTAGATCCGGATTGGGTCTTGGCTATGCAAGAAGAGCTAAACCAATTTGAAAGGAACAATGTTTGGAAGCTGGTGCCCAAGCCTAAGGACAGGAGTGTCATAGGCACAAAATGGGTGTTCAGAAATAAGATGGATGAAAATGGCATAGTCACAAGGAACAAAGCTAGATTGGTTGCAAAAGGCTACTCACAGGAAGAAGGAATTGATTTTGATGAAACCTTTGCTCCTGTTGCAAGACTAGAAGCAATAAGGATTTTCCTAGCCTATGCAGCCCATGCCAATTTCAAAGTCTATCAAATGGATGTGAAGAGTGCTTTTCTGAATGGGGAATTGGAAGAGGAGGTGTATGTAAGTCAACCTCCTGGTTTTGAAGATAATGATTTTCCAGAATATGTATACTTCCTCCTCAAAGCACTCTATGGTTTGAAACAAGCACCTAGAGCCTGGTATGACACACTTTCACAGTTCCTTCTTGAGAATCACTTCACTAGAGGTACTGTAGATAAAACTCTTTTTCACAGGGTTGTGAATGGCTCTACTATACTTGTTCAAATTTATGTAGATGACATAATTTTTGGGTCTACAGATGTGAAACTTTGTCAAAAGTTTGCCAAGCTTATGCAAAGTAAATATGAAATGAGCATGATGGGAGAATTAACTTACTTTCTTGGTCTTCAAGTGAAGCAAGTTAATGAAGGCATTTTTATTAGTCAAACAAAATACATTCATGATTTATTAAAGAGGTTTAACTTAATGGAATGCTCTCCTGCCAAAACACCCATGCCTACTGCCACCAAACTTGAATTGAATACTAAAGAAAAATCTGTGGACATTTCAAGTTACAGAGGCATGGTTGGCTCACTTTTATATTTAACAACTAGTAGACCTGATATTATGTTTGCTACATGTCTATGTGCTAGATTTCAGGCTGATCCTAGGGAATCCCATTTAGTTGCTATTAAAAGAATTTTCAGATATCTCAAAGGAACACCAAACCTTGGCATTTGGTATCCTAGAGAATCTGGTTTTGAACTAATTGGTTATTCAGATGCAGATTTTGCAGGGTGTAAAATTGACAGGAAAAGCACAACAGGAACCTGTCAATTCTTAGGAAACAAGCTTGTCTCAAGTCGGGTGGGGAATCAGGAGATGAAGACCTACGAGATCTAGCATAACCACTCGAACTACCAATCTCTCGACCAGCCATGGAACCCGAGTGCACAAGAATATGGCTATCAGAATCTGAATCGTCAGAAGGTACAGGAGAGGGAACTCGCCGAGCTTGCTGCTGTAAAAATACATATATATATATACTATACATTAGTATTCCCACAATTACACCTTACAACCTACCTATCTTGGTCACGAGGTTTAAGGTTACGAAAAATACATATATATATACTATACATTAATTCTAATCCCGTTAACTTAAACCTATATTGCTTCAGTGACTCGAACCTGTGGCTCTGATACCAACTTGTAACACCCCCAAATCTAAACTAACATAATAATTACAATTATATAATAAAGACGGGTGATACATCCACAAAATATAATACCACAACCCCACAACCTAGGATGCCAACAGGTTCAAGTATGAAAACAATATCTGCCGTTATTACAACCCGTTATTACACTTCCAAATGTTTACATCCTGACAACTAGAGTGATCTAATCTGCTGCTAACACCCTACATGTCTCACCAACTGATCTCGTAATGCTCTACCAGTCCCACCGATTCTCTTACGGGCAGTACGGTAGGTTCGCACCATCTTCTAGACTAGATGAAAAAGGTTAGAAAGCAAGGTAATGAGCCAAATGCTCAGCAAGTGCGAATATAAAATAACAAGCTATATAACGGCTCAAAGTGTGACAGTGACACAGTTGTCAGATTTCACATGAATCTAAAACGAGGTTTCCAACAGGAATAATAATGGAGTCTGAATTTCAATTCTGAAGAGGCAACCTTAATATACATAAGTTAAACGAATATAGTTTCGAAAATACAATAATCAGAGTTTTTGATATTAATCAGCACTTTTAAATTTACAATTAAAGTTTTGGGATTTCAATCGATCGCTACGAGCTAGCCGGGTGATCAGCCCGCGAATAGCTCCGGATATCACACCCTTACGTGTGATTCCTCCTTTATTTTGGGATCCCTAGTTAGCCCTTATTGACATTGGCCATGGCTCAGTAAAGCCATAAAATTAACAGACCGGCGTCACGGTCTAAAACATTTGTTTTTATCCCATAGTTTCAAAAATCCATTTTAAACATTTTTCAATCACTTTCAGTATCAAACCGCATGGCCTTCCTTATACTTACTGACAAAAGATCAGCCTAGCATAAGGGGTTTTATCTTATAAAACATGATGGAATTAAACTATACAATTTCTTCCAAGTATTAGGGTATAACTGTTCAACTGGGTCGAGATAGTGATCACAAAGTATTATATCATATTAAAATGATCGATCAGGAAGATGACAGAATCTATATCAGCAAGTAAGGAATTGTCCATCTGGTTTATAACCAAGTATAGTTTTCACAATCAGTGTGAGGGGATATTTAAAATGTTATTCAAAGGAATTCAAGACATTGATCGAAGATATTATCCTTATGGAATTTATCAAGCAAGGTATAACAAATTTATCATTTGAAACCGATTCAAGAGTATATCAAAGGTATTACAGTAGGGTGTGAACACAATATGATAGCAATATGGAAATCTCAGGGTTATCAGGGTTCACATGATCTCAGGGTATATTTCAAATGATTTGAGCAATAGCAATATGAAACTTGAGAATTCGAATTTGTTTCCAAGGGTTTAACAAAGGTATTATGACATGGCAATGACATGGTATGATAGCAGTGCATTATACTTATAATTATCAACCAATAAGGGGGTTAAAGTGATCACTTGCCTTAACAGGCTGCTTCACTTCCGACTCTTGGTGTTCCTTACTGACTCAACTGCTATTTCCTTTCCTGGTCTGCTTCTGCTCGGACCTATAATCGAAAGGTAATACTTCGCGTTAGTCTCTCTTGCCTTGCCGTAAATCCTATACCTATGTATATACATATATAATTACACCTTTACACATAAGCAATTAGCACACAACACATTTAATGTGCTATAGTACTCTGATTGATAACCAAAGACTTAAATTGAGAAAGGCGCCGATAAGGTTTTTAGAAAGGTTTGTAGTTATAGAAATTTCGGCAGCACTTCCTCTATTTATAGTCTAACCAGTCGGGGATACATCCGACTAACCACCAAACAAACATAATTAAACTTAATTATTTATAAACCAACTCAAGTATTCCACTTATTAGACAACAAGTATACCTTACCTTACTAACCCTAAGCCTAATAGAACCATACACAATACCACACGACCGATACACTTGATATTACCAATGACCAGTTCTGCAAGAAGTTCAATTTACTCTAACAAGACAATCTCAAATTGAAAAGTACCGAACACAAACCTCGAAGGAAATTCCGAGACCTTTCCAGAATGGTAAGGTTCGTTAAAAATGGATAAGTAATGAATTCTGAAACAATAAAAAAAATGGACTGCTAGAACAGAGTCAGAACATATGCACACTAGTATTTCTAAGTTTAGTGTACTAAAATCACAGAATCTGGAAATGAAATGTAAATAAGAATTGTAGGTTTCGAAAGGAGATTTCCAGAATGATATGGCTCAGAAAATGTGAATGTACGATCGATTTACTATGAATTTTTGAAAACAGGGCTCACAATGACTAAACATTTCTGGTCGAATTTTTAAAGTGCAGAAATCTCAAACTTCGGATTGGAATTTCAGAAAACATATAAAACGAAACTTGTAGACAATTGCAATACCTTTCTAATGACTTATAAACGAACATCAGCTGATTAAAACTCGATTTTATACAATTTATACAAGGCAGCAGATCACTATAATTGTCAACAAATTCACTACAAAAAGAAACATCACTTAACAACTTAAGATTTGAACTTAATAAAATCTGGAAATTTACAAGATCAACAAGAAAACCACATGCAAGTTTCTTTCTTTAACAAAATCAACTAAGGACATCCATTCAAGCATAACCCACTTTATGAACACCATTTACAAGCTATACAACTTAAGATCCTTGAATAAAAATCACATGCAACTTAATTAAATCATACATACACTTACTACTTTATCAATCAAGCATAATAACATCAAAATCATCATCATCAAGCCCACCGGATCATCTTTGGAATCATTTCCGATGGGGTTTTGGTTCGATGGTAGCCATAGGATCGGCACCCCGACACAAATCACCTTCAAACTTCGAATTTCTTGCAACCCATCCATTAACAACCTTCATTAAGCTATTAAATCTTATTGCATGCAAGGTTTGAGTTCTCTATTACACACATATACTTACACCCGAATATATACTTGCATGCAACCAACAAAACTCAAGGAAAAGCTCAACCCATCAACACTTAACACTTAAACAACCTTTAACACCCAAGAAATTTCATAAAATTGGCTTAAAAGAATCAAAGAAATGAAAAGAAAAGGGGGAGGGAGCTCACGGGGTTGAGAGAAAAAAAAAGAGAGAGAGAGCTGGTGGAATGAGGAAGAAAGAGAGAACAAAGGCTTTTATCACTTGCAAGGGTAGTCTTGTCCTTTCACACCCCACTTTCCACTTAAACACTATTTTAATAGCCATTTAAATCAAAATAAATGGGTTTTGTATAAATTCTGAAATTTTAAAATTTTAAAAACAAAATACACCTAATGAGGTTCACACACATATTTTTAAAATATTTTTAGGGCTTATATATATTGAGATATGATTTTTACAAGAAGTACACTTTAATTCGAAAATTGCTATATAAAATCATTTAAAATTCCTTAAAGCCCGAAAATAAATAAACTCTCATTTTTATAACCAAGAGTATAAAATTAGGAACACATACATATGAAGATCATATTTTTGTGACTTATAGATATTTAACTAGAGATTTTACAGTTTAATACATCTTTAAGGAAAATCTTGATTTAAAAAAAAAATCATAATACATCATTGGTGCCCAATTAAAATAAACTTATATTTTTAAAAAGTCTCCAAATATAACATAGACATTATAGAGAAGGTTTTTATGATTTATAGACACTCTGATGATTTGATAAAAGTCCAACAGTGCTTTTAAAATGACTCTAAGATACAAATAACTCACTTAAACATTTCAATTCACACAGTTACGCATTCAAATCATACAAGCACGTAAATCCATACTGACTTACACAGATAGCGTTGACTCGTCAACTAGAGTACACATATATATATACATCTATATATCCCAACTGTACTATATTATCGCCGCACACGATACTCAAGCAATGTAATATTATTAAAATACCTTGGTCTATTACAATTGCTGACGTCATCAGGATTGCATGGTCGTCAGGATCAGAATGAATATCAGGACTGGGATCAGGTTTGATCATCAGGACTGGAAGCTGATCAGGATTCCTACTTCGAGTTATATTTGGAGTCTAGTTAAATAAGGAAGATTATTTTGTCGGTTCCTGGTCTGTAGGAATGAAGCTAGCGATTAAGGATAGGTTTCAATCTTTGTAATTGATTAGAACTTATCATTGATAGAGAAGTTGTGTAGTATATAAACACAGTTTAGGTTTTGGTTTAAAAACCGATTACACACACGAGTATCTTTGTAACCTAGCAGCTCTCAAGAACACAGAATTTCTTGAGAGAGTTTTGTAACAGTTTTATATCAGATTTAATAAAGTTGTTATCATTCTTTCATATTTGTGATATATACATTATTCAGTCGAGAATCTTATACAATTGTATTCAACCCCCCTTCTACAATTGTTTATCATTGGGCAACAGAAACAAAGCCCTGTTATCAGAATATGAGGAAAGAGTTGGCCCAACTGTGTCTTATGGAGATGGCAACATTGGACAAACATTGGGATATGGCAATATAATCATTGGAAATGTCATCATTGAAAAAGTAGATCTAGTGAAGGGACTAAAACACAACTTGTTGAGTATTAGTCAAATCACTGACAGAGGTTATCATGTCCACTTCTATTCAACTCATTGTGAAGTAGTCAGCAAAGATTCAGGAAAAACAGTACTCATTGGCTACATGCATGGTAACATTTATGAAGCCAACATTCACTCAAATACTGATTGCTCCCCTACTTGTCTCATCAGTAAAGCATCAGTAGATGAAAGTTGGGCTTGGCATAAGAAGCTTTCTCATCTCAACTTCAGCAATATCAAAGAGTTGGTTAAGAAAGATTTAGTAAGAGGATTACCTAAAGCCTTGTATACTCCTGATGGACTCTGTGATGCTTGTCAGAAGGCTAAACAGAGAAGGACATCATTCAAGAGTAAATCAGAATCCTCTATTGAAGAACCATATCACATGCAACATCTTGATCTATTTGGACCAGTCAACATTATGTCCATCAGTAAGAAAAGGTACACTCTTGTAATTGTTGATGACTATTCTAGATTCACCTGGGTGTATTTTCTACACAGAAAAGATGAAACTCCTGAGATTCTGTTGGACCATGTGAGAATGATTGAGACGACCACAAATTACAAAGTCAAGATACTGAGGAGTGATAATGGTACTAAATTGAAAAATTCAAAGATGGAAGAGTTCTGCAAATACAAAGGTATTATTCAACAATTTTCTGCTCCTGGCACACCCCAGAAAAATGGAGTAGTTGAAAGGAAAAATAGAACTCTTATTGAAGCTGGCAGAACTATGTTAGAAGAAGCTAAATTACCTACATATTTCTGGGCAGAAGCAGTCAATACAACATGTTATACTCAAAATCTCACATTGATAAACAGACATGGTGTAACTCCCTATCAAATGCTCAAGAAGAAGAAACCAAGTTTGAAGCATTTGCATGTGTTTGGCTGTAAATGTTTTGTTCTCAGAACTCATCCTGAACATCTAGGAAAGTTTGAAACCAAGGCTGATGAAGGAATTTTTATTGGCTATCCAGCCTCAAGAGCTTTTAGAGTTTTTAACTTGAGAACAAGGACTGTTATGGAGTCAATTCATGTATCATTTGATGACAAGAAAATAACTGGATTAAATGAAGACTCTCATGATAGTTTGATCTTTGAAAATGAAGCAAACAAGGAACCTGAAGAAAAGGAATCAGATACTGATACTTCATCAGATACTGCTGGGTCACCAAATTCTGATGATCCATCAAATCCTAATGATTCACCAAATACTGATGGTACTACTACTGATACTGACAGTTCACATGTTGAGGGGGAGCAACATCAAACTGTTACTGATACTGATACTGATACTACACAACCATCAGGAGGAGAACAATCATCAGATTCTGATTCAAGTGATAATCCTGACAATCCATCAGCAGGAGACAACAATAACTCAGGGGGAGCTTCTACTGATTCAAACTCTTCAAATACTGATAACACCAATCCAGGGGGAGCATCTACTTCAAGGAATGACATACCACCAGCAAGGAAATGGACTGCAAGCCATACTCCTGATTTGATAATTGGGGATCCTGGTGCAGGTGTTCAGACAAGAAGTGCAACTCAGAATGAATGTCTATATACTAACTTCTGTCCAAGGAGGAACCAAAGAAAGTTGAAGATGCACTTAAGGATGCTGATTGGGTTACTACAATGCAAGAAGAGTTGAATGAATTTGAAAGAAATGAAGTCTGGAAACTTGTACCAAGACCAAAGAATAGGTCCATTGTTGGTACAAAATGAATTTTCAAAAATAAGACTGATTCGGATGGTGTAATTATCAGAAACAAAGCAAGGTTAGTTGCAAAGGGGTATTCTCAACAAGAAGGAATTGACTATGATGAAACTTTTGCTCCTGTTGCAAGACTAGAGGCCATCAGGATCTTTCTGGCATATGCAGCTCACAAGAAATTCAAGGTTTTCCAGATGGATGTGAAAAGTGCTTTCTTAAATGGTGAACTGGAGGAAGAAGTATATGTTGAAAAACCTCCTGGGTTCATTGATCCAAAATATTCATATCATGTTTATAGATTGGATAAGGCACTTTATGGGCTAAAGCAAGCTCCAAGAGCCTGGTATGAAACCCTAGTTCAATTCTTACTGGAAAGTGGATTCAAAATGTTGCCCAGTGATAAACAATTGTAGAAGGGGGGTTGAATACAATTGTATAAGATTCTCGACTTTAGTAAAGTATTTATCACAAATATGAAAGAATGATAACAACTTTATTAAATCTGATATAAAATTGTTACAAACTCTCTCAAGAAATTCTGTGTTCTTGAGAGCTGCTAGATTACAAAATACTTGTGTATGTGATCAGTTCGATCGTAATCTCTATTGGTTTTCTTTCAAACCAAAACCTGTGTTTATATACTACACAGCTTCTCTATCAATGATAAGTCCTAATCAATTACAAAGATTGAAACCTATCCATAATCGATAGCTACATTACTACAAACCAGGAACCGACAAAATAAACTTCCATGTTTAACTAGACTCCAAATATAACTCGAAGTAGGAATCCTGATCAGCTTCCAGTCCTGATGATCAATCCTGATCCCAGTCCTGATATAAATCCTGATTCTGACGCTTGATCAAATACTGATAACCATGCAATACTGATGACGTCAGCAATCCTGATCAGTTTGAGTCTAGATCGTGACGATCATTGAATCCTGATCTAACAATCTCCCCCAATCTCATACTTTCTGAAATAAAGTATAGATTCCTAAGATTCAATGATGTCAAAAACATATATACAAAATGTACAAGTATCTGCAGCAGCAACTTATCTGTTTAGATTCTTTGATAGAACAGATTCATCTTCAAGAAGTTGGATAACAGATTTTCTTCTTTTTCTTCAAGAATTTGAATCAGTCTTTCCTTAAGATTTCTGAGATCTTCATCTTCCTCATTAATCTGATAAATAGCTGCTCTGAGATTCTGAATGGAGCTTCTTTGTAGACTGTGCTCTTCAAGCAAAAGATAAGCAATTTCCTTCCCATCAGGATTAAGACTAAGTTGTGTCATGCCAAAAGTTACTTCTTTAACAGCAGTACCCCTTTGCATTTCCACATCTTGATCTCTTAGATTTAGATACATGGGAGTATAATCACCATTGAAATTTCCATCACCATCCAGTCTTCTTCTAATTGTTGACAGAATCATGTCACTCCATACTTTGCACACTTCATTCTTCCATTTTAAGAGATAATGAACATATTTCAGTTCCTGTGTAGTTTTCATCAGCAGATCTTGAATGGATAGAATCTTCATACTACCATCTTTCATGAAGTACATAAGCTTTTCTTTCTTATCAATACCATCATGACAATCTATAACTATATCAACAGCTAATAAATTGTTCAGGTTTTCAGAAGTTAAAGTACCTCTGATTTCAGTCAAGGAGTAAGGATCAACATAAGACATATTCAGATATTCAGCATCCCTGTGTCCAATACCTCCTCTTGAATTACTTGTCAACTGCTTCAGATTTGAAAACATTCGTAGCCAGAGTGCTTTTGATCCAACCAAATCAGATAAATCAACAACACTTGAAGCACTTGTTATAATTCCACCAGACTGAAAATTGATAGGTGTATCACACCTAAGTGTGCTTATGTGTTTCCACTTCTTATCCTTCTCTTTTTCAAAAACATAGCTTCTTTCTAGTAAAGATTCTCGTCTGCTTGGATTTCTCCACTTTCTTTCATTTGAAAGTTTAAGCCTTTGTACATAGAGATTGAAATCTCTATTTGTTCTTCTTGTGATTTCTCTTCTTCTGGCTTCTTCTTCTTCATCTACTTCCTTGTTTTTAGGCTCAAGGCATGTCTGAATACCACTATTAATAAGCCTACACTATGTGACTATGTCACACTACATGACCTAGTGAATTCTATCACTGGGATATAGTATAGGTCTCTATATGTACTTGTCTTGTTTTCATGAACATTAGCTTGATCATGTATGCTCAGAATTATAATGAGCTTAGTAGGTTTCTTGCACTCTAGAATGTATATAGGCTATTGAATAATTGTCCTGGTAGAAGTTCAGAATTGTTCATGCAGCAGGATAGAGATGAATAAGGCCATGAAGAAATAAGTTGCAGAAATTTGTCTAAGGCATTATATAGCAAAGTCAAAATAAAGCTATGTCGTGAAGTCACCAATATCCATGTCGAGAAGTGCTGGATCGCATAGTCCATTATGTACTATGTCGTGAAGTCCTCAAGACTCATGTCGTGAAGTGTTGAAGTCAGCAAAGTCAGAATGCACTAGATCGTGAAGTCCTCAATCAGCCTATGTCGAGAAGTACTCAGAAAGCCTATGTCGCATAGTCCTTAAATGACCTATGTCGCATAGTCCTCAAGTGACCTATGTCACATAGTCCTCAAGTGACCTATGTCGCATAGTCCACAAAAAGGCTAGATCGTGAAGTTCTCAAGTGGCCTATGTCGCAAAGTCCTCAAAGGCCATATCGCGTAGTCTTCACAAGGAACATCGTGAAGTCAGGAATAAAGTGGAGTTCACGATATCAACACTTAGCCGTTTACAACAAGACAAATCAAGGTACAGAACCAAGAATCAAGAGAGACAAATACTGAAGCATTTGTTCTGGCAAGGTGGTCCAAAGAACAGATGGCAAATCTACAGCTAAACTTAGAGAGAAAGATAAGAGACAAGCAGCTACAGAAACGGGAAAGACTCCGAAAAACAGGTGGTCCTTCCTGACACAGTGAACCTCTTATGGCAGGACAAGTTGGACTTTCAGCTAGGGGTAACTATGTAAATAAGTGTGTGCCTAGTTTGTATAGGTTTATATATATATCGTGCACACACTACTGTAAGCTGTAAGAGAGATACACATAGTTATTTGCTAAGCTCTTTTCTCTGTAAGCAAGCAAGATACAAACTGTTCTTGTTTAGAAGCCAGAAATTCGATTGTGAATTTTTGGAAAGCTGTAGTATTTAATTTACTTAATATAAAGTAGATTAAAGTGATTGTGTGTGTTGTTTACTATCTGCATATAACATAACATAATCATATACAGTTTATCTTGTGTTTCAAGAATCGAAAAATAGATCAAACTATCCATTCACCCCCCCTCTTTCTAGTTTCTAGTGGTGTTCATTTCTAACAAGTGGTATCAGAGCAGGCTGTTAACATACAAACAGAAAAAGATCAAGAATGAGTTCACAGAAACTAAGCAGTATCAAGATTCCTCCCTTCAACAAGGAGCACTACAGCTTATGGAAGAAGAAGATGTTACTTTTCATCAAAGCTTCTAATCCCATGTATCTAGACATTCTAAAGCATGGTCCATTTACTCCAATGATTGAGATTGCTGAAACAACAGTAGGCACTGAGATAATACCAGCAAGGCATGTTCCTAAAGACCCCACAAAATACACTGATCCTGAAAAGGAGAAAATAGCACTGGATGAACATCTCCAACTTATCATCTGTGAATCTATGGATTTCAACATGTATGGCACTGTTGCTCACTGCAGTAGTGCAAAGAAAATATGGGATCTCATAGAAGTGCTATGTGAAGGAACTCCTGAGGTAAGGAAGAACAAAAAGCAGATTCTGGTCTCACAGTATGAAGCTTTCATGACTCAACCAAAGGAGGGAATCACAGAAGTATTTGAGAGGTTTAACAAGCTGATAAATGAGCTCAAACTCTATGACAAACACTATGAGACAGAAGAGCTCAATATGCAGTTCTTACTAACTCTTCCAGATCACTTGGAACCAAGAATCTCTTCCCTTAAAGAAAGAGATCTAACAAAGATTGGTTTTGATGTGCTGTATGGTGTTTTGAAGACATATGAGTTAGAGTTGTTTCAAAAGAGATCCATTCAAGCAAAGCAAGGATTAATGGCCAATACCTCTTGTGCCCTTATTGCTGACAATCTAGGTCAAAGAATGGAATCTCTAAAAGTCAGTCAAGTCAAGATTGAGGAACTGGAAAGTGATGACACTGGTGATGAAACTCAGGTTGTCTATGATTTAACTGAGGAGAATGAGTTCTACAGCATAGATGAGCTGGACAAGATGGAAAACAAATCTTTTTCTTATATGGCTAGGAGATATCCTAACATCAGGTTTAAGAGGAAGCAGCCATTCAAGTCTAGATTCAATAGTGGAAATGCTGGTGGTTCAGGTAGCTCAAACTCTTTCAACAAAGGAAAAGGGATTGCTGGTGCAGCTAAAGGAGGATACAAATCTGGGAGTGTGGATAGGTCCAAAATAAGATGCTATAACTGCAGTGAACTTGGGCATTTTGCCACTGAGTGCAAGAAGCCTAAACAAGTCAAGAAGGATAAAGCATACTTAGAGCTTGAAGCCAAGTATGAAGCTCTACTCAAGAAACAACAGGGTAAAGCTTTTATTGCTGAGGGAAAGTGCTGGGATGACTCTGATGAAGAACAAGAACAAGAGTACTCAAAATATGCCTTGATGGCATTTTCTGATGATGGTGATTCCTCAAGTCAGGTACCTATTCTTACTTCTCTTGATATGACTACCTTTCAATATAAGTAGACTGTTGAGGACATGAGTACTGAAATGTTTAATATTCATACTAGCATGTTAGTTGCTAATGAAGAAATTGACAGGCTAACTGCTAAGAACCTTGAGCTTACAGAAAAGAATGAGGAACTTGAGTTAATGGTGGTGAGCCTTGATGGTTTGAATAAGGAGATTGAGTATCTCAAAAACAAAGTAATTTGTGCTGAACAAATAGAAAAAGCTCTTAGAGAGCAAATTGCTGAAAATGAATTAAAGCTAAGAAGTTTCAAAAACTCATCTGAGCTTATTCAAACCTATCACAAGGAACACACTGAAGACTGCAAGGTTGGAGTTGGTTTTGACTATGAGAATGATAAAGGAAGGAAGAAGGCAAAGGGCAAAGGAAAAGAATCTTTTACAAACAAAAATGCCTCAACCATTCTGTCTAGTGTTGAAAAGCCCATCTTCAAAAAGAGTGTTGTTGAGTTTGATGAAGAACTATTGATCATCAAACAACAAATTCTTGAAGAAGATGAGGCTGCTAAAGACACTTCTTCCCCTCCTGAATCTGTCAGTCAGAAAGAGACCAAAGACAACCCTGTCAAGAGTCCTAAAGTAAAGAAAGAAGTTGTTAGGAAAAAGAAACAAAACAGAAATGGTAAGGTAGGTGTCAACAAGGGGAACAACTATGCTTATGTGCCAAATGCTCCCAGGAAACAATGTCAAAAATGCCTATATATTAATCATTTGACTCATAAGTGTAGTAAGCCTGAAGTTGCTGAAGTTGATAACCTGAGTAACCATTCTGCTAGCATAAATTCTAGTCATGATTCTTTCTGTAGCAAGACAAACTGCATGACATGCTATGTGACTGTGATTGCTAACTGTTTATCTCTTAAGCATAAACTTGACTCTGCACAATCCTGTGAATCACACACACATGTACACACTCACAGGACAGGATCCCCAATCAAGGTTGAGAGGGTGAAAACTTCATGTGAGCCTAAGAGTGTAAACTCCAAAGCCACAGAAAAAGTGAAGTCTCCTACTGTGAGGAATGCAATTTATGACAGAAGAATTGTTAACAAAAATGTTTCTAAATTAACTGGACCCTACCAAGTGTGGGTACCAAAAACAACTTAGTCATTTTGTGAATGCAGGGCAACAGGAATAAAAGAGTCATATGGATCTTGGACAGTGGTTGTTCAAGTCACATGACTGGTGATATAGCCCTGCTATCACATTTTGAGGAAAAGGCTGGCCCATCAGTAACCTTTGGAAATGACAACATTGGTTATACAATGGGATATGGCAGTGTTAAATCTGGAAATGTCATTATTGAAGATGTAGCATTTGTTGAAGGACTGAAGCATAATCTCTTGAGCATTGGACAATTTACCAACAGGGGTTTCAAAGTGGAATTTGATGAAGATCATTGTTCAATCTCAAAAAGAGAAAGTGGTGAAGTTGTTCTAACCGGTGTGAAGAAAGGAAGCTTGTTTGTAGCTGATCTCAAGGTTGCAGACAAGGGAGAAATTTGTTGTTTCTACACTAAAGCCACAAATGAGGAATTATGGATATGGCACAAGAAACTGTCTCACTTGAATGTTCAGGAAATGAACTCTCTAACCAAGAGAGAACTCATCAGGGATTTGTCTGCCTTAGAGTTTGTGCAAGATGGAGCATGTGAATCTTGTCAGAAAGGAAAGATTAAAAGATCAAGTCACAAGAACAAGTTGCTCAATACAAACTCAAAACCTCTGCAGCTAATTCACATGGATTTATTTGGCCCTGTGAATGTAATGTCCCTTTCCAAAAAGAAATATGCTCTAGTGATGGTTGATGATTATTCAAGATATACTTGGGTGGAATTCCTATTCTCCAAGGATGAAGCACCTCAAGTCATAATAGAGCATATCAAGAGAGTTGATAGAGAAGCACAAAGCACTGGTTCTTCTGTAGTTGCTTTGAGAAGTGATAATGGGACTGAGTTCAGAAATTCAACATTGTATGAGTTTTGCAAAGATAAATGAATTTCTCAACAATTCTCAGCTCCTAGAACACCTCAACAAAATGGAGTAGTTGAGAGAAAGAATAGAACTCTCATTGAAGCTTCAAGAACAATGCTGCTGGATGCAAAGCTACCTACTAGCTTTTGGGCTGATGCTGTTAACACAGCATGCTATGTGCAAAATAGAACATTAATCAATAAGAAGTCTGGCAAAACTCCTTACTCATTAATGACTGGAAAAAGAGCATCCTTCAAGCATCTGCATGTGTTTGGAAGCAAGTGTTTTGTGATGAAAGATACCTCTGAGCATGTTGGAAAATTTGATGCAAAGGCATTTGAAGGTATCTTCATTGGATACTCTCTGGAAAGGACAGCATACAGAGTGTTTGTGCCTGAGCAACACAAAGTCATGGAAAGCATGGATGTTACCTTTGATGACAAGAAAACTCCTGGACTTAAAACAAGTGATCAAGACAGTGTGCCATTAAGATTTGAGAATCAAGGTTATCTTGAGGATTCTGAAAGTGAAGATGAACCACCTGTTCAAACTGTTCTAGAAAATGAAATTCTTGAAGCTGACAATCTTCTTCAAACACCTGTGCAAGGGTTCACAAACACAGGGGGAGAAGAAGAGAATGCAGCTGTCAACCAAAATGAGCTTGGAACAGATCAAGGAAATGAACAGGGGCACACAAGGAAATGGGACAGAGCCCACACGAGGGATCAAATCATTGGAGATCCTGGTGAGGGAGTTAGAACAAGAAGGGAAACAATGAATACATGTCTGTATAGCTGCTTTCTGTCACAAGAGGAACCTAAAGTAGTTGAAGAAGCTTTGAAGAATTCTGATTGGATTGTTGCCATGCAAGAAGAATTGAACCAATTTGAGAAAAACAAGGTATGGGAACTAGTGCCACCTCCAAAAGGAAAGAATGTTATTGACACCAAATGGGTGTTCAGAAACAAGATGGATGAAGAAGGAGTGGTAATTAGAAACAAAGCAAGGCTGGTTGCCAAAGGATACTGTCAGCAAGAAGGCATTGATTATGATGAGACATTTGCACCTGTAGCTAGACTAGAAGCCATCAGAATCTTTCTGGCTTTTGCAGCTCACTCAGATTTCAAGGTGTATCAAATGGATGTGAAAAGTGCATTTTTCAATGGTGATCTTGCTGAAGAAGTTTATGTGTCTCAACCACCAGGTTTTGAGAATGAAGACTTCCCAAACTTTGTGTATAGACTGCTCAAGGCACTCTATGGACTCAAACAGGCACCTAGAGCCTGGTATGAAACTCTATCTCAATTCCTTCTTGAGCATCAATTTACCAGGGGTACAATTGACAAAACCCTATTCTTCAAGAAGCATGGAAATGATATCATTCTTGTTCAAATCTATGTGGATGATATCATCTTTGGCTCTTCAAATGAAAAACTCTGTGAAAGGTTCTCTAAGTTGATGCAAAGCAAATATGAGATGAGTATGATGGGAGAATTAACCTACTTTCTAGGTTTGCAAGTACATCAAAAGGAGGATGGCATCTTCATAAACCAATCAAAGTATGTCAAAGATCTTTTGAAGAAATATGGTTTAGAAGACTCATCCCCTGCAAAAAACTCCTATGTCCACTGCAATCAAGCTTGATGAAGACAAGAAAGGCAAAAGAGTTGACATCAAGGTTTACAGAGGCATGGTTGGATCACTACTCTATCTCACAGCTAGCAGGCCTGATATCATGTTTGCCACATGCCTTTGTGCAAGGTTCCAGTCTGATCCTAAGGAATCTCACATGATGGCTATCAAAAAGGATTTTCAAATATCTGAAAGGGACTCCTAATCTTGGGCTGTGGTATCCAAAGGGAACTGGGTTCAACCTGGTTGGTTACACAGATTCTGATTATGCTGGATGCAGAATTGACAGGAAGAGCACCTCTGGAAGCTGCCAATTCTTAGGTCAAAGGTTTGTGTCGTCCACAGCAACATCCACAGCTGAGGCTGAATATATTGCTGCTGGAAGTTGATGTGCTCAATTGCTTTGGATTAGAAATCAACTCATGGATTATGGACTAGTGTTAGAACACATTCCTCTAATGTGTGATAATACTAGTGCAATATCCATAGTTGCCAATCCTGTTAATCATTCTACTACAAAGCACATTGAGATCAGGTACCATTTCATTAGGGAACATGCTGCAAATGGTACCATAGAAGTCTCTTATGTTCCAACTGAGAAACAATTAGCTGACATATTCACTAAACCTCTAAATGAAGCTGTCTTCAACAGACTTGTGAGTGAAATTGGAATGCTCAATCCTTCATTTAGTTGTTATAAGTAAGTATGCTAGTTAATTGTTGCAGCAGTAAATTTTCACTGTGTTTAGATGTTCTATTTATTTGGAGTGAAAATTGGCTGAGATATGATTTATAAATATTTCAGTATTTTACTGCATATCTTTCAAAATCATATTTGGTTGTAAAGTGGTGAGCTTTTGAGACATCTCGATATAGATGATTTTCAGAGTTCACGACACAGTTCAAATCAAACAGACTTATATCGCAAACTGTTGAGATTGTGAGACTTTGCGATATAGTTCATTTCATGAGTTTGCGACATAGTTCATTTTATGACTTCGCGACTTAGAATAACTATATCGACAAGTCTCCATATTTGATGGAATTTTGATTTAAATCAATTTTATTTCAAAATTTGATAAAAGTCTGACAAATTGCTTGGAATTCCAAAAAGAGAGTTTTAGACAGGGTATTTATACTATATCACAAAGTCTCCCCAATCTTTTAATCTTTAAGACTTTGCGACTTAGTTCATTTTCAGACTATGCGATCTACTTTGCAAGACTTTGCGGTACATGCTATTTTTGACTTCGCGACATACAAATAGACTGTACATATTCATAACTCCATATCGCAGTGTCTCTATCATATAAATACTCTTTTCTAACCGTTCACAACTTTTCATCTTGTCTATTGCTCTCAAACTCTCAAATCTAAGCCCAAATTCTCTACTCTCTTCTTCTTTCTCTCTCTTGAAATGGCACCCAAATCTCAAACAGTATCATCCCCAATTCCTTTAACCATTCCCAAAGAAACTAATCTACTTTCAATTCCCTCAGAGGCGGAGGCAAACCCCAGGTACAAGTGCTTTGTACGATTCTTAAACACCTCATACCTCCGCCAAGCCTTGACCCTGAACCCCACTCTGTATGTCGATGTGTTGGAAGGATTCTGGAGAACAGCTTTGGTGGCAACTATGGCAAGGGAAGATGGAACATCATTTCATGAAGTGAATTGCACAATTGGGGGCAATCATTTCCAGTTTGGAGAAAAGGAGATTAATGAAGCCCTGGGATTCAAGGTTGAGGGTCATGATGCTGAAGCTAATGATGATGAAATGATTGCTTTCTTGGACCTCACCAAGTATGCAGATAAGGTTGACATGGCTAAGTTGAACAAGAAGCATGTCAGGAGGGAGTGGTCGTTTGTTTTTGATACACTCCAAAAGGTGTTCTTATGCAGGAAGACAGGATGGGACCAAATCAGTCACATTGTTGTGAAGCTGGCCTACTCCCTAGCCCACAATCAAAAGATAAATGTTGGAGCAATCATCCTCAAGGAATTGGCTCAGAGGCTAGGGAGAACAGTTCGTGGTAGAGGTAATGAAATATTTTACCCCCGTTTCCTTCAAGTTATTTTAAACTATCTTGATGCAAATATCCATGAATTGGAGGGTATAGATAAAACTAAAATGGCTTATTCCAAGTCCATGTCCAAGATTCTATTTGGGTCATTGGACACAAGGAATCAAGTTGATGTGATTCTGAGTGTGACCCAGCATATGCAGGACACATTTGAAACATATCAACTTGCTAAGCCGATATACCATGAACTTTCCTGGACAGGGGAGGCTAAGACTGAAGGAGCTACACAGTCTAACCCTAGCCTTCCTATCCCATCCAGTAACCCTACTGAAAACACCACTCTAGAAGTTAGGCAGCCAAGTGCATCAATCTCTCAAAAGGTTGGTGTTACTAAAAAGAAGTCAAAGAAGAGAGCCCTAGAAGTGATAAATGAATCTGTAGAGATAGAAAGTGAGAATCCTGAGTCACCTCTCACCAGACAAAAGAAGAAGTCAAAATCTATAGCCACCACTGAATCCTCCCAACAGGACTCGGATGTGGAAAAAGGGGTACACCTGTTACTGTCTATGACCTCCCAACAGGTCATTGGCATTGAAAAGAGCAACCTCCCCACTGCAATCTGTACAGAGTCTGCACAGGGTCAAGACCTCACTCTTGATCCTAGGAGAAATAAGGTTGATCATACACAGAGTGGAGAGCACATCACTGTTGAAACTCCTCCTATTTCTCAGGGGGAGTTGCCAAAATCTAATCTAAACCCCACTTCTCTCTCAGATTCTTCCATCAAAATTTCTTCTGAACAAGAGAGTCATTCTAATGACAATCTTGCCCTTGATCAGTCACAATCCACTCCTGTGATAGAGCCAATTTCAAGTGACATGGTGCATGACACTGTGCTCACCACTCAGGACCCCCACTCAGTTGGTCATGGAATGCATGCTGAGGCATATCCTAATGACACCAACACAAACATAGAGGATTCACCAGTTCTTACTTGAGACTCTATGCCAGACTCTCCATTTCTCATGGATTTGGATTTGCCTTCACAGGCATCTAGAGATGGTGCTGTAACACATCCCATTTCAATGGAGACAGCATCAGACTCTACAGTCATTCCAAGACTGGAGGAAACTCACTCAACCATTCCCCATGAAGTGCCAAGCACTAGCTCTAACTTGGCTCAGGCCACAATTACTGAATGGCTGAAACCTGTGCAACATGACAGGGCTTCAGGATCATCCTCTGTGCCACCATAATTGACGGAAGAAGAATAAAAAATCTTCATGTGGCACAGATTGATGAGATCTCTAGGATTGCTCAACATCTCCTCACTGCAAATCTCCCAAATTCTGACTATGAGGCTATTCTTCTCACTCACAAGGAGGATGTTGAAGCACAACAAGATAAAATTGTGGATGAAGCCCAGCAAGCTGGAAATGTGGATGCTTGGCTGGATGGAAAAAGGACTGTACAGCTCAAGGAGGCTCTAGCTTTTCTCAGGGAGGACTATCTTACAGCCTTGGGGTCAAATGCCAAAGGTCTCTCTCCTGCTGAAATTTATGATGCAGTTAATGATGTCTACAAGAGCCAACTTAAAGCTATGCATTTTCTTGGGAAAGGTCTTCAGTCAGAAATCTCCACCATTCAGGAAGAGACAGCTCATTCTATTACTCAGCTCAAGAACTGTTTTCTTTCAGACTTTCCCAAGGTGGATGGCATCCTCAAAGAGATCAGGAAAACAACTCAGAAAGTATCTACAATGGATCTCTCTCTGGCTATGGTGGCTGACAATTTGAAGAATATGTCCACCAAGTTAGATAACCAATTGCAAGCCAACATCAATTCAAACTCCATGCTTACAGTACTCTGGAAGAATTAGTATGGGAACAAGCTTGTTGATGAGGTTCCCATTTCTGATATCTCCAAGTTTGAATTCTCCAAGCTCAAGGATCAATCCCTCAACTCCTTCAAATATCAACAACTTTTCTCAAAGGTGGACAACTTAGAAAGAGAGGTAGCTGATCTGAAAGCAGAAAACAAAGGGCTATCTCACTCCTTGGAGCAGCTTAATACTAAGATGGATGATCAAACCAACTCCACTTCTAATATTTTTTTGGTGCAACAACAAATGATGACTTCAATGATGAGACACATGAACCTGCCTATCCCTGGGGAAGATCAAGACATCTTGTATGATTCCAAGCCTAAGGGGGAGAAAGAAAAGGAGGTCATTCTGAAAAAGAAAGGGGGAGTACCTGCCAAGCAGCAAAAGCTTAAGGGCAAAGTCACTAAAGAAACAATAAAGCCAATAATCCTTCCCCCTGTAGAGGTCATAAGTGCACAAGGCCAGAAGAGCAGAGTCACAACTACCTTCCATCCCTCTACTATGCCAAAGGACATTTCAGCCCCTCAACCTACTTCTAATACGAAACCTATCAAAGCCACTATAATCACCCAGGCCAAGCTACAGGAAATTGCCAATTCACACATCTATCATGATGAGGCATTCCTGGAGCTTCTGAAAGCCATCTACAGCAATGCCAAAAGGGATGCAAGGGTTTACAGAGAAAAGATCAAGGAAAGCATCAAGTACTTCACTGTGGGAGTAAGGATAATCAAGGATGTCCGTCTAAGAGAAGATATCATGGTGTGCAAGGACAATTGCTTGTGGCATCTAGCATTTCAAACTCTGGAGAAACTGAGATTTTCTGAGCTGTCAATCATTCTGGACTTGATTGAAAAGGATGGGGCAAACAACAAGAGACTATATGATGACTTGAAGATAGACCAACATCAAAGATTGCCTGAGGTTATCTCCAAGCCAAGGACAGTAATCTTCCAAAGTCTATCTCAAGACAGCAGCATAGACCAACTGGTGATTCCCTCAGACTTGACAAGAAAGAACAATGCTAGGATCAACCATGTGTTACAGATGCTGAGATCTAAGAGAGGAGTTAGGACAGCTGAAGAGCTAGAAATGATTCACACTCTACAATCCTTTTTAACTCATGGAGTCATTCCTGAGTCTTTTAAAGAAAAGAGCAAGAAGAGAGATGGTGATGATGATGATGAGGAGAAAACCTACAAAAGGAGATCCCAGTCAAGGAGTAATAAGGATGGATCAAGTGACAGTAGCAGGAGCAAAACATCTAAAAGATCAAAAGGTGCTGATGATGACAAAAGGGACTCCAAGGGAACAACAATCAAGGAAACTAGAAGTGGAATTCAGCAAGTCAAGGACTTTTCTAGCAGTACTTTAACCACAACACAAGACTCCAAGTCTAGGGTGGGTACTGTTAGTAATGATCCTCCAAAATCTTTATCCAAGACCTCTGAACCTGAATTGCCACAGAAAAAAAATGAAGCCATAAAAGAAATATCAAGAAGACACTTCCACAAGGTCACAACTAGTGGAGTGTTACAGTGGACTAAGAGCAAAGGAATGAAACTACTTTCAAATGATGTGGCACTAAAGACAAAGTCACCTTGTTCCAGAAAGGTACCTCTTGTGAAGCATATGAAGATCAAGAGTGCATCCAGAAGAATAAGGATAACAAAGAAAACTGGAAAACTCACAAATGTTGTTGGCATCAATGTGCTTCCACTAGATGAGGACTATGATGAAGATGCCCTAGAATATTTGAGGGGTCAAAGGATCTTTGAAGTTAAAGTGAAGCTAGACCATCTGGAAATCAAGTACACTGATGGAAGAGAAAGAATTATGAAGCAAGGAGGCTGGCAATACTTTTCTAAGCATGAACTTGAAAGAATAAATGCCTTACTGAACTTTGAAGAAAAGGAAGAAAGAATGTGGAAAATAGAGATTGCCAGGTTCATAAAGATGCATTCTGATTATCAAGTGAATCTGAGAAAGGAAAATGAAAGGAAGATAATTGAGAAAGAAAAGGAGATGGCTGCGATGGAGAAAAGAGCTGAGGAATTGAGAAAGAAAGATATCTGCAGGGTAAAACAAAATCCTTATGTTGTGGAATACAAAAACTCTCAAGGAGGCAAAAGCAAGATAAGGATGGAGTTTCTGGATTCATATGTAGAAAGTGCCCTCAAAGCTGCAATTGATGATCTAAAAGACTCTCCTCTCATTGAAGAACTTATTGCAAGGGAAGAGCTTCAAGTGGCTATCTTAGACATGAAGAGAAGGGAAGAAATGAGGAAGAAGAAAATTTATGATGACCTTCAAGAAAAGCAACTGGAAAAGGAAGCTGCTAAGCAACAATGACAATTTGTAAGCTTTCACTTTCTGAATGTTGTAAAGATTATATTCAGTCTATTCGTCATTTTTTGTTCCTTCTGAACTTTATTTCCTTTTATGTTAGTTAGGCTTGTTATCAGACATGAAATTGTGCCTAAGGGTCTTACTCACAATTTGGGGGAGATTGTTAGGCTCAAGGCATGTCTGAATACCACTATTAACAAGCCTACACTATGTGACTATGTCACACTACATGACCTAGTGAATTCTATCACTGGGATATAGTATAGGTCTCTATATGTACTTGTCTTGTTTTCATGAACATTAGCTTGATCATGTATGCTCAGAATTATAATGAGCTTAGTAGGTTTCTTGCACTCTAGAATGTATATAGGCCATTGAATAATTGTCCTGGTAGAAGTTCAGAATTGTTCATGCAGCAGGATAGAGATGAATAAGGCCATGAAGAAATAAGTTGCAGAAATTTGTCTAAGGCATTATATAGCAAAGTCAAAATAAAGCTATGTCGTGAAGTCACCAATATCCATGTCGAGAAGTGCTGGATCGCATAGTCCATTATGTACTATGTCGTGAAGTCCTCAAGACTCATGTCGTGAAGTGTTGAAGTCAGCAAAGTCAGAACGCACTAGATCGTGAAGTCCTCAATCAGCCTATGTCGAGAAGTACTTAGAAAGCCTATGTCGCATAGTCCTTAAATGACCTATGTCGCATAGTCCTCAAGTGACCTATGTCGCATAGTCCTCAAGTGACCTATGTCGCATAGTCCACAAAAAGGCTAGATCGCGAAGTTCTCAAGTGGCCTATGTCATAAAGTCCTCAAAGGCCATATCGCGTAGTCTTCACAAGGAACATCGTGAAGTCAGGAATAAAGTGGAGTTCACGATATCAACACTTAGCCGTTTACAACAAGACAAATCATGGTACAGAACCAAGAATCAAGAGAGACAAATACTGAAGCATTTGTTCTGGCAAGGTGGTCCAAAGAACAGATGGCAAATCTACAGCTAAACTTGGAGAGAAAGATAAGAGACAAGCAGCTACAGAAACGGGAAAGACTCCGAAAAGCAGGTGGTCCTTCCTGACACAGTGAACCTCTTATGGCAGGACAAGTTGGACTTTCAGCTAGGGGTAACTGTGTAAATAAGTGTGTTGGGAAATGAAGATTTAATGAATGCATCAGGATCGGATAGCATCAGTACTTAGAGCATCAGGAGATGATATCTGATGATGTCATCATTAGTGACAGGATAAAGTTAACTGTTGGTAATTGATACTATTCTGTGATTTCAGGAAAGGATTGATATGCTAAAGATATATCTCATAGAAGCTGTTACAGAAGATAAGCAACAAGAAGATCAATTTAATTAAATGAAGATTATCTTGTGTAACAGAATGTGTAGCTGTGTGTATATATAAACACAGGATAGGTTTTACGAAAGTAACATCTTTAATACGAGTATCTTTGTAAACCTAGCAGCTCTTAAGAACTCATAGTTTCTTGAGAGAGTTTGTATCAGTTTTTATAAAGTTTAATAAAAGCTGATATTGATTGTTTTTATCTTTGTCTGTTCGATTATTCCATACAATTACATTCAACCCCCCTTCTGTAATAGACATATACTGGGTAACAATTGGTATCAGAGCAGACTGATAATTTATCAAATCAGAAACGATCGAAATGTCGGGGAACAGATATGAAACCATGAAAATTCCGATGTTGAAGAAAACAGAGTTTTCAACATGGAAGGTGAAAATGCTTATGTATTGAAGCTTTAGATCCTAATTACATAGACAGGATAAGCAATGGACCATTTATCCCAACTGAACCAGTCGCAGCAACCGAGACAACTCCTGCGGGACTGGCACCAAAGAAAAAGGGTGAATGGACTCCTGAGGATAAAGCTCAAATAATCAAAGATGCAAAGGTTAGAAATATCTTACATAATGGTTTAGATACTGTTTTATCTAACAGAGTTATTGCATGTAAGACTGCTAAAGAAATATAGGATGCCTTGGAAGTTCAATGCCAAGGAACTGAAGAAATCAAGAAAAATAGAAGGGGCATTCTCATTCAAGAATATGAGCAATTCGAGGCAAAGCATGATGAGGACATTACAGAAATTTATGATAGATTTCTTACCTTGCTAAATGAATTGTCGTTGGTGGGAAATGTATATGACGTTGAAGACTCAAACGTCAAGTTCTTAAGATCCTTACCCATGGAATGGATAACTCAACAGAATCTTATAAGGCACACTTATAGGATGAACTTGATGACTCTTGATGAAATCTATGGAATGTTGAAGACATATGATCTGGAGGTCAAGCAAAAGGAAGGTACAAGATCAAAGCCTAAATCTGTGGCTTTGAAAGTGGAATCAAAGGAAAGACGTGTGCACCAAGGAAAAATGAAGGCTAAAGCTCAAGTAGTAATAAAGTCAGACACTGATGCTGATACTGATGAAAGTACGGATGAGGAATCAGATGATGATTCTGACAAAGAACTAGTGCAGATGATGGCCATGATGGTGAAAGGTTTCAGAAGGATGAAGCAGGGCAAATTTAAAAAGGATGGAAGAAAGTCAAAAGGAGATCGATATTCTGACAGGAAAGGTAAACAGAAGAAAGTTGATCTCTCTAAGATTAAATGTTTCAATTGTGACAAGATGGGTCACTATGCAACTGAATGCAAGAAACCCAAAGTTGGAAAATCAACTGGAAAGGCGCTTGTCATGTCAAACAAAGGATGGATGGATTCTTCTGATTCTGAAGAAGAAGAAGAAGAAACAAACTATGCATTGATGGCTGAAATTGAAGAAGCATCTGATAAGGTACCTAAAACTGCCTATGCTTTTGATACTGATAACATGTGTGAATTAAAGTCTTTCCTCAGAAATCTGCATATTAGCTATAATAATCAATCTAAGGAGAACATCAGAATTTTAAAGGAGTCAGCTGATTTAAAGGAAAGAAATGAGTATTTAGAAACTGAGTTGGTCATTCTAAAAAATACTCAAAACTTGTGTGAGAAACTTAAAGGGATAGAAATAGAACAGATGTTAAAGATAGAATCTCTAGAAAAAGAGTTAAGGAAAGAACGAGAACAAATAAGAGTGTGGACTCACTCTGGTAAACAGACTCATTTACTTATAAATGATAGAAACTGGAAAGAGTGTCTTGGATATCAGAAGAATAAGGCAAAAGAAGATGAAAACATAAGTCTGTCCACTCACATAAAATTTGTTCCTGCTAGTGATATGAAAGTCAACTCTATCTTTGAGAAAGGATCAAGTTCCAATATTGAATTAATCTCTGAAGAAGAAATAGAAATTGTTTCTGATACAGAAATTAACTCAAATACAGAAATTGAATCTACTGCTACTCCTTGTTCAAATGTCAATACTAAAACCTCTGGTAAGATTGATGTTAAAATATGTACTGAGACTGTTCAGAAAAGAATCACAAAAGAAAAGAACTTAGGACATCTCTCCTCTGGTAAGTTAAAGAAAAAAATCAATGCAGTGACTGGTAAGAAAAATGAGAAGATTCCTAAAAGGCATAGGAATGGAAAATTAGGTATAGACAAGTCGAACAACTATAAATATATTCCCAATGCTCCAAGAAAGACATGTCATACCTGTGGAAATACTAATCATCTTGCCATTGATTGCAGGAAGAATAAAAAGAGGAGAGTTGAAATTTCTATTTCTGATGTTAGGAGTAGAAATGTTAATTATAAACCACAGAATCCTTGTTCTCACTGTGGTAGCAAATGGCATTCAGTTTACACATGTACTAGTTATCACAATTTGTACCATGACAATTATGTTCCTTTGCCTAAATTTAATAAAGGTACAAATTTCTGTGATAAATTGAGTTTGTTAACTAGGAATGTGTATGTTAAGAAAGACTCTGTTAAATCAAGTTCAAGTGGAGTTAATTCAATTGAATATGATTTAAGAAAAAAATCCGCTGCAAATCTTAACAAGAAATTGAAAAACAGGACCCAACAAGTGTGGGTTCTTAAAAATTCTAACTGATTGAAATATTGATTGCAGGGCAACAGAAAAAATGTTTTGGTTCTGGATAGTGGATGTTCAGGACATATGACCGGAAATAAGTCCCTGCTGTCAGATTTTGAAAAGAAAGCTGGCCCAAAAGTTTCCTATGGAGATGGCAACATAGGACACACCTTAGGATATGGCAATATTGTGATTGGAAATGTCATCATTCAGAACGTAGCTCTAGTAGAAGGACTGAAGCATAATCTCTTAAGCATCAGTCAAATTACAGATAGAGGTTACCATGTCAATTTTTATGAATCTTATTGTGAAATAACTAGTAAGAAAGATGGAAAAGTGATTCTTACGGGTTATAGACGTGGTAACATATATGAAGCCAACTTACATTCTGCTACTGATGGGAAAATGACGTGTCTTTTGTCAAAGGCATCAGTAGATGAAAGTTGGAACTGGCACAAGAAGCTTTCTCATTTGAATTTCAACAACATCAATGAGTTAGTAAGAAAAGACTTGGTGAGAGGTCTACCAAAAGCAATGTACTCTTCTGATGGACTCTGTGACTCCTGTCAAAAGTCAAAGCAAAAGAGAATCAGCTTCAAAAGTATATCAGAACACTCAATAGACACGGCTTATCACCTGCTACATCTGGATCTATTTGGTCCCGTGAATGTGATGTCTATCAACAAGAAAAGATACACTCTAGTAATTGTTGATGAATATACAAGGTTCACATGGGTATACTTTCTACATAAAAAAAGTGAAACACCAGAGATTCTGATAGAACATGTCAAGTTGCTAGAAAATGAATCAAGTAACAAAGTCAAAGTTCTTCGCAGTGATAATGGAACTGAGTTTAAAAATTCAACAATGGAAGATTTCTGCAAATCAAAAGGAATTGTACAGCAATTCTCTGCTCCTGGTACTCCTCAACAAAACGGAGTAGTCGAAAGGAAAAACAGAACTCTAATTGAAGCAGGAAGAACATTGCTGGCAGAAGCAAAGCTCCCAACTTACTTTTGGGCAGAGGTTGTTAACACTGCATGCTATACTCAGAACTGTACTCTGATCACAAGACATGGCAAGACTCCATATCAGATGATTAAAGGGAAGAAACCAAGCCTGAAACACTTGCATGTGTTTGGGTGCAAATGCTTCATTTTACGGCGTCACCCAGAAAAGCTTGGAAAATTTGAAGCAAAAGCAGATGAAGGAATTTTCATTGGATATCCTGACACAACAAAAGCTTTCAAGGTATATAATCTGAGAACTAAGATTGTGAATGTCTCAGTAAATGTATCGTTTGATGACAGGAGAATCACTGGGATTAATGAAGATACTCATGAGGAATTGATTTTTGGAGATGAACTAGAAGCTGAAATCAGTAGTGATGACATTGAGGGGGAGCCTAATGATAATACTACAAATAATGAACCTCTTGAAAACAACTCTTCTACAGATACTGATAGAAGTACTGATAACAGCACTGATGCCAGTACTGACAGTACATCAAGTGACAGCCATCAGAGTAATTCTGATTCAAATGGATCTTTTCCAGACACTGATGCAGGGGGAGCTTCGCATACAACTCAAGGTAGTTCTTTTGAGGAAGACATGGATGCAGGGGGAGCATCAAGTTCAAGAACCATGTTCCCATCAGCAAGAAAATGGACACAAGCGCATCCTCCTGATCTCATTATTGGAGATCCTGATGTTGGTGTTCAAACAAGAAATGCAACTCAGAATGAGTGTCTATTTCACAATTTTCTCTCACAGGAAGAACCAAAGAAAATTGAAGATGCCTTGAAAGATGCTGACTGGGTAACTGCGATGCAAGAAGAACTAAATGAGTTTGAAAGAAATGAAGTCTGGCAACTTGTTCCACGACCCAAAAATAGATCTATTGTGGGCACTAAATGGGTGTTCAGAAACAAAACTGATTCTGATGGAATAATTACAAGAAACAAGGCCAGACTTGTAGCAAAAGGGTATTCTCAGCAAGAAGGCATTGATTATGATGAAACATTTGCTCCAGTTGCCAGATTGGAGGCCATCAGAATATTTCTAGCATATGCTGCTCATATGAAATTCAAGGTCTTTCAGATGGATGTTAAGAGTGCCTTCTTAAATGGAGAATTGGAGGAAGAAGTTTATGTTGAACAACCTCCAGGCTTTATTGATCCTAAATATCCAGATCATGTGTATAGACTAGATAAAGCTCTGTATGGACTCAAGCAAGCTCCACGGGCCTGGTATGAAACACTTACTCAGTTTCTTCTTGATAGTGGATTCACACGAGGCACTATTGATAAAACCTTGTTCTACATTCAAAAAGGCAAAGACTTGCTCCTAGTTCAAATATATGTTGATGACATAATTTTTGGATCTACTAATGCTACAATGTGTCAGAAGTTTGATAAGTTAATGCAGTCTAGATATCATATGAGTATGATGGGAGAAATGAGCTATTTTCTGGGATTGCAAGTAAAGCAAACTGATGAAGGGATTTTTATCAATCAATCCAAGTACACCAGAAATTTGCTCAAGAAATTCAACATGCAAGACAGTACTCCTGCTAGCACTCCCATGGCTACTGCCACTAAGCTTGACTCTAAGGAAGGAATTGAAGTGGATATCACAAGCTATAGAGGAATGATTGGTTCTCTCCTCTATCTCACTGCCAGTAGACCTGACATAATGTTTACAACTTGTCTCTGCGCCAGATTTCAGTCTCAACCACGAGAACCGCATCTGATAGCTGTAAAGAGGATATTTCGATACCTAAAAGGGACACCAAATCTTGGTTTATGGTATCCCAGAGCATCAGACTTCACACTTATAGGATACTCTGATGCTGATTTTGCTGGCTGTAAGATTGACAGGAAGAGCACCTCTGGTAGCTGTCAATTTTTAGGTGGTCGACTGGTTTCATGGTTCAGCAAGAAGCAGAAGTCTATTTCTACTTCGACAGCAGAAGCTGAATACATAGCTGCGGGAAGCTGCTGTGCTCAGATTTTATGGATGAAAAATCAACTGCTGGATTACGGTTTGCACTTTTCTAAAATTCCTATTTATTGTGATAATCAAAGTGCTATTGCAATGACAGGAAATCCAGTTCAACACTCGCTTACAAAACATATCAGTATCAGGTATCACTTTATTCGTGAACATGTAATGGAAGGAACGATTGAACTTCATTTCGTTCCCACAGATCAACAACTGGCTGATATATTCACAAAGCCTCTGGCAGAGGCAGTCTTTACTAGACTCGTGAATGAACTTGGAATGATTACAAGCGAGTAACTCCTGATACTTGATACTGATTGTTGCTACTGATGGTTGATACTGATACCATTACTGATAAGGAGTATTTGTGCTAAGTACTGATGGTGACTAGTGGCACTGATGAGTATGTTGGTTTATTGTTTAAAGTGATATCATTTCATTCACTTTGCAATTATTATGAGTTACTGATGACTGTAGTTCTGATAATTCATTCATGATTATGCATTCATCATAACATTTATACTGATATGTAAAGCAAAACAATGGATCTTTTTCATTAATTGATTCAAACTTTATTTACATTCATACAATCTCATACCCTTGTCTAGCTAATCTCTCTGTTGAACACTAATCACTATGTTTACAAAAGAGATGCCCTATTTAACCAGGATAAGTACTTAATGCTACATCAGAGGCAGAAGAGCT
Organism: Heracleum sosnowskyi; assembly: GCA_030848705.1. NCBI lineage: Eukaryota > Viridiplantae > Streptophyta > Magnoliopsida > Apiales > Apiaceae > Heracleum > Heracleum sosnowskyi. The sequence goes on along the minus strand of CM061236.1, from coordinate 81,120,299 downwards.
AGAACCAGAAGCTATTGTGTTCTATTGCCTCTGATGATAACTACTGGTTCGTTCATCTGGTCATAATACCATCTGGGATTTCCAGGGCTTGACAACCTCCTGATGTTGAATCATCATCATCATTGTAATAACCCGAATTTTTGGAAAAATTTAAAACTTTTCTGATTATGATTAAGTGTATCAGTGAATAGTGATTTGGTGGATGAATAGTGATTTTGAGGGTTAAGAAATTTTTTTCATGCCACCTATGTATGAGACGTAGTGTGGATGTTCCGAAGTCATATTAGTGATCTACGGAGTAAATAAGTGAATGCAAAGACGATCGGAATTCAGAAACTCCAAATTTTATTTTGGATAGTATTTGACTGGGCAGTGAATTATATATTATTATATTCAAGAAATGAGATATTAAAATTGAGGATTTAATATTTTGGAATTTTATTATTTTATTAAAGTCGATTTAAGGATTCGAGTGTTGGGGTGAACAGTGAATAGTTATATTCACTGCGAGAATCGCGTAGAATTTTATTCGCTCTTTTGGAAAATATTTCGAATCATTTCAAGAGGAACAAGGCAACATTTACAGGATTAAATATAGACATGGAAGTAACATGTAACAAGATTAATTCGAGGGATGCAACATTTGGATCATCCAGGTGAAAAGAAACGAATCAGTAAAGCAAACCAGTAAAGTTACTTTATCTCAACCAATGCATGTTTGACAAGTGTCGCAAGGAGAAGACATCAAGGTGATGACTCACCCCTTTTTTTTTACCACAAAAGATCAGCATTCTTATCTATTTATCAAGAAAAAGAAAAGAAAAAGAAAAGAAGAAAAGCAAGAGAGAAGAACTCTCTCTCCCCAGATTTTCGGCCAGCAGAAACAGAGCCCAAAGAAAAATCCATAACTCCATTTCTATCCATCCTTAAATCACCAAATTTTAACCATAGCTTCGCCACTCCATGGGTAACATTCGCTCAAATTTTCATGGTCAACAAAGGAGTATAGCCTACTCAAATAGCTTCCCCAAGTTGGAGAACCCCAAACTGTCCAGTTTCTGTCCAGCGGGAAGATGGGACTCAAAACCCTAGCTAGGAAGCTTTAAATTTGGCGATCTATAGCTCAAAAGAAAGCTTATGAAGAGTACAAGGTCTGGTAAAAATCTTAGCACCAAAATCTTGTTTTTCGATTTTATATGGATTTTACAAAGTGATGATGAATAGTAACTCCGAAAGTTGTTAACTTGTTTTCTTGATTGAATCTTAAGGTTTAAGCTTTGTAAGGAGTATATAAGGCTTGATGAGTGGTTGTGGCCACTGGTTAGTGTTGGTAGAGCATCAAGGTGTTGGGTTTTATACTAAACTATTCATTAGTAGTATATAAACATTGTCCATTTTATTGAGAATCTTGATTGCATATTTTTACATTGTCTATTTATTATATATTGTGGATAATTTAGTATCAAATGGGATAACAGAATATTAAATTATCAGTGTCTATATATAATATAAAGGGTTCACAGTTTAAGTGGAATTAGACAAACCACTGGAATAACTGAAGTATTATTTGGGAATAGTTTATCTTGACTATTAAATAATACTTGTATACTTTGTGTATATTGAACAGGATCAAATTTAGAATTGTTCCCTTAAACTGATTAAGAAGGTGAACTAAGATTCTATGTTATTATTAATGCTTAGGTTCTTAATCCGGATATAGTAATTGACACGTGTATATTATTTACATGCTTTGATTTATATATGAAATAATTCTTTTGAATTATATCATTATATTTTGGGTGATGGAATAATATATATGGTGAATATTATTTATTGAAGGAATCCGTGTCCTGATAATATTCGGGTTAATGATGTCCCCTTGAAAGCTCAAAAGGATTTAATTATGTGAAACCCTGCAGGTGGATTTATTCCGGCATAATTAAATAAAGGTAGAGTGGATGATCAAGGATATAAGATGTTAATTAAATGAATTATCAGTAATTTATTTAATTAATGGGCATGCGCTATTTTAAACATGGGGAATTTAATAAGCAAATAATATTGGAACCGAATTAATTAATTAAGTTGCGGTATTAGGAAAGGTAGTGCAAATATTAATTCTTTAGTGGATTGAATTAATATTTAATTACATTGGGCTAGGCCCAGGATGTAATTAAAAGGCCCAACCTAATTATCCATGATCCCTATTGTAGCCCTATATATATTCTTATTCTCTTCTTGCTAGGGTTGGTTAAGAAAAATATTGTAGCCACCTAGGAGCAAGAAGAGAGGTTAACTTGAGAAGACGGAGGCCACACTTCGCTCAAGGGAATTTGGGAATACAATAGAAGAGCGTGGAATCAACCGTTAACAAGGTGATTTTCTTTTCGCACTCCTTAATTGTGTATCATAAAATGTAGTAGAACCCCAAGTCCGTGGTTCCCAACAATTGGTATCAAGAGCCTGGTTATGGGTTCTATGTTTTATGATATGATGTCCATGTCGTAATTAAAATTGGTTATGTATGTATAGTGGTATGCTTGGATAATAATCTTTTGCAGGTTGTTTAGTATCCACTATTATGGCCTCGTTTTATTTTAATTATGTGTTGGGATCCCACGTGGTTTAATCGTGGTTATTTTTTGTTTTGGTTTCCACGTGGTTTATCGTGGTTGTAAATCACGAGGGTTGATCGTGCTAGTTTTGTTTTCTATTATGATTTTGTAATCTTGTAATCATGATTTGTATTCATGTTAGATTATGATCTGATGTAATAGAATAGGTATGTTATGTTGTATGTAACTATTTGATCGACGGAGTTGCAAGAAAACAAAGTTCTTCCGCTGATGCTACAAGATTTCGCCTATGCAACTTCGAACTGTTGTAACTTTTGCATACGGTGTCGGATTTCGATGAGTAATAACTTTTCGGAAAGGGATTTCGATGTTCTACACGATTGAAAAATGACGTTGTCAAAGTTCCATGTGCGTCTGAGCTCGTTTAGACCCTCAAACAGCGAGTTGAAGTTTTCGCAGGATTTTCGGATGAAATTTTTTTTTTTGGCCATAATAGTGGATTTATTTTTTATTTTAATTTTTCTGCTATTTAATTTTAATTATTGCATTAAATAATTATTACGCGTGTTGTTAATTATGTGTGTAATTTTAATTGCATGGTTAACATAAATAGGACGACATGGACATAAATTTTCATTTATTGCTTTAATTAAATGTTTTATGTTATTAAATTATGTGTGTATTTGGAATGCATGTTAGACATAATTATAATGACATAGGCCCCATTTAATTATGTAGAGATGCATGCTATGCTATGTTATGTGTTCTTTGTATTGTTATTTTGATAACATGTGGACCTCGAAGAAATAACATAGGGCGATGCATCTAGATAAAATTACTCATGTTAAAATACTAAGTGGGAGAGGGAATTAATTTGATATTAGATCCCATGGTCATCCATTATTGGTTGTATGTAATTTAACACTAGGACGATTATGAATTGGATATATGTCACCCATCGTGGCATATGATTTATGACGTCTGGGTAGTGTTAAGGATATTACTAGGACAATCTTCTTAAGTTAATCACGAATATTGAAAGGTAAGCTCACCCCATCGTGACATACCAAGTTTCATAGAATTCGAGAAAAAAGTTGGACATTCCTTGATTGATGTTGATAATGGATATTTCTGTCTTAGGGGTTGTGTTCTTAAGCGAGTCCGTCTGTGACTTCACCGAAAACACCTGGGATTTATCCATTGATACATCGAACGGATGGGTCTGACTAAAGGCAACTTAAGATCTAAATAATGGTATACACTTAGCTATGAAAGATAATATATAGTCCACCCTAACGTGGCGTATTATTTAGTAGTAGGACCGAAGTAATATTTAAATTTAAATGGTATATATGTCACCCATCATGACGTACCAGATATTTATGGAATTTAAATATTAGTGCATTAATTTTAATTAATTGTTAGAGGAAACAAATAGGTTTTAAGATATATGCAATTTTCTGATTAAGTGTTATATGCATGATTCTCAGGATAGAATGGGCTTTAATCCACTTTTCACCATACTTAAGGATAACAAACTTACCGGACCTAACTATATTGAATGGAAACGCAATTTGGACATAGTGTTGACTGCTGAAGAGTTTAAATTTTGTACTATTGAACCCAAACCGGAACAGCCTGCTGCCGATGCTCCGGATGAGGAAAAAGAGTATTTTAAGAAGTGGACTAAGGCATATGAGATGTCGCGATGTTACATTCTGGCAGCCATGTCGGGTGTTTTGCAACATCAGCATCAGGCCATGACCACTGCTGCAGATATGCTCTATAACCTCAAGGAGCTTTTCGGAGATCAGAATAGGGCTGCTAGGCAAGTAACAATGAAGTCTCTAATGAACACTCAGATGGCTGAAAAAACACCTGTAAGGGACCATGTTCTTCTGATGATGTCTCATATAAATGAACTAGAGGTCCTTGGTGCTGATATTGATGCGGAAACGCAGGTCGATATCATACTTATGAGTTTGCCCAAAAGCTTTGAGCCGTTTCGCTTGAATTACAACATGAACAAGAAGTTGTATAGTCTTGCAGAACTTCTGACAGAGCTTCAGGCAGCGGAATCATTATTTCAGCAGCATGTTCAGGTAAATGTGGCTGAGAAAGTTTCTTCTTCAAAACCGAAAGGAAAGAAGAAGAAGAAGGTTCAGACACAGAAAGTTGTGAAACCATTGGGAGTTCAGAATTCAGTGAAGAAGCCTAAGGGCAAGTGCTTCAAGTGCAAGCAGTCGGGTCACTGGAAAAAGGATTGTCCTCTTTCTAAGAAGAACAATGCTGGTATGTCTCTTTCTCTTGTTACGGAAACATATATAGCGGCTATGTGTACGAGCACTTGGTGTGTAGACACAGGAGCCACTGATCATGTTTGTAATTCCATGCAGGGGTTCCAGAAAACCAGGCTGCTTAGAGATGGCGAGATATATGTGTTCATGGGAGATGCTACGAAAGTAGCAGTGGTTGCAGTTGGAGTTATTTCTTTATCTTTTGGTTATGATAGGATTTTGGTTTTGAATAATTGTGTTTATGTACCTTCATTTAGAAGGAATTTAATTTCGGTTTCTAAACTTGCTATGGATGGTTATAATGTTTGTTTGGATCATAATGTTTCCATTATGATGAATAAACGAGTTATATGTTCTGGTACATTGCAAGACAATTTATATATTATTGATCCTATAGTACCAATGCTGCAACCAAGTGAAATTAATAATACATTTTCTACCTCTAGTAAAAGAAAGGAACCTTCTGGATTGAACCAAACATATCTTTGGCACTTGAGATTAGGTCATATTAACTTGAGGAGGATTCAAAGATTGGTAGTAGATGGGCCTTTAGGCTCGTTGGCAGTGGAGCCATTTCCAGTCTGTGAATCTTGCTTGGAAGGAAAAATGACCAGTAGACCTTTTAAGGCAAAAGGAAATAGAGCCAAAAATGTGTTAGAATTGGTTCATACTGATTTATGTGGACGTATGAATATCCAAGCGAGAGGTGGGTATGAATATTTTGTCACTTTCATTGATGATTATTCGAGATATGGATACATTTATCTATTGCACCGCAAGTCTGAGTGCTTTGAAAAATTCAAAGAGTACAAAGCAAGTGCGGAGAAGCGACATTCAGGAAAATGTATCAAGTCACTACGATCAGATCATGGGGGCGAATACCTGCTTGGAGAATTTAGGGAATATTTATTAGAACATGGGATTTCATCCCAGTTGACTGCACCTGGCACACCTCAGCAGAATGGTGTAGCAGAAAGAAGGAACCAGACTCTTTTAGAGAGTGTTAGATCGATGATGAGTTATTCGAATTTACCCAAGTCGTTTTGGGGGCATGCTCTAGAAACAGCGGCTTATCTTCTAAACTTGGTACCTTCTAAGTCAGTTCCAAAAACTCCAAAAGAATTGTGGACTAGTACCAAACCTAGTTTGAAACACATTCGGATTTGGGTTTGTCCAGCACATGTGCTGAACAAGAACGTGACTAAGTTAGATTCTCGTACAGAAGTGAGGCTGTTTGTGGGTTATCCCAAGGGAACAAAAGGGTATTTGTTTTATAGTCCTAAGGATCGGGATATCATTGTAAGCACCAATGCTAGATTCTTAGAAGAAGACTATATAATGAATCACAAACCCATGAGTACTGTTGTTTTAGAGGAAATAGTGGGAGGACAAGATAATTCTAATATGCCACCGGTACAAGTAGAACAACCACAAATAAATGAACAACCCATCACTAATACCACACCAATGCTTCGTCGTAGTGGGAGGGTTGTTAAACAACCTGAGAGGTTCATGTTTTTGGGAGAGTCTTCGGACTTAGTCTCTGGTGAACATGATGAGGATCCCAGGACATACGAAGAAGCAATGCAAGATAAGGATGCAGATCTTTGGCAAAAGGCTATGCAATCTGAGATGGAATCTATGTATTCCAATCAAGTCTGGGATCTCGTGGAACCACCCAATGGTGTAAAACCCATTGGATGCAAGTGGATCTACAAAAGAAAAAGAGGATCTGACAAAAAGGTGAAAGCCTGGAAAGCAAGACTTGTTGCGAAAGGGTATACTCAGAAACAAGGAATTGATTATGAGGAAACCTTTTCTCCGGTAGTCATGCTTAAGTCAATCCGGATTCTTTTATCTATAGCAGCTCATCTCGATTATGAGATTTGGCAAATGGATGTCAAGACAGCTTTCCTAAATGGAAGTCTTGATGAAAACATCCATATGCAGCAGCCAGAGGGATTCATCAAAGAGGGCCAAGAGCATCTAGTGTGTAAGCTTAAGAAGTCCATTTATGGACTGAAACAAGCTTCCAGGGAGTGGAACATTCGTTTTGATCAGGCCGTCCAGTCAAATGGTTATGATCAGAGTCCAAGCGAAGCATGTGTGTATAAGAAAAGTGAAGGAAATGCAGTGGTTTTTCTAGTACTATATGTAGATGACATTTTGCTCATTGGAAACAATGTAGAGATGTTGTCATCTATTAAGGCATGGTTGTTCAAACAATTTGAAATGAAAGACTTAGGTGAAGCCGCATACATTCTTGGGATCAAAGTTATAAGAGATCGCAAGAAAAGAACGTTGGCTTTATCTCAAGAACCGTACATTGATGAGGTATTGGCTCGTTTTAACATGCAGGACTCTAAGAAGGGTAATTTACCTTTTAGACATGGAGTCTCTCTATCAAAGGAGCAGTGTCCTAAGACACCTAAGGAGATAGAGAACATGAAAGCAGTTCCTTATGCTTCAGCATGTGGAAGCTTAATGTATGTTATGTTATGCACGAGACCTGATATTTGCTTTGCCGTAGGCATGGTCAGTAGATATCAGTCCAATCCAGGTCAGGAACATTGGAGTGCAGTAAAAACGATACTTAAGTACCTGCGAAGGACTAAGAAGTATATGTTAATTTACAAGGCTTCAGACTTGTTTCCTGTGGGATATACCGATTCAGATTTCCAGACAGATAGGGATAAGAGGAAGTCAACCTCGGGGTGTGTTTTTACTTTAGTAGGTGGAGCTGTAATATGGAGGAGTGTGAAGCAGAAATGCATCGCAGACTCAACCATGGAAGCTGAATATGTGGCAGCCTCTGAGGCAGCCAAGGAGGCTATATGGTTCCGGAATTTCCTGCTGGATTTGAATGTAGTTCCTAATTTGCCACGGCAAATCATAATTTATTGTGATAATACTGGTGCTGTTGCAAATACAAAGGAACCACGAGAACATAAAGCAGCAAAACACATTGAGCGTAAGTATCACCTCATACGACAGTTCGTTAAGCGAGGAGATATTATTGTGACTGATATAGCATCAAAGGACAACCGGGCTGATCCTTTCACGAAGAGTTTACCAGCTAAGGTTTTGGAAGAACACGTGGAGGAGATAGGAGTCAGATGTCTGGTCACGGAATAGTTATTTAAACTGGTAGCGGATTATATTAATAAACACTGATATACTCAAAGAATAGCTTGAGTATAAGTGGGAGATTGTTGGGTTTTATACTAAACTATTCATTAGTAGTATATAAACATTGTCCATTTTATTGAGAATCTTGATTGCATATTTTTACATTGTCTATTTATTATATATTGTGGATAATTTAGTATCAAATGGGATAACAGAAGATTAAATTATCAGTGTCTATATATAATATAAAGGGTTCACAGTTTAAGTGGAATTAGACAAACCACTGGAATAACTGAAGTATTATTTGGGAATAGTTTATCTTGACTATTAAATAATACTTGTATACTTTGTGTATATTGAACAGGATCAAATTTAGAATTGTTCCCTTAAACTGATTAAGAAGGTGAACTAAGATTCTATGTTATTATTAATGCTTAGGTTCTTAATCCGGATATAGTAATTGACACGTGTATATTATTTACATGCTTTGATTTATATATGAAATAATTCTTTTGAATTATATCATTATATTTTGGGTGATGGAATAATATATATGGTGAATATTATTTATTGAAGGAATCCGTGTCCTGATAATATTCGGGTTAATGATGTCCCCTTGAAAGCTCAAAAGGATTTAATTATGTGAAACCCTGCAGGTGGATTTATTCCGGAATAATTAAATAAAGGTAGAGTGGATGATCAAGGATATAAGATGTTAATTAAATGAATTATCAGTAATTTATTTAATTAATGGGCATGCGCTATTTTAAACATGGGGAATTTAATAAGCAAATAATATTGGAACCGAATTAATTAATTAAGTTGCGGTATTAGGAAAGGTAGTGCAAATATTAATTCTTTAGTGGATTGAATTAATATTTAATTACATTGGGCTAGGCCCAGGATGTAATTAAAAGGCCCAACCTAATTATCCATGATCCCTATTGTAGTTCTATATATATTCTTATTCTCTTCTTGCTAGGGTTGGTTAAGAAAAATATTGTAGCCACCTAGGAGCAAGAAGAGAGGTTAACTTGAGAAGACGGAGGCCACACTTCGCTCAAGGGAATTTGGGAATACAATAGAAGAGCGTGGAATCAACCGTTAACAAGGTGATTTTCTTTTCGCACTCCTTAATTGTGTATCATAAAATGTAGTAGAACCCCAAGTCCGTGGTTCCCAACACAAGGAAGGTATACCACTCATCCACCCTTTGATTTATGTTGAGATTTAAGTGAAGTTTCTAGAATAAGCATGATTATGGAATTTGGAGTATGTATGGTTAATTCTTGGTGGATACTTGTTGTTGGTTGATGTTGGTGATATGTTCTTGAAGTATATAAACTGATTCTGTTGTAAAAAGGGTTGTGTTGTTGAATTGATTTGGTTTTAAGAGGTTTTGACATAACAAAAACCGGGAAACGTTACGATTATAGCCGTCGTAATGCCCAAATTTTTACCTACTGATTGGTTCCCTGTTTTTCCTCTGTTAGAGCTCGACCCTTGAATCCTAATGCCCATGATTGTGTAGTTTATGTTATAAGCCTCGTAATGATATGTGGTTCGCCTAATTTGGCCGAACGGTTTAAGAGAAAAGTGAGTTTTAGTAAACGTCGTTCGGAGGAACAACCCTTCTCTGGTCAGTCACTTTGAGGCTATATTTGGACCACTTAGAAGCCATATTAAAATGTGAAACTTTGAGGAATAATACTAGAGACAGTTAGGAAGGCTCACGAAAAAGATTCGGATTAAAAAGATCATATTTCGATTTTATAAAAATGTTTTAGCCGAGGTTGCGCAAGTGAAAACCACTAAGAGCATGACTTAGAAACCGATGTTGCAAATGTTTAAGTATAACTTGGATTCGAGGATGGATTTCGAACCAAACTTGTGATATAATTATTTGACGAATAACATGGACTTAGTGTGACGCTAGAGCGAGCAAGTAATGCCTTGGTTGTGTTTCGCTTACGTGTTTAAGCATTAAGTTATAAGTGGTTTATCGAGGAGATTAACCGTGTGTTTTCGTTTGACTTTGTCTAGATTGTCCGGCATCGTCGCGAACCCTTATCACTTCTCGAGCATCAGGCAAGTTTCTAAAACCATATTTTGAAATATGCATATGATAGATGCATGCAAGTTTTCAAAACCTATATTACTGTTGTTGTGATAATAACTGTTTTCAATTATGATATGCGATTGCGATATATATAAATTGCATACTTGTTTTCGATTTGCTATGTATAGCAATATTTGAGGATTATTGACTTTAAGAATATTATTCATTTTAAGAATATTATTTATTAATATTCATTTGAGGATTATCGACTTACAGAATATCATTTATATTCATTTGAGGATATTGACTTTAAGAATATTATCGTACATATTCATCTGGGGATTATATAATGAATAGTATGTTTGAATATTCATTTGAAAGTTATTTTATTGTTTAATGAATATTACCTTTAAATATTCATTCGAGGATTGATTATTTATTTAATGAATATTACTTTTGGATATTCATTTGAGATTAATTATTTAATGAATATTATTTTCGAATATTCATTTGAAATTCATTAATTAATGAATATTATTTTGAATATTCCTTTGAGGCTTAATTATTTAATGAATATTATTTCAAATATTCGTTTAAGGTTACTTATTTAATAAATATTATTAATTATTTTCAAATCAAAAAGAGGTTCCTAAAACAATGTTTTTCCATTTAAATCTGTCTTTTAAAGGGGATTTAAATGCTCGCTCAACTATCAAAAATATGGGAAACCTGATTTAAGTGACTACTACACTTGTTAAACTCTCAATTCAAAAACTGTCAAGGGACAGATATTTTTCGGAACAATGTAATTGCTGCAGGTCAAATATTGTGTTACCACCTCAACAATCGAGGGGTAAATTCATGGAACAAGTCGATATCCATTAACAGGCATCAGCCTGGGAAATATGAGTGAATTTCCTTTCCAACCAAATACGACTACTTTGTGGAGTTGTATACTCGGGGAAAAAGGGAAAGGAACTTTATGTTTCAGTGTTATGGATTTACTCGAACTTGGAGATATGTAAGGGACTGAGTAGCGCCGGTCCCCTAAGGGAATTACGCGTAGACCGTCGTTCTTCCTTTAGATTATCAGTGCCCGACCGTAGGATAAGTGGAGAGTAACAGAATCGACCATCTATGAACGGGTCTATTCTTCCTGCCTACAACCGATTGGCGGGGAGGTAAGTCGGTGTGAGACTGATTATCTTCCCTTCTACGTAGAAAAACAGCAAGGGGATACAGCTTGCGACTGATCATCGCAGGGGTATCCTCGGCGCCTAACATCTCCATCTACAGTTCACTATTCATGAAAGAGCACATTTGGTGCAAGTTTTCAGAGAAAGAGAAATTATTCCAGTTACTCAGTTTTATGCAAGTTTTCAGAAAAGAAAGTTTATTCCAGTCATTCAGTTCTATGCAAGTTTTCAGAAAGAGAAAGTTTACTCAAGAGTATTCCAGTTTATTTCAGTATATGAGTTTACCAGAAAGAATATGAATTTATGAAAAGGTATATGATTTTCGAAAAAGATATATGAAATCAGATGAGTTTAGAAAATGGATTGGAAATATTTTTACATTGTATTTATTTCCAAATTATGATATGAGGTAAATGTTTGATATGAAAGATGATATTGAATTTTCCTTATAACTTCATCTTTCAAGTATATGTTGATAGTCTCCTTATATTTTATATAGCAGATATTTTACAGAAAGGATATATTGAGTTATCTTGTTATTTCATCTTTTATACTATACTAGAACTTTGTTCATAGTATAAATATTGAAAGTTGCAGAGTATTATGAAATGATATTTGGAATACCACAATGGTACTATTTTTGGAATACATTCCGATAAGAAAATAATTTCAGTATTGAGATATTTTGACAAATTATTGTCTTATACCCGCTTTATTTCTGGGTTGAATAAAAAGGCAGAATTATGCCATACTTTCATTACCTTGCTGAGCTATCGCTCACTCTTGCTAATATTTTATATATATTATATAGCAGCGAAGCAGGATGCCTATGGGACGGCACATACCTCGCAAGGCGTTTCCATAAACAGTTTCTAGCAGTGATCCCGGGAGTAGTACGAACCAATCGAATCAGGCTACGACTTTGGTATTCAACTTATGTATAGACATGAATGGTATTAGAGGATTGTGAGCATTAGAAGGCTAAGATGGTAATGTAACAATACGTAGAAATTGTATCAGTAGCAGATTCAAAAGACATATGGGTATTGTAATAAAAGTTATTTATTCCGCAGTTGTTGTATTGTGTCGTTTCTGAGACTCTAACCTGTGTGTGTGTGTGAGACATATGTTGTGGGGTCATGAGCAGGTAAATTATGAATGATGTGAGTAATACAGGTAAGGCAAGGAGTACATGGATTGTGACAACCCTAAATCCCTGACCCCGGATTTGGGGCTGTTACAGAGATGGTATCAGAGCATTAGGTTACAGTCCTCAGAAACGATAGGAGATCGAGTCTTACAATACCCTTAAGAATGATAAGAACATCTAGAGCTCAAATTGAGTTCGTAGTCGGGTTAGAGGACATGACCCTGACTGTTTAAGATGAAGCCCGAGAGGGGACTTCTTTTGGGAAACCGTACTTAGGACTTCATGGTTAGTCACCTCGATTCGTATGAGTTATGGATGGATAGGACTCTGAGATACCAGATCCCGAGGCCTTCGAGTAGGCATTTGATGATGCGCTCCTTGAAATGGACGGAGACCCGATAAAGGAGGATCCATAGAAGGATCTAGAGGAAGACCCCATGGTGGGTCAAGGAAAGAATCTTGTAGAGGACGTGTTCATTGATAAAGATGTGGTGTGTTATTTGAGGTCTAATAATAAGACCGGACGAACCTTCAAGGGATAAATAAGTGACGAGACGAGAGTTTAAGGATCGTTCATGATTCATCAAGAAATATGACAAAGAAAATGGAGTAGAGTCTCCAAAGCAGAAGAGGTAGAGGTAGTATAGCCAGTATCAGTGGATTGATTCGACTTGAATGAAACCTGTTACTCGTAGTCGGTTATAGTTGCCCATAAGGAGGCGGCATACGTAAGAACCAAGGTGTTCAGATTTTCACGAACGATTAAGGGTACTTAGTTGCCTAAGAATAGTGAAAGGAATTGCTTTGGCTACGAGGTTTCAATCCCCCACGACCAGCGATTCCACTGGAAATAGTGTCTATTACATCATTGAGGGATTTTATTATCTCAAGGAAAAATTTGGGTATATGTACCATGCAAATGTTATTGTAAGACAAGCACGCTAAGACGGAATCGAGAACGAGATTTACCACCCACAGGAAACCAGGAAGGAATTATGAGGATAGAACAGAAAGGTCGGAAATCAGATCCGAGTATTACTAGTGGGTTCTGATTTCCCTGATTTTGGAAAGAAATTCAGCAAATTTTGGCAAACCTTGTCTTTCTGATTACCAGAGGATGTCACCAAAGAGAGTGGAAATTAGAGCGAACCCTGTGGATTGGATAAGATAGCCGTTATATGGGTTGGTGGACAGACCCTGATTGCTATAATTGATTGTAGAGATAAAATGATGAAGTTGAGATTGGACGGTAAAGGCGAAATATATTTAAGGACCAAGACGGACTGAGAAATTCCGGGATTGACTTAAATGAAAAGGCTATTGTGCCAAAATTGTTAAGCCTATGTAGCACACGGGATTGATATGGGAGAAGGAATATTGGATATAAGGATGATTGAAATAGAGACCGGATTTAAGCCTGTAGATTCTAACGATCTTCCGGAGTACCGCCCAGTCGACATGAGGAATTGTCATTGCTATGGGCGACAACGGTATCGAAGTCTTCTTATAGAACCGAACGCTTACTTGAGATGTTTGTGCCTAGTCGAATAGAATTCCCTGCGATTGCAAAGGTCGATGGTTGAATCCTTAGCGACTATTATGAGTCGGCAATAACGTAAGTATCGAGCACCTTAGGGTGTGCATGGAGAAGAAAAGCTTTGGAATGGAACGATTATCCATTAGAGGAGCCGACATAAAAAGGCATCCGTAGAGACCTTGGTAGTACCCTCCCCATTTGCAAATTATGTGGGGTACCTCCCCAATCTATGATTTATCTTGACCTCTCTCCAGGAAAGAATTCTGATAAAGGGTATATTCCCTCTTCGAAGTTGTTTTATAACACTTGTGCTAAACCATATTCAGTTTCACTTGTGCCAGAGGCTGTCCCGATGCCTACTTTCAGGCTTTCGAAGCCCTGCCAAATGATGTTATTTAAGCTTTCACTTTCCTTCAAATAATGAATGACCCTATGGTGATACCTCACCACTTGATTGTTAAGTACCAGTATCTTTTTGGTTATTCTTTTCTTTGTATTTTCTTTGGAAACCGCACCTTTGGAATCTGTTCAATTTTAATCCAAGGTGTTCCTTTAAGAAATATTGTCGAAAGACGATAATCATTAAATTGATATCGAATTGCTTTCATACTTTTCAACTTCCACCGAGACGAACAACCCTATACTTATAGGGGCTACAAGGACTATCTGTCTGTGTGATAGAAGTCTAATGGGACGCCATCACTTGTAAGTTGTGAAATACAAGAAGGCTAATTACCTTTAGTAATGTCTCAATCAAGGCACGCAACGTTGAGTTCTTATGATCATGTTGATCTCTCGGTAAATTCTCTTACCTCCAATAAGGTTATCTTAAAACTCATAACCTTATGATCACCAGTGAGTGACATTTTCTTTGATATGGGAGCTATCTTTCAAGGCCCCATAATTTCTGTTATGCTTATTGAATTTCAAGGGGAGGCCAACCAGGTCAAATAAGTCAAAATTCTCTGATAGGAATTAGATTCGCAACGAAATCGCCTATGTCAGGAGCGAATCCCTAAAACGAATAGAATGTTAGTGACATATCAATGAAATTGGTTTATTCTCCCAAGGATATTATGATAATGGGAAGTGTGTCAATCGATATATGTGAAAGGAATAGCGATGTGCCGTGAACTCCAGTGACAACGGTGTTAGATAGATGCCCTATAGTGGAATTGAGATTTTGGAGGAGTTGGTTACGAATGTACACTACCTCTGGGTTAGCAAGATAAGTACTGACGATGGAGTCAGAGGGAGCTGATATTGTGACTTGGGAGAGGTGCAGCGTGTGTTATTTTAGAGGAATAATTTTCGGAAATATATGGAGACCCGGATGAAAATGAACGTTAAAGAGTTAAAACAAGAAACCATGACTGTGACCAAGTATGAGGCCAAGTTCTCCGAGTTATCGAGGTTTGTTCCGGAGTTTGTGAACACAGAAGGAAAGAAAGCCAGTAGGCTTCAACCAGGGCTACCTCCAATCAGCAGCCCATTATCAGGACCTTTAAATATCAGGTACCCTTCTATACTATGTAGACAGAGGTAATGTATCGTTGTATATCAAGAAGTTGCATGACAATTAAACCTTAAGGCCGAGCTGCTAAGGGAATAATTACAAGTAGAAATAGTCAATCGAGGGATTTTCCCATAGGACTGGTACATCTAGGTTGTGAACTAGAAATATGAGGTCGCCACTTTTGAGAGACCTGATTCCTTTCAAGTTGGGAGAAGTTGATATTATAATAAGGATGGGTTGGTTGACACCCAATGGAGCCAATTGATTGCAAAGAAAAAGAGTAATAAATAAAGGATGGAGACAGATTCAGAATTTCTTGAGTGTAGTTCAGACTAAGAAACTATTACGTCAGAAATATGAGGCTTAATTAGCTCTTATGGTTGACGCCAAGAAAAGAGATACCAAGTATAAAGGGAACTACAATGGTTTTGGGAGATTGTACAAGATTTTAATGAGCTACCAGATATCGATTTGGATGACATGAGAATGAATACTGAGTATTCAGGGTATAGTGGGAATGAAAGGGTTAGTGACTCAGTTACCAGAATTGTTGGGCAAGGATATGATAAGACCCAGTGTACCACCATGGAGAGCCGGTGTTGTTGTAAGAGAGAAAGATTTTAGCACAAGATTATATATCGAACCTCGAGAGTTGTATGAGTTCGACATGGAGAATAGGTACCCTTGTAAATGATTGTTTGATCAGCGGAAGAACGCTGTGTATTTCCAATTTATTTAAGAACTGGGTATCACCAGTTGGAAGTTAAATCCGAGGATATACCCGAGACTGCGATTCGTACTTGGAATAGACACTTCGAGTTTCAGCAAGGTTATTTTTGGGTTGACTAATGCACCCACAAATTTTGTGGAATGTAATGAATTGGCTTTGAGTTACCCGTGATAATAGATAGCATGAGATGGAGAAATGGCTAGAATTGACCTAGGATTATGACTGTAAGATACACTACCATCCGGGGAAGGCCAATGTGGTGGCCGATACCCTTAATTAAAATGAGACAGAGATGGATTCCGAATGATCGGGAATTAAAGGATGGGATTTTACACAAAACCCAAGCTAGTCCAACCAACTAGAAAGACAAAAGATTTCACCAACAAGCGGCTAGTGACAACCAAGACAGACAGAGAAAGTATGCGGACTAAGCCCGCGAGCATAGAGATAGTACTGCTATTGATAAGCTAAATGGCATGTTGATGGATGACAAGCAAGTTTATGATTGGTGTATTTTCTGTACAAACAAGATAGAGAATATGAGATTAGAGATTCGTGGTGCTAAAAGATATCCTTGTGGAAGGAATTAATGAGATTTGGAAAGAAAGGGAAGTTGAGCCCGAGATTCATTGGGCCATCTGAGATTTTAAAACGCGTCAGAAAGGTGGCCTACGAGCCAGCCTTACCCCCCAAACTTGTAGAATGGTCATAACGGGGTTCATGTGTCAATGCTACGTCAGTATACTATAGATGCCCGACATATGTAGAGTACGAGCAGGTAGATATACAACCCGGTCTGACTTACAAAGAACAACCTGTGGAAATCACGGATAGAAAAGAGCAAGTGTTAAGTGACGAGGTTGCCAAGCTAGTGAGAGGTTTGTGGAAAATCAAGAGGTGGAAGAATCCATCTGGGAGTTAGAAAGTGCAATGGAAGAGAAGTACCCCAGTTACTCCTAAGTTTATTCCGGGACGGAATCCTTTTAAGGAGGGGAGAATGTAATAACCCGAATTTTTGGAAAATTTTAAAACTTTTCTGATTATGATTAAGTGTATCAGTGAATAGTGATTTGGTGGATGAATAGTGATTTTGAGGGTTAAGAAAATTTTTTCATGCCACCTATGTATGAGACGTAGTGTGGATGTTCCGAAGTCATATTAGTGATCTACGGAGTAAATAAGTGAATGCAAAGACGATCGGAATTCAGAAACTCCAAATTTTATTTTGGATAGTATTTGACCGGGCAGTGAATTATATATTATTATATTCAAGAAATGAGATATTAAAATTGAGGATTTGAGGATTTAATATTTTGGAATTTTATTATTTTATTAAAGTCGATTTAAGGATTCGAGTGTTGGGGTGAACAGTGAATAGTTATATTCACTGCGAGAATCGCGTAGAATTTTATTCGCTCTTTTGGAAAATATTTCGAATCATTTCAAGAGGAACAAGGCAACATTTACAGGATTAAATATAGACATGGAAGTAACATGTAACAAGATTAATTCGAGGGATGCAACATTTGGATCATCCAGGTGAAAAGAAACGAATCAGTAAAGCAAACCAGTAAAGTTACTTTATCTCAACCAATGCATGTTTGACAAGTGTCGCAAGGAGAAGACATCAAGGTGATGACTCACCCCTTTTTTTTAACCACAAAAGATCAGCATTCTTATCTATTTATCAAGAAAAAGAAAAGAAAAAGAAAAGAAGAAAAGCAAGAGAGAAGAACTCTCTCTCCCCAGATTTTCGGCCAGCAGAAACAGAGCCCAAAGAAAAATCCATAACTCCATTTCTATCCATCCTTAAATCACCAAATTTTAACCATAACTTCTCCACTCCATGGGTAACATTCGCTCAAATTTGCATGGCCAACAAAGGAGTATAGCCTAGTCAAATCGCTTCCCCAAGTTGGAGAACCCCAAACTGTCCAGTTTCTGTCCAGCGGGAAGATGGGACTCAAAACCCTAGCTAGGAAGCTTTAAATTTGGCGATCTATAGTTCAAAAGAAATCTTATGAAGAGTACAAGGTCTGGTAAAAATCTTAGCACCAAACTCTTGTTTTTCGATTTTATATGGATTTTACAAAGTGATGATGAATAGTAACTCCGAAAGTTGTTAACTTGTTTTCTTGATTGAATCTTAAGGTTTAAGCTTTGTAAGGAGTATATAAGGCTTGTTGAGTGGTTGTGGCCACTGGTTAGTGTTGGTAGAGCATCAAGGAAGGTATACCACTCATCCACCCTTTGATTTATGTTGAGATTTAAGTGAAGTTTCTAGAATAAGCATGATTATGGAATTTGGAGTATGTATGGTTAATTCTTGGTGGATACTTGTTGTTGGTTGATGTTGGTGATATGTTCTTGAAGTATATAAACTGATTATGTTGTAAAAAGGGTTGTGTTGTTGAATTGATTTGGTTTTAAGAGGTTTTGACATAACAAAAACCGGGAAACGTTACGATTATAGCCGTCGTAATGCCCAAATTTTTACCTACTGATTGGTTCCCTGTTTTCCTCTGTTAGAGCTCGACCCTTGAATCCTACTGCCCATGATTGTGTAGTTTATGTTATAAGCCTCGTAATGATATGTGGTTCGCCTAATTTGGCCGAACGGTTGAAGAGAAAAGTGAGTTTTAGTAAACGTCGTTCGGAGGAACAACCCTTCTCTGGTCAGTCACTTTGAGGCTATATTTGGACCACATAGAAGCCATATTAAAATGTGAAACTTTGAGGAATAATACTAGAGACAGTTAGGAAGGCTCACGAAAAAGATTCGGATTAAAAAGATCATTTTTCGATTTTATAAAAATGTTTTAGCCGAGGTTGCGCAAGTGAAAACCACTAAGAGCATGACTTAGAAACCGATGTTGCAAATGGTTAAGTATAACTTGGATTCGAGGATGGATTTCGAACCAAACTTGTGATATAATTATTTGACGAATAACATGGACTTAGTGTGACGCTAGAGCGAGCAAGTAATGCCTTGGTTGTGTTTCGCTTACGTGTTTAAGCATTAAGTTATAAGTGGTTTATCGAGGAGATTAACCGTGTGTTTTCGTTTGACTTTGTCTAGATTGTCCGGCATCGTCGCGAACCCTTATCTCTTCTCAAGCATCAGGCAAGTTTTCAAAACCTATATTACTGTTGTTGTGATAATAACTGTTTTCAATTATGATATGCGATTGCGATATATATAAATTGCATACTTGTTTTCGATTTGCTATGTATAGCAATATTTGAGGATTATTGACTTTAAGAATATTATTCATTTTAAGAATATTATTTATTAATATTCATTTGAGGATTATCGACTTACAGAATATCATTTATATTCATTTGAGGATTATTGACTTTAAGAATATTATTTATTAATATTCATTTTAAGAATATTATTTATTAATATTCATTTGAGGATTATCGACTTACAGAATATCATTTATATTCATTTGAGGATATTGACTTTAAGAATATTATCGTACATATTCATCTGGGGATTATATAATGAATAGTATGTTTGAATATTCATTTGAAAGTTATTTAATTGTTTAATGAATATTACTTTTAAATATTCATTCGAGGATTGATTATTTATTTAATGAATATTACTTTTGGATATTCATTTGAGATTAATTATTCAATGAATATTATTTTCGAATATTCATTTGAAATTCATTAATTAATGAATATTATTTTGAATATTCCTTTGAGGCTTAATTATTTAATGAATATTATTTCAAATATTCGTTTAAGGTTACTTATTTAATAAATATTATTAATTATTTTCAAATCAAAAAGAGGTTCCCAAAACAATGTTTTTCCATTTAAATCTGTCTTTTAAAGGGGATTTAAATGCTCGCTCAACTATCAAAAATATGGGAAACCTGATTTAAGTGACTACTACTCTTGTTAAACTCTCAATTCAAAAACTGTCAAGGGACAGATATTTTTCGGAACAATGTAATTGCTGCAGGTCAAATATTGTGTTACCACCTCAACAATCGAGGGGTAAATTCATGGAACAAGTCGATATCCATTAACAGGCATCAGCCTGGGAAATATGAGTGAATTTCCTTTCCAACCAAATACGACTACTTTGTGGAGTTGTATACTTGGGGAAAAAGGGAAAGGAACTTTATGTTTCAGTGTTATGGATTTACTCGAACTTGGAGATATGTAAGGGACTGAGTAGCGCCGGTCCCCTAAGGGAATTACGCGTAGACCGTCGTTCTTCCCTTAGATTATCAGTGCCCGACCGTAGGATAAGTGGAGAGTAACAGAATCGACCGTCTATGAACGGGTCTGTTCTTCCTGCCTACAACCGATTGGCGGAGAGGTAAGTCGGTGTGAGACTGATTATCTTCCCTTCTACGTAGAAAAACAGCAGGGGGATACAGCTTGCGACTGATCATCGCAGGGGTATCCTCGGCGCCTAGCATCTCCATCTACAGTTCACTATTCATGAAAGAGCACATTTGGTGCAAGTTTTCAGAGAAAGAGAAATTATTCCAGTTACTCAGTTTTATGCAAGTTTTCAGAAAAGAAAGTTTATTCCAGTCATTCAGTTCTATGCAAGTTTTCAGAAAGAGAAAGTTTACTCAAGAGTATTCCAGTTTATTTCAGTATATGAGTTTACCAGAAAGAATATGAATTTATGAAAAGGTATATGATTTTCGAAAAAGATATATGAAATCAGATGAGTTTAGAAAATGGATTGGAAATATTTTTACATTGTATTTATTTCCAAATTATGATATGAGGTAAATGTTTGATATGAAAGATGATATTGAATTTTCCTTATAACTTCATCTTTCAAGTATATGTTGATAGTCTGCTTATATTTTATATAGCAGATATTTTACAGAAAGGATATATTGAGTTATCTTGTTATTTCATCTTTTATACTATACTAGAACTTTGTTCATAGTATAAATATTGAAAGTTGCAGAGTATTATGAAATGATATTTGGAATACCACAATGGTACTATTTTTGGAATACATTCCGATAAGAAAATAATTTCAGTATTGAGATATTTTGACAAATTATTGTCTTATACCCGCTTTATTTCTGGGTTGAATAAAAAGGAAGAATTATGCCATACTTTCATTACCTTGCTGAGCTATCGCTCACTCTTGCTATTATTTTATATATATTATATAGCAGCGAAGCAGGATGCCTATGGGACGTCACATACCTCGCAAGGCGTTTCCATAAACAGTTTCTAGCAGTGATCCCGGGAGTAGTACGAACCAATCGAATCAGGCTACGGCTTTGGTATTCAACTTATGTATAGACATGAATGGTATTAGAGGATTGTGAGCATTAGAAGGCTAAGCTGGTAATGTAACAATACGTAGAAATTGTATCAGTAGCAGATTCAAAAGACATTTGGGTATTGTAATAAAAGTTATTTATTCCGCAGTTGTTGTATTGTGTCGTTTATGCGACTCTAACCTGTGTGTGTGTGTGTGAGACATATGTTGTGGGGTCATGAGCAGGTAAATTATGAATGATGTGAGTAATACAGGTAAGGCAAGGAGTACATGGATTGTGACAACCCTAAATCCCTGACCCCGGATTTGGGGCTGTTACAGAGATGGTATCAGAGTATTAGGTTACAGTCCTCAGAAACGATAGGAGATCGAGTCTTACAATACCCTTAAGAATGATAAGAACATCTAGAGCTCAAATTGAGTTCGTAGTCGGGTTAGAGGACATGACCCTGACTGTTTAAGATGAAGCCCGAGAGGGGACTTCTTTTGGGAAACCGTACTTAGGACTTCATGGTTAGTCACCTCGATTCGTATGAGTTATGGATGGATAGGACTCTGAGATACCAGATCCCGAGGCCTTCGAGTAGGCATTTGATGATGCGCTCCTTGAAATGGATGGAGACCCGATAAAGGAGGATCCATAGAAGGATCTAGAGGAAGACCCCATGGTGGGTCAAGGAAAGAATCTTGTAGAGGACGTGTTCATTGATAAAGATGTGGTGTGTTATTTGAGGTCTAATAATAAGACCGGACGAACCTTCAAGGGATAAATAAGTGACGAGACGAGAGTTTAAGGATCGTTCATGATTCATCAAGAAATATGACAAAGAAAATGGAGTAGAGTCTCCAAAGCAGAAGAGGTAGAGGTAGTATAGCCAGTATCAGTGGATTGATTCGACTTGAACGAAACCTGTTACTCGTAGTCGGTTATAGTTGCCCATAAGGAGGCGGCATACGTAAGAACCAAGGTGTTCAGATTTTCACGAACGATTAAGGGTACTTAGTTGCCTAAGAATAGTGAAAGGAATTGCTTTGGCTACGAGGTTTCAATCCCCCATGACCAGCGATTCCACTGGAAATAGTGTCTATTACATCATTGAGGGATTTTATTATCTCAAGGAAAAATTTGGGTATATGTACCATGCAAATGTTATTGTAAGACAAGCACGCTAAGACGGAATCGAGAACGAGATTTACCACCCTCAGGAAACCAGGAAGGAATTATGAGGATAGAACAGAAAGGTCGGAAATCAGATCCGAGTATTACTAGTGGGTTCTGATTTCCCTGATTTTGGAAAGAAATTCAGCAAATTTTGGCAAACCTTGTCTTTCTGATTACCAGAGGATGTCACCAAAGAGAGTGGAAATTAGAGCGAACCCTGTGGATTGGATAAGATAGCCGTTATATGGGTTGGTGGACAGACCCTGATTGCTATAATTGATTGTAGAGATAAAATGATGAAGTTGAGATTGGACGGTAAAGGCGAAATATATTTAAGGACCAAGACGGACTGAGAAATTCCGGGATTGACTTAAATGAAAAGGCTATTGTGCCAAAAGTGTTAAGCCTATGTAGCACACGGGATTGATATGGGAGAAGGAATATTGGATATAAGGATGATTGAAATAGAGACCGGATTTAAGCCTGTAGATTCTAACGATCTTCCGGAGTACCGCCCAGTCGACATGAGGAATTGTCATTGCTATGGGCGACAACGGTATCGAAGTCTTCTTATAGAACCGAACGCTTACTTGAGATGTTTGTGCCTAGTCGAATAGAATTCCCTGCGATTGCAAAGGTCGATGGTTGAATCCTTAGCGACTATTATGAGTCGGCAATAACGTAAGTATCGAGCACCTTAGGGTGTGCATGGAGAAGAAAAGCTTTGGAATGGAACGATTATCCATTAGAGGAGCCGACATAAAAAGGCATCCGTAGAGACCTTGGTAGTACCCTCCCCATTTGCAAATTATGTGGGGTACCTCCCCAATCTATGATTTATCTTGACCTCTCTCCAGGAAAGAATTCTGATAAAGGGTATATTCCCTCTTCGAAGTTGTTTTATAACACTTGTGCTAAACCATATTCAGTTTCACTTGTGCCAGAGGCTGTCCCGATGCCTACTTTCAGGCTTTCGAAGCCCTGCCAAATGATGTTATTTAAGCTTTCACTTTCCTTCAAATAATGAATGACCCTATGGTGATACCTCACCACTTGATTGTTAAGTACCAGTATCTTTTTGGTTATTCTTTTCTTTGTATTTTCTTTGGAAACCGCACCTTTGGAATCTGTTCAATTTTAATCCAAGGTGTTCCTTTAAGAAATATTGTCGAAAGACGATAATCATTAAATTGATATCGAATTGCTTTCATACTTTTCAACTTCCACCGAGACGAACAACCCTATACTTATAGGGGCTACAAGGACTATCTGTCTGTGTGATAGAAGTCTGATGGGACGCCATCACTTGTAAGTTGTGAAATACAAGAAGGCTAATTACCTTTAGTAATGTCTCAATCGAGGCACGCAACGTTGAGTTCTTATGATCATGTTGATCTCTCGGTAAATTCTCTTACCTCCAATAAGGTTACCTTAAAAATCATAACCTTATGATCACCAGTGAGTGACATTTTCTTTGATATGGGAGCTATCTTTCAAGGCCCCATAATTTCTGTTATCCTTATTGAATTTCAAGGGGAGGCCAACCAGGTCAAATAAGTCAAAATTCTCTGATAGGAATTAGATTCGCAACGAAATCGCCTATGTCAGGAGCGAATCCCTAAAACGAATAGAATGTTAGTGACATATCAATGAAATTGGTTTATTCTCCCAAGGATATTATGATAATGGGAAGTGTGTCAATCGATATATGTGAAAGGAATAGCGATGTGCCGTGAACTCCAGTGACAACGGTGTTAGATAGATGCCCTATAGTGGAATTGAGATTTTGGAGGAGTTGGTTACGAATGTACACTACCTCTGGGTTAGCAAGATAAGTACTGACGATGGAGTCAGAGGGAGCTGATATTGTGACTTGGGAGAGGTGCAGCGTGTGTTATTTTAGAGGAATAATTTTCGGAAATATATGGAGACCCGGATGAAAATGAACGTTAAAGAGTTAAAACAAGAAACCATGACTGTGACCAAGTATGAGGCCAAGTTCTCCGAGTTATCGAGGTTTGTTCCGGAGTTTGTGAACACAGAAGGAAAGAAAGCCAGTAGGCTTCAACCAGGGCTACCTCCAATCAGCAGCCCATTATCAGGACCTTTAAATAGCAGGTACCCTTCTATACTATGTAGATAGAGCTAATGTATCGTTGTATATCAAGAAGTTGCATGACAATTAAACCTTAAGGCCGAGCTGCTAAGGGAATAATTACAAGTAGAAATAGTCAATCGAGGGATTTTCCCATAGGACTGGTACATCTAGGTTGTGAACTAGAAATATGAGGTCGCCACTTTTGAGAGACCTGATTCCTTTCAAGTTGGGAGAAGTTGATATTATAATAAGGATGGGTTGGTTGACACCCAATGGAGCCAATTGATTGCAAAGAAAAAGAGTAATAAATAAAGGATGGAGACAGATTCAGAATTTCTTGAGTGTAGTTCAGACTAAGAAACTATTACGTCAGAAATATGAGGCTTAATTAGCTCTTATGGTTGACGCCAAGAAAAGAGATACCAAGTATAAAGGGAACTACAATGGTTTTGGGAGATTGTACAAGGTTTTAATGAGCTACCAGATATCGATTTGGATGACATGAGAATGAATACTGAGTATTCAAGGTATAGCGGGAATGAAAGGGTTAGTGACTCAGTTACAAGAATTGTTGGGCAAGGATATGATAAGACCCAGTGTACCACCATGGAGAGCCGGTGTTGTTGTAAGAGAGAAAGATTTTAGCACAAGATTATATATCGAACCTCGAGAGTTGTATGAGTTCGACATGGAGAATAGGTACCCTTGTAAATGATTGTTTGATCAGCGGAAGAACGCTGTGTATTTCCAATTTATTTAAGAACTGGGTATCACCAGTTGGAAGTTAAATCCGAGGATATACCCGAGACTGCGATTCGTACTTGGAATAGACACTTCGAGTTTCAGCAAGGTTATTTTTGGGTTGACTAATGCACCCACAAATTTTGTGGAATGTAATGAATTGGCTTTGAGTTACCCGTGATAATAGATAGCATGAGATGGAGAAATTGCTAGAATTGACCTAGGATTATGACTGTAAGATACACTACCATCCGGGGAAGGCCAATGTGGTGGCCGATACCCTTAATTAAAATGAGACAGAGATGGATTCCGAATGATCGGGAATTAAAGGATGAGATTTTACACAAAACCCAAGCTAGTCCAACCAACTAGAAAGACAAAAGATTTCACCAACAAGCGGCTAGTGACAACCAAGACAGACAGAGAAAGTATGCGGACTAAGCCCGCGAGCATAGAGATAGTACTGCTATTGATAAGCTAAATGGCATGTTGATGGATGACAAGCAAGTTTATGATTGGTGTATTTTCTGTACAAACAAGATAGAGAATATGAGATTAGAGATTCGTGGTGCTAAAAGATATCCTTGTGGAAGGAATTAATGAGATTTGGAAAGAAAGGGAAGTTGAGCCCGAGATTCATTGGGCCATCTGAGATTTTAAAACGCGTCAGAAAGGTGGCCTACGAGCCAGCCTTACCCCCCAAACTTGTAGAATGGTCATAACGGGGTTCATGTGTCAATGCTACGTCAGTATACTATAGATGCCCGGCATATGTAGAGTACGAGCAGGTAGATATACAACCCGGTCTGACTTACAAAGAACAACCTGTGGAAATCACGGATAGAAAAGAGCAAGTGTTAAGTGACGAGGTTGCCAAGCTAGTGAGAGGTTTGTGGAAAATCAAGAGGTGGAAGAATCCACCTGGGAGTTAGAAAGTGCAATGGAAGAGAAGTACCCCAGTTACTCCTAAGTTGATTCCGGGACGGAATCATTTTAAGGAGGGGAGAATGTAATAACCCGAATTTTTGGAAAATTTTAAAACTTTTCTGATTATGATTAAGTGTATCAGTGAATAGTGATTTGGTGGATGAATAGTGATTTTGAGGGTTAAGAAAATTTTTTCATGCCACCTATGTATGAGACGTAGTGTGGATGTTCCGAAGTCATATTAGTGATCTACGGAGTAAATAAGTGAATGCAAAGACGATCGGAATTCAGAAACTCCAAATTTTATTTTGGATAGTATTTGACCGGGCAGTGAATTATATATTATTATATTCAAGAAATGAGATATTAAAATTGAGGATTTGAGGATTTAATATTTTGGAATTTTATTATTTTATTAAAGTCGATTTAAGGATTCGAGTGTTGGGGTGAACAGTGAATAGTTATATTCACTGCGAGAATCGCGTAGAATTTTATTCGCTCTTTTGGAAAATATTTCGAATCATTTTAAGAGGAACAAGGCAACATTTACAGGATTAAATATAGACATGGAAGTAACATGTAACAAGATTAATTCGAGGGATGCAACATTTGGATCATCCAGGTGAAAAGAAACGAATCAGTAAAGCAAACCAGTAAAGTTACTTTATCTCAACCAATGCATGTTTGACAAGTGTCGCAAGGAGAAGACATCAAGGTGATGACTCACCCCTTTTTTTTAACCACAAAAGATCAGCATTCTTATCTATTTATCAAGAAAAAGAAAAGAAAAAGAAAAGAAGAAAAGCAAGAGAGAAGAACTCTCTCTCCCCAGATTTTCGGCCAGCAGAAACAGAGCCCAAAGAAAAATCCATAACTCCATTTCTATCCATCCTTAAATCACCAAATTTTAACCATAGCTTCTCCACTCCATGGGTAACATTCGCTCAAATCTTCATGGCCAACAAAGGAGTATAGCCTACTCAAATCGCTTCCCCAAGTTGGAGAACCCCAAACTGTCCAGTTTCTGTCCAGCGGGAAGATGGGACTCAAAACCCTAGCTAGGAAGCTTTAAATTTGGCGATCTATAGCTCAAACGAAAGCTTATGAAGAGTACAAGGTCTGGTAAATATCTTAGCACCAAAATCTTGTTTTTCGATTTTATATGGATTTTACAAAGTGATGATAAATAGTAACTCCGAAAGTTGTTAACTTGTTTTCTTGATTGAATCTTAAGGTTTAAGCTTTGTAAGGAGTATATAAGGCTTGTTGAGTGGTTGTGGCCACTGGTTAGTGTTGGTAGAGCATCAAGGAAGGTATACCACTCATCCACCCTTTGATTTATTTTGAGATTTAAGTGAAGTTTCTAGAATAAGCATGATTATGGAATTTGGAGTATGTATGGTTAATTCTTGGTGGATACTTGTTGTTGGTTGATGTTGGTGATATGTTCTTGAAGTATATAAACTGATTATGTTGTAAAAAGGGTTGTGTTGTTGAATTGATTTGGTTTTAAGAGGTTTTGACATAACAAAAACCGGGAAACGTTACGATTATAGCCGTCGTAATGCCCAAATTTTTACCTACTGATTGGTTCCCTGTTTTTCCTCTGTTAGAGCTCGACCCTTGAATCCTACTGCCCATGATTGTGTAGTTTATGTTATAAGCCTCGTAATGATATGTGGTTCGCCTAATTTGGCCGAACGGTTTAAGAGAAAAATGAGTTTTAGTAAACGTCGTTCGGAGGAACAACCCTTCTCTGGTCAGTCACTTTGAGGCTATATTTGGACCACTTAGAAGCCATATTAAAATGTGAAACTTTGAGGAATAATACTAGAGACAGTTAGGAAGGCTTACGAAAACGATTCGGATTAAAAAGATCATTTTTCGATTTTATAAAAATGTTTTAGCCGAGGTTGCGCAAGTGAAAACCACTAAGAGCATGACTTAGAAACTGATGTTGCAAATGGTTAAGTATAACTTGGATTCGAGGATGGATTTCGAACCAAACTTGTGATATAAGTATTTGACGAATAACATGGACTTAGTGTGACGCTAGAGCGAGCAAGTAATGCCTTGGTTGTGTTTCGCTTACGTGTTTAAGCATTAAGTTATAAGTGGTTTATCGAGGAGATTAACCGTGTGTTTTCGTTTGACTTTGTCTAGATTGTCCGGCATCGTCGCGAACCCTTATCACTTCTCGAGCATCAGGCAAGTTTCTAAAACCATATTTTGAAATATGCATATGATAGATGCATGCAAGTTTTCAAAACCTATATTACTGTTGTTGTGATAATAACTGTTTTCAATTATGATATGCGATTGCGATATATATAAATTGCATACTTGTTTTCGATTTGCTATGTATAGCAATATTTGAGGATTATTGACTTTAAGAATATTATTCATTTTAAGAATATTATTTATTAATATTCATTTGAGGATTATCGACTTACAGAATATCATTTATATTCATTTGAGGATTATTGACTTTAAGAATATTATTTATTAATATTCATTTTAAGAATATTATTTATTAATATTCATTTGAGGATTATCGACTTACAGAATATCATTTATATTCATTTGAGGATATTGACTTTAAGAATATTATCGTACATATTCATCTGGGGATTATATAATGAATAGTATGTTTGAATATTCATTTGAAAGTTATTTAATTGTTTAATGAATATTACTTTTAAATATTCATTCGAGGATTGATTATTTATTTAATGAATATTATTTTTGGATATTCATTTGAGATTAATTATTCAATGAATATTATTTTCGAATATTCATTTGAAATTCATTAATTAATGAATATTATTTTGAATATTCCTTTGAGGCTTAATTATTTAATGAATATTATTTCAAATATTCGTTTAAGGTTACTTATTTAATAAATATTATTAATTATTTTCAAATAAAAAAGAGGTTCCCAAAACAATGTTTTTCCATTTAAATCTGTCTTTTAAAGGGGATTTAAATGCTCGCTCAACTATCAAAAATATGGGAAACCTGATTTAAGTGACTACTACTCTTGTTAAACTCTCAATTCAAAAACTGTCAAGGGACAGATATTTTTCGGAACAATGTAATTGCTGCAGGTCAAATATTGTGTTACCACCTCAACAATCGAGGGGTAAATTCATGGAACAAGTCGATATCCATTAACAGGCATCAGCCTGGGAAATATGAGTGAATTTCCTTTCCAACCAAATACGACTACTTTGTGGAGTTGTATACTTGGGGAAAAAGGGAAAGGAACTTTATGTTTCAGTGTTATGGATTTACTCGAACTTGGAGATATGTAAGGGACTGAGTAGCGCCGGTCCCCTAAGGGAATTACGCGTAGACCGTCGTTCTTCCCTTAGATTATCAGTGCCCGACCGTAGGATAAGTGGAGAGTAACAGAATCGACCGTCTATGAACGGGTCTGTTCTTCCTGCCTACAACCGATTGGCGGAGAGGTAAGTCGGTGTGAGACTGATTATCTTCCCTTCTACGTAGAAAAACAGCAGGGGGATACAGCTTGCGACTGATCATCGCAGGGGTATCCTCGGCGCCTAACATCTCCATCTACAGTTCACTATTCATGAAAGAGCACATTTGGTGCAAGTTTTCAGAGAAAGAGAAATTATTCCAGTTACTCAGTTTTATGCAAGTTTTCAGAAAAGAAAGTTTATTCCAGTCATTCAGTTCTATGCAAGTTTTCAGAAAGAGAAAGTTTACTCAAGAGTATTCCAGTTTATTTCAGTATATGAGTTTACCAGAAAGAATATGAATTTATGAAAAGGTATATGATTTTCGAAAAAGATATATGAAATCAGATGAGTTTAGAAAATGGATTGGAAATATTTTTACATTGTATTTATTTCCAAATTATGATATGAGGTAAATGTTTGATATGAAAGATGATATTGAATTTTCCTTATAACTTCATCTTTCAAGTATATGTTGATAGTCTGCTTATATTTTATATAGCAGATATTTTACAGAAAGGATATATTGAGTTATCTTGTTATTTCATCTTTTATACTATACTAGAACTTTGTTCATAGTATAAATATTGAAAGTTGCAGAGTATTATGAAATGATATTTGGAATACCACAATGGTACTATTTTTGGAATACATTCCGATAAGAAAATAATTTCAGTATTGAGATATTTTGACAAATTATTGTCTTATACCCGCTTTATTTCTGGGTTGAATAAAAAGGCAGAATTATGCCATATTTTCATTACCTTGCTGAGCTATCGCTCACTCTTGCTATTATTTTATATATATTATATAGCAGCGAAGCAGGATGCCTATGGGACGGCACATACCTCGCAAGGCGTTTCCATAAACAGTTTCTAGCAGTGATCCCGGGAGTAGTACGAACCAATCGAATCAGGCTACGGCTTTGGTATTCAACTTATGTATAGACATGAATGGTATTAGAGGATTGTGAGCATTAGAAGGCTAAGCTGGTAATGTAACAATACGTAGAAATTGTATCAGTAGCAGATTCAAAAGACATTTGGGTATTGTAATAAAAGTTATTTATTCCGCAGTTGTTGTATTGTGTCGTTTATGAGACTCTAACCTGTGTGTGTGTGTGTGAGACATATGTTGTGGGGTCATGAGCAGGTAAATTATGAATGATGTGAGTAATACAGGTAAGGCAAGGAGTACATGGATTGTGACAACCCTAAATCCCTGACCCCGGATTTGGGGTTGTTACAATCATCCTCTCGAATTCTCTTTCTTGTTTGCAGCTTGCAGGATTCCAAGAAGAGTTCCTCCTCCGAACCCGTCAAGTAGCTCTGATGAAAGAGCATCATACAGATCTCCACAGCTTGATCATCTGCAAGGATGGGCACATCATATGGCCCAGGACGAATGATGTGCACATAGGGATTGGAGATAGGACCTTCAGCTATCTCATCATCAGCAATGAGACCTTCATCATTCAGAAATGATAAAACAAGAAACTCATCAATAATATAGTTTGCTTGTTGACGCCAGTTCATATTCAAGAATTCTTCTACATCCATGAATTCAAAGGTTCCTACCATTTGATGTATGGTATTTTTTTAATATATGAATTGCCTGTTGTTACAATGCTCCAGCTTTTATAGCATCCAACAGGGCACCTGAAAGGTTTTGCTTGGCTCGAAGCTATGGGGATAGTAAAGTGCGGAGTTCCAAGACAGTCATTATTCTTCTGACTGTTGAACTCCTTCGTACTTTGTTATTATGTTTTTGAAATATTAAAATCGATAATTTTATTATTATTGATTTTTTCTCTAACATAGCCAATGAGCGGATATTTTGCGTGCCTTATGTGATGCTAAGTGTTTTCTCGCGTGTCACTTACGCGCTGGTATATACAACCGTTGTGTATAGCCCCCTTATCACACGTCCTTGGAAATCGTGAATACCCATTTTTACACGATATCTGTCCAATAGTCATCATTAGTCTGGTTTTTCGGAGAGATTGTGTTGCTAATTTTTCTCAAAAGATTTGTTTCTTATCCACCTTATTTTCATTGTTGAATATCTATACTATTCTCTCTGTATTTTTTTTCTCAACAATGGCAGCAACTCACTTCCCATCTCCTACAAACAAGAATCTGACTCATAATGGAGTTCTTTTTGTCACCAACAATTACTCTGCTATTCTGGACAAGTCAAAAGCCCCATCTGAATTTCATCTCATTCAGGATTTTTTGGCTTCTAGCTCAATTGGGTTTGCTCTAACAGAACCCAAGGCAATTTCTGCACAGGCAGTGATGCAGATTTGGAGTACTGCAACATATACTCCAGGTACCTCTAATGCTCAGCCTGGTCTTACCTTTTCCTATAGGAATGATCTCTATGAGGTTACTCCCACTACTGTTCAAAGAGCTCTGCACCTGCGTAGCCCTACATCCTTTACTTCTTTCTTTTCGGAGGCGGTGCTTAGGGAGTTTTTCACCAAAATTGGCTATAATGGTGATATGACCAGAATGGGTAGATTGGTCAGAACGAAGCTTCGCCATGAATGGAATTTCTTCTTTGATTCCATAGGTAAGTGCTTCATGAACAAGAGCTCCAACTTTGATGCTCTCACTCAAGCAACTCAAAACATTAGGTACTCTCTAATCTATGGATCTGATTTTAATATAGCTAGTATGCTAATTGATTCCATAGGTAGTAGAATAACTGAGAATCGGGAAACTGTCTACTTTGGTCGTTTTCTGCATTTGATTTTTACATACTTATGCCCTAATGTTGCTTTTCAAGATGATTGCTTGTTGCATGTGTTTCAGAATACTCCTAGATCCTTTCAGGAGTACATGTTAAAGGGAAAACAAATGTTTCAGGGTGATGTAGTATATCCTGAACAGGTCAGGCAACTTCTACGACAGAGATTGCCTACTGTTTATGGCTTAGATCCTCGTACTCTGATTCAGAGGCCTGTTGTTGCTACCCCCTCTGGATCTAACCCAAGTACAAAACCTAAACAGGTTCCTAAACACTCAAATCCCACCTCTGATGGCTCTCAACAGCAATCAGTTGTAAAACACACAAGGTTAGCCAAATCAGTGCGACATTCTCAGTCGTCTGGATCAAGGACCTTGTTACACCCCCCCACTGATTCTCTGGAGAAACAAGGAAGTCAACCAGTTGGTATAGCATCCAAAATTTTAGCCTCACGAAGAAAGCATACAACTGTTGTTGATACTGATACTGATACTGATGATGATGATGTTCCACTGTCATCGATATTCAAAATATCTCCTGAGGCTGTGGCACCTGTTTCATCACCATCTTCCAAAAGACGAAGATTAAGAAAGTCCACTCTCTACTCTCATTTTGACGTTGTTGATGCTCTACACAACTCTTTTCATAACAGTTCTGCTAATGATGCTCCTGTCAGTGTTGCTCCGGACAGTATCCTCTCTTCTGATACCGGACTTGATGACAACGCAAAACCTGTTACTGACACTACTGCCTCTAATGTGCAACCCTTTCTTGATAGTGTGGTTGTATCTGATTCCAGTCCTAATGTATCTCCACAGGCACCAAGAGTTGATATGTCTTATGATCGCATCAAAAGACTGGAAACTGAAGCAAGAAAAGAAATAGCTGAGTCAGCTGGTCAAAAACGGAAGATTTGTTTTGCACGAACCAAGAAAAGGAATGTTAAGGCAAAACCATCAGGAGCTCCAACTATTGATCTGGATACACAAGAACCTGGTTCTCAAAGTGAATCAGCAGTCCACACAGATCAAGTCACACAAGAACCATCTGCTTAAAGGGTGGATGACGACAAGGAGCAGTTCCTGCCTGAAACTGATCAGGACAATTCTATAAGGGTTATTCCATCTTCTGTTTTTGAAGACCAATATCACGGACAGGATACACAAGAACCTTCAGTACACTTTACTGAAGTAGTCCAGGTTGTCCAGGCTCCACAAGAACCTTTCATTCAAAGTATGGAAGCATGCCAGTTTACTGACAGTCAGGCTCTCCTGGTCCAACCATTATTCTCTCGTCCCTTGGACACTGACGACTCAGGTACTGTCACTAACCCTGACTCCGCTATGGTTGTTTACTCTCCTGGTGTCAGGATGACTACTGACAGTCCCTTGACTGAGGGAACCCCTGTCAGTATGACTGCACTCCACTTCTCTCTGCCATCTCTTATTTCTTCGTTTCTGAGTTCTCTGAGCCTTTTTCGTGAGAATGAGAGAAAAGATCTAGAGAAAAACAGAATTTTTGAGTGGCAGTCTCCTGAACTGGCAAAAGGAGAGGTAGAAATGAGTGACAATGCTATGCATTTGTGTAAGGAAAATCTGACTCTCAAAAGTTTAGATACTGTGATGGTGAGCAGTGATGAGATCACTGAAAAAGAAAAGAGAGATCTAGGGGTTACTGATTTTGATGCAGGTACATCAAATACTCCTGCAGCTTCTCAGGATCAGTCTCACAGTTCTCACTCCAGCTCTGATAAGTCTGGTCCTGATGGTGCGTCCACAGACATTCTGACTAGTCACAGACAAGCTCAGTGGGATCATTCTTGGACTGATCCTTCATCTTTTGTTGGTATTACTGGGGCTCATGTTCATTTAGCCACTGCCTTTAAAGAGATTCAAAGTTCGGATCTTCAAGCTCATCTTAAAGGTACTTCTCTCATGCTTAAGGCTATTTTTGAAGAGATTCAAGATGTCAGGACTACGACTGCAAAGAGTATTGCTGATGTTGTGGCTGCAAATACTCAATCTGTTGCTCGCACTTCAAGAGACTTTTCCTGTGTTCATCGAGATCATGTTTCTCTAGAACATCGAGTTGCGACTTTAGAGAAAAAGGCAGAATCTATGGATGCTAAGTTGGATTTACTTCTCTCTGCTTTGGTTCCTGATGCTGGTACTGATGCCAAAAAGGGGGAGAAAGTAGTGTCAACCAAATGCTCTCCGGAGTTGGGTATTCTAAGAAAGGATGATGCTCCTGATGGAGGTTCTAGTCAGAAACAAGTATCTTCTGATGCTGCTGCAAGGACACGAAACAATGTGTCTAATCCAAGTCTAAGTCGACAGTCAACACAAGTCTCTGGATCTAGTTCTCAAAAGCAATCTCATGATATTATAGTGACAACATCTGAGCAGGCAAAGAAGTTTCATCAAACTGTGAATATTGATGGAACAGAATACACTGTGCACTATAAAGATCCCAGACTTGAAGCATTCAATGAACAGCAAGCTAGAAAATTTCTTCAAGAAATGTACCCTGATGAGGATGTAGAAGAGATGGTGGAAGCCCAGAGGATAGAATATGAAATGCTGAATTCACAGAAAGGAATTGTCAGGAGTGAAAGGAAGGGAAACAGGACTAGAGGTAGAGGTCATGGTAGAGGAAGAGGAAGTACTATCAAATCACCTTCAAACTCTCAAAAAGGTATTGTGATCAAAGAAGGATCAAATATTGGTGCAGATATGTCATCTAGATTATCTGTTGTTTCTGCTAAGGAAAAAGGAAAGAAAGTTCTTGAAGGACCGCCTCAAGTGATGATTACTGAACAAAATGTTGAAACTTCATTTCAAGAAGAAGAAGAGGGTGATGATCTTCCATTAGTTCAAAGAAGGAGAAGAAGAAAAGATTCAAGGAATGACAGACAGATATTTCTTGTAAGAACATCATTAAATATGGAAGCAGCTAAACAAGCGGAAAAAGACTATTTCAAGTCTTTACAACAACAAAGCTTCACAAAGTCAGGAATGGTGCTGGAAGAGTATCTGAGAAAGAAGGATGATGTTGTAAGGAGTTCAAGAAACGCTTATGGATTCAAGAAGGTTAGAGGGTACAAAAGTAAAGGCTATGATATCAGGGAAGATAAATCTCATTTTCAGCTCAATGAGATATTTAAATCAAGTGGACATATCAAAAGTCTCCCTGGAATTTCTTGCACTGATGGATCTGGAAAGTTCAAGAAATCTTATGAAGAAGTTGCGAAGAAGAAGAATGAATGCAGACGAACAGGAACATATGGAGGAATTGGTCATCCTGCCGCAGAAATAGTTCTTCAGGCAGCATCATTTGATCAAGCATGTCTAACTGAAAATCTGAGTGATAAAGTTACTCAAAGGCATCTTGACAAACGTATATCTGTTCAAATGGTGTATGACATTCATGATGGAAACCTGCCTAAAGAAAAGCTGGTGTATTTTCTTAAGGATGGATCAATATTTGTACTGACAGAACTGGATGTCTCAATGAAGAACTTAGAAGAATTGAGGTATGTGAAGTATTTGTTTGTTCCTAAAGATGATTTGTGTATAAAATGGAGAAGGAAGATTCAATCCAGTATCAATTTGCATTTGATGGGGTTAAATCAGAAAGATACTGGATATGCTCCTAAATACATTGACATGGATGGACAAGAGGTGGAAATGAAGAAAGGAAGTGCTTTCATTGAAAAGACTCTGGGTGAAGAGTATTTGTCTTTCTGTCCTGATAGTGAGAGAGTTAAACTTATTTATCTGGATGACAGAATGTTGAGAAGTTCCGTTGAGGATCTGAGAGCAGCAATTTATCAGACAAACAAAGATGATAAAAATCTGAGGAAGCTGAGAAGAAGAATGATTGATCTGTTATTAGAGAAAGAAGATGAGTTAATGAAGCAGTTTCTTCAGAAGAACATTGGGTTTATTAAAGTGTCTGATTATGAAGGATATCTTAAACGAAATCCTTATATTAATCCTACGAGTATTTGATTGAAGTTTTGGCATCATTAAATCTAGAGAATTTATGCTTTATTTCAGAAAGTATAAATTGGGGGAGATTGTTGGGAAATGAAGATTTAATGAATGCATCAGGATCGGATAGCATCAGTACTTAGAGCATCAGGAGATGATGTCTGATGATGTCATCATTAGTGACAGGATAAAGTTAACTGTTGGTAATTGATACTATTCCGTGATTTCAGGAAAGGATTGATATGCTGAAGAT
Source organism: Heracleum sosnowskyi (assembly GCA_030848705.1). Lineage (NCBI taxonomy): Eukaryota > Viridiplantae > Streptophyta > Magnoliopsida > Apiales > Apiaceae > Heracleum > Heracleum sosnowskyi. Next base: position 81,083,425 of record CM061236.1, on the reverse strand, counting down.
ATATCTCATAGATGCTGTTACAAAAGATAAGCAACAAGAAGATCAATTTAATTAAATGAAGATTATCTTGTGTAACAGAATGTGTAGCTGTGTGTATATATAAACACAGGATAGGTTTTACGAAAGTAACATCTTTAACACGAGTATCTTTGTAAACCTAGCAGCTCTTAAGAACGCATAGTTTCTTGAGAGAGTTTGTATCAGTTTTTATAAAGTTTAATAAAAGCTGATATTGATTGTTTTTATCTTTGTCTGTTCGATTATTCCATACAATTACATTCAACCCCCCTTCTGTAATAGACATATAATGGGTAACAAAGTGTGTGCCTAGTTTGTATAGGTTTATATATATATCGTGCACACACTACTGTAAGCTGTAAGAGAGATACACATAGTTATTTGCTAAGCTCTTTTCTCTGTAAGCAAGCAAGATACAAACTGTTCTTGTTTAGAAGCCAGAAATTCGATTGTGAATTTTTGGAAAGCTGTAGTATTTAATTTACTTAATATAAAGTAGATTAAAGTGATTGTGTGTGTTGTTTACTTTCTGCATATAACATAACATAATCATATACAGTTTATCTTGTGTTTCAAGAATCGAAAAATAGATCAAACTATCCATTCACCCCCCCCCCTCTGTCTAGTTTCTAGTGGTATTCATTTCTAACAAATAGAGATTGAAATCTCTATTTGTTCTTCTTGTGATTTCTCTTCTTCTGGCTTCTTCTTCTTCATCTACTTCCTTGTTGTGAGAATCAACCACAGTAGATAAGATTAACAAATCAACCTCTTGCAGAATTTCAGAATCATCAGGACCTTGAGCAATGTCAGGATTAGAATCTGAAATTTGATTTGTATTGCAGAGAATTAATTGTTTTGGTCTTCTTCTCAGTTCAGATTCTTCTTCATTAAACTCCTTGTCTTCCTTCTCAATGATATCCTTGATAACAGGATCTATTGGACTTTGTGAAGCTTCAGGAATTTCTTCAATTAATAAACCTCTAGACCTTGTCTGTCTAGGCATTGAATGAGTTGAAGAACCTCTTCTAGCACCTCTCCTACCTCTGCTTCCTCTACCTCTAGCAGAAGCAGGATTCTTAAAGCTTTCCATTATCTCTCTCTGTTGACTTAAGAATTCTTCATGTGAGAGATCAAGATATTCTTCACTTGTTGTAGAGAGTGCTTTTCTTTCAAATAATTGTTGAACCCTTTTATCAGTGTGATAAAGAGTAACAATTCTACCATCTTGTGTAGTGAACTTCTGGAATAGATTTGATGCATCTTCAGGATTATCAATAATCACATCTTCATTACCTTCAAGAATTGTAGCAAGAGTTTGTCCATGACCCGGTGTCAGGATTTGTTCTTCCGTCAAGATCTGAGATTGCACCAATGTTCTTACTGTCTTAACTCCAGAATCAGAAACATGAGTTGACTGCGTTGTTTGACTTTGAGAAGTTTGAATTGTAGACTTCATAACAGCAACATCAGAGGTTTCTCCTTGTAGAACTTTGTCACCACCATCATTTCCAGTATTATCATCATCGTCATTATTTCTCAATACTAGATCAGGTGTACATTTTGTCTGACTTACCTTCTCCCCCTTTTTGACATCAGTATTTGACAGTATATTCAAAATTAAGGCAAGAGAAGTTTGAATGTCAATTACCTTAGAATCAAGAGAATCAATTCTGTTATTGATTGAGGATTGTTCAGAAATAACTGACTGTACTTGAGATTCCACTACTCTTAGTTGACGAGCAGTAGGCACCTTTGTAAAATTATGAGAAATATCTCCCCTTATAAATTCAGTTGCAGCCTTGACAGAATCAATTTCATTTTTGAGGCTCTTGGATAACAGAGTAGTAGCCTTCAAATGATTCTTCAAGTCTTGATTCTATATTAATTTCACTACATCATAGGCATGATCTAGAGCATAAGGATAGCTCACAGAATCAGCAGATTTGTACCATGAATTGTTCCATTCATTTTGTCTAATTGCCTCAGCAGGATCTTCAAAAAGAACAGAAAAGTCTTGTCTGAAGTCTTTTCCAGTAGTAGCCTTGCCAGTCATGAAGGTGCTTGACGAACCATAGTTAGTTCCAAGACTAGATTTTAAAACTCTGGTAAGCTGTTCCTTTTCTTCATTATTATCATCATCACTATCAACAGAGTCATCATCATCAGTACCATGAGTAACGTCAGGATCAGGAATAGCTATACCTTTCAGTTTATCCTTTGAATCTGTGATAGGATGATCCATTGGTCTTGATCTTAGTGGTTGTATCAGTATTGGCTCAGTATCAGAAGCACCACTAGCATCAGGAGCAACACCGTCAGGATTTGATAAGCTTGCATCAGTATTTACTACCAATGGTTCTTGTGGAGCCTGAGGTTCAGAGGCTGCTTCAACACTTTGAGTTAAAGGTTCTTGTGTACTTCCCTCAGTGACAGTGTCCTCGACCAATCTTTCAACTTCATCTGCACCAGAAATCCCTTGAGCTTTGTCAGGAAATTCCTCAGAAACTGTAGCTTTGCCTGCATCTGCACATTGAGAAGATGGTTCTTGTGTGGCTGGAATAGAAATGTCTTCATTCTCCCTTTGAGAAAATGGTTCTTGTGTGACCATTCCAATTTCTAAGCCTTCACCCAAACTTTGATTGAGTGGTTCTTGTGTGGCTGGATCATCAGAAGTAGCTGTTGAACCACTTTGAGGTTCAGGTTCTTGTGGGCTTGATCCCTTCAGTTTCTTCTGTCTAGTGAACACCAACTCTTTTGCCTTCCTTATCTTTTCCATTGGATGTTTAATCCCAAGATTTGAAGCAGCAGCACCATACTTCCCCCATGAAATATCAAAAAAAAAATTTGTTGGAAAGTCTTGTGCTGGAGAGTCTGAAATAGGAACCACTTGACTTGGTGCAGCATCAGGAATACCAACATCGGGATTTGCTTGAGCTTCAGGATTTGATTGCTCATCTAGAATAGAAGTGTCCTGTACATCAGTATCCTGCTTCTTTTCTAAAGGAATTTGATACCTGCTCTTAGATAATTTCCTTTTCTTCTGTGGTGTAGAGATAATGGTACCACGGCTTCAGTAGCAGTATCAGCAACTTTCTTATTCACATTCATTATAGAGGATATAGGTAAATCATCCTCAGAATCAGTCTCATCCCTAAGTACTAACTTCCTTTTAACAGAAACAACCTTAACACCCTTAGCAGCTTTCTTCACCAGGACCCCTTGTACACCCCCTTGTAACTTCTTTTTAGTGAAAGGTGTAGAAGAAAAATCCTTTGAACCTGATTGCCTTCCAGACACATCAGTTCTAGCTGATTTCTTTGATTTTACAACTAAAGTCTTTTGAGAGACAGTAGAGGTGGTTGTTGACTGTTTGGACTATTTGGGATGAATGCTTGTGTCAGGAACAAGGTGTGAATGGCCTTGCCTCATAGCATTAGAAAGCAATCCATAACAAGTAGGCATTTTCTGATGTAAGAAAAACCTGACCTCATCAGGAATAAAGGCATTGCCTATAAAACCATTTGCCTTATCACTGTTGACTAAGGACTTAATATTATTCTCAGTAATTCTACAGATTGGTAGAACTACATCATTCTCAAAAACAACATTAGGACATAAGTGATTAAATATCAACTGTAAAAATCTAAGAAAACAGACAAAACCTAACTTATCTGATTTCCTATCACTTAAAGCTTTTAAGATAAAAGACCCATAATCAAACACTGTAGAATGGATAAGAGAGTACCCAATTTTGAGAGATCTTGATGGAAGAGCATCAAAATTTGATGTCTTGTTCAGAAACAGCGGCTGATTGTATCAAAGAAGAAATTCCATTCCTTCTTAAGCTTTGTCCTAAAGAGGTTGCCATACCTCTTTACTTCACCTATGTAACCTAATTTTGTAACAAACTCAAAAAGTGTCGAGTCTGAAACATTAGCAGGAATAGCATCACCAAGAACAGGTAAATGCAGTGCGTCCTCCACAATTGCAGGAGTCACATAGTGAGTAACCCCATCATATTCAAAACTCATCAAGATTGAGTCAGAATTCCCTTTGTCAAAAGTAACTGAGTTCCACACCTGCATAACTGACTTAAAAGAAACACTCGCAGGTTCTGTTAAAGCAAACTTCAATGGGCTTGAAGCTAGAAAATCCTGAATTATGTGAAACTCATTGGGCAATTCCTGATGATTTAGAATAGCTACAAAATTATTAGTGGCAAAAGTAACACCACTAATCACAGTCTGTTTGTTTATGAATGATGAATACGCCATTGTTACTGTGTAGAAAACTTGAGAACTGAGATTTAGAAATTAGAGTTCTTGAACACAGAGAGAGAAAGTAGAGATAAAACTGATGATGAGAGAGTAATCAGAAATTTAGACAAGCAAATGTATTTTGTTAAAACAAAATATTATTCTCATTGACAGGTGGCAAAATATGATTTGTGCACAAATAATTAGTGGACAAATTACGTGTGTAATGAAACATAACTACACCGCTTTTTATGTGTATCTATATGTATATGTCTATCAGTGTGACACAAGTGCGCATACAGTTGTCCAACTAAAACTCAAACGTTTCTTACCAGTTACTGATGAAAAATCAGGCACAAATTAAGCAATGAAATACTGACCTGTCCATCAGGATTGACCAGTTGACTTCCTGTCAGGATTTGATCAAAATTACATACCTTGCAGAATGACCATCAGGATTTGAGAGTCATCAAGATTTCCTGTCTGTAGCTTTTCTCAAAAATTCTCAAAATTCATCATTCCAAGTTCATTCACCAACTTGTTGAAAGTAGTTTCAGGTAGTGGCTTGGTGAATATATCGGCTTGTTAGGTCCTGGTATGTTTGTAGAAGGGGGGTTGAATACAAACTGTACCGTTTTATCGAATTTGTATTGTTGAATTTAACAATTACAATACCAAATATAATGCGGAATAAAATGAAACAAGATTCAAGTTAAATATAAAATATATTAAACTTGAAGGGTGTTGCAAATACAGTACTGTAACAGCCCCAGATCCGGGGTCGGGGATCCGGTCGTTACGGTCTCAATTCCCATCAATAATACTTGCACTTGAATCAAAACAATTAAACTACATGCTGTGACCCCACAATAACAACACCACACACACAACTAGTTATAGTCCCAGAGATGAAATTGGAATAAGTATCTAGTCATAGGATCCACAAGTTATAAGTTATTACAAACCCAAAAGATTACAGAGTACGCTTAATAATTCTTGCCGTTGCTTACATTAATCATAATATAAATAAGTCTGATACACAAAAGCTGAAGCTTAGAACACTGGTGGTTACTACCTCAGCTATGGCGGCTACGACATCAACGGGTAAATCTCTTACGACTGCTACCCGCTTTCGCAGAGTGTGACTGTTGCGGGCCATCTGCTCTAGTTGTTGTTGTGATATCATAAATAAAGCAAGGGTGAGCAATAAAGCCCACCAAAAATAATTTATAACAAATAACAGTTCAAAAATATCCTTGCAACCACATGTTATGCCTTAAACGGATAAGAAACTAGTATAATATAAAAGATGACGTTTCAAGGAAAATCAATAAAATGTTTCCGTAACCCAAAGTCCACTTATGCATATATATCCTTAGTCAGGTTTTATCATAGTCATAACTCATAAAATAAAAGATGAAGTTGCATGAATTTATTGTCACTTCATTTCCAAACACTTTTCGACCTCCTGCTAACATGATTGGTTCTTTACCCCAATACATGTTGCAGGAATATCCAAATTGGATGATGAACCAATACAGGAGTTGCTACCGCGCCCGCTGTACCTAACCTTGCTATGATCAGTAACAGGTCGTACCGCTCAAATAGTTTTCTACATGTAGATGGAAGAATCACGACGGCCTGACATTGTCTACCGCCTTCCGGTGACCTCCCGGCCCATTTGGGGCAATAAAAGTTGGATGGGTCGGCGCAACTGGACCACTTACACCACTCCTAGTTTAGATGAAATCCATGACTCTGAAACGTAAAGATCGTCCTCCTTTCCCCAAGTGTAACACTTGTTGTTACGACTCCACTAAGTAGTTATATCTAGGTTGGAAAGGAAGATTCTCCAATATTTCCCAAGCTATGCTTGTTAATAGATATCGACTTGTTCCATCAATTTACCCCTCGATCGTTGAGGTGGTAACACAACATTTGACTGGCAGCAATTAAATTGCTCCAAGAAAATATCTGTCCCTTGACAGTTTTTGAATTGAGAGTTTAAAAAGAGTAGCAGTCGCTTAAATCAGGTTTCCCATATTTTTGATAGTTGAGCGAGCATTTAAATCTTTCTTAAAAGACAGATTCAAATGGAAAAACAGTGTTTTGGGAACCTCTTTTTGATTTGAAAATAATTAATAATATTTATTAAATAAGTAAACCTTAAACGAATTTCGAAAATAATATTCGTTAAGTAAATAATAACTAAATGAATATTCAAAAGTAATATTCATTAATTAAATAATCCTCAAATGAATATTCGAAAATAATATTTCTTAAATAAATAATCCTCAAATGAATATTCAAAATAATATTTCTTAAATAAATAATCCTCAAATGAATATTCAAAAGTAATATTCATTAATTAAATAATCCTCAAAAGAATATTCAAAATAATATTCATTAAATAAATAATCCTCAATAACAGTTACCCGATATCTCTATCGGAAAAATAATTTCGAACATATACCGAAAACATAATTACTTCTGGTTTAAAGAAAATCACACGCCCTTATCCTAGGGCATTTATAAAAATCTGGCTTATAGCTGGTATCCCATATCTTGCTTATAAGCCCCAATATCAAGTCGTAACCTCAAGTACATCAGTTCGAAAACAAGTACGCAACTTATATATCACATTTGCATATCATATATGAAACAGTTATTATCACAACAACAGTAGTATAGGTTTAGAAAACTTGCCTGGTGGTGAGGTAGGGGTAATGTGCCTCGAGTCAATCCGGCGATCTATACATAGTCAAAATATCCGAGATTAATCACTTAACACTTTTAAGACACCAAGTACGTATTTTACTTAGGCTAAAACATGTTTTCAAGTTGACTCCTTAAGACTCTTCCCGCGTATGCCCGGCTCGAACATTTTTATAAAATAGAGATTAAATCCTTTTAACACGAAATCTTTTCGATGGTCTTCCTAAACATACCTAGCATGTTAACACAAAGTTTCACATTCTAATTAGTCACTTAAAGGGTCTGATAAATGCCTCAAAGTTGGCTAAGTGGTATAGTTCGGTCTCGCGAAACATCCTTTACTAAAACACTCGTTTCTCCTAAACCGTAAATCGGATTCACATGATCTTCGCACCAAAACGAACCTTGAAACAAGACCTACACAATACTAGGCAGTGGTAACCTTGGACAGAAGTCATTGTGTTCGAATATCACTAAACAAAACAGAGTTAAGGAAAATCGGGCATTATAACGGCTATGTTTTAACGATTCCAAAGTTTAATCATAAACTTTACAAAATCAACCAAACCAAATCACCAAGTCAAATCCTCAACATCATTACTAATCCATAATCATCATCAATCAGTGAAAACCAACATCTACTTGCTCATCATCAAATCAACATCAAACTTTCATCAAACATTCGTCAAAATCACTCGATCATCCTTATAATCTTACTAACTAAACTATACTTAAAACTAACCATATAAATCAATTTATAACTAAGGGTTTCAAGAGTTTATACCTTCCTTGATGCTCGATGAACACTAACAATAGTCTATAATCCTTCCTTGAGCCTTGTACAAACCTTAACAAACTTAATCCTTAAGAACAAAATCAAGAACACAAGATATTACTATTCATTTCACTATTCACCCTCATCTTTAATCAAGGATTTGAAGGTGTTAACCTTAATGGATGATGCTAAGATTAAGAGAATACCTTAGTTTGGAAATATGGAAGCTTTAGAATCCAAGAACAAGATTTATGGATGCTTGGAAGTTGATCTTTGAAAATCAACTCTTGGTTTACTATTTAGGCCGAATGGTTCTTTGTTCTAAATGGGGAGAGTTTCTTTGCTTTTTGATCTTGGTTACTTGATAATTATCTTGATATTTTGTTAGCCAAAATGGTGAGTCATCAAATTTTGGCTTGTCACAGGGACACATGTCGCACATGGAGGAGTTTGGATAAAGTAGCTTTACTGGTTTGCTTTACTGGTTTGTTTCCTTTCACATGGATGATCCAAATGTTGCATTCCTCGAATTAATCTTGTTACATGTTACTTCCATGTCTATATTTAATCTCGTAAGTGTTCCGTTGTTCCGTCTTCGTTTAATCGCGTAGAATGTTCGCAGGGTTTCTTAAGTGTTCTATCGAAGTAGTTTACCGTAATCGTCCTTGATATATCTAATTCTTTTATTAAATCCATATCCAAGGAATTGATAATTTAAGTCCTTCAATACTTTCAAATAATGATTAATCCGTCCGTTATTGGTGAAATTTCGGAGAAAACAGAAATGCTATTTTTCCGATTCTGACAGCTTTTGCATTCCTTCATTTACATCGCAGATCACTAATACGACTTCGAAAGTTTATTATATCGTCCCGTATATAGTGTGGTCTTAAAAACTTTTTAAAATAAAAAGTTACTGTTCATCAGTGGTTTTTTTAACAGAAGTTACTATTCATCAACAATTCTTTAATAAGTACAAAATTTGGGGATATTACAAGTACAGATTACAGGGTTTGAATCTCAAACTATTTAAAACAAATCTAGAATAAATTCGACATGAATTTATCTATTTTTGTAATAAAAAGATCGAATAGTAAAAACTAGTTCGAGATCAAATTCTAGGGATAATGATCCGCTAGATAATCAAGCAACAACAAGTAACTAATTTCTAGTGGTTTGGATTTAACAATACAATCTAGAAATTATTCACTGTAAAAGATTTGCTCCGGCAGTTGGTTAGTGAAGACAGAGAGAGAAAATGAAATGTTGAAGTTTTTGCTTCTGTCTTGTTTTTCTTGTCTTGTATGTTCTGCTTGATGATAAGAATCCACTTATGTACGCCTTTTGTTTTACTTAAAAACAAAAGTCAACTGCACATCTTTTCTCTTTTAAATGCACGCCATTTACTATTCTTTTGAACCAGAAGTACTATTCATTGGCCTGGCGGTACTATCAATAGTACTGTTCATTTGCCTGGCAGTACTATCAGTAGTACTGTTCATTGGCCTGGCAGTACTATCGGCAGTACTATCGGTAGTACTGTTCATTTCCCTGGCAGTACTATCGGTAGTACTGTTCATTTGCCTGACAGTACTATCAATAGTACTGTTCATTGAAATAGTATTTTCAGCTTTTAATTCTAATTCTAATTTATTTAATTAATTGATTTAACAAATAAATTAATTCTGAGTGAATTAATTTATAGATTAAATTAATTAATTTCTAGTTTAATTAATTTAAGGAATAAATTAATTCTGATGGAATTAATTTAGTTTAAATTAATTAACTTCTAGTTTAATTAATTTAAGGAATAAATTAATTCTGATGGAATTAATTTATAGTTTAAATTAATTAACTTCTAGTTTAATTAATTTAAAGAATAAATTAATTCTTATTGAATTAATTTATAGTTTAAATTAATTAACTTATTGAATAAATTAAAAGAGATTTAATACTAAATCTGAGAACCACTGAAACTGATGACGAACTTCCACTGACTGATGTTGACACTCAATGTACTGTCTGGTTCATGAGCGACTAACTTCAATGACGGTTCTTCATCTTTTGACTTTAAGTTGTGGTCCATCTTCTTTTCCCTTTTAACAAACCCTGTAACATGTACGCTTCCTGTCACACTTCTGAAATCTCTGTCACTTTAAATAGATCCACTTTCTTGAATACTTCACTGAGGCTTGATCAAATAAATGAACTTTTTCCGGTGTAGAATTACTCCAAGTCAGTAGATGACTTTAAATCTTCATTCTCTTGACTTATAAAACCATCTGAGATTCCTGTGACATCTAATCTAATATTTACTTATTACATACTTGTTTAAGTTGAGTAAAATCCTCGAATTACAAATAGGCTATTGCATATGCCTTTCAATCTCCCCCTATTTGTTTGTTAGAGAATAACAACCAAATACCTAGAGGATCACTCAACTAAAACCAAGAAAAATATAGGACTCTTAAGCCTAAGTAAATACAAGAAAGTTCTGGATCAAATATGACATTTCCAGATTTCCCCAGTAAAGATAAATGCAAGACAGGTGTTCCTTTATACTGAACATATGATAACATTGAACCTGTCTTGATTTACCTAATCTCTATACATATAACATTTACAAAACAGAGCTAATTTTCCTTTACTCCCCTGAAACTCCTCATTTTCCTTTTATATCTTTTTCAGCTCCCTTTTCCTAGCTTCTCCAAACTTCTCTATAAACTTCTCCCCCTTAGTTGAGGAATTCTCTACAGATTTAACTTTATGAGTCTCTGAAGCTAGTAGGAGTTGAGATAGTTGATGGAGTTGATCTTGGGAAGTAAATTTGTCTTCAAAATTTCCTTGAGTAGTCCCAGCTGATTGTTGACATAGGTGGAAGAAGAAGACCGTTCAACCACTTGTGCTTGCAAAAGTTCTTTATCAGCCTGGGTTTTGAATAGATGTTCCTGTAGATCAGCTATGTGAGCTAACTACATTGCAGTGTATGTGTCTGTGTGTGCACTCACTTGAATTTCTCTTGTAAGTGTATCACTCATCTCACGTGCATGTGTTTCACTCAGTGTTTGACTCGCATCACTCAACATTAGCTGTCTGTTTGATCCTTTTTGATCTGTACCTGCATTGAAAAACACCTTAGCCTCTTCAAGAGAGGTCAGTGGTGGTGCAATGGGAGTTCGAAAATCCCGATCCTCAATCATGTCTATCAAATCATTTGGAATTGACATCTGAATTGCTTCAGTGATAGACTGACCAAGTTGCCTTCCACTTTCTCCAGATAAATCTGCGAGTGGAAAATCCCTTAGAGAGCCAGAGATGTTCCCTCTGGGAGGGGAGAAAATGATTCTATTAAATGTGGAAAAGAATCAGATTTTCCCTCTGATGTCTGTGAAGGCACTTCTACCGTGACAATGGTAGGCACTGTAACCAGTTGCAGGTGCTCTGCTTTCACTGTGTCCTGAGTTTCATCTAATGGAATTGTCTTCTCCCATTGTGAGTAATGAGAGTGTGCTTGACTCAGTACAAAGTGCCATGGCCCTATGGCAAATTTCAATAGATTCATCCTGTTGAGAGAATGTCTCTAGAAACAGTTCATTGGCCATTTCAAAGTCCATATCCTATCGAGAGGATACAGATGGGCTGACAGATACCTCAGTATATGTTGAATTTCTTTAGAGGAGGCAGAGTTGTGGGATCACTCACTGTTTCAATCAAAATACTTCTTTGTTTAACATTTGATTTCTGTTCAGGCTGAGAGGTCAAGAAGGTTGTAGACTCATTGTTTGGCTCTAAGACCTGGGATAAAGATTGTGGATCTACAATCCCTTGGTCAACCCTAATAACCACTTGGGTTCAGAAACAGTAAAAGAAGTGGATTGAGAGATAGAAAGTAATACCTGAATTGGATTTGGCACCGAAGTTCCAGCTAAGCAAGAGCTAGATCAGAAATAATATATACAATATATTTACAAAAACAACTAAGACAAATAGAAAATAAAAGATAATAAGTAATAAAAATAAAATAATATATACATAATATGTACAAATAAAAACTATTAGGAGAAAACGAAAGAAAGAAAAAGAATTAAAATAAAATGCAAAAAATATTTACATGAAACTATTTACATGACTAGAAAAATTCACAGAAAATTCCATAAATCCTAGAAAAAATATGCAGAATAATATAGAAGTGCATAAAATTAATATAAACTTGTAGAAAAATTTAAACAACACCGTATACAATCTGAAACTCATCTAAATAATTCTAAATAATTATATTTTCAATAAAAATACATTTCTCCACTTAAAAAATATGAGAAAAATATTTTTAGAGTAAATATATTATTCAGAAACATTTAAATGAACAAGCATGCAATTACAAACAAGAATTTGCAGTAATATCACTTAACAACCACAATAGAAAAATGATTTTTAGAAAAGAACAAACAAGACAGAGACATTATCAATCACTAAGACTGTTCAACATACCCAACTTACTAACTACCTTAGTAAATGTGGATTCGTCAAGAGACTTAGTGAATATATCTGCAGTTTGTTCTTCTGTGGGTACAAAATGTAACTCCACAGTTCCATTCATGACATGCTCTCTGATAAAGTGATACCTTATATCAATGTGCTTCGTTCTCGAGTGTTGCACAGGGTTGTTAGAGATTGCTATGGCACTTGTATTATCACATAAAATAGGGATCTTGTTTAATACAAAGCCATAGTCCTTCAATTGATTCCTTATCCATAGGATCTGAGCACAACAGCTTCCAGCAGCAATATATTCAGCTTCTGCTGTTGAATTGGAAACTGTTTGTTGTTTCTTGCTATACCAGGAAATCAATCTACCTCCTAGGAATTGACAACTCCCAGAGGTGATCTTTCTATCAACAACACTACCTACATAATCAGAATATGTATATCCAATAAGATTAAAACCAGAATCTTTAGGGTACCAGATACCTAGATTAGGTGTACCCTTAAGATATCTTAAGATTCTTTTCACAGCAACGAGATGTAAATCTCTAGGGTCCGCTTGGAACCTTGCACACAAGCATGTAGCATACATAATATCTGGTCTACTTGCTATAAGATAGAGTAAGGAGCCAATCATGCCTCTGTAGCTTGTAATATCTACCTTGATAGAGTTATCACAAGCTCCAAGTTTGACTGCTGTTGAAGATGGAGTCCTTGCTGATGCTGAATCCTCCATGTGATACTTCTTGAGGAGTTCTTTAAGATGCTTGGATTGACAAATAAATATACCATTTGACCTTTGACTTACTTGCAATCCAAGAAAGAACTTCAGCTCACCCATCATACTCATTTCAAACTTACCCTGCATTAGCTTAGCAAATCTCTTACAGAGATCATCATTAGTAGACCCAAATATGATGTCATCCACATAGACTTGGACTAATATCATATCACTTTTGTGTTTCTTTGAAAAAAGAGTTTTGTCTATGATACCTCTAACAAAACCATTTTCTAAAAGAAAACCAGAGAGAGTGTCATAACATTTTCTTGTGGCTTGTTTGAGACCATAGATAGCCTTGAAGAGAAAGTACACAAAGTACAACAGCTCCTGATTTTCAAAGCCAGGGGCTGTTCCACATAAACTTCTTCATCAAGCTCACCATTCAGGAATGCACTCTTAACATCCATTTGATAGACTTTAAAAATTGGAGCAAGCTGCAAATGCTAATAACATCCTGATGGCCTCAAGTCTAGCCACTGGTGCATAGGTTTCATCATAATCAATGCCTTCAGCTTGTGAATACCCTTGTGCAACCAGTCTTGCCTTGTTCCTTGTAACAATGCCATCCTCATCTAGCTTGTTCATGTATACCCATCTTGTACCAACTACTTTCTTGTTCTTTGGCCTGGGTACCAGCTTCCAGACTTGCTGTTGTTCAAACTGATTGAGTTCATCTTGCATAGCAATCACCCAATCTGGATCAGTCAGTGCTTCCTCAGTTTTCTTTGACTCCATTTCAGATAGAAATGCTGAATAATGACATTCATTCTGAGTTGCACTTCTAGTTTTAACTCCAACACCCGGATCACCAATGATCAGCTCAAAAGGATGAGCTATATTCCATACAGTCTGTCTTGGAAGATTTGATCTTGATGATTCACCTTGGAATTCACTTTGATGTTGTGAGTGACTAGATGATCCTTCATTTGCTCCCCCTGAGTTGTTGCTTGATTGCCTTGATGATTCTTCTCCAGTGTTGGTGGTATCTCCATTGTTACCAATGTTTCCACCACCACCACCATGATCATTATCATCATTTTTATTATCATTACCAGCAATAACTTCAGGTGGGGCTACATCATCTGATTTTGAGTCTGGCAAGTTATCAAACTTCAGCTTTTCAGATGAGTCTTCTTTTTGGATATTAGGGAGCTTAGTGTCATCAAAAGTAACATTGACACTTTCCTTTACTGTGTGACTGCCAACCAAGTAGACCCTGTAAGATCTTCTGGAATAACCAACAAAAATAGCTTCTTGTGCCTTGGCCTCAAACTTGCCACGTTTAACATTGTCATCTATAAGCACAAAGCATTTTGCTCCAAATACATGAAAGTACTTGACAGTTGGTTTCTTGTTGTTCATGATCTCATAAGGTGTCTTCATTAAGTCCTTGTTGATTAAAGTTCGATTCTGAGTATAACAAGTTGTATTCGCTGCTTCAGCCCAAAAGTACGTTGGAAGTTTAGACTCACTTAACATAGTCCTTGCAGCTTCAATCAATGTACGATTCTTTCTTTCCACTACTCCATTTTGTTGAGGAGTTCTAGGGGCAGAATACTATCTTGTTATTCCTTTATCAGCACAAAAGTCATTTAGGACTGCATTCTTGAATTCAGTACCATTATCTGACCTTATGGCTCTAACAGGGAATCTAGAATCCAGCTCAATCAACTTTATATGGTCAATCACCAGGTGTGGGGTCTCATCCTTGGAATGTAGGAATAAAACCCATGTATATTTTGAAAAGTCATCAACAATCACAAGTGCATATTGTTTCTTTGACATGGACATCACATTAACTGGACCAAAAAAATCCATGTGCAGTAGCTAAAGTGGTTCAGTTATTGATGATGTGTCAGTGCCCTTGTGAGAAGCTTTCTTTGACTTTCCTTTCTAACATGCCTCACACAGTCATTCCTGTGTAAATTCCATCCGAGGCAAACCTCTAACCAATTCCCTCTTGACTAAAGAGTTCATGGTTTTGAAGTTAAGGTGAGACATCTTCTTGTGCCATAGCCAACATTCATCTGATGAAGCTTTAGCATAAAAACAATTAACTTCATCTTTGGATCCAGAGTGCAGATCAGCTATGAACAAGTCACCTTTCCTTACTCCTTGCAGAGCAGGCTTTCCATTCTTCTTGTGAAGGATCTGACACTTCTCTCTTTCAAAGGAAACAGCATATCCTCTGTCACAGAAATGACTGATGATGAGAAGATTGAACCTCAGACCTTCCACAAATGATACATTTTCAATGATAACATTTCCAAACTTCAAACATCCATATCCTTTCGTAATACCCTTGCTGTTATCTCCAAAGGTAACTACTGGGCAAGCTTTCTCAACCAAATCTGATAGCAGGGCTCTATCTCCGGTCATATGCCTTGAACAACCACTGTCAAGAATCCACATAACACGGTTTACCTGTTTAACTCCCTGCAATATCAAATTGATTAGTCCTTCCTCGGAACCCAAACTTGATTGGGTCCGGCATACTTAAAGAACTGGCCTTTGTCAGGCAAAACAACCTTTTTAGCTATAGCTACTTTAACCTCTTTCACAAAAGAGCGTTTCCATTTATAGCCAGCCTTAACACATTTCTGAGTAGGCTTAGGGATAAATGAATCCACTCTAGTCTTAGGCGGACTAGTAGTCTTAACTCTAACATGCTTCTTATTATTAACATGTTGACGTGGAGAAGTCTTATCATTAGAAACATGCTTACTATTAAAATAAGCATACATAACATTGAAAGCACAAGACATGCAATTAATCACACCACATGCTTTATGAGAAGAATTAACAGCAGGCATGTTAGTTCTACAGTTGTTTTGATCCAACTTATGGATATCTGATTTAGCCTCTGTTGTTGAAAAAACTTTGACTGGTTTATCAGACATACACTTGTTGGACTATTCAACTTCAAAAGCAAGATCTTCTTCACGTATCTCCTCTGCAATGATGATAGAGTATTCATTCAGAGGTCCTGCTTGAGATTCTCTAAAGAAGGGTTTATCAATACCCTTAAGCACATCTGGAATACCCCTTTCTTTAGCACTGACTCTATTAGGGGTATTTATGCTTAATTTACCAATAGACTCATTATAGTCATACCCTATTCCTACGGTCTGACTAATACTTTGTTTATTGATAATTTCTTTAGCAGTCTTACAAGAGTTGAAATAGGCATTAGCTTTGGTCTTAAGCTCACTAATCTGATCCTTAAGAATGGTTTCAAGTTGAATATAACATTTAACCCTATTCTCAAGAAATGTTATTTCCCAGTAAGTTCATTCTGATTAACATGCACAAGTTTTAATTCTTTTATCTCCTTTTCAAGAGTTGTGTTCAAAATAATTATTCTATCATTTTCAGTACGTGCACAACTTATGGTACCACCAAGATGACGAATCATTTCAGTGTCAGTGAACTTTACCTCTGACATGTATGTAGATGAAGTGCTTGCTCCACTAGCCACTGAGGCTAAGTTTCCAATTTCTCCAGCTTCTTCATCACTATCAGTGTCATCCCAACTCTTTCCTTCAGCAACATAATCTTTCCCAATCTTGTTCTTCTTGCTAGAATCAAATGTGTTCCTTGTCACTTGCTTTGGGTTTCTACATTCAGTAGCAAAGTGACCCAACTCATTGCAATTGTAGCACCTGATTGTGCTCCTTTCCACAGTTCCAGTTTTGTAGCCACCCCTTGAAGGGTTTCGAGCACATAAACGCAACGGAAAACGTAAAAATAAATCAAAATTCGAAACCCCTCCGCAGGATCCATGCGAAAACAAAAGATTTAATTCGGAGATTAAGAACAAATACCTTAAGAAGATTTAACAGTTCATTAATGGAAGATTGATTGGAGATCCAAAACTTGTTCAATCACCACGTATCCCGCTCTCGCGATCTACGCTCTACGGTATCCACACGAACGCTTTTCTTGAAAGATTGATGTGTACTAGCACCCGAAAACTGCTTCTTTCTCTCTCTCTTTTCTTGCTCTCAAAAGCGGCTAGGGTTTTAATATATAAAAATGTTTTTTCATAAATAAAATCAGCCCTCTTTGAGAGTTTATATAGAGAGGAAAATAAGTTTTCTAATTATAATCCAATTATAATAAAATACTAATCCGAAATTCCAATTTATTATTTAATTAAGTCGCACTTAATTAATTAATAACTAATTTCAGAATTAGTTTAAGTAATTCCATTTTTCTATTTAAATAATTAATCAAGTCATACTTAATTAATATTATAAATAGAATAAATTACTTATTTAAATTTAAATTCATAATTTAAATTATTTCTCCTTCAAGCGTTCTTTGTGTGTGACCCTGTAGGTTATTATTACGTTGGTAACAATTTTAATAACTAATTAAAATTGTAAACAATGAGCGGCATCTAGTAATACATCATTGCCACCCAAGTAATAATAATTAAATCGGTGATTCGATTAAGCCTTTCGTGAATAATGTTCCATGTAATATAATCCCTTTAACCTTAATATTATAGATTAAACTCGAGGCATGTAATGTGTCATCCTCTTCATAATTTAATCTTAGTTTTCTTGATCGATGAGTAGACTAATAAATCAAATCAACATTTGAGCACGGCCGTGCATTTCTTAGTCTCACTCAAACAAGAGGCCAATAATATCGCTCCTAAAATTAGGAGGGTTAAATTCCATCTAGATCATTCATATTTCTCATACGACTCATAATATACCAAATGTCCACTTTTATCATCACCCGGTCAAAGGTAACTTTTAATGTAATCAAAGTATATTAATTCTCGTATAAAATATAATGATTTCAGGTCTAAGGATCATTACACCATTATCATAGTGAGAATTACTTATGACACTTTTAAAATGTGTAATCTCACGGCGGGTCAATCCAGTGCCATGTACTCTTACATGCACCTATGTTTTGACTTTAGTATCACCATACCTATGACCAATGAGATGTGGTCATCAGTCAACAAACATACTAGTCTCTATGCATTATTATTGTCCTTAAATAATAACACTCGACTAGGGATATTTAGGAATAAAGATACTATTCATATAATCTCATTTTTAAGTCACATACTTAAAGATATCGAATACGTATCATAATTCCAAGGACATTTATTATGCTAACATTTATAACGTAGTAAATAAAGACATAATAAACTAATAATAATAATCAATAAAACATAATTTATAATAATAAAATGTTTTCTTTAAAACATAAAAGTATTGTCTCTAGAGCACTAATACTAACAATCTACCACTTGCACTAGAGCCAATATCCCATGTATCCAATACATTTGGAACTAGTGTGACTTACATGCTTCTGCTGCGACAAAGCCTTAGTCAGTGGTTCTGCAATATTATTAATAGTATGCACTTTACATATAAGTATATCTCCTTGATCATTAATCTCATTAATAAGGTGATATCACCTTAGTAAATTCCCAAAACATCCTCTTTGGCTACTTCGCTAGTATCAATATACTAAGCCTCGATTGTAGAATCATTTACGGTTCTTGCTATGAACTATTCTAGCTTACAACACATCTATTTAGACAAAACACAAATCCAGACTAAGACACAAAACTGTCCTGTCTGTCTAGAAACTAACATCCGTGTAACATTTTACATCCAGTTTCCCATCTCCTCGATATACCAAGAATGAGTCTTTAGTCCTCTTCAGGCACTTAAGAATATTCTTGATTCCAATCAAGTGACCATCACTTGGATTAGACTGGTATCTGCTCGTCATGCTTAAAGCATACGAGACATCATGACGAGTACATATCATCACATACATTATGAAACCAATTTTCGAAGCATATAGAACTACACTAATATGGTCCATATCATCCAGTGATTTTAGACCATTTATTTTGAGATCACTATCTCATAGACATGGGAACATTTCCTTTTTAGCCTCTTTGCATCCCTAATTGGTGTAATACATTGTCAATGTATGTACTCTGACTTAAGCCGAAAAATATTCGTGATCTATCTCTATAGATCATGATCCCTAAGATATAGGACACATCTCTTAAGTCTTTCATCTAGAAACTATTTCTCTACCAAGTCTTAACAGTCTGTTGAGAAAGAATGTCATTCCTTACTTGTAATATATCATCTACATATGATACTAGGAATGCCACATGGCTCCCACTAACCTTCTTGTAAACACACGGTTCATCTTCATTTTGAATACAGCCAAACTATTTGACTGTTTCATCAAAAACGTATATTCCATCTCCTTGAGGCTTACTTTAATCCATAAATGGATCGACTTATCTTATAAACTATTCTAGCAAAACTTGGATCTATAAAACCTTCAAGTAGTGTCATGTACACAACCTTTTCAACGCTCCCATTCCAGAAAGTAGTCTTGACATCCATTTGCCAGATTTCGTAGTCATAGTAAGCAAGCAAAATCCCGATGGACTTGACCATTGCCACTGGTGAGAAAGTTTCATCATAGTCAATACCATGAATTTACTTGAAACCTTTTGCCACAAGTCGTGCCTTATAGGTCTGTACATTACTATCCATGTCAGTTTTCTTCTTGAAAATGCATTTGCACCTTATAGGTTTTACCCCTTTAGGTGGATCAACCAAAGTCCATACTTGGTTTTTCATACATGGAATCCATCTTAGATTTCATGGCCTCATGCCAACTTTTAGATCTTGGAATTTTCATAGCGTCTTGGTGGGTAAGAGGCTCATTATCATTATTCACAAGCATTACATCACCATCCTGAGTCAAGAGAAATTCATAATATCTCTCAGACTCATGGTGAATCCTACCAGACCTACGAACAACCTGTGTTTCTTGAGCAGCATTGTCATTAAAATTTTCTTGTACATTCTGCTCTTGTTCCAACTTCAGTTCAATGTTATCTCATGGTTCTCGATCCTCATCGAGATCTATTTTCCTCCCACTATTTCTTTTCGAAAGAAATTCTCTCTTAAGAAATACAATAGTTCGAGCAACAAACACTTTGTTCTCTGGAGGATTAATGAAGTAATACCCCTTTTGTTTTAATTTGGTATCCC
Source organism: Heracleum sosnowskyi (assembly GCA_030848705.1). Taxonomy (NCBI): domain Eukaryota; kingdom Viridiplantae; phylum Streptophyta; class Magnoliopsida; order Apiales; family Apiaceae; genus Heracleum; species Heracleum sosnowskyi. The sequence continues at coordinate 81,063,334 of CM061236.1, read as the reverse complement.
ACAAAATTACATTTATCTGATTTTGGTCCTAGCTTGTCAGAGGCTAAACGTTTCAAAAACGCTTGGCATCCCCTAATTTTCATAAATGACATGCTATGACTTTTCTCAGTCCATATCTTATATGGTGTCTCCTGAACCATTTTAGTAGGAACACGGTTTAGTGTATATGTACATGTCTCTAGGGTATAACCCCATAAACTTATTGGAAGATCCACTTGACTCATCATCCATCGCACTATGTCCAACATAATGTGATTTCAGCTCTTAGAAACTCCTTTCATTGAACCTTTTTTACACTAGCTTAATATTCTTTGAACTTTTCAAACAATTCGGATTTGTTCATCAAAAGATATCTATATCCGTATCTACTGACATCATCAGTGAGTGTTATGAAGTAGTAAAATCTACCTCCTGCCATCGTACGTATATGACCACATACATCACCATGTATAAGTCCCAATCATTCGATGGCCCTTTCACCATTTTCAGTAAAAGGGGCTTTTGTCCTTTTGCCAAATAAACCAAGATTCACATTCTTCGTATGATTCATAATCAAACTTATCCAATCATCCATCATTATGTAAATTGGAAATGCGTTTCTTATAATATGGCCTTAATTACAGTGCCAAAGGTAATGTTTGATTTGAGTCATTTTAGAACATATAAATTGTTAACTAATTGTGCAACATCATTAACCTTTTCATTGAAATGTAATAAACAACAATTTTTATATATCCAATTAAAATGAAAAACCTTTCTTGTCCATACAAGAAACCAATATAATGTCTCTACTCTTAGAGGCACGTAGTTACAATTATTAAGTTCTAAACTTAGCCTTATAGGCAAAATTAAGTAACGAGTTACTTCAACTAGAGCAACAACTTTTGCTCCAATTATAACCCGAAACCTGAAGCTTGACCCTCGCCGGTCTTCTTCTTAGATATTCCAAATAAGCATGACAGTTTAACTTCCAGTCTTTCAGTTTTCCACAGAAGCGACAATCGTCTTCTTTAATTAGCAACACCTCCTTTAGGCGACAAAACCTCTTCGGGATTGGAGTTTAATATGGCTATAGAATTAGATCAAGTCTTCTTCTTTCCATTCCATTTTCCTTTCCCAAAACATTCCTACATTCACCATCATTATGGGAGTAGTCCATGCATTTATCATGTTGCTTACAGCAGTTCTCAACGTGCTTCACAACTTAGTGGGTGCTATGTCTATCTCATTTATTTCGTTGTTCACTAAATAATTGAGAATATTTATTGTTCAAAGATTTGTATGATCAAATCATTCCGAGTCTCTAGACCAATCTTGAAACCCAAAAAATAATAATCAAGGTACTCATTATACCCTATCATCTTTAGAACATCTGGTCCAACCGAATCTCACGTTCCCTACTTATAGGTGTATGGTGTCTTGCTATTGTCAAATCCCTTTTGACGAGCCTTTTCCTCAAACATCTTTTAAGGTGCTCAAATATCTCATAAGCATCCATATGCTCATATTATTTCTTAAGCTCAACACTCATAGTTGCAAGCATGAGACATGAAACATCAGCAGTCGAATCATCAATTTTCTTCCAATAAGAATTATGTTCGACACATGTTACATTCTCAGCTAAAAGGTAAGGGAAGAATTTGACTAACATCGTGGTGCCTGAGGACGATCCTCAAGCTCCTATATCAGTCGAGGAAATTTGTTCCTGTCAGCTTGTCCTTCTCAAGGACTGATCGCATAGAGAAGTTGTTTGTGTTATTTGTCATTTGATAACTACAATATTAAAGTGCATAAAATTAATCTAGGTTGCAAATTTATTAATTATTATGTTTAAGTGATTATGGTATATCATTATATACCTCCCACTATTTTTATCAAATAAATAGCCCTAACTATTAATTCGGAAGGCATTACTCTAAATCCTTCTAGTGAGCCAAGATCCATATTTCGTCATGCTTAAGGTCAGCTTTGGCTTTACTCCCAAAACATGATTTATTTAGGTAGACAACTCTTATCAATTATATCATATATAACTCTTGGAAAGTTTGGTAGAACAACATTTGTTCCCATTTATCCAATAAATCATACCAAACTCCATGCCTCTAAGTTCACAATCCTATTGTGGTAACTTAGTTAAGTCTAACCCAATGGTCTAACATTTAAGTATCACATTTACTTCATCGCGTCTTACCACGATAGATTGGAGTGTCTCACTTTGGTGAACCCACTCTTTCTCGATCTAGGTCTTGACGAGTGTTGTCCATTGGAAGGCATCTAATTGACTTACTATTTTAACTTTAGGGATTTGTTATAATTTAAAACGACCATGATCCCATCATCAAGAGATTCCCAATTTTTCCTTGAACTAAGTACTTCAATTCAAAATTCATCAATGGTTTGATTTCCAGTCCAACGGAGGAGTCACACTGGTCTCACTTAAAACCCGCCTTTCTTACAAGCGCTGCTTGTATTTTTGTCAAAATCTCCCCATATCAAAATTTGAAATTCATACTTATTTCCGTGTTTCATAAACACAGGAATCTCATGTTCGTTTTTGTTCAATTTTAAAATCTTGAATCGTTACAGATTTTATCTTGTTTAGCAAACATGGCATGGGTGACGTATCTAATACATACATGTTTAATCTAATTAAAGCATGCATCATTATCTAAGCATACATATCTACATCACATGCATCATTAACTCCTTATATATAATAAGCGTAAGGGAGATCTTATCCAAAATTTTGGTTGGTCACTGTACTACCAAAAGTATACAATCCGTTGGATTATTAAACTATAAATCTTCAAATCAATGAGGACCGTCAGATATAATATTAAAAATTGTATTTGATTATTAATAGGATAGTATTTAAATACTAAAAGATGTATTTTGATAATTTAAACCAATTATAAATAGGTTTTCTATATTGAATAGAAATCTTTATGTAAAAATTCGTAATTATCTTTTCTCTTTAGTTTATGGATAGTTTAAGTTAGATAATAATTATTAAACCATCATTAAATTAAATATAATTTTGTAAGCTTCGCGTGGGCTGTAAAATCGTTAAAATCTGTTGTCTAAAACTCAAGATAGAGCCCAAACAATAAAGTTATTATCTAAATTTTAATAAATATATTTTTATTATTGTAGCACCAATTTAATTTTTTTTCCTAATTCTTTTAAATTTCTAAATTCTATGTTTATTTCAATAAAATATTAAAACCAATTTAAGAAAAAATTAAAATCGATCGTCCGTGTACGATTACGACCAAATTAATAATTATAGTTAGATCTTAAATAGATCGATGAGAATTGTTAGATCTAATATTAAAAAGTGTATCCGATTAATAATAGAATTATATTTAAATACTAAAAAGTGTATTTTGATCATTTAAATTTTTCTATGTAAAAATTCTTAAATATCTTTTCTCTTGAATTTATGTATAGTTCCAGTTAAATAATAATTATTAAACCAAATATCAACATAACAATTCATATCGATTACAATGATACACGTGGACCCTACGTTATAACAGACTTACAAGAACTCTTTATTCTGAAAGAACATAACAATTTGATTAATCCAAATTATAATTATATTATTTTATATATAACAAACATAAAAGGATAATATCAAAATATTATTAAAATATTGAGGGTTTCATATTCATAAACGATAATTTTGAATATAATACTTATATTAAAATGTGTATTTGATTAAAGGTAGGATTATATTTAAATACTAAGAACTGTGCTTTGATAATTTAAACCAATTATGAATCGATTTTCTATATTGAATTGAATTCTTTATGTAAAACTTCTTAACCATCTTTTCATCTTTTCATCTTTTCTTTTCAGTTTATTTTATAAATAGGTCAACTGGTCAAGTTAGATAATAATTATTAAACAATCATTAAATTAAAGATAATTTCGTTAGGTTCGCATGGGTTGTAAAATCGTCAAAATTCAATTTCTAAAACTCAGGATAGAACCCAAATAGTAAAGTGTATATCTAAATTTTAATAAATATTTTTTTATTATTGTAGCACCAATTTATTTATTTTTCCACTAATTCTTTTAAATATAGAGAAATTTTATGTTTCTTTCAAAAAAGTATAAAAATTAATTAAGAACAAATTCAAATCGATAAATAATATAATAATATGAGAATAAAATTTTATATAATCATAACATAATTTTTATTCTGTTTAATAATTTTTAAGTAATAATGTATTTTAAAATTTTATATACACTGTAAATAAAACCGAAACATTAAAATTAAAAGCAGTTAGTAAGATACTTATATCAGTATATACTTGATATCCTTATTATATTAAATCCTTATATATAATAATCATAATAGAGATCTTATCCAAAATTTTGGTGGTAGACAACCAAATTAATAAGGACCATTAGATATTAACTAAATAAATGAAAATCGTTAGATCAAATATTTAAAAAGTGTATTTTATTAATAATAGAATTATATTTAAATTCTAAAAGGTGTATTTTGATAATTTAAATCAAATATACCAAATATAAATAAGTTTTCTATATTGAATATAATTCTCCATGTAAAAAATTCGTGACTTTCTTTTCTCTTCCATGGATAATTCCAGTTAGATAAAAATTGTTAAACCATCTTTTAATTAAATATAATTTAGTTATCTTCATGTGGGGTATAAAATCGTCAAAATCTGATTTTTAAAACACAAGATAAAGCCCAAATTAGTAAAGTGAATATTTAAATTCTAATAATAATTATCATGTCATCATTATTTTAATACCAATTTAATTACTTTTTTCTAACTATTTTAAATTTAGAAATCTATGTTCAAAAATTAAAATCAATCTAAGAAAAATTCAAATCAACAAAGAATATAATAATACGAGGATAAAATTTTATAAAATTGTGCATATTTTTAATCCTATTTTATTAAATAATAAATTATACGTAAATAGTGATTTTGTTTTATAAGAACTCATAGATACCTAATTTCATTGTTAGCAGGACTATATTCATATTAAAAAAAACCGTATTTTGAAATTTTAGACTCAGCTACAGAGGCCAAACTTTTTTAACATATATACATTGTAAATTATTAAATTCGAAACTTTAAAAGTTTTTTAATCAATTAGTATAGTACTTTTATGAAAAATCGTACTTTACAAAAAATATTATCAAATAACCTATGTCTGCAAGAAAAAAATGAAAAAATTCTTTATTTTAAAAAAAAACCTATAAATTTTAATATGTTGTTGGTAGATTCAAAACTTAGATCATTCTACATGATAATTTTACTGTTATATCTAACGTTTTTCAACAATTTAATTTGAAACATCCAACGATTATGGATTGAGTGATCAAACAAAGCGACCAAACTTATAAGGAAGCTTTCATTATTTAGTCTTTAATATAATAACATAGATATTTATAGGATATACTATAAACAATGAATTTTATACAGAATTTTGATCGTCACGGTGTACTACTTTAAAAGAAGAACTATTACAAAAAAATTATATTTTAATTGATAATTTATTTTCTCAAAAGTTCAAAGTTCCCGCATCTTTAACATATTACAAAAAAGAGTATATTATATTTTAGCAATAAATATTTAAAAAAATTCTAAATTAAAAAAATTCTAAATATTAAGGAAAATTAATGATGTTATCATGGTAGTTTGTTTCTAAATACCGCCAAAACATTCTCAACCGTTAGATCCAATACTTTTAAAAATAGATGATCAAGATTATATCATATAAAAAGAAGTTATTGTCTAAAAATGATATAAGTTAAAAGATATTATATTAGGATTGGATTTTCTAAAAAGTCAAAACATAAAAATAGTTGTAATTAAATAAGGAAACTCATTTAATACCAAAATAATCAAAATCGTTTAATGTTAAATAGATAGGTGAAAACCGTTAGATTTAACATTAAAAACTGTATTTGGTTAATAAAGGGTATTCTAATAATCTAAACTACATATAAGTAGATTTTCTAAATCGAATAGAATTCTCAACATTAAATTTCGTCACTTTATTCTCTTTTTAGTTTTAGAATAGTTTAGCGTGTAAAATATAATAAATATCAAATTTTTAACTATAAATTTTTTGGCTAAATCTTTTTTAACAATAATTTAATCATGTAAACTAATAACTTTTAAATATTAAAATATTCATAAATAAATATAATTATAAATATTTAAAAAAGCAATCGTGTGTTGCGTGGATAATAAAAATATAATTATAAACAAAATAATTATAAATAAAATTTAAGTAACCGTGCATCGCACGGGATATAAGCTAGTATATGTAAAGTGCGTAAAGTAAACGTGTTTGGTTATGGCCCAACCTAAGTGATCTTTCCAAGCTAATGGAAAGATCAAGGTCAATCTATGGTGGTATCAAAATACAATACAATGTTACAAGTCTTCAAGCTTTAACCTGTCTCCTTGCTTGCCTCCTTGTAATGCTTCTTTGGTTCTCCATCTTGGATGTCTTCATATACATTACATAAATAAAACAATCTATCCTACTGAACTTGCAAGTAGAACTCGAGTTACATTCGAGATTTAAACATTACAAGGAATAACGACATGCAAGTCGTATTTAGAAACCAAACCATAAAAACAAAACCATTATCCTATGGGTCTTTAGGCCATAACCAATCACCATGCTCATATAACAATTAAGAACATCTCATATTTCATTAACATATCATACCATATCATATTTCTCATGATCCAATCATAGAAATCAAATAAAGTGTAAATCATAAAATCAAAATCAGAATTCTGAAAACATTAAATCGCTGTTTACAAACAGTAAACGACGTCAAACGCCTTACAAACGAACGAGTGACTCTGTCAGTTTTGTTCAGACGCCCGTTTCCCTTTCCGAAAAGGTATTTTCGGCGAAAATCTGACACAATATGCAAATTTCACCAAATCTGCGCAACGTATTCAGAAATCGTATCGAATACGATTCTCATAATTCGATATAACATGTATCATATACATACAGCAATATACACAATCATCTCATGATTATTCAATCCTCATGAATATCATATATTCAAAAACATATACATACATATATATAAATCAACACAAAAACATGGTAGATCGTAAACATACATATATATCGAAAACTGTTAAACACACAACCAAATTCAAACGTTTCGCAAGTAGCTCTGATACCATTGAAGGGTTTCGAGCACATAAACGCAACGGAAAACGTAAAAATAAATCAAAATTCGAAACCCCTCCGCAGGATCCATGCGAAAACAAAAGATTTAATTCGGAGATTAAGAACAAATACCTTAAGAAGCTTTAACAGTTCGTTAATGGAAGATTGATTGGAGATCCAAAACTTGTTCAATCACCATGTATCCCGCTCTCGCGATCTACGCTCTACGATATCCACACGAACGCTTTTCTTGAAAGATTAATGTGTACTAGCACCCGAAAACTGCTTCTTTCTCTCTCTCTTTTCTTGCTCTCAAAAGCGGCTAGGGTTTTAATATATAAAAACGTTTTTTCATAAATAAAATCAGCCCTCTTTGAGAGTTTATATAGAGAGGAAAATAAGTTTTCTAATTATAATAAAATACTAATCCGAAATTCCAATTTATTATTTAATTAAGTCGCACTTAATTAATTAATAACTAATTTCAGAATTAGTTTAAGTAATCCCATTTTTCTATTTAAATAATTAATCAAGTCATACTTAATTAATATTATAAATAGAATAAATTACTTATTTAAATTTAAATTCATAATTTAAATTATTTCTCCTTCAAGCGTTCTTTGTGTGTGACCCTGTAGGTTATTATTACGTTGGTAACAATTTTAATAACTAATTAAAATTGTAAACAATGAGCGGCATCTAGTAATACATCATTGCCACCCAAGTAATAATAATTAAATCAGTGATTCGATTAAACCTTTCGTGAATAATGTTCCATGTAATATAATCCATTTAACCTTAATATTATAGATTAAACTCGAGGCATGTAATGTGTCATTCTCTTCATAATTTAATATTAGTTTTCTTGATCGATGAGTAGACTAATAAATCAAATCAACATTTGAGCACGGTCGTGCATTTCTTAGTCTCACTCAAACAAGAGGCCAATAATATCGCTCCTAAAATTAAGAGGGTTAAATTCCATCTAGATCATTCATATTTCTCATACGATTCATAATATACCCAATGTCCACTTTTATCATCATCCGGTCAAAGGTAACTTTTAATGTAATCAAAGTATATTAATTCTCGTATAAAATATAATGATTTCAGGTCTAAGGATCATTACACCATTATCATAGTGAGAATTACTTATGACACTTTTAACATGTGTAATCTCACGGCGGGTCAATCCAGTGCCATGTACTCTTACATGCACCTATGTTTTGACTTTAGTATCACCATACCTATGACCAATGAGATGTGGTCATCAGTCAACAAACATACTAGTCTCTATGCATTATTATTGTCCTTAAATAATAACACTCGACTAGGGATATTTAGGAATAAAGATACTATTCATATAATCTCATTTTTAAGTCACATACTTAAAGATATCGAATACGTATCATAATTCCAAGGACATTTATTATGCTAACATTTATAACGCAGTAAATAAAGACATAATAAACTAATAATAATAATCAATAAAACATAATTTATAATAATAAAATGTTTTCTTTAAAACATAAAAGTATTGTCTCTAGAGCACTAATACTAACACCCCTTGTGCTACTTGAAGAGGAAGATCCACCTCTCTGAAATCTGGGCCTGAACTTAAGATTGGGATTCCTTTTGAATCTGAACTTCCCAAACTTCCTGACTATCAAAGCCAAATCACCATCCTCCAGCTGATCAAGTTCCTCTAAAGAATAGAAGTCACCACCAGATTGATCAATGGATGTTAATCCATATTCAGCATCAATAACATTCATGTTAGAACTGGAAGGTTGAACAGCCTTCACTTCCAGTTTCTGTGGGACTTCAGCAGTCAATGCAGTAGAAGTACTAACTATCTTCCCAGTTCCATATAGCTCCCTTTGTTGAATCTGCTCCAGCTCATAGGTCTTCAGAACACCATACAGTCTTTCCAAAGCAATCTCTCCCAGATCTCTTACTTCTCTAATGGCAGATATTCTGTGCTCCAAATGAGGTGGAAGTGTAAGTAGGAACTTCTTGTTAATTTCCTTGATAGTGTAGCGCTTCCCATTGAGATTCAGATCATTGATTAATTTGTTGTATCTCTCAAAAACCTCAGAGATACCTTCACCAGGGTTTGATCTGAAATGCTCATATTGAGAGGTGAGAATTTCCAGCTTATTCTCTCTAACTTCCTCTGTCCCCTCATTGATTATCTCTATAGTTTCCAAAATGTGTTTGGCAGTATCACAGTTTAGGACATGATTATGCATGACAGGATCAAGACAATCAACAAGGATCAACTGAAGACAGGCATCCAAGGTAACATCCTATTTTTCATCAGGAGTGTAATCCTTGGGATCCTTAGGGTACATCCTAGCAGCCCTAGTAACAATGTTATTCTCTATTAGTTCTCCCTCAATAATCATAGGGACTTTGGGACCATTCTTCAGCACATCAAAGTATTTAGCATTAACAACTTTAAGAAATAGGAGCATTTTCTTCTTCCACATTGAATAATGCTCCTTGCTGAACATTGGTATTTTGACTGTACCCACTTTCTGTGTAGTAGACATCTTTTGAGATTTTTAGGAATAATAATAAAAATTCAGAGTTTAAGAAAAAATCTCAAAACAATTGGATCTTTGATTTGTATATTAATCAAAAGGCTCTGATGCCAATTGTTAGGTCCTGATATGTTTGTAGAAGGGGGGTTGAATACAAACTGTACTGTTTTATCGAATTTGTATTGTTGAATTTAACAATTACAATACAAAATATAATGCGGAATAAAATGAAACAAGATTCAAGTTAAATATAAAATATATTAAACTTGAAGGGTGTTGCAAATACAATACAGATTACAAGGTTTGAATCTCAAACTATTTAAAACAAATCTAGAAAAAATTCGACATGAATTTATCTATTTTTGTAATAAAAAGATTGAATAGTAAAAACTAGTTCGAGATCAAATTCTAGGGATAATGATCCGCTAGATAATCAAGCAACAACAAGTAACTAATTTCTAGTGGTTTGGATTTAACAATACAATCTAGAAATTATTCACTGTAAAAGATTTGCTCCGGCAGTTGGTTAGTGAAGACAGAGAGAGAAAATGAAATGTTGAAGTTTTTGCTTCTGTCTTGTTTTTCTTGTCTTGTATGTTCTGCTTGATGATAATAATCCACTTATGTACGCCTTTTGTTTTACTTAAAAACAAAAGTCAACTGCACATCTTTTCTCTTTTAAATGCACGCCATTTACTATTCTTTTGAACCAGAAGTACTATTCATTGGCCTGGCAGTACTATCAATAGTATTGTTCATTTGCCTGGCAGTACTATCAATAGTACTGTTCATTGGCCTGGCAGTACTATCGGTAGTACTGTTCATTTGCCTGGAAGTACTATCGGTAGTACTGTTCATTTGCCTGACAGTACTATCAATAGTATTGTTCATTGAAATAGTATTTTCAGCTTTTAATTCTAATTCTAATTTATTTAATTAATTGATTTAACAAATAAATTAATTCTGAGTGAATTAATTTATAGTTTAATTAATTTAAGGAATAAATTAATTCTGATGGAATTAATTTAATTTAAATTAATTAACTTCTAGTTTAATTAATTTAAGGAATAAATTAATTCTGATGGAATTAATTTATAGTTTAATTTAATTAACTTCTAGTTTAATTAATTTAAAGAATAAATTAATTCTTATTGAATTAATTTATGGTTTAAATTAACTAACTTATTGAATAAATTAAAAGAGATTTAATACTAAATCTGAGAACCACTGAAACTGATGACGAACTTCCACTGACTGATGTTGACATTCGATGTATTGTCTAGTTCATGAGCGACTAACTTCAATGACGGTTCTTCATCTTTTGACTTTAATTTGTGGTTCATCTTCTTTTCCCTTTTAACAAACCCTGTAACATGTACGCTTCCTGTTACACTTCTGAAATCTCTGTCACTTTAAATAGATCCACTTTCTTGAATACTTCACTGAGGGTTGATCAAATAAATGAACTTCTTCCAGTGTAGAATTACTCCAAGTCAGTAGATGACTTTAAATCTTCATTCTCTTGACTTATAAAACCATTTGAGATTCCTGTGACATCTAATCTAATATTTACTTATTACATACTTGTTTAAGTTGAGTAAAATCCTCGAATTACAAATAGGCTATTGCATATGCCTTTCACAGCTAGTTGTTGATCAGTAGGAACAAAGTGAAGTTCAATTGTTCCTTCCAGAACATGTTCTCTTATGAAGTAATATCTAATACTGATGTGTTTAGTAAGAGAATGCTGAACTGGATTTCCTGTCATTGCAATAGCACTTTGGTTATCACAATAAATAGGGATTTTTGAGTATGACAGGCCATAATCTAACAACTGATTTCTCATCCACATTATCTGAGCACAACAACTTCCTGCAGCAATGTACTCAGCTTCTGCTGTTGAAGTAGAAATAGACTTTTGTTTCTTACTGAACCATGAAACAAGTCTTCCACCCAAAAACTGACAGCTTCCTGAAGTACTTTTTCTGTCTATTTTGCATCCTGCAAAATCAGCATCTGAATAACCACATAAACCAAAATCTGATTCCCTTGCATACCAAAGGCCAAGTGAAGGAGTGCCTTTGAGATATCTGAAAATTCTTTTGACTGCAATCAGATGAGGTTCCCTAGGTTTTGCTTGAAATCTTGCACAAAGACAGGTTGCAAACATGATATCTGGTCTACTTGCAGTGAGATACAATAAATAGCCAATCATTCCTCTGTAGTGAGTTACATCTACCTCAGTACCTTGATCAGGATCAAGTTTGGTAGCTGTAGCTATGGGAGTACTTGCAGTAGCACAGTCTTCCATGTTAAACCTTTTCAATAAATTCCTTGTATACTTTGACTGATTGATAAAAATGCCATCATCAGTCTGTTTAACTTGAAGACCAAGAAAATAACTCATTTCTCCCATCATGCTCATTTGATATCTTGAATGCATAAGCTTAGAGAACTTTTCACACTGCTTATTGTTTGTTGACCCAAAAATGATATCATCAACATAAATCTGAACTAAAAGAAAATCCTTACCATTATTCAAATAAAATAGAGTTTTATCAATGGTACCTCTTTTGAATCCACTTTCTAGTAGGAACTGAGCTAAGGTTTCATACCATGCTTTTGGAGCTTGCTTTAGTCCATAAAGTGCCTTATCCAATCTATAGACATGATTTGGATATTTAGGATCAATGAAACCAGGAGGTTGCTCAACATAGACTTCTTCCTCCAGTTCACCATTTGAGAAAGCACTTTTTACATCCATCTGGAACACCTTGAATTTCTTGTGAGCTGCATAAGCTAGAAAGATCCTGATGGCTTCTAATCTTGCAACAGGAGCAAAAGTTTCATCATAGTCAATTCCTTCTTGTTGAGAATACCCCTTTGCAACAAGCCTAGCTTTGTTTCTGATTATTACTCCATCATTATCAGTCTTGTTCTTGAAAATCCACTTTGTACCAACAACGGACCTATTCTTTGGCCTTGGTACCAGTTTCCAGACTTCATTCCTTTCAAATTCATTCAATTCTTCTTGCATTGCAGTAACCCAATCAACATCTTTGAGTGCATCTTCAACTTTCTTTGGCTCCTCCTTGGATAGAAAGTTATTGTATAGACATTCATTCTGAGTTGCACTTCTTGTCTGAACACCTGCATCAGGATCTCCAATTATCAAATCAGGAGTATGACTTGCAGTCCATTTCCTTGCTGGTGGTAAGTCATTTCTTGATGTAGATGCTCTCCCTGGATTGGTGTTATCTTGATTTGAAGAATTTGCTTCAGATGAAGCTCCCCCTGAATTATTGATATCTCTTCCTGATGAATTATCAGGATCATCACTTGAATCAGTATCTGAAGAATTTTGTCCTGATGTTTGAGTTGACTCTGAACTTGTAGTAGAATGTTGTTGCTCCCCCTCAACATTTGCACTACTAGATGTATCACCATTATTTGCATCATCAGAGTTAGCACCATCAGTATTTGGTGTGACATCAGGATTTGATGGATCATCAGGATCTGATGAATTGACAGGATCTGATTCACTTTCTTCAGGTTCCTTGGTAGCTTCATTTTCAAAAACTAATCTATCATGTGAGTCTTCATTGATTCCAGTTATCTTCTTATCATCAAAAGATACATGTATTTACTCCATGACAGTCCTTGTTCTCAAATTGAAAACTCTGAAGGCTCTTGATGCAGGATAGCCTATGAAAATTCCTTCATCAGCCTTAGTTTCAAATTTTCCTAGCTGTTCAGGATGAGTTCTGAGAACAAAACATTTACAGCCAAACACATGCAGATGCTTCAAACTTGGTTTCTTCTCCTTGAGAGACTGATAAGGAGTAACACCATGTCTGTTTATCAATGTAAGATTCTGTGTATAGCATGCTGTGTTGACTACTTCTGCCCAGAAATATGTAGGTAACTTTGCTTCTTCCAACATAGTTCTGCCAGCTTCAATAAGAGTTCTATTCTTCATTTCTACTACTCCATTTTTCTGAGGTGGGCCAGGAGCAGAGAATTGTTGAATAATTCCTTTGTATTTGCAGAACTCTTCCATCTTTGAATTCTTAAATTCAGTACCATTATCACTCCCCAGTATCTTGACTTTGAACTTTGTGGTTGTCTCAATCATTCTCACATGATCCAACAGTATTTCAGGAGTTTCATCTTTTCTGTGCATAAAGTACACCCAGGTGAATCTAGAATATTCATCAACAATTACAAGAGTGTACCTTTTCTTACTGATGGTCATAATGTTGACTGGACCAAATAGATCAAGATGCAGCATGTGATATGGTTCTTCAATAGAGGATTCTGATTTACTCTTGAATGATGTCCTTCTTTGTTTAGCCTTTTGACATGCATCACAGAGTCCATCTGGAGTATATAACACTTTTGGCAATCCTCTAACTAAATCTTTCTTAACCAACTCATTGATATTGCTGAAGTTGAGATGAGAAAGCTTCTTGTGCCAGTTCCAACTTTCATCTACTGATGCTTTACTGATTAAACATGTAGGGGAGTCATCAGTATTTGAGAGAATGTTGGCTTCATAAATGTTACCATGCCTATAGCCAGTCAATGCAATCTTTCATGTTTCTTTGCTGACTACTTCACAATGTATGGAATAGAAGTGGACATGATAACCTCTGTCAGTGATTTGACTAATACTCAACAAGTTGTGTTTTAGTCCCTTCACTAGAGCTACTTTTTCAATGATGACATTTCCAATAATTATATTGCCATATCCCAAAGTTTGTCCAATGTTGCCATCTCCATAAGACACAATTGGGCCAGCTTTTTCTTCATATTCTGATAACAGGGCTTTGTTTCCAGTCATGTGCACAGAACATCCACTATCCATGACTAACACATTTTTCTTTTTATCCTTATCATCAGGAATAGCAGTATCATTAGTGTTGGCCATTAGGGCATAGTTGACCACCTCAGTATCAGATTCTGAGGAGGAGTCCATCCAATCCTTGCTTGATGTTATGAGTGCCTTTGTTTTCTTGCACTCAGAAGCAAAGTGACCCATACCATTACACTTGTAGCATCTAACCTTTGACTTGTCAAATTTGCTACCCTTGCAGTCCTTTTTGATATACTTGTCTTTGTTTGCATTGAAGGTCCTTTTCTGAAAGTTGCCTTGTCTTCTAGCCTTCCTGAACTTCATCTTCTTGAAGCCTCTGACTATCATAGCAACCATCTCTTCCATGTCTGAGTCAGAAGAGTCATCATCAATATTGGCATCAGGATTGCCATCAGTATCTGATGATGAGTCATCAGGATCTGACTCAGCTTCCTTTGATTTACTTCTTGAGACCTCCACAGCTTTTCCTTTTGATTTAACCTCTGCTTTCAAAGCAATAGATTTTGCCTTGTTGCCTTTCTTATTCTTTCTCTGTTGAACTTCAAGATCATGAGTTCTTAACATCACATAGACTTCATCAAGAGACACAGTGTTGAGATCATACTGATGTCTAATGATAGATGTTTGTGTATCCCATTCTTCTGGTAAAGCTCTCAGAAACTTGGTATTTGAATCTTCAGAAACATACTCTTTGCCAACTAGAGATAGATTGTTCAGGAGTGTTAGAAATCTATCATATAGATCAGTTAGGCTCTCATCAGGTCTTGCATCGAATTGTTCATATTCTTGAATCAAAAGAGCCCTTCTGTTTTTCTTGACAGATGCAGATCCCTGGCACTGAGTTTCCAAAGTATCCCAGATCTCTTTTGCAGACTTGCATGCAATCACTCTGTTTGACATGACATCATCAAGACTGTTGTGAAGAATATTCTTTATCTTCGCATCTCTGAGAACGTGAGCTTTTTCTTCTGGAGTCCATTCACTCTTGGCCTTGACCATATAGCGTTCAGGTACAGTATCTGTTCGTTCTATGATCCTCGTAGGAATATATGGTCCATCACGAATCCTGTCCAAATAATCAGGATCCATAGCCTCCAGGTACATCGGCATCTTTACCTTCCATGTTGGATATTCTGATTTCTTCAGGATGGGAATTTTCATGCTTTCATACTTTGTTGTCAACATCTTAGATCGTATCTGATTCAAATTTAAATCAGTTTGCTTTGATACCAATTGTTGCCCAGTGATAAACAATTGTAGAAGGGGGGTTGAATACAATTGTATAAGATTCTCAACTTTAGTAAAGTATTTATCACAAATATGAAAGAATGATAACAGCTTTATTAAATCTGATATAAAACTGTTACAAACTCTCTCAAGAAATTATGTGTTCTTGAGAGCTGCTAGATTACAAAATACTCGTGTATGTGATCAGTTCGATCGTAATCTCTATTGGTTTTCTTTCAAACCAAAACCTGTGTTTATATACTACACAGCTTCTCTATCAATGATTAGTCCTAATCAATTACAAAGATTGAAACCTATCCATAATCGATAGCTACATTACTACAAACCAGGAACCGACAAAATAAACTTCCATGTTTAACTAGACTCCAAATATAACTCGAAGTAGGAATCCTGATCAGCTTCCAGTCCTGATGATCAATCCTGATCCCAGTCCTGATATAAATCCTGATTCTGACGCTTGATCAAATACTGATAACCATGCAATACTGATGACGTCAGCAATCCTGATTAGTTTGAGTCTAGATCCTGACGATCATTGAATCCTGATCTAACACAAATGAGGTACTATTGATAAAACTCTGTTTTATTTGAATCATGGTAAGGATTTACTGTTAGTTCAAATTTATGTTGATGATATCATATTTGGGTCAACAAACAATATGCTGTGTGAAAGGTTTTCTAAGCTTATGCAGTCAAGCTATCAAATGAGCATGATGGGAGAAATGAGTTACTTTCATGGTCTTCAAGTTAAACAGACTGATGATGGAATCTTTACTAATCAGTCCAAATACACCAGGAATTTATTGAAAAGGTTTAACATGCAAGATAGTACAACTGCAAGTACTCCCATAGCTACAGCTACCAAACTTGATCCTGATCAAGGTCCTGAGGTGGATGTAACTCACTACAGAGGAATGATGGGCTCACTATTGTATCTCACTGCACGTAGACCAGATATCATGTATGCAACCTGTCTTTGTGCAAGATTTCAAGCTAAACCCAGGGAACCTCATCTGATTGCAGTCAAAAGAATTTTTAGATATCTAAAAGGCACTCCTTCACTTGGTCTTTGGTATGCAAGGGAATCAGATTTTGGGTTATGTGGTTATTCAGATGCTGATTTTAAAGGATGCAAGATAGACATGAAAAGTACTTCAGGAAGCTGTCAGTTTTTGTGTAACGCCCCCAAATCCCCTACAGGAATCCAGGTCGTCACATTCTCTCGCGGAATATTCGATCACCTGCTTACAATATAATCTACAACAATAATCATAATAAACTCCATAATCTACTCCACGGGTTATAGTCTTAGAACAAGTACTTAATAATCCAAAAGTTATTACATCACAAATTCTCTTCCCAGAATCTCTGAAATATTATTACAACTTCATAATACTAGATAATAAAACATTAAACAACTTCTTCCCAGCTCGCACCCTTCTCATATACTATAAGGCTAATGCGCTGGATTAATAGCCTTTCCCCTTCCCTTTATCACGGTTCGCCGCACTAGTGCCAGCTCTGGGTGTCGCTGTTTAATAATATTTAAATAGCAAGAATGAGCAAACAGAATGCCCAGCAAGTATATAGACACCATATGAAGCAACAACAACTCGCTTAAAAAAATATGTTTTACCACTTTATAAAACTTCTCCACTTATATAAATATATACTTTTGAAAAGAGATTAACTCGGAAATTCTTATCAATCTCAGAATACTACTCTTATAATGGAATAAATAGATCTCAATAACTTCTCCATACTACTCGAATATAATCCAATAACTTCTTGGAACTACTCAATTGATTTGAATGAATATAATTTAACAACTGCTCAGATCAACACCCTAGTTAACAGAACCACAAAGGCATCAGTTAACAGTTAGGATATCGATGATTGGACTTCTTCTCAAATGCCTACTCAAGTAATGGATTGATCAGTCCATTGTCACTACTCGTTTACTATCGATAGAAGGATGAGCCGACGTCTCGAACACACCCCAAATACTACTCAGTGGGCCGGTGCGTTACTCCGGTCACTTTTGCCATCTTTTAGTCCAGAATATAAGGTGTCGGAATCTTCGATCACCTTCAAAAATAAATCTCTTAGGCATCATGGTAAAAATAACACGTGCACCTTTATTTACTTCTCAATAAAATACTACTCCAATATCGTTCAGAAACAATGAACGATAAACACCTCCAATAATTTAGTTTTCCCCTTGAATGAGTAGAGGAAATAAATATGAAAACTGTTCTGATCATGGATTTGAAATGAGGTGACCCATATCAGTATTCTCAACTTACTATGTATATATAACTCCACTTATATATATATATATATATATATATATATATCAATTAATATATAGTATGAAGATATTATTTAATATATCTTTATCACCTTCTCGGCGAGTACGAATAAAGTATCTCGATAGATGTTCCAACAATATGGACCAACTCATGAAATAAATTTTATAATATCCCGATAACAAGGTCAATAATAATATATATGCATTTCAAATTGCATGAATAAAATCCAGTATAAACTACTAGATGGAATATTTGCATTTATATTTATCAAAACTTAAATAGCATACTTATGCATTTAAAATATATAAATACTCTGAACAATAGAGTATGAACTAGTAAACTTGCCTGGTACTCTGGATGTAGTAGGGGCTCGTAGCGGGGTCCGACAATCTAAACAAGGTCAAGAAAACACGCGATTAATCCCCTATACGATCCACTTATAACTCAATGCTTAAACACTTAAGCCAATCACAACAAGGCACTAAGGGTCCCTCTAGACTCATACTAAGTCCATTTATAACCTTGTTCTTTACACCAATATGTTGCCTTGATAATTCTTAACAAGTTTCGTGTTTTAATCGACTCGAAATTCCTCTTCTAACTTAACCGAAACGGATGGTCAAAACAGTACCTCTAGAGTTGACTTTCCTGAAAATTACTATTCTGCGACTCGCACTCCAACACTTTTAATAAATCACTGAAAACATTTTTAAATACGAAATCACTTCCAAAATCATCTTTGGTATTTGTAATATTTATCATAAAAGTTCCGATTCGAAAACACGAGTCTAGATAGGTGAAATGTATTTTTGAAGTTAAGTCAACTGCAGATTTTTACTATTTGCATCACTTTTACTAAAACGTTCATAACTCGATAACCGTTAACTCAAATGACGCACCGTTTTCGCGTACACGATCTAGAGAATGTCTAGAAGGTTATCGACTCAAGATTGGGCTCTGGTCAAAGGACTCATTTTTCTGATTTTACAAAACAGGGCAGGGTAGCAAAGAATAGTGTCATCTCCTTAAAGGGTTTTTCCACTTGCGCAACCTCGGCTTACGCATTTTTTATAAAATTGAAAAATAATCTTTTGTACTCGAAACCTTCGCACACATCTTGATAACTGACCTTAGCATGTTACCACAAAATTTCATATTTTATAACAACTCTTAAGGGTCTCAAACATAGCCACATATTGATGTGTTTCTACGATTTCATTACTCGAACAATTGTTTTTTACTAAAACGACCATAACTCAAAAACCATAAACTCTTTTGACATGATTCTTGCGGCAAAATAAACTAGACAATAATATTTACACCACCATATGCAGTGGTTACTCCTTAAACAAAGTGAAGGTCTTGGTTTGATACTGTCTTTAAGGGTTAACAAAATTTCGTCATTACGACGGCTATAAATCGAACATTCCAAATTCGTACATGCCTCATGCATAACATCAAAGCAACTCATGGCTTAACAACATCAATTACTACTGTCAAGAGGCTCTAAGGCCAGTGGTAAGGTCCCATGACCACCACACAACATATACACAACAAACAAACTTGAATCAACCACTAAAACACTAATCAAGAACTCATCTTGTAAACAACTTAAGATCTCATCAAAAACTCTATAAAACTCAAAGGTTGTTCAAAGATTTTACCTTGCTTGATGCTCTACCAACACTAACAAGTGCTCACAATCACTCAACAAGCCTTAGATACTCTTTACAAAGCTTAAACCTTAAAATCCAATCAAGAAAACAAGTTAATAAAATTTCGGAGTTACTATTCATCATCACTTTGTAAGATCCATATAAAATCGAAAAATAAGAGTTTGGTTCTCAAATTTTTACCACACCTTCTACTCTTCAAGGGATTTCTTTTGAGTCCTATCTCATCACCAGGGGATTCTTGAAGCTCGACTTATTGGCTTTCTAAGGTGAGTGGTCAAAACTGGGAAAGGCTGGACAGTTTCGGTTCTCCGACTTGGGGAAGGGATTTTACTGGGTTACACTCTTTTGTTGGACATGAAATTTTTAACGTGTATTCTACATACAATGAAGGAGCTATGGTTAAACGTTGGTGATTTATGAATGGATAGAAGTGGAGATATGAATTTTTCTTTGGATCTGGTTTCTGCTGAACAGTTTTGGAGAGTTTGTGTTTTGCTTGCTCTTGTTTTCTTTTTCTCTTTGTTTTTTGATTTGTTTCCTTGGAATAATGCAAGAGTGCTGATTGTTTGTGTGATAAGTGTTAGTGGAGAGTGAGCTCATGCCTTACATCATTCTAAGGACACATGTGAACACCTTGACTAAGCTTGGTGTCTTGAATGGTATGGTGGCTAGCTTCACAATCCAACACATGTCCCTTCCTTTAGTGTGTTTAAGAAGCTAGTGGATGGTTTAATACTTGTATCACTCTCTCGTTTAATCACAATTCGCTACGTATTTTCTATACCGCTCAATTTCGTCACAATCTCCGATTAACCTCTAAATCGTTCCGTTGCTCAGGGTTTTCGGTGTACATTCTCAATATGATAATCTCTTGATTAAATATTTAAAAACTCTAACTCATTAACTCCTCGAGTACTTATAAGGTTATCGTACTCTTCGATACCTTGATTAACTAAAGTCACAATAAAATAAGAATCGTCGAATTCCGTCCTCGTTTGCATTCACTTATTCTACTCACACAACACGAATATAATCTCGAAATATAAATCTTCCATCTTCTATATAAGGTGGTTGAAAAAAAAAAATTTACACAATATAACCAAAGTCACTATTTATAATATTAAATAATATAAGATAATCCAGGGGTGTTATATTTTGGGTGGTAGATTAGTCTCTTGGTTCAGTAAAAAGAAAAAGTCTATCTCTACTTCAACTGCAGAAGCTGAGTACATTGCTGCAAGAAGTTGTTGTGCTCAGATAATGTGGATGAGAAATCAGTTGTTAGATTATGGCCTGTCATACTCAAAAATTCCTATTTATTGTGATAACCAAAGTGTTATTGCAATGACTGGAAATCCAGTTCAGCATTCTCTTACTAAACACATCAGTATTAGATATCACTTCATAAGAGAACATGTACTGGAAGGAACAATTGAACTACATTTTGTTCCTACTGATCAACAACTAGCTGATATATTCACCAAGCCACTGCCTGAAGCTATTTTTAACAAATTGGTGAATGAACTTGGAATGATGAATTTTGAGAATTTCTGAGAAAAGCTACAGAGAAGAAATCCTGATGACTGTCACATCCTGATGGTCATTCAATAAGGTATGTAATTTTGATCAAAATCCTGATAGGACAAAATCTTGACAGGAAGTCAACTGGTCAATCCTGATGGACAGGTCAGTATTTCATTGCTTAATTTGTGCCTGATTTTTCGTCACTATCTGATGAGAAACGTTTGAGTTTTAGTTGGACAACTATATGCACGTGTGTGTTGCACTGATCGATATATACATATAGATACACATAAAAAGCGGTGCAGTTATGTTTAATTACACACGTAATCTGGTCCACTAATTATTTGTGCACGAATCATATTTTTCCACCTGTCATTGAGAGTAGTATTTTATTTTAACAAAATAAATTTGATTTTCTAAATTCCTGATTACTCTCTCATCATCAGTTTTTCACCTTCTTCTTTCTCTCTGTGCTTACGTGTAACAGCCCCAAATCCAGGGTCAGGGATTTAGAGTAGTCACGATCCACTTACTTCTTGCCTTGCCTGCTTTACTCACAATAGACACAATTTATCTGCTTATGACCCCACAATGAATATATCTCTCTCACACACACACAGGTTAGAGTCTCAGAAACGACACAAATACAACCATTGCGGAATAAATAATCTTTATTACAATACCCAAATGTCTTTTGAATTTATTACTGATACAACTCCTAAGTAATGGTACATTACCAACTTAGCCTTGTAATACTCGCCACCCTCTCATACCATTCATATCTATACATAAGATAAATACCAAAAGCTCCAGCTTGATCTGACTGGGTCACACTACTTCCAGGATCACTGCTAGAAACTGCTCATGAGAATGCCTTGCGTTTACCACTCACCTGAGGGATGTGCGCTGAATCCTTGGTATCCTACTTCGCTGCTATATAATATTTATAAAACAATAGCAAGAGTGAGCGATAGCTCAGCAAGGTAATAAAAGTATGGCATAATCCTGCCTTTAACTCAACCCAGAATAAAGCGGGTATAAGACAATAATTTGTCAAAATATCTCGATACTGAAATTATTTCCTTATCGGAATGTATTCCAAAAATAGTACCATTGTTGTCTTTCAAATATCATTTCATAATATCTCTGCAAACTTTTACTATATTATGAACAAAGTTCTAGTATAATATAAAAGATGAGGTTTCAAAGTAAACCAATATAACCTTTCCGAAAAATATCTGCTATGTAAGCAGAATATCAACATACAGCTTAAAAGATGAAGTTATAAGGTGATTCAGTATAAACAACTCCCTTACCATAACTCATGTTATGTAAGGTATCCACAGAGTCATATGATATAAAAGATGAAGTTACGAGGAAAATTTCATATAATGTTCCGTAACCCAAAATCCACTTATGCATATATAATCTGAGTAAGGTTTTATCAGAGTCATAACTCATAAAATAAAAGATGAAGTTGCAAGGATTTATTGTAACTTCATTTTTGAATATTTTTCAAATCCCCTGCCAACATGATCGGTAAACCTGTACCAAGAATGTCATCCTTAGTCCCTTTCAATACATGTTGCAGAAAACCCCCTGCCAACATGATCGGTAAACCTGTACCAAGGATGTCATCCTTGGTCCCTTTCAATACATGTTGCAGAATTATCCAAAATGGATGATGAACTAATACTGGAGTTGCTACCGCGCCCGTCGTACCAACCTTACTATGATCAGTAGCAGGTCGTACAACAAAAATATGTTCTCTACATGTAGATGGAAGAATCACGACAGTCTGACATTGTCTATTGCCTTCCCGGATCTCCCGGCCCATTTGGGGCAATAAAATGGATGGGTCGGCGCAACTGGACCACTTACACCACTCCTAGTTCGGATGAAATCCATGACTCTGAAACGTAAAGATCGTCCTCCTTTCCCCAAGTGTAATACTTGTTGATACGACTCCACTAATTAGTTATATCTAGGTTGGAAAGAAAGATTCTCCAATATTTCCCAAGCGATGCTTGTTAATGGATATCGACTTGTTCCATCAATTTACCCCTCGATCGTTGAGGTGGTAACACAACATTTGACTTGCAGCAATTAAATTGCTCCGAGAAAATATCTGTCCCCTGACATTTTTGAGTTGAGAGTTTAAAATGAGTAGCAGTCACTTAAATCAGGTTTCCCATATTTTTGATAGTTGAGCGAGCATTTAAATCCTCTTAAAAGACAGATTTAAATGGAAAAACAGTGTTTCGGGAACCTCTTTTTGATTTAAAATAATTAATAATACAGCTTAGAGTATCCTTCGTAATTATTGAAGGTCGATAAACTTTAAATAACATTTCTCATTTTTAAAACGTGTTAAAAGTATTTAATAAATAATCGAATAATATTTATTAAGTAAGTAAACCTTAAACGAATATTCGAAAATAATATTCATTAAGTAATTAATGATTAAATGAATACTCAAAAATAATATTCATTAAATAAATAAGGATTAAATGAATATTCAAAATAATATTCATTAAATAAATAAACCTTAAATGAATATTCAAAAATAATATTCATTAAGTAAATAATCATCGAATAACAGTTACCCGATATCTTTATCGGAAAAATAATCTTTAACATATACAGAAAATATAATTACTTCTGATCTAAAGAAAATCACACGCCCTTATCTTAGGGCATTTATAAAAAGACTGGCTTCTAACTAATATCCCATATCTAGCTTAGAAGCCCATAATCAAATCATAAAGCAAGTATCACAATATACTTTCGAAAACAGTTATGCCTTCCATTAGCATATATAACTGAAATAGTATTCAAATAGTATTCCTCGACTGAGATAATACTCAAATAACATTCCTTGAAAGATATAGTAAGCAAATATCATTACTCGAATGATATCATACTCGAACAACAATCCTCAAAATACATAGTATTCTGTCGATGGAATCCCTCCGGGTTTTCACGGCTATCTACATATCTCAAAATACCGGCTCCCGATTTAGAGTCAAAAACAATGAATATGCTCTTATATTTAGAGCTACCAGGTAAACCGGTTCATAACTACTTAACTCAAAAGATTTCATATAATCCAAAGGTCAAATCCATTCCAACAAGAAATAAGATATATCGCAAAACTGTCAAATTTTATACATGGCAAAAGCAGTATTATATAGTCAATACTTCAAAGTATAGATTTAGACACTTGCCTGATGCTCGAGAAGTGATAGGGTTCGCGACGATGTCGGACAATCTAGACAAAGTCAAAGAAAACGCACGATTAATCCCCTGGATAATCCACTTGTACTCAATGCTTAAACACGTAAGCGAAACACAACCAAAACATTACTAGCTCGTTATAGGCTCATACTAAGTCCATGTTAATCGACAATTACTTAAGTCGTATGTTTAGTTCGAAATCGATCCTCGAATACAAGTTATACTTAACCATTTACAACATTGGTTTCTAAGTTATGTTCTTAGTGGTTTTCACTTGCGCAACCTCGGCTAACACATTTTTATAAAATCGAAAAATAATCTTTTGGACTCGAAACCTTCGTACAAACTTTCGTAACTGACCTTGGCACTTCAATACAAAATTTCATATTTTAAAACAACTCTTAAGGGTCTCAAACATAGCCACAAAGTTGGTACATTTCTGCAATCTCATTCCTTGAACCACTTTCACTAAAATGGTCATATCTCATAAACCGTAAACTCTTTTGACATGATTCTTGCGCTCACGTAAACTAGAAACAAAGCTCTACACAATCATGTTCATCACTGAACCAAAAGGGGCAGTTAGGGTTTCGGATTCTAGGCAGTTTTTAGAGTTACCGAAAATCGGGCATTACGTCGGCTTAAAACTTAACATTTTCCATTTTCAAAACACAACCAAATCAATACCAATCAATCCCAAACTCACCATCCACCTTATACTCCCTCATCTCAGTCAAATCCTCCATGAATATTCAAAACAAATTCATAACCCATCCTCCAAACTCAACCAACAATTCATCTAATCATTTAAAATATCAACCCATGACATATACTACACATACATGCTTTCAAACTTAAATTATAAACACAAAACTTTTTGAAAACACTATTCATCATCTTCTTTAACTCAAGAAAAGAGCATGCTAGAGTTAGTGGGTATTGGCGATGTTACCTTAGTTAGAACAAGCTTGATTCACTCTTTCTTTTAAGCTATTGTATGCAAGGTTTGGTGGAGAAATGGAAGCTAATCCACCATCTTATTCTTCCTCCTCTAGCTACGTTTTTTCCTCTTTAAAATGGGGTGGAGGCTGTTGACTTAATGTGAGAAAAGTGTGGTAGATGTGTGGTTAAAAGGTGATGTGTTTAGTTTACCAAATTTGCAAGTTAGTCACTGCAAACTAGTCCCTCAAGTTTGCTAAGTTACAAAGCTTCTTCCACACACTTCTTCCACCCATTATTCTTCTTTTAATACATATCTTCTTTTTTATTTCCTAAGTTATAATACGTCCAAAGTTTCTCCTTCAAGCGGATTTTCGATTCTCGTTTTCGTTTGCGATTTCTGACTACGCGATTAGTAACCGTTTATTATTCCTGAACTTCCGCTGAAATATAGGATCAATCGGAGACTATAAAATTTTACTATTCACCTTGGAGTACTATTCATCAATGTTACTATTCATCCTTGTTTTTGTTCCTCTTGAAACGATTCGAAAATATTTCCTAAAAAGAGCGAATAAAACTCTACGCGATTCTCGCAGTGAATAGTAACTATTCACTCCAACAATCGAATCCTTAAATCGACTTTAATAAAATAATAAAATTCCAAAATATTAAATCCTCAAATCCTCAAATTTAATATCTCATTTCTTGAATATAATAATATATAATTCACTGCCCAGTCAAATACTACACCAAAATAAAATTTGGAATTTCTGAATTCCGATCGTCTTTGCATTCACTTATTTACTTCGTAGATCACTAGTATGACTTCGGAATATCCACACTACGTCTCGTACATAGGTGGCATGAAAATTTTTCTTAACCCTCAAAATCACTATTCATCCACCAAATTCACTATTCACTGATGCACTTAATCATAATAAGAAAAGTTTTAATTTTACCAAAAATTCGGGTTATTACAGTCTCCCCTCCTTAAAAGGATTCCATCCCGGAATCAGCTTAGGAATAACTGGGGGGTACTTCTCTCCCATTGCACTTTCTAACTCCCAAGTGGATTCTTCCACTTCTTGATTTTCCACAAACCTCCCACTAGCTTGGCAACCTTGTCTCTTAGCACTTGCTCTTTTCTATCCGTGATTTCCACAGGTTGTTCTTTTTAAGTCAGACCAGGTTGTATATCTACCTACTCGTATTCTAACATATGCCGGGAATCTATAGTATACTGACGTAGCATTGACACATGAACCCCGTTATGACCATTCTACAAGTTTGGGGGGGTAAGGCTGGCTCGTAGGCCACCTTCCTGACGCGTCTTAAAATCTCAGATGGCCCAATGAATCTCGGGCTCAACTTCCCTTTCTTTCCAAATCTCATTAATTCCTTCCACGAGGATATCTTTTAGCATCACGAATCTCTAACCTCATATTCTCTATCTTGTTTGTACAGAAAATACACCAACATAAACTTGCTTGTCATCCATCAACATGCCATTTAGCTTATCAATAGCAGTACTATCTCTATACTCGCGGGCTTAGTCCGCAT
The DNA here is from genome assembly GCA_030848705.1 of Heracleum sosnowskyi. Classification (NCBI taxonomy): domain Eukaryota; kingdom Viridiplantae; phylum Streptophyta; class Magnoliopsida; order Apiales; family Apiaceae; genus Heracleum; species Heracleum sosnowskyi. The sequence continues at coordinate 81,036,216 of CM061236.1, read as the reverse complement.
ACTTTCTCTGTCTGTCTTGGCGGTCACTAGCCGCTTGTTGGTGAAATCTTTTGTCTTTCTAGTTTGTTGGACTAACTTGGGTTTTGTGTAAAATCTCATCCTTTAATTCCCGATCATTCGGAATCCATCTCTGTCTCATTTTAATTAAGGGTATCGGCCACCACATTGGCCTTCCCCGGATGGTAGTGTATCACACAGTCATAATCCTAGGTCAATTCTAGCCATTTCTCCATCTCATGTTATCTACTATCACGGATAACTCAAAGCCACTTCATTACATTCCATAAAAATTTGTGGGTGCATTAGTCAACCCAAAATAACCTTGTTGAAAACTCGAAGTGTCTATTCCTAGTACGAATCGCAGTCTTGGGTATATCCTCGGATTTAACTTCCAACTGGTGATATCCAGTTCTTAAATAAATTTGGAAATACACAGCGTTCTTCCACTGATCAAACAATCATTTACAAGGGTACCTATTCTCCATGTCGAACTCATACAACTCTCGAGGTTCAATGCATAATCTTGTGCTAACATCTTTCTCTCTTACAACAACACCGGGCTCTCCACGGTGGTACACTGGGTCTTATCATATTCTTGCCCAGCAATTCTTGTAACTGAGTCGCTAACTCTTTCATTCCCACTGAGGCTAACAGGAGATGCGGCACTATAACCTGAATACTCGTTATTCATTCTCATGTCATCCCAATCGATATTTGGTAGCGCATTAAGATCTTGTACAGTCTCCCAAAACCACTGTAGTTTCCTTTATACTTGGTGTCTCTTTTCTTGGCGTCAACCATAAGAGCTAATTAAGCCTCGTATCTCTGGCATAATAGTTTCTTAGTCTGAACTATATTCAAGAATCTTTGAATCTGTCTCCATCCTTTATTTATTACTCTCTCTCCCTTACAATCAGTCTGGGCTCCATTGGGTGTCAACCAACCCATCCTTATTATAATATCACTTCTCCCAACTTGAAAGGAATCAGGTCTATCAAAAGTGTCGACCTCATATTTCTAGTTCACAACCTGGATGTACCAGTCTTATGGGAAAATCCCTCGATTGACTATTTCTACTTGTAATTATTCCCTTAGCGGCTCGGCCTTAAGGTTTAATTGTCATGCAACTTCTTGATATACAACGATACATTAGCTCTGTCTAAATAGTATAGAAGGGTACCTGCTATTTAAAGGTCCTGACAGTGGGCTGCTTGTTGGAGGTAGCCCTGGTTGAAACCTACTGGCTTTCTTTTCTTCTGTGTTCACAAACTCCGGAACAACCTCAATAATTCGGAAAACTTGACCTCATACTCGGTCACAGTCATGGTTTCTTGTTTTAACTCTTTAACTTTTATTTTCATCCGGGTCTCCATATATTTCCGGAAATCATTTCTCTAAAAACAACACGCTGCACCTCTCCCAAGTCACAATACCAGCTCCCTCTGACTCCATCGCCAGTACTTATCTTATAAAGCATAATGTAACATAAGATGTAAAAGAGATAACTACAACTCAACAAAGGACAAGACAGACAATAATATTAACAGAAGCACAGGAATCCAGAATCAAAGAAGAAAAGGTAAACTCAAAAAGTCAAAATACGTTATGTATTCTTGAAGTCCGTAAACAGGTCACGGAAAGAAGTTCATGAAAATGTTCAAGCCTCAGTGACAGCAAAAGAAACAAGACTTTCAAGATGACAGAAGTATGTGAATGATTTAGAGTCAGTACCACAGGATTCCAGTGATGAAGCAACCAGGACGACAAAGGACTTATCAGCAGCATTGAATTGAAGACATAAAAGAAGAATTGATCAAGTGTTATTCATCTGTGAACCAGACCAGTTGCACTAGGTGACGGCACTAAAAGATCAAATTGTTTTATCGTCTCGGAAGAAAATGATACAGTCTAAAACTTAAACACCGTGAAACTTTTCTAAAAGGCTAATAATAGAAAAGGGTTCGATAGTTTTCTAAATTAGAAAACCATCGAATGAAAAGCTTAAGGTGAATGAAAACTTTAATAAAGTAAAAGTTCCATTCGATAGTTTTTAATTTAAAAACCATCGAATGTAATTATTACTTTATTATTCGATAGTTTTCAATTCATAAAGTGGGTGGAAAGTTTGGTTTGTCTGACAGGTTGATGAAGATCCAACGACCAAGTTTAATTTGATTAAATTGGTTCGATGGTTTTTCTAAAAACCAAGTCTACAATTACTAAGAGAGAGGCAGTGTCTTCCTCAGTCAGGTTATTTCATAGTAGCAATTACTGAGAGAGAAGTTTGAGCCGGAGAAGATCAGAAAAATTTATAGTGCTCAGAATTCTATCAATGTATTGATTGTGAATAACCTAGAACTCATTGAAGCTAATCTACGAATTAGAAATTGTAGCACCCCTCGAGGTTTATATTTATAAAAAGATATATTCCCCGAAACTTGATTTGGTTTGGTGTGTTTGATTTCGTTACAGAACTGAAAGATTAATCCGCGAACGAAATTGAATTATTTGTGAGTATCGTATTCAACCCCCCCTTCTACGATACTTTGGACCTAACAATTGGTATCAGAGCTACTTGATTGACATACAAATCAGATCCGGTGAATGAGACCAAAATCAAACGTAGCGTGAAAATTCGAAGCAAATTTTTTAACTTTCAAAATTTTTCATTTAATTGGAATTTCTTGAATTTTAAACAATTTGAAATTTTCAGAAACCATGAGTGCTCCAAAGACAACCGCTGGTATTAAAGTTCCCCCGTTTACTAGAGATGATTTCGGTTTGTGGAAGATGAAGATGCTGTTATTTATCAAGGCATCTAATCCGTTGTATATTGGCATTTTAGAAAACGGACCGTTTGTTCCAATGAAACCAGTTGCTGAATCTACAGCTCCTGATGGTAGCAGGATTCCTTCAGGCACCCAACCTAAGGATATTAGTGAATTTTCTGACAAAGAACTGATTCGATTGGACACCGGTTTAATGTTGATATTGGCGGACTCCGCAGACAAGGAAATGAGCTATCAGTTGATGAACTGTACAAGCGGGAAACATATGTGGGATACCATTAACTTGATAATGGAAGGAACTGAAGACGTTCAGGAAAACAGATTGGACATCCTGACTTCTCAATATGAAGCGTTTAGGTCACTGCCAGGAGAAAGTATAACTCAGGTCTTTGAGAAATATACTAAGTTACTCAATGAATTGGCAATGAAAGGAAAGACCTATCCACTGAGAGAATCAAACAGGAAGTTCATGATGACGCTGCCCCATCATGTAGAACACAAGTCATCATCCATTAGGGAAAGAATTGACTTCACAAAGATGCCACTAGAGATGATCTATGGCAAGTTGAAGACCTATGAGATGGAACAGGAACAGAGAGTGATAATCTACGGATCAGGGACAGTGGAAAGCAAGCACAATGCACTTGTGAGATCAGCAGCACTTGTAGTGGATGAACCAACAATTTCTGAGATTCAGGTTCAAACCTCTAGAGCTGGAAATGAGGTGATAATAGAAGCAGAGATGGATTCTGTGAATCTGGGTGTTGATGAAAGTGTTTACTAAACCCTAGAAGAGCTTGAGCAAATGGAAGACAAAACCATGGCGTACTTAGCTGCAAAGTTTAGTCATATTCGTTTCAAGAGAAACCCTAAGTACAAGTTCAAGGGCTCAACCAACAGATTCCAGAAGAGCAATTATACACCTAGTACAGGCTTTAAGGGAGGCTACAAGACTGGCATGATTGATAGAAGCAAATCAAGATGCTACAACTGCAATGAGTTAGGGCATTTCGCCACTGAATGCCGGAAGCCTCGTCAAGCAAGAGACATGAAAGATGTCTATGGAAAGAAAGACTCATATGAGGATTTGAAGAAGGAGAATGCCAAGCTTAAACAGCAATTGGAGGCATTCTCTGGAAAGCAGAAAGGGAAAGCTTATATAGCAGAGGGAAAGCACTGGGATGATACTGATTCGGATGAAGAGGAGGAATATGTAAATGTTGCTCTAATGGCTGACTCTTCAGAGGAATCACCTCAATCATCTCAGGTACCTATCTTAACTACAATTGATATGTCTAACTCTGAGTACAAGAAAACTGTGCAAGATCTTAGTGTAGAATTGTTTAATGTACACACAAGCATGCTAGCATCTGAAATGGAAAATGCTAGACTAGTTCTTAAGATTAAAAAGTTAGAATCTAAAAATGAAGAACTAGAGCTTGTAGCTGTCACAGTAGAAGATCTTAAGCAAAAGAATGAGTACTTAGAGAACAATGTCAAGTGTAATGATGAGATAGAGACTATCCTCAGGAAGCAGATTTCAGACTTAGATTTGAAGCTGAATGCTTTTAAGAATTCCGCTCTAATTGCCAAGGAGATCATTGATACTCAGGCCGTAGAGAATAAAACTGCTATAGGACTTGACTATAACAAGAAAGCTGGTAAGAAGATTTTGGAATTCCCTGTGACACCTTCAGTTGTCAAAAGGAATACTCCACATGTTCTTAAGAATGTTGATTGTCCAGTTTTTGTTAAGCCTTTTCCACCACTTTTTCATGAGGACGATCTTTACATAGCACAAGAATTGCTTGAGGAGGATTTGTTGAAGGAAAAAGAGGTAAAGACTAAGTTGCCTAGGAAATCAGTAAAAAATGAATTACCTAAACCTGATTTACCTAAAACTGAAGTAGGTTCCTTAGTTAGTAATGTTAAAAAGAACAGGAATGGGAAAAAGAAGATTGCTAATAAGGAAGTTGTTCCATTTTCTCCCATTGCATCTAGGAAGTTGTGCACTATCTGTAATTCTGCTGGACACCTTACACATGCATGTAAAAAGGTTAAAGTAGAAACTGCTAATACTTCTGAAATGCATAACATGTCTGACATGCCTGATCTTCATGAACCCTGTGGAAAGAAAGAGTGTTTGCTATGTAAGTACAACATCATGCATGCTTATTTTAAGTTGATGAATGATAATAGCAACAGCACTGATAATGTTAAATCCACAGATACTATGAATATCAAACAGGGTAAGACTAAATTGAATGTTACTCCTGTTAAATCATCTAAACCTTCAGGACCCAAACAATTTTGGGTACCAAAGTCCGCTTAATCAATCTGTGATTGCAGGGTAAGGTTAAAAACTCAAAGGTCGTGTGGATTCTGGATAGTGGCTGTTCTAGACACATGACAGGTGAAGAGTCCCTGCTTACAGAGGTGGTTAAGAAGACCGGCCCGATTGTAACCTTTGGAGATGACAGCAAAGGATTCACTACGGGATATGGTAAATTGAAAGCTGGAAATGTCATCATTGAAAACATCTCTCTTGTTGAAGGATTAAAGCAAAATCTTATAAGCATCAGTCAGTTCTGTGATAAAGGCTACAATGTAGATTTCAGAAAGGACAAGTGCTTAATCACCAACAGGAAGGATGAGAAGCTTACTCTACTGGGAGTGAGAAAAGGAAACTTGTTTATAGCTGACTTAAGTTCTACCAGTGAAGGAGAAGTTACATGTTTCTATGCAAAGGCATCTTCAGAACAAAGTTGGCTATGGCACAAGAAGCTCTCACATCTGAACTTCAAAACTATGAACTCTTTGGTAAAGAGAGAGTTAGTGAGAGGGTTGCCCCTGATAGAATTCAATCAGGAGGGACTATGTGAAGCATGTGAAAAGGGGAAGTCGAAGAAAGCATCACATGGGAGCAAAGGAATGACAAGCATTACTGAACCATTACAGCTGATTCATATGGATTTATTTGGTCCAGTAAATGTCATGTCACTTTCAAGAAAAAGATATGCATTGGTGATGGTGGATGACTACTCCAAGTACGCGTGGGTGTTGTTCATACAATCAAAGGATGAAGCAACACAACTAATCATTGATCACATCAAGAAGATAGAAGTGGAAGCTAAGCTACCTGTGCGGACAATCAGATCAGAGAATGGAACTGAATTCAAGAATGCAGTTCTTAATGATTTCTGCTCAGAGAAAGGAATATCAGGACAGTATTCAGCACCAAGAACTCCTCAACAGAATGGAGTAGTGGAAAGGAAAAACAGGACCTTGGTTGAAGCAGCAAGGACCATGTTGAGTGAATCAAAACTTCCCACTTACTTTTGGGCTGAAGCAGTGCATACAGCTTGCTACACTCAGAATCGAACCCTGATCAACAAAGATCATGAAAAGACTCCGTATGAGTTAATGGCCAACAAGAAACCAACACTGAAGTATTTCATGTGTTTGGTGCAAAGTGCTTTGTACTTAAAGATGGAGAACATCTTGGCAAGTTTGATGCCAAAGCAGATGAAGGCATTTTTCTGGGCTATTCTCTGGAATCTAAGGCTTTCAGGGTATATGTGATTGAAGATAAGAAGGTGTTGGAAAGCTTTAATGTAACATTTGACGACACCAAAAGACCAGGCCTGCAAACTGGAGAGAACTCTGAATCCTTGGTATTTGAAAATCTATCAGGAGATCTCTCTGACAATGAAGAAGTACCTGAAGTTGTTACAGTTATTAATAATAATGTTAATGATAATGATTCTGGACAAAGTTGTGACCAAAGTGGAGATCCTCGAAATTCTACAGGATCCACTAGTCAGTCTACAGAATCATCAGATCAAACCGTCAACAACTCAGGGGGAGCAGGAGAAGGATCAACTAGTCACACTCCACAACATCTAGAACAAGGAGAATCATCAAGATCGCATCTGCCAAGACAAAGGGTATGGAATAGAGATCATCCCTTTCACTTGATCATTGGTGATCCGGACACAGGAGTGAGAACTAGGAGAACATCACAAAATGAATGTCACTATTCTGGGTTTCTTTCAGAAACAGAACCTAAGAAAGTTGAAGATGCTCTAGATGATCCAGATTGGGTAATTGCTATGCAAGAAGAACTCAATCAGTTTGAAAGGCAGAAAGTTTGGAAGCTGGTACCCAGGCCTAAGGGAAAATCTGTTATTGGAACAAGATGGGTATTCAGAAATAAGTTGGACGAAGATGGCATTGTAACGAGAAACAAAGCCAGACTGGTTGCTAAAGGTTACTCTCAAGAAGAGGGTATAGATTATGATGAAACCTATGCACCAGTAGCAAGACTTGAGGCCATCAGAATGTTTCTGGCATTTGCTGCACATTCCAATTACAAAGTATATCAAATGGATGTGAAGAGTGCTTTTCTGAACAGGGAGTTAGAAGAAGAAGTGTATGTGGAACAACCTCCAGGTTTTGAGGATTCAAAACTGGCAGACTTTGTGTACTTTCTATTCAAAGCTCTCTATGGACTCAAACAAGCTCCGAGGACATGGTATGACACTCTCTCTGAATTCTTACTTGAAAATGATTTTACAAGAGGTGTTGTAGACAAAACTCTCTTTGTCAAAAAGCATAAAAATGATTTGATATTGGTGCAAGTATATGTTGATGACATAATATTTGGTTCTACTAATGATGATCTATGCAAGAGATTTGCTAAGTTAATGCAGAGTCGTTATGAAATGAGCATGATGGGTGAATTGTCATTCTTCCTTGGACTGCAAGTATACCAAAGACAAGATGGTATATTCATTGGTCAGTCCAAGTACATCAAGGATCTTCTTAAGAAGTATCAAATGGAAGACTCATCTACAGCAAAGACTCCTATGCCAACTGCCACTAAGCTTGATAAGGATGAAACTGGTAAGAAGGTTGACATCACAGGCTACAGAGGTATGATAGGCTCATTACTTTATCTCACTGCAAGTAGACCAGATATAATGTTTGCAACATGCTTGTGTGCTAGATTTCAGTCTGATCCTAAAGAATCTCATCTAATAGCTGTTAAGCGAATATTTAGATATCTTAAGGGGACTCCAAATCTTGGAATCTGGTACCCTAAAGATACAGGATTTGATCTTATTGGATATACAGACTCTGATTTTGCAGGTTGTAAGATTGATCGGAAGAGTACTTCAGGAAGCTGTCAGTTTCTTGGAAGAAGATTGGTTTCCTGGTATAGCAAGAAGCAGCATTCAGTGTCCACATCAACAGCTGAGGCTGAATACATTGCTGCTGGTAGCTGCTGTGCTCAGATCTTGTGGATGAGAAACCAACTCCGTGACTATGGACTTTTGTTGACAAAGAGTCCAATCTTTTGTGACAACACAAGTGCCATAGCAATCTCTAACAATCCAGTGCAACACTCGAGGACGAAGCACATCGACATCAGGTATCATTTTATCCGAGAGCATGTCATGAATGGAACTGTGGAGTTACATTTTGTACCCACAGAGGATCAAATTGCAGACATCTTTACTAAACCGCTTGATGAATCCACTTTCAATAAGCTGGTTGGTGAACTTGGGATGTTAAATCTTTCTAATTGATTTTGATTAGAAGTCAGTAACTGCAGATAGTCCTGGTGAATACATGAGTTTAAGAATTGCTATATCCTTAGGACTCGTGAATTTATTTTCTGGAGCAATTCTCGTAGTTAGGATTATTGTACTAATTTTATGTCATAATTATGGATGATATATCCTCTGGAATTTAATTGGTTATTAATTCTAAAAATTATTTAAGTGCTAATATTTGTTCTAAATATTCAAGCATTTATTTAATTTGAATTAATTTGCTTTGTTTTTAACATTGTAGATTAATGCAGCATAATTTATTGGATTTTAATTGGTTAATATCATTCAATGATATTTAGTTGATTTTATTCTAAGAAAATTGTGAATTTTCTGTTAAGAATTGATTTTGGTAAATTTGTAAAAAAAATTATTGGAATTAGAATTTGACAGGAAATAAAAAGGTTTGAATTTTAGAACATGAACAGGTTTTAGAATTTGGACAGAAGCAAAAATATCGAATTTTAGGAAATTCGATAGTTTTTCAAGTACATTGATAAATCTATCGAAAGTTAATTTCGATAGTTTTTGAAAAGGAAAAAGAAAATCTATCGAAAACAATTCTCGATAGTTTTTTTGAAGAAAATTTGAAAAAGCATCGAAATGAATTTCATTAGTCTTTATCTAAATTCTCGATGGTTTTTTAAACAAAAAGAAAATCTATCGGAGAGAATTAATTTTTCCTTTATTTTAATTCTCGATAGTTTTTCAACAAAAGGTGTTCGATAGTTTTTGTATTAAAAAGCAAAGACATTTGAAGGCGAGGAGACCATGAAGTGCATGAAGATGAAGAGCAATGCAATAACCACTCTGATAAGGAAGAACAACTATCTTCCAGGGGTACCCACTGTTCTCACTGAATATCTAAGAACGGTGCCCCTACCACTTCTACCCCCAGGGGAACAGGTAAATGAAGGTAACATTCCTTAACCTGAACTGGCTCCTGAACCACAACAAATGGATGTTGATCCAGAGCCCTCAGCGGCCATTCAAGACCATGAGATTTCAAACCCACAATCTCTAACCACGGTCGAAGAGCCTTTGGAAGAGCCATATGAAACCACAAACGAACCTCCTTCCCCTACTATACCCAGTATACAGACATCCCTGAGTGTAGAGGGAGATAGTGCCTTAGCAGCACCACATAAGGAGATGCACCCTTCAACAACAGCTCTGCCTTCCTCTAAAAGGAGAAGAACAGAAACCGAGGCAACTGTTGATACTTCATTTCTCTCATCCAAAGCGCCCTTTATTGATTTTTCTGATGCTGATTGGGCTACGCTAACGAAAGCTATATCTGAACCAATAGCTCAATCAAGTAAGGAAGAATTGACGGAAGCAACTGGTGTTCCGACCATATTACGGTCAGGTTCACTGGTTGAAGGTTCTCAGAACCAAGAGTCTTCACAGACGTCGAGAGAAGGCTTTGACCTAAATGCACAATCTAAAGGGTCATTGTCTACCTCCCCAGATGGAACATATCTGGATCCTGCGGGTAAAGGGTCTGACGTAGGTGCAGATCGGCAACTCGGTGACCATGAATCAATTACTATTGAGGAGTCAACTGAGGTAAAGTCTTCACAGACTGTCGGAGAAGATTCGGGATCTCTGCTGTTAAAAGAGCCTGTTTCTAACCCCCTAGAGATTCAAACTCTAGATCCTTTAAAGGGTACATCATCTAAGGATGATCAGCAACTTGGTTTAACCAAGGACGGGGACTTGCGAAGCCCCATTGCACCACCGGTGACCTCCTTAAGGATGGCTACGGTGTTTTCTTCTGCAGGTACAACTAGCACAAAGGGATTGAGTGAAACACAAACACTTACACCTGGCCTGAGTGGGAAATGTAAATGGGTGAAACACCGACAGAAACGTTGAGTGTACACCCAGAGCCAAACGTGAGCAGTGACACCCTAACCCTTCCAAATATTGATGATTTGCTATTACCTAGAGGTACATGTTCAATCCACCCTCAAGGAGATTATGGAATATGTTGAGGAACCAACAACCCGGACCTTCACAGCAACAACCTGATCCTTCTACTACCTTTTACAATGAGGATAACTTCATCGAGGATTCCTCAACTAAGGGGGAGAAAGTTGGAGAAGGGGAAACAAATGAAGTGACTAATGAAGGGTTGGCAAACAACTGGATGGGGAGTTTGGGAAACCAATGAAGCTATTCCAGTTAGATAGTACTGGATTGAAGACATTGTGCAAGAAGAAGAAAGTGAGGAGGAATTTGAGATCATGCAAGAGCAACCACTACAGGAGGAGCATGAGCCATATTATCCAGAGCCAATAGAACATCCTATCTTGGATGATGATATGGAAGAAGAAGCAAATTCTCTATCACTGGAAGAAGAAGCTGCCTTGGAGATGGTGAAAGCCCAGGCAAGCTGAGAGAGAAAGACACCAAGCAGTTTTGAGGAAGAACTGCAGGTGATTCTCATCAAGATACAAAGGACTACAAGGCTAAATGAACTGCTCCAAGAGCATGTTAAGGAGATCTTGATGAAAGTCGGTCCAGAGATTACTGAAGATCCTCCAATGGTTAGATTAATGACGAATGACTTGTTCAGAATCTGCTATTTGGCTGAGGACAAACTGAGAGACTACCCAAGCAACTATCTAATCTCAGTTGAGAAGTATCTTAGATCCACTGGATTCTCATCAACGGAGAAGGACAAAGCAGCAGACACTCTTAAAAGATTTCTAATGGAGAATGTTCCTTACTATAGGAAAAGAGTGGAAAGAGGATTGGAAGTGCATACCAGATTGCCAAACATGCCAAAGCTAAACAAGAAAGATGTTAACATTGCATGGTTATGGGCTGGAGTGGGTCAAGAGGTTGAATATATTGGAAGACACATCCGAGGAGCAATCCTTAAACCTGGAGAACCACTGCACTATCTATCAGTGATTGATTATCAAGCTGCTAACTCCGATCCAATGATTGAAGAAGGTGAGATTGGAATGGACTGAAGATTGAAGCAAAGAACAAATGAACTATCAGCTCAGACAAGAGGAGCAACTTCAATGTGAAAAGTTTTATTGTTTTTTGATTTACTAATCTGGAAATGTATATATATATCTGATCCAGAATGCAGTTAATATTATTACGCTGTCTTACTTTAAGTAGTTTCATGTTTCCTTAGTTAGTTGAGTTATCCTCGAAGTATTTGCTTGTCGAACTCTATCCAATCAAATAGGGGGAGATTGTAAAGCATAATGTAACATAAGATGTAAAAGAGATAACTACAACTCAACAAAGGACAAGACAGACAATAATATTAACAGAAGCACAGGAATCCAGAATCAAAGAAGAAAAGGTAAACTCAAAAAGTCAAAATACGTTATGTATTCTTGAAGTCCGTAAACAGGTCACGGAAAGAAGTTCATGAAAATGTTCAAGCCTCAGTGACAGCAAAAGAAACAAGACTTTCAAGATGACAGAAGTATGTGAATGATTTAGAGTCAGTACCACAGGATTCCAGTGATGAAGCAACCAGGACGACAAAGGACTTATCAGCAGCATTGAATTGAAGACATAAAAGAAGAATTGATCAAGTGTTATTCATCTGTGAACCAGACCAGTTGCACTAGGTGACGACACTAAAAGATCAAATTGTTTTATCGTCTCGGAAGAAAATGATACAGTCTAAAACTTAAACACCGTGAAACTTTTCTAAAAGGCTAATAATAGAAAAGGGTTCGATAGTTTTCTAAATTAGAAAACCATCGAATGAAAAGCTTAAGGTGAATGAAAACTTTAATAAAGTAAAAGTTCCATTCGATAGTTTTTAATTTAAAAACCATCGAATGTAATTATTACTTTATTATTCGATAGTTTTCAATTCATAAAGTGGGTGGAAAGTTTGGTTTGTCTGACAGGTTGATGAAGATCCAACGACCAAGTTTAATTTGATTAAATTGGTTCGATGGTTTTTCTAAAAACCAAGTCTACAATTACTAAGAGAGAGGCAGTGTCTTCCTCAGTCAGGTTATTTCATAGTAGCAATTACTGAGAGAGAAGTTTGAGCCGGAGAAGATCAGAAAAATTTATAGTGCTCAGAATTCTATCAATGTATTGATTGTGAATAACCTAGAACTCATTGAAGCTAATCTACGGATTAGAAATTGTAGCACCCCTCGAGGTTTATATTTATAAAAAGATATATTCCCCGAAACTTGATTTGGTTTGGTGTGTTTGATTTCGTTACAGAACTGAAAGATTAATCCGCGAACGAAATTGAATTATTTGTGAGTATCGTATTCAACCCCCCCTTCTACGATACTTTGGACCTAACATATCTTGCTAACCCAGAGGTAGTGTCCATTCGTAAACAACTCCTCCAAAATCTCAATTCCACTATAGGGCATCTATCTAACACCGTTGTCACTGGAGTTCACGGCACATCGCTATTCCTTTCACATATATCGATTGACCCCCTTTCCATTATCATAATATCCTTGGGAGAATAAACCAATTTCATTGATATGTCACTAATATTCTATTCGTCTTAGGGATTCGCTCCTGTCATAGGCGATTTCGTTGCGAATCTAATTCCTATCAGCGAATTTTGACTTATTTGACCTGGTTGGCCTCCCTTTGGAATTCAATGAGGATAACAAAAATTATGGGGACTTGAAAAGATAGCTCCCATATCAAGGAAAACGTCACACACTGGTGATCATAAGGTTATGAGTTTTAAGGTAACCTTATTGGAGGTAAGAGAATTTACCGAGAGATCAACATGATCATAAGAACTCAACGTTGTGTGCCTCGATTGAGACATTACTAAAGGTAATTAGCCTTCTTGTATTTCACAACTCACAAGCGATGGCGTCCCATCAGACTTCTATCACATAGACAGATAGTCCTTGTAGCCCCTATAAGTATAGGGTTGTTCGTCTCAGTGGAAGTTGAAAAGTATGAAAGCAATTCGAGATCAATTTAATGATTATCGTCTTTCGACAATATTTCTCAAAGGAACACCTTGGATTAAAATTAAACAGATTCCAAAGGTGCGGTTTCCAAAGAAAAGAATAACCAAAAAGATACTGGTACTTAACAAGCAAGTGGTGAGGTATCATCATAGGATTATTCATTATTTGAAGAAAAGTGGAAGCTTGAATAACTTCATTTGACAGGGCTTCGAAAACCTGAAAGTAGGCATCGTGACAGCCTCTAACACAATTGAAATTAAATATGATTTAACACAAGTGTTATAAAATAACTTCGAAGAGGGAATATACCCTTTATCAGAATTCTTTCTTGGAGAGAGGTCAAGATAGATCGTAGATTGGGGAGGTACCCCACATAATTTGCAAATGGGGAGGGTACTACCAAGGTCTCTACGGATGCCTTTTACGTCAGCTCCTCTAATGGATAATCGTTCAATTCCAAAGCTTTTCTTTTCCACGCATCCTAAGGTGTTCGATACTTACGTCATTGCCGACTTATAATAGTCTCTAAGAATTCAACCATCAACATTTGCAATCGCAGGGAGTTCGATTCGACTCGGCAAAAGCATCTCAAGCAAGCGTTCTATCGTAAGAGGACTTCGATACCGGTGTCGCCCATAGCAACGACGAATTCTATATGTTAACTAGGCGGTACTCCGGAAGATCGTTAGAATCTACAGACTTAAACCCAATTACTATTATAACCGTTTTCATACCAAACATTTCCTTTCTTGTATCAATCCCGGATGCTACATAAGCTTAACACTTGTGGCATAACAGCCTTTTTATTTAAGTCTTTCCCAGACTTTCTTAGTCCGTCTTGATTCTTTAAATATATCTCGTTTTGGCGCACTCGTGTAACAATTACACCTTGCGTAGTACGTACATACAAAAATCTTGCTCGAGGTAATAAAATGCCTCAGTACCGTAGTAAACACCTTCCTTGGTGGAATCGCTGATCGTGGGGAGTTAAACTCCATAAATAAGGTAATGCCTCTACTAGTTAAGGTTTCTAAGTACCCTTAATCATAGATGAAGTTTGAACGTCTTCGTTCTTACGTATGCTGCCTCCCTAGGCACTGCAACAGACTACGAGTAACAGGTCTCGTTCAAATCGAATAATTCCACCGGTATTGGCTATTCTGCCTCTACCTCTTCTGCTTTGGAGACTCTACCCCATTTCTTCGTCATATCTCTTGTTGAATCATAACGATTCTAAACTTCTCGTATCGGCACTTATTTGACTTCTGAAGGTTCGTCCGGTCCTATTGTACGACCTCAAGTAACATACCACATCTTTATCAATCAACACGTTCTCTACAAGATTCTTTCCTTGACCCACCATGGGGTCTTCCTCTAGATCCTCCTATGGATCTTCCAGTATCGGGTCTCCGTCCATTTCAAGGAACGCATCATCAATTGCCTACTCGAAGGCCTCGGGGTCTGGTATCTCAGAATCCCATCAATCTATAACTCATACGAATCGAGGTGACTAACCATGAAGTCCTAAGTACGGTTCCCCAGAAGAAGTCCCCTCTCGGGCTTCATCTTAAACAGTCAGGGTCATGTCCTTTAACTCGACTACGAACTCAATCTGAGCTCTAGATGTTCTTATCATTATTAAGGGTATTGTAAGACTCGATCTCCTATCGTTTCTGAGGACTGTAACCTAACGCTCTGATACCATTTCTGTAACAGCCCCAAATCTGGGGTCAGGGATTTAGAGTAGTCACGATCCACTTACTTCTTGCCTTGCCTGCTTTACTCACAATAGACACAATTCATCTGCTTATGACCCCACAATGAATATATCTCTCTCACACACACACAGGTTAGAGTCTCAGAAACGACACAAATACAACCATTGCGGAATAAATAATCTTTATTACAATACCCAAATGTCTTTTGAATTTACTACTGATACAACTCCTAAGTAATGGTACATTACCAACTTTGCCTTGTAATACTCGCCACCCTCTCATACCATTCATATCTATACATAAGATAAATACCAAAAGCTCCAGCTTGATCTGACTGGGTCACACTACTTCCAGGATCACTGCTAGAAACTGCTCATGAGAATGCCTTGCGTTTACCACTCACCTGAGGGATGTGCGCTGAATCCTTGGTATCCTACTTCGCTGCTATATAATATTTATAAAACAATAGCAAGAGTGAGCGATAGCTCAGAAAGGTAATAAAAGTATGGCATAATCCTGCCTTTAACTCAACCCATAATAAAGCGGGTATAAGACAATAATTTGTCAAAATATCTCGATACTGAAATTATTTCCTTATCGGAATGTATTCCAAAAACAGTACCATTGTTGTATTTCAAATATCATTTCATAATATCTCTGCAAACTTTTACTATATTATGAACAAAGTTCTAGTATAATATAAAAGATGAGGTTTCAAAGTAAACCAATATAACCTTTCCGAAAAATATCTGCTATGTAAGCAGAATATCAACATACAACTTAAAAGATGAAGTTATAAGGTGATTCAGTATAAACAACTCCCTTACCATAACTCATGTTATGTAAGGTATCCACAGAGTCATATAATACAAAAGATGAAGTTACGAGGAAAATTTCATATAATGTTCCGTAACCCAAAATCCACTTATGCATATATAATCTGAGTAAGGTTTTATCAGAGTCATAACTCATAAAATAAAAGATGAAGTTGCAAGGATTTATTGTAACTTCATTTTTGAATATTTTTCAAATCCCCTGCCAACATGATCGGTAAACCTGTACCAAGAATGTCATCCTTAGTCCCTTTCAATACATGTTGCAGAAAATCCCCTGCCAACATGATCGGTAAACCTGTACCAAGGATGTCATCCTTGGTCCCTTTCAATACATGTTGCAGAATTATCCAAAATGGATGATGAACTAATACCGGAGTTGCTACCGCGCCCGTCGTACCAACCTTACTATGATCAGTAGCAGGTCGTACAACAAAAATATGTTCTCTACATGTAGATGGAAGAATCACGAGCCTGACATTGTCTACTGCCTTCCCGGATCTCCCGGCCCATTTGGGGCAATAAAATGGATGGGTCGGCGCAACTGGACCACTCACACCACTCCTAGTTCGGATGAAATCCATGACTCTGAAACGTAAAGATCGTCCTCCTTTCCCCAAGTGTAATACTTGTTGATACGACTCCACTAATTAGTTATATCTAGGTTGGAAAGGAAGATTCTCCAATATTTCCCAAGCGATGCTTGTTAATGGATATCGACTTGTTCCATCAATTTACCCCTCGATCGTTGAGGTGGTAACACAACATTTGACTTGCAGCAATTAAATTGCTCCGAGAAAATATCTGTCCCCTGACAGTTTTGAGTTGAGAGTTTAAAATGAGTAGCAGTCACTTAAATCAGGTTTCCCATATTTTTGATAGTTGAGCGAGCATTTAAATCCTCTTAAAAGACAGATTTAAATGGAAAAACAGTGTTTCGGGAACCTCTTTTTGATTTAAAATAATTAATAATACAGCTTAGAGTATCCTTCGTAATTATTGAAGGTCGAGGATAAACTTTAAATAACATTTCTCATTTTTAAAACGTGTTAAAAGTATTTAATAAATAATCGAATAATATTTATTAAGTAAGTAAACCTTAAACGAATATTCGAAAATAATATTCATTAAGTAATTAATGATTAAATGAATACTCAAAAATAATATTCATTAAATAAATAAGGATTAAATGAATATTCAAAATAATATTCATTAAATAAATAAACCTTAAATGAATATTCAAAAATAATATTCATTAAGTAAATAATCATCGAATAACAGTTACCCGATATCTTTATCGGAAAAAATAATCTTTAACATATACAGAAAATATAATTACTTCTGATCTAAAAAAAATCACACGCCCTTATCCTAGGGCATTTATAAAAAGACTGGCTTCTAACTAATATCCCATATCTAGCTTGGAAGCCCATAATCAAATCATAAAGCAAGTATCACAATATACTTTCGAAAACAGTTATGTCTTCCATTAGCATATATAACTGAAATAGTATTCAAATAGTATTTTTCGACTGAGATAATACTCAAATAACATTTCTTGAAAGATATAGTAAGCAAATATCATTACTCGAATGATATCATACTCGAACAACAATCCTCAAAATACATAGTATTCTGCCGATGGAATCCCTCCGGGTTTCCACGACTATCTACATATCTCAAAATACCGGCTCCCGATTTAGAGTCGAAAACAATGAATATGCTCTTATATTTAGAGCTACCAGGTAAACCGGTTCATAACTACTTAACTCAAAAGATTTCATATAATCCAAAGGTCAAATCCATTCCAACAAGAAATAAGATATATCGCAAAAATGTCAAATTTTATACATGGCAAAAGCAGTATTATATAGTCAATACTTCAAAGTATAGATTTAGAAACTTGCCTGATGCTCGAGAAGTGATAGGGGTTCGCGACGATGTCGGACAATCTAGACAAAGTCAAAGAAAACGCACGATTAATCCCCTGGATAATCCACTTGTACTCAATGCTTAAACACGTAAGCGAAACACAACCAAAGCATTACTAGCTCGTTATAGGCTCATACTAAGTCCATGTTAATCGACAATTACTTAAGTCGTAGGTTTAGTCCGAAATCGATCCTCGAATACAAGTTATACTTAACCATTTACAACATTGGTTTCTAAGTCATGTTCTTAGTGGTTTTCACTTGCGCAACCTCGGCTAACACATTTTTATAAAATTGAAAAATAATCTTTTGGACTCGAAACCTTCGTACAAACTTTCGTAACTGACCTTGGCACTTCAATACAAAATTTCATATTTTCAAACAACTCTTAAGGGTCTCAAACATAGCCACAAAGTTGGTACATTTCTGCAATCTCATTCCTTGAACCACTTTCACTAAAATGGTCATATCTCATAAACCGTAAACTCTTTTGACATGATTTTTGCGCTCACGTAAACTAGAAACAAAGATATACAC
Source organism: Heracleum sosnowskyi (assembly GCA_030848705.1). Classification (NCBI taxonomy): domain Eukaryota; kingdom Viridiplantae; phylum Streptophyta; class Magnoliopsida; order Apiales; family Apiaceae; genus Heracleum; species Heracleum sosnowskyi. Next base: position 81,017,844 of record CM061236.1, on the reverse strand, counting down.
ACTCATGTTCATCACTGAACCAAAAGGGGCAGTTAGGTTTTCGGATTCTAGGCAGTTTTTAGAGTTACCGAAAATCGGGCATTACGTTGGCTTAAAACTTAACATTTTCCATTTTCAAAACACAACCAAATCAATACCAATCAATCCCAAACTCACCATCCACCTTATACTCCCTCATCTCAGTCAAATCCTCCATGAATATTCAAAAAAAATTCATAACCCATCCTCCAAACTCAACCAACAATTCATCTAATCATTTAAAACATCAACCCATGACATATACTACACATACATGCTTTCAAACTTAAATTATAAACACAAAACTTTTTGAAAACACTATTCATCATCTTATTTAACTCAAGAAAAGAGCATGCTAGAGTTAGTGGGTATTGGAGATGTTACCTTAGTTAGAACAAGCTTGATTCACTCTTTCTTTTAAGCTATTGTATGCAAGGTTTTGTGGAGAAATGGAAGCTCATCCACCATCTTCTTCTTCCTCCTCTAGCTACGTTTTTTCCTCTTTAAAATGGGGTGGAGGCTGTTGAATTAATGTGAGAAAAGTGTGGTAGATGTGTGGTTAAAAGGTGATGTGTTTAGTTTACCAAATTTGCAAGTTAGTCACTGCAAACTAGTCCCTCAAGTTTGCTAAGTTACAAAGCTTCTTCCACAGACTTCTTCCACCCATTATTCTTCTTTTAATACATATCTTCTTTTTTATTTCCTAAGTTATAATACGTCCAAAGTTTCTCCTTCAAGCGGATTTTCGATTCTCGTTTTCGTTTGCGATTTCTGACTACGCGATTAGTAACCGTTTATTATTCCTGAACTTCCGCTGAAATATAGGATCAATCGGAGACTATAAAATTTTACTATTCACCTTGGAGCACTATTCATCAATGTTACTATTCATCCTTGTTTTTGTTCCTCTTGAAACGATTCGAAAATATTTCCTAAAAAGAACGAATAAAACTCTACGCGATTCTCGCAGTGAATAGTAACTATTCACTCCAACAATCGAATCCTTAAATCGACTTTAATAAAATAATAAAATTCCAAAATATTAAATCCTCAAATCCTCAAATTTAATATCTCATTTCTTGAATATAATAATATATAATTCACTGCCCGGTCAAATACTACACCAAAATAAAATTTGGAATTTCTGAATTCTGATCGTCTTTGCATTCACTTATTTACTCCGTAGATCACTAATATGACTTCGGAATATCCACACTACGTCTCGTACATAGGTGGCATGAAAAATTTTCTTAACCCTCAAAATCACTATTCATCCACCAAATTCACTATTCACTGATGCACTTAATCATAATAAGAAAAGTTTTAATTTTACCAAAAATTCGGGTTATTACATTACACACCCTAATTTTTCAATCTCAATTCTCAAGTTTTTACACAGTATCAATGGCATCTTCATCATTCATGAATAAACACACAGTAATTAGTGGTGTTACCTTTGCCACTAATAATTTTGTAGTCGTTCTATCTCATCAGGATTTGCCCACTGAGTTTCACATAATTCAGGATTTTCTTGCTTCAAGTCCATTGAAGTTTGCTCTAACAGAACCTGCCAGTGTATCGTTTAAGTCTGTGATGCAGGTATGGAACTTAGCTGTGTTTGGAAAAGGGCTATCAGGGACACTATTGATGACTTTTGAATTCAATGGTGTTACTTATAATGTCACCCTTGCTGTTGTTGAAGAGGCATTGCATTTGCCAATTCTGGGTGATAGTGTTCCTGATGTGATTACAGACTCTACTCTCTTTGAGTTTGTTGCAAAGCTTGGCTACAATGGAGAAGTAAAGAGGTATGGAAACCTCTCTAGGACTAAGCTTAAGAAGGAATAGAATTTCTTCTTTGATACAATCAGTCGCTGTTTCCTAAACAAGACATCAAATTTTGATGCTCTTCCATCAGGTTCTCTCAAAATTGGATACTCTCTTATCCATTCTACAGTGTTTGATTATGGTAATTTTATCTTGAAAGCTTTAAGTGATAGGAAATCAGATAAGTTAGGTTATGTCTGCTTTCTTAGATTTTTCAGTTAATATTTAATCACTTGTGTCCTGGTGCTATTTTTGAAGATGATGTGATTCTACCTATTTGTAGAATTACAGAGAACAATTTGAAGTCCTTAGTCAATAGTGATAAGGCAAATGGTTTTTCAGGAAATGCCTATATTCCTGATGAGGTCAGGCTTTTCTTGAAAGAGAAAATGACTACTCCTTATGGATCAGTTTCTGATGCTACGGGGCAAGGCCAATCACACCTTGTTCCTGACCCAAGCATCCAACCCAAACAGTCAAAACAGTCAACAACCACCTCTATTTTCTCCCAAAAGACTTTAGTTGTAAAATCTAAGAAATCAGCTAGATCTGATGTGTCTGGAAGACAATCAGGATCAAAGGATTTTTCCTCTACACCACTCACTGATCAAAAGAAGTTAAAAGGGGGTGTACAAGGGGTCCTGGTGAAGAAGGATGACACGGTTGTTGAGGCTGTTTCTGTGAAAAGAAGGTTAGTTTTGAGAGATTAAACTGATTCTGAGGATGATATGCCTATATCCTCTAAGTTAAATGTAACATCCGGGAAAATTACGTGTTAATATTTGATGTGAAATGAAATTTTATTTTCATATCAAAACTTTTTAAATGTTTTATCTGTTTAAAGGTGTTAAGTTATTCGTTAAATGGTCAAATATGTGATGTTGGGATGCTATGTGAAAATTTGTGGTGATTAGAAATTATTTTAAAAGGATGTCATTTTATTTCGTTTTATTTTATTTATCGAAAAGAAAATTTGGTTCGTTCCCTAATTATTTGGGAAATTGGTATATCGTTTGTACCAATATTTCATTCGTTAAAGTGGGAAATATTCGGGAACATTCGTGATAGAGATAGTTTGGTTTGTATATCTATTATTAAACGATTCTTGTAATTATCCATAAATCTGGATAATTATCGTCTCGTAAAACGTGTATTCTATTTAATTGTATTAAAACGATCCATCGGATCAATATCGATCCAAAAATGTCGTTTGGGGTATTATTTTCCGTTTAATATAAAAAGGCGTATCACACATTATTTTGCGTATAATCAAGTTAATATATCGTTAAATATCGAAAAGTTCTCCGACGTGTTCTTCGTGTTCTTGAGAATCAAACCTAAATTTGAAGGCGTTATCGGAGTCCGATTTCAATGCTCTAGTAGTCGAATCGAAGCTCTCATCACCCTCTATCCAAATCCATCATCAATTCCCGTGTTGGTATAATTTCTCGATTTTCCCTATTTTTAATAATTCGAATTTATATTTTAATTTTAGGGAAAACTTTAATCTTCGTTGTTCTTGATAATTGATTGTATGAATAGATTGTATAAGTTGTAAGGAGTATGTTGATAATTTTTATGTGATTTTTGAGGTTCTAAATCGAGCAAATCGGAAAGTAATATAGTCACCGGATTTTTTTAAGCTTTGGCCGGAGTTTGTTGATGGTTAGTTGATTGTGGTTAAGGTTTACACCATGGGATAGATCGGAGAGTTTAGAGTCGAACCATGGAATCAATTTTATGGTTGGTGGTCGTTTTTGGACGGCCGAAAAGTAGCCGCCGCCGGTGGGAGGGGCGATTCCGTCCGTTCTTGGGCGCTTTCGATTATTTTTGTTCGCGATTTTGATGAGGTTACAAATGTTTTCAAGCTTCAAGCAGATGCCACATAATAAAAGAGGAGGTATAGGTCATAAAGATGCTGAATTTATGAATTTACCTTATGTTGATCCTTACTCCTTGGCTGATATTGGAGGTAACCTAACTTCTGAACACCTGAACAATTTATTAGCTGTTGATATAGTTATAGATTGTCATGATGGTACTGAAAAGAAAGATAAGCTTCTGTACTTCATGAAAGATGGTAGTGTGAAGATTCTATCCATTCAAGAACTATTGGTGAAGACTACAAAGGAACTGAAATATGTTCATTATCTGCTAAAATAGAAGAATGAAGTGTGCAAGGTATGGAGTGATATGATTCTGTCAACAATAAGGAGAAGATTTGATGAAGGAAAGAATTAAAATGGTAATTATACACCCATGTACCTAAATCTAAGATATCAAGATGTGGAAATGCAAAGAGGCACTGCTGTTAAAGAAATGTCCTTTGGCATGGAGCAACTTACTCTTAATCCTGATGGGAAGGAAATTGCTTACCTACTGATTGAAGATCATAGTCCATAGAGAAGCTCTATACAGAATCTGAGAGCAGCTATCTATCAGATAAATGAAGAGGATGGAGAACTCAAAGATCTAAAAGAAAGACTAATTCAGATTATTGAAGACAAAGAAGAAAATCTATTGTCAAGCTTCTTGAAGATGAATTTGTTCTACTAGAAAATCTGAGAAGATAAGTTTGTTACTATAAATACTTGTACATTTTGTAAATAAGTTTTTGAAATCATTGAATCTAGAAATTTATACTTTATTTTACAAAGTATAAGATTGGGGGAGATTGTTAGATCAGGATTTAATGATCATCAGGATCTAGACTCAACTGATCAGGATTGCTGACGCATCAGTATTGCATGGTCATCAGTATTGCACAAGCGTCAGTATTAGGATTACCATCAGGATTAATATCAGGAATGTGATCAGGATTGATCATCAAGACTGGAAGCTGATCAGGATTTCTATTTCGAGTTGGTTTATGACTCTAGTTAAAGAAGGAAGTTTATTTTGTCGGTTCCTAATTTATAGGAATGCAGCTGTCGGTTAAGGATATGTTTCAATCTAGTTTGTAATTGATTAGGACTTATCTTGTAATCGATAGAGAAGCTGTGTAGTATATAAACACAGTTTAGGTTTCAATTTATATTGATCACACACACGAGTATATTGTAACCTTGAAGCTCTTAAGAACTCAGAATTTCTTGAGAGAGTTTTGTAACAGTTTTATAACATATTTAATAAAACTGTTATTATTCATATTTTATGTTTATTAAAAATCGAGAATCTTATACAATTGTATTCAACCCCCTTTCTACAATTGTTATTTACCGGGCAACAGGTTTTAATAAAAATTTCTTGTTTAAAAATATCAGGAAAATGCCACCCCAACGTATGGGAACACGAGCACACCCCGCCAATTCTGCGGCTCGGAGTAGTGTTAACCAGAGAGATACAGGGAAAAACTTTCATAATGAGGAAGAAGACCCAGACTTCCACGAGCTGGAAGAACAGAATTATGAGGAAGATGAGTATGAAGAAAGCGGAGAGGATGATGATTATAATGAGTTTGATGACCAGGACTACGAAAAGGAAGAGTATGAAAGTACTCAGAATGTGGAGCCCCCGGTGGAAACCCGATGGACCAATTCATGCACCTACTTCGACAAAATTTGAACCAGCATCCACCGCCACCACCACCAGGGCCCAACACTGCGGGCAGAGTGCTTTTAAGGCCTTCAAGTCCCTTAGGTGTAATATCTCAGAATTTTGGATATTTAATTTTCTCATTAAATATATTTTAAGTTAATTAATATTTATTTATGTAAGATAAGAGTTTATTTTAGAAATTATAAACAAAATTGCTGGACGAAATATTAATTCATGGGTCAGCCCACTAGTAGTAATCCAGCCCGTAAATTTTGATATAGGTTATTTAGGTTAAAAAACTATGTTATAAAAAGAATATTAAAATTTTACCTTACTGGTTTAGCCGCACAAGAGGTAAAGGGGAAGTCAAGAGAGAGGGTGCTAAAAGTTAAAATTCTGGCAGGTATGAAGTATGATTCGTCCGTGAATGTAAAAGTTTCTCCAATATGTTACTTAATTATTCTCACATAGTGTCCATTCACTTACAATTGGTAATTCTTTTTTTTTTTTTGACAAACAAAGAGATTTTATTAACTTGCATCAACGGAATTACAATTGGTAATTCTTAATTTGCTGCATTAAGATGTATGATTAATTTCCGATTGACTTTATTTCATTCAACTATCATGTTTATATGCGTGCATGTTGTTACATAAGGGGTATTTTGTTAAACCTGTGGTTTATACATAAAAGGTTATTCATTACTTTAAAAAAATGTGACGATCTTGTTTATATATATATATATATATATATTTGATTATTTAATTACCTTTACTTTTATTTAGTTGCAATAATAAAATATATGTTTTGATATAATCTGATGTTAAATTTTAGCACCTTCATTATAAATTTATAGGTACTGTATGAATTTTGTGATTGATTTTGTAAAGTACCATAGTTTCAAATATTTTGTAATTTTTGGATTCAACATTTAAATTAATTTGTTCATGTCAAAGTTGTATGATTTTATGTACGTGAATGTGTCAATGTTCAATTTGTATTAGTCAAGACCATTAGTGCAGTAATCAATGACCACCATATTTTAATTAAGTGTAGACAATGTTATTGGTAAATTGAAGTAATAGTTGTTTAGTTCACTTTTGTAACTTCCTGTCAAAACTTGTCAAGCCCATACATTTATAAATTAATAGGCTATTTAAGAGTTAGTTTGTAAATGGATTAGTTTGTAAATATATCTAGTTGAATGTGGTATCTGTATACTTTGTTCGAGTAATGTAGTATTAATTGGCCAGCCATGTATCAATTATTAAATTATTTAATGATGGTGTAAAAATGTGCTTACATGTTTTTATACAGATATTATATTCTAGTAATATATAACTGTAACACCCCCATCTATATCTAAATGAGGAGCTACTTATTAAACACTAAACCTACAAACAGAGCACTAAAATAATCTCTAAATAATAATAATTAAACAGTCTAATAATATCCAAGATAATATCAAACCTCCAAAACGGTTCAAAGCAATAAATATGAAAAACCAAAATGTCTAAAATAATATTCAAGTCTAAATAGCGATAGAAGTCTGCAAATCCTAATCAATGATATAAAGGGGTGGCTCTCCATCACACAGTCCCAGATCCCCCTAAGCACCTGCCAGAAAAAGAATACGGCATGAGCCAATCGCCCAGTACGGATTTGGAATACAGTTTATAAAACAGAAAACAAATATTCATATTTGACAATTTATAATGAAACATTTATCTAAAAATAATTATGGCTGAAGCAACGAGTGGTTAGGATATTTCATACCGAGATCAGAACAGAACAGATACAAATACACACATCATAGGGTACCTAATGTGTGCAACAAATCGGATAACGTGTACGGCATATACAACGTCACCGTCAAATCAAATCAAATCACAAATCACAAACTCTGGGTGCACCCACGTATCCTGAAACAAATATCAAATGCGCAAAAGCTCGCCTCCTGAGCTATCAGAACAGAAGGATACGCCATGACCAATCACACTGTCATGGAAGTGTCATGTCACTGGTGCCGCAATGACATGGCTGTAGTACCCCTACAGCTGGTTAACTCGGTATACCCTATATCACTAAGGGTTCAAATATAATATTTCGCAAAATATTTTAAAATTACAGAAACATATATTTTCAATATTTCCAACAGATATAAAATGTACACAATATCAGAAAATTGCAGAAACGGATATTTAAATATTTCGAAACAGATTTTAAAATATTTTTCGGAGTTGGAACAAATTTTCATTTTTAAAATGATTTAAAACCAAACGAACAGATTTGGGGTCAAAACGAATTTAACATTAATAATTCCAAGATGAGTAGCGCTGAATAAAAGAGGAGAGAATTCGTACCTTAAAATTTCAATCACAACTCTAACAAGATTTGCAAGCGACCCGCTAAAATCCTGACTCCCAATCTAATTACAAAGTTGTATTAATTATTAATACACACTAATTGGTTTATTTATATAAACTATTTAATGATTTGTGTTCACACTTTACTATATACTATTTAATTTATTCTCTTTTACCCACAGCATGCATATTTACATTTATAAACTATATAAAATGTTACAACCAGACATGACTTGAATCTCCTGGATTGATGTACTTGAACCCTTTAGACATTTATAAATGGTGTTGACACTTGAAACAAACAAAACGTGCCTAACTAGTTTATAATATTATAGACTTAAATTTCATGTAAACATTAAACAAAAATGCAGTAGCTTTTGAATGAGTTACTCACTAACAATTAAACTAGTACATTACCAACCAATTATAAGATCATATTAACATTATTAATCTTAACACATGCGACCACATATATATAGCTTTGTTATTTGTAACTAGTGTAGCTTAATTTATAAATTAATCTATGTCACTAACAATTTATAAATCATAAATAATATCTATAAATTATTATCAAAATATAAACAAGCATCTGAAGCCTGTAACAATTACTCATGTACTCCCTCTGACCTTACTCGGACATATGCTCAATTTGATTCCTTGACTTAAGCAGCGACGTTAAAGAGTTAGCATGTTAATTTTAACCAAATATAATATATTGAGATTATTAAATTGTACATGGATAAATAACAAAGTAATGAAACTCAGTACTTGTTGTAAAAGAACAGAGGCCATGTACCTTCTTTCGTTGCTTACAGCTTTCGACACACCCTCTTGCTCTTCTTTTCTCTTGATGCGACTTCTCTCTTGTTTATTTAGGGTTTTGGTTTTAGACAAATAAAGTAGCCTAATTAACTATCCTATAACTAACAAAATTTTAATAACTAGCTAAAAACATTATTATCATATTAACAAATCTATATCAATCACTTGACTCCAAATCTTATTCCAACCTCCTCCTTATTATTATTATTATTATTATTATTATTATTATTATTATTATTATTATTGTTATTATTATTATTATAAAATCACGAATATTACATATATACCCCCTTAAAAAGGATTCCGTCCCCGGAATCAAACAATACTAAAATGCAAAACTAAAATGAATAATTTTTTTTTTTTGAATAAATGCTCTCGACTCTATATCTTATTTTCTAGGTGGTTATACAATCCTAATGAATTCACCACAAAATCTTAACAAAATATTTTAGGCTGTTCATAATGCCTTTCACAAAATTACAAAAAGAAAAATAAAAATAAAAAGAGCACTATTAAATGAGGGGTGTTACCCCCTGAAAAATTACAATCTGTTGCTTAGGAATTATGCAATTATTATTTATTAGGTTGTTTAATTATTATTTAGAGATTATTTTAGTGCTCTGTTTGCAGGTTTATGGTTTATTAAGTAGCCCCTCATTTAGATATAGATGGGGGTGTTACAAAGATGGTATCAGAGCATTAGGTTCCTTCTTGTAGAAAACCTATTTAGGTTGACCTGTGAGATGGGGTAGACGTTAGGATGGGTGCTCTCTTTCAAGCTCATTTCATTTTGCTCTATTCTTTTGACTTCTGTTTTTAAATCGCTTCTGCTTATCTATTCTTGTTATCTTCATTCGTTCGTTATCTTATATTGTAGATGCCTCCTAGACGTAATCGAACTACTAATCAGACTAACTTGGGTGTTAGCCAAGCTGAGTTAGCTGCGATGATTGGTCAAGCAGTGGCTCAGGGTATACAGCAAGCTATGGCAAATCAGAACAATCAGAATAATCAGAATGGTCAAGGGAATCAAGATGGTCAGAATAATCAGAATGATCAAGGACATCAGCAAAATCCGGAGGGTCAGGGTAATCCAGTGGAGCCATTTGTATGGTTAGAGAGATTTGTTAAGCAGAAACCAGAATCTTTTCACGCACCACAGACTCCTATTGATGCTGAGAATTGGATTGTTCATCTTGAGAAGATTTTTGATGCTTTGGGTTGCGATGAGATCCAGAAGGTCAGATTGGCTGTGTATAAGTTAGAGGGAGATGCTCAGCGATGGTGGAGAGGTGTGAAGGCTACTAGGGGTGAGGAGTTTACAGAGACATTGATTTGGCAGGGATTTAAGGAAGTTTTCTATGAGCAGTACTTTTCTAATGCAGACAGAGAGGCATATTTGAGGGAGTTTCATTCTATCTCGCAGAACTTCGATGAAAGCCTTACTGACTATATGGCGAGGTTTATCAGGTTAGCTGGATTTGCTGGGACAGTTGCAGGGACTGCTACACAGCAAGCTGAAAAATTTAAATGGGGACTGAGACCTAATCTGAGGGGTTCTATCATTTCACTAAAGTTTCCTAATGTGGCGGAGGTGGCAGATGCAGCTAAGGATATTGAGAAGGAGCGTAATGAGTATAGAGCTTCCAGGTTTCAGAATGATCGTAAGAGGCCTAGAGATGATCAGAGTTCTGTACAGGGTAAACAGTGGAATGGAGGTCAAGGTAATCAGCAGGGACAGTGGCGTGGAAGATACCAAAATATGAGGACTCAGTCGACTTACGGTCAGAATCAGTATGGTGGTCAGAAGCAGAATCAGAATCAGAATCAGCAGTTTCAACAGTTTCAGCAGCAACAGCCTAGGCAGTGGCAAAATCGTCAACAAGGGCAGAATCGTCAACAGGGGCAGAATCGTTATTCAGTGTATGGGGGCAATCCCAATATGATTCCGGTGGCTCCTTGTGCTACATGTGGTGGACATCACCCAGGGAGAGCTTGTTATAAACAGTCTGGGGCATGTTTCTTATGTGGTTCGATGCAGCATAGGGCTAAGGATTGTCCGACATCGCGGAACACTGGTGGTGGAGGTAGTGGTAGTGGTGGTCAGCAGAATCAGCAGAATCCTTCAGGCAGAGTGTTTGCATTGACTGCTAATCAGGCAGCAGCTCATTCAGGTACCGTTTCAGGAACACTTCTTGTTGGTAGACGTGATGCTTATGTGTTATTTGATACTGGTTCGACTCATTCTGTTGTGTCTTTATCGTTTGTTCGTCATCTTGGTGTTCTTCCATCATTATTATATCCTCGTATGTCTATTACTACCCCAATGGGGAATTCCGTTATTATTTCTAATGTGTACCGAGAGTGTCCGATAGCTGTTGGGGATAGAAATCGTAAGGTTAACTTGCTTCCGATGGAGATGCATGACTTTGACATTATTTTGGGTATGGATTGGTTGAGTGAACATCGAGCTACAATTGATTGTCAGGGGAAGAGGGTGATCTTTGGGGATGCAGATAAACCAGAATTTGTATATCAGGGTTCTCAACCGAAAGGAGAGGTTAAAATGATTTCGGCTCTAAAGGCGAGTAAACTTTTGTCTAAGGGTTGTGATGGCTATCTTGCTTTCGTGAAGGATATGTCTAAGGTTGAACCTCGTATCGAGGATTATCCAGTTGTGAATGAATTTACAGATGTGTTTCCCGATGAGCTACCAGGTTTGCCACCACAGCGAGAGGTGGAGTTTACTATTGAACTTGTTCCAGGTGCAGAGCCTATTTCTAAGGCGCCGTACCGAATGGCACCACTAGAGTTGCAGGAATTGAAAGAGCAGTTACAGGAGTTGTTGGATAGAGGATTTATTAGGCCAAGTGTATCTCCGTGGGGTGCTCCAGTGTTGTTTGTGAAGAAGAAGGATGGTTCTATGAGGTTGTGTATTGACTACAGGGAGTTGAATAAGGTGACTATCAGAAACAGGTATCCTTTGCCACGCATTGATGACTTGTTCGATCAGTTGCACGGGGCGAAGTACTTTTTGAAGATAGATTTGAGATCGGGTTACCACCAGTTGCGAGTAAGGGATGAAGATATTCCGAAGACAGCATTTCGTACTCGTTACGGGCATTATGAGTTTCTTGTGACGTCCTTTGGGTTGACGAACGCTCCAGCGGTATTTATGGATTTGATGAATCGTGTCTTTCATGATTATTTGGATAAGTTTGTTGTCGTCTTTATCGATGATATCTTGATATACTCTAGGAGTAAGGAGGAGCATGAGGAGCACTTACGTACTGTACTTGAGATCTTGAGACAGAAGAAATTGTTTGCAAAATTTTCAAAATGTGACTTCTGGTTAGAGCAGGTGGCATTTTTAGGGCATGTTGTGTCTGCTAGAGGGATTGAGTTGGATCCTGCGAAAGTCGAGGCTATCACTAATTGGCCGAGACCTAGCAATGTGACAGAGGTGAGGAGTTTCTTGGGTTTGGCAGGTTATTATAGGCGCTTTGTGGAGGGTTTTTCGTCCATAGCTTTGCCGATGACTCAACTGATGAGGAAGGGTGTTAAGTTCGAGTGGAATGATGATCGTGAGAAGAGCTTCCAAGAGTTAAAGAAGAGATTGGTGACGGCTCCTATACTTGTGTTGCCATCAGGGAGTGGAGGATATCAGGTTTATAGTGATGCTTCTAAGAGAGGATTGGGTTGTGTTCTTATGCAGCATGGGAAGGTGATTTCTTACGCTTCTAGGCAGCTTAAACCCTATGAGGTAAATTATCCTACGCATGACTTGGAGTTAGCAGCAGTGGTCTTTGCTTTGAAGATTTGGAGGCATTATTTGTATGGAGAGACTTGTGATATCTTCACTGATCACAAGAGTCTTAAGTACATTTTTACTCAAAAGGAGCTTAACATGAGACAACGGAGGTGGCTTGAACTTCTTAAGGATTATGATGCTAATATTCAGTACCATCCAGGGAAGGCAAATGTTGTGGCAGACGCTCTTAGTAGGAAGAACTTAGGGAGTGTTGCATCTCTAATTACTCAGCCGCATCTTATTTCAGACATGGAGCGCTTTGGTATTGAGTTGTATGTTAGAGGATCAGGTGGTAGCATTGCTAGTTTGAGAGTGGAACCAAATCTGGTTTCAAGGGTCAAGGAAGCTCAAAAGAAAGATACAGGTTTGGATGTTATTAGATTGGAGGTGGCAGCTGGTAAGCAAAAACATTTTCGTGTTGATGATGAGGGTGTGTTATGGTTGGGTAGTAAATTGTGTGTGCCTGCAGACTTGGCGATTCGCGAAGAAATTTTGACCGAGGCTCATAGTTCTTCATTCTCTATTCATCCAGGTTCCACTAAGATGTATAGAGATTTGAAGGAGCACTTCTGGTGGAGTAGAATGAAAGCAGACATAGCAGAATTTGTGGGGAAATGTCTTATATGTCAACAGGTGAAGATAGATCATCAGAGGCCTAGTGGATTATTGCAGCAGTTGGATATTCCAGTTTGGAAGTGGGAAAACATTACTATGGATTTTGTGACTCATTTGCCGAGGACCTTTAAGAAGAATGATGTTATATGGGTGGTGGTCGATCGACTAACTAAATCAGCTCATTTCTTGCCTATTAGAGAGACTACTCCTATTCATGAATTAGCAGAGATTTTTCAGCGAGATATTGTTAGACTTCATGGTGTGCCTGTGTCGATAGTTTCTGACAGGGATACGAGGTTTACATCACGTTTTTGGAAGGGATTCCAGCAGACTTGGGGTACGAGACTTAATTTTAGTACAGCTTTTCATCCGCAGACTGATGGACAGTCAGAGAGGACGATTCAGACATTGGAGGATATGTTGAGGGCTTGTGCTTTGGAGTGGACAGGTGATTGGGATAAGTATTTGTATCTTGTTGAGTTTGCGTATAATAATAGTTGGCACGCGAGTATTGGTATGCCACCATTTGAGGCTTTGTATGGTAGGAGGTGTAGAGCACCGTCTTGTTGGGATGAGGTTGGTGAGAGAGTCATTGAAGGGCCGGAGCTAGTTAGAGTCACTAATGAGAAGGTGGAGCAGGCTAAGGCAAGTTTGAAGGAGGCTCGATCACGTCAAAAGAGTTATGCAAATCAACATAGGAAGTTTGGTGGATTTGAACCTGGTGATCATGTGTTCTTGAAGGTGTCGCCTTGGAAGGGTGTTAAACGTTTTGGCATGAAAGGGAAGCTTAGTCCGAGATATGTTGGTCCTTTTGATGTTATAGAGAAAGTGGGCGAAGTGTCTTATAGGGTTGCGTTACCACCGCAGTTATCTCATGTCCATAATGTGTTTCATGTGTCTATTTTGAGGGGCTACAAATATCATCCGCTTCATGTAGTTCAGTATCCATTGCATACGATTAGAGAGGATCTTACTTGTGAGGAGGAAGCGGAAGCTATCCTAGCTCGAGAGGAGCGAGTTATGAGGAAAAATACTATTCATTTTGTGAAAGTCTTGTGGAAAAACCACTCTGAAAGAGAGGCTACTTGGGAACTAGAAATATCTATTCGTGAGAGATATCCGCACTTATTCGATTCAGGTACGAGTTTTAGTTTCGTTTGATTCCGGGGACGGAATCCTTTTTAAGGGGGGTATATATGTAATATATCGAGATTTTATATATTTTTGAATAATAATAATAATAATAATAATAATTAGAATTAGAATTAGAATTATTACAAAAGGAAAAAAATAATTAAACAATCCTAACGTCTACCCCATCTCACAGGTCAACCTAAATAGGTTTTCTACAAGAAGGAACCTAATGCTCTGATACCATCTTTGTAACACCCCCATCTATATCTAAATGAGGGGCTACTTATTAAACACTAAACCTACAAACAGAGCACTAAAATAATCTCTAAATAATAATAATTAAACAGTCTAATAATATCCAAGATAATATCAAACCTCCAAAACGGTTCAAAGCAATAAATATGAAAAACCAAAATGTCTAAAATAATATTCAAGTCTAAATAGCGATAGAAGTCTGCAAATCCTAATCAATGATATAAAGGGGTGGCTCTCCATCACACAGTCCCAGATCCCCCTAAGCACCTGCCAGAAAAAGAATACGGCATGAGCCAATCGCCCAGTACGGATTTGGAATACAGTTTATAAAACAGAAAACAAATATTCATATTTGACAATTTATAATGAAACATTTATCTAAAAATAATTATGGCTGAAGCAACGAGTGGTTAGGATATTTCATACCGAGATCAGAACAGAACAGATACAAATACACACATCATAGGGTACCTAATGTGTGCAACAAATCGGATAACGTGTACGGCATATACAACGTCACCGTCAAATCAAATCAAATCACAAATCACAAACTCTGGGTGCACCCACGTATCCTGAAACAAATATCAAATGCGCAAAAGCTCGCCTCCTGAGCTATCAGAACAGAAGGATACGCCATGACCAATCACACTGTCATGGAAGTGTCATGTCACTGGTGCCGCAATGACATGGCTGTAGTACCCCTACAGCTGGTTAACTCGGTATACCCTATATCACTAAGGGTTCAAATATAATATTTCGCAAAATATTTTAAAATTACAGAAACATATATTTTCAATATTTCCAACAGATATAAAATGTACACAATATCAGAAAATTGCAGAAACGGATATTTAAATATTTCGAAACAGATTTTAAAATATTTTTCGGAGTTGGAACAAATTTTCATTTTTAAAATGATTTAAAACCAAACGAACAGATTTGGGGTCAAAACGAATTTAACATTAATAATTCCAAGATGAGTAGCGCTGAATAAAAGAGGAGAGAATTCGTACCTTAAAATTTCAATCACAACTCTAACAAGATTTGCAAGCGACCCGCTAAATTCCTGACTCCCAATCTAATTACAAAGTTGTATTAATTATTAATACACACTAATTGGTTTATTTATATAAACTATTTAATGATTTGTGTTCACACTTTACTATATACTATTTAATTTATTCTCTTTTACCCACAGCATGCATATTTACATTTATAAACTATATAAAATGTTACAACCAGACATGACTTGAATCTCCTGGATTGATGTACTTGAACCCTTTAGACATTTATAAATGGTGTTGACACTTGAAACAAACAAAACGTGCCTAACTAGTTTATAATATTATAGACTTAAATTTCATGTAAACATTAAACAAAAATGCAGTAGCTTTTGAATGAGTTACTCACTAACAATTAAACTAGTACATTACCAACCAATTATAAGATCATATTAACATTATTAATCTTAACACATGCGACCACATATATATAGCTTTGTTATTTGTAACTAGTGTAGCTTAATTTATAAATTAATCTATGTCACTAACAATTTATAAATCATAAATAATATCTATAAATTATTATCAAAATATAAACAAGCATCTGAAGCCTGTAACAATTACTCATGTACTCCCTCTGACCTTACTCGGACATATGCTCAATTTGATTCCTTGACTTAAGCAGCGACGTTAAAGAGTTAGCATGTTAATTTTAACCAAATATAATATATTGAGATTATTAAATTGTACATGGATAAATAACAAAGTAATGAAACTCAGTACTTGTTGTAAAAGAACAGAGGCCATGTACCTTCTTTCGTTGCTTACAGCTTTCGACACACCCTCTTGCTCTTCTTTTCTCTTGATGCGACTTCTCTCTTGTTTATTTAGGGTTTTGGTTTTAGACAAATAAAGTAGCCTAATTAACTATCCTATAACTAACAAAATTTTAATAACTAGCTAAAAACATTATTATCATATTAACAAATCTATATCAATCACTTGACTCCAAATCTTATTCCAACCTCCTCCTTATTATTATTATTATTATTATTATTATTATTATTATTATTATTATTATTATTATTATTGTTATTATTATTATTATAAAATCACGAATATTACAATAACTCATGTAGCAAAGATGTTAAAAATTATTTGTTATATTATGATTAGATCATCTTCAAGTTTGAGCAGTTTGTGGGATTCATTTTAGTCGAGTAGCATTAATTTCAGGTACGAATTTTCTATTTTTCTTTTAAATCAAATTTGTCTGTGTCTGCTAAATTTCTTGTCAAGTCAACTTTATAAATTGTGACTCTTTATATTCTCTTTGTAGCTCGTAGTACGAGTTCCTTATTCTTTTCTCTCTACATTTAAATTCTAAATATTCATTTTATATTGTTAAGTCAAACTTATAAATTACCACTCATTTGTATCATTTGTGTACTTCTGGATACGAGTTCTTTACTCTATTTCTCATTATAAAATATTATTCCTTACTCGTTATATTTGTTGTCGAGTTAATGTTATAAGATTGTGACCCTTGTGTTCTGTGTGTACTTTTCAGTGCACACACATATATTCGTTTCGTATTCTTTATTTTTGGAATTTATATTGCCAACTCATGTATATTTTATTTGTTTCGATTCGCAACTGTATTGCGATATTGTCATTTTATTCTGTTATGTGTTATGAGCTTGACAATATTTTGAAACCTATGTATTGGGCTCTTAAACCGATCTGTGTGGGTTAATCACAGACAATGTTCACATGGAGTTTGGAGTAAATGTGGACTAGGCACTTACTCGTATCAGTGCTGTGAGCATACGAGCACGTCTCTGGGGTATGAGATTGTATATAGATCATGATCGCTATTGTGTGTTTTCTTCTCGAGGTTACCGAAGAAGGATTCTCTGTATTGTTGGAATGCTATGTGCATTTCATGTGTTTTCTTCTCGTGGATTACCGGGGAAGAATTCTCTGTTTTGTACTTTGTTTTGTGCAAGTACATATTTGTATAAGAGACCCTTTATGGATACATACCTTACTTGATTCGGCCTTATATTTGTTCATTTTCGGTTCAGTGCACTTATTATGGTGCTTTTATCCTTGTTGGCTTTCTTGCTTCATTTTATATTTAGATTTGTTTCGGAAACTCTATGTTGGTGAGACACAATTCACTCAGTTATTTAAAACTTGATTTTTATTTAAAATTATATTCGTACTGGGCATTTGGCTCACTCGTATTGTTTAACTTTCCGCAGGTAATCAGGGGTAAACGGGATTGTGATGAGAGCCACCCACTTTAGCTGCAGTCTACGTAAATGTTTTAATAAATTAGAGAACTTGTTCAGTTTGAGATTTCCAGACCTATTAGTATTTTTTATTTCAGAGTTTCAGTTATTGATATTTATCAGGATTATCAGATATTTTCTGCTTTGATTGAATATAATTTATATTTTTTGTTTTGATATTTGTCTATTAGTTAATGGTCCTAAAATTCGGGTTGTTACAGTTGGTATCAGAGCTTAGGCTCCAGATTCTGTAGACAGACCTTTAGGCACTTGACCTGTGAGTTTTGGGTTGACTTCGCATGGGTAGACTTAAGATATTTGATTTTCGATTGACTTGAATATTGTAATATATTTTTGTGTTATTTGTGCGCTCATTGAAAGTTTTGTACGATGCCGCCAAGGAGGGCTAACACAAGGCAAAACAATGGGGCAAATGTTAATCCGCAATTTGTGATGGACCAAAACACTTTTATGGACATGGTGCAGGAGGTTGCAGCTCGACAAACACAAAATACTGGTGGCACTAACGCACAAAATCAGGAAGGTCAAACTATGTTTGATCGTTTTATGAAACAAAGGCCTAACTGTTTTACGGAAGCCAAGACCCGTATAAATGCTGAGGCTTGGATCGACCACCTAGAAAAGATTTCCAGGGTACTTAATTATTCTGAAGTGGAGAAGGCACGCTTCGCTACTTATCGTCTTGAGGGGGATGCTAGTATTTGGTGGAAGTTAGTGGTGTCTTCACATGTAGCTGGTTATGAGAACACGCTTACTTGGGATGTATTCAAGACTCAATTTGACCAGAGATATTTTCCGTCTAGTGTTCGTGAGGAGTATGCTCGAGAATATCAGAGTATAGGTCAGAAGAAAGATGAGTCTGTTGTAGATTTTCAAGTTCGATTTCAGAGGTTAGCTGGCTACGCAAGATCTATTGCTGGGAATGAGGTGGACAAGATCATGAAATTTAAATGGGCTCTGAAGAATTCAATTCGCAATCACATCATCTCCAACCTCTATATGACCATGGATAGTGATATGGATAGAAAAGTAATTATAGAAATATAATTGCTGATTCTTTGGAAAGGCCAAGTATTTAAGGCCCAAAAACCCAGATTATTTATTAATTTCGTAATTAATAAATAGGGAAAATATACAGCTCATAAAAAGAGTCCAAAATATGGTAAATTCATTAAAGAAGGATCTGGAATCCCAATTAAAGGCAATTAATGAGTCATAGCCTTTATCAACAAGGAAAAGACTTCTCCAACAAGAAATAAAATGTTTATCCATTATCAAAAAGGAGACTTATTAGCGAAGACTCCTAAACTTACTCTAAATATGAGGCTCAAGACGCCTATATAAGGACCCTGATCCTATAACATTTAACTACGTTTTGGGCACAGCTCCATACGTCACAACGCCTCAAAGGCGCAACAAGCCACGAAGGCACCCCTAGAACTACGTTTTAGACTTCATCCTCGAATAAGGACATACAAGTCACTACGTCCTTGGTGTGCCCCTGCCGCCATAGCCCCGAGGGCAACACCAAGAACTACGTCTTTGGCTTGATTCTCAACACTGATTGAGATACGTAGGCATCTTGTGAGGACCGATTTAGTCTCGAAACACAAGTGCAGCCATTAAAGCTCGAAGCTCATTAAACCTTAGCATTAAATTCGCAAGCACATTTTTTATTCCACAACATTTGGCGCCGTCTGTGGGAAGACAACATCAACCATGGCAAACACACGAAGAAAAATTCGCGATCCTCAAACTTCTGATGGACTCCCAATTACCTCTGCAACAGAGACTCAGGGAAGCCAACCACCGTCAATCACTGGCGCTGAAGGGCCAGACGCCCTCATCACCACCACTCAAGGACCGGAAGTCCCAATTACTGCTGAAGGGACGAATCCCCTACAAATGGTCATTCATGGACCGAATCCACAAGAGACCACTCTCCAACAATCAATCATAACTGCTCCGCTGCTTGCAAACGCACCACATGGTCTTCAACTTCATACCACGGATCTCCCTCAATACACAACTCAAACTCTCTGTATGCCAACTTATGGTATGCCACCTCGACCCCCGATGGGCAGTAGTGGTGCCAACCCCATATATCACGAGGCCTAGGTGCCCCCATATATTCAAGGTCTGGGACCCCAAAAGCAGCGAACCCCTTTTCAAGACTACTCAGGTCCCTACACCGAGGATGAGAATTACTCAATCGGAGATGAGAGGGATGTTGCCCCAAGAAGGAGGCGTTCCTCCCAAACCAATGGAGAAACTACTAAGGAAAAACTCGCGTCCCTTGAAGCCGAGGCTGCAAGGCTCAAAAAGTTATTGGCAGAAGAGGATGCCACAAGGACACAAAATCAAGGAAGGGTCCCGGTGATCAACCTCGACCCAACACCAAGGAGAAGCAGTAGGGCTGAGGCCCCAAGGGGTGATCCCACTGTTTTGTTGCCCCTAGGAGATCCTGATGATCCAACACCGCCCTTCACTCAAGACATCATGAAAGCCAACATCTCCAGAAAATTCAAGATGCCGACGATCAAGGCTTATGATGGAACGGGAGATCCCGCTAATCATGTGAGAACCTTCTCTAATGCACTGCTGTTGCAGCCGACCAACGATGCGGTCAAGTGTAGGGCGTTTCCCCAAACCTTGGAAAGCATGGTACAACGTTGGTATAGTC
This sequence comes from Heracleum sosnowskyi, assembly GCA_030848705.1. Taxonomy (NCBI): domain Eukaryota; kingdom Viridiplantae; phylum Streptophyta; class Magnoliopsida; order Apiales; family Apiaceae; genus Heracleum; species Heracleum sosnowskyi. The sequence goes on along the minus strand of CM061236.1, from coordinate 80,997,457 downwards.
GCTTGCCTCCCAATTATATTGGGTCCTTCAAGGAATTGAGCAAGGCGTTCATCAACCAATTTGTAAGTGGGAGAGTGCACGAGAAAAGCTCTGCATCCCTCATGGGAATTCACCAAGGAAAGAATGAAGCCTTGAGAGATTACATTAATCGATTCACTAGAGAGGCTCTAAAAGTCCCAGACTTGGAGGACAAAGTGGCTATGATAGCCCTACAGCAAGGAACTACTAATGATCACTTCAAGAGATCATTGGCAAAGCACCCACCTGAGAGCATGTTAAAGCTCCAAGACAGAGCCGGCAAATACATCAAGGTAGAAGAAAGCATGAGCCCACTACTGGTGGTAATGGGAACTCAAAGAAAAGGAAGAAAACCCAAGAGTACGATGTTAGGGAAAAATTTCCTAGAACGTCAAAGAGATCTGATTCTCCACCAAAAAAGAGCAACTTTGGGCCAAAGTTTACAGAATATGCAAGATTGAATACTCCCAGGAGTCAAATTCTAATGGAGATAGCAAAGGAAGAGGATCTCAAATGGCCAAATCCAATGAGGGCTGACTTGTCCAAACGGAACCAAAACCAATTTTGTCGGTTCCACAAAGAAGTTGGTCATGACACCGACGATTGTAGACAACTGAAAGATGAAATTGAATTTCTGATACGAAGAGGGAAACTCAGCAAATTCACCAAGGATGGAAATCAAGGAAGTCGCAGAGGAAATTATGAAAGGAAGGATTATGACAGAAGGGACAACGACCAAGATCGTAACCCTAAGCCCCGAGGGCCAGTCATCAATATGATATTTGGAGGACCAACTGATGCTGGGTCCTCCCGAAACTCAAGAAAAGCTTATGCCCGAGAGATAATGACTGTGGTTGGAGAAGCACCAAAGTGTTCCAGAACAGAAGTATCAATTGGTTTTGATGATTCCGACTTGGAAGGGGTGAAGTTCCCCCACGATGATACTTTAGTCATCATACCTGTAATAGGTAATTCCGAAACCAAGAGAGTCCTAGTTGACAATGGAGCATCAGTGGATATCTTGTTCCACGATGCCTTTATCAAGATGGGTTACACTGATTCTCAGTTAACACCCTCGAATATGCCCATATACGGGTTTAATGGAGTAGAATCAAAGGTGGAAGGCACTATTCAACTCCCAATGACAATGGGGCAAGGGATGAGTACGTCTACTCAGATGCTGAACTTTGTAGTCATAAAGGCAACTTCAACCTACAACGCGATCCTTGGAAGGACTGGTCTTCATGCGTTTAAGGCTGTTGCCTCATCTTATCATTTGAAAGTCAAGTTCCCAACGAGGAATGGGATTGGAGAAGAGAGGGGAGACCAAAAAATGGCTAGAAGCTGTTATGTAGCCGCGTTAAGGCCTGATGGAATCGGGGGGCAGGTAATCGGGGGGCAGGTTCTCCCCATTGAAGACATGAATACAAGTGACAATGAGGACAGAAGAGGGAAACCGGCCGAGGACTTGGTCCCAATTCCCTTAATCCCAGGTGAACCAGAGAAGGTGACTTACGTTGGGGCACTATTGCCCGAGTCATTGAAAGGCAAACTCACGTCTTTTCTCCAAGAAAACAATTACGTTTTTGCTTGGACAGCGGCCGACATGCCAGGGATTGATCCCCAATTGATAACTCACAAATTGAATGTGGATCCTGAAAGGAAGACGGTGAAACAAAAGAAGAGAAGTTTTGCTCCAGAGAGGCTTGAAGCCATAAAATAAGAAGTTGAAAAGCTTTTGGAAGCCGGGTTTATTGAGGAAATTCAATTCCCAGAATGGTTGGCTAACCCGGTGATGGTCAAAAAGGCCAATGGGAAATGGAGGATGTGCGTCAACTTCGCCGACTTGAATGATGCATGTCCTAAGGATTGTTTTCCCTTACCAAGGATTGATGCACTAATAGATGCAACAGCTGGGCACGAGATGCTAAGTTTCATGGATGGCTTCAGCGGATACAACCAAATCAAGATGCACAAAGATGACATCTCCAAGGTATCATTCATCACTGACTTTGGTGTTTTCTGTTACTTAGTCATGGCATTTGGACTTAAGAATGCAGGGGCAACCTACCAAAGATTGGTGAACAAAATTTTTGAACACCTAATTGGAAAAACTATGGAGGTCTACGTAGATGACATGCTAGTCAAGAGCCTCGATAAGGCCGATCATATTGAGCACCTCCGGGAGGCATTTGAAGTTCTAAGGCACCACAAGATGATCTTAAATCCAGCTAAATGTGCCTTTGGTGTAGGCTCGGGAAAGTTTTTAGGCCTGATGGTTTCAAAGAGAGGAATCGAGGCCAATCCCGACAAAATCAAAGCAATTCTAGACATGGAACCACCACGGACTATCAAGGAAATTCAGAAACTAACGGGAAGAGTGGCAGCATTAGGAAGATTCATCTCCAAGTCAGGAGAGAAGTGCTTACCTTTCTTCAAAGCACTTAAGAATGTGAAATTTTTTTAATGGACAGCTGAAAGCCAAGAGGCCTTTGAAGCCTTGAAGAAATACATGGCTGAGCCACCACTATTGGCCAAACCAAAACCATGAGAGGTTCTTTATTTATACTTGGCAGTATCCAATACTGCCCTCTGAGCTGTTTTGGTAAAAGAAGAATTGAAGGTTCAAAAACCCATCTACTACGTGAGCAAGATCCTACATGGAGCAGAAATAAACTACTCCACGATAGAGAAGTTTGCCTTAGCCTTGATTATGGCCTCAAGAAAACTACGTCCATACTTCCAGGCACACAAGATAGAGGTTTTGACCAATCAACCTCTAAGAAACATCTTGCACAACCCTCAAGTTAGTGGAAGACTGATTAAATGGGCCATTGAACTAGGGGAATTCGACATCAAGTATAAGCCTCAAACGGCCATAAAAGCTCAAGCACTCGCTGACTTCATGGTTGAATGTACCATCGACAACCAAGAAGTCGGGGGGCAGGAAGTAATGGTGGAAGACAAGGAAGCTGAAGACATAATCTCCAAAGAATGTTGGCTGCTCTATTTTGATGGAGCATCAAAAACAAAATCAAGTGGAGCCGGTTTAGTGCTACAAAATCCTGATGGATTCCTTATAGAGTACGCACTAAAATTGGACTTCCCAACGACAAACAACAAAGCTGAGTATGAGGCTCTGATAGCTGGCCTAGGGCTGGCTGGAGCTTTGAGAGTCAAAACTCTGAAAGTATGTGGAGATTCGAGGCTAGTAGTTTCCCAAGTAAATGGGGAGTTTGAAGCCAGAGATGGAGTCATGGCCAAGTACTTGAAACTTGTCAAGGCCATAATGACTTAATTTAATGAATTCTATGTGGAGCACATTCCAATGGAAGAAAACATGAAGGCTGATGCCTTGTCTAAGTTCGCTTCTTCAGAAATTGAAAACTATGCAGGGAGTGTATACTTCCAAGTCTTGAAGACCCCAAGCATCAACGGAAAGTTGGTAGCACCCATTGATGTTGCTAGTTGTTGGATGGATCCCATCAAAGCTCATCTGGAAACTGGGTGGCTACCCAACGACACTTCAGAAGCAAGGAAGCTATATGTGAGAGCACTAAGGTATGCCCTGATTGAGGGAATTCTATACAAGAAATCTTTCATCGTCCCTTATCTAAAATGCTTGAGACCCCAAGAGGCAGAATTAGCCCTAAAGGAAGTACATGAAGGAATTTGTGGGCAACACTTGGGGGCAGAGCCCTTGCTCATAAAATCACTCGTCTAGGTTTTTATTGGCCAAGCATACTTGCTGATGCTAAAAGCTACGTGAAGAAATGTGAACGGTGCCAGAAACATGCACCAGTGGTTAGGCAACCACCAGAGATGTTGACATCCATTAACTCACCAATTCCATTTGTCATGTGGGGGATGGATATACTTGGTCCATTTTCAATGGCAAGTGCTCAAATGAAGTTTTTGATAGTAGCAATCGACTACTTCACCAAGTGGATTTAGGCTAAACCTTTGGCCAAGATAACCACCAAACAGGTGATGCATTTCTTCTGGGAGAATGTGATATGTCGATATGGGATTCCACGAATCTTGGTCACAGACAATGGAACTCGGTTTAACAATGATGAGTTCAAAAAGTATTGTGAAGGGAATGATATCCAATTGCGCTTCACTTATGTTGCCCATCCTCAAGCAAATGGGCAAGCTGAGGTTGAAAATTGAATTATCCTAGATGGACTAAAGAAAAGAGTTGAACGCTCCAGAAATACTTGGGTAGACAAATTACTCCCCATACTTTGGGCATATCGTACTACCTGCAAAGTCACCACCGGAGCAATTCCATTTCTATTGGCTTATGGAGCAGAAGCAGTGGTTCCGATGGAAATTACTCACACGTCTCCAAGAGTTGATGCTTATGAACCAGAAACAAATGAGGAAGGCTTGAGGCTGGCCTTAGATCTAATTGATGAAGTTAGAGATGAGGCAAACGCCAAGATAGTTGAACATCAAAAGAAGGCATCTTTCTATTACAACCTAAGGGTTAAAGAAAGGTTCTTTCGACAAGGAGACTTGGTTCTACGAAATATTGAGGCATCCGGAGTTGGACAAAAAGGCAAGCTGGCCCCAAATTGGGAAGGACCATATCGCGTTAAGAACGTATTTGGTCGAGGCTCCTACAAATTGGAAACCCTCGAAGGGCATGAGGTGCCAAGGACTTGGCATGCCTCAAATTTGAAAGTCTATTATGTTTAGTGCATCCTAAAAGGATCCGCTAATAGGACAAGTAGAAATATGGTTCGATGAAATCATGAGCTTCCTGGAAAGAAGATGAAGGGTTGAACCCGTTTTGATTGGTAGAAACATCCTCAAAGCATTGCCAAGACAAACTACAAATGAATGCAAAGGAAAGCATACAAAATATGCATGTCAACTACACAAATAGAGCTGAATACAACGAACCCCGAAGGGTGAATGTTGCTAATAAACATACAAAAGAAAGCCTAAGATGCTTATTGTTAATTAGCGAAAATTTGAAGCTTAAGAGAAGTTTGATATGATAGACTTGAGAATGAATCACTACGAGTGGAGCCATCAGTAAGAACTCGTAAGGGTGAAGGGTTGAAACCCCAGAAACCTAAGACATTCAGTCCAAACCCCATCATTCGATATGCTCAATGAAAGGCTTGAAGCCAAAACAAGACGGTATAAGACATAAAAGGCTTATGCAAATGTCAAGTTAGCCTCGAATAAGGCAAAATCGTCGTAAATGTGTAGGTCGCTCCACACTTTACACCAAGACGATACTCGTGAAACACTAGTGTATATTAAAATCCCCAAAAAGGGTAGTAAGTCCCAGGTAAGGGATAAAAAGACCCTAAGTCTCGAAAAAGACCGGTATAACTTCTAGAAAATCTTCAAAGGATGAAGATTGAACCCAGAAAATCAAAGAATACAACCGCGGAAACTTCGCCGGAAATCGCCTTACTACGGAATAAGAAGAGAGAAATTTTTAGAAAGTGAAAGTATGAAATGAAGAGTGATAGTGGAAATCCCACTCTTTTATAATCGAGACAACCGGTCACCCAACCGGTTAAGGGAAGGGCAACCGTCTATGGCCAGTTAAGGCCCATAAATCCATTTATGGATTACAGAAATCGAATCCCAAATAATTTGGGTCTCAGGCAAATTCGAAGCCCAAACAATAAGGCCCAAGGCTGGAATAATTTAAGTCCAATTGAAAATTGGGCTAGCTAAGGCCCAAGAAAGAATGAAATTTGGAATGAAACCAAGGCAACAACAAGGATAAAAAATTTGAGGACGAAAAGACCCTAAAACGAAGTCGTACGACCAAGGTCGAAAATACACGGGAAATCAAGGTCGAACCCATCGACCTCACCCCCAAATGAAATCGAAAAATAATTAATTCGAGGTCGAAAAAAAACCTTGGATCGACATCGAAGGCTTGAAGTCGAAAATACACAAGGAATTGAGGTCGTATCCATCGACTTCGCACCAAAACAAGGCACAAAAATTAAAGATCTAGAGTCGAAAAGACCCTGGATCGAGTTCGAAGGCTCGAGGTTGAAAATGGCCCAGAAAATGAGCTCGTAGCATTCGATCTCGTGCCTAAATGAGTTCGAAAATGCATGGAATCAAGGTCGAAGACCTGAGGTCGAAACTATACTGAAAATTAAGCTCGAACCCTTCGACCTCATACCAAAATGAGGTCGAAAGTATAAGGGATGAGGTCGAACGACCGAGGTCGAAAATGACTGGAAAGTCGAGATCGAATCCATCGACCTGGGACCAATCGAGGTCGAGAATCCTGGTCGAAAAAGGCTGGATCGAGGTCGAACGACCGAGGTCGAAAATGACTGGGAATTCCTGGTTGAATCCATCGACCTGGGACCAATCGAGGTCGAAATCCTGGTCGAAAATGACCTAATTCCTGGTCGAATTCCTGGTCGAAAATGACCTAATTCCTGGTCGAATTCCTGGTCGAAAATGACCTAATTCATGGTGAATTCCTGGTCGAAAATGACCTAATTTGAGGTCGGAAATGCCCTTAAAATGGAAAATTTTGGGAAAAACACGTTGTAACTTCTACGAAAACCCCAAGGAGATTTTCCCAGAAGTTGGGGGGCAAATGATATGGATAGAAAAGTAATTATAGAAATATAATTGCTGATTCTTTGGAAAGGCCAAGTATTTAAGGCCCAAAAACCCAGATTATTTATTAATTTCATAATTAATAAATAGGGAAAATATACAGCTCATGAAAAGAGTCCAAAATATGGTAAATTCATCAAAGAAGGATCTGGAATCCCAATTAAAGGCAATTAATGAGTCATAGCCTTTATCAACAAGGAAAAGACTTCTCCAACAAGAAATAAAATGTTTATCCATTATCAAAAAGGAGACTTATTAGCGAAGACTCCTAAACTTACTCTAAATATGAGGCTCAAGACGCCTATATAAGGACCCTGATCCTATAACATTTAACTACGTTTTGGGCACAGCTCCATACGTCACAACGCCTCAAAGGCGCAACAAGCCATGAAGGCACCCCTAGAACTACGTTTTAGACTTCATCCTCGAATAAGGACATACAAGTCACTACGTCCTTGGTGTGACCCTGCCGCCATAGCCCCGAGGGCAACACCAAGAACTACGTCTTTGGCTTGATTCTCAACACTGATTGAGATACGTAGGCATCTTGTGAGGACTGATTTAGTCTCGAAACACAAGTGCAGCCATTAAAGCTCGAATCTCATTAAACCTTAGCATTAAATTTGCAAGCACATTTTTTATTCCACAACAGATAGTTTGATTGACAGCGCTAGGGACCAGGAAATTCATCAAGTTGATTGCGCCAAGCAGCTGGAGGTACAGAATCAGAAGAGAAAGAGAGATGATTATTCAAATGAGCAAAATCAGAGCATTAAGAAAAATAATGGATCTTCAGTTGGATTTAAACAAAATAATCATGGGTACAACACTCGAAGCTTTTGTCAAAGAAATGGAAACCAGGGAAATGAGCAGATCACGTCGTCTAACAAAGATAAGTCTGGAGAAAAATCTCGTTGTCAGCACTGCGGGAAGATGCATGGTGGCAATACTTGTCATTGGACTACTAGCGCATGTTTTAGGTGCGCAGAACAAGGTCATACTATTCGAAACTGCAAAGTGTCATTCAATAATCGCAAGAATAATGATGATCAGGGTGAAAACAAAAAACATGTAACTGCAAATGACGCTGCGAATAATTAAGGTATTATTTTCTAAATCACTTTATATTATTAAAATGTATGTCATGATATTTTTTTTTCTTTTGATTGTGTCTGATAATATAATTTTAATAGTTGAAAATGTTTGAAAGAATTTTGATATTTTCAATACCATGATATAATTTTTGAGAATCGTCGTGTGTACTTGTTATGCTACTTAAATTTCGAGGACGAAATTTTTATAAGTGGGGAATAATGTAATATCTCAGAATTTTGGATATTTAATTTTCTCATTAAATATATTTTAAGTTAATTAATATTTATTTATGTAAGATAAGAGTTTATTTTAGAAATTAGAAACAAAATTGCTAGACGAAATATTAATTCATGGGTCAGCCCAGTAGTAGTAATCCAGCCCGTAAAATTTGATATAGGTTATTTAGGTTAAAAAACTATGTTATAAAAAGAATATTAAAATTTTACCTTACTAGTTTAGCCGCACAAGAGGTAAAGGGGAAGTCAAGAGAGAGGGTGCTAAAAGTTAAAATTCTGGCAGGTGTGATTCGATGTAAAAGTTTCTCCAATATGTTACTTAATTATTCTTACATAGTGTCCATTCACTTAAAATTGGTAATTCTTAATTTGTTGCATTAAGATGTATGATTAGTTTCCAATTGACTTTATTTCATTCAACTATCATGTTTATATGCGTGCATGTTGTTACATAAGGGGTATTTTGTTAAACCTTTGGTTTATACATAAAAGGTTATTCATTACTTAAAAAAAAAATGTGACGATCTTGTTTATATATATATATATATATTTGATTATTTAATTACCTTTACTTTTATTTAGTTGCAATAATAAAATATATGTTTTGATATAATCTGATGTTAAATTTTAGCACCTTCATTATAAATTTATAGGTACTGTATGAATTTTGTGATTGATTTTGTAAAGTACCATAGTTTCAAATATTTTGTAATTTTTGGATTCAACATTTAAATTAATTTGTTCATGTCAAAGTTGTATGATTTTATGTACGTGAATGTGTCAATGTTCAATTTGTATTAGTCAAGACCATTAGTGCAGTAATCAATGACCACCATATCTATTATATATCTTATATTGCAACATACCACTTCCTGAAACATTTTATTATGGCCACGTCAGATCTGACTAAGCAATCCACGTATTCGCATATACATCATCTAAGCTTTTCTGCAGTTCATCTCTCCGTCTTCACCCCTCACTCCATCACACCTGTTCCTCATCTTTTCTTTTTTTCTTTTATCGGGCGCTGATAATTAGAAAAGCCTCACAGCAAGTTCATTTTCCCTTATCTGCGATCAATTAAGATTCTCATATCAGCAAAACAGGGGAATTAGAGCAGAGGAAGAAAATGTATATTTGATCACCTCTACATGACATTGTTTTAGCTATATTGTGAGTTAGCACAAATATTGTCCCTAAGGGTTTATGATGCAATTTGTCACGATTGTGTAGTTTTTCTAATCTGTTGTCCATCTGTTCGATGATATACCACTAAAGATTCATTTTAGTTATGGCTCATTTCCCTTTTGGATTTGGAACAGTTTTATAATCAGGTCTGTTCTTATAAAACCTTTCAATTTTTTTGTTAGAATTCAGTGTATGCTGATGTTTATATGAGATTATGTGAATTATTTAGAAAGGAAATGAAAAAAGAGATACCAGTAAATAAAAAAAGTTGGCGTTCGCTATATTTTTTTTTGGATTTCATTTGGTTTGGTAAATTATATATAAAAACAAACTATGTCATTGATAAAGCTGCATAGTAATAAACATGAAATCTTGGCTTGCCGGTAATTTGGTAGGGAGCAAAGGTAAATTAGTTGCGGTCACTTGTTTTTGCATAGCTATTAGACATAACACTTTTTATAGGTGATCACGATTCATGAGCCATAGACCATAAGCTAGGTCGATATAAATGAACCGTCTATTTCTACCAGCCAGGTATATAAGTTGTGATTTTTTTTCAAACCATTTTGGTCTTACACTCAGAAGAACACTTAATTAGCTACAATTCACATTTTATTCAAACATAGTTCTTTGTAAAGTGTCACTTAATCCTTTGTGCAAGAGTGCTCTTTTTCCCCGTACATTTCGTTGTTAGAAGATGCTTGCTTACGAAAGTAGAAATGACATTTTTCAGTGTGAGATGCGTGATGCCGGTTTTATTGTTTCCTAGACCGAATTATTTAGAACTGATTATTTATGTGTTTTTCTGGGAAAATAATGGTATGTAATCTTTGTATATATAACAGGATGAACAAAACAAACTGGCCTATGTTTAAGCATTAGGTTTTAGATTTCTAATTATTAACAGCTTACATTATGTAATTATTGAATTATACATTTATAAATTAATGATTGTTGACCGTAAGTCGCTTAAACGGATATTGCTAATGTCATAGCACTCGCCGCTACTTAAGATAGCGCAAGTAATACCACTACTTATTAAAAAAGAATCCCTTCTTATGAGCTACAACTTGTAGCTAGGTACGCACACTATTTCACTTTAGTCATTCTTTAAGCCCCGGCTTTTATTCATCTGTTAACTCTCTATGTAAGTATTTTAATAAATATTCTATATTTCTACTCATCATTATGTAGTTAGTGTGCCTATATGTGAGCCTTTTATCCACATATTCGACTATCTCTGCCTGTTTATTGCTTATGCCTATTGAAGTTCCACTCAATATTTAAAGCGTTTGTACTGAGATGTTTATTTGTTATGGTCTATAACTATTTTTTTACTTTAAAGTTAAAAGTTGGGTATAGAAGCTATACAAGAGTATGGCTCTTGCGTAATGCTTTATAAGACCAATAAGTGTCATCCTAAACGGGCAATTAAGAGTCGGATTGCACAAACCAATACCCTCTGCGGGCCAGGGCGATTTCATAGATTCTGTGTCATGCGTCACACAGCTCAAATTCAAACTACATTTTCAAATTTAGGTTTGTAGGATTGTTTTCCTGATACAATATAAACGTTTTTTAAAGCAATCGTTATGTATAGTGATCCATCTAGCGTTTTTTAATAACAACTTCTTGGAATTTAGTTAAAGTCTATTTTAATTTTAAGCACAAGTCCTGCAATTCGGGCCTAGTGTACAATGCGTAGTCCCATCATAACTAGAGGGTGACCCCCTTTAAAGTTTAGTTTTTGGTTGTAGGTATTGACTTCACGCTCTCAAAACTTTTCTGGGTAGGTAGTCATCATTAAGACAAAGTGATTTGGTGTGTATAATTATTGTGCCCTCTTCTTTGATCATAACATAATTCTATCCTCGGAGAGGGCCATTTGATATTTCTATTATTTTATATTTGGGGCGTTACTCCGGCCATTTGAATGTTTCATTGGTGGGTTGATGTATCAAAGATGAATGGTGAGCACAAGTCTTGTAATACAGCAAGACAAGTTGTAATATCCGTGAATTTTATTAATAATATAAATGAAATATTTTGTGTAAAATATTTATTGTGGAGATCGAAGTACGTATTCTGAAAGATGCGACAGAAATGATTTACGCCATGACGTTTCAACCTGAATTGTTAGAAAAGATACGGAGATGCCAAGAGCAAGTTACGAGCGATAATGCAAGTAAGTTGACAGGTGAAGAGATATGTAGCCAACCGGACGACAAAGGAATCTTAAGATTTGCTTCTCGAATATGGGTACCTAATGTAGCAGAACTGAAAAGTGAAATTTTGCACGAAGCGCATAACTCGAAGTATTCAATTCATCCTGGAAGTACGAAGATGTATAGAGATCTTAAAACAAACTTTTGGTGGCCAGATATGAAAAGAGAAATTGCTGAATGGGTAAGTAAGTGTTTCACGTGTCAAAGAGTCAAAGCAGAACATCAGAGACCAAGTGGATTGCTACAACCGTTAGAAATTCCTGAGTGGAAGTGGGAACACATTGCGATGGACTTTGTGGTAGGATTGCCTAGAACGAAGACTAACCATGATGCCATTTGGGTTATCGTGGATCGATTGACGAAATCTGCGCATTTTCTTCCAATTAACGAGAGATTCTCGCTGGATAAATTAGTTCACATTTACATAAAGGAAATCGTGGTACGACATGGAGTTCCAGTGTCGATAGTATCTGATCGAGACCCTCGATTCAATTCAAGATTTTGGAGAAGTTTTCAAGAATGTTTGGGCACCGAGTTAAAAATGAGTACAGCTTATCACCCGTAGACAGACGGTCAAAGCGAAAGGACAATTCAAACCATTGAAGACATGTTTAGAACATGTGCGCTTGATTTTAAAGGCAATTGGGACGATCATCTACCCTTGGTAAAATTCTCATATAATAATAGTTTTCATGCAATTATTGGGATGCCACCTTACGAAGCTCTATATGGACGGAAGTGTCGATCTCCAGTGTATTGGGAAGAAGTTGGTGAACGGAAAATGATAGGGCCAGAATTAGTACAGCAGACAAACGAAGTGATTGAATTGATTCAGAAAAGGTTGATAACGGCTCAGAATCGACAGAAGAAATATATTGAATTAGGGTTTTGAAGATTGAAACCGGGTCAGAAAACTGGTCGCCAAGAACAGAAACGGGTCGCCAAGAACAACCGGAAATTTTCCAGAATCTGGTGACTTTTCCAGAATCTAGCGAGCCAAAAACACGACCAAATTTAGGGCTTCTAATACCAAAACATTCCAAATAACCATACCAATACATTCCGATCAAAAACGAACCAAAAACATCACCGGAACTCCAAACCCGACTATTTTTCGGTGACCTTAAACAAATTTTCCGATCTACAAATTTTGTACATGAAACTCTACATTCTTTATGTTAAAATGAAGCTAAGAACACACACAATCAAAGCCCTCTATCAGAATTCTTGTCAGATCAACAACAAGAACGGACTATTCAAAAGAAGAATTCGGGTCAAAACCCGAAAATCAAACCCGTAAAAATCGAATATAAACATGAAATTAAAACATGGATTCCTGCTAATTAGAACCCTAGGAACATGTTAGAAGCAACCAATTGAACGGAGAATCAATAGAATGAAAATCCCCAATTCGGGTATGAACCCTAATTTAATTCGAAAATTGAAAAATTCATATAAAATCGAAAAATTACCAGATGATGATGAGGTTGGAAGATTCTGAAACTAGAGCTCAAGATATTTGATTTGAGTATTTGAACTTCACTTTCTGATTTCAATAACACCTCCAAAAGTTGGTTTGATTATTCAAGAACACGAAGAACACGGTTCGGGGATTTTTACTTTTTCGAGATTATGAAATGCAGATTATGCGAGGTTTAAGGTATGATTCGTCTTTTTATATTTTTGGAAAAATAATACCCCAAACAACATTTTTGGATCGATATAGATCCACTGGATCGTTTAAAAACCCTAATTAGGTTAAAAACACGTTTTACGAGAAGATAATCATCTACAAAAACTGATAATTATCCAAATCAATACATATCATTATATAACTAATGCTCAAGAATACTGGGGCTATAACAGATGAAATATTGATATAAACGGTATATCCGTCACCCTGGACAATTAGGGTTTGGAACAATTTTTCCCTTTTTGAACAAAACGAATTATACTGGCAAGATCAAATAGATAGGGATGAAATGATACGAATAATTCTTTCGATAACGATTCGAATACGAAAGACGAAGGGATAATAATGATATACAAAATTTCAACGGGCCCCTTGAATTTTCAAAACGGGGCTCCAATTTGAAGATATTTTCAAATGACAAGATTTTTGAAAGGGGCTTCCGAGACACCATTTAACGCATAATTACTTAATAATCGTAACTTATTAATACTCCAAATATTCCACAAGAAATATTCTACACCAAATATATCATTTATATTATTAATAAAATTCACGGATATTACATCCTTCCCCCCTTAATAGGATTCTGTCCACAGAATCTAATCGAGGAAACAACAGGGGATACTTTCTAGCATGTCACTTTCTAATTCCCAAGTACATTCTCCTACCTTAGGATTTCTCCGCAAAACTCTAACTAATGCTACAATCTTATTCCTTAACCAATCAATACGTGCATCATACTTAGTTAACCAATCCATTCCTACGATCACATCAAATTCTCTCAACTTAAAGGGTAACAATTTGACATAAAAAAAAACGATTTCCTAGAATCTTAACCTCACAACGGGGACAACATAAACTGACCGATATACGATTTCGGTTAGCTATCTCCATGCTTAAAATTCCCTTTAAAGGTTCCATTAAACAATTTAAATTACGAGCAAACGTCTCAGAAATAAATGACTAAGTAGTTCCTGAATTTAGTAGTAGTGTACCTGCCACCACATCAGTGTCACTAATTGCTTCCCTCATCGTCATGTTATAAGTTCTGGCTTGCGGCTGATCATTGACAGCTGGAGGTGCCCCTATCGCTTGAATCATGTTGTTCACGAGTACTGGTGCCCTGCAATCCTTCATCATATGACCTGGTTTCTTGCATCGATAACACACAACACCTATCTTGCAATCCCTGGAATAGTGACCCTTCTGGTTGCAATTAAAGCGTGTAATACTCAATCTGTGGCATACTCCGGAATGTCTCTTCCCGCATGTCTTACATTCTGGCAGTGGAGGTCTGGAAACTCCTTGCTGATCGTTGTTGGATGTATAATTAATTTGTCCTGCATCCCCGGTATCTGTCTTCTTGAAATTTGAACCTCTACCCGGCTGAAATCCTGGTTTCTTGTTTGCATGACCCTGAAGGTCTCCCTGTGGCTGTACCTTATCAGATGTCCCTACCTTTCTTTTCTTATTCTCTTTCTCTCTCATGTATGAATCACTCTCTCCTTCCGCAATCATTGCCTTCTGTACCACGGCTGCATATGTATCTAGTTCCAAAACTGCTAACTTACTACGAATCCATGACCTCAGTCCCTGTTGGAACCTCTTGGCCTTCTTCTTCTTCGTATCCACGTATGTCGGAACAAACCTAGACAACTCCGTAAACTTGGTCTCATATTGAGAAACAGTCATACTACCCTGCTTTAGTTCTAGAAATTTCAACTCCATTTGATCTTGCATATAGTCAGGAAGATACTTTTCCAAAAACAATTCTGTAAATCTCTCCCACGTAACTAACCCTTCTGGTTCTAAAGCCTTACTAGTTTCCCACCAATAGCTTGTGTAAAGCATAATGTAACATAAGATGAAAAAGAGATAACTACAACTCAACAAAGGACAAGACAGACAATAATATTAGAAGAAGCACAGGAATCCAGAATCAAAGAAGAAAAGGTAAACTCAAAAATCAAAATACGTTATGTATTCTTGAAGTCCGTAAACAGGTCACGGAAAGAAGTTCATGAAAATGTTCAAGCCTCAGTGACATCAAAAGAAACAAGACTTTCAAGACGACAGAAGTATGTGAATGATTTAGGGTTAAGTGCCACGGGATTCCAGTGATTTAAAACGAAGCAACCAGAACGACTAAGGACTTATCAGCAGCATTGAAATCAAGACATAAAAGAAGAATTGATCAAGTGTTATTCATCTGTGAACCAGACCAGTTGCACTAGGTGACAGCACTAAAAAGATCAAGTTGTTTTATCGTCTCAGAAGAAATTGATACAGTCTAAAACTAAACACCCAGAAACTCAGGAGATTCTTTAATAGATTAAAGACAAGAAAAGAGTTCGATGGTTTTTCTATTTTAGAAAACCATCGAATGTGATTTAAAGAAAACAAAAGAAAACTAAAGTTAGTTAATCTTTCATTCGATAGTTTTATTTAAACAACCATTGAATGGAATATTAATTCTCTCATTCGATAGTTTTCTATTTGCAGGAGCAGGTGAAATGTTTGTTTGTCTGACAGGTTGATGGAAATGGACGGCCAAGATTAATTCTTTTAATCTTGGTTCGATAGTTTTCAATTTAAGACTGCAGTTAATACAGAGTGAAGAATGTGTCTTCTTCAGTTAAGGCAAAACACACAGAGACATTACTGAGAGAGAGAGTTGAGCCGGAGAAATTATCAGAGAATTAATAGTGCTCAAAACTTGATCATTGTTTTGAATTTGTATAACCTTAAACTCATTGAAGCTAATCTACGGATTAGAAATTGTAGCACCCCTCGAGGTTTATATTTATAAAAAGATATATTCCCCGACTCTTGGTTTGATTTGGTGTGATTGATTTCGTTATAGAACTGAATGATTAATCCACGAACGAAATTGAATTATTTGTGAGTATCGTATTCAACCCCCCCTTCTACGATACTTTGGACCTAACAATTGGTATCAGAGCTACTTGATTGACATACAAATCAGATACGGTGAATGTGACCAAAATCAAACGTAGTGTGAAAATTCGAAGCAAATTTTTTAACTTTCAAAATTTTTCATTTAATTGGAATTTCTTGAATTTTAAACAATTTGGAATTTTCAGAAACCATGAGTGCACCAAAGACAACAGCTGGTATTAAAGTTCCCCCGTTTACTAGAGATGATTTCGGTTTGTGGAAGATGAAGATGCTGTTATTTATCAAGGCATCAAATCCGTTATACATTGGCATATTAGAGAACGGAACGTTTGTACCAATGAAACCAGTTAGTGAATCTACAGCTCCTGATGGTAGCAGGATTCCTCAAGGCACCCAACCTAAGGATATAACTGAGTATACAGATTCTGACAAAGAACTGATTCGATTGGATACAGGATTGATGTTGATATTAGCAGACTCCGCAGACAAGGAAATGAGCTATCAGTTGATGAACTGTACAAGCGGGAAACATATGTGGGATACCATTAACTTGATAATGGAAGGAACTGAAGACGTGCAGGAAAACAGATTGGACATCCTGACTTCTCAGTATGAGGCTTTTAGGTCTCTTCCAGGAGAAAGTATAACTCAGGTCTTTGAGAAATATACCAAGCTCCTGAATGAATTGGCAATGAAAGGAAAGACCTATCCACTGAGAGAATCAAACAGGAAGTTCATGATGACGCTGCAAGTCATCATCCATAAGGGAAAGAATTAACTTCACAAAAATGCCACTAGAGATGATCTATGGCAAGTTGAAGACCTATGAGATGGAACAGGAACAGAGAGTGATAATCTACGGACAGGGGACAGTGGAAAACAAGCACAATGCACTTGTGAGATCAGCAGCACTTGTAGTGGATGAACCAATAACTTCTGAGATTCAGGTTCAAACCTCTAGAGCTGGAAATGAGGTGATTATAGAAGCTGAAATGGATTCTGTGAATCTGGGTGTTGATGAAAGTGATTACTACACCCTAGAAGAGCTTGAGCAGATGGAAGACAAAACCATGGCATACTTAGCTGCAAAGTTTAGTCATATTCGTTTCAAGAGAAACCCTAAGTATAAGTTCAAGGGCTCAACCAACAGATTCCAGAAGAGCAATTATTCACCAGGGACTGGCTTTAAAGGAGGCTACAAGACTGGCATGATTGATAGAAGCAAATCAAGATGCTACAATTGCAATGAGTTAGGGCATTTCGCCACTGAATGCCGGAAGCCTCGTCAAGCAAGAGACATGAAAGATGTCTATGGAAAGAGAGATTCTATTGAAAACTTGAAGAAGGAGAATGCCAAGCTTAAACAGCAACTGGAGGCATTGTCTGGAAAGCAGAAAGGGAAAGCTTATATAGTAGAGGGAAAACACTGGGATGATACTGATTCGGATGAAGAGGAGGAATATGTAAATGTTGCTCTAATGGCTGACTCTTCTGAGGAATCACTGCAATTATCTCAGGTACCTATCTTAACAACAATTGACATGTCTAATTCTGAGTACAAGAAAACTGTGCAAGATCTTAGTGTAGAATTGTTTAATGTACACACAAGCATGCTAGCATCAGAAATGGAAAATGCTAAACTAGTTCTTAAGATTAAAAACCTAGAATCTAAAAATGAAGAACTAGAGCTTGTAGCTGTCACATTAGAAGATCTTAAGCAAAATAATGCGTACTTAGAAAACAAGGTCAAGTGTAATGATGAGATAGAGACTATCCTCAGGAAGCAGATTTCAGATTTAGATTTAAAACTGAATGCTTTTAAGAATTCCGCTCTAGTGGCTAAGGAAATCATTGATACTCAGGCCATAGAGAATAAAACTGCTATAGGATTTGACTATAACAAGAAAGCTGGTAAGAAGATAGTGGAATTCCCTGTGACACCTTCAGTTGTCAAAAGGAATACTCCACATGTTCTTAAGAATGTTAGTTGTCCAGTTTTTGTTAAGCCTTTTCCACCACTTTTTCATGAGGATGATCTTTTCATAAGACAAGAATTGCTTGAGGAGGATTTATTGAAGGTTAAAGAGGTAAAGACTAAGTTGCCTAAGAGCTCAGTAAAAGCTGCATTACCTAAAACTGAAGTAGGTGACTTAGTTAGTAATTCTAAAAAGAACAGGAATGGGAAGAAGAAGATTGTTAATCTGGAAATGGTTCCATTTTCTCCCATTGTATCTAGGAAGTTGTGCTCTATTTGTAATTCTGCTGGACACCTTACACATGCATGTAAAAAGGTTAAAGTAGAAACTGCTAATACTTCTGAAATGCATAACATGTCTGACATGCCTGATAATCATGATCCCTGTGGAAAGAAAGAGTGTTTGCTATGTAAGTACAACATCATGCATGCTTATTTTAAGTTGATGAATGATAATAGCAACATCACTAGTAATGTTAAATCCACAGATACTATGAATGTCAAACAGGGTAAGACTAAGTTGAATGTTACTCCTGTTAAAGTATCTAAACCTTCAGGACCCAAACAACTTTGGGTACCAAAGTCCGCTTAATCAATCTGTGATTTCAGGGTA
Organism: Heracleum sosnowskyi; assembly: GCA_030848705.1. NCBI lineage: Eukaryota > Viridiplantae > Streptophyta > Magnoliopsida > Apiales > Apiaceae > Heracleum > Heracleum sosnowskyi. The sequence continues at coordinate 80,978,874 of CM061236.1, read as the reverse complement.
AGGTTAAAAGCTCAAAGGTCGTATGGATTCTGGATAGTGGCTGTTCTAGACACATGACAGGTGAAGAGTCCCTGCTTACAGAGGTGGTTAAGAAGACCGGCCATATTGTAACCTTTGGAGATGACAGCAAAGGATTCACTATGGGATATGGTAAATTGAAAATTGGGAATGTCATCATTGAACACATCTCTCTTGTTGAAGGATTAAAGCACAATCTTCTAAGTATCAGTCAATTCTGTGATAAAGGCTACAATGTAGATTTCAGAAAAGACAAGTGCTTGATCACAAACAGGAAGGATGAGAAGCTTGCTCTACTGGGAGTGAGAAAAGGAAATTTGTTTATAGCTGACTTAAGTTCTACCAGTGAAGGAGAAGTTACATGTTTCTACAGTAAGACATCTTCAGAACAAAGTTGGCTATGGCACAAGAAGCTCTCACACTTGAACTTCAAAACTATGAACTCTTTGGTAAAGAGAGAGTTAGTGAGAGGGTTGCCCCTGATGGAATTCAATCAGGAGGGACTATGTGAAGCATGTGAAAAGGGGAAGTCGAAGAAAGCATCACATGGAAGCAAAGGAATGACAAGCAGTGCTGAACCATTACAACTGATTCATATGGATTTATTTGGTCCAGTCAATGTCATGTCACTTTCAAAAAAAAGATATGCATTGGTGATGGTGGATGACTACTCCAAGTACACGTGGGTGTTGTTCATACAATCAAAGGATGAAGCAACACAACTAATCATTGATCACATCAAGAAGATAGAAGTGGAAGCTAAGCTACCTGTGCGGACAATCAGATCAGACAATGGAACAGAATTCAAGAATGCAGTTCTTAATGATTTCTGCTCAGAGAAAGGAATATGAAGACAGTTTTCAGCACCAAGAACTCCACAACAGAATGGAGTAGTGGAAAGGAAGAACAGGACCTTGGTTGAAGCAGCAAGGACCATGTTAAGTGAATCAAAACTTCCCACTTACTTTTGGGCTGAAGCAGTGAATACAGCTTGCTACACTCAGAATCGTACCCTGATTAACAAAGATCATGAAAAGACTCCGTATGAGTTAATGGCCAACAAGAAACCAACACTGAAGTACTTTCATGTGTTTGGTGCAAAGTGCTTTGTACTTAAAGATGGAGAACATCTTGGCAAGTTTGATGCCAAAGCAGATGAAGGCATTTTTCTGGGCTATTCTCTGGAATCTAAGGCGTTCAGGGTATATGTGATTGAAGATAAGAAGGTGTTGGAAAGCTTTAATGTAACATTTGACGACACCAAAAGACCAGGCCTGCAAACAAGGGAGAACTCTGAATCCTTGGTATTTGAAAATCTATCAGGAGATCTATCTGACAATGAAGAAGAACCTGAAGTTGTGACAGTTATTAATAATAATCATAATGATAATGATTCTGGACAAAGTGGTGACCAAAGTGGAGATCCTCAAAATTCTACAGGATCCACTAGTCAGTCTACAGAATCATCATATCAAACCGTCAACAACTCAGGGGGAGCAGGAGAAGGATCAACTAGTCACACTCCACAACATCTAGAACAAGGAGAATCATCAAGATCGCATTTGCCAAGACAAAGGGTATGGAATAGAGATCATCCCTTTCACTTGATCATTGGTGATCCGGACACAGGAGTGAGAACTAGAAGAGCATCACAAAATGAAAGTCACTATTCTGGGTTTCTTTCAGAAACAGAATGTAACACCCCCAGATCCGGGGTCAGGAATCTGGGTTGTCACGCTCCATCAATGATACAATACCTGCATTACTTACAACATTCTCATACTACAACTCCAAAGACCCCAATCACTTACGCGCACACACACAAGTTATAGCCTTGGAAATGAGCAACAATAATCAACATTTGTTATTACAACCCAAATGTACTATCCAGGTTCTCACTAATAGCAGCTGAACCCATGCAACTTACTTCTGCATTAACCATTATGAATTGGACTACCTCAAGGTTGAATCTTCCACTTCCCTTCTCTTGTAGTACGGATTAACTGACTAGGTTCTCTCTTTACTGAAAGTTAATATAAAGTAAAGCAAGAATGAGCGACAGAATGCTCAGCAAGTATCCCATAATAAAATAAATAGTTTCACAACTATAAAGTCTGAAATCCAATGACCTTTGTTGGTTTAACAACCAAAACCATTAAGTATAACAATTGAGTTAAAAAATACCATACAGTTCAAAATACTGTATACGAGGAAGCATTCAAGCTCCAATATATAATATGAACAAGTTCCAATATAATCTAAAAGATGAAGTTAGAAGGTACTTCAATAAAACATTTTCGTAAATACCTCTGTTCTGCAAAATATAACAGACCCTCAACATTCTTTATAAAACTCAAGTATTGTTATAATTCCATCACATTATAACCCTCAACAGTTCAAGATACTGTTAGATATATATTATTAGATTGTAACCTTAGTCATATACTAGCACTTGAGCTGTAATTAATCAACCTCAACACAATTTGAAATCCTCAACATTTGATAATCCTCTCATAGTTCAAGTTACTATGGGATATACTTCTCATTCAATTAATCAGAAATAAATTATTTCCCAGCACTTAAGCTGTACTACAGTTTAATAACAACAAATTCCCAATCACTCTTTCAACAATCAATATCAGCCTCCAAGCTGTTTCAATATCAATCAATCTTAACAATTCAATCTGTTGTAGAGATAACACAATATAGTTACTCTATTTATTAACAGCATTTATCTGAAACAATTCACTTTTAAAACATTTTCATTATTATCTTATCCGAGGGACTAGGACTTTCAAGCCACTGGATATGATTAAACGATGATCAGTCGCTTCAATCATGTCCTTCCGAGGGACCTTTTTACTACTAGTAGATGGACAAGAACACTTTTCGAACTTGACCAGGCCAAGAACACTTTTCGAACCTGACCATGACAAGAACAACTTTCCGAACTTGTCTTGATGATGCAAGAACACTTTTCGAACTTGTCAATCATCCTTTGGCAGCACATGGGCCAGAAATAAAATGGCTGGACCGACTAGATACGGTCACTTACGCAGGTTTACCGCATATCCGGTATTCTCAATCCGCAGTAACGACATTCAAGTCGACCGCAATCTAGTTGCAATAGTACACTGACCAATCCGGTCACATCTGTTAGGGCATCATATACAATGATCCATGCACTAACAAGTCCCCTTAATAACAGGAAAAATCTTAACTCATATAATGTTCGAAGGAACAATCTTCGAACTATGATAACTATTACCAACAAAATACTTAGTTCATCTCCGTATCATTCATTTGAGTCCACTTCACTTAATTACACTTCCCTATTCTAGGGATTCACAAGTCCTTATACATATATATTACTTAGGGTAGCCATGCCTACCTCAAAATATTCCTCAACCCATATTTAGTCTATGCATATATATATATATATATATATATATATATATATATATATATATATATATATATATATATATATATATATAAGTATATACACTTTATCACGAGCAATAACATAAGGTCAAGAAGTCAACAATTAAGGATAGAAATCTTGCATCATCATGAATCACATATTTTGATAAGTGGAATATAGTATTAGAAAACTTTCCACAATACTCGCAACAAAAGAGTTGATATATAATTTTAATAAAGCTCAAAAATATACTTTCATAATTATTGAAGGTACAATATGATTTCTAAATAATGAAATCCAATTAAAAGTATTTAATAAATATTCAAATAATATTTATTAAATGAAATGAGTTATTAAAGAATATTTTTAATCAGAATAATTACATTTAAAACCTTGAATGAATATTCAAACAATATTCATAAATAAATAATCAATAAATGATTATAAGATAAAACCTTTAAATGAATATCCAAAAATAATATTCATTTAATAAATAAATAATAAAGGATTTAAGTAAATCTCCAAATGAATGTTCAAAATAATATTCATAAATCGATAACTGATAACAGATAATAAGTAGTCTTTACAAGACATTTGAAATGATATTCTCGAATAATATTTATCGAAAACAATTCTCAGAAATAATCTCAAGGTATATATATCCCTCTATATATACATACTTACACCATTTCCGGTTCGTAACAAAATATCTCGAAGATACGCCCTACACTAAGGGCACTCATAATTTCCGGGTTATAGCTTGTTAAATATAATTGCTGATGATTGTTTATCAGTGTTTAAGTAACAGGTACTCATCAGAGTTTATACTTGAAGCCAGTCAGAGTTTGTTAAAGTCTGACGGGGTGAAAGTTTGCTGAAGCTGTCGGTGCTAATATGAAGATTCTAGAAGCAATATATCTTGAAGATGGAAAGAAGCAAGATATATTGAGACAGTTAAGGAAACGGAACAGAAGACAGAAGCAATCCTAATTTGATATAAATTGTATAGCTAATTTATAGGAATATCAATTAGAGATTGATTCTATGTAGCTGTGTACTATATAAACACAGATAGGTTAACCCTATAAGGGATGCGAATACTGAATACATTATTCTTGTAACCTAGCAGCTCTCTGTGATATTTTTACATCCCTGAGAGAAGAGTTATTTAATATAATTCAGTTTATTGTTCATAAACAGAGTTCTTGATTGTTACTCTCATACATATATTGATTATATATTGTGTATTCGGCCTAACAATTGGTATCAGAGCCAAGGCTGATTAATATATACAGTTTTACGATTCAAACACAAGTATAATCATGACTGAACAAGTTCCAACCGGTGCAGCTCCTGAAAAGGTTCAACCTACCTCTGTGAGTCGATATGAGACTATAAGGGTTCCAATTCTCAGACCAGTTGAATATCCAATATGGAAGGTGAAGATGACCATATTTCTGGAAGCCACAGATCCAGAATACCTTGATAGAATCAATGATGGTCCTCATATGCCAACTAAATTGTCTCCTGTTATTACTGGTCAAGAACAAAAGACTGTTCCAAAAGAGAAGAAAGATTTGACTCCTGAAGACATCTCATCAATTGCAAAGGATGCAAAGGTTAGACATCTACTCCATAGTGCCTTAGATAATGTCATGTCTAACAGAGTTATTGGCTGCAAAACTGCCAAAGAAATTTGGGATGCTTTAGAAGTCAGGTGTCAAGGAACTAGTGCTATAAAGAAGAACAGGAAGACTATTCTAACACAGGAGTATGAACACTTTGACTCTAGATCTGATGAAACTTTGACAGATACTTATGATAGATTTTGTAAACTGTTGAATGATTTGTCTCTGGTTGATAAAGAATATGAACTTGAAGAGTCAAATCTCAAGTTTCTTCTATCCCTACCTGAAAGATGGGATTTAAAGGCGACAACAATACGAGACAATTATGATCTTGCAGAAACAGATCTTGATGAAATCTATGGGTTGCTTAAAACTCATGAACTTGAGATATAACAAAGAAACAAAAGATCTAGAAAGAAGACAAAATCTGTTGCTCTCAAAGTTGAAGAAAAACTCATGAAGAAAGAAACATTAAAGAAGAAAGCAAAGGGAAAGGCTTTGGTCATAAAATCTGATAGTGAGTCATCAAACTCTGATGATGATTCAAACACTGATGCTTCTTCTGAATCTGAGGATGATGAAGAACAAATGATGCAGATGGCTGCTTTGATGGTGAAGATCTTCAAGAAGATGGGTTTCAAGAACTTCAAGAAAGGAAAGAGATTCTCAAGGAAAGATTCAAACTCTGAAAGAAGGAGTTTCAGAAAGTCTGGAGGAAGGGATACCAAAACTGGAAAGAAAGATAAGTCTGAGATCCAGTGCTACAAGTGTAAAGAGATGGGTCACTATGCTCCAGAGTGCAAGAAAGGAAAATCAGAAAAAGCACTCATCACTAAAGGAAAAGACTGGGCAGACACTTCAGATTCAGATGAGGATGTAAACTATGCTCTCATGGCAACTGTCAAAGATGAATCTGAATCATCTGAAAACAAGGTACCCCTAACAACTTATGCTTATGATACTGATAATATATCTGAATTGAGAGTTTATCTAAAAAGCATACATGTTAGTTATAGGGATCAGACTTTAGAAAATGAAAGAATCAAATCTGAGAATCTAGGTCTTAAAGAGAGGAATAAATTTCATGAAGAAAGACTTGTTAACATGCAACAAGTTCAAAAGGAGAGAGATGATGCTGTTTATGTTGAACAGGAATTGCTCAAAAGATATAGGCAAATAGAATCTGAGTTGGAAAAAGAGAGGAAAGTAATCAAAACTTGGACTAATTCTGGAAAAGACACTCATCAAGTGTTTCAGACAGATACTGTAGGATTAGGTTACTGTGAGGAAGATGAACTTAGGTTTAAAGATAAAGTTAAAGTTAAACCACAACTTAAACCTGTAAAATTTGTTCCTGAATCCAGTAAGCTAAAATCTGTAGTTGTGAAAGAAGCTGTTATGGAGCCAGTTGAAACTTGTGAAAAACAGGTTAATGTTGGTTCAATAACAGAAAATCAGATTGAGAAAGAAGCTGTTAAAGAACCAGTAAAAATCTGTGATAAACAGGTTAATGTTGGTTTGATGACAGAAAAACAATTCAAACATAAGCTCAAAGAGGTAAAGTCTGTCAACAAACAGAAAGTGTCTAAGAAAAATAGGAATGGAAAAGTAGGCATTAATAAAAGAAATGATTATCTGCCTAATTCTGATGCTCCTAGAAAGACATGTCATAGTTGTGGTAGTACTAACCATCTTGCCAGGTTCTGCAAGAAGAACAAAGATATTAATTCTTTACCCTCCAAGTCTGGAGTAAAGAATAATTATGTGAGGGTCAGACCACAGACTTTATGCACACACTGTGGGAGAACTTGGCATTCCATTTATACTTGCAAGAGTTATCATGCTATTTATCACAACTATTATGAGTTAAAACCCAATTTGAAATGGGTTAGAACACACTCTGCAAGTGTAAAATCTGACACAGTTAGCTTAAACTCTGTTGATAGTAATTCCGCTGCAAAAGCTAACAATGTTAAGAAAGCCAAAGGATCCAAGCAAGTCTGGATCCTTAAATCTAACTCTTTGTAATTGTTTGTGATTGCAGGGCATAAGGGAAAGTACCCTAGTCTTGGACAGTGGATGTTCAGGACACATGACTGGAAATAAAGCCCTGCTATCAGACTATGAGGAGAAGGCTGGCCCAAAAGTTTCCTATGGAGATGGCAACATGGGACGTACTCTGGGATATGGCAATATCAATCTTGGAAGTGTCATCATCACAAATGTAGCTCTTGTCCCAGGACTCAAGCATGACTTACTATCTGTGAGTCAAATCTGTGACAGAGGTTATCATGTAGATTTTCAACCTGAATACTGTGAGGTTATCAGCAAATCTACAGGGAAAGTTGTTCTAGTTGGACACATGCGCAATAACATCTATGAAGCAAGTTTGGTAACAAACTCTGAAGGAAAAGCTGTGTGTCTGTCTGTAAAAATGTCAAATGAAGAGAGGTGGAAATGGCACAAGAAGCTCTCTCACCTAAACTTGAACAACATCAATGAGCTAATTCGAAAAGATCTTGTAAGGGGACTTCCAAAGTCAATACTCAGCTTAGATGGTCTGTGTGATTCTTGTCAAAAGGCCAAGCAAAGGAAGTCATCTTTCAAGAGTAAATCTGAATCTTCAATTGTGGATCCTCATCATCTTCTACATGTTGATCTATTTGGTCCAGTAAATGTAATGTCAATAGGCAGAAAGAAGTATGCTCTAGTTATTGTTGATGAGTACACTAGATACACCTGGGTGTACTTTTTAGCAAAGAAGGATGAAACTGCTTTAATTCTAATGGATCATGTAAAGCTGCTGGACAAAGGATCACAGTACAAAGTTAAAGTTATCAGGAGTGATAATGGTACTGAATTCAGAAATTCAATAATGGAAGAATTTTGCAAGGAAAGAGGAGTAAAGCAAGAATTTTCTGCACCTGGTACTCCACAGTAAAATGGTGTAGTTGAAAGAAAGAACAGAACCTTAATCAAAGCTGCCAGAACAATGCTTGATGAAGCAAAATTGCCAACTTATTTCTGGGCAGAAGCTGTTCAAACTGCTTGTTTTACTCAAAATGCTACACTGATCAACAAGCATGGGAAAACACCATATGAGATGGTGAAAAATAAGAAGCCAAATTTGAAATATTTTCATATTTTTGGATGCAAGTGCTATGTGTTGAAAACTCATCCTGAACAGTTGACCAAGTTTGACTTAAAAGCTGATGAAGGAATTTTTGTTGGATACCCACTGTCAACTAAAGCATTCAGAGTATACAATCTGAGAACTAAAGTGATCATGGAATCTATACATGTGTCATTTGATGACAAGAAAATAACTGGAATGGAAGATGAAGAATATCATGATCAACTTCGCTTTGAAAATGAAGATCTAAACTCTGATGACGTAAACTCTGATGAAGCAAATCCAACAAACTCTGATGAAGCATACTCTGATCCTCTACTGGTAAACACTGAAGAATTTTCTCTGACAGAACAAAATAGAGAAACAGTTGAGGGGGAGCGTGAAGATACTTCAGAAAATTCTCAAAATGATGACTCAAATTCAGGAAGTGAGTCAGCTGAAGAATCAAATAGAAACTCTGAGTCAAACTCTGAAAGTTCAAATACTGAACAGTCCAATTCAGGGGGAGCCTCAGAGAATGCAAATGGTCAAGAAGAAAATCAGGAGAGCATGGATCAAGGGGGAGGATCTAATAATGATAATAGAAGCCAATTACCTACAGCAAGAAGGTGGACACAAGCTCATACACCTGACTTGATAATTGGAGATCCAGAAGCTAGTGTGAAAACTAGAAGTGCTACAAATAATGAATGTCTGTATCATGCATTCTTATCTCAAACTGAGCCCAAGAAAGTGGAAGAAGCTCTTCAAGATGCTAACTGGATAACATCAATGCAAGAGGAGTTAAATGAATTTGAGAGGAATGAAGTCTGGACACTTGTACCAAGACCAAAGAACAGATCTATTGTTGGTACAAAGTGGGTTTTCAGAAACAAAACAGACAGTGATGGAGTGATTACAAGGAATAAAGCTAGACTTGTGGCTAAAGGCTATTCACAGCAGGAAGGAATTGACTATGATGAAACCTTTGCTCCAGTTGCAAGATTGGAGGCAATAAGGATTTTTCTGGCCTATGCTGCTCACAAGAAGTTTAAAGTCTTTCAGATGGATGTGAAAAGTGCTTTTCTTAATGGGAAACTTGAAGAAGAAGTGTTTGTTGAACAACCACCTGGGTTTGTAGATCCCAAGCATCCAGATTATGTCTACAGGCTTGACAAGGCATTATATGGACTAAAGCAGGCACCTAGAGCATGGTATGAAACTCTGGCTCAATTTCTTTTAGAAAGTGGGTTCACTAGAGGTACAATTGACAAAACCTTGTTCTATTTTAATTCTGGTGATGATTTGCTGTTAGTTCAAATCTATGTGGATGACATAATTTTTGGGTCTACTAATGACAAACTCTGTAAGAAATTTGCCAAGCTTATGCAGTCAAGGTATCAAATGAGCATGATGGGAGAGCTTAGTTATTTTCTAGGCTTGCAAGTAAAGCAAACAGATGATGGGATTTTTATCAATCAAGCAAAATATACCAGAAATCTTCTCAAGAAATTTGGTATGCTTGATAGTTCATCTGCCACAACTCCCATGGCTACTGCAACAAAGCTAGACAAAGACACAGGAGTCTCAGTAGATATGACAAACTACAGAGGGATGATAGGGTCTCTTCTTTATCTTACTGCAAGTAGACCAGATATCATGTATGCAACATGTCTTTGTGCAAGATTTCAAGCAGACCCCAGAGAGCCTCATCTAACAGCTGTGAAGAGAATTTTCAAATATCTCAAAGGAACCATAACTCTTGGTTTGTGGTATCCTAGAGAATCAGAGTTTAAATTAATTGGTTACTCTGATGCAGATTTTGCAGGCTGTAAGATAGACAGAAAAAGCACAAGTGGAAGCTGTCAATTTCTAGGTGACAGATTAGTTTCTTGGTACAGCAAGAAACAGAAATCAATTTCCACATCCACAGCAGAAGCAGAGTATATTGCTGTTGGTAGCTGTTGTGCATAGATTTTGTGGATGAAGAATCAATTGCTGGACTATGGATTAAGGTACTCTAAAATACCTATTTTCTGTGATAATCAAAGTGCTATTGCTATGACAGGTAATCCAGTACAGCACTCCATGACCAAGCACATCAGCATAAGGTATCATTTTATCAGGGAACATGTGGAAGAAGGAAATATTGAGCTTCATTTTGTGTCTACAGACCAACAGCTTGCATATATCTTCACCAAGCCTTTGAGTGAAGTTACCTTTACAAGATTGGTAAATGAACTTGGAATGGTCTCTGGTTTTGACTAGAGATACTGGTTAGACTCAAAATCTATACTCTGTGATTTGTTGCTCATGTTTCTTTGCATATGTTAACTGTCATTCAATACCAGTTTGTCAAAATTCTAAAGTCATACTCTGTCAAAATGATAAACTCTGTTCGTCAAACTCTGTCAGTCATACTCTGTCAGTTAAACTCTGATGTTAAACTCTGATTATGATTTTGTCTGAAACATATGGACCGATGAAGAAAATTGTATGAAGCATGATTTTCAGTAAGTAATCATGAATCCTTCTGAGTACTATAAATTCTGATTTCAAAATGTGCAGAAATTTTACACAGCATGATACTGTCTCTATATTTATAGCATCTCTTAGTTTATTGATCCTATACACTGAGTCTGTATTAGCTGTTTGCACTTTCTCTCATAAATTAATTATGTTAACTGATGAAAGTCTAAACTCTGATAATTAGTTGCAAATATTTCACCCTCAAATCAAAAGATGCAAAAATAAGCACAAATTCCTTTGAGATCAAGTTGTGCCTAGGAAGACCCAGGAACTTATTGTATGAAATAAGGGCTAAAATCTTTGATTTTTGGTGACTAGTGCCAACCACTGATTACTGGAAAAAAAAATAAAATTGAAGGGGGTGAAAATAATAAATTTAAAAGTACAGAGTTTAGATGAGATCAGATTTTATTTTATACATGAGAGTTTGGGCAACCAGTTTTTACTGATTTATTTTGTGGATTTTATGCACTTTGAGATGATCTAAATATTTATATTCAGTAAACTCTGCTAAGTCACACACAAATACTCACACCTGTACAGTTTGTGAAAAGAGTTTATTTATAAAGGAGGAGGATTGGTAAACACTGATGAACTGTGTACTCTACGCCGAGGTAATTTAATTTTAATCTCTGATGATTAAAATAAATTTTGTTTGTTTCAGACATATTATGGTTTTGAGAAAAGACATTTGTTTTGAAAATTCAAAAGAGTGTGATTGGACAGTTGTTCAAGAGTGTATTAAACAGAAGAGAGAGGTTGAGTGTCTAGGAAAGTGTAAAAGGCGGTAATTATTGCTATTTTTACTGCGCATGCGCATTGGAAACTGCCAATTACTGCTGTCAGTCATTGCATGTGTGCCACGTGTCCCACTCACACGAATCACGGAGTAAGACAGTTGTGTGTATTGATTAGAAACTGTTCAGTTTTTAATTTTTAATTTTGTATTAATATCCAATACACAAAACCGTTTGAACTTTTCACATCTTACTCAAATTCAAACTTTACTGTCACACACACATATTCACAAACACTTTTCCTGCAAACATTCTCGTATTTTCTCTAAGTCATTCTCTGATTATTTCTTAATCGAACTAATGGCTTCTACTGCTTTTGTATCTTCTGGGCTTGAGTTCGTTCCAAATAACTATGCTGCCCCATTGGCTACTGTGAACGCACCTGAGGCGTTTCACTTGATGCAAAACTTTCTTGCCCAATCTTCAATCGGGCGTGCTCTTGTAGAACCACAAAAGCTTTCTGGGTCACAAATCAAAAGCTTTTGGGAATCTGGTGTCTATGATGACGGTGGTGATTCTGGAACACCATCTATTGTATTCGAGTTTAAAGAAGCAGAGTATGTTATTACTCCTGGTACTGTTCGTGCTGTGATGGGCTTTGATGAACAAAATGCTTACACCATTGCAGTTGGTGATGCTGAATTGATAAGGATGATGATGGAAATCGGTTATAGTGGTTCTTTGACAAAGATAGGTCAGTTGAAGCGACCGTTCTTGAGGAAAGAGTGGAGCTTTTTCTTTGATTGTATTACAAGAACGTTCGGGAAGAAGTGCACCAACTGGGATGCTATACCCACTGATAGTCTACAAATTGGGTATTCTCTTATCTATGGTACTCATTTTGATTTTGGTAGACTAATTCTTATTAATATAGGTGAAAAGATGACTGAAAATAGGGGGTAGTTTACTTTTCTAGATTCTGTCAGCTTTTATTTTCTGCCTGTGTTAATGGGGTAGATATTGTTGATGGAGATGTGATTCCTTGTTTTAAGTTACACAAGCGTATATTCTCTGATCTTGTCAACAAGGATGTCAAGAAGGGTAATGTAGGTGATTTTTTAATGCCTGCATTAGTGCAACAGTTTTTGGATGCTTCTATCCAAACAGAACTACAACCTGAACCTTTAAATACTGAAGTACCTCCATCTACATCACAACCAATTCGTACTGGTGGTAGAGTCAAACACAGAGCTTTTAAACCAGCAAAGTCTGTTAAGCCAACTACTGAGGTTGGGGTATCTAAAGCTTCTGTGTCACTCTCTGTTGGTTCACCTAAAATGAAGTCTGTTAAGAAAAGTAGGGCAAAGAGACCAAGGTCTGATGATGTAGAAGACTCTAAAACTTTACATCATAGAAGAAGGAGACTGGTAGCTGACTATCTATTTGATGAGTTAGATGTTACTGAAGCTGTTCCTGAGGCTGTTCCTGCAGATGTTCCAGCCACTGAACAGTGTGAAGCTCCTGAGACTGATGTTGTTATTGAGGAGGTTGTTGTCAATGATGAAACTACTGTGCCCACAGAGGATAGAGCAAATGCTGATGTCCATTTTGAAGCTGATAATGAAGCTACAAATGCTAATGTCCATTTTGAAGCTGATAATGAAGCTGCAAATGCTGATAATTTTATTGATAATTTGGACATGGATTTTGAAGCACATCCTGCTATCAGTGTTTGTGACACTGAGGATGTGGCAGCTGATCAAGCCACTCTGGTATTTGAAGAGTCTATGGCAACTCATACAGAGATTCTCTCTGTCACTAATCAAGTTCTTGAAGTTGGTGATGAGGTTGATCAGGCAATACAATCTGTCTCTTCTGAGAAGATTATTGAAGCTGCTGTGGAGAAAATGAATGAAGCTACAGCAGAGAATAAAGAAGAAAAAGTTGCTGAGAAAGTAAACAATGAAATGAATGAAGCTGTAGCAGAGCAAACTCTTGATGAAGCAGCACAGTCAAATGTTGAAGTTACTGCTGAGAATGTAATTAATGAAGCTGCAGAGCCTTTACCAGATAATGTTGATGAAAACAGGGTTGTTTCTGATAATCATGATCATACTTCTATAAATTCTGATCATGCAGACTCTGATGAATCTATACCTTTTCTAAGGGATCCTACTGCTGAGAATGTCAAGGAAAATCAAACTGCCACTGAAGCTCATTATAGAGATATGTACTATGCAAATTGGTCAGGGGCTGATTGTATTTTCTCAAAGCAAAGGACTGCTGATTTTGTTGCTCAATCTGCAAAGGAGATTTCAAATCCTGAGTTGTTGACACATTTTAAAGCTACAATTGTTCAAGTCAAATCATTGCACAATCGCTTTGATAAGACTCATAAAGCTGTTGTTGGATTGAGTAATGATGTTGCTGTTAAAGAATTGGCCTTGAGGAATGATAGAATTAAAGTTACCTCTATGATCAAGGACCAAATAGAAATCAAGCAAAGGCTAACCAAAGTTGAAATCAATCAAACTGAAATGTCTACAAAGATTGACTCTATTGCTGCATCTTTGGAGTTGCTGACATCAGTGCTTATTCCTGATGATGTCAAAAAGGGGGAGAGAGTTCCTAAAGACAAATGCAAAAGGGCTTTAACTCTGAGACGGAGGGATGATGCAACTGATGGTGGAAGCAAAGAATCAGATAAAAGATCAAAAATTATTCAAGAGCAAGGGAGACTTAGGTCAAACTCTGCTAGAAATCTGACAAACTCTGAAAGAGTAAACTCTGGTGCTCCTGGTGCTTCTGGTGCTCAATCTTCTTCAAGACTTAAAAGTTTAGCTATTTTAGCTAATCCAATTACTGATGAAGAGATTGCTGCTAAACTGTTTTTGGAAGAACATGGTGTTGAAGCTACAATTGAAGACATTGATGCTGAATTACAGATTCTTGCTGAAGAGCATAAGAAAAATGTTGAAGCTGGAACTTACAAGAAAAAGGCTACCAAGGCTCCTAGGAGAAAAGAACAAGGAATTTCTATTAAATAGAATGTGAACTCTCAACAGAGTTTACAATACTCAAGGAGGCCTGTTGGAGCAAATACTGATAAAGGAAAAGGCAAATTGATTGAAGAACCTGAGTTATCAAAGAAAGCTTATTCAACCTCTGACATGGCTCATGTTGAATCAAGATCTAATAAATCAACCACTGACGTTGCTCAAGTTGATAATTCTGCTAAAGTTGTGACAACCTCTGACACTGCTCAAGTTGTACAAACTCAATTGATATCTCCACAACTCCAAGGTATTTTTGGAAAACCTACTAGAGATGAAACTCTGAAGCCAGGAAATGTGAATTTTCTTCAAACCAGAACAGTGTTAGGAAAAGAATCATATGATAAATCTGGTTTGGGATCACATAGAGAGAAAAGAGTGAATAACAGTCCTTTAGATCATACATCACTGGCAGAATCTGGTGTTGGGGTAACTCAAGAAAGCCTTGACAAGCTAGAGTCTGTTCAGATGATTTATCACAAGGGAATCAAAAAGGAGTTTTTGTTATATTTTATGGCTGATGGAAGAGTCTATAGAGTTGGAGAAGCTGACATTCATCTAAAACTATGGGAAGAGCTGGAGTATGTTTTATATCTGCTAAAAGTGAAAAATCAAAGTACTCACAATGTTGCTCAAGTTTTAAGAGAGAGAATGATGAAGTCTAAAGTCTTATGTGGAGCCAAAATTTCAAGTGCATATATTCCTAAGTACAGAGATTACCATGGGAATCTGGTAGAAATGAAGAGAAACAGTGCTAGGTTCAGAACAGCACTTGGTATTAAAGTTTTGGAATTCAATTTGGAATCAGACAAGTCTTACTATATCAGGCTAGGAAATGAGATGAATAAAAATAGCATATATTCTCTGAGGGCTGCCATATATCAGACTAGTGAAAGAGATCCAGAACTTAAGGAGCTGAAAGAGATTATGACTGCTGAGTTAGAAAGAGCTGAAAGAAGACTTCTAACAGATTATCTCAAGACAGTGCCTGACATTGAGGAAATTAAGTAAAGACTGTCTGTAAGTTTTTAAAGTTTTCTGTTCTAAGTAAAAGTTAAACTCTGTTATGTTATAAACACTGCATTTGTTATATGTTTTGACATCATCAATTATCTTTTAAACTTGTACATTTTTGTTATGCACAAGTTGGGGGAGATTGTTAGATATAATTGCTGATGATTGTTTATCAGTGTTTAAGTAACAGGTACTCATCAGAGTTGATACTTGAAGCCAGTCAGAGTTTGTTAAAGTCTGACGGGGTGAAAGTTTGCTGAAGCTGTCGGTGCTAATATGAAGATTCTAGAAGCAATATATCTTGAAGATGGAAAGAAGCAAGATATATTGAGACAGTTAAGGAAACGGAACAGAAGACAGAAGCAATCCTAATTTCATATAAATTGTATAGCTAATTTATAGAAATATCAATTAGAGATTGATTCTATGTAGTTGTGTACTATATAAACACAGATAGGTTAACCCTATAAGGGATGCGAATACTGAATACATTATACTTGTAACCTAGCAGCTCTCTGTGATATTTTTACATCACTGAGAGAAGAGTTATTTAATATAATTCAGTTTATTGTTCATAAACAGAGTTCTTGATTGTTATTCTCATACATATATTGATTATATATTGTGTATTCGGCCTAACATAGCTATCAATCAATACTAGCCTATAAGCAACTTATCAAAATTACAATACAGATATTGTTATATAACAGCTCAAAACATATATGCATATTCTTGCATCACATATTTCACAATTAACAATAGTACAAAATAGGTTTTTGAAAACTTGCCTGGAAATCCCGAAGTAGCCGTAAGTCTCAGGTTGGTCCAGTAATCTAGAATCAACACAAGGTTCCAGATTAATAACTTAAACGCTTTCACCATACTAAGTATACACTAACTCAAGTACAAAGTTCACTTTCAAGTTAACTCCTTAAGATCCTCTACTCGAGCATGCTCGCTCACGCATTTTTATAAAATTGAAATATAATCTTTTTAACACGAAATCTTTTCGAGGGTCTTCCTAAACGCACCTAGCATGTTAACACAAAGTTTCACATTCCAATAAGTTGTTTAAGGGGTTTGATCACTATCTCAAAGTTCATGCAATGAACTACTTAGTTACGTGAAACCGCTTTCACTAAAACGGACGTTTCTTCTAAACCGTAAATTGAAACGATGCGATTCTTTCGTTAAAACAATCTAGGAAACAAGGCCTACATGTTAATGGTCAGAAACTTCATGTTCATGCCCTTTAATGTAACCGTGATTTCTGTCTAAACTATCAAAGGAAATTTCGGCATGGTAACGGCGCTTATACGCGATTCCCGTGTTTTTAAACACTTCAAACAACCACCAATCAACAATCAACCAACCAAACCAACAACTATTATACTTCATCAACACATCCAAAACAGCCCCTAAACATTATCATACACTAAATCAAGCTTCACAAAATCACTCATCCTCAAATCGAACATAAGATTCACGGATCTTAACGATAACACGAATAACGACTCTAATCATTATTTCAACCATAAAAATGATATAAACAAAAAGGGGCAGAGGTTTTTATACCTTCTTTGAAGCTTCACAAGGGTCAACAATGGCTTAACTATGCTTGGGGGTGCTTGGATGATCCTTGTAAAACTTAATCTCATGGAAACAAAAATCAAAAACCAAGAAGTTACTATTCATCATCTTCCTTAATCACTAAAATCGACTGGCTAAATCACAAGGGTGAGGAGAGTGCTTACCATGGTTACGTCGGGCTTCTCGAGAGCTTCGATTTGAGTGGTGGAACGCCAAAAACCGCCAAAGGAAACTCAAGTTATGATCAATTCTTCATCCACCATTTTTGTTCATCTCTTCTCTCGAGTTTTGTCAAAAGAAATGGGTTTGGATTTCATTTCTTTGTAAAAATATCTAAGTCATGGTCTTGGCTTCTCCCACACACCTTAGTGGCTGATCTTTTAGTGCAAAATACTAGCTTGCCCCTTGCTTTAATGTGGCTTTCACAAGAAGCTTCCTCTTCGGTGACATAAGCATTTCGTTTACTCGTTTGTTTCGTTTTCCTCTAACTTTCTCGAGTTCTTTACCTCGTATCCAATTTCCGACTTCACATTTGTTTATTAATTAAATTAAACAAGGTTGCCTTTGAAGTTTCATTCCATTCAGAGCCCGAAACTTTTTACTATTCACTTTGGACCGTCTTAGACCGCTTTAATCATCTTAAATCCAGAATCTACCATTCTTTTGTTCCGACGAATCCTTAATTCCTTAAATATTATTATCCTTCATAAAATCCACATTCATAGGGTCCTCGTGTCAGATCACTATTCATCAAATCTCGTATTTAATTCGATTCGTGTCTCGTTGTTCGGTTACGACTTAATCTCGTTGAACGTTCGCAGGGATTTCTTAAGTGTTCTATCGAAGTAGTTACCGTAAATGTTCTTGATATCTTAATACTTTTAATAAATCCATATCCATGGAAATGATCATATAAAATCCTCCAATATATTTAAATAATGATTAATCCATCAGTAATAGGTGAAATTTCGGAGAAAACAGAAAATGCTCTTTTTCTGATTCTGACAGCTTTTGCATTCCTTCATTTTCATAGTAGATCACTAATACGACTTCGAAAGTTCGTTATCCCGACTCGTACATAGGGTGGTCTTAAAATCTTTTTCGGTTCAGAAATTTACTATTCATCAGGATTTTTACTATTCATCAAATAAAAAAAAAAATTAACTAAGTCCAAAATTTGGGGTTATTACAGTCTCCCCTCCTTAAAAGGATTCCGTCCCGGAATCTAAGAAAATAGCTGAGGTTACTCTTTCAATATAGAAATCTCCAGTTTCCAGGTTGACTCTTCAACCCTCTGGTCTCATTACAACTCTTACTCATTCCAGTCTGTGATATCTACCGGACGCTTTATATAAGCCAATTCTGTCTATGTTCATATACACCCATTTTCTATCAACATTCGATTATTCTTGCAATCGGCGGTACAACACTTACCGTAACTCCGGTTCTCTGAAAGGTTCTTTCGGTCGGTCCGTCGGTCTGCGGATCCTACGTAGTACTCGCACTCAATCTTGTTGCCAAACATGTTTGGAAAACTCCTCCCGAATCGGGAGTTCAATCATTGGTTCTTATCTGACACGATGGTGACTGGAACTCCACATCACCCAACTATCTCTTTCGTAACTCTTCGGTTAACGATCTCTTGCTGATAACAAAATATGAGTAGACTCATTTGATCCATCAATTATAGCTCAATTGACGTCATAGTCCGACTTGATTCTTGTTGATCCTATCACAGAATCCATTATAGTAAAATTACATTCCTAATCAGGAATCTCTATTAACTGTGATAGTCAACTAGGTCTTTGTTCTACCTTCATTTTCTGACATATCCAATATTTGTTTACCAATCGATAAATCCTTTTATTTATCCGACCACTTATAACATTTCCTTAACTTTCTTTACCTTTTTGTACTCTCGGTGTAGATGTCTCTTTATGACAGATCTTTATTCCTTAATTCGTTCTGGCTCATTCAGGACCTTTAAATAATCCTTTATGTTCTCGTGACTTCAAACTTCATCCTTTCAGTTCTTCTTATTAGTCATTCCGAAGATTTAGCATCTTTCATTTCTTGAACATTTGGAATCCCAACTTGGTAGAATATACCTTATGATTCCTGGAAATTTTCTCACATTTCTCGATCCATTCAACTTTTTCAGTCCTTCGAGTAAGTCTGGTCAGTGGGGCTGCTATCGTAGCAAAATCTTGTACACATCTTCGGTAATATCCAACTAAATCCACAAAATTACTCACCTCGGTTGGTGTGGTTGGTCTTTCCTAGTTTGAAACGTCTCCTATCTTTGCAGGGTCAACCAGTACTCCTTTACTGTTGACCACATGTCCTAAAATTGTACTTCCTTTAGCCAAAACTCGCACTTTGAGAACTTAGCATATAACTTTTCTCTCCTCAGTGCTTCTAACACGATCCTCAAATGTTCTGCATGTCCTTCCTCGGTCTTTGAGGTAAACCTAAATATTGCTGATGTCACTCTGACATACTTATCCAAATACTTCTTGAAAAGTCGATTCAGCACGTCCATGAAAGTTGCAAGGGCATTCGTCAACCCAAAAGACATTACTAAAAACTCGTAGTGTCCATACTTGGTGCGAAACGCAGTCTGGGGAACGTTCTCAGGCTTAATATTCAGTTGGTGGTATCCAGTTCTCAATCAATATTCGAGAATTTAACTGCATTGTAACAGCCCCAAATCCGGGGTCAGGGATTTAGGGTAGTCACGATCCATGTACTCCTTGCCTTACCTGTATTACTCACACCATTCATAATTCACATGCTCATGACCCCACAACATACGTCTCACACACACACACAGGTTAGAGTCTCAGAAACGACACAATACAACAACTGCGGAATAAATAATTTTTATTACAATACCCAAATGTCTTTTGAATCTGTCACTGATACAATTTCTAAGTAATGTTACATTACCAACTTAGTCTTCTGATGCTTACAATCCTCTAATACCATTCATGTATATACATAAGTCGAATACCGAAAGCTGTAGCCTGATTCGATTGGTTCGTACTACTCTCGGGATCACTGCTAGAAACTGTTTATGAAAACGCCTTGCGGGGTAGGTGCCGTCCCATTGGCATCCTGCTTCGCTGCTATATAATATATATAAAACAATAGCAAGAGTGAGTGATAGCTCAGCAAGGAAATGAAAGTATGGCATAATTCTGCCTTTAATTCAACCCAGAAATAAAGCGGGTATAAGACAATAATTTGTCAAAATATCTCGATACTTAAATTACATCCTTATCGGAATGTAATCCCAAAAATAATACCATTGTTGTATTTCAAATATCAATTTCATAATATTTCTGCAAACTTTGGCTATATTATGAACAAAGTTCTAGTATAAACGATGAGGTTTCAAAGTAAACCAAATATAACCTTTCCGAAAAATATCTGCTATATATGCAGAATATCAACATATAACTTAAAAGATGAAGTTATAAGGTGATTCAGTATAAACAACTCCATTACCATAACTCATGTTATGTAAGGTATCCACAGAGTCATAACTCATAAATAAAAGATGAAGTTGCATGAATTTATTGTCACTTCATTTCCAAACACTTTTCGACCCCCTACCAACATGATTGGTTCTTCACCCCAATACATGTTGCAGGAATATCCAAATTGGATGATGAACCAATACTGGAGTTGCTACCGCGTCCGCTGTGCCTAACCTTACTATGATCAGTAGCAGGTCGCACCGCTCAAATAGTTTTCTACATGTAGATGGAAGTATCACGACGGCCTGACATTGTCTACCGCCTTACTATGACCTCCCGGCCCATTTGGGGCAATATATAAAAGTTGGATGGGCCCACGCAACTTGACCACTTACACCACTCCTAGTTCAGATGGAATCCATGACTCTGAAACGTAAAGATCGTCCTCCTTTCCCCAAGTGTAACACTTGTTGATACGACTCCACTAAGTAGTTATATCTAGGTTGGAAAGGGAGATTCTCCAATATTTCCCAAGCTATGCTTGTTAATGGATATCGACTTGTTCCATGAATTTACCCCTCGATCATTGAGGTGGTAACACAACATTAGACTGGCAGCAATTAAATTACTCCAAGAAAATATCTGTCCCTTGACAGTTTTTGAATTGAGAGTTTAAAAAGAGTAGTAGTCACTTAAATCAGGTTTCCCGTATTTTGATAGTTGAGCGAGCATTTGAATCTTCTTAAAAGACAGATTCAAATGGAGAAACAGTGTTTTGGGAACCTCTTCTTGATTTGAAAATAATTAATAATATTTATTGAATAAGTAAACCTCAAATGAATATTTGAAAATAATCTTCATTAAACAACTAATCCTTAAATGAATATTTGAAAATAATATTCATTAAATAAATGATCTTTAAATGAATATTTGAAAACAATATTCATTAAATAAATAATCTTTAAATGAATATTTGAAAATAATATTCATTAAATAAATAACTCTTAAATGAATATTCAAAAGTAATATTCATTAAATAAATAACTCTTAAATGAATATTCAAAAGTAATATTCATTAAATAATACACAATCCTCGAATGGATAATAATAATAATATTCTTAAAGTCCATAATCCTCAAATGAATATAAATAAATAATATTCATTAAATACATACTTAACCCTCGAATAAGTAAGCCTCAAATGAATATTCAGAAGTAATATTCATTAAATAATGAGTAAATAGCAGTTTGCACCCCTTTACTTTGGACGTTTTTTCGATTTGGTCCTGAATAATGTTCTGTAGCAGAATGCACCCTTATGTTTAATTATCGCTTCGATTTGCACCCCTTTGACCAAATTCCGTTAATTTTGACTGTCACCGTTAATTAGAGCAGGGGTAAAATTGGAAAATATATTCCAGAAACACTATTCATGAAATACTTTACTAACCAAATGGATCAAACGGTGGCTTAATCAAGAAACTCGCCGGAATCGGACGAACAACCTCACCGGAACCGGAGAATTCCAGAATCCGACCGATAGCCTCACCGCCGGCGAGCCCAAATCAGTCTAAAACACGAGCTTTCACCGGGGAACGTAACACGAACCATTTCCCCAACAAAAACATCAACAAAGCGGCTCGGAAGTGAGCCAAAACACTCACCGATTCCGGCCAAGTCGCGAAGCCGGCGGTCGGCCGATTTTCCGACGAGTCAAAAACGAACACCACACTCACAAATTATTACATGTATTCATTCCTCTTCCTACGATCTATCTAATGCTGGAAACATAAACAAGAACCAATGAATGAGTCAAAAATCCGACCAAAAGCTCAAGAACTCCGGCGAGCTTCTAAAATTTCGATTTGCTTAATTCCAAGCTCCAAAAATCAATTAAAAATCATCAAAACATTCATCACAACACACACAATCCATTCATATCACCAATTATCAAGAACAATCGAAAACAAAGATTCCCCCAAATTAAATCAATTAATTCGAAAATAATTAAATAATTAAAAATAATAAAAACTCAGAAATCATACTCACGTGAATTCTGATGATGGATTTGGATAGAGGATGATGAGAGATTCGATTCGACTACTAGAGTGTCGAAATCGGATTCCGATAACGCCTTCAAATTTGAGTTTGATTCTCAAGAACACGAAGAACACGTTTCTGGAATATATTTTCCAATTTTACCCCTGCTCTAATTAACGGTGACAGTCAAAATTAACGGAATTTGGTCAAAGGGGTGCAAATCGAAGCGATAATTAAACATAAGGGTGCATTCTGCTACAGAACATTATTCAGGACCAAATCGAAAAAACGTACAAAGTAAAGGGGTGCAAACTGCTATTTACTCTTAAATAATACACAATCCTCGAATGGATAATAATAATAATATTCTTAAAGTCCATAATCCTCAAATGAATATAAATAAATAATATTCATTAAATACATACTTAACCCTCGAATAAGTAAGCCTCAAATGAATATTCAGAAGTAATATTCATTAAATAATACACAATCCTCGAATGGATAATAATAATAATATTCTTAAAGTCCATAATCCTCAAATGAATATAAATAAATAATATTCATTAAATACATACTTAACCCTCGAATAAGTAAGCCTCAAATGAATATTCAGAAGTAATATTCATTAAATAGATAATTAATCCTCGAATAACAGTTACCGGATATCTTTGTTATCATTCCGGAACAAAGCGATTTTAAGAAAACATTTTGAAAATGATATTCATCTAAGTAAACAAATTTAATTAGACGAATAAGGCTTATTTAATCCGTAAATGCTTCCAGAAGTATTTACTAATTAAATAAATACTGGTTTATTGGTGATGTTGCCTTTAGGTTAATTATTGCGAAAATC
Organism: Heracleum sosnowskyi; assembly: GCA_030848705.1. Classification (NCBI taxonomy): domain Eukaryota; kingdom Viridiplantae; phylum Streptophyta; class Magnoliopsida; order Apiales; family Apiaceae; genus Heracleum; species Heracleum sosnowskyi. Next base: position 80,955,394 of record CM061236.1, on the reverse strand, counting down.
TTTCTAAAAAGCTCTGTCCGGGTTTTCGAAAATATACCTTACAAAATAACCCCGATACGCTGGCTAAGTTATAAACTCAATACATGCTCTACCCTCTGAGCCTTTCTTATTCCAGTACACAAATACCTACCTTATGATATAAAGTCCCCTTCCACCATACGAAAAGTTTATAAACATATACACCATATAATTCAAGGCGTAGGATCTTAAAAGCATCACCACCCATCAACCGTATTATAAGGTCATGGGATTTTGGTTATCGCACGAGCAGGATTTAATATCATTAACAAGACCAAGGATATACTGGTTTTGATAAGGAAGCACAATATTGGGAAACTTGCAAATATGGATTGAAACTTATTCAACATATTTCATATATTTCAAAATAAATATACTCTGAACGATCGAGTATGCATACATAACTTGCATCTAGTATATACATACTTCAAAATATGGTTTTTAGAAACTTGCCTGATGCTCGAGAAGTGATAGGGGTTCGCGACGATGCCGGACAATCTAGACAAAGTCAAACGAAAACACACGGTTAATCCCCTCGATAAACCACTTATAACTCAATGCTTAAACACGTAAGCGAAATACAACCAAGGCATTACTTGCTCGCTCTAGCGTCACACTAAGTCCATGTTATTCGTCAAATACTTAAATCATAAGTTTGGTTCGAAATCCATCCTCAAATCCAAGTTATACTTAACCATTTGGAACCTTGGTTTCTAAGTCTTGTTTTCAGTGGTTTTCACTTGCGCGACCTCGACTAAAACATTTTTATAAAATCGAAACATAATCTTTTTAATCCGAATCTTTTTCGTGAGCCTTCCTAACTGTCTCTAGTATTATTCCTCAAAGTTTCACATTTTAATATGGCTCCGAAGTGGTCCAAATATAGCCTCAAAGTTGCTGAACAGAGAAGGGTTGTTCCTCCGAACGACGTTTACTAAAACTCACTTTTCTCTTAAACCGTAAATCGTAACGACATGATTCTTGCGCTCACGTAAACTAGAAACAAAGCTCTACACACTCATGTTCATCACTGAACCAAAAGAGGCAGTTAAGTTTTCGGATTCTATGCAGTTTTAAAGTTAACGAGAATCGGGCATTACGACGGCTTAAAACTTAACGTTTTCCATTTTCAAAACACACTCAAATCAATACCAAACAATCCCAAACTCACCATCCACCTTATACACCCTCCACTCAGTCAAATCCTCCATGAATAATCACAACAAAATTCATAACCCATCCTCCAATACTCAACCAACAATTCATCTAATCACTTAATCATGAGCTTAACTTTACATAAACATCAAAACCATTTCAAAACTCATATAACAAAAAGGGGCAGAGGTTTTTATACCTTCCTTGAATCCTTAACACACCACAAGAGCTTGTAAGCCTTAAGAGAGTCTTCATCCATGGTTATCATCCTTAAACTTGCAAAAGAAAATCAAGAACAAGTTATGAATTCTCGGAGTTACTATACACCGGTTTAAAGAACTGGAAAACTGAAGGTCTTACCTTGCTCAAATGGAAGAAACTCGTGAAATACGAAATGTAGATTATCTCAAGACCTTTCCAACAAGCTATAGATCGCAATTTTCCACCGCGAAATGAAGGAGATATGAAGTTTACAATCCGGCAGTTTTGCTTTGGCCGAAAATGAAGAAAATAAGAATGGTTTTTGATTTTTTGTTAATTTGCTTGGAAATGCTGATTTTTTGTTAAAGGTGGTGAGTCATTGCATGTCCAGGACACGTGTCGCTCAGTGGGGGGTTATGGTGGCAAAGAAGGGGACACGTGTCAAGCAATGGAGATCATGGTGGCAAGCAGCTTTACTGGTTCGTTTTCCTTTCACATGGATGATCCAAATGTTGCATTTCTCGAATTAATCTTGTTACATGTTACTTCCATGTCTATATTTAATCCTGTCATAATTTCAATCCTTAATCCATGATTCGTTCGCTTAATCACTTAATCTCGTTATAAAGTATCAGCGGTTTCTAGAACCTTCGTTTCACTGTCTCAGTGGTTTTCGTTCTAAATTCTCAAATCAAATATAATAACATTCCAAAATATTAAATCCTCAAATCCTTAATTTAATATCTCGTTTCTTGAATATAATAATATATAATTCACTGCCCGGTCAAATACTACACCAAAATAAAATTCGGAATTTCTGAATTCCGATCGTCTTTGCATTCACTTATTTACTCCGTAGATCACTAATATGACTTCGGAATATCCACACTACGTCTCGTACATAGGTGGCATGAAAAACTTTGTTAATCCTCAAAATCACTATTCATCCACCAAATTCACTATTCACTGATGCACTTAATCATAATAAGAAAAGTTTTAATTCTACCAAAAATTCGGGTTATTACAGTCTCCCCTCCTTAAAAGGATTCCGTCCCGGAATCAGCTTAGGAATAACTGGGGGTAATTCCCTCCCATTGCACTTTCTAACTCCCAAGTGGATTCTTCCACTTCTTGATTTTCCACAAACCTCTCACTAGCTTGGCAACCTCGTCACTTAGCACTTGCTCTTTTCTATCCGTGATTTCCACAGGTTGTTCTTTGTAAGTCAGACCAGGTTGTATATCTACCTGCTCGTACTCTAACATATGCCGGGCATTTATAGTATACTAACGTAGCATTGACACCTGAACCCCGTTATGACCATTCTACAAGTTTGGGGGGGTAAGGCTGGCTCGTAGGCCACCTTCCTGACGCATTTTAAAATCTCAGATGGCCCAATGAATCTCAGGCTCGACTTCCCTTTCTTTTCAAATCTCATTAATTCTTTCCATGGAGATACCTTTAGCATCACGAATCGCTAACCTCATATTCTCTATCTTGTTTGTACAGAAATACACCAGCATAAACTTGATTGTCATTCATCAACTTGCCATTTAGCTTATCAATAGCAGTACTATTTCTATACTCGCGGGCTTAGTCCGCATACTTTCTCTGTCTGTCTTGGTTGTCACTAGTCGCTTGTTGGTGAAATCTTTTGTCTTTCTAGTTTGTTGGACTAACTTGGTTTTGTGTAAAATCTCATCCTTTAATTCCCGATTATTCGGAATCCATCTCTGTCTCATTTTAATCAAGGGTATCGGCCACCACATTGGCCTTCCCCGGATGGTAGTGTATCTCGCAGTCAATTTTAGGTAAATTTTAGCCATTTCTCCATCTCATGTTATCTACTATCACGGATAACTCAACGCCACTTCATTACATTCCATCAAAATTTGTGGGTGCATTAGTCAACCCAAAATAACTTCGCTAAAATCTCAAAGTGTCTATTCCTCGTACGAATCGCAGTCTTGGGTACATCCTCGGATTTAACTTCCAACTGGTGGTATCCAGTTCTTGAATAAATTTGGAAATACACAGCGTTTTTCCGCTGATCAAACAATCATTTACAAGGGTACCTATCCTCCAGGTCGAACTCATTCAACTCTCGAGGTTCGATGCATAATCTTGTGCTAACATCTTTCTCTCTTACGAACAACACCGGGGTTTCCCACGGTGATACACTGGGCCTTATCATACCCTTATACAACAATTCTTATAACTGAGTCTCTAACTCTTTCATTCCCACTATACTCGGAATACTCGGTATTCATTCTCATGTCATCCAAATCGATATCTGGTAGCTCATTAAAACCTTGTACAATCTCCCAAAACCGTTGTAGTTCCCTTTTTACTTGGTATCTCTTTTCTTGGCGTCCACCATAAGAGCTAATTAAGCCTCGGATCTCTGGCGTAATAGCTTCTTAGTCTAAACTATATTCAAGAATCTCTGAATCGGTTTCCATCCTTTATTTATTACTCTCTCTCTCTTACAATCAGTCTGGGCTCCATTGGGTGTCAACCCACCCGTCCTTATTATAATGTCAACTTCTCCCAAGTCACAATACCAGCTCCCTCTGACTCTATCGCCAGTACTTATCTTGCTAACCCAGAGGTAGTGTCCATTCGTAAACAACTCCTCCAAAATCTCAATTCCACTATATGGCATCTATCTAACACCGTTGTCACTGGAGTACACGACACATCACTATTCCTTTCACATATATCACTTGATCCCCTTTCCATTATCATAATATCCTTGGGAGAATAAACCAATTCATTGATATGTCATTAACATTCTATTTGTCTTAGGGATTCGCTCCTGTCATAGGCGATTTCGTTGCGAATCTAATTCCTATCAGCGAATTTTGACTTATTTGACCTGGTTCGCCTCCCCTTAGAATTCAATGAGGATAACCAAAATTCATGGGGCCTTGAAAAGACAGCTCCCATATCAAGGAAAACGTCACACACTGGTGATCATAAGGTTATGAGTTTTAAGGTAACCTTATTGGAGGTAGGAGAATTTACCGAGAGATCAACATGATCGTAAGAACTCAACGTTGCGTGCCTCGATTGAGACATTACTAAAGGTAATTAGCCTTCTTGTATTTCACAACTTACAAGTGATGGCGTCCCATCAGACTTCTATCACATAGACAGATAGTCCTTGTAGCCCCTAAAAGTATAGGGTTGTTCGTCTCAGTGGAAGTTGAAAAGTATGAAAGCAATTCGAGATCAATTTAATGATTATCGCCTCTCGACAATATTTCTCAAAGGAACACCTTGAATTAAAATTGAACAGATTCCAAAGGTGCGGTTTCCAAAGAAAATACAAAGAAAAGAATAACCAAAAAGATACTGGTACTTAACAAACAAGTGGTGAGGTATCACCATGGGGTCATTCATTATTTGAAGAAAAGTGAAAGCTTAAATAACATCATTTGACAGGGCTTCGAAAACCGGAAAGTAGGCATCGTGACAGCCTCTAACACAATTGAAATTAATTATGATTTAACACAAGTGTTATAAAATAACTTCGAAGAGGGAATATACCCTTTATCAGAATTCTTTCTTGGAAAGAGGTCAAGATAGATCATAGATTGGGGAAATATCCCACATAATCTGCAAAGGGGGAGGGTACTACCAAGGTGTCTACGGATGCCTTTTATGTCGGCTCCTCTAATGGATAATCGTTCAATTCCAAAGCTTTTCTTTTCCACGCGCCCTAAGGTGTTTGATACTTACGTCATTGCCGACTTATAATAGTCGCTAAGGATCCAACCATCGACCTTTGCAATCGCAGGGAATTCTATTCGACTAGGCGCAAACATCTCAAGTAAGCGTTCTGTTCTATAAGAAGACTTCGATACCGTTGTCGCCCATAGCAATGACAATTCCACATGTCGACTGGGCGGTACTCCGGAGGATCGTTACAAACTACAAACTTAAATTCGGTCTCTATTTCAATCATCTTTATACCCAAAATTTTCCTTGAGATAATAAAATCCCTCAATGATGTAATAGACACTATTTCCAGTGGAATCGCTGGTCGTGGGGGATTGAAATCTCATAGCCCAAAACAATTCCTTACACTATTCTAGGCAACTAAGTACCCTTAATCGTTCTTGAAAATCTGAACATCTTGGTTCTTACGTATGCCGCCTCCTTATGGGCAACTATAACCGACTACGGGTAACAGGTTTCGTTCAAGTCGAATCAATCCACTGATACTGGCTGTACTGCCTCTACCTCTTCTGCTTTGGAGACTCTACTCCATTTTCTTTGTCATATCTCTTGATGAATCATGAACGATCCTTAAAACTCTCGTTTCGTCACTTATTTGTCCTTTGAAGGTTCGTCTGGTCCTATTATACGACCTCAAGTAACATACTACATCTTTATCAATCAACACGTTCTCTACAAGATTCTTTCCTTGACCCACCATGGGGTCTTCCTCTAGATCCTCCTATGGATCTTCCTTTATCGGGTCTCCGTCCATTTCAAGGAACGCATCATCAATTGCCTACTCGAAGGCCTCGGGGTCTGGTATCTCAGAATCCCATCAATCTATAACTCATACGAATCGAGGTGACTAATCATGAAGTCCTAAGTACGGTTTCCCAGAAGAAGTCCCCTCTCGGGCTTCATCTTAAACAGTCAGGGTCGTGTCCTCTAACCCGACTACGAACTCAATTTAGGCTCTAGATGTTCTTATCATTCTTAAGGGTATTGTAAGACTCGATCTCCTATCGTTTCTGAGGACTGTAACCTAACTCTCTGATACCATTTCTGTAACAGCCCCAAATCCGGGGTCAGGGATTTAGGGTAGTCACGATCCATGTACTCCTTGCCTTACCTGTATTACTCACACCATTCATAATTCACCTGCTCATGACCCCACAACATACGTCTCACACACACACACACATGTTAGAGTCTCAGAAACGACACAATACAACAACTGCGGAATAAATAATTTTTATTACAATACCCAAATGTCTTTTGAATCTGTCACTGATACAATTTCTAAGTAATGTTACATTACCAACTTAGTCTTCTGATGCTTACAATCCTCTAATACCATTCATGTATATACATAAGTCGAATACCGAAAGCTGTAGCCTGATTCGATTGGTTCGTACTACTCTCGGGATCACTGCTAGAAACTGTTTATGAAAACGCCTTGCGGGGTAGGTGCCGTCCCATTGGCATCCTGCTTCGCTGCTATATAATATATATAGAACAATAGCAAGAGTGAGCGATAGCTCAGCAAGGAAATGAAAGTATGGCATAATTCTGCCTTTAATTCAACCCAGAAATAAAGCGGGTATAAGACAATAATTTGTCAAAATATCTCGATACTTAAATTACATCCTTATCGGAATGTAATCCCAAAAATAATACCATTGTTGTATTTCAAATATCAATTTCATAATATTTCTGCAAACTTTGGCTATATTATGAACAAAGATCTAGTATAAACGATGAGGTTTCAAAGTAAACCAAATATAACCTTTCCGAAAAATATCTGCTATATATGCAGAATATCAACATATAACTTAAAAGATGAAGTTATAAGGTGATTCAGTATAAACAACTCCCTTACCATAACTCATGTTATGTAAGGTATCCACAGAGTCATAACTCATAAATAAAAGATGAAGTTGCATGAATTTATTGTCACTTCATTTCCAAACACTTTTCGACCCCCTACCAACATGATTGGTTCTTCACCCCAATACATGTTGCAGGAATATCCAAATTGGATGATGAACCAATACTGGAGTTGCTACCGCGTCCGCTGTGCCTAACCTTACTATGATCAGTAGCAGGTCGCACCGCTCAAATAGTTTTCTACATGTAGATGGAAGTATCACGACGGCCTGACATTGTCTACCGCCTTACTATGACCTCCCGGCCCATTTGGGGCAATATATAAAAGTTGGATGGGCCCACGCAACTTGACCACTTACACCACTCCTAGTTCAGATGGAATCCATGACTCTGAAACGTAAAGATCGTCCTCCTTTCCCCAAGTGTAACACTTGTTGATACGACTCCACTAAGTAGTTATATCTAGGTTGAAAAGGGAGATTCTCCAATATTTCCCAAGCTATGCTTGTTAATGGATATCGACTTGTTCCATGAATTTACCCCTCGATCATTGAGGTGGTAACACAACATTAGACTGACAGCAATTAAATTACTCCAAGAAAATATATGTCCCTTGACAGTTTTTGAATTGAGAGTTTAAAAAGAGTAGTAGTCACTTAAATCAGGTTTCCCGTATTTTGATAGTTGAGCGAGCATTTGAATCTTCTTAAAAGACAGATTCAAATGGAGAAACAGTGTTTTGGGAACCTCTTCTTGATTTGAAAATAATTAATAATATTTATTGAATAAGTAAACCTCAAATGAATATTTGAAAATAATCTTCATTAAACAACTAATCCTTAAATGAATATTTGAAAATAATATTCATTAAATAAATGATCTTTAAATGAATATTTGAAAACAATATTCATTAAATAAATAATCTTTAAATGAATATTTGAAAATAATATTCATTAAATAAATAACTCTTAAATGAATATTCAAAAGTAATATTCATTAAATAAATAACTCTTAAATGAATATTCAAAAGTAATATTCATTAAATAATACACAATCCTCGAATGGATAATAATAATAATATTCTTAAAGTCCATAATCCTCAAATGAATATAAATAAATAATATTCATTAAATACATACTTAACCCTCGAATAAGTAAGCCTCAAATGAATATTCAGAAGTAATATTCATTAAATAATACACAATCCTCGAATGGATAATAATAATAATATTCTTAAAGTCCATAATCCTCAAATGAATATAAATAAATAATATTCATTAAATACATACTTAACCCTCGAATAAGTAAGCCTCAAATGAATATTCAGAAGTAATATTCATTAAATAATACACAATCCTCGAATGGATAATAATAATAATATTCTTAAAGTCCATAATCCTCAAATGAATATAAATAAATAATATTCATTAAATACATACTTAACCCTCGAATAAGTAAGCCTCAAATGAATATTCAGAAGTAATATTCATTAAATAGATAATTAATCCTCGAATAACAGTTACCGGATATCTTTGTTATCATTCCGGAACAAAGCGATTTTAAGAAAACATTTTGAAAATGATATTCATCTAAGTAAACAAATTTAATTAGACGAATAAGGCTTATTTAATCCGTAAATGCTTCCAGAAGTATTTACTAATTAAATAAACACTGGTTTATTGGTGATGTTGCCTTTAGGTTAATTATTGCGAAAATCTTTCTAAAAAGCTCTGTCCGGGTTTTCGAAAATATACCTTACAAAATAACCCCGAACATGCTCTACCCTCTGAGCCTTTCTTATTCCAGTACACAAATACCTACCTTATGATATAAAGTCCCCTTCCACCATACGAAAAGTTTATAAACATATACACCATATAATTCAAGGCGTAGGATCTTAAAAGCATCACCACCCATCAACCGTATTATAAGGTCATGGGATTTTGGTTATCGCACGAGCAGGATTTAATATCATTAACAAGACCAAGGATATACTGGTTTTGATAAGGAAGCACAATATTGGGAAACTTGCAAATATGGATTGAAACTTATTCAACATATTTCATATATTTCAAAATAAATATACTCTGAACGATCGAGTATGCATACATAACTTGCATCTAGTATATACATACTTCAAAATATGGTTTTTAGAAACTTTCCTGATGCTCGAGAAGTGATAGGGGTTCGCGACGATGCCGGACAATCTAGACAAAGTCAAACGAAAACACACGGTTAATCCCCTCGATAAACCACTTATAACTCAATGCTTAAACACGTAAGCGAAATACAACCAAGGCATTACTTGCTCGCTCTAGCGTCACACTAAGTCCATGTTATTCGTCAAATACTTAAATCATAAGTTTGGTTCGAAATCCATCCTCAAATCCAAGTTATACTTAACCATTTGGAACCTTGGTTTCTAAGTCTTGTTTTCAGTGGTTTTCACTTGCGCGACCTCGACTAAAACATTTTTATAAAATCGAAACATAATCTTTTTAATCCGAATCTTTTTCGTGAGCCTTCCTAACTGTCTCTAGTATTATTCCTCAAAGTTTCACATTTTAATATGGCTCCGAAGTGGTCCAAATATAGCCTCAAAGTTGCTGAACAGAGAAGGGTTGTTCCTCCGAACGACGTTTACTAAAACTCACTTTTCTCTTAAACCGTAAATCGTAACGACATGATTCTTGCGCTCACGTAAACTAGAAACAAAGCTCTACACACTCATGTTCATCACTGAACCAAAAGAGGCAGTTAAGTTTTCGGATTCTATGCAGTTTTAAAGTTAACGAGAATCGGGCATTACGACGGCTTAAAACTTAACGTTTTCCATTTTCAAAACACACTCAAATCAATACCAAACAATCCCAAACTCACCATCCACCTTATACACCCTCCACTCAGTCAAATCCTCCATGAATAATCACAACAAAATTCATAACCCATCCTCCAATACTCAACCAACAATTCATCTAATCACTTAATCATGAGCTTAACTTTACATAAACATCAAAACCATTTCAAAACTCATATAACAAAAAGGGGCAGAGGTTTTTATACCTTCCTTGAATCCTTAACACACCACAAGAGCTTGTAAGCCTTAAGAGAGTCTTCATCCATGGTTATCATCCTTAAACTTGCAAAAGAAAATCAAGAACAAGTTATGAATTCTCGGAGTTACTATACACCGGTTTAAAGAACTGGAAAACTGAAGGTCTTACCTTGCTCAAATGGAAAAAACTCGTGCAATACGAAATGTAGATTATCTCAAGACCTTTCTAACAAGCTATAGATCGCAATTTTCCACCGCGAAATGAAGGAGATATGAAGTTTACAATCCGGCAGTTTTGCTTTGGCCGAAAATGAAGAAAATAAGAATGGTTTTTGATTTTTTGTTAATTTGCTTGGAAATGCTGATTTTTTGTTAAAGGTGGTGAGTCATTGCATGTCCAGGACACGTGTCGCTCAGTGGGGGGTTATGGTGGCAAAGAAGGGGACACGTGTCAAGCAATGGAGATCATGGTGGCAAGCAGCTTTACTGGTTCGTTTTCCTTTCACATGGATGATCCAAATGTTGCATTTCTCGAATTAATCTTGTTACATGTTACTTCCATGTCTATATTTAATCCTGTCATAATTTCAATCCTTAATCCATGATTCGTTCGCTTAATCACTTAATCTCGTTATAAAGTATCAGCGGTTTCTAGAACCTTCGTTTCACTGTCTCAGTGGTTTTCGTTCTAAATTCTCAAATCAAATATAATAACATTCCAAAATATTAAATCCTCAAATCCTTAATTTAATATCTCGTTTCTTGAATATAATAATATATAATTCACTGCCCGGTCAAATACTACACCAAAATAAAATTCGGAATTTCTGAATTCTGATCGTCTTTGCATTCACTTATTTACTCCGTAGATCACTAATATGACTTCGGAATATCCACACTACGTCTCGTACATAGGTGGCATGAAAAACTTTGTTAATCCTCAAAATCACTATTCATCCACCAAATTCACTATTCATTGATGCACTTAATCATAATAAGAAAAGTTTTAATTCTACCAAAAATTCGGGTTATTACATGCATCATGCAGCCGATCGATCAAATCACCGATCCTTGGCAGGGGTATTCATTCTTAACAATTCGCCTATTTAGCTCTCGATACTCTATGCATAGCCTCATGTTGTCGTCCTTTTTCTTCACCAATAACACGGGTGCATCCCACGGTGACGCACATGGTCTTATCATTCCTTCCCCTAACAATTTCTACAATTGAGCGACTAATTTCTTCATCTCGACTGGAACTAGTCGGTACGGGGCCTTCGAAACTGGCGCCGTTCTTGGAGCTAATTCTATACCAGACTTTATTTCCCTATCGGGTGGTAACCCCGGAAGATCTTCTAGAAATACATCCTCGAATTCGTTAACCACGGGGATATTCTGTACACTAGGTACTTCCCGTTTCGTATCCATCACAGTCGCTAAACAAGTTTCACATCCTTCGAGGTCGATCGTTCCCTCTTCTGACAATCTGAATTCTTACTTCCTTTCTTTCTCAATCTATTCGCGTTTCATACTCTATTTATTCCCATTTCTTTCTCGTCCACTTTGCTTCCATTTCTATCATAGTCGTTTCATTAACCAAGGTAACATAATCAGTCGTTTCGAACACTTCGTTATTCTGAATTCGCATCATGCGAAACAAACCTTGGCAATTTCCGTAAACTTCTATTCATAGTTGTCGTACTCATTTATCTTGGCTCTCAGCTTCAACACTCTCCTTTTTCCAAATACTAAGGAAAATACTTGCATGGTACCAAGAATACTTCAAGCAACAGAATGCTTTATGTATATATATAAAAAAACTTTGTAAAAATTCTCGCTGAGGGGGCAACCTGGTTTGGTCTCAATCAAATTATCGTTTGAAAATCTTCCCACCATACTTCACTGCATACAAATGCATCGTGAATTCACTTATATAAATTTGACCAAAAGTTGAACTTAGTGATTCAATAACTAGTTCATTTCAATAAACATTGACAACTAGCTGAACAAAATTTGTTAGTTCGATTAGTTTGGGACACAGCATCTAGCTAGGATAATTAGCTAGATTTTCATCATATCATTAAAATTTCAACTAGTTAGAACAATTAACTAGTCACTCATCATGGCAAATATAATTAGCCAGTTTCAATCTACGAGTACAAAATCTCGACATTGTAGCCAAAGAAAGAAAGAAAACAACATTTTGACTACTTGGATAATGAATTGAAAAGAAGAGTAAATAAGTTTAGGATGAACAAGGTAATTATAACCCTTGAATAAAATATATGATATGAATAGGAAATTCTTGGTATCAGAACAATCGATAACCTCCCACCAAACATTTCTCATCAGTGAAACGGTCCACCCAAAGGTGTCTCCGTACATAAACTTTATCAAATTTTCCAATGGAATTGAATTCGGAATATCAATATCAAATTGATATCCTTTCTACGATTTCAACGTCTGATGTGCAAATTTCTCCTTAATAGGAGAAAAGACTTCCCGAGTAATCTCTGAAATATATATCATCCATGTTTTAGACACATAGCTAGATATTTATGAACTCAACTGAGGAGTCCAAGTATGAAAAAAAAAATCGAATATCAGAATAATCGTTAAAGAATATTCGTCAAATAATTAAGGAAGCATTAATTGAACATTCCTTAGATAATTGAAAGAATACGAAATAAATTATAGACCTGGAATGATAGGTGAATAATGGTTCCTTCTTCAGGTCGTCCTGGAACATGAACAAAACGCTCCGGTGAGTAATGGTAGCTTAATTCTGCGTATTTAACCCTTAAGGTAATGAGTGGAGGAAAGAAAATGAATAAACTGAATATAACAGTTGTTGGTTGCATCCCAAGTTGAAGTAGGAAATTAAAGGGGTTACCTGACATGAACTATTCAAGGTAACATAGGCAGGAACAGTTTTAGATTGAGGAGTGTACCAGCAAGTAGATACCAAAAAGTCAATGGTCATCATAATTTCTAACATCCCCCGCATGAGGATGATCTTATCTTTCTGCCTTTATGGCTTATGGTACTAACCAACGGTACCTCAAAATCGTACAAGTCCTTAAATAGGTCGGGAGTTCGAACATATTTGTCATTCCACGATAATCGTCCCGAGATTGAGCCTCTTACGGCCGCATCAACACATCCTCAAAAGATGAAGGTCGATTAACGTATATGTAATTTCTTAACACTAATCGTATCGAACGAATCCAACCCCAGGCCACCATAGGTCTCGTTCCTCGTAGGTCCTGAGATTGTCGCATTGCTCGTTGCAACCATACGTGTCTTTATCAGAATCACGCTATTCATTCTTCATATCTTTGATTTCGGAGTCGAGCCATCATGGCCTATCGTACGAAATATACTCGTGATGCGATTTAGCACGTTCATCTCACGATAACGTTCTGGTACTACACGTACGCAACAGTCTCCTTTTTAGGTAACAAAATACCCATCGACGGAGAAGACACCAACTCTTGTGGAATCGTTGTTCTCAAGGCTTGGACCTCATACACAAGATAATGCCCTAACTAGTCCACGCAATTTAGTAATTCGGATCGCGTAAAGGACTGTAAACGTCTCAATCTTCACATGTGCTGCCTTCTCGTGGCAAACTACGATGGACTTCAAGCACTTAGGTTCTTACTAAGTCAAGTTATCCATTGGTATTGGCCATTCCGACCTTACCCCAACTGCAACCGAGACTCTGCTTCGCGTCTTATCTTAATGTTTTTGATAATCCGTGTACAATTCTAAACGTCCTTCTCATCATTATGATGATCTTCAACGGTCCTATCGGTCCTCCGATAAGTCCTCAACTAAACTCTTTAATCTTAACATCCTCAGTGGCACTACTTCTGGTAGTCCACTTAACGAACTCTATATGAGTCCTCTCATCATTCTCTTACTTCGATATAACTCTTAACACTCTCATATCCAAGTTTATAACTTAACGCTCTGATACCATTTCTGTAACACCCCCAGATCCGGGGTCAGGAATCTGGGTTGTCACGCTCCATCAATGATACAATACCTGCATTACTTACAACATTCTCATACTACAACTCCAAAGACCCCAATCACTTACGCGCACACACACAAGTTATAGACTTGGAAATGAGCAACAATAATCAACATTTGTTATTACAACCCAAATGTGCTATCCAGGTTCCCTTCTCTTGTAGTATGGATTAACTGACTAGGTTCTCTCTTTACTGAAAGTTAATATAAAGTAAAGCAAGAATGAGCGAAAGAATGCTCAGCAAGTATCCCATAATAAAATAAATAGTTTCACAACTATAAAGTCTGAAATCCAATGACCTTTGTTGGTTTAACAACCAAAACCATTAAGTATAACAATTGAGTTAAAAAATACCATACAGTTCAAAATACTGTATACGAGGAAGCATTCAAGCTCCAATATATAATATGAACAAGTTCCAATATAATCTAAAAGATGAAGTTACAAGGTACTTCAATAAAACATTTTCGTAAATACCTCTGTTATGCAAAATATAACAGACCCTCAACATCCTTTCTAAAACTCAAGTATTGTTATAATTCCATCACATTATAACCCTAAACAGTTCAAGATACTGTTAGATATATATTATTAGATTGTAAGCTTAGTCATATACTGGCACTTGAGCTGTAATTAATCAACCTCAACACAATTTGAAATCCTCAACATTTGATAATCCTCTCATAGTTCAAGTTACTATGGGATATACTTCTCATTCAATTAATCAGAATTAAATTATTTCCCAGCACTTAAGCTGTACTACAGTTTAATAACAACAAATTCCCAATCACTCTTTCAACAATCAATATCAGCCTCCAAGCTGTTTCAATATCAATCAATCTTAACAGTTCAATCTGTTGTAGAGATAACACAATTTAGTTACTCTATTTATTAACAGCATTTATCTGAAACAATTCACTTTTAAAACATTTTCATTATTATCTTATCTGAGGGACT
This sequence comes from Heracleum sosnowskyi, assembly GCA_030848705.1. NCBI lineage: Eukaryota > Viridiplantae > Streptophyta > Magnoliopsida > Apiales > Apiaceae > Heracleum > Heracleum sosnowskyi. Next base: position 80,940,356 of record CM061236.1, on the reverse strand, counting down.
GGGACTTTCAAGCCACTGGATATGATTAAACGATGATCAGTCGCTTCAATCATGTCCTTCCGAGGGACCTTTTTACTACTAGTAGATGGACAAGAACACTTTTCGAACTTGACCAGGCCAAGAACACTTTTCGAACCTGACCATGACAAGAACAACTTTCCGAACTTGTCTTGATGATGCAAGAACACTTTTCGAACTTGTCAATCATCCTTTGGCAGCACATGGGCCAGAAATAAAATGGCTGGACCGACTAGATACGGTCACTTACGCAGGTTTACCGCATATCCGGTATTCTCAATCCGTAGTAACGACATTCAAGTCGACCGCAATCTAGTTGCAATAGTACACTGACCAATCCGGTCACATCTGTTAGGGCATCATATACAATGATCCATGCACTAACAAGTCCCCTTAATAACAGGAAAAATCTTTACTCATATAATGTTCGAAGGAACAATCTTCGAACTATGATAACTATTACCAACAAAATACTTAGTTCATCTCCGTATCATTCATTTGAGTCCACTTCACTTAATTACACTTCTCTATTCTAGGGATTCACAAGTCCTTATACATATATATTACTTAGGGTAGCCATGCCTACCTCAAAATATTCCTCAACCCATATTTAGTCTATGCATATATATATATAAGTATATACACTTTATCACGAGCAATAACATAAGGTCAAGAAGTCAACAATTAAGGATAGAAATCTTGCATCATCATGAATCACATATTTTGATAAGTGGAATATATTATTAGAAAACTTTCCACAATACTCGCAACAAAAGAGTTGATATATAATTTTAATAAAGCTCAAAAATATACTTTCATAATTATTGAAGGTACAATATGATTTCTAAATAATGAAATCCAATTAAAAGTATTTAATAAATATTCAAATAATATTTATTAAATGAAATGAGTGATTAAAGAATATTTTTAATCAGAATAATTACATTTAAAACCTTGAATGAATATTCAAACAATATTCATAAATAAATAATCAATAAATGATTATAAGATAAAACCTTTAAATGAATATCCAAAAATAATATTCATTTAATAAATAAATAATAAAGGATTTAAGTAAATCTCCAAATGAATGTTCAAAATAATATTCATAAATCGATAACTGATAACAGATAATAAGTAGTCTTTACAAGACATTTGAAATGATATTCTCGAATAATATTTATCGAAAACAATTCTCAGAAATAATCTCAAGGTATATATATCCCTATATATATACATACTTACACCGTTTCCGGTTCGTAACAAAATATCTCGAAGATACGCCCTACACTATGGGCACTCATAATTTCCGAGTTATAGCTATCAATCAATACTAGCCTATAAGCAACTTATCAAAATTACAATACAGATATTGTTATATAACAGCTCAAAACATATATGCATATTCTTGCATCACATATTTCACAATTAACAATAGTACAAAATAGGTTTTTGAAAACTTGCTTGGAAATCCCGAAGTAGCCGTAAGTCTCAGGTTGGTCCAGTAATCTAGAATCAACACAAGGTTCCAGATTAATAACTTAAACGCTTTCACCATACTAAGTATACACTAACTCAAGTACAAAGTTCACTTTCAAGTTAACTCCTTAAGATCCTCTACTCGAGCATGCTCGCTCACGCATTTTTATAAAATTGAAATATAATCCTTTTAACACGAAATCTTTTCGAGGGTCTTCCTAAACGCACCTAGCATGTTAACACAAAGTTTCACATTCCAATAAGTCGCTTAAGGGGTTTGATCACTATCTCAAAGTTCATGCAATGAACTACTTAGTTACGCGAAACCGCTTTCACTAAAACGGACGTTTCTTCTAAACCGTAAATCGAAACGATACGATTCTTTCGTTAAAACAATCTAGGAAACAAGGCCTACATGTTAATGGTCAGAAACTTCATGTTCATGCCCTTTAATGTAACCGTGATTTCTGTCTAAACTATCTAAGGAAATTTCGGCATGGTAACGGCGCTTATACGCGATTCCCGTGTTTTTAAACACTTCAAACAACCACCAATCAACAATCAACCAACCAAACCAACAACCATTATACTTCATAAACACATCCAAAATAGCCCCTAAACATTATCATACACTAAATCAAGCTTCACAAAATCACTCATCCTCAAATCGAACATAAGATTCACGGATCTTAACGATAACACGAATAACGACTCTAATCATTATTTCAACCATAAAACTCATATAAACAAAAAGGGGCAGAGGTTTTTATACCTTCTTTGAAGCTTCACAAGGGTCAACAATGGCTTAACTATGCTTGGGGGTGCTTGGATGATCCTTGTAAAACTTAATCTCATGGAAACAAAAATCAAAAACCAAGAAGTTACTATTCATCATCTTCCTTAATCACTAAAATCGACTGGCTAAATCACAAGGGTGAGGAGAGTGCTTACCATGGTTACGTCGGGCTTCTCGAGAGCTTCGATTTGAGTGGTGGAACGCCAAAAACCGCCAAGGGAAACTCAAGTTATGATCAATTCTTCATCCACCATTTTTGTTCATCTCTTCTCTCGAGTTTTGTCAAAAGAAATGGGTTTGGATTTCATTTCTTTGTAAAAATATCTAAGTCATGGTCTTGGCTTCTCCCACACACCTTAGTGGCTGATCTTTTAGTGCAAAAGACTAGCTTGCCCCTTGCTTTAATGTGGCTTTCACAAGAAGCTTCCTCTTTGGTGACATAAGCATTTCGTTTACTCGTTTGTTTCGTTTTCCTCTAACTTTCTCGAGTTCTTTACCTCGTATCCAATTTCCGACTTCACATTTGTTTATTAATTAAATTAAACAAGGTTGCCTTTGAAGTTTCATTCCATTCAGAGCCCGAAACTTTTTACTATTCACTTTGGACCGTCTTAGACCGCTTTAATCATCTTAAATCCAGAATCTACCATTCTTTTGTTCCGACGAATCCTGAATTCCTTAAATATTATTATCCTTCATAAAATCCACATTCATAGGGTCCTCGTGTCAGATCACTATTCATCAAATCTCGTATTTAATTCGATTCGTGTCTCGTTGTTCGGTTACGACTTAATCTCGTTGAACGTTCGCAGGGATTTCTTAAGTGTTCTATCGAAGTAGTTACCGTAAATGTTCTTGATATCTTAATACTTTTAATAAATCCATATCCATGGAAATGATCATATAAAATCCTCCAATATATTTAAATAATGATTAATCCATCAGTAATAGGTGAAATTTCGGAGAAAACAGAAAATGCTCTTTTTCTGATTCTGACAGCTTTTGCATTCCTTCATTTTCATAGTAGATCACTAATACGACTTCGAAAGTTCGTTATCCCGACTCGTACATAGGGTGGTCTTAAAATCTTTTTCGGTTCAGAAATTTACTATTCATCAGGATTTTTACTATTCATCAAATAAAAAAAAAAATTAACTAAGTCCAAAATTTGGGGTTATTACACAGAACCTAAGAAAGTTGAAGATGCTCTAGATGATCCAGATTGGGTAATTGCTATGCAAGAAGAACTCAATCAATTTGAAAGGCAGAAAGTTTGGAAGCTGGTACACAGGCCTAAGGGAAAATATGTTATTGGAACAAGATGGGTATTCAGAAATAAGTTGGACGAAGATGGCATTGTAACGAGAAACAAAGCCAGACTGGTTGCTAAAGGTTACTCTCAAGAAGAGGGTATTGATTATGATGAAACCTATGCACCAGTAGCAAGACTTGAGGCCATCAGAATGTTTCTGGCATTCGCAGCACATTCCAATTACAAAGTATATCAAATGGATATGAAGAGTGCTTTTCTGAACGGGGAGTTAGAAGAAGAAGTGTATGTGGAACAACCTCCAGGTTTTGAGGATTCAAAACTGGCAGACTTTGTGTACTTTCTATTCAAAGCTCTCTATGGACTCAAACAAGCTCCAAGGACATGGTATGACACTCTCTCTGAATTCTTACTTGAAAATGATTTTACAAGAGGTGTTGTAGACAAAACTCTCTTTGTCAAAAAGCATAAAAATGATTTGATATTGGTGCAAGTATATGTTGATGACATAATATTTGGTTCTACTAATGATGATCTATGCAAGAGATTTGCTAATTTAATGCAAAGTCGTTATGAAATGAGTATGATGGGTGAATTGTCATTCTTCCTTGGACTGCAAGTATACCAAAAACAAGATGGTATATTCATTTGTCAGTCCAAGTACATCAAGGATCTTCTTAAGAAGTATCAAATGGAAGACTCATCTACAGCAAAGACTCCTATGCCAACTGCCACTAAGCTTGATAAGGATGAAACTGGTAAGAAGGTTGACATCACAGGCTACAGAGGTATGATAGGCTCATTACTTTATCTCACTGCAAGTAGACCAGATATAATGTTTGCAACATGCTTGTGTGCTAGGTTTCAGTCTGATCCTAAAGAATCTCATCTAATAGCTGTTAAGCGAATATTTAGATATCTTAAGGGGACCCCAAATCTTGGAATTTGGTACCCTAAAGATACAGGATTTGATCTTATTGGATATACAGACTCTGATTTTGCAGGTTGTAAGATTGATCGGAAGAGTACTTCAGGAAGCTGTCAGTTTCTTGGAAGAAGGTTAGTTTCCTGGTACAGCAAGAAACAGCATTCAGTGTCCACATCAACAGCTGAGGCTGAATACATTGCTGCTGGTAGCTGCTGTGCTCAGATCTTGTGGATGAGAAACCAACTCCGTGACTATGGGCTTTTGTTGACAAAGATTCCAATATTTTGCGACAACACAAGTGCCATAGCAATCTCAAACAACCCAGTGCAACACTCGAGGATGAAGCACATCGACATCAGGTATCATTTTATTCGAGAGCATGTCATGAATGGAACTGTGGAGTTACATTTTGTACCCACAGAGGATCAAATTGCAGACATCTTTACTAAACCGCTTGATGAATCCACTTTTTCTAAGCTGGTTGGTGAACTTGGGATGTTAAATCTTTCTAATTGATTTTGATTAGAAGTCAGTAACTGCAGATAGTCCTAGTAAATACATGAGTTTAAGAATTTCTATATCCTTAGGACTCGTGAGTTTATTTTCTGGAGAAATTCTCGTAGTTAGGATTATTGTACTAATTCTATGTCATAATTATGAACGATATATCTTCTGGCATTTAATTAGTTATTAATTCTAAAAATTATTTAGGTGCTAATATTTGTTCTAAATATTTTAGCATCTATTTAATTTGAATTAATTTGCTTTGTTTTTAACATTGTAGATTAATGCAGCATAATTCATTAGATTTTAATTGGTTAATATCACTCAATGATATTTAATTGATTTTATTCTAAGAAAATTGTGAATTTTCTGTTAACAATTGATTTTGGTAAATTTTAAAAGATTTATTAAAATTAAAACTTGACAGGAGATAAAAATTTCTGATTCTTAGAACATGAACAGGTTTTAGGAATTGGAAAAGAAGCAAAAATTTCGAATTTTTAGGAAATTCGATAGTTTTTCAAGTACATAGAAAATTCTATCGAAATTTATTTTCGATAGTTTTTGAAAAGGAAAAGAAAATCTATCGAAATCAATCTTCGATGGTTTTTTGAAATGAATTGAAAATATATCGAAAGGAATTTATATAATTTAATATCCAAATTCTCGATAGTTTTCAAATACACTTCGATAGTTTTTGTTTTTAATTCCTAAATGCTTCGATAGTTTTCTGAAAAAGGTCTGTTAAACTTCTATTTCTTTCAACCTCGATAGTTTTTGAAAACTATCGAAGGGAGAATTGACCTTTTTACCCCTCTGAGAAATCCATCGACAGTACATTTACAAAACTATCGAAACTGAATTGACAAAATTGCCCCTGGAGTTTCAAGAAGTATAAATACATTGCCTTAGAAGTTTTCTCTTCATTTTCAGATCTAAAGAAAACTAAGGCCGTGCATAATACTTACAATATATATATACAAATTCAAGAACACCATTCGATAGAATTCTTCATTTTAACCGAGAAAAGCTTGAAAAGTTACTGTGTTTCACTGTTGATCTCTTTTTAACCGTGAAAAACTTGATTATTTTAAGTTTTTAGAAGTTTCTGTTGAAGAATCCATCGAACCACATATTTGAACCTCAGACAAGTGTTACAAGTTCTTATCTTTAGAAGTTAATTGTGTAAACAGTTCATTTCTTTGGATTTTAGTGGCTGTTTGAAATTCACTAATTCAGGGTTCTTAATCAACTAGTGTTCGAATTTGTAGTGTTCAGAAAAAGGAGTAATTTTGTTTAAGTTTGATTAATTAGTGATAATTAATTAAATTTAATTGGTAAATTAGTTTTGGTTTAAAAGTTAATTTTCTGGAAATTTAAAATGGCCGAAGAATTTATTGTAACAAAGACTAATCATGTCTCGTTTCAAAACTTGCAATCCATAACGAACATTCAGTTTCGTGCATGGGCAGAGTTTTTGAACACACGTTCATTAGTGGCATATGTTGTGAGTACTCCCGTGGTCCTTTGCATCGATCAATTGACTGCGTTGTACACATCCGCCACGGATACAAGTGAGAATAATGTGAGATCCTTCAGTTTTGTTGTGCCAGGGGGCAGAACAATAAGGGTGACGGAACAAGACTTTAATAGAATCCTACATTTTCCTACAGAAAACCTTGTTCCGGATCCCACAACTGAGGAAATACATGCTTTCTTCACTATCATTAGAAGTCAACAACCTAACTTCTTTGTGGGAGAGTTCCTTAAGCATTACTTGCCAAAGGCATGTAACTTTTTCTTTCATACCCTAATCCATGTTTTTACTGCCAAGCTTACAAATCTGCATGGTATTCCCTTATTCCTTCAAAAGATAGGGTTTGCCATTGCCAACAATAGGCATATTAACATTGGACGGTTACTGATTGATCAAGTAATTCTATGCATGGGACCACTGGATGAAAGAACAAGCATAGATGACGATGTGCTTTGTTTCTATCCTAGGTTCCTACAGCTAATTCTCAATGATATCTTAACAGATGATGAGCGCGAGACATTCGCCGAAGAGGAGACCATGGAGTGCATGAGAATGAAGAGCAATGCCATAACCGCTTTCATTAGGAAGAACAACTATCTTCCAGGGGTACCCACTGTTCTCACAGACTATCTAAGAACGGTGCCCCTACCACTTCTACCCCCAGGGGAACAGGTAATTCAAGGTAACATTCCTGAACCTGAACTGGCTCCTGAACCACAACCAATGGATGTTGATCCAGAGCCCTTAGTGGCCATTCCTGACCAGGAGGTTGCAAACCCACAACCTCTAACCACGGTCGAAGAGCCTTTGGAAGAGCCAAATGAAAACATAAACGAACCTCATTCCCCTCCTATACCCAGTAAACAAACATCCATGAGTGTAGAGGGAGATAGTGCCAAAGCAGCACCACATAAGGAGATACACCCTTCAACAACAGCTCTGCCTTCCTCTAAAAGGAGACGAACAGAAACCGAGGCAACTGTTGATACTTCATTTCTCTCATCCAAAGAACCCTTCACAGATTTTTCTGACTTTGATTGGGCAATGCTCACAAAAGCTATATCTGAACCAATAACTGAATCAAGTAAGGAAGAATTGACGGAAGCAACTGGTGTTCCGACCATATTATGGCCAGGTTCACTGGTTGAAGGTTCTAAGAACCAAGAGTCTTCACAGACGTCGAGAGAAGGCTTTGACCTAATTGCAAAATCTAAAGGGTCATTGCCTAGCTCCCCAGATGGAACATATCTGGATCCTGCGGGTAAAGGGTCTGACGTAGGTGCAGATCGGCAACTCGGTGACGATGAATCAATTAACATTGAAGAGTCAACTGAGGTAAAGTCTTTACAGACTATTGGGGAAGGTTCAGGATCTCTGCTGTTAATAGAGCCTGTTTCTAACCCCCTAGAGATTCAAACTCTAGATCCTTCAAAGGATACATCATCCACGGATGATCAGCAACTTGGTTTATCCAAGGACGGGGACTTGCGAAGCCCCATTGCACCACCGGTGACCTCCTTAAGGATGGCTACGGTGTTTTCTTCTGCAGGTACAATCAGCACAAAGGGAATGAGTGAAACAAAAACACCTACACCTGGCCTGAGTGGGAAAGGAAAAATGATTCAAACACCGACAGAAACGTTGAGTGTACACCCAGAGCCAAACGTGAGGAGTGACACCCTAACCCTACCAAATATTGATGATTTGCTGTTACCAACAGAAAGAGAGCTACAAGTTCAATCTTCCCTCAAGGAGATGACAGTTCGTGACAAAGAAGGAAATCCACTATTCAAGGTTCCACTGCGGCCTTCCTTTGACCAAGGGATCTCCTCTAGTCAAGCCGATGCTTCTTTAAAGACTATTCAAGAGAAGGTTGACTTGGCTGCAGCTGATTCCAGAAGAACATTCAGGGTCATTGGCAGTGCATATGGCACTATAACAGGTACGAAGCAAGCAGTGGACTCCTTAAAGAAGGAAGCTATGGAAGAACTGGTCGAGTTGAGGACGGACGTCAAGGAACTAAAAGATGGTTTCATGAATGAAGTATATGCATTGTCACAAGGACAAGAAGCTTTGAGAGAAGACGTTCTGGTTATCCGGGATGGTCAAGCGTGGGTAAAAGATGCAATGAACACACTTTCGAGAGTGGAGTCTAAGCTGAACAAGAGGCTGGATCATATGGAAAAGACTACCAACTCAAGATTGGATAACATTGACCTGTCGCTAGCTTCTATGAAAGAGATGAATAAGCATATTATGGATTTCTTGGACAATCAAGGTGACGGAGTAGAGTCTATCTGGAGTATGCTGAAGAACCAACAATCTGGACAACCTGGTCCTTCAAATCAGCAGCCTGATCCTTCTACTACCTTTTATGCTGAGGATGCTTTTATCGAGGATTCCTCAACTAAGAGGGAGAAAGTTGGAGAAGGGGAGCAAGCTAAGGATGGATGGGGAGTTTGGGAAACAGTTGAAGCTATTCCAATTAGACAGTATTGGATAGAAGAACTTGTAGAAGAAGAGAAGAGTGAAGAGGAATTTGAGATCATGCAAGAGCAACCTATTCAAGAGGAGCATGAGCCATATTATCCAGAGCCCATTGAACATCCAATCTGGGAGGATATTATGGAAGAAGAAGCAAATTCTCTATCACCAGAAGAAGAAGCTGCCTTGGAAGCAATAAGAGCTCAGAGAGCTGTAGTAGATGCCAGACATGCTGAGAAAGAGAAACAACAGGAAATTCTGAGGAGTGAAAAATTGAAGAGATTCAAGGTGTATAATGAAGTGAGGAGGAAGAAGATGATAGATCTATCAAAGAAAGATGGTACTGAATGGGAAATGGCTTACAAAACCTTTTGCGGAGTTGAAGAAGGATTAGAAGTCAACGACAATACTGAGGTGGAAGTTATCATTCAGGACATCAGAAGTGCCAATCTTGAAGATCAGACTTACTTCACAGCACTGAGAAGCTCTATAATCTGTCTGAAAGCAGGGGTTAAAGCAAATGGTGCCTGGAGCGTATTAATCAGTTTTCTGGAGAAAGGTACATTTGTGATTTCCACTAAGTTTTTAGAACAGAGGACATACACAGAATTGCAGGTTATTCTCATCAAGATTCAAAGGACGACAAGGCTACATGAACTGCTCCGTGAGCATGTTAAAGATATCTTGATGAAAGTCGGTCCAAAGATTACTGAAGATCCTCCAATGGTTAGATTCATGGCGAATGACTTGTTCAGAATCTGCTATTTGGCTGAGGACAAACTGAGGGACTACCCAAGCAATTATCTAATCTCAGTTGAGAAGTATCTTAGATCCACTGGATTCACATCAACGGAGAAGGACAAAGCACCAGACACTCTTAGAAGATTTCTAATGGAGAATGTTCCTTACTATAGGAAAAGAGTGGAAAGAGGATTGGAAGTGCATACCAGATTACCAAACATGCCAAAGCTAAACAAGGAAGATGTTAACATTGCATGGTTATAGGCTGGAGTGGGTCAAGAGGTTGAATATATTGGAAGACACATCCAAGGAGCAATCCTTAAACCTGGAGAACCACTGCACTATCTATCAGTGATGGATTATCAAGCAGCTAACTCCGATCCAATGATTGAAGAAGGTGAGATTTGGAATGGACTGAAGATTGAAGCAAAGAACAAAAGAACTATCAGCTCAGACTAGAGGAGCAACTTCATTGTATAAAGTTTAATTGTTTTTTGATTTATGAAATCTGGAAATGTATATATATCTGATCCAGAATGCATTTAATATTATTACGCTGTCTTACTTTAATTAGTTTAATGTTTCCTTAGTTAGTTGAGTTATCCTCGAAGTATTTGCTTGTCGAACTCTATCCAATCAAATAGGGGGAGATTGTAAAGCATAATGTAACATAAGATGAAAAAGAGATAACTACAACTCAATAAAGGACAAGACAGACAATAATATTAGAAGAAGCACAGGAATCCAGAATCAAAGAAGAAAAGGTAAACTCAAAAAATCAAAATACGTTATGTATTCTTGAAGTCCGTAAACAGGTCACGGAAAGAAGTTCATGAAAATGTTCAAGACTCAGTGACAGCAAAAGAAACAAGACTTTCAAGACGACAGAAGTATGTGAATTATTTAGGGTTAAGTGCCACAGGATTCCAGTGATTTAAAACGAAGCAACCAGAACGACAAAGGACTTATCAGCAGCATTGAATTCAAGACATAAAATAAGAATTGATCAAGTGTTATTCATCTGTGAACCAGACCAGTTGCACTAGGTGACGGCACTAAAAAGATCAAGTTGTTTTATCGTCTCAGAAGAAATTGATACAGTCTAAAACTAAACACCCAGAAACTCAGGAGATTCTTTAATAGATTAAAGACAAGAAAAGAGTTCGATGGTTTTTCTATTTTAGAAAACCATCGAATGTGATTTAAAGAAAACAAAAGAAAACTAAAGTTAGTTAATCTTCATTCGATAGTTTTATTTAAAAAACCATCGAATGGAATATTAATTCTCTCATTCGATAGTTTTCTATTTGCAGGAGCAGGTGAAAAGTTTGTTTGTCTGACAGGTTGATGGAAATGGACGGCCAAGATTAATTCTTTTAATCTTGGTTCGATAGTTTTCAATTTAAGACTGTAGTTAATACAGAGTGAAGAATGTGTCTTCTTCAGTTAAGGCAAAACACACAGAGACATTACTGAGAGAGAGAGTTGAGCCGGAGAAATTATCAGAGAATTAATAGTGCTCAGAACTTGATCATTGTTTTGAATTTGTGTAACCTTAAACTCATTGAAGCTAATCTACGGATTAGAAATTGTAGCACCCCTCGAGGTTTATTTTTATAAAAAGATATATTCCCCGACTCTTGGTTTGATTTGGTGTGATTGATTTCGTTATAGAACTGAATGATTAATCCGCGAACGAAATTGAATTATTTGTGAGTATCGTATTCAACCCCCCTTCTACGATACTTTGGACCTAACAGCTTGCCTCATTTTTCAGAAAATAACTAGCATATTCAGTTTTCTTCTCTCCCGGCACCTCTATCAACGTAAAAGCTTTCTCCATTTCCTTCAACCATGCCTTTGCCTCAACTGGATCAGCAGATCCCTTAAACTCTGGATCAACTGGTGCTGCTGCTGATGCTGTTGTTGCTGATACTACTGCCGCTGATGCTGATGTTGCTGGTGCTGCTGCTGCTGATGCTGTTGCTGCTGTAGCAACTGCTGTTGGATCTGTTGTTGTTGTTGCGCTAAAGCAGTTGTTTGTTGAGTTAGGGCGTTCAAAATCTGAATTACAACCGGATCTAAATGACCCGTTGGGGGTGTATTCTGTTGACCTTCTTGGTCAGTGGAACTATTCGCACGTGTGTTTCGTCTAGGTGGCATATTGCTGATGAATAAACAATAACTGATTTAATCAAACAATTCATAAATGGAAAAGAATATGGTTGATAGAATCAAGGGTTACAAATCGTCAAATGGTACCGCGACGGTTACAAGTTTCCAAATATATATGAAAAAAACAATTGTGGCAATAAGTAGTGTTAACGGAGGAATTTGGTATTAACAAAGTTTGGGTTTCGTCGCCGGAATCAAGATCTACAACGGTGGTCCTTAGGCGGTAAATTCGTCGGAGTATGGTGGTTGTGTTTAATTGGTGGCTGAGATTGCTTAGGGTTAGTGGTGGCTGCCTCAGAGCTCTCAACTTTCGACCCCTTACAATTTGCCTACGTATCCCTTTTATAGGGAATCAAGCCAACGTAGTTCTTGGGGAGGAAGTTTCCTCCATGGGCTTGGTCTTTGATCTTCGGAGCCCATCCGAAGTCTTCTGCTGCCTTTCCATGCTTAGACGTAAGACTTTTCCACCGCCTTCCATGTATAGGATTTTTTCCATACTTAAACATATGTCTTCCTTATCTTTCCTTACTTAGAGTTTTTGCTCACTTTAGGAATGTCCAACGATAAGGCCTAGTCACAAAGGCCCAAGGCTTATCTATGACGTCAGGACTTCATGGATAAGGAAACTTCCCCCGTCGAGGACTAGTCCTATCCATTACCAACTATTTCCTTAATTCATAGATATAGGTATAGCCATGACTTACCTTAAATGTTAGACTCATCCTTGTCCCCCGAATGAGAAGCACCCACCAGATAGCAGGACAAGTGATCCCAAGTGTTTGGGTGCAAAGTGCAGGATTACTCCAAAGTTCCCCAATGAGGACGCGCCCATTGAGTACAGGAACAGAGCTCCCAAAGCACACACCAAGATTAACCCCACATCCCCAATGAGGGCGCGCCCATTGAATACAGGAGGAGGCCTTCAGCCACTGACTTCCCCCTCCTAGGGCACATCCTAGGAGGGAATTCTTCAATATTTTGCTAATACCAAGCCAAGGGAACCATTCTTCATTACCAAGTTGCCGCTTCAAACCAAGAGGACGCGCCCTCATGGGGTGGACGGCCTAAAGGGCGCGCCCTCATCCCCATGAGGACAAGCTCTAAGTCTTCCTTGTGTCAAATGAAGTTATTATTCTCCGTCAAGTCTTCCATTCATGTAGAATTGTCAGTTCACACCGAGAGGACGCGCCCTTAGGGGTTAGATGGCCAAAGGGGCACACCCTCTCCCCTAAGAGGACAAGTCCTGAATCTTTCTCATGTCATGCCATGCCAATATAGTTATCCTTTGTCAAACCACCCATCAAGCTGTCATTACCATGAGGGCGCGCCCTCAAGGGATGGACGGCCTAAAGGAGCGCGCCCTTACCCTTATGAGGGCAAGCCCCAATATTAGACTTAACCCTAATTAAAAAATAACTTAATTGAATCCATACTTGACCCGATCCTAACCTAAAAACCCATTATCAAATTTTGGCTATAACAACTACCCCCCAATTCAGTGTGAAGTTAAAAACAATACATTGAATTTCTTTAAACTCTAGTCAAAAATCCCAACTTCTGTTGCCTAAGGCGTGTCTTCAGGTAGGACGCGTCCTGACTTTGCCATGTGATCACACGTGTATTGACAGTTGTCTTCCATTAGGCGCAGCTTCCTCTATAAATACCTAGAAGTCGCTTTCCACTTTTCACTTTACTCTTTTCTCAGAAAAAACCCTAGTCGCCGCAGTTCGTCTTTTCAAGCAAAAATCCGGTCAAATATTCGGTTTTTAACCGTTTTTCTTCTCGATTCTTCTTCAGCAACTTCAAAGGTACGATTTCATACCATCACTTCATGTTTTTACCATATATTTAGACCAAATCGAGAATATGACTGTTAGACCTTTTTTGTGTTCTTGATGAAATGTGTGTATGTATGTTTGTATCTATCAGCGTCAGATCTTTATTTGTCATAGTTTGATTTCAAATTGTGTTTCTGTCGCTTCAATTATAATTCGTAGACTTAGGGCGCGTCTTTATGCGACTTGGGACTAATCACGTTAATATTGTCAAGGCGCGCCCTTGTTACCTTATTCACCCATGACGAATTCTCCCAATTTATAATATTTTCTTTACAGGACGCGTCCTTACCATTTTTTCCTTTCTCTTTTCAGCTGGAGGGTAAGGGCGCGTCTTCCCCGTTTCATCCCTTCAAGGACTTCAACAAACGTTTGGGGATTTATTCCCCACCTTCAATCTCTTTTCCAGCACAAAGCTCTTCCTCAATTAAATCTTTCCATACTGAAGCGATTGAACAATTACGCGAAGCATCTCCATTCAAAGGTGACACAGAAACCATGTCATCCCCTTTGACTTCAAATTCATCCCTTCCACATGTCGATGACCTGGATTTGGAAGTAACAAGCCATCATAGTAGGACGCGCCCCCAACAATTTAAACCGGTTATAGACGAGGGTAATGACGTCATAGAAGATACAGAGGCCACTATTTTTCGACAAAAAAGAGGAAAACAAATTGAATCGTCAAATTCTGAGGGCGCGTCCGATTCTGGGACATAATCTAATTGTGAAGACGCGTCCTCAGATAGTCCATATCCTCATATAGACGAGGATGATCGTACGTTACCTCCTGAAAGTTCTCCAATTCCATTCATTTATCCTGAAATTGCTGAGGAAGAAATTGACCTTGATTGGGGCCAATACAAAGATATACTTTCAGAGGCCGAGAAAAGAAGATTAAGGAAGCAAAACAACAAGTTATTTTGTGTAGCGATGTCATCCACCGTTTCTGTTGAGGAGATAACTTGGAGTATGACTTATTATCAAATGGAGGGCAAATGGGCGCGTCCTCCCTCCCTCATGAGGCCACACATCTTCAAATGGCCCGAACCTTTCAAAGCACCTAGAATGGTGACTTCTCCCAAGTTAATGGCATTGGGAGTGGGCGCGCCCCTTCACCCATATCTCAAAAGTATCCTCCAATGGTATGATATTGCCCCCATCCAACTTTCTCCAAATTCTTACAAATTAGCACTTGCATTATTCATTTTATATAATGACGAAGGAATCTCCACTCCACCAACAATGGAGGAATTCAGCTACTTCTTTGCCATCAGAAAAAGTTCAAAAGGATACTTTTTCCTAACACCACAGCATAAGCATAACAGAATTGGTTTCTCTTATGGGAAGGTTAGTCACGAGAAGAACTGGAAAGAACCATTCTTCTACCTTTGGAACGTAGAGAGAATCAGAGTAGTTTTCAATTGTAACTATAGTAAGTACGCGCCTTCTCTTTTATTTTTAACTAATCCACTTTCTTAGGACGCGCCTTTTATTATTGTATTCGTTTCTTTACTTCGTGTAGATAATAGAAATACGAAAGAACTCTTTGGTGAAGCAAAGAAGAGAGCTGATAAGATCCTTGCCCTACCTTCACCTAGATTCCACTTAAAAACTCTAATTTCTGAGGAGAATCTTAAAAGAGTTGGGATTCTCAAAAAAGAAGTTGGAACCATCATCCCTTTCCAACGGTTTAGGAAGGGGGTGCCAATCAAAGGTGGCAAAGATTCTGATTCTGACGAGGATGAAGAAGAATATGAGGATAAATCTGAAAAAGGTACACAAACCATTAAGGGCGCGCCCTTTAGTCAGGGCGAATCTGTTTACTAAATTTTGTTTGCTCCGTTGTACTTTATTAAACTTCTTGACTTTATTTGTTACACTTGCTTTGGACGCGTCCTAATATGATGTAGCTTTTACTTTTTCAGATATGGATGGTCTTCCTGCTGGTTGGGGTCTTGAGATGGGGAGTGCCCCCACTGCGAGGGTTACTAAAAGGACTAAGACGCGTGCTCATAGAAAAGATCTTAAGAAACCTGTGGCTGAAACTACAAATCCCCAGACAGTAATTGATCTGGAAAAGGATAAGAGCAGAAAAAGAAAGGAGAAACCTGAGGTGGTTGTCACCACAGAGGGCGCGTCCTCGAAAAAACTAAAACCATCCTCACTCTCCCTGGTCTCGGCTACTTTAAGTCCTTTACCTATTCCTTTTGTCTCTGATGATGATGTTCTCAAATGGAAACAAAGGGATTCTTTAGAAGAAAATGAAGCAATCATTAAGGCCTCTTCTGAGATGCTTGTCTCTGCTCTTAACCGTCAAAGCTTTCTCCAAAAGGATAGGGCGCGCCTTGAATCCCTTGAAGAAGAAAAAGGCAGGCTTTCAAAACAGGTTGATGATCGTAATAAGGCCTTGGATAAACTAAAAAATGAGCTTTTGCAGAAAAAAAGCTACTATGATCATGAGCTTAAGACACAGGAGGAAGTCATAGATGGACTTGGTGCTACTATCAATGGCCTTAAAGAAGAAATCAATAATCTAAACAACCAAGTGGCTGAGCTTTTGAAAGACCAGGAAAATGGCTGGGCAAAGGAGAAAAAGAAAATTGAAGGCGCGTCCTTCATGAAAGGCTTCCGGAATTATGCTTCTGGGTTTCTGGCTCAAGATCCTGACTATGATTTTTCAAAGTTTGGAGAAGAGACCGTGCAATGGATCTCTAAATTCAAAGTCGATGAGGCTGCTGAAATCAAGGCAAAACGAGTTTTTCTTGGCTTAGAAGAGGCTTCTCCTATACCTGATGGTGATCAGGACGCGCCTTCTGATGATGCGTCTCCAAGACAAGAAGAAGCTAACCCAACCGAGCAAGAGCACGACTCTTCAAAAGTTGACGTTGCCAAGGACGTTCCTCCCACCGAACAAACCTAAGGACGCGCCTTAAGTTTCTTGTGGCTTTAAACATTATGAGGTGCAGGCCCTCTTTTGACGCTTTGCAAGTTGTAAACTTAGGCTCTCTTTTGTTAACAACAATAGTTTGTTCCAAACTTTTATTATTCGTATGCTTGCTTTTCTTAACTGCCTTGCTTGTTTATATCACTGTTAATTTGCTGAAAGTATATTGTGTTTAAGGAATCATTTAGGACGCGTCCTTTCAGCATGTGTCAAAATATTCAGCATGTGTTCTTTAAATTTATCTACCATCATAGGACGCGTCTTAACATTGAATATCCCAGGGCGCGTCTTCAATAAACAATCAAAATATTACTCAAACAAACATAATAAACTTAAAATTCATAAATTTTTTGATAAAATCTTCATAAATAATGCGCTCCGGTGTGAAAGCCACACTGGTCCCAAGGCTAATGCTCTTTGGGGAAATAAAAACTTGAAAATCTTAACTATTCAAGGTAGGATGTACATGCACTACCCCCCTAGACTAGGAGGAAATTTATTTCTTCTAGTTTATTTGGATAGATAACATAAGGGGTACAAAACCACTCCCTATTGGTAGTATTTCTTCAAATGTTCCACGTTCCAAGCTCTTGGTATAGGATTGCCACCCAAATCTTCCAAGTGAAAAGTTCCTTCCCAAAGCACAGACTTGATCTTGTAAGGTCCTTCCTAATTGGCTCCAAAGACCCCATGACTAGCAATTCTGGTATGAGGCATCACCCTTCGTAACACAAGATCACCAACCTTGAGACGACGTACCCTCACTCTTCGATCATAAAATATGGCCACTCTTTTCTGATACGCAGCTAATCGTAAGGACGATGTTGCACGTGTCTCTTCCAAAAAATCAAGATGTAGCCGTTGATTGACCTCATTAGATTCTTTGCCATAATGATCCCTCCTGAATGATCCAGATCCAACCTCCACAGGAATCATTGCTTCAAAGCCATAAGATAACATGAATGGAGACTCGCCAGTAGTAGATCTTGGTGTGGTATTGTAGGACCATAATACCATAGGAAGCTCCTCAGGCCAGTTACCTTTGCTTTCTTCCAACCTGGTCTTCAGTGTGTGCTTGATTATCTTATTGATAGCTTCAGTCTGCCCATTGCTCTGAGGATGATAGACTGCTGCAAAATCTTTCTTAATCTTCAAATCTTCACACAACTTCTTTAACTCCTTGCTGTCAAATTGCTTTCCATTGTTAGATATGAGCTTGTAGGGAATCCCAAACCTGCACATAATGGAATTAAAAACAAAATCTTTGATTTTCTTGGCCGTTATCTTTGCCAAGGGCATAGCCTCTGCCCACTTGGTAAAATAATCCACAGCCACAACAGCATATTTGACACCCCCCTTAGCCATAGGAAGCTCTCCAATAAGATCAATTCCCCACATAGCAAAAGGCCAAGGACTTATCATTGAAGTCAATGTAGTAGCAGGAATAGATGAGTAGTTTGCAAAGCGTTGGCACTAGTCACATGCTCTTGTAAACTTCATAGCATCATCCTTCAAGGTTGGCCAGTAATATCCTTGTCGTAACACTTTCATAGCAAGGGAACTACGCCCCGAGTGATTGCCACATATTCCTTCATGAACTTCTCTCAGGACATAGTTGCACTCATCCCCATCAACACACCTTAGTAAGGGTTGATTAAAACCTCTTCGGTATAACACCGCATCATATTCCACATACCTTGCTGCTTGGTATTTCAAACGTCTGGCCTCCCCCTTATCATTGGGTAGAATTCCTTTTTGTATATACTCTTGGATAGGAGTCATCCAAGTCTTCATTGATACTTCATCTACAACCATTAGCTCTATCTCGGGGATAGTGGGAATTTCTTGAATTTCCAATGGAATGTCTCCCATCAACACCGTGTCTCTTTGAGAACCCAACCTGGCCAAAGTATCTGCTTTGGAATTTTCTTCACGAGGAACTCCTTCAAGTCTGACTATGTTGAACTGTTGAATCAAACGACGTACACTCATCATGTATGCCTCTGTCTTGGGTCCTCTGGTCTGGAATCCTCCTTCAACCTGCTGAACAACCAACTTTGAATCACTGAACACCACCAAATTTTTCACATTCATTTCCAAAGCTAACTTCAAACCATTAATCAATGCCTCGTACTCAGCTTCATTATTAGTTACCGCAAATTTGAAATTGATAGCACTCATAAGAAGGTGACCTTCAGGAGAGGTCAAGACAACTCCAGCACCTGCCCCATCATTGTTGACTGCTCCATCCACATACATGGTCCACCAAGGAAAAGGATACTCCTCTCTCAAAGGGCTTGCCTCTTGAGCAAGAGGGTTAGAGTTCACCAGAATGATTTCTCGTCCCATACTCTCATCTTCAAACTCCAGAATAAAATCAGCTAAGGCTTGACCCTTGATTGCCGTTCGAGAAACATATTCCAAATCATACTGTCCCAACTCAATTGCCCACTTCAACATCCGTCCCGAAGATTCAGGTTTATGTAAAATGTGTCTCATGGGATAGGAGGTTCGCACTTCGATTTTATGAGCTTGAAAGTAGGGACGTAGCTTTCGTGCAGCCAGCACCAAGGCATATACCAACTTCTCCATGCTAGAATACCGGGTTTCCGCATCCAACAGCCTCTTACTTACATAGTAAACTGGTGATTGCACACCATCCTCTTCTCGCACTAACACAGCACTATTGGAGTAAATAGAGATGGCCAGGTAAAGGATCAATACTTCACCATCCACAGGCTTAGCCAAGAGTGGGGGCTTACCTAACTGCTCCTTGATTTTCTGAAAAGCATCCTCACAAGCAGGGGTCCACACAAAATCCTTATCAACCCCCCTAATGGCTTTGAAAAATTCTTTGCAACGATCAGAAGACTTTGAGACAAAACGATTTAGAGCCGCAATCCGTCCACAAAGGCTTTGAACCTGCTTCACACTGGTAGGGGACTTCATTTCAAGGAGTGCTTTAATCTTTTCCGGATTAGCCTCAATCCCTCTATGATTCACAATAAAGCCTAAAAACTTTCCTGACTCGACGCCAAAGACACACTTTTGAGGATTTAACTTCATCCTATACTTGCGAAGAATTCCAAACATTTCCTCCAAGTGCCTTACATGATCCGCTGCTTCCTTAGACTTGACAAGCATATCATCTACATACACCTCCATGGTTTTGCCAATCTGCTCTTTAAACATCATATTCACCAACCTTTGATACGTAGCCCCTGCATTGATAAGACCGAAGGGCATTCCGATATAGCAGTACAAACCTCTGTCAGTGATAAATGAGGTATGTTCCTGATCTGGTCCGTACATGGGAATTTGATTATATCCTGAGTAAGCGTCCATGAAACTTAAGAGAGCATGTCCAGCTGTAGCATCTACCAACTGATCAATTCGAGGAAGCGGGAAGCTATCCTTTGGGCAAGCTTTGTTCAGATCTGTGAAATCCACACAAGTTCTCCATTTCCCATTAGGCTTTTTTACCAACACCGGATTTGCCAACCACTCTGGATAGAAGGACTCCTTGATCAAACCAACATCCAAGAGTCTGTCAACCTCTTCCTTTAAAGCTACTACCCTTTCTCCACTAATTGCACGCCGCTTTTGACGCATTCCCTTCTTATTAGGATGTATGTTTAAGTGATGGCACATGACGTTAGGATCAATTCCTATCATATCGGCATGACTCCAAGCGAACACATCCAGGTGGTTTATAAGGAAATTAGTCAGGCCTGCTCTCAACTCATTGCTTAGCTGCGAACCAATTTTAAGAACCTTACTGGGATCTGCTGCGTCTACCAGGATAGAGATCGTGTCTTCCGCAGGACCTGTCTTCTCATGTAGGATAGGAATTCTTGGATCAAGATCAATATCAAAAAGGTGAGGATCTTCAACAGGCATCTCATTCCTTGAGGGCGCGTCCTCCACAAATTCTTCCTCTCTTGAGGGCGCGTCCTCTACATACCTTTCTTCCCTTGGAAAGATGTCAGCAAATTCCTCCCTCCTTGAGGGTGCATCTTCAACAAGCTCTTCCTTCTTTGAGGGCGTGCCCTGTAGGGTATAGGTGTTCTCAAAAATCTGCTGCCGCTTTCCTTGTATAGAAATTGACTCTTCTCCATCCTCTGTAGACATCTCCTCAACAATTCCTTCTTGAAGTTCATCAATTAGAGGGGGCGCCTCCAATAGTAACATCTTAGGGCGCGCCCTCGGATGAGGGACATCATCTTCTGGCTCTTGAACTGTGTAATGAACATGAATCTCTCCCTTAGAATTTTTGAGCAATCCCTGAGCATCTTCTTGGGGAAGGGCGCGTCCTCCTAGTCTATTACGACGAAAACCCTTGACAGTTCTATGGTAGCATTCCCTTGAATCATATTGTGACCCTCGAACTGAACCAACCCCATTTGGAGTAGGGAATTTCATTATCAAATGATAAATGGAAGTAACTACCTTCATCTCTTTCAGCAAAGGTCTTCCTACTAGGGCATTGTGGGCAGATTCTTGATCCAATACCATAAATTCTATCATTTGAGTCACAGATAGAGGACCTTCACCAAGTGTAACTGGAAGCTTGATTGCTCCCATAACTCTGACAGCTTCTCCCGTGAAACCATAAATCCAAGCATCCTCTCTGACAATATCTTTATCAGGCAAACCCAACTTCTTATAAGTGCTATAGTAGAGAATATTCACCGAACTTCCATTGTCCACAAACACTCGGTGTACATTCATAGGACCAATCTGTATGGCAACAACTAGGGCATCACTGTGAGGGTGATGTACCCATCTTGCCTCTTCCTCAGTGAATGTAATGTCTACTGATTCCCCCCTGAACAACTTGGGAGGTTTAAGTTCCAAGCTGTTCACATTAGTTAAGGGCTTATGACGTGCCTCCCTGGCATACCTTTCCAGTGCGTTATTACTGTCACCACCAAAATGGCGTCCTCCAAAGATAGTATGAATGCTTCCAGCCCGGGCAAACTGAACGTCCTTAGATCTGTCATCATCCCTTTCCGGAGCATGTTCCCTTTCCATTCTTCTGTCAGTTTCACCATTATGCTTCTTCACTTCCCTGACGATCCAGTCAGTCAGGTATCCAGCCTTGATCAATTCTTCAATTTCTTCCTTTAGCTGTCGACACTCGTGAGTGTTATGTCCAGTTGATTCATGATATGAGCAATATCTCTTTTTGTCCTTGCTCTGCCATGAAGATAACGGTGCTGGCTTCTTGAATAAACCCTTGTCCTTGTTTACTTCAAAGATATGCTCAACGGAAGCAGCTAATGTGTAACTCCCTGTTTGATATCTATTCAATCTGTCATAATCTGGCGGAGTCCAACCTCTCCTTGCGTTAGTGACATTCACCCTGTTTGGACTATACCCTCTCCTCCGGTAGTCAGGGCTTGGAGATCTATCCTTCCTTTTAGAACCTTTCCCCTTCCCTTGGGAGTCAGACTTTTTATTGTCAGCAAGAGATTGCTCAACGATCTTGAAATATTCAGCCTGGGCAAAGAGGTCTGCTAAAGTTGCTAGGTCTTTCCCCTGCAAGTGCTTCCAGAAGTCAGTTCCGACTTGAAGTCCCGCAATCAAGAAACTTTTTAGTGACTCGTCGGTTGCCCTTCTGACCATGGTAGACTCAGCATTGAACCTTTTGAAGTACGACTGCAAGCTTTCTCCTTCCTTCTGTTTGATATTGGCCAAAGTAGTCACTGGGGGGGCATATTTCACAGTTGCTTGGAATTTTGTCAGGAACAAAGTTTTCATGACTTCCCATGAAGTAATCACACCTGGTCCAAGCTTTTGAAACCACTGTTGCGCACTCTCTCTAAAAGTCGCCGCCAGAAGACGACATCTAGCCAAGTCAGGCACTTGATATACATCCATCTCTATATTGAATCTTCCCAAGAACTCAACACGGTCGGCATTCCCATGGAAGCGTAAGTCGTTGGTTGTATTCCTGTACCCTGTTGGAAGTTGTGCCTCCCTTACTGCTGTAGAGAATGGAGAAGGAGCCTGAGCCGTCGAAGTGACTCTCCCTCCCTCAAGATGTGTGAGGAGTTTTTTCAGGTCATCCACATTGAAGCTTCCCACGCCTGGGATAGTTTGGACATTAGTCTGAGTATTATTAGTAGGCGGAGGTTGAGGAGGCTAGGTCTCTCCTTGGGCTGCAGGAGTCTCTTGCATCCTTGGATTGGGACTTGGAGGGCGCGTCCTTCCCTCATGACTAGTAGGGCGCGTCCTTTCCTCCTGACTGTGGAGGCGAGTCCTTGGTTCTTTCTGCCGTCCTCCTGATCTACTTTGGGACGAGACAGATGTTATGTGCGGATCCCTTCCTCCAGAGGGTCCTCCTCGATAAGGAGCATCATACCTATTCCTTCGATCGTCATCCCTACTCCTATAATCCAGCTCCATATCCCTTCTCCTTCCTGACCCTTCTGATTGGGGGGCTCGCTCATGATCACGGGGCCTCAACCTGAGATCAGGGGGCGCTCGCTGTGAATCACGGGGCCTCGCATCTCGATCATTACATGGGTCATCTCTTGAAGGTGCTTGCTCATGTCCATGGGGCCTCGACCTGTTTACAGGGGGCTCTCGCCGTGGATTATGAGGTTGCACTTCTAAGTTACGTCTTGAATTATTGCGAGGTTGAGTACGATCTTGTCCATGGGGCCTCGACCTGTCAACAGGGGGCTCACGCTGTGGATCAAGAGGTTGTTCCCCTCTTACTTCTCTGTTCCTCTGCCATTCGACCAACAACAATCGTAGATCATCATTGTTAAGTCTTATACCGAGACGATCCTTCAACCTGTTCAATCGTTGTTCTTGGTCTCGGTGGAGTTCATCAGCCCTTCGAACTTCACTTTCGGATCGCCCTGACCTATGAGGGTGTGGGGATGGACGTCGTTCCCTCCTAGGTCGATCTGGACTGCCCGTCTCATCATCGGGGAGTTCAACAATAGGGACTCCATCCTCCTGATACTCTAACCTTCTTGGGGTAACATTCTGAAACCTCCCCTGACCCGTGGTGCCTCTACCTGTACGATGGTGATTATGGGGTTGTCGCCTGACCCGACCCCTTCCTTCGCTTCTCTCGACCGTATCCAGCCTTGCTTCGAAGCCATTCAAGGCATCACCCATGCGATAGAGTTGTTCCATCAAGTCAGAATTACTTATGAGCACCGGTGGTTGTCCTCCTACGATAGGCGTTCCATAAGATGGATTTGGAACATTATGGGGAACGTACTCCTCATGGCGGGCATGGTTGCTCTCTTCATTGTCTTCTGATAAGACCTCATCCCTAGGACGTTCGTTGCGATTTTGTGACATCTTCTCCTCCAAAGATTTAGATCTTAATTAGCACCCCTCCTTCTAGCGCCAATTTGTTAACGGAGGAATTTGGTATTAACAAAGTTTGGGTTTCGTCGCCGGAATCAAGATCTACAACGGTGGTCCTTAGGCGGTAAATTCGTCGGAGTATGGTGGTTGTGTTTAATTGGTGGCTGAGATTGCTTAGGGTTAGTGGTGGCTGCCTCAGAGCTCTCAACTTTCGACCCCTTACAATTTGCCTACGTATCCCTTTTATAGGGAATCAAGCCAACGTAGTTCTTGGGGAGGAAGTTTCCTCCATGGGCTTGGTCTTTGATCTTCGGAGCCCATCCGAAGTCTTCTGCTGCCTTTCCATGCTTAGACGTAAGACTTTTCCACCGCCTTCCATGTATAGGATTTTTTCCATACTTAAACATATGTCTTCCTTATCTTTCCTTACTTAGAGTTTTTGCTCACTTTAGGAATGTCCAACGATAAGGCCTAGTCACAAAGGCCCAAGGCTTATCTATGACGTCAGGACTTCATGGATAAGGAAACTTCCCCCGTCGAGGACTAGTCCTATCCATTACCAACTATTTCCTTAATTCATAGATACAGGTATAGCCATGACTTACCTTAAATGTTAGACTCATCCTTGTCCCCCGAATGAGAAGCACCCACCAGATAGCAGGACAAGTGATCCCAAGTGTTTGGGTGCAAAGTGCAGGATTACTCCAAAGTTCCCCAATGAGGACGCGCCCATTGAGTACAGGAACAGAGCTCCCAAAGCACACACCAAGATTAACCCCACATCCCCAATGAGGGCGCGCCCATTGAATACAGGAGGAGGCCTTCAGCCACGGACTTCCCCCTCCTAGGGCACATCCTAGGAGGGAATTCTTCAATATTTTGCTAATACCAAGCCAAGGGAACCATTCTTCATTACCAAGTTGCCGCTTCAAACCAAGAGGACGCGCCCTCAAGGGGTGGACGGCCTAAAGGGTGCGCCCTCATCCCCATGAGGACAAGCCCTAAGTCTTCCTTGTGTCAAATGAAGTTATTATTCTCCGTCAAGTCTTCCATTCATGTAGAATTGTCAGTTCACACCGAGAGGACGCGCCCTTAGGGGTTAGATGGCCAAAGGGGCACACCCTCTCCCCTAAGAGGACAAGTCCTGAATCTTTCTCATGTCATGCCATGCCAATATAGTTATCCTTTGTCAAACCATCCATCAAGTTGTCATTACCATGAGGGCGCGCCCTCAAGGGATGGACGGCCTAAAGGAGCGCGCCCTTACCCTTATGAGGGCAAGCCCCAATATTAGACTTAACCCTAATTAAAAAATAACTTAATTGAATCCATACTTGACCCGATCCTAACCTAAAAACCCATTATCAAATTTTGGCTATAACAACTAGAATGGCAATCATGGTGCTGACATAAAATGACAAGAAAATAATGACTGTTCTGCAAAAGTAGTGATCATATATAATAAGATTCGATACAAGCGTAGAACTCTTTCAAAGGTAAGGTATGTCATAGCTGAACTACAACTGCCGATCAACAGTACAACAACAAAAATACAACAACAATCCCCGGCGATACTATAAGCCCGATGTACTGCTGGTACTATACTATGCATCTATATACTCTTCTGACTAGAAATCCATTCACCCACATAACATCCCATCTCATCTACTCCTGCTCACAGATCATCGTCTCTGGTCTCCCATATCGCTGGTCCGGCAATCTCCCCAACCTCTCTCATCACATAGTCCAAAATCTCTCTCATCCCTGCTGTAGTCTCTCCCTCTCTGCTAGTAGCTAGTCCATGCAATCTCGTCTCTACCAATGTCCTCACAACCCTAAGTCTCATATGTGTCTCACCTTTTTGATCTCTGAATCTATCTCTATCTCTGGCCACAACTGGCTCAGCTGAACGCATATCACGCATCTCTGACATCTGTCTGTAGAAATAATCCCTCTCCTCTCTCATCCTCTGATAACGGTGATGTGGAACTGGTGGCTCAGTGATCTGGAACAAAGGTCCGAAAACTGAAGCCTGAGATCGTGGTGCTGCGAGCATACGTCGAAGTGGAACGGGACAAGGTATAGGATCCCTCCTAACCACTATAAGTCCAGTCTGATGTCGCGTCGGTCGTGACGGTCCTGCTCTCATATCTGGCACAGGTCTCTCCTCTATCGGGTCCTCTGACGGATCTGAGTCTGAACTAGAGCTGGGTGGCTGCAATTATAACCATATTCAATTAACATTTCTAATCGACCTTCTATGACCACTAGGTGAAATCCTAGCCCTCTATGTTATTCTGGACCCTAAATCTTAACTTGTTTCAGTTGCCATAACATGTTGCTCTGATACCAACCTGTGACGCCCTCCAAACCCGGGGTACAGATTTGGGGAGTCACTCGACCAACGAAACTCAACATACCTGAATATATCACATGCATAAAATAATAATAACATAAAATACCCCTTATCCAAGACCGCATCCAGATTATGGCATTGAATACAAGCTTCTACAATCTTTTATTAATACAAACCAATTTTATCAGAGTTATTACATCACAACTTAAGTTCAGATCTAGACATCTAGTCTAACAAAACAAAACAAACAACTACCCTGCCAAAGACAACCACTCGAGGAGCTCTCCTAGCTGTCGGTGAACTATCCGTCACGCTGTGCCGACTCATACTCTCATTTCACTGGAATAGGGTTAGAAAACAACAAGCAAGAGTGAGCCAAACGTGCTCAGCAAACATCATATATATATATATCCAATGCAGTCTCATAATGAAAAGAAATCACAAGAATTTGAATCAATGCACAATGCATGATTTTATCAACCTCTTCTGAAGAAAACATATTAGAATTGGAATTTTTATTCATCTCATTCAAATCAAAGGTTGAGCTGCTGGCCAGCCACGCATCAACCCCGAACCTGCTTATAGCAAAGCCCTCCCCTGGATCCTTGGCCATCCTGGCCTTAATTATCATCGACCAAAAATTTGGCCCGACCATTACTGGTCTATTTTTCAAAACATTTCCAATTCTATCACAGCACATAAGCAATACATGCTTCAATAATAATCAAAACAAGAATAATATAGTATGACAATATCAAGAGCTTCATCTGACAATCAATCACAACGAGGGTGAAATAATATGATAATAGCAAAAGAGCTTCATCTGACAATCAATCACAACGAGGGTGAAATAATATGATAATAGCAAAAGAGCTTCATCTGATCCAGATCAAATAAGGTCCGTGAAACAAGTTCAGGATGGTTTCAAAGAAACAACACATCCGTTTCAAGAAATAACAAGGTTATAATATACACAAGTGAATCGAAGGTGAGGATTCTCAATATTCGACAAGATTATGAATAATCAAAGGAATCAGGAATTTTCCTGGAAACAATGTTATCGGTTCAGATACAGGATAAGAATTGAATCATTGTTGTTGGTTTGATAACAACATACATATAATAACTCAGAGTAAGATTACGTACCCAAGGATTTGTGAAAGAAATAGACACTTGCCTGGTTCGACGCAGTCAAATTCTACCGTTCCTACTCTACCTTCTCCTTTCCCTTGCCTTGGGAACTCGATTCTATAATACATAACTAATATTAGTACATCTCATTATTTATTCTATCCTCGATATATCACTCATAATCATTTTTAAGTCTAAACAGCCCATTGGGCCAATTTCGAGATTTATCGAACGCCCGACCTATTTTCCGATAGACAACTCAGACACAAATCTTTATATAAAACATTTACGGACACTAAACACATTATTCCACTTTATATAAACCATATAGTGCTTATAAATATTTTTAAAACATCACACGAAGCTTATTTGAATTTAAATAAGTCGCAAAAAAAAATTTAAATCAAAAAATTGGATTTTTAAACCCAATATAAGTATTTAAATGCAAATAAATCTATTAAGAAAATTAATTGACACTCTTTAAATGCTCAAACCATTTTTAAATAATAAAACAGGTTTGAAAATAATTAAACTGAATTTTTAATTAATTAAATCTAATTAATAATTAATTTTTAAGAATTAACTGATTAAAAGAATTAACCAATTAATTAAATAAATCAATTATTAATTAAAAATAATTAAAATAATTAAGTTTAATCAATTTTCGAATTTAAAATAATAATTATAATTTTCCAGAATTTTTCTGAATTAAAAATATATTTTTAAACTTAAAATATGATTTTTATAATTATTAAAACTATTTTCGAATTATTTTTAAAAATTAAATCCCAAAACAGTTTTCTGAAATTGAATTAGGGTTTTGAAGATTGAAACCGGGTCAGAAAACGGGTCGCCAAGAACAGAAACGGGTCGCCATGAACAACCGGAAATTTTCCAGAATCCGGCGACTTTTCCAAAATCCGGCAAGTCAAAAACACGACCAAATTTAGGGCTTTTGATAACAAAACATTCCAAATAATCATACCAATACATTCCGATCAAAAACGAACCAAAAACATCACCGGAACTCCAAAACCGACTATTTTCCGGTGACCTTAAACAAATTTTCCGATCTACAAATTTTGTACATGAAACTCTAAGTTCTTTATGTTAAAATGAAGCTAAGAACACACACAATCAAAGCCCTCTATCAGAATTCATGTCAGATCAACAACAAGAACGGACTATTCAAAAGAAGAATTCGGGTCAAAACACGAAAATCAAACCCGTAAAAATTGAACATAAACATGAAATTAAAACATGGATTCCTGCTAATTAGAACCCTAGGAACATGTTAGAAGCAACCAATTGAACGGAGAATCAATATAATGAAAATCCCCAATTCGGGTATGAACCCTAATTTAATTCGAAAATTGAAAATTCATATAAACTCGAAAAATTACCAGATGATGATGAGGTTGGAAGATTCTGAAACTAGAGCTCAAGATCTTTGATTTGAGTATTTGAACTTCACTTTCTGATTTCAATAACACCTCCAAAAGTTGTTTGATTATTCAAGAACACGAAGAACACGGTTCAGGGATTTTTACTTTTTCGAGATTATGAAATGCAGATTTTGCGAGGTTTAAGGTACGATTCGTCTTTTTATATTTTTGGAAAAATAATACCCCAAACAACATTTTTGGATCGATATAGATCCACTGGATCGTTTAAAAACCCTAATTAGGTTAAAAACACGTTTTACGAGAAGATAATCATCTACAAAAACTGATAATTATCCAAATCAATACATATCATTATATAACTAATGCTCAAGAATACTGGGGCTATAACAGATGAAATATTGATATAAACGGTATATCCGTCACCCTGGACAATTAGGGTTTAGAACAATTTTCCCTTTTTGAACAAAACGAATTATACTGGCAAGATCAAATAGATAGGGATGAAATGATACAAATAATTCTTTCGACAACGATTCGAATACGAAAGACGAAGGGATAATAATGATGTACAAAATTTCAACGGGGCCCTTGAATTTTTAAAACGGGGCTCCAATTTGAAGATATTTTCAAATGACAAGATTTTTGAAAGGGGCTTCCGACACACCATTTAACGCATAATTACCTAATAATCGTAACTTATTAATACTCCAAATATTCCACAAGAAATATTCTACACCAAATATATCATTTATATTATTAATAAAATTCACGGATATTACAACTGCTCTATACTTAGAGCCTTTAAAACCTCGGTTTATATCTAGTATCTACCTAGCATATAAACCTTATATCTTACGGAAGCTTTTAATAAAAGCGTAAACAGTTTAAAAAGTTCTCACAACATGAAAGCAGAATATATATATATATATATCAATCACATAATTCACAACAGCATCATTTATATGATGTAGGGTTTGAAAACTTGCATCTATCATATGCATATATTCCCTCTCATTATTTTTAATACCATCACATCTATATACGATGTGAGGTTTGAAAGCATGCATAATATCATATCATATGCATATTATCATTTCCGTAGTTTAAAATCCAACCACATCCACATACGATGTACGGTTTAAAAGCATGCATAATATCATATGCATATATTACATTTAAAAGCATGCATCTATCATATGCATCATCA
The DNA here is from genome assembly GCA_030848705.1 of Heracleum sosnowskyi. NCBI lineage: Eukaryota > Viridiplantae > Streptophyta > Magnoliopsida > Apiales > Apiaceae > Heracleum > Heracleum sosnowskyi. The sequence continues at coordinate 80,910,207 of CM061236.1, read as the reverse complement.
GAATATGGTACTTTAAAATACAGCATGGAATGAGAAAACTTGCCTCGGATCCTTGGTTGTTAGGGGTTCGAGAACTTGCCGGGAAATCTATAAACAAAGAAATACCTGATCAGTCCCCTGGCTTAATCATTTAAAGTGCATTTAACTTAAGCACTAACGTTCTATTAACGAACATCAATTGTCTCGATCTTGGTCATCTATAACCTCATAACATTCCGTAAACTTCTACGTCAAAAGTTTGGGTGGGTATCTATCCTCAAAACCCAAGTACTTATCCATTACTAACTTCCTGTTTTTAACCATCCCCTTAAGGGTATTTCACTCGCGCAACATTTGTTCACGTATTTTTATAAATTCACCAACTTATCTTTTTAACACGAAACCTTCTAGGTTCCTTTCCTAACAATCCATGGTAGTATCCATTTTAATATCTCGACCCAATTACATTTTTAAAGGTCTTGATCACAATCTCAAAGTTCATATAATGAACTACTTAGTTATCCGAAACCGCCTTCACGAAAACGGATGTTTCTCCTAAACCGTAAATCGAAACGATACGATTCTTTCGCTAAAACAAACTAGGGAACAGAGGGTACATGATCATGGTCAGAAACCTCATTGGTATGTTTAGAAGGTAACCGTGGTCTCTGTCAAATCTTTCTAAGGAAAATCCGACATGGTAACGACGCTTAAACGTGATTCCCGTGTTTAAAACACTCAAATTCATTCATCAACACAACCAAACCATCAATACTTCTCATTCATCATCTAAACTAACCCATGATCTTTAACCAACAAGTCAAAACCAACATCTACAAGATCATCCATTAAAACAACCACTTAATCATTCATCACAACCAAGATTCATCATCTTATTCATACTAACATATACTATCATCAAACTAACCATAATAATCAAATTATAACTAAAGGTTGGAGATGTTTATACCTTCCTTGGTGCTTGGTAAAGGCTATCAAGAGCTTATATAACCTTGCTTGATCCTTAAACAACCTTAACAAGCCTTAAACTTCAAGAACAAATCAAGAAATCATAAGTTACTATTCCAAAACACTATTCATGCTCATCTTTGATTCAACTTTTGAACATGAAATCATCCATGGATGAAGCTAGGATCAAAGATCTACCTTAGTTTATAAATATGGAAGCTTTAGAATCCATAACCATGATTTTAGGAGGTGTGTAGCTTGTAGAAAATTTCTTAAGGAATTGAAGAACAAAAAAGGCCGAATGTTTTGTTCTTTCTTGGCCATTTGTTTTTTTTTTATTTTCTCTTTTCTTTTCTTTTGTCAAATAATGCTAAATGGATGCATATGATTTGTGTGGTTTTGGTTGAGTTTAGTCATCAATTGCCACATGTCAAGCCATGTGTGGTTTTGGGCAAAAATGGTGACAAGGTGGTGATTCATCACCTTGTCACCCCCTATGTCATGCTTACACCATCTTTTGTGTCATGCTTATGTCATTTCTTGTATCATCAATCCTCTTATATGATGCACTCGATGATCTTATATGATACTCCCCCTTCGGTTAGGGTTTAATCCATAATTCGTTACGCTTCTGTTACCCGCTAGGTTCAAGTGATTTTTAAAAACGTTTCTCTGTACCAATGTTAGGAGATACTTCCTTGATCTTTCCATTACCTTGGCTTAACGTAAGATCATAGATTTCTCACCTTGATTTAAGATATGATCACGGATTTCTCATTCTACATACTTCCACAAAACGATCAAATCAATAAATCCTTGATTGTCCGATGAATGGTGATTTAAAACTCGAATGGGAATCTTCTGATTCTGATTGCTTTTGCATTCACTTATTCTCCTTATGCATCAATAATATAACTTCGAAACATTCATCCCATGTCTTCTATACAGTGTGGTCTGAAAATATTTTTCATCAGCAAATTCACTATTCATCAAAAAAATTTAGCTGAGTCCAAAATTTGGGGTTATTATAGTCTCCCCTCCTTCAAAGGATTCCGTCCCGGAATCTAAGAAAATAGCCGAGGTTACTCTTCCAGTATAGAAATTTCCAGTTCCCAGGTTGACTCCTTAACCCTATGGTTTTTATTACAACACTTACTCATTCCGGTCTGTGATATCTACCAGACACTTTATACAAGCCAATTCTGGTTGTATTCGTATACACCCATTTTCTATCAATATCCGATTATTCTTGCAATCGGCGGTACAACGCTTACCGTAACTTCGGTTCTCTGAAATGTTTCTTTCGGTCGGTCCCTCGGTTTGCGGATCCTACGTAGTGCTCGTATTCAACTCGTTGCCAAACACGTTTGGAAAACTCTTCCCGAATCGGGAGTTCAATCATTGGTTCTTATCTGACACGATGGTGACTGGAACTCCACGTCACCCATCTATTTCTTTCGTAACTCTTCGATTAATGATCTCTCGTTGAAAACAAAATATGAGTAGACTCATTCGATTCATCAATTATAACTCAATTGATGTCATAGTCTGACTAGATTCTTGTTGATCCTATCACAACATCCATTACAGTAAATTACATTCCTAATCAGGAACCTCTACTAATTGTGATAGTCAACTAGGTCTTTGTTCTGCCTTCATTTTCTGACATATCCAATATTTACTTAAAAATCGATAAATCCTTTTTTATCTATCCGACCACCTATAACATTTCCTTTCTCTCTTTACCTTTTTGTACTCTCGGTGTAGCTGTCTCTCTAGGACAGATCTTCATTCCTTGATTTATTCTGGCTCAATCAGGACCTTTAAATAATCCTTGTTGTACTCTTAACTTCAACTTCATCCTTTCAGTTCCTCTTATTAGTCATTCTGAAAATTTAGCATCTTTTATCTCTTGAACATTAGGAACCCAAACTTAGTAAAAAAAATACCTCATGATTCCTTTATCATCTTTCTCAGTCTTTAATTCTTTCTTCAACATTGACTTTATACCTTCACTCGTCATTCGCTCTTGACACAACTTGATTACCTGCAGCAATTTCGGTTGCATTGTAATCTCAACTAGTCTCTCAATACCATTTCCGGTTATCTTACCCTCAATTTCCATTTTCTCAAATTCTTGGATTAACTTATCCGACGATGTTATCATCTTAGGTTTCTTTTCCTACTAAGGGCATTGGCCACCACATTGGCCTTCCCTGGGTGGTAAAGAATCCCACCATCATAATCCTTGATTAGCTTTAGCTATCTTTTCTATTATCACGGTACGTTCTTCCTGGGAAAACATATCTAATGCTCTTATGATTGTGTAAATCTCACACTCCTTTCCATACAAGTAGTGCCTCCAAAACTTTAAAGCGAAAACTATCGCTGCCAATTCTAAGTCATGTGTAGGGTATCTAAATTCATTTTCCTTTAATCGTCTGAATGTATACGTAATTACCTTTTCGTGCTGCATAAGCACACACCCTTATCCTTTATGCGATGCGTCGCTATAGATCACAAAATCTCCCTTCCCGTCTGGCAGTACCAGCACAGGGCGGTGACTAGTCTCTTCTTTAATTCTTGGAAACTTTTCTCACATTTCTCGGTCCATTCAACTTTTTAGTCTTTTGAGTAAGTCGGGTCAGTGGGGTTGCTATTTTAGAAAAATCTTGTACACATCTTCGGTAATATCCAGCTAAATCCACAAAATTACTCACCTCGGTTGGTGTGGTTGGTCTTTCCCAGTTCGAAACAGCTTTTATATTAGCGGGGTCAACCAGCACCTCTTCACTGTTGACCATATGTCCTAAAAATTGTACTTCCCTTAGCCAAAACTCGCACTTTGAGAACTTGGCATATAACTTTTCTCTCCTCAGTGCTTCTAACACTATCCCCAAACGTTCTGCATGTTCTCCCTCGGTCTTTGAGGTAAACCAAAATATTGTCGATGTCACTATGACACACTTATCCAGATACTCATTGAAAACTCGATTCATCAAGTCCATGCAAGTTGCAGGGGCATTCGTTAGCCCAACGACATCACTAAAACTCGTAGTGTCCATACTTGGTGCGAATCGTAGTCTTGGGTACGTCCTCAGGTTTAATATTCAACTGGTGGTATCCCGTTCTCAAATCAATCTTCGAGAATTTAACTGCACCATGCAGCCGATCGAACAAATCACCGATCCTTGGCAGGGGTATTCAAACTTAACAGTTAGCCTATTCAGCTTTCGATAGTTTATGTACAGCCTCATGCTACCGTCCTTTTTCTTCACCAATAACACGGGTGCATCCCACGGTGACGCACTTGGTCTTATCATTCCTTCCCCTAACAGTTTCTACAATTGAGCGACTAATTTCTTCATCTCGACTGGAGCTAGTCGGTACGGGGCCTTCGAAACTGGCGCCGTTCTTGGAGCTAATTCTATAGCAAACTTTATTTCTCTATCGGGTGGTAACCCCGGAAGATCTTCTTGGAAATACATCTTCGAATTCGTTGACAACAGGGATATTTTGTACACTAGGTACTTCCCGTTTCGTATCTATCACCGAGGCTAAACAAGTTTCACATCCTTGGAGGTCAAACGTTCCCTCGTCCGATAATCTGAATTCTTACTTTCTTTCTTTCTCAATCTATTCGCGTTTCATACTCTACTTTCTTTATGTCCATTTCTTTCTCGTCCACTTTGCTTCCATTTCTATCACAGTCGTTTCATTAACCAAGTAACATAATCAGTCGTTTCGAACACTCCGTTATTCTGAATTCGCATCATGCGAAACAAACCTTGGCAATTTCCGTAAACCTCGATTCATAACTTATCAGACTCATTTGTTTTAGCTCTCATCTTCAACACTCTACTTTTCCAGATACTAAGGAAAATACTTGCATATTACCAAGAATACTTCAAACAACAGAATATTCGATCAAATCCTTCAAGAATTCTCGTCGAATGGATGACCCTATTAGGTCTCAATCAATTATCATTTGGAAATTTCATTATCACAATTCACTACATATAAAATGCATTGTGAACTCAATTAAGTAAATTCGACCGGAAGTGGAACTTAGTGAAACAATAACTAGTTCCTTTCAATAATCATTAACAACTAGCTGGACAAAATTTTCTAGTTTGATTGGTTTGGGACGCAGCATCTAGCTAGGATGATTAGCTAGATTTTCATCATATCATTAAAATTTCAACTAGTTAGAACAATTAACTAGTCACTCATCATGGCACATATAATTATCCAGTTTCAATCTACTAGTACAAAATCTCGACATCGTAGACGAAGAAAGAAGAAAACAAAATTTTGACTACTCGGATAATGAATTGAAAAGAAGAATAATAAGTTTGGGACGAACAAGTTAATTATAACCCTTGAATAGAATATAGGGTCTCGATAGAAAGTTCTTGGTATCGGAACAATCGATAACCTCCCACCAAACATTTCTCATCAGTGAAACGGTCCACCCAAAGGTGTCTCCGTACATAAATTTTGTCAAATTCTCCGATAGAATTGAATTCGGAATATCAATATCAAATTGGTATCCTTTCTACGATTTCAACGTCTGATGTGCAAATCTCTTCTTAATAGAAGAAAAGAATTCATGAGTAGTCTCTGAAATATATATCATCTAGGTTTAAACAAATAGCTAGATATTTATGAACTCGACTAAGGAGTCCAAATATGAAGAAATAAATGAATATTTAACAATTGTTGGTTGCATCCCAAGTTGAAGTAGGAAACTAGAAGGGGTACCTGACATGAATTATTCAAGGTAACACGGGCATGAACAATTTTAGATTGAGTAGTGTACCAGAAAGTAGATACCAAAAGTCAATGGTCATCATAAGTTCTATCATTACCCGTACGAGGATGATCTTATCTTTCTGCCTTTATGGCTTAGGGTACTAACCAATGGTACCTCAAAATCGTACAAGTCCTTAAATAGGTCAGGAGTTCGAAACATATTCGCCATTCCCCGATTATCGTCCAGGGATTGGGCCTCTTACGGCCGCATCAACACATCCTCAAAAGATGAAGGTCGATTAACGTATATGTAATTTTTTAACACTAGTCGTATTGAATGAATCCAACCTCAGGCCACCATAGGTCTCGTTCCTCGTAGGTCCTGAGATTGGCGCATTGCTCGTTGCAACCATATGTGTCTTTATCAGAATCACGCTATCCATTCTTCATACCTTTGATTTCCGAGTTGAGCCATCATGGCCTATCGTACGAAATATACTCGCGATGCGATTTAGCACGTTCGTCTCACGATAACGTTCTGGTAATATATGTACGCAAAAGTCTTCCTCTTAGGTAACAAAATACCCATCGACGGAAAAGACACCAACTCTGGTGGAATCGTTGTTCTCAAGGCTTGGACCTCATACACAAGATAATGCCTTAACTAGTCCACGCAATTTAGTAATTCGGGTCACGTAAAGGACTGTAAACATCTTAATCTTCACATGTGCTACCTTCTCACGGGCAACTACGATGAACTACTAACACTTAGGTTCTTACTAAGTCAAGTTATCCATTGGTATTGGCCATTCCGACCTTACCCCAACTGCAACCAAGACTCTGCTCCACGTCTTATCTTAATATCTTTGACAATCTGTGTACAATTCTAAACGTCCTCCTCATCCTTATGATGGTCTTCAACGGTCCTATCGGTCCTCCGATAAGTCCTCAACTAAACTCTTTAATCTTAACATCCTCAATGGCACAACTTTCGGTAGTCCATTTAACTAGCTCTATATGAGTCCTCTCGTCATTCTCTTACTTCGATATAACTCTTAACACTCTCATATCCAAGTTTATAACTTAACGCTCTGATACCATTTCTGTAACACCGCCAGATCCGGGGTCAGGAATCTGGGTTGTCACGCTCCATCAATTATACAATAACTGCATTACTTACAACATTCTCATAATACAACTCCAAAGACCCCAATCACTTACGCACACACACAAGCTGCAACTATTCTGCTCACACCGCCAGTATCTATCCTGCTGAACTAACTCAAGGGTGGTCTCTCCATTCCCTTGCTTTCGTAACACGAGGTGAATCGGCAATGTTTTCTTCATTGTGAAAGATATAATAAAGCAAGAATGAGCTAATAGTGCTCAGCAAGAAATCTATCCCAGTTTAAATCTTTAAACATTTTAGGAAGATAATCCATATGGGATCAAAGTTTTTAACACTACTAGGGTCTAACCCAAAAATAGTATACCGTTCAAAATACCGTATGACTTATAATCATACTCATATACTCTTCGTAATCATTTAGAAACCCTTGGTATCAGTACGATAAACCAAGACTCAAAACATATCTTTTTAAAATAGATATCAAATATTGGAATCAAGGCTTAAAGCCTATTCATTGATTCAAAACACTATACAGTTCAATATACTGTATATCTTAAATACCTTTTCAACATATATACTCACATATCTATTTAGATATCTCATACTGTTCAAAATACTGTAAAATATCAGTAATGAACACCTTTTCGACTTTGTTGTGTTGTGGTATATAAAAGAAACAATAACGAGCACTATAGCTCGACAATGAGATATAGCATCATAATCATATATGTAAGCTTATATCATAAAGGAAAACCTTTAAACTTCATTCGTATACAGAATGATATTTTATTATTCTTTTTCGTCAAAACATGCCATACAGTATCACTACTGTATGAGGAACATCATTACTTATCACTGCCACATTATCCGCAACTCAGCGCCTAGGCTTTCGTTACAATGTGCAGCACAACTCCAATTGGAGGGAAAGGGATATACTGGAACACCCGATACACGGTGATCAGCCGTTGTATCGTAACGTAACTTTTCTACTAGTAGAAGGACGACTTCCTATTCAGTTATCACCCTGGCCGCATACGGGCCACCGTGCTAAGAGATCACTACCTCGGCGCCTGTTTCATCACCGGGTAAGCCTTGATAATTTTGGCACTACCCCGTCACCTGTTTCATTGCCGTGTAAGCCCTTCCAGTTCCCATGATGAAAAATATCAATGAAACGTAAATCAGAATTTAATCCTATTTCCCCTAAGTACAAATACTTGTCAAAAACTTTGTAACCGTTCAGAATTCCTTACTCCAGAGTTTTTGAAGGGAGTAAGTCACAGTGTGGGTTGACATCAGTCAACGAAATTACAGATGATTACCACGTATTTTGAAATCATGACCAGGGAGTTTATTGAAATTTTCAGAGTTTAGCAAGTTTGAAATTCTTTACTTGAATAGGGGAGTCATCCCCAACTATAGGTATTCTAGAGGTACAGTGGAAGTAAAACTCTGTCCTCGACTTCTTGAACTAGATTCCCAATTTCCGATGAGTTAGAAAACACTATCCGCATTTAATTATCTTTAAATATCTTAAGATAATAGTTGGAATCTCTGTTTTAAATATCTTTTTTGAAGAGTAGAAATTTATATTTTTGTGTAAATAGTAGAACCCTAAATCATATAATAAGGTTCTATGATTTTTAAATCATATTTGGAATATTTAATAAATACCCAAATAATAAATATTGAATTATTATTCAATAATATCCACTTAAATGAATATTCAAAATAATATTCACTTAGTAAATAAAAATTCAAAATAATATTGTTAATAATACTATTTAATATCACACATTAAATATCCAATAATATATATATATTGGAATATTTAATCATCATATATAAAACATAGCTGTCCCTGGACCCTCCAGTATCTGACAGTATTGTTAAAATAAAGTAGTAATTTAACTCCCGGTCTATTGTTTTAAAATCATCGTACGACTGCTCTATACTTAGAGCCTTTAAAACCTCGGTTTATATCTAGTATCTACCTAGCATATAAACCTTATATCTTACGGAAGCTTTTACTAAAAGCGTAAACAGTTTAAAAAGTTCTCACAACATGAAAGCAGAATAGATATATATATATATATATATATATATATATATATATATATATATATATATATATATATATATATATATCAATCACATAATTCACAACAGCATCATTTATATGATGTAGGGTTTGAAAACTTGCATCTATCATATGCATATATTCCCTCTCATTATTTTTAATACCATCACATCTATATACGATGTGAGGTTTGAAAGCATGCATAATATCATATCATATGCATATTATCATTTCCGTAGTTTAAAATCCAACCACATCCATATACGATGTACGGTTTAAAAGCATGCATAATATCATATGCATATATTACATTTAAAAGCATGCATCTATCATATGCATCATCAGAATATGGTACTTTAAAATACAGCATGGAATGAGAAAACTTGCCTCGGGTCCTTGGTTGTTAGGGGTTCGAGAAATTGCCGGGAAATCTATAAACAAAGAAATACCCGATCAGTCCCCTGGCTTAATCATTTAAAGTGCATTTAACTTAAGCACTAACGTTCTATTAACGAACATCAATTGTCTCGCTCTTGGTCATCTATAACCTCATAACATTCCGTAAACTTCTACGTCAAAAGTTTGGGTGGGTATCTATCCTCAAAACCCAAGTACTTATCCATTACTAACTTCCTGTTTTTAACCATCCCTTTAAGGGTATTTCACTCGCGCAACCTTTGTTCATGTATTTTTATAAATTCACCAACTTATCTTTTTAACACGAAACCTTCTAGGTTCATTTCCTAACAATACATGATAGTATCCATTTTAATATCTCGACCCAATTCCATTTTTAAAGGGCTTGATCACAATCTCAAAGTTCATATAATGAACTACTTAGTTATCTGAAACCGCCTTCACTAAAACGGATGTTTCTCCTAAACCGTAAATCGAAACGATACGATTCTTTCGCTAAAACAAACTAGGGAACAGAGGCTACATGATCATGGTCATAAACCTCATTGATATGTTTAGAAGGTAACCGTGGTCTCTGTCAAATCTTTCTAAGGAAAATCCGACATGGTAACGACGCTTAAACGTGATTCCCGTGTTTAAAACACTCAAATTCATTCATCAACACAACCAAACCATCAATACTTCTCATTCATCATCTACAATAACCCATGATCTTTAACCAACAAGTCAAAACCAACATCTACAAGATCATCCATTAAAACAACCACTTAATCATTCATCACAACCAAGATTCATCATCTTATTCATACTAACATATACTATCATCAAACTAACCATAATAATCAAATTATAACTAAAGGTTGGAGATGTTTATACCTTCCTTGGTGCTTGGTAAAGGCTATCAAGAGCTTATATAACCTTTCTTGATCCTTAAACAACCCTAACAAGCTTTAAACTTCAAGAACAAATCAAGAAATCATAAGTTGCTATTCTAAAACACTATTCATGCTCATCTTTGATTCAACTTTTGAACATGAAATCATCCATGGATGAAGCTAGGATCAAAGATCTACCTTAGTTTAGAAATATGGAAGCTTTAGAATCCATAACCATGATTTTAGGAGGTGTGTAGCTTGTAGAAAATTTCTTAAGGAATTGAAGAACAAAAAGGGCCGAATGTTTTGTTATTTCTTGGCCATTTGCTTTTTTTTTTTCTCTCTTTTCTTTTGTCAAATAATGCTAAATGGATTCATCTAATTTGTGTGGTTTTGGTTGAGTTTAGTCATCAATTTCCACATGTCAAGCTGTTAGATCAGGATTCAATGATCGTCAGGATCCAGACTCAAACTGATCAGGATTGCTGACGTCATCAGTATTGCATGGTCATCAGTATTTGATCAAGCGTCAGTATTAGAGTTATATCAGGACTGGGATCAGGATTGATCATCAGGACTGGAAGCTGATCAGGATTCCTCCTTCGAGTTATATTTGGAGTTTAGTTAAACATGGAAGTTTATTTTGTCGGTTCCTGGTTTGTAGTAATGTAGCTATCGATTAAGGATAGGTTGCAATCTTTGTAATTGATTAGGACTTATCATTGATAGAGAAGCTGTGTAGTATATAAACACAGTTTAGGTTTTGGTTTGATAACAATTTTGATCACGATTAGATCAATCGCATACACGAGTATCTTTGTAATCGAGCAGCTCTCAAAAACACAGAATTTTTTGAGATAGTTTGTAACAGTTTTATATCAGAGTTAATAAAGCTGTTATCTTTCTTTCATATTTGTGATATATATATTATTTAGTCGAGAATCTTATACAATTGTATTCAACCCCCCTTCTACAATTGTTTATTACTGGGCAACAATTGGTATCAGAGCAAACTGATTTAAATTTTAATCAGATACGATCTAAGATGTCGACAACCAAGTATGAAAGAATAAAAATTCCCATCCTGAAGAAATCAGAATATCCCACATGGAGGGTAAAGATGTTGATGTACCTGGAGGCTATGGATCCTGACTATCTTGACAGGATTCGTGATGGACAATATATTCCTACGAGGCTAATTGTGACGCCCTCCCAATCTGGGGTCATGATTGGGGGAGTCACTACAACCTCTATACTTACAAACCTGTGAATAAATAATATAAACATGCAGACGCGACCCCAACTCTAACCTGGATCTTTAACAGGTAATGGTATGAAACAAGCATCAACTATCTACTTCATTTTATTACATAATAAAAGTCTCAAAAGTTATTACAACCGTGTCTTAAAAGTTCTACATTCCCTTATACAAAACACCTTCTACAAGTCTTCATCACCTGTCTGAGCTGGCATCTCAAAAATAACCCTATAGGAAGACTTCCTAGCTGACTGAAAAGTGTGCACCATCTTCTCTTTTAACTGTGGGTTAGAACAGGGGAAAGAATGAGCCAAATGCTCAGCAAGTAATAATATATCCAAATAGTTAACCACTGTGAAACAGTTTCCAATATCAATATGTATGTCATGGGTATAGCAGAATCCATATCATGGGATTATCAGAACAATGACATGAATATACAATTTCAAAGGGTAAACCAATTTCATTATCAAGATATCTGTTTTCAAGAAAACCAATAAATAATTTGGAGATTTTTCACAACGCACCGGACAATACGGGTGATCAGCCACGTAAAGTCCCCATACCGGACACACAGTCCCTCTGGTCATTGTATTGGGTCCCAATAGGCACACATTGGCCTTTAGACTAGTCCATCTCTAGTCTATTTATCATAATTAAAAGTGCTGGACCGGCGTCACTCGGCCTCTTACGCCTCCAAACTTATAAATTCGTGGAAATCATAATTCGGATTTCAAATGATTATAAATTTTGAAACTTCCTTTCTTTTAAAACCTTTCTTATGAAAGAAATCCTTTGTAAATCATTGGATGTGTGTTTGTATAGTACTCAAGTGAAGGTTCATGTATTCTCAATTTCAAGTAAGTATGGGATTCATAGGTACAAGTTCAAATCTAATGCAATAGAATCTCAGGTTAAAATGTAAGTATAATCAAAGGATAAGGATAAGGTCTGAGAAAAGAGTTTAAGCAAGATATGGTTCACAAGACATTGTGTTGTGTCTATAATGTTTGTATATAAAAGAGTCTTTTGGGAATTGGATAAGTTCAATATGATCAATCCGAATCTCTATTAATGGGAAAACAAGAAGAGAAATGTCATCCGGTACATTTTGGAAATGTAATTAGAATGAGGGTTCAGATATATTCACTTTCAGGTATAAAAGGAATGCATAAGAAGGTGGTCAACTTCAGATTATGGAACCATAGGTTATTGAGCTTTAATACATTGATATAATCAGGGTATAAAGGTTCAAGGAAAGAAAACTAAACAAAGTAGGGTGTACAGAACAACATGGTATATGAACAGAGATAAGGGTTACCAATGAACAATATGTGTTTTCAGAATTAAAAGTATATCAAAGCAAGATAGCAATTTATATATGTCAAAATGAAAGAATGGAATCGAAATACGAAAGCAAGTTAGTATTACTTGCCTTAATAGCTAAAAAGAGTAATCAGATTCACTGGTTCTCCACCTTTGTCTTGCCTTTATTTATAGGCTCTACTTCTTTGGATTCTTAAGTAGCTTTTAGAACAAACTGTACTCACTGAATTTCTGCCTTCGCCTTGCCTTTATTCCTATGTTCCACGTCTCGCAACTCTACAAAAGAGTATATACTATTTCAGAATGATCCTCTCAAAATTCTAATCCTTATTCTAAACTACCCCACGTTCCCTAAACGCGTAAACACATAATATTTATATCACTTATAATCTCTTATCCATATGATAAGCACAAGACTCACATAAGCGCACATTGTCATTCAAGTTCACATAATATACTCCTTTAATACATATGTATATAATCTAACTTTCAAATCATACCACACTTGGTTATCCCTTTAAATCAACTTGGCCAATGCTAACCATATCCTTAACACCTTTACAAACAATGTTTTCATCTCAAAAAACTGAAAAATCTGCTGCGCATACTTTACTAAAACATTTTTCATAAATCCAAAAGTAATCAAACAAATACCATATTTGACAGGCTATTTACTGAACACTAATCCAACTTAGCATAAAAGTTTCAACTTCAGAACAGTTTATTTAGACTAAAAACAAACAGGTTAAAGTATGAACTGAAGCACAGAAAAATCCCTGCTGCGCAACTTTTAGTAAAACAAGCATAACTTTTTATTGGTTAACTCTATCGATACAAGGTTTGCGCGTGCACAAACTAGACTCTAATTAGAACAGTGACATCCTAGACTCTCTGTCTAAAACAGGCAGAAACCATTCGCAAATAATCAAAACAGAACAGGCAGTTTCTGGAAATCTCAACATGATGTTTATCTATACAAAACCAACCACAAACATAATCTCTACTAAAACCAATCATCCAATATCAAAACTAAAACTCCTCCTTAGCTGAAAAGGTTTTACAAATTGAACTCATGTCCTCAAGAAATTACTAAATATCTATACATGCAATTACCAAATACCACAATTAACTAATCAACAATCCATATACTTTGAATTTCACAAAAATCCCCAATTCAAAACCTTCAACATATAAAATCCAATATCAAACATATATAATCCGAACTATCTAAACTTAACACAATTAATTTAACATGCAATCACCATAAACTTGAGATTAACAATCAATCATCAACACCAACAAGTTTCAAACTAATTTTACAAAAGGGGAAAACCGAAAATACACACATGCATTTCGATTTTTCAACATGCAACCCATAACTCAACTAAATACTATTATTAATACAAGAATCGGACTCAAAAGCATCATCATCGTCCCCGTCGGCTCGCCGGAGCTCATTACCGACGGCGGCATGGTTCGGAGGTGCCCGGAATTCGGGTTTTCTTCAACAAACCTCACCAATTAGCAATTTAAAACAAGCAAATAATCACGGAATCATCACAAAGCAATATTTCGGTAATAAATTAAGATCAAATCACCAAAATCTCTTGCATGCAAAACTGATACACGCGGCCATACACACACACAACCACGATTGTATATGTATGTATATATATATATAACAATCAATTGTGTGGAGAGAAAAGAAGAGAAGGATGAAGATTTTTACAGAAAATGAGAATAGCCGAGAGAAAGAGCAGAGAAGAGAGAATGGAGGTGCGACAATAAGAAAAGGGGAAGAATGCTGGGCTTGAGGGTTTTATAAGCCCCAAGGGCAAAACAGTAACTTCACAATTAAAAATCTGATTTTTAATAAAAGAAAACCAATATAATGCCTTTCTAAAATCCGAAATAAAATGAAAATAATATCTAAAAATCAAAATTTTATTTTTAAAACAGAGAATACAAATTTACAAGCTCACACATATTTTTAAAATATTTTTATGATCAAAATTGAATTAAATATGAATTTTCAAAGTTTAAATCACATAAATTACATTTAACTCATAAAATCAGTTTCAAATCCTTAAGGCCAAAAATAAATTCCTCCACTAATTTTATAAAATAATAGAATATAAAAGAAAGGTTGTGAAAAAGATTTCACAATAAAAAGAATCTCCGATGATTTTATAAAATTCCCGGAAGGTCAAAAAGAACTAATTTTTAATAAGAAATTCATATAAAATGCAATTAAAAGCATACACATATATTTTAATCCATACCATTCACCAAGTAAACATATAATCATCACATTTTCAAATATCCACCTTTCACACAATATTCACATATCATAGATCTCAAATATTATTAAATATTAATATTGTACAAGTGTTTTTCTGAGTCGTTATAACCTTCCCCCTTAAAAAGATTCTGTCCCCAGAATCTAACCTTATGAAAATAGATGCGGATACTTTTCAAGCATCTCGCTCTCAAGTTCCCAAGTCGATTCTTCAACTTTGGGAGTCCTCCACAAAACCTTAACTAACTTAACAGTCTTATTCCTTAGTTTCCTATCCATATGATCCTGAATTTCTACAGGTTGTTCTACATATGACAAATCGGGTTGAATCTCAATAGGCTCATATTCGATCATGTGATTTGTATCAGGATTAAATCTCTTAAGCATTGACACATGAAAAACGTTATGAATGTGCTTCATGTGTGGTGGTAACGCTAACTCATATGCAACTTTTCCAATACGTCTCAGTATCTCAAACGGTCCTACATATCTCGGGCTAAGTTTCCCTTTCTTGCCAAATCTCGTAACTCCTTTCCATGGTGACACTTTTATCAACACTTGATATCCTTCTTCGAAGCTTATATCCTTCCTGTCTTGGTCAGCGTACTTCCGTTGTCTGTCTTGTGCCGTAACTAGTCTTTTATGAATGATTTCAATCTTTTCCCTCGTTTGTTGTACTAGCTCGGGTCCCAAAACTTTTCGTTCTCCCATTTTTTTTCTAATACACAGGTGACCTATATTTCCTTCCATACAATGCTTCATACGGGGGCGTTCCAGTACTTGCGCGATAGCTGTTGCGGTAAAAGAATTCCACTAATGGTAAATGATCACCTCAATTGCTTTCAAAATCCATCGCACAAATTCTAAGTATATCTTCGATTATCTGGATAGTCTATTCACTATGACTATATATTTAAGGACGATAAACGGTACACATATTTAACTTGGTTTCTGAGTATGTCAAAAACTTTCTTCCAAATCTTGAATTAAATTGAGGGTCTGGGTAAGATTCGATTGATACTTGGACCTTATGCTTTACTACTATCTCTTACAGATAAAACGAATTTATCCAATGAATGTTTCTCGTTGATAGAAAAAGGAAATGTACCGACTTGGCATCATGAGATGTTCCTATTTCAACTCGGGAATTTCTACTGGTTGTAATTATCCGCTAGGTCTTTGATGTTCGGTTTTAAATCTCTGACAGGTAAAACACTTAATCACTCATCTAGTAATATCTCTTTCATATATGTCCACCAATATTTTCTTTTAAGCCTTGTTACATCTTCGTACTTCTGGGATGGATCGAATACTTCGAATTCATGAGCATCATTCAGTATCTCATTCTTTAACCATGTCACATTGGGTATCCAATTTCTAGAGAAAAACCTAAAAATTCCTTTATCATCCTTTTGACTCCTTCTACTTTCTCCTGTAAAGTTACTCATGCTATCGTTCATCACTTCTGCTTGACAGTTTTCTACTTTTCTCTAGCAGATCAAGTTGAAAAGTCATTGTATGTATGTTTATCATCTCCGTCGCTTGATCTGAAATACGAACCTCTATTCCTACTTTCTCAAATTCCTTGATCAGTCCTAACCATTTCCTCTACCTTATGTATACAGCTCCTTTTCGGTGAAAATATATTTCAAATGCTTATGATCCGAATAGATTTCATACTTTTCTTCATACAAGTAGGCCTCCAAATCAATGCGAAGACTATTGTGGCTAGTTCTCAGTCCTGTGTCGGGTGTTTCCACTCGTGGTTCTTCAGCTGTCTAGAAACATATACAATCATCTTATCATGTTAAATCAGTCTTGATTCTTAACACAAAGTTGTCTTCTCAATTTAGTTGTTGATATTGTCCTAAGGTACATGAGTCATCATTTTCCAGTAACAATGAATCTATTTTACCATTATGGCTCGACTAAAGAGTTCCGTTCCTCTAGCAATTTAAATACTTCCTTTTCCATTTATCTTAACTCTTGGATGCTTTCTAGTAAGCTTGGTTAATGGTGTGGCTATCTTGGTATAATCCTTGAAAAACCTTCGATAATCTCCATCCAATCTCATAAAACCTCTAACTTTTGCAGGTGTCTTAGGCCTTACTCAATTCATTAACGTTTCAACCTTAGCTGGATCCACTTGGATTCCTTCTCTACTAATTACCTGTCCTAGTAATTGTAATTCTTTCAACCAAAACTCGCACTTAGAAAACTTTGCGCACAATATCTCTTTTGTTAAAATTTCTAGGGTTATTCTCAAATGATCTGTATGCTCTTCTTCCCTCTTTGAATACCTTAAGATGTCATTTTATGAAAACATTCTCAAACTTATCCAAATATTTCTTAAAATTTCTATTCATCATGTTCATAAAAGTGGCAGTTGAATTCATCAAACCGAACTCCATCACTAAGAACTCATAGTGTCTATATACATCAGGTTCAAAACATCGTCTAAGGAATATCTTCGAGTTTTTTTTTTTAAATGACGGTAACCAAATCATAAATAAATTTTGAAAAGCACACTTTGTTCTTTAACTGGTCAGATCATCAATCCTTGACAATGGGTTTTTGTTCTTAACGGTCAACTTGGCGCACCCCACGGGAATACACTAGACCTTATAACTCCCTTTTTCCTAAGATCTTGCAATTGAATTGCTAACTCTTTCATTTCTATTGGTGTCATTCTATATGGTGCCTTTGAAATTTGTTCTACTCCGGGTGCTAAGTCTACAACAAACTCTATTTCCATTTTGGGAGGTAAACCTGAAAGATTGTCAAGTAATACAATTTGAAATTCGTTAGCTACTAGAATCTTCTCTATCCAAGGTGTTTCTTTCCTAACATTTACCTCGTATGACGATAAGCTTTACAACCTTGACACAATAATCTTTTACCTTTGATAGGTCGATACCTCTTCGTCTGCTTCCGGCCTCGGATAACAACTTTTACATTATCTAGGGCTCGAAATTTCCATTTTCTTCATATTCTGTTAACCAATCCATTCTTAGAGTTTACATCAGATTTCTATTATATCAATCGCACAGTGAGGACAAGCTAGATTAATCGATATATGCTCCTGAGTAGCTATTCATGTAGTCAAAACTTTACTTAACAGTTGCGTTTTACAGTCCGACTTATGAGCAAATTCTCTGAAAATAAAATACTTTGTGGCTTCGAATCCGTTAACACTTTGGCACTTATGTAGCTAATATGAAACGTATCTGCAACCACATCCTTGTTCTTTACTGTATCACTCATGGTTATATTGAGGATTCTTGTCCTTGGTTACTTAGTGTGTAATGGTCATGTTACCCTTAACATTGTTAGATATAATTGCTGATGATTGTTTATCAGTGTTTAAGTAACAGGTACTCACCAGAGTTTACTCTTTCAGAGTTTGTTAGATTTCTAGCAGAGTTTGACCTAAGTCTCCCTTGCTCTTGAACAGATTTTGACCTTCTCTCTGATTCTTTGCTTCCACCATCTGTTGTATCATCCCTCCGTCTCAGAGTATGAGCCCTTTTGCATTTGTCTTTAGGAACTCTCTCCCCCTTTTTGACATCATCAGGAACAAGTACAGATGTCAGCAATTGTAAAGATGCAGCAATAGAATCAATCTTTGCAGACATCACAGTCTGATTTTCTTCAATCTTACTTAATCTTGTCTTCATGGCATCTTGTTCTCTTGATAAGGAAATTTTCTCATGCTTCAAAGTTAGCTCCCTTGCAGTCACATCATTCCTCAACACAATAACTTCTTTCTGAGTTTCATCAAAACGATTGTGAAGAGATTTCACTTGAACAATTGTAGCTTGAAAATTTGCAAGAAGCTCAGGATTAACAATAGTAGAGGCAGACTTTTTCACAAGATCAGCTGCCCTTTGTGAAGTGAAGATACAGTCATGATTTGACCAATTTGCATAATACATGTCCTGAAAATGTGCTTCAGTGGCATGTTGATTTTCCTTGATAGACTGTGCAGTAGGATCCCTTAGAAAAGGTATTGAGTCAGGATCATCAGAGTTTGAAAGTCCAATATTTATCCCAGAGTTTTCATGATCAGAATTTACAGAAGTGTGATCATTGCTATTAGGAACAACTCTGTCTGCATCAACATCATCAACATTTTCTGCTATAGGCTCTGCAGCTTCTTCAACTACATTCTCTGCAGTAACTTCATTAATTGTCTGAGCAGCTTCTTCAGTAAGTTGTTCAGTTATGTGAGCAACCTCAACAATAGGCTCTACTGCAGCTTCAGGATCAGCATCTTGAAATATAGTATCTGCAGTAGCTTCAACAATCTTCTCAGAAGAGACAGATTTTGCTTCCTGATCAACTTCCTCACCCATTTCAAAAAATTGATTTGTGACAGAGAGAATCTCTGTATGAGTTCCCACAGACTCATCAATTACTAGAGTGGCTTGATCAGCTGCCACATCCTCAGTGTCACAAACACTGATTGCAGGATGTGCTCCAAGATCCATTTCCAAATGATCAACAAAGTTATCAGCATTTGCAGCATCTGCTCTAACATTATCAGCTTCATTATCTTCAACATCTACTCTGTCCTCTGTAGGCACAGTAGCTTCAACATTTAAATCAGCATCCTGAAGTACAACATCAGGAGCTGCATTCTGTTCAGCTTCAGGAGCAGCTTCATGATCTAACTCATCAAACAGATAGTCAGCTACCAGTCTTCTTCTTCTATGATGTAAAGTTTCAGAATCTTCCACATCATCAGAACGTGGTCTCGTTGCTCTACTCTTCTTAGATGTACCAACAGACTTTGGCACAGAAGAGTTTGACACTCCAACCTCAATAGCTGGCTTAACAATCTTTGCAGGTTTAAAAGCCATGTGTTTGATTCGACCACCTTTCTTAATTGATTATGATGTAGATGGAGGAACTTCAGTGTTTATTGGTTCAGGTTGGGAGTCTGTTTGAATAAAATTATCCAAAAACTGCTGCACTAATGCAGGCAGTAAAAGATCACCTACATTACCCTTATTCACATCCTTGTTCACAAGATCAGAGAATATACGTTTGTGCAATTTAAAACATGGAATGACATCTTCATCAACAATATCTACCTCACTAACACAGGCAGAAAATAAAAGCTAACAGAATCTAGCAAAGTAAACTACTCCCCTATTCTCAGTCATTTTCTCTCCTATGTTATTTAAAACAAGTCTACCAAAATCAAAATTGTTATTATAGAGCAGAGAATACCCTATTTGTAGACTGTCAGTAGGTATGGCATCCAAGTTTGTGCACTTTTTCCCGAACGTTCTTGTGATACAGTCAAAGAAAAAGCTCCACTCTTTCCTCAAGAACGGTCGCTTCAATTGTCCTATCTTAGCCAAAGATCCACCATAACCGATCTCCCTCATCATTCTCACCAAGTCAGCATCACCAACAGCAATGGTGTAGGCAGCATGTGCACCAAAGCCCATTGCAGCACGCACCGTACCAGGAGTAATTACATACTCTGTTTCTTGAAACTCGAACAAAATAGATGGCGTTCCAGAATCACCACCATCATCATAGACACCAGTCTCCCAGAAGCTTTTGATTTGAAACCCAGAAAGCCTCTCTGGTTCTACAAGAGCACGCCCAATTGGAGATTGGGCAAGAAAATTTTGCATCAAATGAAACGCCTCCGGTGCGTTCTCATTGACCAATGGAGCAGCATAGTTATTAGGAACAAATTCAAGCCCAGAAGATACAAAAGCAGTAGAAGCCATTAGTACGATTTAGAAATAAGCAGAGAATGGCTTAGAGAATATTCGAGAGTGTTTGCAGTAAGAGTGTTTGTGAAAATGTGTATGTGACAGTAAAGTGTGAATTGGAGTAAGTTGTGAAAAGTGCAAACGGGTTTGTGTATTGTATATTAATACAAAAAGAAAGAATTAAAAACTGAACAGTTTCTAATCAATACACACAACTGTCTTACTCCGTGAATCGTGTGAGTGGGACATGTGGCACACATGCAATGACTGACAGCAGTAATTGGCAGTTTCCAATGCGCATGCGCAGTAAAAATAGCAATAATTACCGCCTATTACACTTTCCTAGACACTCAACCTCTCTCCTCTGTTCAATACACTTTTGAATTATTGTCCAATCATACTCTTTTGAATTTTCAAAACATATGTCTTTTCTCAAAATCATAATATGTCTGAAACAAACATAAAAATTTATTTTAATCATCAGAGATTAAAATTAAATTACCTCAGCGTAGAGTACACAGTTCATCAGTGTTTACCAATCTTCCTTCTTTATTCATAAACTCTTTTCACAAACTGTACAGATGTGAATATTTGTGTGTGACTTAGCAGAGTTTACTGAATTTAAATATTTAGAGCATCTCAAAGTGCATAAAATCCATAAAATAAATCAGTAAAAACTGGTTGCCCAAACTCTCATGTACAAAACAAAATCTGATATCATCTAAACTCTGTACATATTTATTATTTTCACCCCCTTTTTCTTTTTTCTTTTTCTTTTTTTTTTTAATTATTTTTCCAGTAATCAGTGGTTGGCACTAGTCACCAAAAATCAACAAATTTTAGCCCTTATTTCATACAATAAGTTCCTGGGTCTTCCTAGGCACAACATGATCTCAAAGGAATTTCTGCTTATTTTTGCATCTTTTGATTTGCGGGTGAAATATTAGCAACTAATTATCAGAGTTTAGACTTTCATCAGTTAACACAATTAATTTATGAGAGAAAGTGCAAACAGCTAATACAGACTCAGTGTATAGGATCAATAAACTAAGAGATGCTATAAATATAGAGACAGTATCATGCTGTGTAAAATTTCTGCACAATTTGAAATCAGAATTTATATCACTCAAAAAGATTCATGGTTACTTACTGAGAATCATGCTTCATACAATTTTCTTCATCGGTCTATATGTTTCAGACAAAATCACAATCAGAGTTTAACTGATAGAGTATGACTGACACTTTATGCTGACAGAGTTTAACATCAGAGTTTAACTGACAGAGTATGAATGACAGTTAACATATGCAAAAAAACATGAGCATCAAATCACAGAAGTATAGATTTTGAGTCTAACCGGTATCTCTAGTCAAAACCAGAGACCATTCCAAGTTCATTTACCAGTCTTGTAAAGGTAGCTTCACTCAAAGGCTTGGTGAAGATATCTGCAAGCTGTTGGTCTGTAGACACAAAATGAAGCTCAATATTTCCTTCTTCCACATGTTCCCTGATAAAATGATACCTTATGCTGATGTGCTTTGTCATGGAGTGCTGTACTGGATTACCTGTCATAGCAATAGCACTTTGATTATCACAGAAAATAGGTATTTTAGAGTACCTTAATCCATAATCCAGCAACTGATTCTTCATCCACAGAATCTGTGCACAACAGCTACCAGCAGCAATATACTCTGCCTCTGCTGTGGATGTGGAAATTGATTTCTGTTTCTTGCTGTACCAAGAAACTAATCTGTCACCTAAAAATTGACAGCTTCCAATTTCTTAGGCTCTGTTTGAGATAAGAATGCATGATACAGACATTCATTTGTTGTTGCACTTCTTGTTCTCACACTTGCATCAGGATCTCCAATAATTAGATCAGGTGTATGAGCTTGTGTCCACCTCCTTGCTGTAGGTAAGTGGCTTCTCTCATCATTATTAGATCCTCCCCCTTGATCCATGCTCTCCTGATTTTCTTCTTGACCATTTGCATTCTCTGAGGCTCCCCCTGAATTGGACTGTTCAGAGTTTGAACTTTCAGAGTTTGAACCAGAGTGTGTGTTTGATTCTTCAGCTGATTCATTTTCAGAAAGAGAATCATAATGTTGAGATGTAGCTGAAGTATCTTCATTCTCCCCCTCAACTGGTTCTCTATTTTGTTCTGTCAGAGAAAATTCTTCAGTGTTTACCAGTAGAGGTTCAGAGTATGCTTCATCAGAGTTTGTTGGATTTGCTTCATCAGAGTTTACGTGATCAGAGTTTAGATCTTCATTTTCAAAGCGAAGTTGATCATGATATTCTTCATCTTCTATTCCAGTTATTCCCTTGTCATCAAATGACACATGTATAGATTCCATGATCACTTTAGTTCTCAGATTGTAGACTCTGAATGCTTTAGTTGACAGTGGATATCCAACAAAAATTCCTTCATCAGCTTTTAAGTCAAACTTGGTCAACTGTTCAGGATGAGTTTTCAACACAAAGCACTTGCATCCAAAAATATGAAAATATTTCAAATTTGGCTTCTTATTCTTTACCATCTCATATGGTGTTTTCCCATGCCTGTTGATCAGTGTTGCATTTTGAGTAAAACAAGCAGTTTGAACAGCTTCTGCCCAGAAATAAGTTGGCAATTTTGCTTCATCAAGCATTGTTCTGGCAGCTTCGATTAAAGTTCTGTTCTTTCTTTCAACTACACCATTTTTCTGTGGAGTCCCTGGTGCAGAAAATTCTTGCTTCACTCATTTTTCTTTGCAAAATTCTTCCATTGTTGCATTTCTGAATTCAGTACCATTATCACTTCTGATAACTTTCACTTTATACTGTGATCCTTTGTCCAGTAGCTTTACATGATCCATTAGAATTAAGGCAGTTTCATCCTTCTTTGCTAAAAAGTACACCCAGGTGTATCTAGTGTACTCATCAACAATAACTAGAGCATACTTCTTTCTGCCTAGAGACATTACATTCACTGGACCAAATAGATCAACATGTAGAATATGATAAGGATCCACAACTGAAGATTCAGACTTACTCTTGAAAGATGACTTCCTTTGCTTGGCCTTTTGACAAGAATCACACAGACCATCTAAGCTGAGTATTGACTTTGGAAGTCCCCTTACCAGATCTTTTCGAATTAGCTCATTTATGTTGTTCAAGTTTAGGTGAGTGTAACAACCCCAAATCTAAACTAACATAATAATTATAATTATATAATAAAGACGGGTGATACATCCCCAAAATATAATACCACAACCCCACAACCTAGGATGCCAACAGGTTCAAGTATGAAAACAATATCTACCGTTATTACAACCCGCTATTACACTTCCAAATGTTTACATCCTGACAACTAGAGTGATCTAATCTGCTGCTAACACCCTACCTGTCTCACCAACTGATCTCGTAATGCTCTACCAATTCCACCGGTTCTCTTACGGGTAGTACGGTAGGTTCGCACCATCTTCTAGACTAGCTGAAAAGGTTAGAAAGCAAGGTAATGAGCCAAATGCTCAGCAAGTGCGAATATAAAATAACAAGCTATAAAACGGCTCAAAGTGTGACAGTGACACAGTTGTCAGATTTCACATGAATCTAAAACGAGGTTTCCAACAGGAATAATAATGGAGTCTGAATTTCAATTCTGAAGAGGCAACCTTAATATACATAAGTTAAACGAATATAGTTTCGAAATACAATAATCAGAGTTTTTGATATTAATCAGCACTTTTAAATTTACAATTAAAGTTTTGGGATTTCAATCGATCGCTACGAGCTAGCCGGGTGATCAGCCCGCGAATAGCTCCGGATATCACACCCTTACATGTGATTCCTCCTTTATTTTGGGATCCCTAGTTAGCCCTTATTGACATTGGCCATGGCTCAGTAAAGCCATAAAATTAACAGACCGACGTCACGGTCTAAAACATTTTTTTTTTATCCCATAGTTTCAAAAATCCATTTTAAACATTTTTCAATCACTTTCAGTATCAAACCGCATGGCCTTCCTTATACTTACTGACAAAAGATCAGCCTAGCATAAGGGGTTTTATCTTATAAAACATGATGGAATTAAACTATACAATTTCTTCCAAGTATTAAGGTATAACTGTTCAACTGGGTCGAGATAGTGATCACAAAGTATTATATCATATTAAAATGATCGATCAGGAAGATGACAGAATCTATATCAGCAAGTAAGGAATTGTCCATCTGGTTTATAACCAAGTATAGTTTTCACAATCAGTGTGAGGGGATATTTAAAAGGTTATTCAAAGGAATTCAAGACATTGATCGAAGATATTATCCTTATGGAATTTATCAAGCAAGGTATAACAAATTTATCATTTGAAACCGATTTTAGAGTATATCAAAGGTATTACAGTAGGGTGTGGACACAATATGATAGCAATATGGAAATCTCAGGGTTATCAGGGTTCACATGATCTCAGGGTATATTTCAAATGATTTGAGCAATAGCAATATGAAACTTGAGAATTCGAATTTGTTTCCAAGGGTTTAACAAAGGTATTATGACATGGCAATGACATGGTACGATAGTAGTGCATTATACTTATAATTATCAACCAATAAGGGGGTTAAAGTGATCACTTGCCTTAACAGGCTGCTTCACTTCCGACTCTTGGTGTTCCTTACTGACTCAACTGCTATTTCCTTTCCTGGTCTGCTTCTGCTCGGACCTATAATCGAAAGGTAATACTTCGCGTTAGTCTCTCTTGCCTTGCCGTAAATCCTATACCTATGTATATACATATATAATTACACCTTTACACATAAGCAATTAGCACACAACACATTTAATGTGCTATAGTACTCTGATTGATAACCAAAGACTTAAATTGAGAAAGGCGCCGATAAGGTTTTTAGAAAGGTTTGTAGTTATAGAAATTTCGGCAGCACTTCCTCTATTTATAGTCTAACCAGTCGAGGATACATCCGACTAACCACCAAATAAACATAATTAAACTTAAATATTTATAAACCAACTCAAGTATTCCACTTATTAGACATCAAGTATACCTTACCTTACTAACCCTAAGCCTAATAGAACCATACACAATACCACACGACTGATACACTTGATATTACCAATGACCAGTTCTGCAAGAAGTTCAATTTACTCTAACAAGACAATCTCAAATTGAAAAGTACCGAACACAAAACTCGAAGGAAATTCCGATACCTTTCCATAATGGTAAGGTTCGTTAAAAATGGATAAGTAATGAATTCTGAAACAATAAAAAAAATGGACTGCTAGAACAGAGTCAGAACATATGCACACTAGTATTTCTAAGTTTAGTGTACTAAAATCACAGAATCTGGAAATGAAATATAAATAAGAATTGTAGGTTTCGAAAAGAGATTTCCAGAATGATATGGCTCAGAAAATTTGAATGTACGATCGATTTACTATGAATTTTTGAAAACAGGGCTCACAATGACTAAACACTTCTGGTCGAATTTTTAAAGTGCAGAAATCTCAAACTTCGGATTGGGATTTCAGAAAACATATAAAACGAAACTTGTAGACAATTGCAATACCTTTCTAATGACTTATAAGCGAACATCATCTGATTAAAACTCGATTTTATACAATTTATACAAGGCAGCAGATCACTATAATTGTCAACAAATTCACTACAAAAAGAAACATCACTTAACAACTTAAGATTTGAACTTAATAAAATCTGGAAATTTACGAGATCAACAAGAAAACCACATGCAAGTTTCTTTCTTTAACAAAATCAACTAAGGACATCCATTCAAGCATAACCCACTTTATGAACACCATTTACAAGCTATACAACTTAAGATCCTTGAATAAAAATCACATGCAACTTAATTAAATCATACATACACTTACTACTTTATCAATCAAGCATAATAACATCAAAATCATCATCATCAAGCCCACCGGATCATCTTTGGAATCATTTCCGATTGGAATCATAATAAATCATTGGTGCCCAATTAAAATAAACTTATATTTTTAAAAAGTCTCCAAATATAACATAGACATTATAGAGAAGGTTTTTATGATTTATAGACACTCTGATGATTTGATAAAAGTCCAACAGTGCTTTTAAAATGACTCTAAGATACAAATAACTCACTTAAACATTTCAATTCACACAGTTACGCATTCAAATCATACAAGCACGTAAATCCATACTGACTTACACAGATAACGTTGACTCGTCAACTAGAGTACACATATATATATACATCTATATATCCCAACTGTACTATATTATCGCCGCACACGATACTCAAGCAATGTAATATTATTAAAATACCTTGGTCTATTACAATCTACCCTCCTTAAAAGGATTCTGTCCCCAGAATCAAGTTAATACAAACAACTGAGGATACCTATCTCTCATCTCATCTTCTAGTTCATAGGTGAACTCTTCAACCTTGGGATTTCTCCACAATACTTTTACAATAGCTACTGTTTTATTTCTAAGTACTTTCTCCTTCCTATCAGTTATCCTAACAGGATATTCTTCAAAAGATAGATCTGGCTGGATTTCCACTGGCTCATATTCTATGACACAATTTGAATCTGGTATGAATCTCTTTAGCAATGACACATGAAAAACATTATGCACGTGCTGCAAACTTGGAGGTAACGCCAATTCATAGGCAACCTTTCCTATACGTCTTAATATTTCAAAAGGTCCTATATACCTCGGACTGAGTTTTCCTTTCTTACCAAACCTAGATAATCCTTTCCACGGGGATATCTTAAGTAACACATTCTCTCCTTCTTCGAATTCTATCGGTCTTCTAGCAAGATCCGCATATTTCTGTTGTCGATCCTGGGCCACTTCTAATTTCTTACGAACTATCCTCACCACTTCTTCAGTTTGCTGAATCAATTATGGACCAACTACTTTTCATTCTCCGACTTCTTCCCAACAGATTGGAGATCTACATTTTCGACCATATAGAGCTTCGAACGGCGGCATTCCAATACTCGCGTGATAACTATTATTATAAGAAAATTCTATTAAGGGCAAGTGTTCATCCCAATTTCCTTTGAAATCCAAAGCACACCCTCGTAACATATCCTCTATGGTTTGTATTGTCCGCTCACTTTGTCCATCTGTCTGAGGATGATACGCCGTACTCATTCGCAATTGAGTTCCTAAACACTCTTGAAATTGTCTCCAAAACCTTGAGTTAAAACGAGGATCTCTATCCGACACAATCGACACTGGTACTCCATGTTTACTCACAATCTCATGTAGATACATATGAACCATATTGTCTAGAGAATATCTTTCGTTGATAGGCAGTAAATGTGCTGACTTCGTCAGTCGATCAATAATAACCCAAATGGCGTCGTGGTTTGACTTAGTCCTGGGTAAGCCTACAACAAAATCCATAGCAATGTGTTCCCATTTCCATTCTGGGATCTCCAATGGCTGTAACAATCCGCCAGGTCGCTGATGTTCTGCTTTCAGTCTTTGACATGTATAGCATTTATTAACCCAATCTACAATCTCTCTTTTCATATCTGGCCACCAAAAATTTCTTTTCAAGTCATGATACATCTTGGTACTACCAGGGTGAATACAGTGTCTAGAATTGTGTGCTTCATGCAATATCTCAGCTTTCAACTCTGGTATATCTGGAATCCAAATTCTTGAGCCAAATCTCAAAATGCCTTGATCATCCTTCTGAGTACAAATCTCTTCTCCTGTCAGTTCATTCATTTTTTGATCCATTATTTCATCCTGACTTTTCTTAATCTTCCCTAGCAATTCTGGTAGAAACGTCATCTTAAAATTCATCTCATTTTCAGCACTTGACTGACAAATATCTATATCCAGTTTCTCAAACTCTTCCGACAATTCCCTAGCCATCGTTAGCATATTCAATCTTTCTTTTTGACTTAACGCATCTGCAACCACATTTGCTTTTCCTGGGTGATAGTTAATCGTTCAATCATAATCTTTTATCAATTCTAACCACCTTCTCTGCCGCATGTTCAACTCTTTCTGTGTGAAAATATACTTCAAGCTTTTGTGATCGGTGTAGATTTCACATTTCTCCCCATAAAGATAATGTCTCCATAGCTTCAATGCAAACACAATAGCCGCTAGTTCTAAATTATGCGTAGGATATCTCTGTTCATGTGGCTTGAGTTGTCGGGAGGCATACGCGATTACTTTGCCAAGCTGCATCAAAACGCATTCTAATCCCTTAAGTGACGCGCCGCTGAATATCACAAAATCTCCTTTATCATCAGGCAACACTAATACTGGAGCTGTTACCAATCTTTGCTTAAGTTCTTGGAAACTATCCTCACATTTATTATTCCACTCAAACTTCTCATTCTTCCTGGTCAACTTGGTTAATGGCACTGAAATCTTTGAAAAGTCCTTTACAAATCTACGATAATATCCTGCCAATCCTAAGAAGCTTCTGACTTCAGTCGGTGTCCTTGGTCTTTCCCATTTCATCACAGCTTCGATCTTGGCTGGATCCACTTTTACACCTTCACGACTAATTCTATGTCCAAGAAACTGTACTTCTTTTAACCAAAACTTGCACTTAGAAAACTTCGCATATAACTTCTCTTTCCTCAAAATCTCTAACGCCAACCTTAAATGTTCCGCATGTTCCGCTTCCGTTTTTGAATAAATCAATATATCGTCGATGAACACTATCACGAACTCATCTAAATATTTCTTGAACACCCGGTTCATCAAATCCATAAAAGTTGCGGGCGCATTTGTTAATCCAAAAGCCATTACTAAAAACTCATAATGCCCGTACCTAGTTCTGAACGCTGTCTTAGGCACATATTCCGGCTTAATCTTCAGTTGATGATATCCTGAGCGTAGATCAATCTTTGAGAAACTTGTTGCTCCTTTTAACTGGTCAAACAAATCATCAATCCTTGGCAACGGATACTTGTTCTTGATAGTTAACTTATTCAACTCACGATAATCTATACACAACCTCATGCTTCCGTCCTTTTTCCTTACAAACAAAACTGGAGCTCCCCAGGGTGATGAACTTGGCCTTATAACTCCTTTATCCAACAAATCTTGCAACTGCGATGCTAGTTCTTTCATTTCCGTTGGAGCCATGCGATACGGCGCTTTCGACACTGGTTCTGAACCTGGAGCTAATTCTATTGAAAATTCGATCTGTCGGTCTGGAGGTAAACCTGGTAACTCATCAGGAAAAACGTCTGGAAATTCGTTAACTACAGGAATATCTTCTAGCTTAGGTCCTTCCTTACTCTTATCTATCACATACGTAAGATAAGCTTTACAACCATGTCTCATTAATCTTCTAGCTTGCATCATAGTAAGAAACGAATTTTTTTGCTTCTGTCCTTTAAATACCACTTTCTTTCCTTTTGACGTATGTAGAATTACTTTCTTATTCCTACAATCGATTTGTGCATTATGCTCTATCAACCAATCCATTCCCAGTATAACATCAAATTCCCCTAACTGGAAAGGTATCAAATTTACAGGGAAAGGATAACCTTCTATACTAACCTCACATTTCGGACAAACTTGATTCACTTGTACTTGCTCCTGATTGGCTAATACTATATTCAACATACCTTCTAACCTTAAAGTCGCACAACCCAATTTTCCGGCAAACTCTTTAGATATAAATGACCTAGTCGCACCGGTATCAATCAATACTTTTGCTGAAATAGAATTAACAAGAAGCGTACCTGCTACTACTTCTGAACTCTGCACAGCGTCTGTCATGCTCATATTCAAGGTTCTGACCTGGTCTGAAGGAATGGGGTCTTGGTAGCCTAAGAGTCGTTGTCCTGGAGCTTGAGGCACGGAATCATAACTAACCATTGACGGAGCTGGTTGGACAAAATATGGTGTTGGGGCTATCGCCATCCTCATCAAATTGTTGTTCTTCACCGGGACCTTACAGTCTTTAGAAATGTGTCCCACCTTTCCACACTTGAAACATGTCACACTGGTTCTCTGAACTTGACTAGCATTTGGGCATTCTTTGGAGTAGTGTCCTCTCGCATTACACTTATAACACACTATACCCGCTTTCCTGCATTCTCCCGTGTGTTTCTTCAAACAAATCTTACATTCAGGGACCACCATCTGCTGAGTCTTTTGCTGTTGCCCTTGAATTTGCATCCTGTTTCCTTGGTTTCTATTATTGTTATTCTTCTGAAATCTTCCTACTCCACTGGGTATCTGGAACCCTGACTTTTTCACAAACTTATTTGTCACCACATCCTGGCTTGATCCTTCATCCCTTTGTCCAAATTTCCTTTTCTTATCAAATCTTTCCTTCTGACTCTGATCACTTTCACCTTCTACAATAATCGCCTTTTGCATCACCTCTGCATATGTATTGAGTTCTAACATAGCTATTCGTCCTCTAATCCATGGTTTCAATCCTTGTTGGAATCTCCTTGCCTTCTTTTCTTCCGAATCCACATACTCTGGCACAAATCTTGCCAACTCTGTAAACTTCCTCTCATATTCAGCCACACTCATATTATTCTGTTTCAATTCGAAAAACTTTAACTCCATATGAGCCTTCATATACCTTGGAAAGTATTGCTCCAAAAACAACTGCTTAAATCTATCCCAAGTTACTAATTCCTCTTCTTCTAATGCCTTAGTTGCTTCCCACCAATAATTGGCTTCACCTTTCAACATATAGCTGGCGAAGTTCGTTTTCTGTTCCTCACTAACCTGAATTAACACGAATGCTTTTTCAATTTCCTTTAACCATTTCTGAGCTTCAGTCGGATCTGTCGATCCTTGAAATTCGGGAGGTTTAACCACTTGAAATGCCTTGAAGTTTACTACAGGCTGATTAGGTGGTTGCTGTGGCAATTGCTGCTGTTGGGTTTGGATAATTTGCTGTTGTTGGGCAAGAGTAGCAGTCTGTTGTTGTAGAAGCTGTACAAGCTGGGTTAAGTCTACCTGAGGATTATGAGGGTTATCTCGATTTGAGTTGGTGGCGGAATGAGCTGGAGGTCTTGTGGTTGTTCTCTTTCTGGGCGGCATGATCTGATGGTAATCATAAAAAAAATCAATACAGGTTTACAAAATTGACAATATATGTTTGGCAAGCATCAAAAATCGAAACATTTGTTTAGATAGTTAGATGCAGGGTATAAGTGTATACTAGGAACAAAATATACGTTATGAAATTACGGAAGTGTGAATATTGAACAACAGATTATGGAATCTGGGGAAACTATCCCACAATTACTGAACTCATGATAAAGTCTAATAGAATTCAATAACCCAAAAGTTTGCACGATAAGGTTTAGCAGAATACAACAACAACAGTAGAATAAATCCGACATCAATGGTAGATGCGAGGAAAATGATAGCTAGGCTATCCTCTATTCTAACATCGATATAACTAATAACACGACCGTCTACATCTGGAGCTGGTCCACTATGCTCTGAAGCTCGTCAGTCACCATCTGGCACACCATTCGTGCCTTACCAAACTTCACGTTCGTAGGGGGAGGCATCTCATCCATCTGGTTCCTCACAATCTGGATCAGGGTTTGGAGCCTAGTGACAATGACTGGATCCTGAGGCTGCTCGCGCATCCTATCCGTATACGTGTCCATCATGGACCTCAGCTGGTTGTTGTAATCATGCACATTATCACATTCCTTGCACATAGACTCATAAACCGAAACTGGGACCATCTCTAGAGAACCCGGAACACTAGAACCAGAGGCCATAGTAGGGATATCACAGGCAGATCGAGAACGAGACTGAATACCCGAAATCCCTAAGCCGGGTGGGGAATCAGGAGATGAAGACCTACGAGATCTAGCATAACCACTCGAACTACCAATCTCTCCACTAGCCATGGAACCCGAGTGCACAAGAATATGGCTATCCTAAATCGTCAGAAGGTACAGGAGAGGGAACTCGCCGAGCTTGCTGCTGTAAAAATACATATATATATACTATACATTAGTATTCCCACAATTACACCTTACAACCTACCTATCTTGGTCACGAGGTTTAAGGTTACGAAAAGTTCTAACGACTCACCCTTAAGGTCTAGTCCTTTTTATTACACTCATCCCAAGTATTAATTCTAATCCCGTTAACTTAAACCTATATTGCTTCAGTGACTCGAACCTGTGGCTCTGATACCAACTTGTAACAACCCCAAATCTAAACTAACATAATAATTACAATTATATAATAAAGACGGGTGATACATCCCCAAAATATAATACCACAACCCCACAACCTAGGATGCCAACAGGTTCAAGTATGAAAACAATATCTACCATTATTACAACCCGCTATTACACTTCCAAATGTTTACATCCTGACAACTAGAGTGATCTAATCTGCTGCTAACACCCTACCTGTCTCACCAACTGATCTCGTAATGCTCTACCAATTCCACCGGTTCTCTTACGGGTAGTACGGTAGGTTCGCACCATCTTCTAGACTAGCTGAAAAGGTTAGAAAGCAAGGTAATGAGCCAAATGCTCAGCAAGTGCGAATATAAAATAACAAGCTATAAAACGGCTCAAAGTGTGACAGTGACACAGTTGTCAGATTTCACATGAATCTAAAACGAGGTTTCCAACAGGAATAATAATGGAGTCTGAATTTCAATTCTAAAGAGGCAACCTTAATATACATAAGTTAAACGAATAGAGTTTCGAAATACAATAATCAGAGTTTTTGATATTAATCAGCACTTTTAAATTTACAATTAAAGTTTTGGGATTTCAATCGATCGCTACGAGCTAGCCGGGCGATCAGCCCGCGAATAGCTCCGGATATCACACCCTTGCGTGTGATTCCTCCTTTATTTTGGGATCCCTAGTTAGCCCTTATTGACATTGGCCATGGCTCAGTAAAGCCATAAAATTAACAGACCGGCGTCACGGTCTAAAACATTTTGTTTTTATCCCATAGTTTCAAAAATCCATTTTAAACATTTTTCAATCACTTTCAGTATCAAACCGCATGGCCTTCCTTATACTTACTGACAAAAGATCAACCTAGCATAAGGGGTTTTATCTTATAAAACATGATGGAATTAAACTATACAATTTCTTCCAAGTATTAAGGTATAACTGTTCAACTGGGTCGAGATAGTGATCACAAAGTATTATATCATATTAAAATGATCGATCAGGAAGATGACAGAATCTATATCAGCAAGTAAGGAATTGTCCATCTGGTTTATAACCAAGTATAGTTTTCACAATCAGTGTGAGGGGATATTTAAAAGGTTATTCAAAGGAATTCAAGACATTGATCGAAGATATTATCCTTATGGAATTTATCAAGCAAGGTATAACAAATTTATCATTTGAAACCGATTCAAGAGTATATCAAAGGTATTACAGTAGGGTGTGGACACAATATGATAGCAATATGGAAATCTCAGGGTTATCAGGGTTCACATGATCTCAGGGTATATTTCAAATGATTTGAGCAATAGCAATATGAAACTTGAGAATTCGAATTTGTTTCCAAGGGTTTAACAAAGGTATTATGACATGGCAATGACATGGTACGATAGCAGTGCATTATACTTATAATTATCAACCAATAAGGGGGTTAAAGTGATCACTTGCCTTAACAGGCTGCTTCACTTCCGACTCTTGGTGTTCCTTACTGACTCAACTGCTATTTCCTTTCCTGGTCTGCTTCTGCTCGGACCTATAATCGAAAGGTAATACTTCGCGTTAGTCTCTCTTGCCTTGCCGTAAATCCTATACCTATGTATATACATATATAATTACACCTTTACACATAAGCAATGAGCACACAACACATTTAATGTGCTATAGTACTCTGATTGATAACCAAAGACTTAAATTGAGAAAGGCGCCGATAAGGTTTTTAGAAAGGTTTGTAGTTATAGAAATTTCGGCAGCACTTCCTCTATTTATAGTCTAACCAGTCGAGGATACATCCGACTAACCACCAAACAAACATAATTAAACTTAAATATTTATAAACCAACTCAAGTATTCCACTTATTAGACAACAAGTATACCTTACCTTACTAACCCTAAGCCTAATAGAACCATACACAATACCACACGACCGATACACTTGATATTACCAATGACCAGTTCTGCAAGAAGTTCAATTTACTCTAACAAGACAATCTCAAATTGAAAAGTACCGAACACAAAACTCGAAAGAAATTCCGAGACCTTTCCAGAATGGTAAGGTTCGTTAAAAATGGATAAGTAATGAATTCTGAAACAATAAAAAAAATGGACTGCTAGAACAGAGTCAGAACATATGCACACTAGTATTTCTAAGTTTAGTGTACTAAAATCACAGAATCTGGAAATGAAATGTAAATAAGAATTGTAGGTTTCGAAAAGAGATTTCCAGAATGATATGGCTCAGAAAATTTGAATGTACGATCGATTTACTATGAATTTTTGAAAACAGAGCTCACAATGACTAAACACTTCTGGTCGAATTTTTAAAGTGCAGAAATCTCAAACTTCGGATTGGAATTTCAGAAAACATATAAAACGAAACTTGTAGACAATTGCAATACCTTTCTAATGACTTATAAACGAACATCATCTGATTAAAACTCGATTTTATACAATTTATACAAGGCAGCAGCTCACTATAATTGTCAACAAATTCACTACAAAAAGAAACATCACTTAATAAAATCTGAAAATTTACAAGATCAACAAGAAAACCACATGCAAGTTTCTTTCTTTAAAAAAAATCAACTAAGGACATCCATTCAAGCATAACCCACTTTATGAACACCATTTACAAGCTATACAACTTAAGATCCTTGAATAAAAATCACATGCAACTTAATTAAATGATATATACACTTACTACTTTATCAATCAAGCATAATAACATCAAAATCATCATCATCAAGCCCACCGGATCATCTTTGGAATCATTTCCGATGGGGTTTTGGTTCGATGGTAGCCATAGGATCGGCACCCCGACACAAATCACTTTCAAACTTCGAATTTCTTGCAACCCATCCATTAACAACCTTCATTAAGCTATTAAATCTTATTGCATGCAAGGTTTGAGTTCTCTATGACACACATATACTTACACCCAAATATATACTTGCATGCAACCAACAAAACTCAAGGAAAAGCTCAACCCATCAACACTTAACACTTAAACAACCTTTAACACCCAAAACATTTCATAAAATTTGCTTAAAAGAATCAAAGAAATGAAAAGTAAAGGGGGAGGGAGCTCACGGGGTTGAGAGAAAAAAAGAGAGAGAGAGAGAGCTGGTGGAATGAGGAAGAAAGAGAGAACAAAGGCTTTTATCACTTGCAAGGGTAGTCTTGTCCTTTCACACCCCACTTTCCACTTAAACACTATTTTAATAGCCATTTAAATCAAAATAAATGGGTTTTGTATAAATTCTGAAATTTTAAAATTTTAAAACAAAATACACCTAATGAGGTTCACACACATATTTTTAAAATATTTTTAGGGCTTATATATATTGAGATATGAATTTTACAAGAAGTACACTTTAATTCGAAAATTGCTATATAAAATCATTTAAAAATCCTTAAAGCCCGAAAATAAATAAACTCTCATTTTTATAACCAAGAGTATAAAATTAGGAACACATACATATGAAGATCATATTTTTGTGACTTATAGATATTTAACTAGAGATTTTACAGTTTAATACATCTTTAAGAAAAATCATGATTTAAAAAAAATCATAATAATCATTGGTGCCCAATTAAAATAAACTTGTATTTTTAAAAAGTCTCCAAATATAACATAGACATTATAGAGAAGGTTTTTATGATTTATAGACACGCTGATGATTTGATAAAAGTCCAACAGTGCTTTTAAAATGACTCTAAGATACAAATAACTCACTTAAACATTCCAATTCACACAGTTACGCATTCAAATCATACAAGCACGTAAATCCATACTGACTTACACAGATAACGTTGACTCGTCAACTAGAGTACACATATATATATACATCTATATATCCCAACTGTACTATATTATCGCCGCACACGATACTCAAGCAATGTAATATCATTTCTTTTATTAATGCCTACTTTTCCATTCCTATTTTTCTTAGTCACTTTCTGTTTGTTGACAGACTTTACCTCTTTGAGCTTATGTTTGTATTGTTTTTCTGTCATCAAACCAACATTAACCTGTTTATTACAAATTTTTACTGGTTCTTTAACAGCTTCTGTCTCAATCTGATTTTCTGTTATTGAACCAACATTAACCTGTTTTTCACAAGTTTCAACTGGCTCCATAACAGCTTCTTTTACAACTACAGATTTTAGCTTACTGGATTCAGGAACAAATTTCACAGGTTTAAGTTGTGGTTTAACTTTAACTTTATCTTTAAACCTAAGTTCATCTTCCTCACAGTAACCTAACCCAACTGTATCTTGGAACGTATGATTACTGTTCTGCGTTTTACTATATGATTAATTATGAGTTCGAAAAGAAAACTTTACCTTAAACGCTACGATTCTGATCCACGTCTTCTACTGAATTCCTTGATTCCCTTTGAGCGAAGTGTGGCCTTCGATCTCCCAAAGTTTCCTCTCCTTAAAGCCTCGAAATCCCAAAACCCTAGCTCCTTACGGCTGCCCTAGGTTTTAATCTCGAATTATGAAAAAAACGTTTTCAGCTTTAGGAGAACAAGAATATATATAGGCTCCAGTAGGGATCATGGACAATTAGGTCGGGCCTCCCAATGACATTCTGGATCAAGCCCAATGTCATTAAATATTAATTCTATCCACTAACGAATTAATATTTGCACTACCTTTCCTAATACCGTAATTATTTTATTATTAAATTCGGCTCCTATATTATTTGCTTATTAAATTCCCCATGTTTAAGATATCGTATGTCCATTAATTAAATTAATTTCTGATAATTAATTTAATTAATATCTTTTTATCCTTGATCATCCACTCAACCTTATAATTATGCAAGAACAAATCTGCCTGCAGGACTAAAGCATAATTATCTTTATGAGCTTTCAAGAGGACATTATCAACCCGAATATTATCAGGACATGGTTTCCTTATGTAATTAATATCCCACTCTGCATGCAATGTCATTGCTCAATACATAATATTGTAATTAACAATTAATTACATCACATATGAATCAAAGCATGTGCATTGCATACAAGTGTCAATCACTACACTTGGATTGAGAACCTAAGCATTAATAATATCATAGAATCTTAGTTCTTCTTTATTGTCAGAATAGAAGAACAATTCTAATATTTCGATCCTGTTCAATATACACAAAGTATACAAGTATTATTTAATAGTCAAGATAAACTATTCCCAAATAATACTTCAGTTATTCCAGTGGTTTGTCTAATTCCACTTAAACTGTGAACCCTTTATATTATATATAGACACTGATAATTTAATCTTCTGTTATCCCATTTGATACTAAATTATCCACAATATATAATAAACAGACAATGTAAAAATATGCAATCAAGATTCTCAATAAAATGGACAATGTTTATATACTACTAATGAATAGTTTAGTATAAAACCCAACACTGTATCTGTTTGAAAAACTTGATGTGTGTCTTTTCCAGAATTAGTCCAGGTTTTAATCACTTTCCTCTCTTTTTCCAAATCAGATTCTATTTGCCTATATCTTTTAAGCAATTCCTGTTCAACATAAACAGCATCATCTCTTTCCTTTTGAACTTGTTGCATGTTAACAAGTCTTTCTTCAAGAAATTTATTCCTCTCTTTAAGACCTAGATTCTCAGATTTGATTCTTTCATTCTCTAAAGTCTGATCTCTATAGCTAACATGTATGCTTTTAAGATAAATTCTCAATTCAGATATATTATCAGTATCATAAGCATAAGTTGTTAGGGGTACCTTGTTTTCAGATGATTCAGATTCATCTTTGACAGTTGCCATGAGAGCATAGTTTACATCCTCATCTGAATCTGAAGTGTCTGCCCAGTCTCTTCCTTTAGTGATGAGCGCTTTTTCAGATTTTCCTTTCTTGCATTCTGGAGCATAGTGACCCATCTCTTTACACTTGTAGCACTGGATCTCAGATTTATCTTTCTTTCCAGATTTGATATCCCTTCCTTCAGACTTTCTGAAATTCTTCCTTTCAGAGTTTGAATCTCTCCTAGAGAATCTCTTTCCTTTCTTGAAGTTCTTGAAACCCATCTTTTTGAAAGTTTTCACCATCAAAGCAGCCATTTGCATCATTTGTTCTTCATCATCCTAAGATTCAGAAGAGGCATCAGTGTTTGAGTCATCATCAGAGTTTGATGACTCATTCTCAGAGTTTATGACCAAAGCTTTTCCCTTAGCTTTCTTCTTTGATGTTTCTTTCTTCATGAGTTTTTCTTCAACCTTGAGAGCAACAGATTTTGTCTTTTTACTAGTTCTTCTGTTCCTTTGTTCTATCTCCAGTTCATGAGTTTTAAGCAACCCATAGATTTCATCAAGCTCTGTATCTGCAAGCTCATAATTATCTCTTATTGTTGTTGTCTTTAAATCCCATCTTTCAGGTAGAGATAAAAGAAACTTGAGATTAGACTCTTCAAGATCATATTCTTTATCAACCAGAGATAAATCATTCAACAGTTTACAGAATCTATCATATGTTTCAGTCAAAGTTTCACCAGGTCTTGAGTCAAAGTGTTCATACTCCTGTGTAAGTATTGTCTTTCTGTTCTTCTTTATAGCACTTGTTCCTTGGCATCTGACTTCTAAAGCATCCCATATTTCTTTGGCAGTTTTGCAACCAATAACTCTGTTAGACATTACATTATCTAAGGCACTGTGGAGTAGATGTCTAACCTTTGCATCCTTTGCAATTGATGAGATGTCTTCAGGAGTCAAATCTTTCTTCTCCTTTGGAACAGTCTTTTGTTCTTGACCAGCAACAACAGGGGATAGTTTGGTTGGCATATGAGGACCATCATTGATTCTGTCAAGATATTCTGGATCTGTGGCTTCCAGAAACATGGTCATCTTCACCTTCCATATTGGATACTCCGCTGGTCTCAGAATTGGAACCCTGATAGTCTCATATCGACTCACAGAGGTAGGTTGAACCTTTTCAGGAGCTGCACCGGTTGGAATTTGTTCAGTCATGATTATAGTTGTGTTTGAATCGTAAAACTGTATATATTAAACAGCCTTGGCTCTGATACCAATTGTTAGGCCGAATACACAATATATAATCAATATATGTATGAGAATAACAATCAAGAACACTGTTTATGAACAATAAACTGAATTATATTAAATAACTCTTCTCTCAGTGATGTAGAATATCACAGAGAGCTGCTAGGTTACAAGAATAATGTATTCAGTATTCGCATCCCTTTTAGGGTTAACCTATCTGTGTTTATATAGTACACAGCTACATAGAATCAATCTCTAATTGATATTCCTACAAATTAGCTATACAATTTATATCAATTTAGGATTGCTTCTGTCTTCTGTCCCGTTTCTTTAGCTATCTCAATATATCTTGCTTCTTTGGTCTTGGTACAAGTGTCCAGACTTCATTCCTCTCAAATTCATTCAATTCCTCTTGCATTGTTGTTATCCAGTTAGCATCTTGAAGAGCTTCTTCACTATCTGTTTTGTTTCTGAAAACCCACTTTGTACCTGATAAGTGTGTGCTTTATCTATATATTGTCCCTATATTTAAGTTATTTTGTATTGATTTGGATTTTTATTTAATAAATTATAATGTTTTATTGTAGGTATCAAGGAGTTTTAATAAAGGAAGGCTTGGAGCTTAATTGGCAAGAGTTGGAGATTTATTTGATTAAAATTCGGATTTTATGACCCACTTGCGCAGTTCATACTGTTTGGGCCGTAACTGGAGTTCTATAAGTCCGATTCAGACGATTCAACAGCCCACGGAAAGCTTATGAGAAGGGCTTTATTTCAGAAGTGGTCTTGATATCAAAGTCCAACCGTATCAGTCCAGAAGCAGGCCCCAACAGTCAGCTACGAATTTCTTTATTGAAATTCAATTCTGATTAGGAAACTCCTTGTATTTGCATTAAATTATTAAAAATACTTTTATTAGAGATATGATTATATACTATTCAGACCTAATCTGAATATAGATCGTAAGAGAGAAAATTTGAGGATACAGACAATTTTGTAAACACTTTCTTTTGGGGGAGATTTTTCTGAGAACTTTTATTTTCCTTGAAGATAGAAGATTAAAGGTTCATCTCTATTCCTTATAATTATGTGTTCATCTTACAATTCATATATCTCTTGTTTAGTTAATTCAATTATGAGTGAGTAGATTATTAATCTAGGGTTAAGTTGAACCCTAGTTATGATTGATGTGTGAATTTCCCAATTCCCCCAATTTAATTGTTTAATTGCTCTTGATTATTGAGTTGTTTAAATTAACAATTGCAAATCAGACGTGATTATGTGTTGTTTGAACCAATATCTAATTATCAATGAGAGTTGGAATTAGATGGTTGTGATTTATCCAATAAGAACATGAAATTCTCCATGAGAATAGGTAGAATGGATTGTTAGGAAATTAGGGTGCCGTGATTAATGTCTCTAAATTACATGATACCATGAGAATAGGTTTGATTGTATTTTAAGAGAAGCCATTAATACCTGAGAGGGGTTTTTGGTATTTATAGGGCGCATCTTTCCTTTTGAGTAGTTTATCTCATTAATTGGGGAGGGAATTCACGATTGCATTAATTCATGCTAGTGGGGATACTTAATTCTGGATGTTTTTAATATTTGATTTAATATAAACACAATTCGCTTTAGTATAAGATTAGTTTAATAAATTCTCAATATTTATTGTGACACTTTCTTAGCCGAATTAAATCAGAAACAACTAGTGATTGATACGTTTGTCTCTGTGGGATCGACTCTGACTTACCCTGCTACACAGTTAGAAGGATTAGTTAGATATTATAATTTGATAGGCACGCGACAGCCTTGTCAAATTTTTGGCGCCGCTGCCGGGAACAAAGCAGTGTTAGATTAGTTAATTTTGAATTGATTTAGCTAAGTATTTTAGTTGTGTTGCTTCGGCTATTATTCCCTTGTTATTTGATCTTTGTTTCTAGTTTTCTTGTTGCATGCACACTCGAAGTTCAGGTACAAAAAATTTAATTGCTTTTGATCCTGAAATTGAAGCTACAGCAAGAAGACAAGCAGGACTACGAAGGAAAAACAAAGACAAGGTAGTTATGGGTGATGCACCTGCAGCTAAGGCTCTTAGGGAGCATGGTATGCCAGATGCTACAGGCGTACTCTCAAGCATTGTCAGACCAGCAATCACAGCTACTCACTTTGAATTGAAGCCTCAGTTTATCCAATTCATCTCTAATGACTCTTTCGCAGGATTGTCCAATGAAAATCCTGTTGATCATCTTGAGAGTTTTCTGGAGAAGTGTGATACAATAAAGATGACCAATGTAAGTGATGAAGCTGTTAAGCTGCGATTATTTCCATTCTCTCTTCGGGATGCAGCAAAAGATTGGTTGAAGGATGAAGGGCCAAATACATTCACTACTTGGGATAGTCTTGCGAAGGCTTTTCTACTTAAATTCTTCAGTCAGAAGAAGACCTCTAAGCTCCGGAATGAGATCTCTAATTTTCGTCAAGATGATGACGAGTCACTTCATGATGCCTGGAGAAAATTTAAGCGACTTCAGAGACAATGCCCTCACCATGGAATTCCTGACTGGTTGTTGATCCAAACATTCTACAATGGGTTGACACAAGAGTTCCGAAACTTTGTTGATGCTTCTTCTGGTGGTTCTATTATGAAGAAGAGTACTGAAGATGCGAAAGCTTTGTTAGACGAGATGGCGTCTAATGATAATTATCCATACAATGATCGAAATCATCCTAAAAAGGGTGGTAAGTATGATGTTGATGCTCTAACCATGATTAATGCCACTATGCAGACTATGGTCAAAAAGATTGAGCAATTGGATGCCAGAAGCACTCCATCTATTGTTGCTTCATGTGAGATATGTGGTGTTGTTGGACACACCAAACTTGCTTGTCAATACAATCCTTCTGGAATGGCAGTTGAGCAAGCTAATGCTCTTTACAATCAGAATCAGAGGCCGCAGTATAATCCTTACTCCAACACGTACAATCCAGGTTGGAGAGATCATCCAAATTTCTCCTACAGGAACAATCAGGGTCAAGGACAATCTTCACAAAATAATTTTTCTCAGCCTCCTGGTTTTCAGCAAGCTCAGCCGCAGAAATCTAACTTGGAAAGTCTTATGGAAGGATTTATCTCTACTCAATCGAAGAAGAATGAGCACTTCGATTCAAGCATCAATGAGATAAAGGCTCACAACAAAATGATGGAGAACACGATCACTCAAATTTCTCAACAGTTGAGCCAACTTAATAAGTCTTCGGGCCAACTTCCTGGTCAAACTGAGCAGCCGTCAAGGGGGCATATCAATGCTGTAACTTTGAGAAGTGGTAAAGAATTGAAAGAACCGGAATTGAATGCGAGCAAAAATGTTGAGAATGCTAAAGAAAGTAAAGAGGAGATTGCAACTGAGAAACTGGTAGAACCAGAGATCGTGGAAAAAGAAAAGAAAGAATCAGTAGCTGTTCCTCTTAAACCATATGTGCCGCCTGTTCCTTTTCCACAAAGGTTGGCACAAGCGAAGCTAGAGAAGAAGTATGGTAAGTTCCTTGAAATTTTGCAGAAGCTACATATCAATATCCCATTCATGGATGCTATCACTGAGATGCCATCTTATGCAAAATTCCTGAAAGATATTTTGTCAAGAAAGAGAAAAATTGAAGAAAGCTCTACCATCTCATTAACGGCAGAGTGCAGTGCCATCTTGCAAAATGATCTTCCAAAGAAGTTAGCGGACCCAGGTAGCTACTCAATTCCTGTTCAGCTTGGGGATGTCGAAATTAAAAGAGCTTTGTGTGATCTTGGAGCAAGTGTCAGTTTGATGCCTTTGTCGATTTGTAAAAAACTTCAGATGGGTGAACTGAAACCCACACGTATCTCTTTACAACTGGCAGACAGAAGTGTGAAGTTTCCATTGGGAATTCTTGAAGATGTGCCCCTTAAGGTAGGAAAGTTTTATATTCCATGTGATTTTGTTGTCATGGAAATGGAAGAAGATGCAAATATTCCTATCATTCTTGGGAGGCCTTTCTTAGCAACAGCTGGAGCTATCATTGACATGAAAAATGGAAGAATTTCTTTTGAAGTAGGCGAAGAGAAGATGGAATTCAAGCTGCAAAGTACAATGGGACATCCTTCTACGGATGAGTTTGTGAATAGGGTGGATGCACTAGAGGAAGTGATCGACATGAAAGCCAAAATTCTACTATCTGAGGATCCACTTCAAGCTGTTCTTGAGGGTAACGTTGATGAAGAAAATGGAGAGTGTCAGGGTTACGAGAAGCTTTTGGATGCAGCACCTACATATAAGCATGAACATTCTAATGTGCTACAGCATGAGGAAGTTAAGGAGAGTTCCACGCCTCCTAAGGTAGAACTGAAACCACTACCTGCATCTTTGAAATATGTGTTTATGGGCCCTAATGAAACATATCCTATCATTGTTAATTATGAGCTTGATGAGCTTCGTTTCGAAGCTTATGAAAGTTCTAAGCTTTACAAGGAGAAAACAAAGAAGTGGCATGACAAAGGGCTGTTACGAAGAGAATTCAAGGAAGGGGAGTTAGTTCTTCTGTTCAATTCGAGGTTAAGACTTTTTCCCGGAAAATTGCGTTCTAGGTGGTCGGGTCCGTTCAAGGTACAAAAGGTTTTTCCATATGGTGCAGTTGAATTGTTGGATACTCATGGAGGATCATTTAAGGTGAATGGGCAAAGAGTCAAACATTACAGAGTTGGTGAGCCAATCAATGAGAAAGTGGAGATTCCGCTTTCTACCCCTTCATCGAAATGATTGATAAGAATGTCTAGCCAAAGACGTTAAAGAAAAGCGCTTCTTGGGAGGCAACCCATGATTGTGGTA
The DNA here is from genome assembly GCA_030848705.1 of Heracleum sosnowskyi. Classification (NCBI taxonomy): domain Eukaryota; kingdom Viridiplantae; phylum Streptophyta; class Magnoliopsida; order Apiales; family Apiaceae; genus Heracleum; species Heracleum sosnowskyi. The sequence continues at coordinate 80,865,324 of CM061236.1, read as the reverse complement.
TATTGATTTTTGTTGTATTTGTATTTTTTTTTGTGATGTGAATGAACCAGCGCAAGACGGAAAGAAATAAAAGAAGGAAAAAAAACTAAGTCAAAAGGATCGGCTATAGTGGTGTATTACCAGGGAAAACAGGGGTTTAAAATCTTTGTGGACACAGGGATCGAATACCGTGGTATTAATTTATTACGCTGGCATTTTAATTCCCTGGAAGGAACATGCAATTGTGAGCGCTACTGTAGCTTTCTTTCTCCCGCGCGCGTATACCTCATCCTGCCCTCTTTACTCTCGCGCGTGACTTTTCACTCTCTGGCAGAATTGCTTATTTTCAGTCCAGCCTGCATTACTTGATAGCCTACATTATTGGGCCCATCAATCTGGTCCAGCCCAGCTACACTAAATCAGCTACCACTCAGCCACCTCAATCAGTCATAGGCCACGTTGGCGTTCCACCTGACTCCATCCATGCAAGCGTCCACGTCATCTACATGGGGGCTGCCCTGTTACAAAAATTATAAGGAAATGATGTTAAGGGGAGTTGAACTCCTGACCTGCTGCTTGCCAAGACTATGCTCAAACCACTCTACCAACACACTCATTGTGTTAAATGCTGCTTAGTCTAATTAATAACCAAACATTGGAGCTGTAATTTCAACATATTACTAAAAGGGAGGAGCAAACTTCAACTATATTTTCTATGGAGCACGTCATGCGGTATTAGGGGAGTACTTTGAACCTTTCTTTGTATATATATATATATATTTTTTTTTTTAGGGTCTTGTTAGTTTAATGTATATTTATTATAATTATTCATTGGGGACAATGAACTGATTAAGTGTGGGGAGGGGTTTCCAATATAAAAAAAACATTAAAAAAAATTAGGATTTTTTTTTCTTTTTAATTTGTTAGTTTTTTTTTTTTTTTTAGGATAATAAAAAATTAGAAAAACACAAAAAAATTAAAAAACTTAAAAAATGATTGCCTTGTCAATATAGCATGTTAATAAGGATAAGTACACACCATGTAGACTTATTTTGCGAGTGTCATGTATTTGTCTCCTTGACGTAAAATACCTTATGCATGATGATGTCTCGTATGTGCTTGCGAAATTTCAAAACTTGAATGTACGTCATTGTCAATTTTGATGAGTTTAGCATGCTATCACCTGTGAGATCTTGGGCCTTAATTAATGATTGATGCACTTTTTTATCAATCTATATTTTTTTGTGGTGAGTTATTCGTCATTGTGCTTGTTGCTCTAGAACTTGCTTTAAACCAAGTCATGCGTATATTGATATCGTGTATTGTGTAAAAATGATAAAGGCACTAGGATTAACCATATTGTCCTAAACAGTACCCTTAAAAATAATCCTTAGTGAGCCCCCTTGAGCCTATATCCTTTTTCTTTGTATATCACCATCTAAATCTTGAGCCTATTTATTTGTTCTTGTCTTGATTGACTAGTAGAGCATTGTGATATATACTTGAGATTGGTAAAATATTAAGTGTGGGGATATCTTTGTTAATGTGTGAATTTTGGTGGGATTTGAATTGGTTTGGCTACTTCTTGTTGGTGATATTTCAAATAAAATCACCAAGGTCAAAAAGAAAAGAAAAAAAAAGAAAAAAAAAAGAGAAAAAAAAAATATAGAGAGAGAGAAAAAAAATAAAGAAAAAAAGAAGTGAAAAAAATAATCTCTCTATGAAAAAAGAAAGAAAGAAAAGAAAGTTGTTCATTGGTTCTTACAATATGAAAGTTATGAGTTTACATTGTATGTGGGATGATATCTCAAAGTTAGTTTCATGTTGAGTGCTTCAAGTGTATATGAACATTATGCTCTATTAGTTGTCAAGTTTAGCCAACTGCAGCCTTTTCATTTTCCTACCCCTCACCTAAGCCTTGTTACAACCCTTGACAAAGACCTTTTGATTTATACGAACACGAAGTCTAGAGATTTTGGTGGACAAGCAAGCTTATGGTAGCACATGTGCATTTGATTGAACTTGAGTGATACAGTTACACCTAAACACTTGTGTGATTTGAGTGATTGTGAGTTTATTTTTTATCCAAAGCATGCTATTATCTTGTTGATTGAGACTTTGATGTTATTCATGATATATTTTAGTCTTTTGAGACTATGTGCGCGTACTTGAATAGTTGTGTTGGTGTGTAAAGTTGAGGAATTGCATTATATGACATCTAAGAGCTATTACATGGTTAAGTTTGCATGTGTGGGGTGCTATGATATATTTCATGTTTCAGACTTGGCAGTCAGACCAAATAAGATTTTGTGGGTACATTTACTATAAACCCTCACGAGACCTTACTCGTCCACTGGGGCTACCTAGGGGTTTAAAGGGCTTGTTGCATATGCCAAATGCAACCGTGATCACCTACGGAAGTGGTATTAGTTAGTTAGGACTTAGTCTTTTATTTCTTCTTTGCCCGAGGACGTGCAAAATGCTAAGTGTGGGGATGTGATAAGTGTGTGCTTTATCTATATATTGTCCCTATATTTAAGTTATTTTGTATTGATTTGGATTTTTATTTAATAAATTATAATGTTTTATTGTAGGTATCAAGGAGTTTTAATAAAGGAAGGCTTGGAGCTTAATTGGCAAGAGTTGGAGATTTATTTGATTAAAATTCGGATTTTATGACCCACTTGCGCAGTTCATACTGTTTGGGCCGTAACTGGAGTTCTATAAGTCCGATTCAGACGATTCAACAGCCCACGGAAAGCTTATGAGAAGGGCTTTATTTCAGAAGTGGTCTTGATATCAAAGTCCAACCGTATCAGTCCAGAAGCAGGCCCCAACAGTCAGCTACGAATTTCTTTATTGAAATTCAATTCTGATTAGGAAACTCCTTGTATTTGCATTAAATTATTAAAAATACTTTTATTAGAGATATGATTATATACTATTCAGACCTAATCTGAATATAGATCGTAAGAGAGAAAATTTGAGGATACAGACAATTTTGTAAACACTTTCTTTTGGGGGAGATTTTTCTGAGAACTTTTATTTTCCTTGAAGATAGAAGATTAAAGGTTCATCTCTATTCCTTATAATTATGTGTTCATCTTACAATTCATATATCTCTTGTTTAGTTAATTCAATTATGAGTGAGTAGATTATTAATCTAGGGTTAAGTTGAACCCTAGTTATGATTGATGTGTGAATTTCCCAATTCCCCCAATTTAATTGTTTAATTGCTCTTGATTATTGAGTTGTTTAAATTAACAATTGCAAATCAGACGTGATTATGTGTTGTTTGAACCAATATCTAATTATCAATGAGAGTTGGAATTAGATGGTTGTGATTTATCCAATAAGAACATGAAATTCTCCATGAGAATAGGTAGAATGGATTGTTAGGAAATTAGGGTGCCGTGATTAATGTCTCTAAATTACATGATACCATGAGAATAGGTTTGATTGTATTTTAAGAGAAGCCATTAATACCTGAGAGGGGTTTTTGGTATTTATAGGGCGCATCTTTCCTTTTGAGTAGTTTATCTCATTAATTGGGGAGGGAATTCACGATTGCATTAATTCATGCTAGTGGGGATACTTAATTCTGGATGTTTTTAATATTTGATTTAATATAAACACAATTCGCTTTAGTATAAGATTAGTTTAATAAATTCTCAATATTTATTGTGACACTTTCTTAGCCGAATTAAATCAGAAACAACTAGTGATTGATACGTTTGTCTCTGTGGGATCGACTCTGACTTACCCTGCTACACAGTTAGAAGGATTAGTTAGATATTATAATTTGATAGGCACGCGACAGCCTTGTCAGTACCAACAATAGATCTGAGAGAAGGTCAAAATCTGTTCAAGAGCAAGGGAGACTTAGGTCAAACTCTGCTAGAAATCTGACAAACTCTGAAAGAGTAAACTCTGGTGCTCCTGGTGCTCAATCTTCTTCAAGACTTAAAAGTCTAGTGATTCCAGCTAATCCAATTACTGATGAAGAGATTGCTGCTAAGTTGAAGATATAGATGCTGAAATGCAGATTCTTGAAGAAGAGCATAAGAAGAAGGTTGAAGCTGGAACTTACAAGAAAAAGGCTACCAAGGCTCCTAGGAGAAAGGAAAAAGGAATTTTTATTAAAGAGAATGTGAAATCTCAACAGAGTTTACAATACTCAAGGAGGCCTGTTGGAGCAAGCACTGATAAAGGTAAAGGCAAATTGATTGAAGAACCTGAGTTATCAAAGAAAGCTTATTCAACCTCTGACATGGCTCAAGTTGAATCAAGACCTAATCAATCAACCACTGACGTTGCTCAAGTTGATAATTTTGCTAAAGTTGTGACAACCACTGACACTGCTCAAGTTGTACAAACTCAATTGATATCTCCACAACTTCAAGGTACTTTTTCAAGATCTTCATTATCTGAAACTCTGAAGCCAGGAAATGTGAACTTTCTTCAAACCAGATCAGTGTTAGGAAAGGAATCTTATGATAAATCTGGTTTGGGATCACATAGAGAGAAAAGAATAAATAACAGTCCTTTAGATCATACATCACTGGCAGAACCTGGTGTTGGGGTAACTTAAGAAAGCCTTGACAAGTTAGAATCTGTTCAGATGATTTATCACAAGGGAATTAAAAAGGAGTTTCTGTTATACTTTATGGCTGATGGAAGAGTTTATAGAGTTGGAGAAGCTGATATTCATCTGAAGCTATGGGAAGAGCTGGAGTATGTTTTGTATTTGCTGAAAGTGAAAAATCAAAATACTCATAATGCTGCTCGAGTTTTGAGAGAGAGGATGATGAAATCTAAAGTTTTGCTTGGAGCTAGAATTTCAAGTGCCTATATTCCTAAATATAGAGATGCTCATGGAAAGCTGGTAGAAATGAAGAGGAATAGTGCAAGGTTCAGAACTGCACTGGGGATAAGAGTCTTGGAGTTCAATCTAGAGTCTGATAAGTCTTTCTATATAAGACTTGGAAATGAGATGAATAAAAACAGAATTTATTCTCTGAGGGCTGCCATATATCAGACTGGTGAAAGAGATCCAGAACTTAAGGAGCTGAAAGAGATTATGATTGCTGAGCTAGAAAGAGCTGAAAGAAGACTGCTTACAGATTATCTCAGGACAGTGCCTGATATTGAAGAAATTAAGTAAAGGCTGACTGTAAGTTTTTAAAGTTTTATGTTCTAAGTAAAAGTTAAACTCTGTTATGTTATAAACACTGCATTTGTTATATGTTTTGACATCATCAATTATCTTTTAACTTGTACATTTTTGTTATGCACAAGTTGGGGGAGATTGTTAGATATAATTGCTGATGATTGTTTATCAGTGTTTAAGTAACAGGTACTCATCAGAGTTTACACTAGAAGCCAGTCAGAGTTTGTTAAAGTCTGACGGGGTGAGAGTTTATTTAGCTGTCGGTGCATAATTGAAGATTCTAGAAGCAATATATCTTGAAGATGGAAAGAAGCAAGATATATTGAGATAACTAAAGAAACGGGACAGAAGACAGAAGCAATCCTAAATTGATATAAATTGTATAGCTAATTTGTAGGAATATCAATTAGAGATTGATTCTATGTAGCTGTGTACTATATAAACACAGATAGGTTAACCCTAAAAGGGATGCGAATACTGAATACATTATTCTTGTAACCTAGCATCTCTCTGTGATATTCTACATCACTGAGAGAAGAGTTATTTAATATAATTCAGTTTATTGTTCATAAACAGTGTTCTTGATTGTTATTCTCATACATATATTGATTATATATTGTGTATTCGGCCTAACAAACATATTGCTTACTGGGTCTAGTGCTTGTAATCTCTTAAGGAACGTCATACCTTCCTACACTTGTTACACGTAACTCTTGCCTTCGGTTTATGGCTCTCATTGTCGTAGTGTCCTGTCTGAGTACACTTGTAACGTACCATATTGATCTTATTACAAACTCCCGGTTGCTTCTTTCCACAAGTTCTACATTCTGGTATCGGAGGTTTCGGAGGTCTTGGTTAATCCATATTTTATGGACGGTTCCCTTGCTTATCATTTCCAGTTTCTGGTCTTCAAAATCCAACATTCCTTTTTGACTGAAACTCAGGCCTTATATTGAAATGGTTCTAAAAGTTCCCTATTTGTTGGCTTCCTTCCGGTGTCTCTGGCTTCCCTTTTTCTAGCTTCTTCTGTTTGTGATCAATCACTTTCACTTTTGATTCTCATAGCCTTCCATACTACAACTGTATAAATAGTCAAGTCAATTACAATCACTTTACTCCTAATCCACGACCTCATTTCCCCGGTTGGAGTCTCTTAACTCTCTTCTCATCAATATTCACATATTCAGACACAAACCTGGCCAGATCTATAAATTTTGGTTCAAACCATGTTACGCTCAAGTTATCATGCTTCAGTTCTAAAATTTATGTCCAACATTTGGTCTCAAGACGTTCAAAACCTTGTAATGTTTTAACTACTATATCCAAAGTGAAATATAGGATAAACAGGTGCTTATATACTTTTCTGACAAGTATAATAACAGTCTTTCATCAACAATATTCAACTCCTTTTTAGTATATCCAATATCACTTTACTTCATACTTCAACATGATTAGTATTCGTATATCCTTTTGTTACCTTCTCCTTGTCCATACCAAACTCTCGGTAATAATAAACCTTGACATCGTATTGTAAGTCTAATGAGCAATTTAACTCGACATCCAATCCTTCTTTTTAAAGCAATTTCCCATTTTTGATCAAAACAGTTTCCCGTCAATATAAGTACAGCTTGACACTCAGAATACCGTCATTCGCCTTTACAATTTCAAATCGCTGATACCTCTAAGAGTTTCCGACAGAATGAATCAATATATAGGAAGGTGTCAATAGATATGGATATATGACAAGTATGTTTAGTAAGAATTTCTAGTAAAAAAAGAATCAAACTAAGAGATCAAAATGATCATCGAACTTTATCAGGTTGCATTTGTCAATTTAAACAACAAGGTACATAAGGTGGCCAACCTTTAGTACTTCCATGGCAAACACACCACTGATGGCGTCCCACCAGACTTCTATCACACAGATAGAAAGTACCTGAATCCCCTATATATATAGGGTTGTTCATCTCAGTTACAACAAGGAGGATAAAAATTTAAGAGGAACATATGAAAGGTTTAAGAGTTTCAAAAGTTTCTGTTATACATATTTAATATTGGATCAATTAGCCTCTGAACAATAGAGGTATTTCGTAAAGAATAAAATAATAGAAATGAAAAATTGAATCTTTTAAAAAGGTAAATTGAATAAAATCAATGGCTAGTTATGAACCGACTTATCCTTACATCGAACGTATGGAGATAATCATGCCTTGTCTCATGTAGATGATCCTTAGGGGAGTTAATTTCTAGTTTGAGGTTATAGGTATGTCCCGATAGTAAATCAACTGTATGTAATCTTGAATAAAGAAAGAATCTACACTTAGGCCACTTCTCTGGGCAAATGTCCCTATCGCGGGGGAAAATCGTTATTATAAGTGTTTCTAGACGTTATCTTGGGGATTCTACTCTCGCTCAACTCTAACCACACTTGATATGACACCTGGCGTGGTGTTTCCTATAGCTTCCGCGGTGCATTCGAAGTTGGAGATGAAATTCTGTAAAGTACATAAGGATCTACAAGTGATGTCTTCCGAACTGGTAGTCTTATTCTCCGATTGATTCCTCCAGCTTCGAATTAGTTTCCTCGTCCGTAACCCGATCTTCAGATGGTTCCAGCGTATACTCGCTTGATATGTCGGAATACTATATAACATGAAAGTGCGTAACTTAAGCTAATATTTCTGTAGAAAATTCGGCATGACCTATTCGTAAAATGGACTATGCCCTGTTTAAAAAAAATATCTCAAATACTAACTCAATCATCCACACATAATCCATAATCCATAATCCATTCAATATTCCATCCATCTCCAACCCCTTTCATTTTATACGAAAAAAAATAAATCTGCCTTGACTTGCAGCTATACTATCAGAAAAGAAATTTACCCAAAGGGTAATGGAAATCTTCACTTGGCCGGGTACACGCACTGATACTGATATTGACGACTCTGGCTTGGGAAAAGGAATCTCAAATGAAGGTTAATCTCTCGAAACATCCATTATCTGCAACAACACAATAATAAACCAAGAAGATACTAAAATGGTAAAGGGTTATCTTAATTCTACTAATACTCATCCTAAAGGTAACCTACATCTACAAATCCTATCTTACCTATGAAGCTTAAGTCCTACTTTTCACCTTAAATTCTCTCATTATTGTTACACCTAATCCTGGCTTGTTTCAGTGACCAAAAACTGACCGCTCTGATACCACCCGTGACGCCCTCCTAATCTGGGGTCATGATTGGGGGAGTCACTACAACCTCTATACTTATAAACCTGTGAATAAATAATATAAACATGCAGACGCGACCCCAACTCTAACCTGGATCTTTAACAGGTAATGGTATGAAACAAGCATCAACTATCTACTTCATTTTATTACATAATAAAAGTCTCAAAAGTTATTACAACCGTGTCTTAAAAGTTCTACATTCCCTTATACAAAACACCTTATACAAGTCTTCATCACCTGCCTAAGCTGGCATCTCAAAAATAACCCTATAGGAAGACTTCCTAGCTGACTGAAAAGTGTGCACCATCTTCTCTTTTAACTGTGGGTTAGAACAGGGGAAAGAATGAGCCAAATGCTCAGCAAGTAATAATATATCCAAATAGTTAACCACTGTGAAACAGTTTCCAATATCAATATGTATGTCATGGGTATAGCAGAATCCATATCAAGGGATTATCAGAACAATGACATGAATATACAATTTCAAAGGGTAAACCAATTTCATTATCAAGATATCTGTTTTCAAGAAAACCAATAAATAATTTGGAGATTTTTCACAACGCACCGGACAATACGGGTGATCAGCCACGTAAAGTCCCCATACCGGACACACAGTCCCTCTGGTCATTGTATTGGGTCCCAATAGGCACACATTGGCCTTTAGACAAGTCCATCTCTAGTCTATTTATCATAATTAAAAGTGCTGGACCGGCGTCACTCGGCCTCTTACGCCTCCAAACTTAGAAATTCGTGGAAATCATAATTCGGATTTCAAATGATTATAAATTTTGAAACTTCCTTTCTTTTAAAACCTTTCTTATGAAAGAAATCCTTTGTAAATCATTGGATGTGTGTTTGTATAGTACTCAAGTGAAGGTTCATGTATTCTCAATTTCAAGTAAGTATGGGATTCATAGGTACAAGTTCAAATCAAAGGATAAGGATAAGGTCTGAGAAAAGAGTTTAAGCAAGATATGGTTCACAAGACATTGTGTTGTGTCTATAATGTTTGTATATAAAATAGTCTTTTGGGAATTGGATAAGTTCAATATGATCAATCTGAATCTCTATTAATGGGAAAACAAGAAGAGAAATGTCATCCGGTACATTTTGGAAATGTAATTAGAATGAGGGTTCAAATATATTCACTTTCAGGTATAAAAGGAATGCATAAGCAGGTGGTCAACTTCAGATTATTGAACCATAGGTTATTGAGCTTTAATACATTGATATAATCAGGGTATAAAGGTTCAAGGAAAGAAAACTAAACAAAGTAGGGTGTACAGAACAACATGGTATATGAACAGAGATAAGGGTTACCAATGAACAATATGTGTTTTCAGAATTAAAAGTATATCAAAGCAAGATAGCAATTCATATATGTCAAAATGAAAGAATGGAATCGAAATACGAAAGCAAGTTAGTATTACTTGCCTTAATAGCTAAAAAGAGTAATCAGATTCACTGGTTCTCCACCTTTGTCTTGCCTTTATTTATAGGCTCTACTTCTTTGGATTCTTAAGTAGCTTTTAGAACAAACTGTACTCACTGAATTTCTGCCTTCGCCTTGCCTTTATTCATATGTTCCACGTCTCGAAACTCTACAAAAGAGTATATACTATTTCAGAATGATCCTCTCAAAATTCTAATCCTTATTCTAAACTACCCCACGTTCCCTAAACGCGTAAACACATAATATTTATATCACTTATAATCTCTTATCCATATGATAAGCACAAGACTCACATAAGTGCACATTGCCATTCAAGTTCACATAATATACTCCTTTAATACATATGTATATAATCTAACTTTCAAATCATACCAAACTTGGTTATCCCTTTAAATCAACTTGACCAATGCTAACCATATCCTTAACACCTTTACAAACAATGTTTTCATCTCAAAAAGCTGAAAAATCTGCTGCGCATACTTTACTAAAACATTTTTCATAAATCCAAAAGTAATCAAACAAATACCATATTTGACAGGCTATTTACTGAACACTAATCCAACTTAGCATAAAAGTTTCAACTTCAGAACAGTTTATTTAGACTAAAAACAAACAGGTTAAAGTATGAACTGAAGCACAGAAAAATCTCTGCTGCGCAACTTTTAGTAAAACAAGCATAACGTTTTATTGGTTAACTCTATCGATACAAGGTTTGCGCGTGCACAAACTAGACTCTAATTAGAACAGTGACATCCTAGACTCTCTGTCTAAAACAGGCAGCAACCATTCGCAAATAATCAAAACAAAACAGGCAGTTTCTGGAAATCTCAACATGATGTTTATCTATACAAAACCAACCACAAACATAATCTCTACTACAACCAATCATCCAATATCAAAACTAAAACTCCTCCTTAGCTTAAAAGGTTTTACAAATTGAACTCATGTCCTCAAGAAATTACTAAATATCTATACATGCAATTACCAAATACCACAATTAACTAATCAACAATTCATATACTTTGAATTTCACAAAAATCCCCAATTCAAAACCTTCAACATATAAAATCCAATATCAAACATATATAATCCGAACTATCTAAACTTAACACAATTAATTTAACATGCAATCACCATAAACTTGAGATTAACAATCAATCATCAACACCAACAAGTTTCAAACTAATTTTACAAAAGGGGAAAACCGAAAATACACACATGCATTTCGATTTTTCAACATGCAACCCATAACTCAACTAAATATTATTATTAATACAAGAATCGGACTCAAAAGCATCATCATCGTCCCCGTCGGCTCGCCGGAGCTCATTACCGACGGCGGCATGGTTCGGAGGTGCCCGAAATTCGGGTTTCCTTCAACAAACCTCACCAATTAGCAATTTAAAACAAGCAAATAATCACGGAATCATCACAAAGCAATATTTCGGTAATGAATTAAGATCAAATCACCAAAATTTCTTGCATGCAAAACTGATACACGCGGCCATACACACACACAACCACGATCGTATATGTATGTATATATATATAACAATTAATTGTGTGGAGAGAAAAGAAGAGAAAGATGAAGATTTTTACAGAAAATGAGAATAGCCGAGAGAGAGAGCAGAGAAGAGAGAATGGAGGTGTCGACAATAAGAAAAGGGGAAGAATGCTGGGCTTGAGGGTTTTATAAGCCCCAAGGGCAAAACAGTAACTTCACAATTAAAAATCTGATTTTTAATAAAAGAAAACCAATATAATGCCTTTCTAAAATCCGAAATAAAATGAAAATAATATCTAAAAATCAAACTTTTATTTTTAAAACAGAGAATACAAATTTAAAACCTCACACATATTTTTAAAATATTTTTATGATCAAAATTGAATTAAATATGAATTTTCAAAGTTTAAATCACATAAATTACATTTAACTCATAAAATCAGTTTCAAATCCTTAAGGCCAAAAATAAATTCCTCCACTAATTTTAGAAAATAATAGAATATAAAAGAAAGGTTGTGAAAAAGATTTCACAATAAAAAGAATTTGCGATGATTTTATAAAATTCCCGGAAGGTCAAAAAGAACTAATTTTTAATAAGAAATTCATATAAAATGCAATTAAAAGCATACACATATATTTTAATCCATACCATTCACCAAGTAAACATCTAATCATCACATTTTCAAATATCCACCTTTCACACAATATTCATATATCATAGATCTCAAATATTATTAAATATTAATACTGTACAAGCGTTTTTCTGAGTCGTTATACTAATAGAACGAACAGATACTGTACCTGAACACTATGTGGTCAAGGCGAAGAGTGAATGGACTCCAGAAGAAAAAGCTCATGTACTCAGAGAACCAAAGATAAAGAATATTCTACACAGTAGTCTTGATGCTGTCATGTCCAACAGAGTGATTGCATGCAAGTCTGCAAAAGAAATCTGGGATACTTTGGAAACTCAGTGCCAGGGATCTGCATCTGTCAAGAAAAACAGAAGGGCTCTTTTGATTCAAGAATATGAACAATTCGATGCTAGAACTGATGAGAGCCTAACTGATTTATATGATAGATTTCTGACACTTCTGAACAGTTTATCTTTAGTTGATAAAGAATATGAAACTGAAGATTCAAATACCAAGTTTCTGAGAGCTTTACCAGAAGAATGGGATACTCAGACCTCGATCATTAGACATCAGTATGATCTCAACACTGTGTCTCTTGATGAAGTCTATGGAATGCTAAGAACTCATGATCTTGAAGTTCAACAGAGGAAGAATAAGAAAGGTAGCAAGGCAAAATCTATTGCTTTGAAAGCAGAGGCTAAATCAAAAGGAAAAGCTGTGGAGGTCTCTAGAAGGAAAACAAGTATAGTTGAGTCAGATCCTGATGACTCATCATCAGATACTGATGGCAATCCTGATGCCAATACTGATGATGACTCTTCTGACTCAGACATGGAAGAGATGGTTGCTATGATTGTCAGAGGCTTCAAAAGGATGAAATTCAGGAAGGCTAGAAGACAAGGCAACTTTCAGAAAAGGACCTTCAATGCAGACAAAGACAAGTATATCAAAAAGGATAGCAAGAGTAGCAAATTTGACAAGTCAAAGGTTAGATGCTACAAGTGTAATGGTATGGGTCACTTTGCTTCTGAGTGCAAGAAGACAAAGGCACTCATCACATCAAGCAAGGACTGGATGGACTCTTCCTCAGAATCTGATACTGAGGTGGTCAACTATGCTCTAATGGCCAATACTGATGATACTGCTATTTCTGATGATAAGGTACTTAATACTGTCTTTGATTTTGATACTGATAATGCTTCTGAGTTAAGACGTTTTCTAAAGTCATTGCATATTAGCTTTAGAAGTCAAACTGCTAAAAATTCTAGAATCTTATCTGAGATGTCTGAACTTAGGAAAAGGAATGAGCATTTAGAAGCTGAATTTTCTCTCATGCAAAAAGTACAGATAGAATGTGACATTGCTAAACACATGTATTTAGAGATGAAACTTAAATGCACTGTACTTGAAAAAGAACTTGTTTATGCTAATGAGAAAATCAGAACCTGGACAGACTCTGGTAGAAAATTTCATGAGATTAATACCTCTAAGAACTGGAAAGAGTGTCTAGGTTATAAGTCAGATGAAGATAAGAGATTGAAGGAGAAAATTGTTGTTGATGAGACAGTTAGTCCAAAAACCTATAGGCATGTTATAGACAAAACCAAATCTAAGATTATTCCTGTTAATTTTGTGTTTGGTAAGGATTCCAATTCAACTTTTGAAAAGGGATCTACTTCTGATCAAAGTGTCAAAATTATTAAGTCTAAACCTGTCTTGAGAGAAGTAACTAAGAATGTAGGTTTAATGTCTCATAAACAACTTAAGGATAGAATCTGTGAAGTTACAGATAGGAAAAAGGAAGCTACTGTTAAGAGAAACAGGAATGGTAAAATTGGGATTAATAAAGAGAATGATTATAAATATATCCCAAATGCACCTAGGAAATGTTGTTTTACCTGTGGGAACTCTAATCATCTTTCTATTGATTGTAAAAAGAGTTTAAAGAAAAGTACTGAAATCCCTATTTCTGATGTCAGGAGTAGATTTTATAAACCACAGAAGTCCTGTTTTCATTGTTGTAGTATATGGCATTCTATTTGTACTTGCAAAGAGTATCATGATTTGTACTATAACTTTTATGATCCATTGCCTAAGTTTGATAAAAGTACGAAGTCTGGTAGAATTGAGAATGTCATAGTGAAGCATGCTTTTGTTAATACTGATACCGACAAAGCAAATCCTGATGGAGTAAATCCTGTCAGGATTGCTAAAGTCAAAAAGTCTTCTGCTGCTAAAATTAATAAAATGCATGGACAAGGAACCCAACAAGTGTGGGTTCCTAAACATTCTGACTAGTGTTTTAAAATTCTGATTGCAGGGTAAGAAGAAAAATGTGTTAGTCATGGATAGTGGATGTTCTGTGCACATGACTGGAAACAAATCCCTGTTATCAGAATTTGAAGAAAAAGTTGGCCCAACTGTGTCTTATAGAGATGGCAACATTGGACAAACTTTGGGATATGGCAATATAATCATTGGAAATGTCATCATTGAAAAAGTAGCTCTAGTGAAGGGACTAAAACACAACTTGTTGAGTATTAGTCAAATCACTGACAGAGGTTATCATGTCAACTTCTATTCCACACATTGTGAAGTAGTCAGCAAAGAAACAGGGAAGATTGCATTGACTGCCTACAGGCATGGTAACATATAAGAAGCCAACATTCAATCAATTACTGATGGCTCTCCTACTTGTCTAATCAGTAAAGCATCAGTAGATGAAAGTTGGAATTGGCACAAGAAGCTTTCTCATCTCAACTTCAGCAACATCAATGAGTTGGTTAAGAAAGATTTAGTTAGAGGATTGCCAAAAGTGTTATATACTCCTGATGGACTCTGTGATGCATGTCAAAAGGCTAAACAGAGAAGAACATCATTCAAGAGTAAATCTGAATCCTCTATTGAAGAACCATATCACATGATGCATCTTGATCTATTTGGTCCAGTCAACATCATGTCCGTCAGTAAGAAAAGGTACACTCTTGTAATTGTTGATGAATATTCTAGATTCACCTGGGTGTATTTTCTGCACAGAAAAGATGAAACTCCTGAAATACTGTTGGATCATGTGAGAATGATTGAGACATCCACAAAGTTCAAAGTCAAGATACTGAGGAGTGATAATGGTACTGAATTTAAGAATTCAAAGATGGAAGAGTTCTGCAAATACAAAGGAATCATTCAACAATTCTCTGCTCCTGGCACACCTCAGCAAAATGGAGTAGTTGAAAGGAAAAATAGAACTCTTATTGAAGCTGGCAGAACTATGTTGGAAGAAGAAAAATTACCTACATATTTCTGGGAAGAAGCAGTCAACACGTTGATAAACAGACATGGTGTAACTCCTTATCAATCTCTTAAGGAGAAGAAACCAAGTTTGAAGCATTTGCATGTGTTTGGCTGTAAATGTTTTGTTCTCAGAACTCATCCTGAACAGTTAGGAAAATTTGAAACTAAGGCCGATGAAGGAATTTTCATAGGCTATCCTGCATCAAGAGCCTTCGGGGTTTTTAATTTGAGAACAAGAACTGTCATGGAGTCAATACATGTATCTTTTGATGATAAGAAGATAACTGGAATCAATGAAGACTCTCATGATAGACTGACTTTTGAAAATGAAGCTACCAGGGAACCTGAAGAAAGTGAATCAGATCCTATCAATTCATCAGATCCTGATGGGTCACCAAATCCTGATGACACACCAGATACTGATGGTGCTAATTCTGATGATGCAAATAGAGATAATACATCTAGTAGTGCAAATGTTGAGGGGGAGCAACAGCATTCTACTACAAGTTCAGAGTCAACTCAATCATCATGACAGAATTCTTCAGATACTGATTCAAGTGATGATCCTGATAATTCATCAGGAGGAGGGAGCAATAATTCAGGGGGAGCTTCTACATCAAGAAATGACTTACCAGCAGCAAGGAAATGGACTGCAAGTCATACTCCTGATTTGATCATTGGAGATCCTGATGCAGGTGTTCAGACAAGAAGTGCAACTCAGAATGAATGTCTATACAATAACTTTCTATCCAAGGAGGAACCTAAGAAAGTTGAGGATGCACTTAAAGATGCTGATTGGGTTACTACAATGCAAGAAGAATTGAATGAATTTGAAAGGAATGAAGTATGGAAACTGGTACCAACACCAAAGAATAGGTCCATTGTTGGTACGAAGTGGATTTTCAAGAACAAGACTGATTCTGATGGAGTAATAATCAGAAACAGAGCTAGGCTAGTTGCAAAGGGGTATTCTCAACAAGAAGGAATTGCCTATGATGAAACTTTTGCTCCTGTTGCAAGGCTAGAAGCCATCAGAATCTTTCTGGCTTATGCAGCTCACAAGAAATTCAAGGTTTTCCAGATGGATGTAAAAAGTGCTTTCTTAAATGGTGAACTGGAGGAAGAAGTCTATGTTGAGCAACCTCCTGGTTTCATTGATCCTAAATATCCAAATCATGTCTATAGATTGGATAAGGCACTTTATGGACTAAAGCAAGCTCCAAGAGCATGGTATGAAACCTTAGCTCAGTTTTTACTAGAAAGTGGATTCAAAAGAGGTACCATTGATAAAACTCTATTTTATTTGAATCATGGTAAGGATTTGCTTTTAGTTCAGATCTATGTTGATGATATCATTTTTGGGTCAACAAACAATAAGCTGTGTGAAAAGTTTTCTAAGCTTATGCAGTCAAGATATCAAATGAGCATGATGGGAGAAATGAGTTATTTTCTAGGTCTTCAAGTTAAACAGACTGATGAGGGCATTTTTATCAATCAGTCCAAGTATACAAGGAATTTATTGAAAAGGTTTAACATGGAAGACTGTGCTACTGCTAGTACTCCCATAGCTACAGCTACCAAACTTGATCCTGATCAAGGTGTTGAGGTAGATGTAACTCACTACAGAGGAATGATTGGCTCTTTATTGTATCTCACTGCAAGTAGACCAGATATTATGTTTGCAACCTGTCTGTGTGCAAGATTTCAAGAAAAACCTAGGGAACCTCATCTAATTGCAGTTAAAAGAATTTTCAGATATGTCAAAGGCACTCCTTCTCTTGGCCTTTGGTATGCAAGGGAATCAGATTTTGGTTTGTGTGGTTATTCAGATGCTGATTTTGCAGGATGCAAAATAGACAGGAAAAGTACTTCAGGAAGCTGTCAGTTTTTGGGTGGAAGACTAGTTTCATGGTTCAGTAAGAAGAAAAAGTCTATTTCTACTTCAACAGCAGAAGCTGAGTACATTGCTGTAGGAAGCTGTTGTGCTCAGATAATGTGGATGAGAAATCAGTTGTTAGATTATGGCCTGTCATACTCAAAAATCTCTATTTATTGTGATAATCAAAGTGCTATTGCAATGACAGGAAATCCAGTTCATCATTCTCTTACTAAGCCCATCAGTATTAGATATCACTTCATAAGAGAACAGGTTCTGGAAGGAACAATTGAACTTCATTTTGTTCCTACTGATCAAAAACTAGCTGATATATTCACCAAGCCACTGCCTGAAGCTACTTTCAATAAATTGGTGAATGAACTTGGAATGATGAATTTTGAGAATCTCTGAGAAAAGTTATAGAGAGGAAATTCTGATTACTATCAAGTCCTGATGGTCATTCTGCAAGGTATGTAATTTTGATCAAATCCTGATAGGACACAATCCTGACAGGAAGTCAACTGGTCAATCCTGATGTACATGTCAGAATTTCGTTGCTTAATTTGTGCCTGATTTTTTTGTCAGTAACTGGTAAGAAACGTTTTGAGTTTTAGTCAGACAACTGTATGTGCACGTGTGACACACTGTTAGACATATACATATAGTTACACATAGAAAGCGGTGCAGTTATGTTTCATTACACACGTAATTTGTCCACTAATTATTTGTGCACGAATCACAGCATGCCATCTGTCGCTGAGAGAGTAATATTTTGTTTTAACAAAATACATTTGATTTTCTAAAATTCTAATTACTCTCTCATCATCAGTTTTTCATTTTTTTCTCTCTCTGTACTCAAGAACCCTAATCTTTCAATCTCAATTCTCAAGTTTTTGTTAATGTTTTAATGGCGTCTTCATCATTCATGAACAAACAGACAGACTATGATTAGTGGTGTTACTTTTGCCACTAATAATTTTGTAGCTATTCAAAATCATCAGGAATTACCCAATGAGTTTCACATAATTCAAGATTTTCTAGCTTCAATGTGACGCCCTCCAAACCCGGGGTACAGATTTGGGGAGTCACTCGACCAACGAAACTCAACATACCTGAATAGATCACATGCATAGTATAATAATAACATAAAATACCCCTTACCCAAGACCGCATCCAGATTATGGCATTGAATACAAGCTTCTACAATCTTTTATTAATACAAATCAGTTTTTATCAGAGTTATTACATCACAACTTAAGTTCAGAGCTAGACATCTAGTCTAACAAAACAAAACAAACAACTACCCTGCCAATGACAACCACTCGAGGAGCTCTCCTAGCTGCCGGTGAACTATCCGTCACGTTGTGCCGACTCATACTCTCGTTTAACTGGAATAGGGTTAGAAAACAACAAGCAAGAGTGAGCCAAAAGTGCTCAGCAAACATCATATATATATCCAATACAGTCTCATAATGAAAAGAAATCACAAGAATTTGAATCAATGCACAATGCATGATTTTATCAACCTCTTCTGAAGAAAATACATTAGAATTGGAATTTTTATTCATCTCATTCAAATCAAAGGTTGAGCTGCTGGCCAGCCACGCATCAACCCCGGACCTGCTTATAGCAAAGCCCTCCCCTGGATCCTTGGCCATCCTGGCCTTAATTATCATCGACCAAAAATTTGGTCCGACCATTACTGGTCTATTTTTCAAAACATTTCCAATTCTATCACAACACATAAGCAATACATGCTTCAATAATAATCACAACAAGAATAAAATAGTATGACAATATCAAGAGCTTCATCTGACAATCAATCACAAAGAGGGTGAAATGGTATTATGAATTGCAAAAGAGCTTCTACTGATCAAGATCAAATAAGGTCCGTGAAACAAGTTCGGGATGGTTTCAGAGAAGCAACACATCTGTTTCAAGAAATATCAAGGTTATAATATACACAAATGAATCGAAGGTGAGGATTCTCAATATTCGACAAGATTGTAAATAATCAAAGGAATCGGGAATTTTTCATGGAAACAATGTTATCGGTTCAGATACAGGATACGAATTGAATCATTGGTGTTGGTTTGATAACAACATACATATAATAACTCAGAGTAAGATTACTCAAGGATTTGTGAAAGAAATAGACACTTGCCTGGTTCGACGCAGTCAAATTCTACCGTTGCTACTCTACCTTCTCCTTTCCCTTGCTTCGGAAACTCGATTGTATAATACATAAATCATATTAGTACATCTCATCATTTATTCTATCCTCGATATATCACTCGTAATCATTTTTAAGTCTAAACAGCCTATCGGGCCAATTTTGAGATTTATCGAACGCCTGACCTATTTTCCGATAGACAACTCAGACACAAATCTTTATATAAAACATTTAGGGACACTAAACACATTATTCCACTTTATATAAACCATATAGTTCTTATAAATATTTTTAAAACATCACACGAAGCTTATTTGAATTTAAATAAGTCGCAAACAAATTTTTAAATCAAAAATCGGATTTTTAAACCCAATATAAGTATTTAAATGCAAATAAATCAATTAATAAAATTAATTGACACTCTTTAAATGCTCAAACCATTTTTAAATAATAGTACAGGTTTGAAAATAATTAAACTGAATTTTTAATTAATTAAATCTAATTAATAATTAATTTTTAAGAATTAACTGATTAAAAGAATTAACCAATTAATTAAATAAATCAATTATTAATTCAAAATAATTAAAATATTTAAGTTTAATCAATTTTCGAATTTAAAATAATAAATATAATTTTCCAGAATTTTCTGCAATTAAAAATGTATTTTTAAAATAAAATATGAATTTTTAAAGATTTTAAACTATTTTCGAATTATTTAAAAAAATAAAATTCAAAAACAGTTTTCTGAAAATATTTTAGGGTTTCGAAGATTGAAACCGGATTAAAAATTCGGGTAAACGGGTCGGGAAGAACAAAACCGGGTCACCAAGAACAACCTGCCGGAATCTGGGTTTTCCAGAATCCGGCCAGCGTCCGGTAGCCGGAATTCTTCATTCCCGATCAAACAAACACCAAACCAGAGGGCTTTTGTTCGGTTTTTCATGACAAACACAACCCACACAAAAACATGTATGTACGATGTAACGATTCTAAATTTCGACTTAAATATTTTAATGAAACGTACATTTTATTGTTAGGTGTTTATTATGTGCAATAATTGTTATGTGCTTAGAATTGTGAATTTATTCACTCTGTGAGTAATTAGTTAATTTCGTATCTGGTTTCTAAATTTTATTGAAGTGCTCTGTAAATTTATTTAAGTCATATAATAATTATATTAAATTTAGAGTATGCTAAATTATTTAATTAGTAGCATAAAATATTTCTTAGCATTATTTTTATTTTATTTTATTTTTAAAACTCATGATTTAAATTTTTATAACCACTTCATTATTTTAATTAATTATTTTGAGAGATGCTACACCTTCTAGATTATTTATTTTCAATAGGTAATTTATTTATTTACCTAGTGAATGGTTAAATTCTATTTAAAATTTATTTTTGAGATTAAAAGACATTTTATTCGATTATTCTTTGTAAATGTAATTTTATTTAACTAATCTACAAAAGTTATTTGTAGAATAATATTTCTATGGAATCTAGAAATGGGATTATGAATTTACATGAAAGCCCTTGATTTTTATCATGTTAGTATTTTATTTAATTGGACATTTTTGTCATTTAATAATTAAATAACTAAAAAGTGTTTACTTTTACACTACTTTAAGTCCCCTATAAAAACCCCTACCCACCCCCCAACCGGCTCCCCCACCCGTTCTCTCTTCTTCTTCTTCTTCTTCTTCTTCTTCTTCTTCTCTCCCCAACACCCATTTCTCTCTCTTGTTCTTCATCTCTTATAAAATCAAAACCTCCATAACTTGTGTTTCTCTCACCCAAATTACAAGTGTGAGTAACCAAAACACTCCTCTCTCAAATCTCTAAAACCCTCTTGTACTAATTTCGAGTTTTATCATGATTTCAAAATTTAGAATTTTCGGATTCTTCTTCCTTTTGTGTAAAACTTACATGCAATGGTTGATTACTAGTTATAGGGATGATTCTCGGTGAGATCCATCATTTTGGGCTCATCCGAGAAGAAACCCGACCGTGGCAATGATCCTTGTGAGCCATGGTCTTGATTTTTATGTTTAAAAGTTGAACTCAAGTTCATTTTGTTGATGCATGTCACTAATTTTATGATCCATGATGATTTTGATTAAAGTTTGTTAGTGGGTTTCGATTTTTATTTAGTATATATGTTGTATGTGATGTGGATAGTAAGAATGTGAAATATTATAAGTTGCATGTTAGTTTAAAAGAAAGTATGATTTTATTTTGTTTATAGATGTTAGTTGCAATTAAAACATTTGTTGTTTGAACTTTGGCTTGAGGTTGAAATGATTGTGGTTTGAAGGATGGGAGTTAAGGTGGAAGGAGAATAGTTAAAAAGAGAAAGAGAGGGAGAGAGAGGTCGGGAGAGAAAGAGGCCGAGAGGGAGAGAGAGGCCGAGAGAGAGAGAGAGGGAGAGAGAGGCCGAGAGAGAGAGAGAGAGAGAGAGAGAGAGAGAGAGAGAGAGAGATGAAGTTAAAAAGGAAGGATTTGATTTAAAAACTTTGAGTTTGGGAGTGTGATTTTCAAAATGTATTCATAGGTGTGTGTATTTTCAAAATAAATAGGTGTGTGTAGTTTCAAAATGTATTCATAGGTGTGTGTATTTTCAAAATAAATAGGTGTGTGTAGTTTCAAAATGTATTCATAGGTGTGTGTATTTTCAAAATAAATAGGTGTGTGTATTTTCAAAATGAGTAGGTGGGTGTATTTTCAAAGAGTGTTCATAAGTATGTATTTTCAAAATATATGGTGTATATGAGGGGATGAGTGACTAAAAGAGTGATTTTAAAGGTGTGCGTGAAATTAAAAAATGTAAACTTAGGAAATGTGTGTTTTCGCAAAGGTTGTGTAACTTGAGTTAGTGTATGTGTGTGTGTGCGTATTCTTTTAAAATGTGTTCACCATTGTGTTCTTGTGCGGGTGTACTTGTTCGTGTGTGTGGTTAGATGTAAGTATAGTGAGAGAGTGAGAAAAAGGAGAAAGGCCGAGAGGCCGAGGAGGAGAGAAAAGAAGGAGAGGCCGAGAGGCCGAGAAGAAGAAGGGAAGAAGGGAGGAAGGTGTTGATGGTGGTATTGTAATGTCATAATTTTATTTATCTTAAGTGGTATACATGGTCCCTTCTATGCTAATTGTTTAGTTGAACTTTAATTGAGATAGGTTGTCGTCAATGGAATAAGTATGTGGTATAATTCTTGAGGTACGTATACATGGCTTATATGATTAAGTGTTAAGGATGTCATGTGATGTTAAGTGACTACATGATTGAATATTAATTAAGTCGTTAAAGTATTATGTGCTTCTTAAGTGATTACTTGGTTAAATATATATGTAAGAATATATGATTGTATAACGATGGGGTAGAAATACTTAGAGATACGTAAACAAAGCTGAGGTACTAAGAATTAGAGACTAAGACAGTATTATATTCTTGTATAGGTTCCAGTAGAAGGCTAGGCAAAGAGCCAGTGGAAGTGAAGTTGGAACCCTGAGATTCAGATATTGAGATATTGTCTACTTAAGGCAAGTATACGTTAAACTCTTACTTGTCCTTTAAATTATCATTATGTAATCAATTTCCATACTACGTTATTGTATTCCTTTTCACCTTACCCTTTTATAAAACCTACAATTGTTCCTTTACCTTTGCTTTGTTCATATAAGCCCTTTTCCTTGACTTATACCTTGTTGACCTCGGTTAACTTTTGAATACCCGGAGCATATTTATTCCTTTGTTCACTTACTTACCATGCCTTTCAATTGTTCCTTCTTTAAGCCCTTGCAATAAAATCTTGAAATACTTATGCCCTGAAATGAATATCGGAAATGTTAAAAGCCTCTTGTTCATTTAAACCTTTTGTTTGAATTACCCATGAATGGAACAACTTTGGCCGTGGCGGCGGTCCTGGTTACTTATGTATGTATTTTAAGGCCAATGTGTGCCTATGGATCCTGAATGTTAGGACCTTGTGAAAACATGGTCTGGAGCTTTATGTGGCTGATCACCCGTATAGCTCGTACCGTCTTACTGGAAGTTCCAATTCCATTCCTTAAATCTTTCCCTTTGAATAGAAATGTATATCTTGAAACTATTGATTACCAGTCGATTACCATTTATTTACCATTTGACTACCAGTTGATTACCATTTGATTTCTAATGGATTTCTAATTACATATGCTGTTGATTATACTTGCTGAGCATCCTTTGGCTCATTTTCTTGTTTTTACCTTAACCTTTCAGTGAAGTCAGAAGATGGTCCGTACATTCCGCACTGCTAGGAAGTCTTTTGCTAGAGATTATGCTGCTAGGAGCGGCCCGTGGTTTGGGTTCCCGACCCATGCACAGGTTCTAGATACTTAAGTACTTTTGGTTTCCTAATAGACCTAAGACATTTGGTTCAAGTTGTAATATTTAAATCGTTTAGACTTGCAAAACTTAATTAGTAACTCATTTAAATGTTGGAACTTAGCTATGTTGTTTCATACTTCGACCTGGTAGCGATCTTGGCTTGGGGGTATGGTTTCCATTTATTAGATGCATGCCTAGGTTGTATGTTATATTATGTTATAATATGTAAATGTTCGTGGCACTGGTTTGGGGGTGTCACAGGTTTGGTATCAGAGCTACAGGTTGAAGTCACTGAAACAACGTAGGAAAATTGAACATAGGATAGGAATTATAGATCACTAAAGATAGGAATTAGCTATAAGTCATACTAAGTTAGATAGATTATCAAGAATAGGATTTATCACTTAAGGATAGGTTAGTTATAGGTTATCACTTAGGTAGGATTTTATTATTAACGCAGTAACTATTATTATATATGTGTTACGTTATTATTGCAGTACCCGGATGCTAGTGTAGATGAGTCAGAGAGACGCCGTAGGAGAGGAGGATCCCCAGATACCCCACTTGAGGTTGATTCTGATGCTGAGACCGATCCATTTGATGATTCATCCTTTGATGGCTCTGATGAGTCTGAGACTGAGCTAGTGTTCCAGCCACCTCCCCGAGTTGCTAGATCACCATCACCACCTGTTGTTTCCCCATCAGTTTTGCATGGAGTTCCTGTTCATCCATCCAGACACACTAGTGTTCCGCATAGCGTCTATGTGCTGTTAGCTCATCAGAGTGATACTCTCTTTGGACGGGATTCGGAGGTCCGTACTTTGGTCGACTCCTTAGTGGGTGGAGCCCCTGCACCATCTCCTTCTTCAGGGTTAGGTGTTAGACTCCAGTCATTAGTGGATGTGACTAACCGTGGGCTTCGTGGACTTGAGACTTGCGCCGACAGAGATAGAGGTTTTGATGAGATTCTCAGGATGGTTCGTTTCTTGCTGACTAGGATAGCTAGGACTTTGGCAGGAGAGGGTTCGACCGCTGATGACTAGAGATGGTTTCTGATGCTGCTGTGAGGTTGCCATAGTTGTTTAGTGGCAGACCTATTTACTTTATGCTATGATTAGCTGTTGGGTGGCATGGCCATCGTATTAGACATTATTTATGGGTTGTACTATTATCGTTGACTCTTTTATTCGTACTCTGTATCAGATTCGTACTGTTGATGACTGTTTATCAGTCAATGGTTTATTTATGTGATTTCCTTTTTTATCGTACCCATACATACCTTTATATATCAACATCCTGTTTACATTTCAGTACCATATTGCTTAGATACTGCCAAATTTCGATATTATAGAACTGTATAACCAACTATTTTCCTCTTATCAGTAAGATGCCTCCAAAAAGAAATACTCGTACCAGAAACCGAAACCCGCCAGAGGGGCAAGACAACCCCAACATGGCTGAAATGATGGAACTTCTCCGACAACAAACAGCTGCCCTTACCCAACAACAACAACTACTTCAACAACAGTTTCAGCAACAACCACAACAAAATCAACCACCACCTGCACAGACTGTAACCTTCAAAACTTTCCAAGGTGTTAAACCCCCAGAATTTGAAGGTACCACTAACCCAATTGCGGCCAAAACTTGGTTAAAAGAAATAGAAAAAGCTTTTGCCTTAGTGAATGTTGGAGATGACCAGAAGACGATATTCGCTAGTTACTTGTTAAAGGGAGAAGCTACTTATTGGTGGGAATCTGTTAGCGCCTTAGAAGAAACTGCTGTGATAACATGGGATAGGTTCACCGAGTTGTTCTTAGACAAGTACTTTCCAAGGTACATTCAAAATCAGATGGAGTTGAAATTTTTCGAACTTAGGCAAGAAAACTTGAGCGTCGCAGAATACGAGAAGAAATTTACGGAGTTAGCAAGATTTGTACCCGAGTATGTGAATACTGAGGAAAAGAAAGCCAAGAGATTTCAGCAAGGACTTAAACCGTGGATCCGCAGTAGAGTGGCAGTTTTTGAATTAAACACATATGCGGGAGTGGTTCAGAAGGAAAGTATTGTGGAGAGCGAGAGTGAGTACTCCCAGAAGGAAAAAGAAAGCAAGAAAAGGAAGACAGGTCCGTTAGATCAAGGACAAGGAAGTTTCCAAAACAAGGACATAAAGTTTGGATTTCAGCAGAACAGAGGAGCACCCTTTCGAAGGCAAGAAGGGGGAAATTTGAACCCAGGGAATCGCCCACAGAACCACCCACAAAACCGACCACAGAATACTGAGCAGCCAAGATTGCCAAGACCTCCAATAATGGAATGCAAGACTTGTGGGAAGAAGCACGCCGGAGTTTGTAACAAACCTAGCATGGTGTGCTATAGAT
This sequence comes from Heracleum sosnowskyi, assembly GCA_030848705.1. Taxonomy (NCBI): domain Eukaryota; kingdom Viridiplantae; phylum Streptophyta; class Magnoliopsida; order Apiales; family Apiaceae; genus Heracleum; species Heracleum sosnowskyi. Next base: position 80,839,270 of record CM061236.1, on the reverse strand, counting down.
GCAACCAGAAGGGCCACTTTGCTAACGAATGCCGCAACCCGAGACCGAACGTCACGTGTAACAAGTGTGGAAAGGTCGGACACATTGCCAGGGAACGTAAGACTCCAGTTCAAAGTGGGAATTTGTTAAGGCTAACAGCGCCTCCTCCGTCTAATCAGGCTCAAGCAAGGACTTTCAATTTGAATATCAAAGATGCGATTCAGAACCTAGATGTAGTTGCAGGTACGCTTTTCGTCAACACCATAAGTGCCAACGTGTTAATTGATTCTGGTGCTACTAGGTCTTTCATTTCTAAGGAATTTGCTGCTAAATTGAATTGTGTAACTCAAGTATTAAACAAGTCCTTAGATATTGTGATAGCTAATCAAGATCGCATACCCGTAAATCAAATTTGCCCCAGTTGTGAGATAGATATCTCTGGAACTCTCTTTCTTGTGGATTTGATACCCTTCAAGTTAGGAGAATTTGATGTAATCCTAGGAATGGATTGGTTGGCCAAAAATGAAGCACAGATCGATTGTAGGAATAAGAAAATGACTTTGCGAACTCCGACTGGCGACACCGTAGTATTTAAGGGTCAGAAACAGACCAAGACCTTTCTCACCATCATTCAGACGAAGAGATTGCTACGACAAGGTTGTGAAGCCTATCTTGCACACGTGGTAGATACAAGGAAAGAAACACTAGGTATGGGAGAGATCCCAGTGGTCAATGAGTTTCCCGACGTATTCCCAGAAGAACTTCCAGGATTACCCCCTGATAGGCAATTGGAATTCGCCATCGAATTAATACCCGGCGCGGAACCAGTTTCGAAAGCTCCTTATAGAATTGCACCCATAGAAATGAAGGAATTGGCAACCCAACTACAAGAACTTTTGGATAAAGGCATCATAAGGCCAAGTGTTTCCCCGTGGGGCGCACCCGTGTTATTTGTAAAGAAAAAGGATGGAAGTATGAGGTTATGCATCGACTATCGAGAATTGAACAAGTTGACAATCAAGAATAAGTACCCTCTTCCCAGGATAGATGACTTGTTTGACCAACTAAAAGGAGCATCATATTTTTCCAAGATCGACTTGAGATCCGGATATCATCAGCTGAAGATCAAACCCGAAGACATATCAAAAACAGCCTTCAGAACAAGGTATGGACATTATGAATTCTTAGTGATGTCTTTTGGATTAACTAATGCACCTGCTGCTTTTATGGACTTAATGAACCGAGTCTTCAAGAAGTATTTGGACAAGTTCGTGATCGTATTCATTGATGACATACTGATATATTCTAAGACGAAAGTAGAACATGTTGAACATTTAAGGATAGCTCTGGATATCTTGAGAAAGGAGAAGTTGTACGCAAAGTTCTCTAAGTGTGAGTTTTGGATGAAAGAAGTGCAGTTTCTCGGGCACATAGTCAGTAGTGAAGGAGTAAGAGTGGATCCAACCAAGATAGAAGCAGTGGTAAATTGGGAAAGACCAAGAACCCCGACAGAAGTAAGAAGTTTCATGGGATTAGCCGGATACTACCGACGATTTGTTAAGGACTTCTCCAAGATAGCCACACCTTTGACTCAACTTACCAGAAAGAATCAGAAGTTTGAATGGAGTGATAAGTGTGAAAAGAGTTTTCAAGAACTAAAGAAAAGATTGGTGACTGCACCTGTTTTAGCACTACCTGATGACCAAGGAAACTTTGTGATTTACAGCGATGCTTGGCATAAAGGATTGGGATGCGTATTGATGCAACGTGACAAGGTGATATCGTATGCTTCTAGACAATTGAAACCCCATGAGCAGAAATATCCCACACATGACTTGGAACTAGCTGCTATAGTGTTTGCGCTAAAGATTTGGAGACACTACCTCTACGGAGAAAAATGCGAGATTTTCACCGACCATAAGAGCCTGAAGTACATCTTCACCCAAAAGGAATTGAACATGAGACAAAGAAGGTGGTTAGAATTGATCAAGGACTACGATTGCACCATCAATTATCACCCGGGCAAAGCGAATGTGGTAGCGAATGCGTTAAGCCGAAAAGAAAGGTTGAACATGTTGACCATGACCAAGGAGTTGTCTAAAGAATTTGAGAAGTTGAACTTAGAGGTTTATGCCCCAGGATCTACCAGTGAGATGTTGTATACCATGACATTCCAACCAGAACTATTGGAGAAGATTAGAATATGCCAAGAAGAAGTGATGAATCATGAGGTCAATGATTTGACAGGAGAAGAATTGTGCACGCAAAAAGATGATAAGGGAATTTTGAGATTTTCTTCAAGAATTTGGATACCCAATGTGACAGAACTGAAAAGCGAGATTTTGCACGAGGCTCACAACTCGAAGTATTCAATTCATCCCGGAAGCACTAAGATGTACCATGACTTAAAGGAAAACTTTTGGTGGCCTGACATGAAGCGAGAAATTGCAGAATGGATTAGTAAATGTTACACTTGTCAAAGAGTCAAAGCAGAACATCAGAGACCGAGCGGATTGCTACAACCACTAGAGATTCCCGAGTGGAAGTGGGGACACATTGCGATGGACTTCATTGTGGGATTACCGAGAACTAAATCAAATCACGACGCTATTTGGGTTATCGTGGATAGACTGACGAAATCAGCTCACTTCCTTCCGATCAACGAAAGATTCTCAATGGATAAGCTCGTTCACTTGTACCTGAAAGAGATAGTGGTACGCCATGGAGTTCCCGTGTCTATTGTATCAGACAGAGATCCCCGATTCAACTCAAGGTTTTGGAGACAATTTCAAGAATGCTTAGGGACTCAACTGAAAATGAGCACAGCTTACCATCCACAGACTGACGGTCAAAGCGAAAGAACCATTCAAACAATTGAAGATATGCTAAGGGTCTGCGCATTGGATTTTGAAGGTAATTGGGACGAACATTTGCCTCTAGTAGAGTTCTCGTACAACAACAGTTACCACGCCAGTATCGGAATGCCTCCCTACGAAGCCTTGTATGGAAGAAAATGTCGATCGCCAATATGTTGGGACGAAGTTGGAGAACGCAAGATATTTGGACCAGAATTGATTCAGCAAACGAAAGAAACTGTGGAACTCATCCAGAAGAGATTGATAACTGCTCAAGACAGACAAAGGAAGTACGAAGATCCAACCAGAAAGAATGTAGATTTTGAAGTAGGTGAACCCGTGTTACTAAAGGTGTCACCATGGAAAGGTTTGACTAGATTCGGAAAGAGAGGAAAGCTTAGTCCGAGATTTGTCGGCCCTTTTGAGATTCTAAGATGTGTAGGGAAAGTTGCGTATGAACTAGATTTACCACCCCATATGCAGCACATTCACAATGTATTCCATGTTTCGAAGCTCAAGAAGTATCATCCTGATTCCAAGCATGTAGTTGAGTATGAACCAGTAGAAATTCAGACAGATTTGTCGTATGTAGAACAACCAATTGAAATATTAGATCGTAGAGAGAAAGTACTTAGAAATAAAACAGTTGTATTAGTAAAAGTATTGTGGAGGAACCCCAAGGTTGAAGAATCAACTTGGGAGTTAGAAAGCGAAATGTTAGAAAAGTACCCTCAGCTGTTTACGTAATAGATTATGAGGACAGAATCCTTTTAAGGGGGGGATGATGTAACGATTCTAAATTTCGACTTAAATATTTTAATGAAACGTACATTTTATTGTTAGGTGTTTATTATGTGCAATAATTGTTATGTGCTTAGAATTGTGAATTTATTCACTCTGTGAGTAATTAGTTAACTTCGTATCTGGTTTCTAAATTTTATTTAAGTGCTCTGTAAATTTATTTAAGTCATATAATAATTATATTAAATTTAGAGTATGCTAAATTATTTAATTAGTAGCATAAAATATTTCTTAGCATTATTTTTATTTTATTTTATTTTTAAAACTCATGATTTAAATTTTTATAACCACTTCATTATTTTAATTAATTATTTTGAGAGATGCTACACCTTCTAGATTATTTATTTTCAATAGGTAATTTATTTATTTACCTAGTGAATGGTAAAATTCTATTTAAAATTTATTTTTGAGATTAAAAGACATTTTATTCGATTATTCTTTGTAAATGTAATTTTATTTAACTAATCTACAAAAGTTATTTGTAGAATAATATTTCTATGGAATCTAGAAATGGGATTATGAATTTACATGAAAGCTCTTGATTTTTATCATGTTAGTATTTTATTTAATTGGACATTTTTGTCATTTAATAATTAAATAACTAAAAAGTGTTTACTTTTACACTACTTTAAGTCCCCTATAAAAACCCCTACCCACCCCCCAACCGGCTCCCCCACCCGTTCTCTCTTCTTCTTCTTCTTCTTCTTCTTCTCTCCCCAACACCCATTTCTCTCTCTTGTTCTTCATCTCTTATAAAATCAAAACCTCCATAACTTGTGTTTCTCTCACCCAAATTACAAGTGTGAGTAACCAAAACACTCCTCTCTCAAATCTCTACAACCCTCTTGTACTAATTTCGAGTTTTATCATGATTTCAAAATTTAGAATTTTCGGATTCTTCTTCCTTTTGTGTAAAACTTACATGCAATGGTTGATTACTAGTTATAGGGATGATTCTCGGTGAGATCCATCATTTTGGGCTCATCCGAGAAGAAACCCGACCGTGGCAATGATCCTTGTGAGCCATGGTCTTGATTTTTATGTTTAAAAGTTGAACTCAAGTTCATTTTGTTGATGCATGTCACTAATTTTATGATCCATGATGATTTTGATTAAAGTTTGTTAGTGGGTTTCGATTTTTATTTAGTATATATGTTGTATGTGATGTGGATAGTAAGAATGTGAAATATTATAAGTTTCATGTTAGTTTAAAAGAAAGTATGATTTTATTTTGTTTATAGATGTTAGTTGCAATTAAAACATTTGTTGTTTGAACTTTGGCTTGAGGTTGAAATGATTGTGGTTTGAAGGATGGGAGTTAAGGTGGAAGGAGAATAGTTAAAAAGAGAAAGAGAGGGAGAGAGAGGTCGGGAGAGAAAGAGGCCGAGAGGGAGAGAGAGGCCGAGAGAGAGAGAGAGGGAGAGAGAGGCCGAGAGAGAGAGAGAGAGAGAGAGAGAGAGAGAGAGAGAGAGATGAAGTTAAAAAGGAAGGATTTGATTTAAAAACTTTGAGTTTGGGAGTGTGATTTTCAAAATGTATTCATAGGTGTGTGTATTTTCAAAATAAATAGGTGTGTGTAGTTTCAAAATGTATTCATAGGTGTGTGTATTTTCAAAATAAATAGGTGTCTGTAGTTTCAAAATGTATTCATAGGTGTGTGTATTTTCAAAATAAATAGGTGTGTGTATTTTCAAAATGAGTAGGTGGGTGTATTTTCAAAGAGTGTTCATAAGTATGTATTTTCAAAATATATGGTGTATATGAGGGGATGAGTGACTAAAAGAGTGATTTTAAAGGTGTGCGTGAAATTAAAAAATGTAAACTTAGGAAATGTGTGTTTTCGCAAAGGTTGTGTAACTTGAGTTAGTGTATGTGTGTGTGTGCGTATTCTTTTAAAATGTGTTCACCATTGTGTTCTTGTGCGGGTGTACTTGTTCGTGTGTGTGGTTAGATGTAAGTATAGTGAGAGAGTGAGAAAAAGGAGAAAGGCCGAGAGGCCGAGGAGGAGAGAAAAGAAGGAGAGGCCGAGAGGCCGAGAAGAAGAAGGGAAGAAGGGAGGAAGGTGTTGATGGTGGTATTGTAATGTCATAATTTTATTTATCTTAAGTGGTATACATGGTCCCTTCTATGCTAATTGTTTAGTTGAACTTTAATTGAGATAGGTTGTCGTCAATGGAATAAGTATGTGGTATAATTCTTGAGGTACGTATACATGGCTTATATGATTAAGTGTTAAGGATGTCATGTGATGTTAAGTGACTACATGATTGAATATTAATTAAGTCGTTAAAGTATTATGTGCTTCTTAAGTGATTACTTGGTTAAATATATATGTAAGAATATATGATTGTATAACGATGGGGTAGAAATACTTAGAGATACGTAAACAAAGCTGAGGTACTAAGAATTAGAGACTAAGACAGTATTATATTCTTGTATAGGTTCCAGTAGAAGGCTAGGCAAAGAGCCAGTGGAAGTGAAGTTGGAACCCTGAGATTCAGATATTGAGATATTGTCTACTTAAGGCAAGTATACGTTAAACTCTTACTTGTCCTTTAAATTATCATTATGCAATCAATTTCCATACTACGTTATTGTATTCCTTTTCACCTTACCCTTTTATAAAACCTACAATTGTTCCTTTACCTTTGCTTTGTTCATATAAGCCTTTTTCCTTGACTTATACCTTGTTGACCTCGGTTAACTTTTGAATACCCGGAGCATATTTATTCCTTTGTTCACTTACTTACCATGCCTTTCAATTGTTCCTTCTTTAAGCCCTTGCAATAAAATCTTGAAATACTTATGCCCTGAAATGAATATCGGAAATGTTAAAAGCCTCTTGTTCATTTAAACCTTTTGTTTGAATTACCCATGAATGGAACAACTTTGGCCGTGGCGGCGGTCCTGGTTACTTATGTATGTATTTTAAGGCCAATGTGTGCCTATGGATCCTGAATGTTAGGACCTTGTGAAAACATGGTCTGGAGCTTTATGTGGCTGATCACCCGTATAGCTCGTACCGTCTTACTGGAAGTTCCAATTCCATTCCTTAAATCTTTCCCTTTGAATAGAAATGTATATCTTGAAACTATTGATTACCAGTCGATTACCATTTATTTACCATTTGACTACCAGTTGATTACCATTTGATTTCTAATGGATTTCTAATTACATATGTTGTTGATTATACTTGCTGAGCATCCTTTGGCTCATTTTCTTGTTTTTACCTTAACCTTTCAGTGAAGTCAGAAGATGGTCCGTACATTCCGCACTGCTAGGAAGTCTTTTGCTAGAGAGTATGCTGCTAGGAGCGGCCCGTGGTTTGGGTTCCCGACCCATGCACAGGTTCTAGATACTTAAGTACTTTTGGTTTCCTAATAGACCTAAGACATTTGGTTCAAGTTGTAATATTTAAATCGTTTAGACTTGTAAAACTTAATTAGTAACTCATTTAAATGTTGGAACTTAGATATGTTGTTTCATACTTCGACCTGGTAGCGATCTTGGCTTGGGGGTATGGTTTCCATTTATTAGATGCATGCCTAGGTTGTATGTTATATTATGTTATAATATGTAAATGTTTGTGGCACTGGTTTGGGGGTGTCACATACGATGCCGGAATCGATCACAGAATCCGGTCAAAGAAAACCAGCGGCAACAACTCCGGCCGGAAACACGATCTACTTATTCCGTACATGAAACTCAACGTTTAATATGTTAAAATGAAGCTTACAACACATGCAATCAAAGCCCTCTATCAGAATTCATGTCAGATCATCAACAAGAACGGACGAATCAAAAGAAAATTTCGGGTCAAAACCCGAAAATCAAACCCGTAAAAATCGAACATAAACATGAAATTAAAACATGGATTCCTACTAATTAGAACCCTAGGAACATGTTAGAAGCAATCAATTGAACGGAGAATCAATAGAATGAAAATCCCCAATTTGAACATAAACCCTAATTTTAATTCGAATTTGAAAAATTCATAATAAATCGAAAAATTACCAGATGATGATGAGGTTGGAAGATTCTGAAACTAGAGATCAAGAGCTTTGATTTGAGTATTTGAACTTCAATTTATGATTTCAATAACACCTCCAAAAGTTGATTTGATTATTCAAGAACACGAAGAACACGGTTCGGGGATTTTTACTTTTTCGAGATTATGAAATGCAGATTATGGAAGGTTTAAGGTACGATTCGTCTTTTTATATTTTTGGAAAAATAATACCCCAAACAACATTTTTGGATCGATATAGATCCACTGGATCGTTTAAAAACCCTAATTAGGTTAAAAACACGTTTTACGAGAAGATAATTATCTACAAAGACTGATAATTATCCAAATCAATACATAACATTATATAACTAATGCTCAAGAATACTGGGGCTATAACAGATGAAATATTGATATAAACGGTATATCCATCACCCTGGACAATTAGGGTTTGGAACAAGAAATATTTTACAAGAAATATTCCAAATATTTCACAAGAAATATTTTACACCAAATATATCATTTATATTATTAATAAAATTCACGGATATTGCATTCAAGCCCATTGAAGTTTGCTTTAACAGAACCTGCAAGTGTTTCTTTTAAGTCAGTTATGCAGGTGTGGAACTCCGTTACTTTTGACAAAGGGCATTCTGACTCAATCTTGATGAGTTTTGAATATGATGGGATTACTCACTATGTGACTCCTGTAATTGTGGAGGACGCACTGCATTTACTTGTTCTTGGTGATGTTGTTCCTGATACTGTTTCAGACTCTACTCTCTTTGAGTTTGTTACAAAATTGGGCTACAAGGGTGAAGTAAAGAGGTATGGAAACCTCTTCATGACAAAGCTTAAGAGGGAATGGAATTTCTTCTTTGATACAATCGGCCGCTGTTTCCTGAACAAGACATCAAATTTTGATGCTCTTCCATCAGGATCTCTCAAAATTGGGCACTCTCTTATCCATTCTACAGTGTTTGATTATGGGTCTTTTATCCTAAAAGCTTTAAGTGATAGGAAATCAGATAAGTTAGGTTCTATCTGTTTTCTTAGATTTTTACAGTTGATATTTAATCACTTATGTCCTAATGTTGTTTTTGAGAATGATGTAGTTCTACCAATCTGTAGAATTACTGAGAATAATATTAAGTCCTTAGTCAACAGTGATAAGGCAAACGGTTTTATTGGAAATGCTTTTATTCCTGATGAGGTCAGGTTTTTCTTACATCAGAAAATGCCTACTTGTTATGGATTACTTTCTAATGCTACGGGGCAAGGCGAATCACACCTTGTTCCTAACCCAAGCATTCATCCCAAACAGTCTAAACAGTCAACAGCCACCTCTATTGTCTCTCAAAAGACTTTAGTTGTAAAATCAAAGAAATCAGCTAGAACTGATGTGTCAGGAAGGCAATCAGGTTCAAAGGATTTTTCCTCTACACCACTCACTAAAAAGAAGTTACAAGGGGGTGTACAAGGGGTCCTGGTGAAGAAAGCTGCTAAGGGTGTTGAGGCTGTTTCTGTTAAAAGGAAGTTAGTGCTCAGGGATGAGACTGATTCAGAGGATGATTTACCTATATCCTCTAAAATGAATGTGAATAAGGAAGTTGCTGATACTGCTACTGAAGCTGTGGTACCATTGTCTACACCACAGAAGAAAAGGAAATTATATAAGAGCGGGTATCAAATTCCTTTAGAAAAGAAGCAGGATACTGATGTACAGGACACTTCTATTCTTAATGAGCAATCAAATTCAGATGCTCAAGAAAATCCTGAAGTTAGTATTCCTGATGCTGCACCAAGTCAAGTGGTTTCTATTTCAGACTCTCTAGCACAAGACTCTCCAACAAAGAGACATTTTGATATTTCATGGGAGAAGTATGGTGCTGTTGCTTTTAATCTTGGGATTAAACATCCAATGGAAAAGCTAAGGAAAGCAGGGGAGTTAGTGTTCACTAGACAGAAGAAACTGAAGGGATCAAGCCCACAAGAACCTGGACCTCAAAGTGGTTTAGCAGCTCTTACTGATGATCCAGCCACACAAGAACCACTCAATCAAAGTTTGGGTGAAGGCTTAGCAATTGGAATGGTCACACAAGAACCATTTTCTCAAAGGGAGAATGAAGACATGTCTATTCCAGCCACCCAAGAACCATCTTCTCAAAGTGAAGATGCAGGCCAAGCTACAGTTTCTGAGAAGTTTCCTGACAATGCTCAAGGGATTTATGGTGCAGATGAAGTTGAAAGATTGGTCGAAGACACTGTCAATGAGGGAAGTACACAAGAACCTTTAACTCAAAGTGTTGAAGCAGCTTCTGAACCTCAAGCTCCACAAGAACCATTGGTAGCAAATACTGATGCAAGCATATCAAATCCTGACGGTGTTACTCCTGATGCTAGTGGTGCTCCTGATGATGAGCCAATTCTGATACAACCACTAAGATCACGACCAATGGACCATCCTATCACAGATTCACAGGATAAACCGAAAGGTATAGCTATTCCTGATCCTGATGTTACTCATGGTACTATTGATGATGACTCTGATGATAGTGATGATGATAATAATGAAGAAAAGGAACAACTTGCCAGAGTTTTAAAATCTAGTCTTGGAACTAATTATGGTTCGTCTAGCACCTTCATGACTGGCAAGGCTACTTCTGGAAAAGACTTCAGACAAGACTTTTATGTTCCTTTTGAAGATCCTGCTGAGGCAATTAGACAAAATGAATGGAATAATTCATGGTTCAAATCCGCTGATTTTGTGAGTTATCCTTATGCTCTAGAACATGCCTATGATGTAGTGAAATTAATAGAGAATCAAGACTTGAAGAATCATTTGAAGGCAACTACTTTGTTATCCAAAAGCCTCAAAAATGAAATTGATTCTGTCAAAGCTACAACAGAATTGGTTAGGACTGATATATTTAATAATTTTACCAAGGTGCCTACTGCTCGTCAACTACGAATAGTGGAATATAAGGTTGATTCAATCATTGCTGACCAGTCCTCAATCAACAACAGAATTGATACTCTTGATTCCAAGGTAACTGACATTCAAACCTCTCTTGCCTTAATTTTGAATATATTGTCAAATACTGATGTCAAAAAGGGGGAGAAGGTAAGTCAGACAAAATGTACACCTGATCTAGTATTGAGAAATAATGATGATGATGATAATACTGGAAATGATGGTGGTGACAAAATTCTACAAGGAGAAACCTCTGATGCTGCGGTTATGAAGTCTACAATTCAAACTTCTCAAAGTCAAACAACGCAGTCAACTCATGTTTCTGATTCTGGAGTTAAGACAGTAAGAACATTGGTGCAATCTCAGATCCTGACGGAAGAACAAATACTGACAGGTGATCAAATCCTGATACCTAGTCATGGACAAACTCTTGCTACAATTCCTGAAGGAGATGAAGATGTGATTATTGATAATCCTGAAGATGCATCAAATCTATTCCAGAAGTTCACTACACAAGATGGTAGAATTGTTACTCTTTATCACACTGATAAAAGGGTTCAACAATTATTTGCAAGAAAAGCACTCTCTACGGTAAGTGAAGAATATCCTGATCTCTCTCATGAAGAATTCTTAAATCAACAAAGAGAGATAATGGAAAGCTTTAATAACCCTGCTCCTGCTAGAGGTAGAGGAGGCAGAGGTAGGAGAGGTGCTAGAAGAGGTAGAAGAGGTTCTTCAACTCATACAATGCCTAGACAAACAAGGTCTAGAGGTTTAGTAATTGAAGAAATTCCTGAAGCTTCACAAAATCCAATAGATCCTGTTGTTAAGGATATTATTGAGAAGGAAGATAAAGAGGTTACTGAAGAAGAACCTGAATTGAGAAGAAGACCAAAACAATTAATTCTCTGCAATACAAATCAAATTTCAGATTCTAATCATGACATTGCTCAAGGTCCTGATGATTCTGAAATTTTGCAAGAGGTTGATTTGTTAATTTTATCTACTATGGTTGATTCTCACAACAAGGAAGTAGATGAAGAAGAAGAAGCCAGAAGAAGAGAAATCACAAGAAGAACAAATAGAGATTTCAATCTCTATATACAAAGGCTTAAACTTTCAAATGAAAGAAGGTGTAGAAATCCAAGCAGACGAGAATCTTTACTAGAAAGAAGCTATGCTTTTGAAAAGGAGAAAGATAAGAAGTGGAAACATATAAGTACACTAAGGTGTGATACACCTATCAATTTTCAGATTGGAGGAATTATAACAAGTGCTTCAAGTGTTGTTGATTTATCTGATTTGGTTAGATCAAAAGCACTCTGGCTACGAATGTTTTCAAATCTGAAGCAATTGTCAAGTAATTCAAGAGGAGGTATTGGACACAGGGATGCTGAATATCTGAGTATGTCTTATGTTGATCCTTACTCCTTGACTGAAATTGGAGGTACTTTAACTTCTGAAAACCTGAACAATTTATTAGCTGTTGATATAGTTATAGATTGTCATGATGGTATTGAAAAGAAAGAAAAACTTCTGTACTTCATGAAAGATGGTAGTGTGAAGATTTTATCAATTCAAGATCTGCTGATGAAAACTACACAGGAACTGAAATATGTTCATTATCTTTTGAAATGGAAGAATGAAGTGTGCAAGGTATGGAGTGACATGATTTTTTCAACAATCAGAAGAAGACTGGATGGTGATAGAAATTTCAATGGTAATTATACTCCCATGTATCTAAATCTAAGAGATCAAGATGTGGAAATGCAAAGGGGTACTGCTGTTAAAGAAGAAACTTTTGGCATGACACAACTTAGTCTTAATCCTGATGGGAAGGAAATTGCTTATCTTTTTCTTGAAGAGCACAGTCTACAAAGAAGCTCCATTCAGAATCTCAGAGCAGTTATTTACCAGATTAATGAAGAAGATGAAGATCTCAGAAATCTTAAGGAAAGACTGATTCAAATTCTTGAAGAAAAAGAAGAAAATCTGTTATCCAACTTCTTTAAGATGAATCTGTTCTATCAAAGAATCTAAACAGATAAGTTGCTGCTGAAGATACTTGTACATTTTGTTTATATGTTTTTGACATCATTGAATCTAGGAATCTATACTTTATTTTACAAAGTATGAGATTGGGGGAGATTGTTAGATCAGGATTCAATGATCGTCAGGATCTAGACTCAAACTGATCAGGATTGCTGACGTCATCAGTATTGCATGGTCATCAGTATTTGATCAAGCGTCAGTATCAGAGTTATATCAGGACTGGGATCAGGATTGATCATCAGGACTGGAAGCTGATCAGGATTCCTACTTCGAGTTATATTTGGAGTCTAGTTAAACATGGAAGTTTATTTTGTCGGTTCTTGGTTCTTGGTTTGTAGTAATGTAGCTATCTATTAAGGATAGGTTTCAATCTTTGTAATTGATTAGGACTTATCATTGATAGAGAAGATGTGTAGTATATAAACACAGTTTTGGTTTTGGTTTGATAACGATTTTGATAACGATTTTTGATCACGATTAGATCAATCGCATACACGAGTATCTTTGTAATCGAGCAGCTCTCAAGAACACAGAATTTCTTGAGAGAGTTTGTAACAGTTTTATATCAGAGTTAATAAAGCTGTTATCTTTCTTTCATATTTGTGATATATATATTATTTAGTCGAGAATCTTATACAATTGTATTCAACCCCCATTCTACAATTGTTTATTACTGGGCAACACAAGCCATGTGTGGTTTTGGGCAAAAATGGTGACAAGGTGGTGATTCATCACCTTGTCACCCCTATGTCATGCTTACACCATCTTTTGTGTCATGCTTATGTCATTTATTGTATAATCAATCCTCTTATATGATGCACTCGATGATCTTATATGATACTCCCCCTTCGGTTAGGGTTTAATCCATAATTCGTTACGCTTCTGTTTCCCGTTAGGTTCAAGTGATTTTTAAAAACGTTTCTCTGTACCAATGTTAGGAGATACTTCCTTGATCTTTCCATTACCTTGGCTTAACGTATGATCATAGATTTCTTACCTTGGTTTAAGATATGATCACGGATTTCTCATTCTACATACTTCCTCAAAACGATCAAATCAATAAATCCTTGATTGTCCGATGAATGGTGATTTAAAACTCGAATGGGAATCTTCTGATTCTGATTGCGTTTGCATTCACTTATTCTCCTTATGCATCAATAATATAACTTCGAAACATTCATTCCATGTCTTCTATACAGTGTGGTCTGAAAATATTTTTCATCAGCAAATTCACTATTCATCGACATTTACTATTCATCAAAAATTTTTAGCTGAGTCCAAAATTTGAGGTTATTACAGAGGATGTCTCCTGAGACTGTTCAGTGGCCATATCAATGTCCATATCCTGTTGAGAGGATACATATGGGCTTACAGATGCCTCCCTATAGGTTTTTCTTTTCTTTAAGGGTGGAGACAGAGCTGTGGGAGCACTCTTTGTAGCTATTTAACTAACTCTTCTTGAACTGGATTGAACATTTGGCTCAGGTTGTTGGTCAGAAGTGTTTGACTCTCTATTTGGCTCTATGACCTGGGTTAGAGATTGTGGTTCTACAACCTCTTGGTCAGCCCTACCAACCACTTGGGTTTCAATAATAGTACCAGATGAAGATCCAGGGTTAGGAATAACTACATGTAATGGAACCGGATGTGGCTGAGGAACTTGTTCACCAAAGTTATAAAGATTAATGAATTGACTCATCAATGGTGAAACAAGTACAGGTGTGTTGAGGAATTTGGATGAGCAGTCAAGCCTGGTGTAGAATTTAGAATCTGTGGTTTGAGAGGTTGGTATCCCTAAACAGTTCTACCTGCTCAGCAGTGAGAAGATGATTAATGATAAGAGTGAGAAAGCGAGGGTACCAACACTTCACTTTCACATGATTATCAGAATCTCTCCTAGAGTGAGCAAGCCTGTTGATCACTATGTTCCACAGAATTTCACCAAAATTTAGTCTACGACCAAATACAATAGCATAAGCAATATATTGATTTAGACTGGTAATGCCATGAAAATTGGTTTTTGTGCAATTACCAAAGACTCTTGCTATTGTATCAAAGAACATATCCCATTCCCTTACAAGAAAACTTTTGGACAATTTAACCATCTGTAAGGGACCTTGATAATGAATATTCACAAAGAACTGTGATAACTCATCATCAGTGGGTAAAGGATCAAACCTGTCCTTTGGAAACTGTAAAACATCACAAAATAACTCTAAGGTGACAATATATTGCTGGTTTAAAATATTGAACGTAAAAGATTTTGAATCCTCAGCAATAACAATACTTGAACAGAGAAACCTTAATGGATCAATTTTTAGAAGTGCAGAGGCACAAATAGCATGGCTAATACAAGTCTCACTATTTAAAAATTGAATCCAAGGTTTAAAGCAATTCAAAAACAATCAAGTCGAATGGTTTTTAAGAAAAAAAATGGAAATTTTGATAGCACTTCGACTTAAAAGCTTTATTTTACAAGAACAAAGAGATTTTCTAAGTAAATACTTAAGCAACAATGAACAAGATCAAAGCTTTCTGCAGAAAGGAATGAGAATTTGAAAGGGGAATTTGAAAAACTAGAAAAAAAACTGATAAGGCACTTAAAGAAAACTGTGCGTGTATCCGATGTATATATATATATATATATATATATATATATATATATATAATTTGTACTGGGAAGACAATCGGGAAGACTTAGGATAGTCTTCTCGGTAGTCTTCCCAGAACAAATTAGAAAGTCTTCGGAAAAATAAATAAAACAAAAACTGAAAATAGAACAAGTAATTGAGAGTCTTCCCGATAGTCTTCCTAGTTCAAAAACTGGGAAGACTTAGGAAAAGACTTAAAATAAAATAGAAAAAACAAAAATAGATTATTCTGAGTCTTCCCGGTGGTCTTCCTAGTATAAAACTGGGAAGACTTAGGAAAAACTTAGAATAATTAATATTTTTACAGAGTAATTACTGAAAAATCATAAAAATGCATGAAAAATATTTACAAATCTAGAAAAATTCACAGAAAATTCCATAAATCCTAGAAAAATATGCAGAAAAATATAGAAGGGCATAAAATTAATATAAACTTGCAGAAAAATTTAAACAACACTATATACAATCTGAAACTCATCTAAATAATTCTAAATAATTACATTTTCAATAAAAATACATTTCTCCACTTAGAGAAAATATATTATTCATAAATATTTAAATCAACAAGCATGCAATTTCAAACAAGAATTGGCAGTAATATCACTTAAAAACAACAAGAGAAAAATGATTTTTAGAAAAGAACAAACATGACAGAGATATTATCAATCACTAAGACTGTTCAACATACCCAACTTACTAACTAACTTAGTTAATGTGGATTCGTCAAGAGATTTAGTGAATATATCTGTAGTTTGTTCTTCTGTGGGTACAAAATGTAACTCCATAGTTCCATTCATGACATGCTCTCGGATAAAATGATACCTGATATCAATGTGCTTTGTTCTCGAGTGCTGAACAGGGTTGTTGGAGATTGCTATGGCACTTGTATTATCACATAAAATAGGGATTTTGTCTAATACAAAGCCATAGTCCTTCAGTTGATTCCTTATCCATAGGATCTGAGCAAAACAGCTTCCAGCAGCAATATATTCAGCTTCTGTTGTTGAATTGGAAACTGTTTGTTGTTTCTTGCTATACTAGGAAATCAATCTACCTCCTAGGAATTGACAACTCCCAGAGGTACTCTTTCTATCAACAACACTACATGCATAATCAGAATCTGTATATCCAATAAGATTAAAACCATAATCTTTGGGGTACCAGATACCTAGATTAGGTGTACCCTTAAGATATCTCAAGATTCTTTTGACAGCAACGAGATGTAAATCTCTAGGGTCCGCTTGGAACCTTGCACACAAGCATGTAGCATACATAATATCTGGTCTACTTGCAGTAAGATAGAGTAAGGAGCCAATCATACCTCTGTAGCTTGTAACATCTACCTTGATAGAGTTATCACAAGCTCCAAGTTTGACTGCTGTTGAAGATGGAGTCCTTTCTGATGTTGAATCCTCCATGTGATACTTCTTGAGGAGTTCTTTGAGATACTTTGATTGACAAATAAATATACCATTTGACCTTTGACTTACTTGAAATCCAAGAAAGAACTTCAGCTCACCTATCATACTCATTTCAAACTTACTCTGCATTAGCTTAGCAAATCTCTTACAGAGATCATCATTAGTAGACCCAAATATGATGTCATCCACATAGACTTGGACTAATATCATATCACTTTTGTGTTTCTTTGAAAAAAGAGTTTTGTCTATGATACCTCTAACAAAACCATTTTCTAAAAGAAAACCAGAGAGAGTGTCATACCATTTTCTTTGGGATTGTTTGAGACCATGGATAGCCTTGAAGAGAAAGTACACAAAGTCCAGCAGCTCCTGATATTCAAAGCCAGGGGGTTGTTCCACATACACTTCTTCATCAAGCTCACCATTCAGGAATGCAATCTTAACATCCATTTGATAGACTTTAAAATTGGAATAAGCTGCAAATGCTAAGAACATCCTGATGGCCTCAAGCCTAGCCATTGGTGCATAGGTTTCATCATAATCAATGCCTTCAGCTTGTGAATACCCTTGTGCAACCAGTCTTGCCTTGTTCCTTGTCACAATGCCATCCTCATCTAGCTTGTGTCTGTATACCCATCTAGTACCAACTACTTTCTTGTTCTTTGGTCTGGGTACCAGCTTCCAGACTTGCTGTTGTTCAAATTGATTGAGTTCATCTTGCATAGCAATCACCCAATCTGGATTAGTCAGTGCTTCCTCAGTTTTCTTTGGCTCCATTTCAGATAGAAACCCTGAATAATGTCATTCATTCTGAGTAGCACTTCTAGTTTTAACTCCAACATCTGGATCACCAATGATCAGCTCAAAGGGATGAGCTCTATTACATACAGTCTGTCTTGGAAGATTTGATCTTGATGATTCGCCTTGAAATTCACTTTGATGTTGTGAGTGACTAGTTGATCCTTCATTTGCTCCCCCTGAGTTGTTGCTTGATTACCTTGATGATTCTTCTCCAGTGTTGGTGGTATCTCCATTGTTACCAATGTTTCCACCACCACCACCATGATCATTATCATCATTGTTATTATCATTACCAGCAATAAACTCAGGTGAAGCTTCAGCTTCTCAGATGAATCTTCTGTTTGGATACTAGGGAGCTTAGTGTCATCAAAAGTAACATTGACACTTTCCTTTACTAGGTGACTACCAATCAAGTAGACCCTGTAAGATCTTCTGGAATAACCAACAAAAATAGCTTCTTGTGCCTTGGCCTCAAACTTGCCACGTTTAACATTGTAATCCTTAAGCACAAAGCATTTTGCTCCAAATACATGAAAGTACTTGAGAGTTGGTTTCTTGTTGTTCATGATCTCATAAGGAGTCTTCATTAAGTCCTTGTTGATTAAAGTTCGATTATGAGTATAACAAGCTGTATTCACTGCTTCAGCCCAAAAGTACATTGGAAGTTTGGACTCACTTAACATAGTCCTGACAGCTTCAATCAATGTACGATTCTTTCTTTCCACTACTCCATTTTGTTGAGGAGTTCTAGGGGCAGCATATTGTCTTGTTATTCCTTTATCAGCACAAAAGTCATTTAGGACTGCATTCTTGAATTCAGTTCCATTATCTGACCTTATAGCTCTAACAGGGAATCTAGAATCCAGCTCAATCAACTTTATATGGTCAATCACCATCTATGGGGTCTCATCTTTGGAATGTAGGAATAAAACCCATGTGTATTTGGAATAGTCATCAACAATCACAAGTGCATATTGTTTCTTTGACATGGATATCACATTAACTGGACCAAACAAATCCACGTGCAGTAGCTGAAGTGGTTCAGTTATTGATGATGTGTCAGTGCCCTTGTGAGAAGCTTTCTTTGACTTTCCTTTCTGACATGCCTCACACAGTCCTTCCTGTGTAAATTCCATCTGAGGCAAACCTCTAACCAATTCCCTCTTGACTAAAGAGTTCATGGTTTTGAAGTTAAGGTGAGACATCTTCGTGTGTCATAGCCAACTTTCATCTGATGAAGCTTTAACATAAAAACAAGTAACTTCATCTTTGGATCCAGAGTATAAGTCTGCTATGAACAAGTCACCTTTCCTTACTCCTTGAAGAGCAGGCTTTCCATTCTTCTTGTGAAATAATAAAAACAGAAACCCTCCGCAGGATCCATGCGAAAAATGATATTTAATTCGTGAATAGAATCGTTTACCTTTTGAAGATTTACGAACAACTGACTAATGGAGGTCCTTTGATATGATCACCACTTATCCCGCCAAGCGATATACGTCTCTAATTAGTCCACACGAATGCCCGATCGTCCAACGATCACCGGAGTTTGGTACTAGCCAAGAAGCAGCCTCGAATCTCTCTCTCTCTCTCTAGCCTCTCCTTGATGTAGAGCGGCTAGGGTTTTTTTTCTAAAAAATTCTGAATATTAATACCTAAAATAATACATCCTTATGTATTTATAGGGAGAGAAGAGTGGGCTGAACCCTAATCTGATTGGGCTTCCAAAACCCAGTCTGATTATTGGTTGTATTATTATTAAATTCGAATTATTGTTTAATTAATCAAGTCCCACTTAATTAATTCAATAATTCAAAATAATAATAATAATAATTTATTTAAATTCGTAATTTAAATAAAGATCCATTTAAAACGTTCTATGTGTGTGACCCTTTAGGTTATTATTACGTTGGCAATAATTTTAATATCTAATAATAAAATTATAAACAATGAGCGGCATCTAGTAATACATCATTGCTACCCAAGTAATAATAATAATTGATGATCCAATTAAACCTTTCTTGAATAATGTTCCATGTAATATAATCCTTTTAACCTTATATTATAGATTAAACTCGAGGCATGGTTTATGTCATCCTCTTCAACATTTAATCCCGGTTTACTTGATCGATGAGTAGACTATTAAACAAATCACAATTTGAGCATGGCCATGCATTTCATAGTCTCACTCAATCAAGAGGCCAATAATATCACTCCTAAAATAGGAGGGTTAAATCCTATATCTATCATTCATATTTCTCATATGATTCATAATATACCCAATGTCCACCTTTATCATTTCCCGGTCAAAGGTAACTTTGAGTAGAATCAAAGTATATTAATTCTCATATAGAAATATAATGATTTCAAGTCTAAGGATCATTACACCATTATCACTGTGAGAATTACTTATGACACTTGATAACATTTACCATGAAGAATTCACACGGTGGGTCTATCCAGTGCCATGTTTACCTAACATGCACTTATGTCTTTGACTTCAGTATCACCATACTAATGACCAATGAGATGTGGTCATCAGTCAACAAACATACTAGTCTTAATGCATTATTATCGTCCTCAAATAATAATACTCGACTATGGATCTCTTTAGTATTATAAAAACTATTCATATAATCTCATTTCTAAGTCACATACTTAGAGATATAGAATTCATGCTTATATTCCAAGGATATTTATTATTCTAACATTTATATCGCAGTTAATAAAGACATTATAGTATTGTATCTAAGGCACAAGTACTAACAATCTCCCACTTGCACTAGAGCCAATCACCTATGTATCTAATACCCATGGAACTAGTGTGACCTTCGTGCTTCTGCTGTGACAAATCCTTAGTCAGTGGGTCTGCAACGTTATCATTTGTATGCACTTTACATATATGTATATCTCCCCTTCTTGTAATCTCTCGAAGTAGATGATATCGCATTATAGTATTGTCTCTAGCTGTTTGGAAACTAGCATCAGTGTAACCTCTTACAACTAGCTTCTCATCTCCTCCATAAACCAAGAATGAATCTTTAGTTATCTTGAGGTACTTAAGAATATTCTTGACTACCGTCCAGTGACCTTCACCTGGATTAGACTGGTATCTACTTGTCATGCTCAAAATATACGAAACATCAGGTCGAGTACATATCATTGCATACATTATTGAACCAATTGCAGAAGCATATGGTACCTTTTTCATATGGTCCTCATCATCTAATGATTTAGGACAATTTTCTTTTGAGATCACTATCCCATGAGACACAGGGACAAATCCCCTCTTTGCCTCTTGCATCCCAAAACGATGCAATACTTTGTCAATGTATGTACTCTGACTTAAGCCGATTAATCTTTTAGATCTATCTCTATAGATCTTGATCCCTAATATATAGGTAGCATCACCTAAGTCTTTCATTGAGAAACTTTTTCCCAACCAAGTCTTAACAGCCTGAAGAGAAGGTATGTCATTCCCTATTAGTAATATATCATCAACATATAATACTAGGAATGCCACTTTGCTCCCACTAACCTTCTTGTAAACACAAGGCTCATCTTCATTTTGAATAAAGCCAAACTCTTTGACTGTTATATCAAAACAAATGTTCCAACTCCTTGAGGCCTGCTTCAATCCATAAATAGATTATAGTAGCTTACAGACCATTCTAGCAAATCTCGGATCGACAAAACCTTCTGGTTGTATCATATACACATCCTCTTCTAAGATCCCATTTAAGAAAGCGGTTTTGACATCCATTTGCCATATTTCATAGTCATAGTATGCTGCTATCGCAAGCAAAATCCTGATGGATTTGACCATAGCTACTGGTGAGAAAGTTTCATCATAGTCTGTACCATGAATTTGTTTGAAACCTTTCGCCACCAATCTTGCTTTGTAGGTCGTTACATTACCATCCATGTCTGTTTTCTTCTTGAAAACCCATTTGCACCCAATAGGTTTTACCCCTTCAGGTGGTTCAACCAAATTCCATACTTTGTTTTCATACATGGAATCCATCTCAGATTTCATAGCTTCCAACCATCTCTTAGAATCTGGACTATTCATAGCATCCTGATAGGTAAGAGGCTCATCTTCATCCATAAGCATTACATCGCCAGTCTGAGTTAAGAGAAATCCATAATATCTCTCAGGCTCATGACGAATCCTACCAGACCTACGAACAACCTGTGTTTCTTGAGCAGTAACATTTTCATGTACTTCGTGCTCATGTTCCAACTCTGGTTCAATGTCATTATGTGGTTCTCGAACTTCATCAAGATCTATCATACTCCCACTGTTTTTCTTAGAGAACAGTTCTCTTTCAAGAAATACAACAGTACGAGCAACAAACACTTTGTTCTCGGTACGATTATAGAAATAATACCCTTTAATTTCTTTTGGGTATCCCACAAAATTACATTTGTCTGATTTTGGTCCTAGCTTGTCAGTGACTAAACGTTTCACAGACGCTTCACATCCCCATACTTTCAAAAAGGACATGCTTTGACGTTTCTCAGTCCATATCTCATATGGTGTAGTTTGAACTGATTTAGTAGGAACTCGGTTAAGTGTGTGTGCAGCCGTTTCCAGAGCATAACCCCATAACCCCATGTCCAACAAGGTACGATTTCTCCTTTCAGATACACGATTCCACTGTGGTGTTCCAGGAGCTGTGAGTTGTGATACAATACCACACTCCTTTAAGAAATTCTTAAATTCTAAGCTTAGGTACTCACCTCCACCATCAGATCGTAGAGTTTTAATACTTCCGCCTATTTGCTTTTCTACTTCTGCCTTATACTCTTTAAAATTTTCAAATGATTCGGATTTGTTCTTCAAAAGATACACATATCTGTATCTACTAAAATCATCAGTAAAGGTTATGAAGTAGTAAAAGCCACATCTTGCCATCGTACGCATTGGACCACATACATCACTATGTATAAGTTCTAATCGTTCGGTGGCCCTCTCACCAATACCAGTAAAAGGAGCTTTAGTCATTTTTCCAATGAGACAAGATTCGCATTCTTCGTATGATTCAAAATCAAACTTATCCAAGTACCCATCCTTAGGTAACTTGGAAATGCGTTTCTCATTTATATGGCCTAAACGACAATGCCAGAGGTATGTTTGATTTGAGTCATTAGCCTTAATACGTTTATTATTTACATTATAGACAGGAATATCAAGATCAAGAACATATAAACCATTAAATAAATGTGCAACCCCATAGGTTACATTATTCAAACCAAAGGAACAACTATTGTTCTGAATTGTAAAGGAAAAACCTTTCTTGTCCAAACAACAGAAATAATGTTTCTGCAAATCACAGGCACATAAAAACAGTTCTCAAGTTCTAAAATAAGCCCAGTGGGTAACGATAAATTATAAGTCCCTACAGCCAAAGCAGCAACCTTTGCTCCATTGCCAACGCGTAGGTCGACTTCTCCTTTTGCCAAAGTCCTACTCCTTCGCAGTTCCTGTACATTTATACAAATGTGAGAACCACATCCAGTATCTAATACCCATGATGTAGAAGTAGACAAATTGACTTCTATAACATACATACCTGAATAAGAAATCTTCACAGACTTCAGGTTCAGATCCTCCAAATTAACTTGACAGTTTCGCTTCCAATGACCCGGCTTCTTGCAAAAGTGACATACATCACCCTTTGCAGCACCTTTTGCAACACCTCCAGTAGGCTTCAAAGCCTTTTTGAAAGCAGGCTTTGGATTAGCAGATTTAGATCCAATCTTCTTCTTGCCTTTCCATTTCCCCTTTCCTTTGACATTCCCTTTATTCACCATCATTATGGGAGCAGGGTTAGCCTTTGACATATTGGTCTCAGCAGTCCTCAATAATGGCAATAGTTCGGTAGGTGTTTTGTCTATCTCACTCATAATATAGTTTATAACAAATTGAGTGTAGTTGTTGTTCAAAGACTGCAAGATCAAATCTGCTTGGTGTTCCGGTAAAACCGGGTAACCCAAATTCTCAAGGGTTTCTAAATACCCTATCATCTTTAGAACATGCGGTCCAACCGGGTCACGATCTCCCTGTTTGCATGCATACAACGCTTTGCTTACATCAAACCTCTCTTGATGAGCTTGACCCTCAAACATCCTTTTGAGGTGCTCTATCATGTCATAAGCGTCCATACGCTCATGTTGTTTCTGAAGCTCAGGACTCATAGTCGCTAGCATCAAACAATAGACATCCGTAGAATCATCAAGATGCTTCTGATAAGCACTTTGTTGAGCCTCGGTTGCTACAACAGCAAGAGGTCCAGGGTGAGGAATATCAAGGACATAAAGCTTTCGCTCCTGCCTGAGGACAATCCTCAAATTCCTTTGCCAATCAAGGAAGTTGGTTCCTGTCAACTTTTCATTCTCAAGGACTGATCGCACAAAGAAATTGTTTGAGTTTGCCATTAAGATATCTACAATGTTAAAATGCATAAAATAAGTTAGTTTCAGATTTATTAAATTATGTTCAAGTGATTATCCATATATATTCACAATATATATCTGCCACTATTTTTATCAAATCAATAGCCCTAACTATTAATTCAGAAGGCATTACTCTAAATCCTTCTAGTGAGCCAAGGTCCATATTTCGTCATGCTTAAGGTCAGCTTTGGCTTTACTCCCAAAACATGATTTATTTAGGTAGACAACTCTTGTCAATTATATCATATATAACTCTTGGAAAGTTTTGGTAGAACAACATTTGTCCATATTTATCCAATAAATCATACCAAACTCCATGCCTCTAAGTTCACAATCCTATTGTGGTCACTTAGTTATGTCTAACCCAATGGTCTAACAGTTAAGTATCACATTTACTTCATCGCGTCTTACCATGATAGATTGGAGTGCTTCACTTTGGCGAACCCACTCTTTCTCGATCTAGGTCTTGACGAGTGTTGCCCATTGGAAGGCATCTAATTGACTTAATATTTTAAATTTAGGGATTTTATTAAAAACGACCATGATCCCATCATTAAGAGATTCCAAATTTTTCCTTGAACTAAGTATTTCAATTCAAAATTCATCAATGGTTTGATTTCCATGCTACACGTAAGAGTCACAATGGTCTCACTTAAAACCCGTCTTTCTTACAAGCGCTGCTTGTATTTTTGACAAAATCGCCCCATATCAAAAAATTGAAAATTCATACTTATTTTCGTGTTTTATAAACACAGGAATCTCATGTTCATTTTGTTCAATTTTAAAATCTTGAATCGTTACAGATTTTATCTTGTTTAGCAGGCATGGCATGGGTGATGTATCTAATACATACACGTTTAATCTAATTAAAACATGCATCATTATTGCTACGCATACATATCATCATCACATGCATCATATATGTAAAGTGCGTAAAGTAAACGTGCTTGGTTATGGCCCAAGCCTATGCGATTTTTCCAAGCTAAAGGAAAAATCATGGTCAAACTATGGTGGTATCAAATACAACATAATAATACATGTCTTCATGCTTCCTTGTAATGACTCCTTTGATTGCCTCCAAGTCTTCATATCTTTATGTCTCCATGTCTTCAATTACATTACATAATATGAAAGTATCTATACTAAAGAACATACACGTGGAACTCGAGTTACATTCGAGATTTAATCATTACAAGAATAAACGACATGCTAGTCGTATTTAAAAACCAAAACCATAATCAAAACCTCTAACCTATGGGTCTTATGGCCATAACCATACACCATGCTCATATAACAATTAAGAACGTCTCATATTGCATCAACATATCACACCATATCATATTTTTCATGATCCAATCATAAAATCAAATAAAGTGTAAATCAGAAAATTAAAATCAGAATTATGAAAACAATAAATCGCTTTTTATAGACAGTAAACTACGTCAAACGCCTTACAGACGAACGAGTGACATAGTCAGTATTGTTTAGACGCCCGTTTCCCTTTCCGAAAAGGTATTTTCGGTGAAATTCTGAGACAGTATGCAAATTTCACCAAATCTGCGCAGCCAATCAGAAACCGTATCGAATACGATTCTCATATCAAGAACAAAAATATATCATGTATATATCAGTAAACATACAGATTATATGATCATCTCAATCATCATTATTATACAATTTATGTATATACATCAATTCAATATTCATGTTTTCATAAAAACAACGCATCAATCATGATAGTCGCAAACATGCTTTTATCATCAAAACAGTAAACAATAAACGAATTAAACACTTTTCGCAAGTAGCTCTGATGCCAATGAAGGGTTTCGGGCATGAAAACGCAACGGAAAAACTCGTAAAATAATAAAAACAGAAACCCTCCGCAGGATCCATGCGAAAAACGATATTTAGTTCGTGAATAGAATTGTTTACCTTTTGAAGCTTTACGAACAACTGACTAATGGAGGTCCTTTGATATGATCACCACGTATCCCGCCAAGCGATATACGTCTCTAATTAGTCCACACGAACGCCCGATCGTACAACGATCACCGGAGTTTGGTACTAGCCAAGAAGCAGCCTCGAATCTCTCTCTAGCCTCTCCTTGATGTAGAGTGGCTAGGGTTTTTTTCCTAAACAATTCTGAATATTAATACCTAAAATAATACAACCTTATGTATTTATAGGGAGAGAAGAGTGGGCTGAACCCTAATCTGATTGGACTTCCAAAACCCAGTCCGATTATTGGTTGTATTATTATTAAATTCGAATTATTGTTTAATTAATCAAGTCCCACTTAATTAATTCAATAATTCAATATAATAATAATAATTTATTTAAATTCGTAATTTAAATAAAGCTCCATTTAAAACATTCTATGTGTGTGACCCTTTAGGTTATTATTACGTTGGCAATAATTTTAATATTTAATAATAAAATTATAAACAATGAGCGGCATCTAGTAATACATCATTGCTACCCAAGTAATAATAATAATTGATGATCCAATTAAACCTTTCGTGAATAATGTTCCATGTAATATAATCCTTTTAACCTTATATTATAGATTAAACTCGAGGCATGGTTTATGTCATCCTCTTTAACATTTAATCCCGGTTTACTTGATCGATGAGTAGACTATTAAACAAATCACAATTTGAGCATGGTCATGCATTTCATAGTCTCACTCAATCAAGAGGCCAATAATATCACTCCTAAAATAGGAGGGTTAAATCCTATATCTATCATTCATATTTCTCATATGATTCATAATATACCCAATGTCCACCTTTATCATTTCCCGATCAAAGGTAACTTTGAGTAGAATCAAAGTATATTAATTCTCATATAGAAATATAATGATTTCAAGTCTAAGGATCATTACACCATTATCACTGTGAGAATTACTTATGACACTTGATAACATTTACCATGAAGAATTCACACGGTGGGTCTATCCAGTGCAATGTTTATCTAACATGCACTTATGTCTTTTACTTTAGTATCACCATACTAATGACCAATGAGATGTGGTCATCAGTCAACAAACATACTAGTCTTAATGCATTATTATTGTCCACAAATAATAATACTCGACTATGGATCTCTTTAGGATTATAAACACTATTCATATAATCTCATTTCTAAGTCACATACTTAGAGATATAGAATTCATGCTTATATTCCAAGGACATTTATTATTCTAACATTTATATCGCAGTTAATAAAGACATAATAAATAATTGAAAGAAAATCCATAGAACATATTTATTAATAATTAAAGTGTCTTCCCTAAGAACATTATAGTATTGTCTCTAGGGAACAAGTACTAACAGCTGAAGTGGTTCAGTTATTGATGATGTGTCAGTGCCCTTGTGAGAAGCTTTCTTTGACTTTCCTTTCTGACATGCCTCACACAGTCCTTCCTGTGTAAATTCCATCTGAGGCAAACCTCTAACCAATTCCCTCTTGACTAAATAGTTCATAGTTTTGAAGTTAAGGTGAGACATCTTCGTGTGTCATAGCCAACTTTCATCTGATGAAGCTTTAACATAAAAACAAGTAACTTCATCTTTGGATGCAGAGTATAAGTCTGCTATGAACAAGTCACCTTTCCTTACTCCTTGAAGAGCAGGCTTTCCATTCTTCTTGTGAAGGATCAGACACTTCTCACTTTCAAAGGAAACAACATATCGTCTGTCACAGAAATGACTGATGCTGAGAAGATTGAACTTCAGACCTTCCACAATAGATACATCTTCAATGATAAAATTTCCAAACTTCAAACATCCATATCCTTTTGTAATACCCTTGCTGTTATCTCCAAAGGTAACTTCTGGGCCGGCTTTCTCAACCACATTTGATAGCAGGGCTCTATCTCCGGTCATATGCCTTGAACAACCACTGTCAAGAATCCACATAACACGGTTTACCTGTCTAACACCCTGCAATATCAAACTGATTAGTCCTTCCTCGGAACCCAAACTTGATTGGGTCCGGCATACTTAAAGAACTGGCCTTTGTCAGGCAAAACAACCTTTTTAACTATAACTACTTCAACCTCTTTC
This sequence comes from Heracleum sosnowskyi, assembly GCA_030848705.1. Taxonomy (NCBI): domain Eukaryota; kingdom Viridiplantae; phylum Streptophyta; class Magnoliopsida; order Apiales; family Apiaceae; genus Heracleum; species Heracleum sosnowskyi. The sequence goes on along the minus strand of CM061236.1, from coordinate 80,811,204 downwards.
ACAAAAGAGTGTTTCCATTTATAGCCAGCCTTAACACATTTCTGAGTAGGCTTAGGGATAAATGAATCCACTCTAGTCTTAGGAGGACTAGTAGTCTTAGCTCTAACATGCTTCTTATTATTAACATGTTGACGTGGAGCAGTCTTATCATCAGATACATGCTTACTATTAAAATAAGCATACATAACATTTAAAGCATAAGACATGCAATTAATCACACCACATGCTTTATGAGAAGAATTAACAGCAGGCATGTTAGTTATATAGTTGTTTTGATCCATTTTATGGATATCTGATTTAGTCTCTGTTGTTGAAACAACTTTGACTGGTTTATCAGACATACACTTGTTGGACTGATCAACTTCAAAAGCAAGATCCTCAATACGCATCTCCTCTTGAATAATGATAGAGTATTCATTCAGAGGTTCTTCTTGGGACTCTCTAAAGAAAGGTTTTTCAATATCCTTAAGCACATCTGGAATACCCCTTTCTTCAGAACTGACTTTATTAGGGGTATTTATGCTTAATTCACCAATAACTTGTTTATTGATGATTTCTTTAGCAGTCTTACAAGAGTTATAGTGAGCATTAGCTTTGATTTTAAGCTCACTAATCTGATTCTTAAGAATGGTTTCCAGTTGAATATAACAATTAACCCTATTCTCAAGAAATGCTATTTTCACAGTAAGTTCATCCTGATTAACATGCACAAGTTTTAATTCTTTTACCTCCTTTTCAAGAGCTGTGTTCAAAAGAATTATTCTATCATTTTCTCTACGTGCACATGAAACAGTAGTACTAAGATGATAGATCATTTCAGTATCAGTAAACTTTACCTCTGACATGAATGATGAAGTTCTTGCTCCATTAGCCACTAAGGCTAGGTTACCAATTTCTCCAGCTTCTTTTGTTAGGAATATGTTGTTCTTGATGATAATTATAAAACACTTAGTAGATTTTGTATTAAGTTAATTATTGTAACTGTCAACGGAATGTCATGTTTTGCAGCTTTCGTTGACAGGAAGCTCATCAACGAAATGAGTGATGTAGCAATTGCATTGTACAATACTTCACAGTTGATATGCATTTTGTTGTAGGTATTAGATAGGTTTTCTAAGTCATGTTGACTAAGTACTAGATAGGCAAAATAGGTTGGTTAATTGTAAACATTATGTGCCTTGTAATTTTGCCTAAGTGAAGACATGTCAACGGAATGAAGATTACACTATCAACGAAACGCAGAAAAGACCATCAATGAAACGAAGAATAAAGCTATCAACGAAACACATTCTACTACTATCAACGAATCATTATCACTTTTCTGAATAGTTGACAAAGTGATAGTGACAGGTTTCTGACAGATCGAAAGGAGATGTGGAAGTGTACTTTGCATTGGAAGCCATCAAAATGGACATAGGGAATAAGGAAACATTCCAATTTCCAATCTGGTTATTGAGTGGGATCATAATAAGCCTGAAGATAGAATACAAAGATCTCCAAGGACCATTGGACAAAAGGGATGAAAAGCAAGCTACTGGCGGTTACCTTTAGTGTACTTTAGAGTAGCCAAAAATAGCATTGTAAACTTGGGTTATATAACCAAGTGTAGCAGTTCATTTTAAGTGTGATTGTGAGTGAGATAAAATAGTTTGTATTAGCTTTTTAAGAGCACTCTCACTCTGTATCAAGAACTGAGCAGCTATGATACATTTTTTAACACGGATTATTTCCGCAATAAAAACATCTCAGTTGGATCCTCAAAACATCCAACTGAAATTATTAAATTTGCTTGTGTTTTTATTTTCAGTATAGTTTTAATTTCGAAAGTTGTTTTAAGTTTAAAATATCTAGAATTGTATTCAACCCCCCCTTCTACAATTCTGTTAGGTCATTTGGGATTAACAATTGGTATCAGGGCGAGCTTCTAACATACAAGAAGTTTAAAGATCAAGACCAAGACAGTAACCATGGTGAAGAAGGATGCAGGAGTAAAGATACCAGTTCTAGATAAGGACAATTACTTTCACTGGAAAGTAAAAATGCATCTACATCTCATGTCTATGGATGAGAGATATGTAGACTACATTGAGAAAGGTCCACACGTTCCCATGAAGTTTGCATCTAGAGTTGGACTGCCAGATGATGCCCCAGATGTGGAAATTCCAAAACCTGTCTCAGAATGGACTGTTGATGATCATGCAGAAATCCATAAAGATAAAAGAACCATGAACATTCTGTTTAATGGTTTGGAGCAAGAGATGTTTGACAATGTTATTAACTGTACAACTTCTAAAGAAGTACGGGACACTGTTAGAACACTCTGTGAAGGAACTGAGCAAGTTAGGGAAAACAAAATGCAACTCCTTATACAACAATATGAGCACTTTCATTTCAAGGCTGGTGAAACCCTAAATGACACGTTCAGTAGGTTTCAAAAGCTCTTGAATGGATTAAAGCTTACCAAACCAAGGATTCAAACCTCAAATTTCTTAGAGCTCTTCCAAAAGAATGGAAGCCTATGACTGTTTCACTGAGAAACACTCAGGAGTACAAAGACTACACTCTTAAGAGGCTGTATGGAACTTTAAAGACATATGAGTTGGAAATGGAGCAAGATGAAGAAATTGAGAAGGTACAAAAGAAAGGTGGATCTATTGCATTGATTGCATCTGTGAACCAACTGGATGATGACAATGAAGAAACTACAAAAGCCACAACTAGTCGAGCTAGTTGTAGGAGTGATGTTAGCAAGGGTAAAGGCAAGATGACAGAAGAAGAAGAACCAGAACCAGCCAACTTGGATGACTTAGATGAGATTGATGAACACATTGCTTTTCTTTCAAGGAAATTCTCTAAGTTCAAGTTCAAGAGAAACTCAGAAGCAAGACCACCAAGGAGAGACTTTCAACCTAGCAAAAATAACTGGATTGAAAAGTCAAAGTCTAAATGTTTCAATTGTGGAATGATTGGTCACTTTGCTGGAGAGTGCAGAAAGCCCAAGGTTGAGAAGGGCAACAGGAAATTTGAGCCTGTTGATTATAAAAAGAAATACTTTGAACTTCTCAAGCAAAAAGAAAAGGCTTTCATGTCTCAGGAGTATGATTGGGCTGGTAATGGTGAAGATTCAGATGATGATGTTGAGTATGTCAACTTGGCTCTAATGGCTAACAATCATGAGCAGGAAGCAAGTTCCTCTAGCAATCAGGTAACAATTACTAATCTTTCTGAGCTTTCTAAAGATGAATGCGATAGTGCAGTAAATGAAATGTCTACTGTGCTGTATAATTTGCGTATTACCCTTAAATCACTTACCAAGGAGAATTCAAGAATTAAAGACACAAATCTGCTCTTAAGTGATAGAAATGCCATGTTAGAAGCACAGCTCATTGAATTTGAAAGAATGAGGTGTGTTAGTAGGGATGCTAAGATGGAACTTGAGAAAGTTTTAAAGAGGGAAGAAATTCTTAAAACACAACTAGAAATAGAACAAAAAGTGATTGCTAAATGGAAAGATTCCAGGAATGTTGCTAGCAACATCATTAATGTTCAAGGTATGGAATCATTCTGTGAACAATCATGGAAAAAGAACAAAGAGAAGCTAGGGTATGTTGCTGAAACCTTAGAATCAGAAACAGAGTCAACAAACAACAATGATCATTTGTTGGAGGTTGATACGTCAACGAAATGCAAAGTTTCGTTGACAGATGAACCATCAACCGATCAGGCTGTTTCGTTGACAGAGAAAAGAAAAGAAGAACTCACTAGACTAAATAACAAGTATGGTCCTGTCACCAAGAACTTTGTTCAAGGTGAGTCTAGTAAATCAAAGAAAGTTGAGAAGCCTGTTGAGAGAGCTAATGTAGGTCACTTGTCTAACAAGCAATTGAAAGACAAGGTAGAGACAATTTCAAGTTGAGGCTAAGGGCAATAAAAGGAATAAAAGAAATGGCAAAGTAGGAATTAACAAACACAACAATTAAACACCTGATAAATATGCTCCTAGAAAGACATGTGTTAATTGTGGTAGTGTTAGTCATCTGTCTGCTAATTGCAAGTCTGTTAAGAAAACTGCCAATGTGAAAATGCCTAAGCCTAAAGTAAATGTTTCTATGCCTACAATGCCTGTTATGCCTAACATGTTTGCTCCATATGCACAATTTCAAAATCCATATGCCAGCATGTCATTTGTGCCTAATCCATACATGAACATAATTAATATGCCACAAATGCCATGGAATGTGAATAACATGTTTGTTCCTCCAACTATGCATGCTGTGAATGAAAATGTGAGCAACCCTCAGAAATCAACACCAAAGGTAAAGGTTGATTTAACTTAATCTGAGCCCAAGGTGAAAAATGATATAAAAGGAAAATCAAAGGCTAACAAAACAGGACCCAAGGAAACTTGGGTACCAAAATCAACTTGATTTGATTTTATTGTGTGCAGGGAGACAAAAGGAATCTTTGGTACTTGGATAGTGGTTGTTCAAGACACATGACTGGTGATTCTACCCTGCTCACAGAGTTTCAGGAAAGAGCTGGCCCTTGTATTGCTTTTGGAGATGACAGCAAAGGCTACACTAAGGGATATGACTTGATTTCAAAAGAGAATGTCATAATAGATGAGGTTGCATTGGTGGATGGTCTTAAGCACAATTTGCTTAGTATCAGCCAACTTTGTGACAAAGGATTTTTAGTTAATTTTTCTAAAGAAGCCTGTGTTGTTTCTCAGATAGGAAACAACAATGTGGTCATGACTGGATTCAGAAGAGGGAATGTGTACATTGCTGACTCTTGTAGCACAAGTTCAGACACCATCACTTGTCTTTTCAGCAAGGCAAGCAAGGATGAAAGTTGGCTATGGCACAAGAAATTATCTCATCTGAATTTCAAGGTTATGAATGATTTGGTGAGGAAAGATCTTGCTAGAGGAATTCCACAGGTGGAATTCTCCAAGGATGGTTTGTGTGATGCCTATCAAAAAGGGAAACAAAAGAAGGCATCATTCAAAAGCAAGACAGAGTCATCAATTTTCCAACAGCTTGAGTTGCTTCATATGGATCTATTTGGTCCTGTAAATGTCATGTCCATTTCAAAGAAGAAATATTGTCTTGTGATTGTTGATGATTTTTCTAGATTTACATGGACTTTCTTTTTGCACTCCAAAGATGAGGCAAGTGAAATCATTATCAATCACATCAAGATGGTAAACAATCATCCTGATTTCAAAGTAAGAAGGATTAGGAGTGACAATGGGACAGAATTCAAGAATTCAACTATGAAGATGTTCTGTGAAGAAAATGGCATTTTGCATGAATTTTCAGTAGCAAGGACACCACAGCAGAATGGTGTAGTTGAAAGGAAAAACAGAACACTTATTGAAGCTGCAAGGACAATGCTAGATGAATCAAAGTTACCTACTTATTTCTGGGCTGAGGCAGTTAACACAGCTTGCTTCACTCAAAATATTTCTTTGATTAATCAAGCCAAGGGAATGACCCCTTATCAACTACTCAAAAGAAAGAAGCCACTATTGGATTTTCTTCATGTCTTTGGATGCAAGGGCTTTGTTCTGAGAAATCAAGCTGAGCATTTGGGGAAATTTGAAGCAAAGGCAGATGAAGCAATATTTGTGGGATATGCAGCAGGGAAAGCTTACAGAGTCTATAATCTCAGAACCAACATTGTTATGGAATCTGTACATGTTGTTTTTGATGATCTCAAAATTCAAGGTCTCTGTGATGAAGGTTTCCATGAAAGTCTTTCTTTTGAGAATGAGGAAGGAGATCAAGTGAATCATGTTAAGGCTATTGAGAAACAGCCTAAAGTTATTGTGTCTAGCACAGATGAAAGCAGCAGTGAAGATGAAATTGTTGCATTAAGATTGAAAAGAATTGCTGCTAGCAAACCAAATGGTCATTTCGTTGACAGTCATGATGGTGGTTTCGTTGACAGTCAGAATGAGCGTTTCGTTGACAGTCATAATGGTCATACTGTAACGTCCCCAAATCCGGGTTCAAAGGATTTGGTCGTCACACTGCACCCTTAATCCAAACAACCTGTTCAATATAAAATCAACACAATAATAATATCTGTGACCCCAACTCTACCAAGAATCTTTAAAGGTTATAGTGCTAGAAACAAGAATCCAAAATTTCATTACAACAATCTTTCTTCTTTACAACCATTCTCTTTACATAAATTCTAATACACTAGTATAACTTCGATAAGAAGTATACCAGGCAACTAATCTTATACAATATATTATTCAATAGAAAACCTCTATAAACAAACCTATCACTAGCTCCAAATGCTCTGGATCAAAACATCTTCACGCTACTATCCTCTCCCATCTCTGACCGGCTGTACGAACAACTCTCGCCAATGCACCTTCTTACTGGAAGGCTAAAATATATAAAGAAAGCAAGTATGAGCGAAAGAATTGCTCAGCAAGTGCATTATCGAGTATAATATATAAAGTTCCAAAATAAGCTTTGGATTTTCAAATAACAAACTTTTGTTTTTGAACATTTGTAATCTTTAAAACTTCTCAAATCAAGTTTAGTAATTTATCACAATTTCTCATTCAGCTTCTCGCAACTGAATAGTTTAAAACACAAAAAGGTTTATATTGGCCGTCACGGCGACCGAAACAACAGTAACTACAATAGTATGTAGAAAATACGAACTAAGTATAACTCATATGTCTTTAAGACCATAGTTTGTATAAAATACTAGTTTGAAGATAACAGATCTATTCACAACATTCTCTGAAATCAACAACTCTGGAAAGGTAGAATCATCAAGGAGTAAGAATGAGCCAACGCGCTCGGTCATGGAATAAAGAACACACTTCAAGACTTCAACATGGTACCGACTAGACACGCGGTATGAATAAAACTAATCAAGATAGATATCTCACGACTGCCAATGGAATCAAGGAAGTGGATTTCGACTAATTGGAATCCAAATGAATTAAGAGTAAGTGATTTCAGCAAGATTGAAACCACCATTTATTAATCAACAACCAACAACTTCACGCAACGAATAATCCTGAATATCAGGACATAACTCACAAGTACAAAATATACGGATGTAACTCATCCTAGAAATGAAAATTGATATTAGAATTGGATTTTTGACGTTTATCAAATCAAAGGTTGTGCTGCTGGCCAGCCACGCATCAACCTCGGACTTGCTTATGGCAAAGTCCTCTACTGGATCCTAGGCCAATTTGGGCCTTAATTTATTCCGACCATAAATATGGCCCGACCAATTACTGGTCCCATTTTAAAACATTCCAATTCTATACTATATATACGTCAGGTGTTAGTACAATTGACAACCTTTCTTCGATAATCAGGTGTCGGAAGAATCGACAACCTTAATACAACAAACACTGGAAAACTCACGTTCCAGGAAACAATTCACTATGAAGAATCCATCAAGGAATAATAATATAATCTAGTATCGACGAGATTGACACAATATGGGGAGGTGCACATGAAAAGTGACAATATAATAAACATCGACGAGATCGATGTAACAACTGGGATATAATGAAGAATAAACAATGACATGCTCAACAAGATTGAATCTGATATGAAACAGGCATTATGATATCAACAGAATTTGCAACAACTCAATATAGAATAGGGTTCAAAGAACAGGCTCTAGATGGCCTCAACAGTTCAAATCATCACATTATGGAAGAATTAGTTAAGATTCATTAATCTGGTAAGTGACAAGAAAGTCAAGTTCAAGTTTAAGAAAAATTCAAGGTGAAGTTTATAAATGAAGAAAACAAGGGTTTATTAACTTCTGACAGAAATAGTTCAAGTCCTTCGAACATATACTTGTAATAGATAAGCCTTGTATTTGAAGGAAGTAAACTAAATCATGCACAACATATATGAATTGGAATCAGGGAATGGATCAGATGATCGCATTGACAAGAAAGGATAACAAGGTTTGCATTGGTGCAAGGTGAAAAATGGAATACTTGAAGGGCAAGCAACACAACTTCAGAATTTCAGAATAACTTTTCCCTCATAGGGTTCACAAGTTCCCGCTCATCTATGGTTGGTAATATTCCAACTTAGCATTTTTAAAGCAAGTCTTTGAAAGAAGGCCTTAGTATACAGCCCATAACTATCTTTTCAATCATTTCAATATAATAATTATATCTCTACGATCAATATGAAAATATGAATCTAAACTCAAAAGGTATAAAAGAGTACTCGTCAATTTACGAGATTAAATAACATACTTGCAATTCAATGCAAAGAAATCAACATTTGAAAATTCAGTAATAAGAATTCAACATGCATACTAATAATTCAAGATAGTATCCCTTAATTAATAAGCAAGGGTATAAACACTTGCCTCTGGTCCTTAGCTATTTCGTAACGCTGAAACAATACGATTTCCTCCTTATTCTGTCTTATCGCACGATTCTCTACTTCCGTTTTTCTTTGCTTTACGCTCTTGCGATTACCACTAGTCTGCTTCTACCATTTCGAATCCACGTGCCAGCCTCGATAGTCAAACATGAGACGGTACTTAGTCATCAACATATGATTTCACATTCCATAAACGATTGTAACGTAACTTCGACGTACTTACCGATCTTACCGATATCTCCGTTGGAAGAAAATACTTGCACATGTCCTCCACGAGTGTTGTCATTCCCTTGGTGCTACATCACCTCTCAAATAACCCAATCCGTCGCAAACAATATCTCATCCTTCTCCGACGTCTTTCATTTAACATACTTCGATAATCTGACTCGTCTCGTCCAATAGCCTCTGTTACATAGACAACCACATTTCAATTGATAGAATGATCACAACTAACTATATAAGTGATCCTCGTAACTCGCTTGACACAACCCTCCATATATAAGGTCAACATCTAGGTCAATAGTCTCACAATTCTCATTTTCTAACATTACTGACAAATTTCTATTTCCAACTACCCCTCGTGATAACATTAGACACAACCAATTATTCAAACAAATCTCAACACAATTTATTCACATGCATGACTCAACAACAGATAATTCACATCATTCATATAACACATTTAAACAAGTAACCGGTTACGTATCGGACGCCCGGTCTAATTTACGATATTTAAAACTCAGATACTAGCCCTAGTACGGGCATATACTGACTATAAAACACATTACACAACTCATATGAACCATATAGCACTTATAACTATTTTTAAAACATCACACAAAGCTTATTTGAATTTAAATAAGCCACACATAAATTTTTAAATCAAAAATCGGATTTTTAAACCCAATATAAGTATTTTAAATGCAAATAAATCAATTAATAAAATTAATTGACACTCTTTTAAATGCCCAAACTATTTTTAAATAAATAAACTAAGATAGAAAATAATCAAACTTAATTTTAATTAATTAAATCTAATTAATTATTAATTATTAAGAATTAACTGATTAAAAGAATTAATCAATTAATTAAATAAATTAATTATTAATCAAAAATAATTAAAATAATTAAATTTAATCAATTTCCGAATTTAAATAAATATTTATGAATTTATAAAATTTTCGGAATAATAAAATGTATTTTTAAATCAAAGATATGAATTTTAGAATTTTTAAAACAATTTTTGAATTATTTTAAAAATAAAAACCCAGAAACACTTTCTGAAAAAGGTATTAGGGTTTTAACAGATCAAAACCGGGTCGGGTTGGGTGGCTAATCGGGTCGCGAAGAACACGGTGGGTCGCCAAGAACACCACCGGAATCTGGTGGCGGTTCCGGCCACCTACCCAGATTCCAGCGACCACCAACACTCACAAAACACACCGATTTCCTCGGGAAAAACACGCAACTCAGAAGGGTGTCAACAATTCTTTCTACAAGCAATACAAACATCACTAACAAGGTCGAAATCGACCAAAAAGAAGCCGGCGGTGGCGGCGGCTCCGTTCTCCGACCAACCGAAATCGAACCCAACACCAAAACTGATTACACACCACAACTCTACATTCCACGATCTACAACATGGTACAAAACTTAATCAAAACCGATTAACCAAGCAAAAATCCGGTCAAAGCTTCAAGAAATCCGGTGAGCTTCAACCTTTTCCGATTTGCTCGAATTCGAGCTTAAAAATTAAATTAAAAATCATGCACATACTCTAAATCACATAACAATCACAACCATGCCATCAATTCACACGAACAATCAAGATTAAAGATTCCCCCAAATTTAACCTAAAATTCAAAATAATATAAATTGGGCAAAATCAAGAAATCATACCCACATAAATTTTGATGATGGATTTGGATAGAGGGTGATGAGAGCTTCGATTTGATTATAAGAACATCGAAATCGGATTCCGATAACGCCTTCAAAATTGAGTTTGATTCTCAAGAACACGAAGAACACGTTCTAGGGGTTTTTAGATTTTTAACTGTAATTAAGCTTTATTATACGCAAAACAAAGTACGATTCGCCTTTTTATATTAGACGGAAAATAATACCCCAAACGACATTTTTGGATCGATATTGATCCGTTGGATCGTTTTAAATACAATTTAACAGAATATATGCTTTAAACCTTTAATAAAGCAGAATACACGTTTTACGAGACGATAGTCATCCATAAAGTACGGATAACTACAAGTATCGTTTAATACAAAATACACGAACCAAAATACCTCCGTTACGAATATTTTCGAATACTTCCCACTTTAACGAATGAAATATTGGTACGAACGATATACCAATTTCCCGAATAATTTGGGAATGATCCAAATTTTCTTTTCGATAATTAAAATAAAATAAAATAGTATGACATCCTTTTCAAAATAATTTCTAATTCCCCACACATTTCACATAGCATCACATTGTCACATATTCAATCATTTAACGAATAACTTAACCCATTTTACAGATAAAACATTTAATAACTCATAATATGAAATAAAATTTCATTTCACATCAAATAATAACACGTAATTTTCCCGGATCTTACACATACCGTTGACAGTCACAGAAATGCCTCTAGGAGTGATCATTTAGGGACAACAAACTCAGGGGGAGTTTCTCAAGGACAAACATCTAATCAAGGCAATCATGATCACGAAGCTACATCTTCTAGAACTAATCTACCTCCCTCAAGGAAATGGACTAAAGATCATCCCTTTGAACTCATTATAGGTGATGTTTCTTCAAAAGTTCAAACTAGAAGAGCAACTCAAGAAGATTGTCTATATAGTAGCTTTCTGTCTCAGGATGAGCCAAAGAAAGTTGACGATGCACTTCTAGATCCAGATTGGGTTTTAGCTATGCAAGAGGAGATAAACCAATTTGAGAGAAACAAAGTTTGGAAGCTGATACCCAAGCCTAAGGACAGGAGTGTTATAGGCACAAAATGGGTGTTCAGAAACAAGATGGATGAAAATGGCATAGTCACAAGGAACAAAGCTAGATTGGTTGCAAAAGGATACTCACAGGAAGAGGGAATTGATTTTGATGAAACCTTTGCTCCTGTTGCAAGACTAGAAGCAATAAGGATCTTCCTAGCCTATGCAGCCCATGCCAATTTCAAGGTCTATCAAATGGATGTGAAGAGTGCTTTTCTAAATGGGGAATTGGAAGAGGAGGCATATGTGAGTCAACCTCCTGGTTTTGAAGATGATGATTTTCCTGAGTATGTGTACTTCCTCCTCAAAGCACTCTATGGTTTGAAACAAGCACCTAGAGCCTGGTATGACACACTTTCACAATTCCTCCTTGAGAATCACTTCACTAGATGTACTGTAGATAAAACTCTCTTTCAAAGGATTGTGAATGGCTCTACTATACTTGTTCAAATTTATGTAGATGACATAATTTTTGGGTCTACAGATGAAAAACTTTGTCAAAAGTTTGCCAAGCTTATGCAAAGTAAATATGAAATGAGCATGATGGGAGAATTAACTTATTTTCTTGGTCTCCAAGTGAAGCAAGTTAATGAAGGCACATTCATTAGTCAAGCAAAATATATTCATGATTTGTTAAAGAAATTTAACTTAATGGAATGCTCTCCTGCCAAAACTCCCATGCCTACTGCCACCAAACTTGAATTGAATACTAAGGAAAAATCTGTGGACATTTCAAGTTACAGAGGCATTGTAGGCTCACTTTTATATTTAATAGCTAGTAGACCTGATATTATGTTTGCTACATGTCTATGTGCTAGATTTCAGGCTGATCCTAGGGAATCCCATTTAGTTGCTATTAAAAGGATTTTCAGATATCTCAAAGGAACACCTAACCTTGGCATTTGGTATCCTAGAGAATCTGGCTTTGAACTAATTGGTTATTCAGATGCAGATTATGCAGGATGTAAAATTGACAGGAAAAGCACAACTGGCACCTGTCAATTCCTAGGAAATTAACAAGCTTGTGTCATGGTTCAGCAAGAAACAAAACTCAGTTTCTACCTCCACAGCTGAGGCTGAGTATATTGCAGCTGGAAGTTGTTGTGCACAGATTTTATGGATGAAAAATCAACTACTTGATTATGGATTAAGAGTTGAGAAAATTCCTATCTTCTGTGACAACACTAGTGCCATTGCCATTACTGAGAATCCAGTGCAGCATTCAAGGACCAAGCACATTGACATCAAGTATCATTTCATTAGAGAACATGTTATGAATGGTACTGTGGAGTTACATTTTGTTCCAAGTGAACAACAACTTGCAGACATCTTTACCAAGACACTTGATGAATCAACATTCTAAAGATTAGTAAGTGAGCTAGGTATGCTAAATTTCTCTTAATTATCTCTGAGATTTTTGCAAGTTACAATGCAGCCAGGAATTTGCTATGATTTTTCTGTGAATTAATTTTCTCAGGAAAAAGTGAAATTTTGTCTAAGTCAAAATTAATATGTCAACGAAACGCACCATTTCGTTGACAGTCTCAGCATTATTCTGGGTGTTTCGTTGATAGCTCTTTTGTATCAACGAAACACAGCTTTATCAACGAAATAGACGGGACCTTAAACGCCCAATTCTGATTCGTTGATATAGCGCTTTTAATCTGAACCGTTGAAATTGCACGTCCTTTACCACGATCTATGCATACACCCCTGTAAGTATAAATCATGGTAATATTTTAATTGTAACGGTTACATTTTTAAGCCAATCCAGTAATTTATATTTATTATTGGACTTAATTTTTGAGGTATTTTGGGGGAGTATTTAAGAAATTTCAGTTTCTTTAATTCTTTTCTACCTGCTCTCAAAAATTCCAAAAGATTTTTTACTTTTTCTCTCTCAAAGCAAATCACAGTTCGAGCTTTCTTCACTCAACAATGGCACCCATAGTCAAGCTCATGTCAGCAGGAGGGTTCATTTACGAAAAGAACAACTCCATTCCGTTTGTTGTCAAGGAAAGCCCGAACAGAATCTTTTTTAAGATGACGGATTTCATGATGAATTGCAAACTGAGCTATGCAATGTTTCACTCAACTCCGCTCTACAATGAGATAATTGAGGAGATTTGGACCTCATGCGAGTACAGTGGGACAAATTGCACTTTGCAATTCACCATTCAAGGTAATGAGTACATAGTCAATTCTGATGTGTTGCAAGCATGCTTACACCTTCCTGAAAATAACTGCTCTGCTTTGCCTACATATACTGAAATGATTAACATGCTTAATTCCATAAACTACTCTTTGCCTACTGATAATCTGGGTAAAATAATTAGGAGAGGTTTGGTTAGGGAATATAGTTATTTAGCTGATGCATTCATCAAGGTCTTTTCTGGTAAAATTAGTAATTTTGATGCATTAACTAGCTCTATGTTGATTCTATTTACCATGCTCCTAACTGATAGATATTACAACTTTAGCACCCAACTTATGTATGAAATTGGTGCTAAGTTGGGTGATAAGGCTAATAGGAAAAAGAATATCTACTATGCTAGATTTCTGATGATGTTGGCTAACCATGTTAGTCCAGCACCATTGGTTATCTCTAACCCAGTTTCCAGGTTTGATTGCTTTGTACAAGAAAAGAGGGCTTTGACAGACATACTGAGGCTGAACCACAATGGTGATGTCCCAGTGGTGTATCTGCCAATAATTGAGGTAACTACTACTATCCCTGCAAGTAAAGCTGTTACTTCTACTGTTTCACCCAACCCTGTTGCTATGGAGTCTGTAGTTGTGAGCTAACAGGCTCCTGCCCCAGCAACAAAACCAAAATCAAAGAAATCCTCCAAGCCAACCTCAGGTGCTTCTCAAAAAGCACCTGTTGTAAAATCCACTACACAAACTAAGGGGAGTGGTGCAGGTGTTGTGAGAGGTGAGGGAAGGGGTGAACATAAAAGAAACCCTAAGGATAAGGTGGGAGAGATGAGTGAGATCCAGCCAAGCCCCATTGTGTCTTCCCAACAAGGCACAATGAGTAATATGGATTTAAGCACAAGTCTAGTTGCATCCTCCCAAAAGGATGTAATTATTGAAACAAGCTCTCCTCCAAGAGCACACTCCAAGGGGGTAAGGGACACTTCAAGCCCACATTCCACAATTTCCCAATACCAAAGGAGAGTGAAGCAAAAATCCCAGGTTTCACAGGGTGCACACACACTGGAAGAAACACTTCCAGTATCACAAATTCAGTTTGATGTAACCCCTATCATTACTCTAGGGTTACAGTCCCATTCTTTAAACATCAATCTTGAACCAACTCCACAAAATTCACCAACTCAGTCATTAGATGTGGATATGATCCATTCATCTATTCCTGATTCTCCAACTCTTTTCTTGGAGAAGCCCCACTCTGACATTGGTGGTCATCACTTGTTAAGTGATTTGTTGGGCCACCAATCATCTTTTTCTGAAATTTCAAGAGGATCTGTGGAACCAACTCTAAAATCAATCACCACAGATTCTACTGTAATTTCACTTTCTCAGAATCCTTTCTTGACCTCATCAACGAAACAGTCTCTTTCGTTGACAAGTGTTTCTCCATCAACGGTATCCATACCGTTGACAGTTCAAACTACCATACCGTTGATAGTTCATTCTGCACCTTTCATTGAAAATCAAGTTGTTAACACAACTAGTGCAGATGATCTAGTGGTAGTTGAGAAACTTCTAGGACTGAGAGGGAGTGAAACTGAGAGGCTGGCTTGCAGCCAGGCAAAAGGAGAGGCCGAGAGTGAGAGGCTGACTATTTCTTCCAGTCAGGCAAAAGGAGAGGCTGAGGGTTCCACCTTAGTAGGTGAGGGTGAGGGTGTGAGAGGTGTGAGCCATGGGGAGCCCATGATGCAAGAAAATAGTGGAGAGAGAGAAGGGACTACAGGAGCTATAAGGGAGGAAGCAGCCATTGCAAATGAGTTAATGGAGGTTCATGAGGGAGAAAGGGAACTTACTTTCCAAGAGAATTATCAACAAACTCTGGATAGTATTTCCCTGGATCCTGAGACCTTTACTCATCCTGTGCTAGCCTATCAAATTATGGCTCAACAGGGCAATGTGGAGGCAGAAAGGTCACTCAACCTAATACATACAACTGCATCTATGCAAAGAGCAAAGGATGCATTGACCAATTTGTCTCCAGGAGCTGCAGCAAGTGGTGAGTTTGATTTTTCTGATGATGATGACAGTTTTTGTGACAATCTACAGGTGGCCTTCACTTCACAGACTGGGACTTCTGTGGTGCCCCCTACACCAAACTGGCTATCTCAGGATATGCATGGAAGAATCAGCCTGGATGCTGCAATCACAAGGCAGTACGATGAGGCTTATCTGGCTCATGAGTCTGCAAATGCCAATGACAAGAAATTCTACAAAGCCATCATGGATTCACTGGAAATCCAAAGGCTACAGATGCTGCAGACAAGGATTGAAGCTAAAGAGATCAAGGACTCCATTAGCAATATTAAGGATGATACCCACAAGAGGCTTGATGAGAAACTTCCACTTCTCACTGTGTCCAAGATGAACAGGTTTTTCACTAAGGAACCTGAGGTGGCTAGCTCCTTGAAGACTCTTTCTTCTAGGGTGGACAAGGT
This sequence comes from Heracleum sosnowskyi, assembly GCA_030848705.1. Classification (NCBI taxonomy): domain Eukaryota; kingdom Viridiplantae; phylum Streptophyta; class Magnoliopsida; order Apiales; family Apiaceae; genus Heracleum; species Heracleum sosnowskyi. The sequence continues at coordinate 80,795,145 of CM061236.1, read as the reverse complement.
GGAAGCTACTCTATCTCATATGCAAAAGGAACAGGAGAAGCAAACACAACTCCTAGCCCAGCTAGTGGTAGCTCAGGGACTCCCAGTCATCTCTCTTGATGATAACAAAAAGGGGGAGAAATCTAAGGAGCTAGACATTCAAATCACAAAGGTTATGGTCCCAGCCATTTCCTTACCAAAGGAGCCATTAGCTATGGGGGAGCTAGGAAAGGAGAAGATGGATGGTATTGACCTAATTCAACAAGCTTCTATGCGGCTACAACTTGCAGAACAGATTAAAGACCACTGGTCTAGCATAGAGGCAAGGGTCAAGAAGATAGCTGATGCTTCAAAGAACTCAAATCTATCAACGAATCAAGCTACTTCTACAGCACCATCAACGAATGCCATGGTTTTAGTGTCAACGGAATGGGAGCCACAGTCTAATTCTTTCTATGATCTAAGGCCCCTTCTACATGGAGTTATTCAAGGTCCAAGGAAAGAAAAGGGACAAACTTCATGCATTAGGGATGTGGAACAAGCTACACTTCAAGGAAGCCTATCTCCCAAGTCCCCTGCTAAACCAAAGGGCAAAAACATTGCAAGGACTTTTTATCCTTCACCTTATCCAGATGAGCTCATGCTTCTTGGATTACTTATCTCAAAATGCAAGGAAAGCAATGATCCTGAGATAAAGAAGCAAAGAGCAATTGTCTACAGGAATGGACAAGAAATCTGTGTTTGGGCTGGTCACCCAAATTTTGCTGAGGCTAAGGCTGAGGAATCAGAAAGAGCAGCTATGCAAGCTCTTGTAGTAGGCCAAGCTCTAGATGAAGAAGAAAGACAAAAAGAGGAAAGGAGCAAAAGGAAGAGCACAAGGCAACCCAAGGCAAGAGCTAAGAGAAACATAGCTTTTGAAAATGATGACTCTCAGAGCAATGCCACAGACTCTTCTGCACCAATTGCACCTCCAACAATTCCTGATCCAGTTTCTGAAGTAAAGTTAGCCTGTGATCCTGAACATCCAGTCAATTTCCATGATCAACCAATTGAGCCAAAGGAAGAGCAAATTGAGTTTGATGAGGCCAACTTTCCAAAATTCCTCTTTGAAATGGATCCAAAGAAGAAATCTAAGCAGAGGGCTGCTAAGGCTAATCCAATCCTTGTAAGGAGACCACAAGCTGAGAAACCTCCTACCAACCCAGAAGACTTCATCTACATTGCTGATATCAGGGAGGAGTCTGACATACATATTAATCTTGATGACTTGGTTGAAGTGAGAGGAATAACAGCTTCTTACAAACTACCAGAGAGATTGGTGTTTGTCTACAAGGGTGGGAGAGAACAGATCTGGCCTCTACACAGAATTCTGGGAGAAGACTATCAGACACTGCTATCTGTGTTCAAATGTCAGAAGAAAGATTTTGGTTTTACCAAAACAGCCAAGTTTGAGGTTGTCTCCAAAATTTGCCAAATCAAAGCTAGCTGGAACAAGCCTGGTGCACTTCCCAGAGTATTGAAGGTCCCTCAAACAGGAAAGAAAATTCATCTCCAACCTTTGTGGATGATGGAATTCAGAGACAAGGACAACTGTAGAAGATTCTTCAGAATAGAAGACCAACTGGAAAAGGCATCCAATGAAACTCTGAGATTAATGCAATCCAAGTTGGGGAATCAAGATGAAGAAGAGAAGATTTTCTACAGAAGACTTCAAGCTCAGATTGAGGAGAACAATGCAAGAAAAGGGAAGAAAACAAGACTGTTAGGCCGAATACACAATATATAATCAATATATGTATGAGAATAACAATCAAGAACACTGTTTATGAACAATAAACTGAATTATATTAAATAACTCTTCTCTCAGTGATGTAAAATATCACAGAGAGCTGCTAGGTTACAAGAATAATGTGTTCAGTATTCGCATCCCTTTTAGGGTTAACCTATCTGTGTTTATATAGTACACAGCTTCATAGAATCAATCTCTAATTGATATTCCTACAAATTAGCTATACAATTTATATCAATTTAGGATTGCTTTTGTCTTCTGTCCCGTTTCTTTAGCTATCTCAATATATCTTGCTTCTTTCCATCTTCAAGATATATTGCTTCTAGAATCTTCAATTATGCACCGACAGCTAAATAAACTCTCACCATCAGACTTTAACAAACTCTGACTGGTCCTCCAGCTAAACTCTGATAAGTACTCCAGCTAAACTCTGATAGTTTCCTGGTACTTTAAACACTGATAAACAAACATCAGCAATTATATCTAACAATCTCCCCCAACTTGTTCATACTAAAATGTACAAGTTAACAGATAATTGATGATGTCAAAACATATAACAAATGCAGTGTTTATAAAATCACAGAGTTTAAATTTCTACTTAGAACAGAAAACTTTAAAAAAAACTTACAGACTCTATTTACTTGATTTCTTCAATGTCAGGTACAGTCCTGAGGTAGTCTATGAGTAGTCTTCTTTCAGCTTTTTCTAGCTCATCTACCATGATTTCCTTCAACTCCTTTAACTCTGGATCACTCTCTCCAGTCTGATAGATGGTAGCTCTCAGAGAATAGATGATATTCCTCCTCATCTCATTCCCTAGCCTGATAAAATAAGACTTGTCTGATTCCAGGTTAAATTCCAAAACTTTAATACCAAGTGCTGTTCTGAATCTAGCACTGTTCCTCTTCATTTCCACCAGATTTCCATGGCAGTCTCTGTACTTAGGAACATAAGCACTTGCTATTGTTGCTCCACTCAGAACTTTGGATTTCATCATTTTGCTTCTCAAGACTTCAGCTGCTTTCTGAGTACTAAAGTTTTTAACTTTGAGTAGATATAACACATACTCCAGTTCTTCCCATAACTTCAGATGTATATCAGATTCTCCAACTCGATAAACTCTTCCATCAGCCATGAAGTATAAGAGAAGATCCTTCTTCAAACCTCTGTGGTAGATCATTTGAACTGACTCCAGTTTGTCAAGCTTTTCTTGAGTTACCCCAAGGCCTGGTTCTGCTAGTGAAGTATGATCTAAAGGACTGTTATTCACTCTTTTCTCTCTGTGTGAACCCAAGCCAGATCTATCATAGGATTCTTTTCCCAACACAGTTCTGCTTTGTAGAATGTTTACAGTTCCTTGACTCAGAGTTTCAGGTAATACAGGTCTTGAAAAGGTACCTTGAAGTTGTGTAGACAACAACTGAGTTTGTACAACTTGAGTAGTGTCAGAGGTTGCAACAATTTCCATTGACTTATCAACTTGAGCCTTGTCAGAGGTTGATTGATTTAGAACAGATTCAACTTGAGCAATGTCAGAGGTTGAATAGTATTTCTTGGTCACTGTATCTTCTATCAACTTTCCTTTGCCCTTACCCGAGACAGTATATGTTGTCCTCCTTGAGTATTGTATACTCTGTTGAGAATTTTCCTTGATAGAGATACCCAGTTCTTTCTTCCTTGGAGCTTTTACAGCTTTCTTCTTGTATTTACCAGAAGCAATTTTCTTTCTATGCTCTTCAGATAGCATCTTCATTTCAGCTTCCATATCCTTAACTGTAGCTTCACCATCATGCTCTTCTAAAAACAGCTGAGCTACAATCTCTTCATCTGTAGTTGGTTGAGAAGAAACCAATAGACTTTTAGCTTTTGAAGTAGATTGAGCTTCAGTGTTTGCTCTTCCAGAGTTTGTCAGATTTCTAGCAGAGTTTGACCTAAGTCTCCCTTGCTCTTGAATAATTTTTGACCTTTTCTCAGCTTCCTTGCTTCCACCATCAGTTGCATCATCCCTCTGTCTCAGAGTTTGAGTTCTCTTGCATTTGTCCTTAGAAACTCTCTCCCCCTTTTTGACATCATCAGGAATTAGCACTGATGTCAGCAATTCCAAAGAAGTAGCAATTGAATCAATCTTTGCAGACATCTCAGTCTGATTCTCTTCAATCTTACTTAATCTGGTCTTCATGGCATCTTGTTCTCTTGATAAGGAAATTTTCTCATGCTTTAAAGTTAGCTCCCTTGCAGTCACATCATTCCTCAACCCAGTAACTTCTTTCTGAGTTTCATTAAAACAATTGTGTAGAGTTTTAACTTGAACAATAGTTGCCTTGAGATGTGTATGAAGCTCAGGATTTGCAATTGACTCAGCAGATTTTGTGACAAAGTCAGCAGCCCTTTGATCAGTAAATATGCAATCCTTGTCTGACCACTTAGAAAAATACATAGTCTGAAAGTGAAGTTCTGTGGCATGCTGAATGTCCTTTTGATTTTGTTGAGCAGAAAGTCTTTGAGAAGATGAATCAGCATGATCATCAGACTTTGCAGAAGATTCAGCATTTGAAGAAACAGGAATATTCTCAGCAAATGTTTCTGGAACATCAGCATTTGCGAGTTTCTCAGAGTTTATATTGTCTTGAGCATCTACTTCATTTTCAGCATTAACAGCAATAGTTTCAACAACAATCTCTGCAGTTTCTTCAAGATTATTCTCTGTAGTTTCTTCATCAATATTTGCTGCAGCTTCTTCAACAATATTTTCTGCAGTTACAACCCTTACTGTCTGATCAACCTCATCACCTTTTTCAAGTACCTGGTGATTGACAGAGAGAATCTCTGTATGAGTAGCTAGTGACTCATCAATTATGAGTGTAGGTTGATCAGCTGCCACATCCTCGGTTTCATTTAAACTGCCAAACTCTTCTAGAGTTGCATATGGATGTGCTTCAGCCTCATTCTCTTCAATATCCATTTCCAAGATGGGTTTAAGAAAATCATCATTAACAGCAGCATTATCATCAGCATTTGCAGAATGATCTTCAAGCACAACCTTAGGAGCTTCAACATTTGTAGAGTCAGGAACCAATCCACCAAACAGATACTCAGCAACTAGCTTCCTCTTCTTAGCATTAGCAGATTCATTTTCATCAGAAAGCACATTAGCATCAGAAACAGGTCTGTTTGCCCTCTTCTTTCTTCTTGAAGTACCAACAGATACTGGAACATCATCAGTATTTAGAGTTTTAGCAGCCTGGACAGCCTTTAATGCTCTATGCTTAATCCTACCCCCAGTCCTTGGCTTTTGAGATGTAGATGGAAGAGGTTCAGAGTTTAGAGGCTGGTTAGTTTCTTGTTGTGCTTGTGGTTGTGGTTGAGGATTTAAAAACTGTTGGACTGAAGCAGGAAGCATCAAGTCACCAACATTCCCTTTCTTGATATCTTTATTTGTGAGATCAGAAAATATTCTCTTATGTAATTTAAATGAGGGAATTACATCCTCCTCAGCTATCTCAACCCCATCAACACACAGAGAAAAGATTAATTGACAGAAACGAGCAAAGTAAACTACATTCCTATTCTCTGTCATTTTTTCATCCATATTAATAAGAACTAGTCTACCAAAATCAAAATGAGTACCATAGAGAAGAGAATACCCAATTTGTAGACTATCGATTGGAATAGCATCCCAATTTGTACACTTCTTTCCAAACGCCCTTGTAATACAGTCGAAAAAGAAACTCCACTCCTTCCTCAAGAACGGTCGCTTCAGATTACCTGTCCTTGCCAAAGGCCCAGAGTAACCAATCTCCCTCATCATACGCTGAAGATCAGAGTCACCAACAGAAATGGTGAACGCATTGAAGTCTTCACACCCAAGAGCATCTCTAACAGTGGTTGGAGTGACCACATACTCTTGTTCAGCAAATTCAAAGATAATTGAAGGAGTGCCTGATTCACCTCCATCATCATATACGCCTGTTTCCCAGAAGGCTTTGATTTGAGTACCAGATAACCTTGTTGGTTCCACTAAAGCTTGGCCAATATCAGATTGAGCAAGAAAATTTTGAAACAGGTGAAACGCCTCTGGGACGTTTTCAGTAGATAGTGGTGCTGCATAGTTGTTAGGAACAAAATTGAGACCAAAAGACTGGAACATGGTTGTTGCCATTAGAATATTTCAAAGAAATCAGAGTTTATGCTTCAATAAAGTGTTTGAGAGATTTATGCAGAAAAGTGTTTGTGAATATGCTTGTGCGAGAATGTCCTGTGAATTGAGTAAGGCTGTAAAATTTTGAAACGTTATGTGTATAATGATTAAATAAAAATTAAAACTGAAGAGTTTAATCATTAATAATCATTAAGATACACAGTAGGCTTACTCGTGAAGTGTGTGTGAGTGGGACAGTTGGCATACATGTATTAACTGACAGCAGTAAATCGTGGTTGTTTCCAACACGCATGCGCAGTAAAGGACACTAATTACTGCTTCTTTCTAGACACCTTTTATCATTTTCAAAAACTCAACAAACCGTTATCAATCATACTCTCTATTTTCAAAAAAAAATGTTCCTCAATAATTATGAAATGTCTGAAACAAAGAAATTTATTTTAATCATCAGAGATTAAAATTAAATTACCTCGGCGTAGAGTACACGGTTCATCAGTTTTTATCAATTCTCCTCCTTTATTAATAATCTCTTTTCTCAAAATGCACAGTTGTGAATATTTGTGTGTGTATAGCAGAGTTTACTGAATATAAATATTGAGAGCATCTCAAAGTGCATAAAATCCACAAAATAAATCAGTAAAAACTGGTTGCCCAAACTCTCATTTATAAGACAAAATCTGATATTGTCTAAACTCTGTACTTATAAATTTATTATTTTCACCCCCTTCGATTTTTTTTATTTTTTATTTTTATTATTTTTCCAGTAATCAGTGGTTGGCACTAGTCACCAAAAATCAAAAATTTTAGCCCTTATTTCATACAATAAGTTCCTGGGTCGTCCTAGGCACAACATGATCTCAAAGGAATTTGTGCTTATTTTTGCATCTTTTGATATAAGGGTGAAATATTAGTAACTAATTATCAGAGTTTAGACTTTCATCAGTTAACACAATTAATTTATAAGCGAAAGTGCAAACAGCTAATACAGACTCAGTGTATAGGATCAATAAACTAAGAGATGCTATAAATATAGAGACAGTATCATGCTGTGTAAAATTTCTGCACACATTTGAGATCAGAATTTATATCACTCAGAAGGATTCATGATTACTTACTGAGAATCATGCTTCATACAATTTTCTTCATCGGTCGATATGTTTCAGACAATAACACAATCAGAGTATAACACCAGAGTTTATCATCAGAGTATGCTTCCATCAGAGTATGCTACCAGAGTTTATCAACATGATTTGCATGACAGTTAACATATGCAGAAAAACATGAGCAAATTTTCACAGATGAGTAAAGTTTGAGTCTAACCAATATCTCTAGTCGAAACCAGAGATCATTCCAAGTTCATTTACCAGTCTTGTAAATGTAGCTTCACTCAAAGGCTTAGTGAAGATATCTGCAAGTTGTTGTTCTGTAGACACAAAATGAAGCTCAATATCTCCTTCCTCCACATGTTCCCTGATAAAATGATACCTTATGCTGATGTGCTTGGTCATGGAATGCTGTACTGGGTTACCTGTCATAGCAATAGCACTTTGATTATCACAGAATATAGGAATTTTAAAGTACCTTAACCCATAATCCAGCAATTGATTCTTCATCCATAAAATATGTGCACAACAGCTACCAGCAGCAATATACTCTGCTTCTGCTGTGGATGTGGAAATTGATTTCTGTTTCTTGCTGTACCAAGAAACTAATCTGTCACCTAAAAATTGACAGATTCCACTTGTGCTCTTTCTGTCAATCTTACAGCCTGCAAAGTCTGCATCAGAGTAACCAATTAATTTAAACTCTGATTCTCTAGGGTACCACAAACCCAAGGTTATGGTTCCTTTGAGATATTTGAAAATCCTCTTCACAGCTATTAGATGAGGCTCTCTGGGATCTGCCTGAAATCTTGCACAAAGACAAGTTGCATACATAATGTCAGGTCTACTTGCAGTCAAATAAAGAAGAGACCCTATCATGCCTCTGTAGTTTGTCATATCTACTGAAGTTCCTGTGTCTTTGTCTAGCTTTGTTGCAGTTGCCATAGGAGTTGTGGCAGATGAACTATCAAGCATACCAAATTTCTTGAGAAGATTTCTGGTATATTTTGTTTGATTGATAAAAATCCCATCATCTATTTGCTTTACCTGCAAGCCTAGAAAATAACTAAGCTCTCCCATCATGCTCATTTGATACCTTGACTGCATAAGCTTGGCAAATTTCTTACAGAGTTTGTCATTAGTAGACCCAAAGATTATATCATCCACATAGATTTGAACTAAAAGCAGATCATTACCAGTATTGAAATAGAACAAGGTTTTATCAATTGTACCTCTAGTGAACCCACTTTCTAAAAGAAATTGAGCCCGAGTTTCATACCATGCTCTAGGTGCTTGCTTTAGTCCATAAAGTGCTTTGTCAAGCCTGTAGACATAATCTGGATGCTTGGGATCCACAAACCCTGGTGGTTGTTCAACAAACACTTCTTCTTCAAGTTTCCCATTGAGAAAAGCACTTTTCACATCCATCTGAAAGACTTTAAACTTCTTGTGAGCAGCATAGGCCAGAAAAATCCTTATTGCCTCCAATCTAGCAACTGGAGCAAAGGTTTCATCATAGTCAATTCCTTCCTGCTGTGAATAGCCTTTAGCCACAAGTCTAGCCTTATTCCTTGTAATCACTCCATCATTGTCTGTTTTGTTTCTGAAAACCCACTTTGTACCAACAATAGATTTGTCCTTTGGTCTTGGTACAAGTGTCCAGACTTCATTCCTTTCAAACTAATTTAACTCTTCCTGCATAGCTGTTATCCAGTTAGCATCTTGAAGAGCTTCTTCCACTTTCTTAGGCTCTGTTTGAGATAAGAATGCATGATACAGACATTCATTTGTTGTTGCACTTCTTGTTCTCACACTTGCATCTGGATCTCCAATTATCAAGTCAGGTGTATGAGCTTGTGTCCACCTTCTTGCTGTAGATAATTGGCTTCTATCATTATCATTAGATCCTCCCCCTTGATCCATGCTTTCCTGATTTTCTTCTTGACCATTTGCATTTTCTGAGGCTCCCCCTGAATTGGACTGTTCAGTATTTGAACTTTCAGAGTTTATCCCAGAGTTTCTATTTGATTCTTCAGCTGACTCACTTTCAGAATTTGAGTCATTATCTTGAGATGTTTCTGAAGTATCTTCATCCTCCCCCTCAACTGGTTCTCTATTTTGTTCTGTCAGAGAAACTCCCTCAGTGTTTACCAGTAGAGGTTCAGAGTATGCTTCGTCAGAGTTTGTTGGATCGGCTTCATCAGAGTTTGCGTGATCAGAGTTTAGACTTTCATTTTCAAATCGAAGTTGATCATGATAATCTTCATCTTCTATTCCAGTTATCTTCTTGTCATCAAATGACACATGTATTGATTCCATGATCACTTTAGTTCTTAGATTGTAGACTCTGAATGCTTTAGTTGACAGTGGGTATCCAACAAAAATTCCTTCATCAGCTTTTAAGTCAAACTTGGTCAACTGTTCAGGATGAGTTTTCAACACAAAGCATTTGCATCCAAAAATATGAAAATATTTCAAATTTGGCTTCTTATTCTTCACCATCTCATATGGTGTTTTCCCATGCCTGTTGATCAGTGTTGCATTTTGAGTAAAACAAGCAGTTTGAACAGCTTCTGCCCAGAAATAAGTTGGCAATTTTGCTTCATCAAGCATTGTTCTGGCAGCTTCGATCAATGTTCTGTTCTTTCTTTCAACTACACCATTTTGCTGTGGAGTCTCTGGTGCAGAAAATTCTTGCTGCACTCCTTTTTCTTTGCAAAATTCTTCCATTGTTGCATTTCTGAATTCAGTACCATTATCACTTCTGATAACTTTCACTTTATACTGTGATCCTTTGTCTAGTAGCTTTACATGATCCATTAGAATTAAGGCAGTTTCATCCTTCTTTGCTAAAAAGTATACCCAGGTGTATCTAGTGTACTCATCAACAATAACTAGAGCATACTTCTTTCTGCCCATTGACATTACATTCACTGGACCAAATAGATCAACATGTAGAAGATGATAAGGATCCACAATTGAAGATTCAGACTTACTCTTGAAAGATGACTTCCTTTGCTTGGCCTTTTGACAAGAATCACACAGACCATCTAAGCTGAGTATTGACTTTGGAAGTCCCCTTACAAGATCTTTTCGAATTAGCTCATTGATGTTGTTCAAGTTTAGGTGAGAGAGCTTCTTATGCCATTTCCAACTCTCTTCATTTGACATTTTTGCAGACAGACACACAGCTTTTCCTTCAGAGTTTGTTACCAAACTTGCTTCATAGATGTTATTACATCTGTGTCCAACTAGAAAAACTTTCCCAGTAGATTTGCTGATAACCTCACAGTATTCAGGTTGAAAATCTACATGATAACCTCTGTCACAGATTTGACTCACAGAAAGCAAGTCATGCTTGAGTCCTGGGACTAGAGCTACATTTGTGATGATGACACTTCCAAGATTGATATTGCCATATCCCATAGTACGTCCTATGTTGCCATCTCCATAGGAAACTTTTGGGCCAACTTTCTCCTCAAAATCTGACAGCAGGGCTTTATTTCCAGTCATGTGTCCTGAACATCCACTGTCCAAGACTAGGGTACTTTCCCTTATGCCCTGCAATCACAAACAATTACAAACAGTTAGATTTAAGGATCCAGACTTGCTTGGATCCTTTGGCTTTCTTAACATTGTTAGCTTTTGCAGCGGAATTACTATCAACAGAGTTTAAGCTATCTGTGTCAGATTTTACACTTGCAGAGTTTGCTCTAACCCATTTCAAGTTGGGTTTTAACTCATAATAGTTGTGATAAATAGCATGATAATTCTTGCAAGTATAAATGGAATGCCAAGTGCTCCTACAGTGTGTGCATAAAGTCTGTGGTCTAACCCTAACATAATTATTCTTTACTCCAGACTTGGAGGGTAAAGAATTAATATCTTTGTTCTTCCTGCAAGAACTGGCAAGATGGTTAGTACTACCACAACTATGACATGTTTTCCTAGGAGCATCAGAATTAGGCAGATAATCATTTCTTTTATTAATGCCTACTTTTCCATTCCTATTTTTCTTAGACACTTTCTGTTTGTTGACAGACTTGACCTCTTTGAGCTTATGTTTGTATTGTTTTTCTGTCATCAAACCAACATTAACCTGTTTATTACAAATTTTTACTGGTTCTTTAACAGCTTCTGTCTCAATCTGATTTTCTGTTATTGAACCAACATTAACCTGTTTTTCACAAGTTTCAACTGGCTCCATAACAGCTTCTTTTACAACTACAGATTTTAGCTTACTGGATTCAGGAACAAATTTCACAGGTTTAAGTTGTGGTTTAACTTTAACTTTATCTTTAAACCTATGTTCATCTTCCTCACAGTAACCTAACCCAACTGTATCTGTTTGAAAAACTTGATGTGTGTCTTTTCCAGAATTAGTCCAGGTTTTAATCATGTTCCTCTCTTTTTCCAAATCAGATTCTATTTGCCTATATCTTTTAAGCAATTCCTGTTCAACATAAACAACATCATCTCTTTCCTTTTGAACTTGTTGCATGTTAACAAGTCTTTCTTCAAGAAATTTATTCCTCTCTTTAAGACCTAGATTCTCAGATTTGATTCTTTCATTCTCTAAAGTCTGATCTCTATAGCTAACATGTATGCTTTTAAGATAAATTCTCAATTCAGATATATTATCAGTATCATAAGCATAAGTTGTTAGGGGTACCTTGTTTTCAGATGATTCAGATTCATCTTTGACAGTTGCCATGAGAGCATAGTTTACATCCTCATCTGAATCTGAAGTGTCTGCCCAGTCTCTTCCTTTAGTGATGAGTGCTTTTTCAGATTTTCCTTTCTTGCATTCTGGAGCATAGTGACCCATCTCTTTACACTTGTAGCACTGGATCTCAGACTTATCTTTCTTTCCAGATTTGATATCCCTTCCTTCAGACTTTCTGAAATTCTTCCTTTCAGAGTTTGAATCTCTCCTAGAGAATCTCTTTCCTTTCTTGAAGTTCTTGAAACCCATCTTTTTGAAAGTTTTCACCATCAAAGCAGCCATTTGAATCATTTGTTCTTCATCATCCTCAGATTCAGAAGAGGCATCAGTGTTTGAGTCATCATCAGAGTTTGATGACTCATTCTCAGAGTTTATGACCAAAGCTTTTCCCTTAGCTTTCTTCTTTGATGTTTCTTTCTTCATGAGTTTTTCTTCAACCTTGAGAGCAACAGATTTTGTCTTTTTACTAGTTCTTCTGTTCCTTTGTTCTATCTCCAGTTCATGAGTTTTAAGCAACCCATAGATTTCATCAAGCTCTGTATCTGCAAGCTCATAATTATCTCTTATTGTTGTTGTCTTTAAATCCCATCTTTCAGGTAAAGATAAAAGAAACTTGAGATTAGACTCTTCAAGATCATATTCTTTATCAACCAGAGATAAATCATTCAACAGTTTACAGAATATGTCATATGTTTCAGTCAAAGTTTCGCCAGGTCTTGAGTCAAAGTGTTCATACTCCTGTGTAAGTATAGTCTTTCTGTTCTTCTTTATAGCACTTGTTCCTTGGCATCTGACTTCTAAAGCATCCCATATTTCTTTGGCAGTTTTGCAACCAATAACTCTGTTAGACATTACATTATCTAAGGCACTGTGGAGTAGATGTCTAACCTTTGCATCCTTTGCAATTGATGAGATGTCTTCAGGAGTCAAATCTTTCTTCTCCTTTGGAATAAGCTTTTGCTCTTCACCAGCAACAATAGTAGACAGTTTAGTTGGTTTATGAGGACCATTATAGATTCTATCAAGATATTCTAGATCTGTGGCTTCCAGAAACATGGTCATCTTCACCTTCCATATTGGATACTCCGCTGGTCTCAGAATTGGAACCCTGATAGTCTCATATCGACTCACAGAGGTAGGTTGAACCTTTTCAGGAGCTGCACCGGTTGGAATTTGTTCAGTCATGATTATAGTTGTGTTTTAATCGTAAAACTGTATATATTAAACAACCTTGGCTCTGATACCAATTGTTAGGCCGAATACACAATATATAATCAATATATGTATGAGAATAACAATCAAGAACACTGTTTATGAACAATAAACTGAATTATATTAAATAACTCTTCTCTCAGTGATGTAAAATATCACAGAGAGCTGCTAGGTTACAAGAATAATGTGTTCAGTATTCGCATCCCTTTTAGGGTTAACCTATCTGTGTTTATATAGTACACAGCTTCATAGAATCAATCTCTAATTGATATTCCTAAAAATTAGCTATACAATTTATATCAATTTAGGATTGCTTCTGTCTTCTGTCCCGTTTCTTTAGCTATCTCAATATATCTTGCTTCTTTCCATCTTCAAGATATATTGCTTCTAGAATCTTCAATTATGCACCGACAGCTAAATAAACTCTCACCATCAGACTTTAACAAACTCTGACTGGTCCTCCAGCTAAACTCTGATAAGTACTCCAGCTAAACTCTGATAGTTTCCTGGTACTTTAAACACTGATAAACAAACATCAGCAATTATATCTAACAAAGACCACAGAGGCAAAGATGAAAAATCTGCTCAGACTAGAGGAGCTACTCTGTGCACTTGTTTTGTAAGATTTTCTACTTTGTATTTCAATTAAAATTCAATGAAGCTCAATGCAATTTCTGCTTCTTATCATGTGTAATATGTCTGAGTGTTTTTGTTATCATCAAGGCTCTTGATTTATGGCTGTTATTCTATCAGTCATAAATTGGGGGAGATTGTTAGGAATATGTTGTTCTTGATGATAATTATAAAACACTTAGTAGATTTTGTATTAAGTTAATTATTGTAACTGTCAACAGAATGGCATGCTTTGCAGCTTTCGTTGACAGGAAGCTCATCAACGAAATGAGTGATGTAGCAATTGCATTGTACAATACTTCACAGTTGATATGCATTTTATTGTAGGTATTAGATAGGTTTTCTAAGTCATGTTGACTAAGTACTAGATAGGCAAAATAGGTTGGTTAATTGTAAACATTATGTGCCTTGTAATTTTGCCTAAGTGAAGACATGTCAACGGAATGAAGATTACACTATCAACGAAACGCAGAAAAGACCATCAACGAAACGAATAATAAAGCTATCAACGAAACAAATTCTACTACTATCAACGAATCATTATCACTTTTCTGAATAGTTGACAAAGTGATAGTGACAGGTTTCTGACAGATCAAAAGGAGATGTGGAAGTGTACTTTGCATTGGAAGCCATCAAAATGGACATAGGGAATAAGGAAACATTCCAATTTCCAATCTGGTTATTGAGTGGGATCATAATAAGCCTGAAGACAGAATACAAAGATCTCCAAGGACCATTGGACAAAAGGGATGAAAAGCAAGCTACTGGCGGTTACCTTTAGTGTACTTTAGAGTAGCCAAAAATAGCATTGTAAACTTGGGTTATATAACCAAGTGTAGCAGTTCATTTTAAGTGTGATTGCGAGTGAGATAAAATAGTTTGTATTAGCTTTTTAAGAGCACTCTCACTCTGTATCAAGAACTGAGCAGCTATGATACATTTTTTAACACAGATTATTTTTGCAATAAAAACATCTCAGTTGGATCCTCAAAACATCCAACTGAAATTATTAAATTTTCTTGTGTTTTTATTTTCAGTATAGTTTTAATTTCAAAAGTTGTTTTAAGTTTAAAATATCTAGAATTGTATTCAACCCCCCCCCCCCCCTTCTACAATTCTGTTAGGTCATTTGGGATTAACATCTTCATCACTATCAGTATCATCCCAACTCTTTCCTTCAGCAACATAAGATTTCCCAATCTTATTCTTCTTGCTAGAATCAAATGAGTTTCTTCTCACTTGCTTTGGCTTTTTACACTCAGTAGCAAAGTGACCCAACTCATTACAATTTTAGCACCTGATTGTGCTCCTGTCCACAGTTCCAGTTTTGTAGCCACCCAGTGTGCTACTTGAAGAGGAAGAACCACCTCTCTGAAATTTGGGCTTGAACTTAAGATTGGGATTCCTTCTGAATATGAACTTCCCAAACTTCCTGACTATCATGGCCAAATCACCATCTTCCAGCTGATCAAGTTCCTCTAAAGAATAGAAGTAACCACCAGATTGATCAGTGGATGTTAGGCCATATTCAGCCTCAATAACATCCATGTCAGAACTGGAAGGTTGAACAGCCTTCACTCCCAGTTGCTGTGGGACTTCTGTTGTCAATGCAGTAGAAGTACTAACTATCTTTCCAGTTCCATAGATTTCCTTTTGCTGAATCGGCTCCAGCTCATAGGTCTTCAGAACATCATAGAGTCTTTCCAAAGAAATCTCTCCCAGATCTCTTGCTTCTCTAATTGCAGATATTTTGTGCTCCAAATGAGATGGAAGTGTAAGTAGGAACTTCTTGTTAATCTCCTTGATAGTATAGTGCTTTCCATTGAGGTTCGGATCATTTATCAATTTGTTGTATCTCTCAAAAACCTCAGAGATACCTTCACAACTCGCTGGCGGGGGATCCATAACTATAACTACTTAGATAAGGTAGACCACCATCGGCAACTTATTCTGGTCACATTCAACCATCAAGAAATCATCAACCATTTAAACGGATTCATTGAGCTTAATAATATTAATTCTTTCAACAAAAAGTCTTTTCGCTCGAGGGTTTGATCTGAAATGTTCATATGAAGAGGTGAGAATTTCCACCTTATTCTCTCTAACTTCCTCTGTCCCTTCATTGATTATCTCTATTGTGTCCCAAATGTGTTTAGCAGTAACAAAGTTTAGAACATGATTATGCATGACAGGATCAAGACAATCAACCAGTATCAACTGTAAACAGGCATCCAGGGAAGCATCCTCTTTCTCATCAGGTGTATAGTCCTTGGGATCCTTGGGGTACATCCTAGCAGCTCTAGTAACCACATCATTCTCTATCTTCTCTCCCTCAACAATCATAGGGAGTTTAGGACCATTTTTCAGCACTCCAAGATATTTAACATTGGCCACTTGAAGAAACAGGAGCATTTTCTTTTTCCACATAGGATAATGCTCCTTACTGAACATGGGGATTTTGACTGTACCCACTTTCTGAGTTGTAGACATTTTTGAGATTTTTGAAGAATAATAAAAATTTCAGAGTTTAAGAAAAAATCTCAAAACAATTGGATCTTTGATTGGTATATCAATCAAAAGGCTCTGATGCCAATTGTTAGGTCATGATATGTTTGTAGAAGGGGGTTGAATACAAACTATACCGTTTAATCGAATTTGTCCTTTTTAAGATTTAACAATTTAGAACAAATTAATGCTGAATAAAACTAAAACAATATTCAAGTTAAATATAACTTATATTAAACTTGACGAGTGTTACAATTTGATCACTGAGTACAAGGGTTCTTGATAAAACAAACCTAGAATAAATTCGACATGAATTTATCTATTTTTGTAATAAAAGGGATCGAATACTAAAAAGTAGTTCGATATAATTCTAGGGATTATGATCCGCTAGAATGTCAAATCAGTACAAGTGAAATGATTCTTATGAATTAAATGATAAGAATATGTCAAGAATTAAATCACTGATGAACTTGAATGCTTTTACAATTGAGAAGTTTTGAAGACAGAGAGAAAGATGTAATGTTTTGGTTCTGTGTCTTTTCTTCTTTTTATGTAGTGTTGTAATGTCTTCACTTGAATGTCTTCTGTCTATTTAAACAAAGCTTTCCTTTTAATCCCACGTGCAATGCATTAACAGAAATGCATTAGGAAGACTATCAGGAAAACTGACATTTTGCCTTGGAAGACAATCGGGAAGACAAGGAAATGAATTGGGAAGACTATCGGGAAGACAAGGGTTTTGCCTAGGAAGACTATCGGGAAGACTTACTTCTAAGTCTTCCTAGTTTAAAAACTGAGTCTTCCTAGTTTAAAACCTAAGTCTTCCTAGTTCATTTTTATTCTAATTTAAATAATTATCTAAATAAATTATGTATTAAATTAATTCTTTACAGAATTAATTTAATTAATAATTTACTTAATAGTAATAATTATTTATAAGAGAATAAATAGAATTCTTTGTCTTCTCAATTAATTCCAGAATCACTAAAACTTAGATGAAGAATAAACATTTTAGTACGTTTGTGACGCCCCGAAATCCGGGGTCAGGGAATTTGGTCGTCACGCTAAAATCTAAATTTAAAACAACCTGCTAAATATAAAACCAAAACAAATATAACATCTGCGACCCCAACTCTACCAAGAATCTTTAAAGGTTATAGTGCTAGAAACAAGAATCCAAAATTTTACAAACTTTAACTTCCTTTTACAACAATCTCTTTGCATATATCCTATAACGCTAGTATAACTTCGATGAGAAGTATACCAGGCCAAACTAATTATATACATAATAATATTTACTAGAAATAAACTTTATACAATAACCTTACACTAGATCCAATTGCTCTGCATCCACTCGTCTTCCCAACGTCATCTTGACTCTTCTCGATCCATAGTTATGCAATTAAATACTGTCAATCTACCTTACTCTGGGAGGTTTAAAATTTGAAACCAGCAAATATGAGCGGAGACATCCACTCGCTTTACTGAAATATCAAGGGTAACAAGCAAGAGTGAGCAAAAGAAGCTCAGCAAGTATATAGTACTGCACAAGATAAAATAATAATGCAACAATATCTGAAAAGAAATCAACTCAACTGGGGTAAAATAATGGTGCAGTAATAGCAATGTATGAAAAAAATGAACTCAGCTGGCCAAGAAAATGGCAATAAATGAAAGAATTAACTTAACTGGCAAAAATGAACAATACTAATAATCAATATCAAACTGTAAGTTAGAATTGGATTTTTACTGTGACGCAACGAGTTAAAGTGGATGATCAGTCACACTAAAACTCCGGACCATACCCACGGTATGTCCAAATACTGAATTGGATCCAAGGCCACTTTTGGCCAACATAATACTGATACTCTGACTGGCGTCTGCAGTCCTTAAAACATTTCATTTTAATTAAAAACTTCCAATTCCAACTTAATACTGGGAGTTAGGTGTCGGAACAATCGACTACCTCGTTAATTCAAACTGTTACTTTCAACTGTATGCTTAACTTTATCAACTGAATTAGGCTAAGACAAATGCATAAGAATTAGATTTCCAATCACAAGGAATCAAGGTAAATCTGACAAATGTAAGGTACTGCAAGGTATAAGTTATGAAATGAAATAGAATTTTTCAAATCAAGAACAATAGGTTGTCTCAATCTCAGGATAATAAAAGAATCTGGTTATGAAACAATAATTAAGTGAAAATAGGAAACATGAATCTTGCTACAATATTCTGAACAAAAGAATACGAGTTAGTAAACTTGCCTTTGATCCTTAGTTATTACGTCAAGCCGAAGTCATACAATTATCTTCTTCTTCTGTCTTATGTCATCACAATTTCTATTTTGATAACTCTCGGTTCCGGCGCATATGCGGTTGCTACGAGTCTGCACTACCGAGATCGTGCCCGCCCAACTATTCACTAGTTAAATATAAGATATACTTTAGCCTTCGGACTTCAACTTCCACATAATATAAATGTTTATAAACTTAAGCGAATGTATTTTCTACAGAAAATTGGGCATGACCTATTCGTAAAGTGGACATTGCCCTGTTTTAAAGCGCCAAATTTTCCTAACTCAATCATCCACAATTTATTCAATACTCAATAAACCTGCCTTGACTTGCAGTTACTTTATCCAGAATAAGCAATCATGTATAACATTTATCACGTAGAAAATCAAATAACTAATTCACATAATTTCATATACTTCTCGTAACACATAGCACATGATTGGACCGATAACTCTTATAATTATACAAATTTACTAGCTATACAATTAACACTTAACATATTTCATTCACATATGCATTTAAACTAGCATATCATATCATATACAATTACCAAATAATATTCACTTAATAGTCCTGCCAAAAATTCGGCAGCACTTCCTCTATTTATAGAACAATCCACATGTTTTAAACTAATACCAATAATCAAGAATCAATTTACAAACTAACATGTTCATATAACTTAACTTAATCAACCTGAAATCACAACTATAAAATAACATACTCAACTCGATAAACCATTTAAACACATAGAACTTATCAGTTCATATGCCACTATACAATACTAAACTTATTATCATACTTATCGGAAATAAAAGTCAGATTTAACTAGTTAGAAAGATGGACAATTTACAATATAAAGATGAACTCAGATGAAAAGTGTAAAACATAAAAATTGTAGAAAACTCCGAGACCTTTCCAGAATGGTAAGGCTCGTAAAAAAATGAGTAAGTAACGAGTTCAGAAACCTTTTAAAACAAACTGCTGCAGAAGCAGTCTCAGTTTTGTTCACAAAATTTAATCACACACTTTGTTAATGGAAGGTAAACCACACTTGTAACACTTGAAAATATCTTTTCATATAGATATAACTCACCAACATATAACTACACATAACATTTAATCACACATTTATAATCACGTATAAAATATAAGACTTAAATAATCATTCATACTTTAAATCCGATTACCACTAGATTAAATAACATTAATCAAAACCAACCAATTTAATAAATCAAGCAATCTCTCAAGTCGGGTAAATAATAAATAATTTTTTTGAAAATATTAATTAAGTTTGATTTATAATTAATCAGGATTAAATAATAACAAATTAATAAAATTTACTAATTAACTACTCAGTTAATTGGTCAATTAAATCAATTACATTATTATTTAAAATCGATTAAAAATAATCAAATCTAATTATTCTTCGAGACACCAATAATAAAATACGAATAACAAGTATATATAAATTTTACAAAATTTCGGCATGACCCGTTCGTAAACAGGATTAGCCAGAAATTTTGCACGTACTATGCTACGCCCCCAGTCACAGGACGGACAACACAGTACAACACAACAATAACCTGTATATCCGATTACTAAGGAATCCACAATAATAACCACCAGTCAATGATCTATAACAATAATCTTGAAGTTTAGAATTAAACATAATAAACTAACTCGAATATCAAAATTAACTCTTCACCATCAAACCACCTCACAATACTTAACATCCAACAAGTGAGTTTAAACAATTAACCATTCACCAAAATAAAACGATGCTTAACACAGAAATTAAATAGTGCTCTAAATTATTTAAAAAAAAATGCACAACATACGCACACAAACTAGCATCACTTAACAAGATCCGCAGAAAACTATTTGACACTAAACTCAACAATTAACATCAGAATGATTTAGTAAATTATGGCACTTTCATAAAATAAATACAACTTAACCATTTATCACGATTTATAAACGATTAATTACTAAAACAAACTTAATAAAATAACACATATTAACTAAACAAAAACAAAATGATAAGTACCCATATTAACTAAAAACGACTTACAACTAATTACTACCAAAAACAAATCGGATTTTCAACTAGTTAATACCAAAACGGATAACACAATTTAACTAAACAGATCGAAATGGTAATTAGCATAATTTAATAAAAAAACGAATTTTATACTTACTTACTACAAAAAAAAGAATTTATAACATCACAATTTAACAATAAAACGAATGTATAAACCGCACATATACATATAAAAATGAATTCAACCTCTTCCTAAATACACAAACGAATTTCCACCTGTTATGGATTAAAACACGTGCTTCTGTATTTAATGCTAAGGTTTAATGAGCTTCGAGCTTTAATGGTTGCACTTGTGTTTCCAGACTAAATCGGTCCTCACAAGATGCCTATGTATCTTAATTATTACTGAGAATCAAGCCAAAGATGTAGTTCTGATTGTAGGATCAGGTCCTTATATAGGCGTCTGGAGCTTCGTATTTATGGTACGTTGGAGAAGGTTCTCACATGATTTGCGGGATCTCCCGTTCCATCATAAGCCTTGATCGTTGGCATCTTGAATTCTCTGGAGATGATGGCTTTCATGATGTCTTGAGTGAAGGGTGGTGTTGGATCATCAGGATCTCCTAGGGGCAACAAAACAGTGGGATCACCCCTTGGGGTCTCAGCCCTATCGCTTCTCCTTGGTGTTGGGTCGAGGTTGATTACCGGGACTCTTCCTTGATTTTGCGTCCTTGCGACATCCTCTTCTGCCAATAACTTTTTGAGCCTTGCAGCCTCGGCTTCAAGGGACGCAAGTTTTTCCTTAGTAGTTTCTCGATTGGTTTGGGAGGAACGTCTCCTTCTTGGGGCAACATCCCTCTCATCTCCTGTTGAGTAATTCTCATCCTCGGTATAGGGACCTGAGTAGTCTTGGAAAGGGGTTCGCCTAACTTGGGGTCCCAGACCTTGGATGTAAGGGGGCACGTATGCCTCGTGGTAGATGGGATTAGTCCCACTACTGCCCGCCGGGGGTCGAGGTGGCATACCATAGGTTGGCATGCCGAGAGTTTGAGTAGTATACTGGGGGAGATCCGTAGTGTGAAGTTGGAGACCACGTGGTGCGTTTGCAAGCAGCGGAGTGGTTATGATTGGTTGATGGAGAGTGGTCTCTGGTGGATCTCGTCCATGAACGACCATTTGTAGGGGATTCGTCCCTTCAGCAGTAATCGGGACTTCCGGTCCTTGAGTGGTGATGATGGAGGCGTCTGCCCTTTCAGCGCCAGTGATTGGTGGGGGTTGGCTCCCCTGAGTCTCTGTTGTAGAGGTAATTGGGAGTCCATGAGAAGTTTGAGGATCGCGAATTGTTCTTCGTGTGTTTGCCATGGTTGATGTTGTCTTCCCACAGACGGCGCCAAATGTTGTGGATTAAAACACGTGCTTGTGTATTTAATGCTAAGGTTTAATGAGTTTCGAGCTTTAATAGCTGCACTTGTGTTTCCAGACTAAATCGGTCCTCACAAGATGCCTACGTATCTCAATTATTACTGAGAATCAAGCCAAAGATGTAGTTCTGATTGTAGGATCAGGTCCTTATATAGGCGTCTGGAACCTCGTATTTATGGTACGTTTAGAAGACTTAAAGAATAAGTCTCCTTATTGATAATGGATAAACATCGTATTTCTTGTTGGAGAATTCGTTTCCTTGTTGATAAAGGCTATGACTCATTAATTGGGATTCTGGATCCTTCTTTTACCAATTTTCCATATTTTGGACTCTTTTCATGAGCTGTATATTTTCCTTATTTATTAATTTCGTAATTAATAAATAATCAGGGTTTCGGGATTTAAATATTGAGCCTTTTCATTGGACCGTCAATTATATTTCTATAATTACTTTTCTGTCCATATCATTTGCCCCCAACTTCTGGGAAAATCTCCTTGGGGTTTTCGTAGAAGTTACAACGTGTTTTTCCCAAAAAATTTCCATTTTTAAGGGCATTTTCAACCTCAAATTAGGTCATTTTCGACCAGGATTTCGACCAGGAAACAAGTCATTTTCGACCTCGAATTCGACCAGGATTTCGACCTCGGTTGGTCCCAGGTCGATGGCTTCAACCTCGACTTCCCAGTCATTTTCGACCTCAATCGTTCGACCTCGATCCAGCCTTTTTCGACCAGGATTTTCGACCTCGATTGGTCCCAGGTCGATGGCTTCGACCTCGACTTCCCAGTCATTTTCGACCTCGATCCCTTACACTTTCGACCTCATTTTTGTGTGAGATCGAATGCTACGAGCTCATTTTCTGGGCCATTTTCGACCTCGATTCTTCGAACTCGATCCAAGGTCTTTTCGACTTTAGATTTTTAATTTTTGGGCCTTATTTTGGTGCGAGGTCGACGGATATGACCTCGATCTCTTGTGTATTTTCGACTTCGGTCGTACGACCTCGATTTAAGGTCTTTTCGACCTTAAATCTTCAATTTTTCATTTTTATTTGGGAGCGAGGTCGATGGATACGACCTCGATCTCTCGTGTATTTTCGACCTTGGTCATACGACTTCGTTTTAGGGTCTTTTCGACCTCAAATCTTTTATCCTTGTTTTTACCTTGGCTTCATTCCAAATTTCATTCTTTCTTGGGCCTTAACTAGCCCAATTTTTAATTTGGACTTAAATTATTCCAGCCTTGGGCCTTATTGGGCCTTATTGTTTGGGCTTCGAATTCGCCTGAGACCCAAATTGTTTCGGCTTTGATTTTGTAGTCCAGTAAAGGATTAATGGGCCTTGACTGGCTATAGTCGGTTGCCCTTCCCTTAACCGGTTAGGTGACCGGTTGTCTTGATTATAAAAGAGTGGGATTTCCACTTCACTTCATACTTTCAAATTTCTAAAAATTTCTCTCTGCAAAGCTCTACTAGGGTTCTGTGGTAAGGCGATTCCCGGCGAGGTTTTCTGTTTAAACTCACCGGTTTCTGGGTTCAGTCTTCATCCATTGAAGATTTTCTGGGTTCAATCTTCATCTGTTGAAGATTTTCTGGGTTCAATCTTCATCTGTTGAAGATTTTCTGTGTTCTGGCTTGAAGATTTGAAGGTTCTGGGATTTTCTTTGAAGTTTTGAAAAATTCTTTGAAGATTCTGGGCTTATTAATGGCTGATCGCGCTTCCCAACGTCTATGATAATGTACTAGGATTTCATAGAAGTTATACCGGTCCTTTTCGAGACTTGGGATCTTTTTACCCCTTACCTGGGACTTACTACCCTTTTTTCTGGGGATTTTAATATACACTAGTGTTTTACGAGTATCGTCTTGGTGTAAAGTGTGGAGCGACCTACACATTTACGACGATTTTACCTTATTCGAGGCTAACTTGTCATTTGCATAAGCCTCTTATGTCTTATATCGTCTTGTTTTGGCTTCAAGCCTTTCATTGAGCATATCGAATGATGGGGTTTGGACTGAATGTCCTAGGTTTATGGGGTTTCAACCCTTACATAATACTCAAGTTTTAAAAACTTGGATTTGGTTTTATTAAACCTTATTTCTAGTAGTGAGTCCATTCAGGAAACACTTTAAACATAGTAAACTTTCAAGTTTGCAGCATGCCAAGTCCTTGGCACCTCATGCCCTTCGAGGGTTTCTAGCTTCTATGAGCCTCGACCAAATACGTTCTTAACGCGATATGGTCCTTCCCAATTTGGGGCCAACTTGCCTTTTTGTCCAACCCCGGATGCCTCAATTTTTCGAAGAATCAAGTCTCCTTGTCGAAAGAACCTTTCTTTAACCCGTAGGTTGTAGTAAAAAGATGCCCTCTTTTGATGTTCAACTATCTTGGTGTTTGCCTCATCTCTAACTTCGTCAATTAGATCTAAGGCCAGCCTCAAGCCTTCCTCATTTGTTTCTGGTTCATAAGCCTCAACTCTTGGAGACGTGTGAGTAATCTCCACTGGAACCACTGCTTCTGCCCCATATGCCAGCAGAAATGGGGTTGCTCCAGTGGTGACTTTGCAAGTAGTATGATATGCCCAAAGTATGGGGAACAATTCGTCTACCCAAGTATTTCTGGAGCGTTCAACTCTTTTATTTAGTCCATCTAGGATAATTCGATTTGCAACTTCAGCTTGCCCATTTGTTTGAGGATGAGCAACAGAAGTGAAGCGCAATTGGATATCATTCTCTTCACAATACTTCTTGAACTCATCATTGTTAAACTGAGTTCCATTGTCCGTGACAAGGATTCGTGGAATTCCATATCTGCATATTACATTTTCCCAGAAGAAGTGCATCACCTGTTTGGTGGTTATCTTGGCTAAAGGTTTAGCCTCAATCCACTTGGTGAAGTAGTCGATTGCTACTATCAAGAACTTTCTCTGCGCATTTGCCATTGGAAATGGACCAAGTATATCCATTCCCCACATTGCAAATGGGATTGGTGAGTTTATGGATGTCAACATCTCTGGTGGTTGCCTAACCACTGGTGCATGTTTCTGGCACCGTTCACATTTCTTCACATAGCTTTTAGTATCAGCAAGTATGCTTGGCCAATAGAAACCTAGACGGGTGATTTTATGAGCAAGGGCTCTGCCCCCCAAGTGTTGCCCACAAATTCCTTCATGTACTTCTTTTAGGGCCAATTCTGCCTCTTGAGGTCTCAAGCATTTCAGATAAGGAATGATGAAAGACTTCTTGTATAGAATTCCCTCTATCAGGGCATACCTTAATGCTCTCACATATAGCTTTCGTGCTTCTGAAGTGTCGTTGGGTAGCCACCCAGTTTCCAGATGAGCTTTGATGGGATCCATCCAACAACTAGCAACATCAATGGGTGCTACCAACTTTCCGTTGATGCTTGGGGTCTTCAAGACTTGGAAGTATACACTCCCTGCATAGTTTTCAATTTCTGAAGAAGCAAACTTAGACAAGGCATCAGCCTTCATGTTTTCTTCCCTTGGAATGTGCTCTACATAGCATTCGTCAAATTGAGTCATAATTGCCTTGACGAGTTTTAAGTACTTGGCCATGACTTCATCTCTGGCTTCAAACTCCCCATTTACTTGGGAAACCACTAGCCTCGAGTCTCCACATACTTTTAGAGTTTTGACTCTCAAGGCTCCAGCCAGCCCTAAGCCAGCTATCAGAGCTTCATATTCAGCTTCGTTGTTTGTCGTTGGGAAGTCCAGTTTTAGTGCGTATTCTATGAGGAATCCATCAAGACTTTGTAGCACTAAACCAGCTCCACTTGATTTTGTTTTTGATGCTCCATCAAAATAGAGCACCCAACATTCTTTGGAGACCATTTCTTCATCTTCCTTGTCTTCCACTGATACTTCCTGCCCCCCGACTTCTTGGTTGTCAATGGTGCATTCAACCATGAAGTCAGCGAGTGCTTGAGCTTTTATGGCCTTCCGAGGCTTGTACTTGATGTCAAATTCCCCTAGTTCAATGGCCCATTTGATCAACCTAACACTAACTTGAGGGCTATGTAAGATGTTTCTTAGAGGCTGATTGGTCAAGACCTCTATCTTGTGTTCCTGGAAGTATGGGTGTAGCTTTCTTGAGGCCATTATCAAGGCTAAGGCAAACTTCTCTATCGTAGGGTAGTTTATTTTTGCCCCATATAGGATCTTGCTGACATAGTAGATGGGTTTCTGAACCTTCAATTCTTCTTTTACCAAAACGGCTCCGAGGGCAGTATTGGATACTGCCAAGTATAGATAAAGAACCTCTCCTGATTTTGGTTTAGCCAATAGTGGTGGCTCAACCATGTATTTCTTCAAGGCCTCAAAGGCCTCTTGGCTTTCACCTGTCCATTCAAAAAAATTCACATTCTTAAGTGCTTTGAAGAAAGGTAAGCAGTTCTCTCCTGACTTGGAGATGAATCTTCCCAATGCTGCCACTTTTCCTGTTAGTTTCTGGACTTCCTTGATAGTCCGTGGTGGTTCCATATCTAGAATTGCTTTGAGTTTTTTGGTATTAGCCTCGATTCCTCTCTTGGAAACCATCAGGCCTAAAAACTTTCCCGAGCCTACACCAAAGGCACACTTAGCTGGATTTAACATCATCTTGTGGTGCCTTAGCACTTCAAATGCCTCTCGGAGGTGCTCAATGTGATCGGCCTTATCGAGGCTCTTGACTAACATGTCATCTACGTAGACCTCCATGGTTTTTCCAATTAGGTGTTCAAAAATTTTGTTCACCAACCTTTGGTAGGTTGCCCCTGCATTCTTAAGTCCAAATGCCATGACTGGATAACAGAAAACACCAAATTCAGTGATGAATGATACCTTGGAGATGTCATCTTTATGCATCTTGATTTGGTTGTATCCGCTGAAGCCATCCATGAAACTTATCATCTCGTGCCCAGCTGTTGCATCTATTAGAGCATCAATCCTTGGTAAGGGAAAACAATCCTTAGGACATGCATCGTTCAAGTCGGTGAAGTCGACGCACATCCTCCATTTCCCATTGGCCTTTTTGACCATCACCGGGTTAGCCAACCATTCTGGGAATTGAATTTCCTCAAATGAAACCGGCTTCCAAAAGCTTTTCAACTTCTTGTTTTATGGCTTCAAGCCTCTTTGGAGCAAAACTTCTCTTCTTTTGTTTCACCGTCTTCCTTTCTGGATCCACATTCAATTTATGAGTTATCAATTGGGGATCAATCCCTGGCATGTCGGCCGCTGTCCAAGCAAAAACGTCATTGTTCTCTTGAAGAAAAGTCATGAGTTTACTTTTCAATGGTTCGGGCAGTAGTGCCCCAACATAAGTCACCTTATCTGGCTCACCTGGGACTAAGGGAATTGGGACCAAGTCCTCAGCTGGTTTCCCTCTTCTGTCCTCATTGTCGTTTGTATTCATGTCTTCAATGGGGAGAACCTGCCCCCCCCCCCCCCCGATTCCATCAGGCCTTAACGCGGCTACATAACAGCTTCTAGCCATCTTTTGGTCTCCCCGTTCTTCTCCAATCCCGTTCCTTGTTGGGAACTTGATTTTCAGATGATAAGATGAGGCAATAGCCTTAAACGCATGGAGACCAGTCTTTCCAAGGATCGCATTGTAGGTCGAATTTGCCTTTATGACTACAAAATTCAACATTTGAGTAGATGTATTCATAACTTGTCCCATCGTCATTGGGAGTTGGATGGTGCCTTCCACCTTTGATTTTACTCCATTGAACCCATATATGGGCATATTCGAGGGTGTTAACTAAGAATCAGTGTAACCCATCTTGATAAAGGCATCATGGAACAAGATATCCACTGAAGCTCCATTGTCAACTAGGACTCTTTTTGTTTCGGAATTGCCTATCACAGGTATGATGACCAAAGGATCATCGTGGGGGAAATTCACCCCTTCTAAGTCGGAATCATCAAAACCTATTGACACTTCTGTTCTGGCACGCTTTGGTGCTTCTCCAACCACAGTCATTACCTCTCTGGCATAAGCTTTCCTTGAGTTTCGGAAGGACCCAGCAGCAGTTGGTCCTCCAAATATCATATTGATGACTGGCCCTCGGGGCTTAGGGTTACGATCTTGGTCGTTGTCCATTCGGTCATAATCCTTCCTTTCATAATTTCCTCTATGGCTTCCTTGATTTCCATCCTTGGTGAATTTGCTGAGTTTTCCTCTCCGTATCAGAAACTCAATTTCATCTTTCAGTTGTCTACAATCGTCGGTGTCGTGACCAACTTCTTTGTGGAACCGACAAAATTGGTTTTGGTTCCGTTTGGACAAGTCAGCCCTCATTGGCTTTGGCCATTTGAGTTCCTCTTCCTTTGCTATCTCCATCAGAATTTGACTCCTGGGAGTATTCAATCTTGCATATTCTGTAAACTTTGGCCCAAAATTGTTTCTCTTTGGTGGAGAATCAGAGCTTTTTGACGTTCTAGGAAATTTTTCCTTAACATCATATTCTTGGGTCTCCTTCCTTTTCTTTGAGTCCCCACTACCCTCGGTGGTGGGTTCATATTTCCTCATACTTTCTTCTTCTTTGATGTACTTGTCGGCTCGGTCTTAGAGCTTTAACATGCTCTCAAGTGGGTGCTTTGCCAATGACCTTTTGAAGTGATCATCGGTTGTTCCTTGCTGCAGGGCTATCATAGCCACTTTGTCTTCCAAGTCCGGGACTTTCAGAGCCTCCCGAGTAAATCGGTTAATGTAATCTCTCAAGGCTTCATTATTTCCTTGCTTAATTCCCATGAGTGATGCAGAGCTTTTCTCGTGCACTCTCCCACTTACGAATTGGTTGATGAACGCTTTGCTCAATTCCTTGAAGGATCCAATAGAATTGGGAGGCAAGCGGCTGTACCAACGTTGTGTCATGCCTGCTAAGGTTTGTGGAAACGCTCGGCACTTAACCGCATCATTGGTTGGCTGCAACAGCAGTACGTTGGAGAAGGTTCTCACATGATTTGCGGGATCTCCCGTTCCATCATAAGCCTTGATCGTTGGCATCTTGAATTCTCTGGAGATGCTGGATTTCATGATGTCTTGAGTGAAGGGTGGTGTTGGATCATCAGGATCTCCTAGGGGCAACAAAATAGTGGGATCACCCCTTGGGGCCTCAGCCCAATCGCTTCTCCTTGGTGTTGGGTCGAGGTTGATTACCGGGACTCTTCCTTGATTTTGCGTCCTTACGGCATCCTCTTCTGCCAATAACTTTTTGAGCCTTGCAGCCTCGGCTTCAAGGGACGCAAGTTTTTCCTTAGTAGTTTCTCGATTGGTTTGGGAGGAACGTCTCCTTCTTGGGGCAACATCCCTCTCATCTCCTGTTGAGTAATTCTCATCCTCGGTATAGGGACCTGAGTAGTCTTGGAAAGGAGTTCGCCTAACTTGGGGTCCCAGACCTTGGATGTAAGGGGGCACGTATGCCTCATGGTAGATGGGATTAGTCCCACTACTGCCCGCCGGGGGTCGAGGTGGCATACCATAGGTTGGCATGCCGAGAGTTTGAGTAGTATACTGGGGGAGATCCGTAGTGTGAAGTTGGAGACCACGTGGTGCGTTTGCAAGCAGCGGAGTGGTTATGATTGGTTGATGGAGAGTGGTCTCTGGTGGATCTCGTCCATGAACGACCATTTGTAGGGGATTCGTCCCTTCAGCAGTAATCGGGACTTCCGGTCCTTGAGTGGTGATGACGGAGGCGTCTGCCCTTTCAGCGCCAGTGATTGGTGGGGGTTGGCTCCCCTGAGTCTCTGTTGTAGAGATAATTGGGAGTCCATCAGAAGTTTGAGGATCGCGAATTGTTCTTCGTGTGTTTGCCATGGTTGATGTTGTCTTCCCACAGACGGCGCCAAATGTTGTGGATTAAAACACGTGCTTGTGTATTTAATGCTAAGGTTTAATGAGCTTCGAGCTTTAATGGTTGCACTTGTGTTTCCAGACTAAATCGGTCCTCACAAGATGCCTACGTATCTCAATTATTACTGAGAATCAAGCCAAAGATGTAGTTCTGATTGTAGGATCAGGTCCTTATATAGGCGTCTGGAACCTCGTATTTATGGTACGTTTAGAAGACTTAAAGAATAAGTCTCCTTATTGATAATGGATAAACATCGTATTTCTTGCTGGAGAATTCGTTTCCTTGTTGATAAAGGCTATGACTCATTAATTGGGATTCTGGATCCTTCTTTTACCAATTTTCCATATTTTGGACTCTTTTCATGAGCTGTATATTTTCCTTATTTATTAATTTCGTAATTAATAAATAATCAGGGTTTCGGGCTTTAAATATTGAGCCTTTTCATTGGACCGTCAATTATATTTCTATAATTACTTTTCTGTCCATATCACCACCATACATAACTAATAAAAACGACTTTATAAATATTACGAATTATTAAAACGAATTTTGATACTTGATTACTACAAACCGAATTTTTAATACACACTTAATCAACAAAACGAATTTATACTAATCTCTACAAAACGAATTTGTAATTATTATTAATTAATAAACAAAACGAAATATTAATAATTACAAAAAGCAAAGAATCGACTTTATAACTATCAAATAATTAACTAAATAAACGAATTAATCAACAAAAGTTCGGATTTATACCCACAAATTCGAACTCGGAAAAATACAGGGGACATATGTGGTGGTTCCGGCGTTTACTGGCCGAAAAGATGGAGGTGGAAGGTGGCAGGCGGTCGTGCACGGTGGTGGCGCAACAGCGGCAGTCGCTGGTGACATTCGCGCGAGGAAGAAGATGAAATGGGGGGGGGTTTTACTTCTCTGTTTTTCTTTTTGTGGTGACTGCGTGTGTGTGAGTTTGTTAGAAATAGATTAGGTTGAATTAGGATTAGGTAGAATAGATAAGGATGATGTAATACATTAATTGACACAAAAATAACTGCAACTAACACTAAATTGCCCGATACTTAACGATCTTTAACGACCGAAAATAATTCTAAAAAAAGATACTCGGTAATATAAAAATAATTCTCGACCGCTAAAATATTTTTAGCAAAAAATTATAACTTCCACTTAATTAGCGGATAAATATTAAATATTTTATTTACTCTAAAAATTAAAATAATTATGCACAAAATTTTAATAAAGCCCGGATTTTACAGAATTGTAAAAATATTGAATTTTTGAATACTTTTATAACTCACCCAAATACTAATGGGGCACAGATAAGATACCGAGTAAAATTTTGGTACTAATAAAATACCACTTTGATACCAAAAATTTCCAAATATTCTAAATCTTTCAAAAATGTAAAAATACTAACTTTTTGAATATTTTTATAATTAAAACAAAATAAAACTTTGAATTCGAATAGAATATCGGATAAAATTTTGGCGCAACTAAAATACCGATTCGATCCTCAAAATTCTAAAACAAACTCAATTCAACAATATCGATAAAATAATCAGCTTTCACAAAAATTTTAAATAAAATATACACATAATTCCATTCCTCCTCTTAGAGAAAAGCAATAAAATATTTAAATAATAATATTAATAAACCCTGAAAATTCGGGTTACTACAATCTACCCACCTTATAAGGATTCCGTCCTCGGAATCAGCTGAAGAAGTCACTAAGGTTCTTTTAATAACTTCCAACTCTGGTTGCATCCGCAATAATACTAATTCTTTACTCTTTGATACTTGTTCTTTCTAATCTGGGATTTCTACCGATTCCTCTATATAGGGCAAATCCGGTTGTACCACTACACGTTATGCGTTACTAGTATTCTAATCGCATATTGATCCGCTTTGACTCTTGGTAATCCCACCGCAAAGGTTAACTAATTCCAACCTGCTTGGCATACTTCCAAGATTATTTGAGATAATCAGATTCATGATATTTTGAAGTGAAAAGATGTCGTATCATAACGAGTGTCCCACAATTGTGGTTATCGAGTTACAAATTTCAAAGCAAAAGTTTTTGAAATAAAAGAATTACTGAGAGACCAATATGATCAAATGAACCAATGTTGCGTGTCTTAGTTAAGACATTACTAAAGGTAATTAACCTTCTTGTGTTGCACAACACACAAGTGATGGCGTCCCATCAAACTTCTATCACACAGACAGATAGTCCTTGTGTCCCCTATAAATAGGGTTGTTCGCCTCAGCTGGAGTAAAGAAATATAAAAGGGGTCTAAAGTCAAATTAACCATTAAGGCCTTTTGATGAGAAATTCTCAGATACACTCTTAGATTACAACTGAACAGATTCCAAAGGTACTACTCCCGGAGAAAAGAATCACCGGAACAGAAATTACTGGCACAATACGAGGAAATGATGATTTATCGATAATATAGTTATTCACTATTGAAGAAAATTAGAAATTCAAATATCAAAACTTGACAGGGTTTTAGAAATCTGAAAAAAAATAGGCATCAAGACAGCCTTTATCACATTTGAACCCAATAATAGGTGAACACTGAAAGGCATATGTCTAGGCCTATTTGTAAACACCGAGGATTCTACTCAACTTTAAATAAGATGTAATAAGTAAATAATAAAAATCAAATGTCACAGAAATCTCAGAAGATTATATCTGTCAAAGAATGAAGATTAAAGTCATCTACAGACTTGAAGTTATTCTACACTGGAAGAAGTTCATTTACTTGATCAAGCCTCAGTGAAGTATTCAAGAAAGTGGATCTATTTAAAGTGACAGAGGTTTCAGAATTGTGACGGAGAAAAGTACAGGTTACAGTCCTTGTTTAAATAGAAGGAGTAAAGAATCACAGCTTAAAGTTAAAGAGGAAGAACAACCATTAAAGTTAGTCGCTCATGAACCAGACAGTACATGGAGTGTCAACGTCAGTTAGTGGAAGTTCGTCATCAATTTCAGTGGTTCTAAGGATTAGTTTAATTCTCTTTTAATATTATTCTATAAGATATTTAATTTAATCTATGAATTAATTCATATATTAAATTAATCAATCTAGATCTTAAGTAATTTAATGTATAAATTAATTCTCCAGAATTAATTTATTTATGAAATTATTTGAGTCAGTTATTTAATTTATTTAATCAGTGAATTAATTCTAAAAGAATTAAGTCATTTATTAAATCAATTAAAAGTGGAATAAATTAAATCAGTTTTATTTCTATTAGTAGTACTGACCAGTTTATACTAGTAGTACTATCTGTATTAGTACTACCGATAGTACTACCAATACAAATGGTTAGTACTACCGAGAGTACTTCTAAGCTAAATGGATAGTACTACCAAGTTTAAATTGTATGCAGTTTGATTGGCGCGTGATTGGAAATGCTTTGACTTGTATTAAATACAAGTTTGATCATTTCAACTAAAGAGATTTTTGAAGACAGAACAGAAAAGCAAAGTATCATTTTTTTCTCTCTTCTGCATTCAAGCGAACCAACTGCTCAAGCTCAATTTAATTCTTGTAATAAATTCTAGCCATTAAAGTTATATCCAATCCACTAGAATTCAATTACTTGTATTGCTTTGACAATCTAGCGGATCATAATCCCTAGAATTATTATCGAACTACTTTTTAGTATTCGATCTTTTTATTACAAATATAGATAAATTCATGTCGAATTTATTCTAGATTTGTTTTAACAAGAACCTTGTAATCTGTGCACTGAATTGTAACACCCCTCAAGTTTAATAGAGTTTCTATTTAACTTGAATATTGTTTCAGTTTTTATTCCGCACTAATTTGTTCTAAACAGTTAAATCATTTAAAGGACAAATTCGATAAAATGGTATAGTTTGTATTCAACCCCCCTTCTACAAACTTATCAGGACCTAACAATTGGCATCAGAGCCTTTTGATTGATATACAAATCAAAGATCCAATTGTTTTGAGATTTTTCTTTTAAACTCTGATTTTTTATCTTATTCCTAAAAATCTCAAAAGATGTCTACTACACAGAAAGTTGGTACTGTCAAAATCCCTATGTTCAGCAAAGAGCATTATCCAATGTGGAAGAAGAAAATGCTTCTATTTCTTAAGGTTGCAAATCCTAAATACATTGATGTGCTGAAGAACGGTCCCAAAGTCCCTATGATTATTGAGGGAGAACTCATTGAGAATAATGTTGTGACTAGGGCTGCCAGAATGTACCCTAAAGATCCCAAGGAGTACACTCCTGATGAGAAAGAGGATGTTACCTTGGATTCCTGTCTTCAGTTGATCCTTATTGATTGTCTTGATCCAATCATGCATAATCATGTTCTCAACTGTGATACTGTTAAACACATTTGGGCAACTATAGAGATAATCAATGAGGGGACAGAGGAAGTTAGGGAGAATATGCTGGAGATTCTCACCTCACAATATGAGCATTTCAGATCAAACCCTGGTGAAGGTATCTCTCAGGTTTTTGAGAGATATAACAAGTTAATCAATGATCTGAATCTCAATGGGAAGCACTACACCAACAAGGAGATTAACAAGAAGTTCCTTCTTACACTTCCACCTCATTTGGAGCACAAAATTTCTGCCATTAGAGAAGCAAGAGATATGAATGAAATTGCTTTGGAGAGATTGTATGGTGTTCTGAAGACCTATGAGCTGGAGCAGATTCAACAAAGGGAGCTGTATGGAACTGGGAAGATTGTTGGTACCTCTACTGCATTGGCTGCTGAAGTCCCACAGAAACTGGAAGTGAAGCATGTTCAACCTTCCAGTTCTAACATGAATGTTATTGATGCTGAATATGGATTAACATCCATTGATCAATCTGGTGGTGACTTCTATTCCTTAGAAGAACTTGATCAGCTGGAGGATGGTGATTTGGCTTTGATAGACAGAAAGTTTGGGAAGTTCAGATTCAAGAGGAATCCCAATCTTAAGTTCAGACCCAGGTTTCAGAGAGGTGGTTCTTCATCTTCAAGTGGCACAAGGGGTGGCTACAAAACTGGAACTGTGGAAAGGAGCGCAATCAGATGCTACAATTGCAATGAGTTGGGTCACTTTGCTACTGAATGCAGAAAGCCAAAGCAAGTGACTAGAAACACATTTGATTCTAGCAAGAAGAACAAGATTGGGAAAGCTTATGTTGCTGAAGGAAAGAGTTGGGATGACACTGACAGTGATGAAGAAGCAGGTGAGATTGGGAACCTTGCTTTAGTGGCTAAAGAGGCAAGCACTTCATCTGCACACATGTCAGAGGTAATGTTTACTGATACTGAAATGATTCGTCATCTTGGTGGCACCTTAGAATGTGCTCGCACTGAAAATGATAGAATAATTCTTTTGAACACAAATCTTGAAAATGAGATAAAAGAATTAAAACTAGTGCATGTTAATCAGGATGAACTTGTTGAGAAAATAGCTTTTCTTGAGAATAGGGTTAAATGTTATATTCAACTGGAAACCATTCTTAAGAAAGAGATTAGTGAGCTCAAGACTAAAGCTAATGCCTATTTTAGCTCATGTAAGACGGCTAAAGAGATTCTCAATAAGCAAGCTGTTGGTAATCATGTCAGTATAGGGTATGATTATAATGAGGCTATTGGACTGCTTGGAATTAATTCCCCTTGTAGATACAAATCTGAAGGAAAGGTTGTTCCATATATACTTAAGGGTATTGAAACACCCTTCTGTAGGGAGTCTGAGGCAGAGCCTATGAATGAAGACTCTATCATCTTTGCAGAGGAGATTCGTGAAGAAGATATTGCTTTGGAATTTGAACAATCCAAAAAGTGTATATCTGATATTCCAGTCAAAGTTGCTACAACTAAAAAGACTAAATCAGATATCCATAAGTTGGATCAAAACAACTGTAGAACTAACATGCCTGCTGTTAATTCTTCTCATAAAGCATGTGGTGTGAGTAATTGCATGTCTTGTGCTTTTAATGTTATGTATGCTTTCTTTAATAAAAAGCATGTATCTAGTGATAAGACTGCTCCACGTCAACATGTTAATAATAAGAAGCATGTTAAAGCAAAGACTACTAGTCCTCCTCAGACTAGAGTGGATTCATTTATCCCTAAGCCTACTCAGAAATGTGTTAAGGCTGGCTATAAATGGAAACGCTCTTATGTGAAAGAGGTTGAAGTAGTTGTAGTTAAAAATGTTGTTTTGCCTGACAAAGGCCAATTCTTTAAGTATGCCGGACCCAATCAAGTGTGGGTTCCGAGGAAGGACTAATCAATCTGGTATTGCAGGGAGTTAAACAGGTAAGCCGTGTTATATGGGTTCTTGACAGTGGCTGTTCAAGGCATATGACCGGAGATAGAGCCCTGCTATCAGATATGGTTGAAAAAGCTGGCCCAGTAGTAACCTTTGGAGATAACAGCAAGGGTATTACGAAAGGATATGGCTGTTTGAAGTACGGAAATGTTATCATTGAAGATGTTTCATTTGTGGAAGGTCTGACGTTCAATCTTCTCAGCATCAGTCAGTTCTGTGACAGAGGATATTCTGTTTCCTTTGAAAGAGAGAAGTGCCAGATCCTTCACAAGAAGAATGGAAAGCCTGCTCTTCAAGGAGTGAGGAAAGGTGACTTGTTCATAGCTGATCTGAACTCGGGATTCAAAGATGAAGTTAATTGTTTTTATGCTAAAGCTTCATCAGATGATAGTTGGCTATGGCACAAGAAGATGTCTCACCTTAACTTCAAAACTATGAACTCTTTAGTCAAGAGGGAATTAGTTAGAGGTTTGCCTCAGATGGAATTTACACAGGAAGGACTGTGTGAGGCATGTCAGAAAGGAAAGTCAAAGAAAGCTTCTCACAAGGGCACTGATACATCATCAATAACTGAACCTCTTCAGCTACTGCACATGGATTTGTTTGGTCCAGTTAATGTGATGTCCATGTCAAAGAAACAATATGCACTTGTGATTGTTGATGACTATTCAAAATATACATGGGTTTTATTCCTACATTCCAAGGATGAGACCCCATTCCTGGTGATTGGCCATGTGAAGTTGATTGAGCTGGATTCTAGATTCCCTGTTAGAGCCATAAGGTCAGATAATGGTACGGAATTCAAGAATGTCATTCTAACTGATTTTTGTGCTGATAAAGGAATAACAAGACAGTATTCTGCCCCTAGAACTCCTCAACAAAATGGAGTAGTGGAAAGAAAGAATCGTACATTGATTGAAGCAGCTAGGACTATGCTAAGTGAGTCCATACTTGCAACGTACTTTTGGGCTGAAGCAGCAAATACAGCTTGTTATACTCAGAATCGAACGTTAATCAACAAGGACTTAATGAAGACTCTGTATGAGATCATGAACAACAAGAAACCAACTGTCAAGTACTTTCATGTATTTGGAGCAAAATGCTTTGTGCTTATAGATGACAATGTTAAACGTGGCAAGTTTGATGCAAAGGCACAAGAAGCTATTTTTGTTGGATATTCCAGAAGATCTTACAGGGTCTATGTGGTTGGCAGTCACACAGTAAAGGAAAGTGTCAATGTTACTTTTGATGACACTAAGTTCCCCAGTATCCAAAAAGAAGACTCATCTGAAAAGCTGAAGTTTGATAACTTGCCAGACTCAGAATCAGATGATGAAGCCCCACCTGAAGTTATTGCTGGTGATGATAATAATAATGATGATAATGATCATGGTGATGGTGGTGGAAACACTGGTAACAATGGAGATACCACCAACACTGGAGAAGAATCATCAAGGCAATCAAGCAACAACTCAGGGGGAGCAAATGAAGGATCAGCTAGTCACTCACAACATCAAAGTGAATTTCAAGGTGAATCATCAAGATCAAATCTTCCAAGACAGACTGTTTGGAATAGAGCTCATCCTTTTGAGCTGATCATTGGTGATCCAGATGTTGGAGTTAAAACTAGAAGAGCTTCTCAGAATGAATGTCTTTTCTCAGCATTTCTATCTAAAATGGAGCCAAAGAAAACTGAGGAAGCACTGACTGATCCAGAATGGTGTGATTGCTATGCAAGATGAACTCAATCAGTTTGAACAACAGCAAGTCTGGAAGCTGGTACCCAGGCCAAAGAACAAGAAAGTAGTTGGTACAAGATGGGTAAACAGGAACAAGCTAGATGAGGAAGGCATTGTTACAAGGAACAAGGCAAGACTGGTTGCACAAGGGTATTCTCAAGCTGAAGGCATTGACTATGATGAAACATATGCACCAGTGGCTAGACTTGAGGCCATCAGGATGTTCTTAGCATTTGCTGCTTATTCCAATTTTAAAGTCTATCAAATGGATGTTAAGAGTGCATTCCTGAATGGTGAACTTGATGAAGAAGTGTATGTGGAACAGCCCCCTGGCTTTGAAAATCAGGAGCTGCTGGACTTTGTGTACTTTCTCTTCAAGGCTATCTATGGTCTCAAGCAAGCCCCAAGAAAATGGTATGACACTCTCTCTGGTTTTCTTTTAGAAAATGGTTTTGTTAGAGGTATCATAGACAAAACTCTTTTTTCAAAGAAACACAAAAGTGATATGATATTAGTCCAAGTCTATGTGGATGACATCATATTTGGGTCTACTAATGATAATCTCTGTAAGAGATTTGCTGAGCTTATGCAGAGTAAGTTTGAAATGAGTATGATGGGTGAGCTGAAGTTCTTTCTTGGATTACAAGTAAGTCAAAGGTCAAATGGTATATTTATTTGTCAATCCAAGTATCTCAAAGAACTCCTCAAGAAGTATCACATGGAGGATTCAGCATCAGCAAGGACTCCATCTTCAACAGCAATCAAACTTGGAGCTTCTGACAAATCTATCAAGGTAGATGTTACAAGCTACAGAGGTATGATTGGCTCCTTACTCTATCTTACTGCTAGTAGACCAGATATTATGTATGCTACATGCTTGTGTGCAAGGTTCCAAGCGGACCCTAGAGATGTTCATCTCGTTGCTGTGAAAAGAATCTTGAGATATCTTAAGGGTACACCTAATCTAGGTATTTGGTACCCTAAAGATTCTGGTTTTAATCTTGTTGGATATACAGATTCTGATTATGCAGGTAGTGTTGTGGATAGAAAAAGCACCTCTGGGAGTTGTCAATTCCTAGGAGGTAGGTTGATTTCCTGGTATAGCAAGAAACAGCAAACAGTTTCCAATTCAACAGCAGAAGCTGAATATATTGCTGCTGGAAGCTGTTGTGCTCAGATCTTATGGATACGGAATCAATTAAAGGACTATGGCTTTGCCTTAGACAAAATTCCCATATTTTGTGATAATACAAGTGCCATAGCAATCTCCAACAACCCTGTGCAGCACTCGAGAACGAAGCACATTGATATCAGGTATCATTTTATCAGAGAGCATGTCATGAATGGAACTGTGGAGTTACATTTTGTACCCACAGAAGAACAGACTGCAGATATATTCACTAAATCTGTTGACGAATCCACATTTATCAAGTTAGTTGGTAAATTGGGTATGTTAAACAGTCTTAGTGATTAACAATATCTCTGTCATGTTTGTTCTTTTAAAATTCATTTTTACTTGTCATTTAACTGATATTTATTGCCAATTCTCATTTAATAGTACATGCTTGTGTATTTAAATAGCTCTACATATTTTATTTTCTTTAAAAATATTTTTCTCATATTTTTTAAGTAGAGAAATGTATTTTTATTGAAAATATATTTATTTAGAATTATTTAGGTATTTTTCAGATTGTAAATATTGTTGTTTGAATTTTTCTGCAAGTTTATATTAATTTTATGCATTTCTATAATATTCTGCATTTTTTTTCTAGAATTTATGGAATTTTCTGTGAATTTTTCTAGATTTGTATAAATTTTTCATGTTTTTTTATTCATTTTCTGTAAAGTTTCAGTAATGTTCAGCATTTCCTTTTATTTTTTATTTAATTTTCGTTAGTATTACTAGTTTTGAACTAGTAGTACTATCGGTAGTACTATCCAGTGATAGTACTACTAGTTCTTTTTAGTTAGTACTACCGTAGTTTAGATAGTATTTCTAGTATTATTTTTAATTAAAATTTTGTTTAATTCTGATAGTACTACCAGTTCAATTTCATAGTACTACCGCATTTTTCATTTTCTTTATTATTATTCTTTTTCTGTTTAATTGATAGTACTACCGTGTTTTTTAACCATAGTACTACCAGTTTTTTTTCCCTCTTTTCTTTTACCATTGTACTTACAGTGTATTTATATATATATATGTATAGTAATTTTTTTTTATTACTGAGTACTACCAGTTCAAGTTTTAACTTAACTGCTTTTTACTTTTCTCTCTCGATTTTTCTAAGAAACGAAGTGCTGTCCAATTCTTTTTCAATTTCCAGATTCGTTTCTTGCTTGTTTTTAATTCTGAAACCACCATTGAACAGATCTTCTCAAGCCCATTATTTCGAGCACTTAAAATTCAAGGTTCATTGAGTTTTTAGTTTTCGAGTTTTTGAATTTCAAGGGTTTTTCTCTTCGTTTTTAGTGATTAAAAAGGTGTTTTTGAATTCTAAAAATAGTACTGTGTGTGGTTTGTGTCAAGGATTAACATACTAAAATTTGGTAATTTTTGGAGAACTTTGAAAATTTGGATTTTTAATTAATTTTAATTAATTTTAAAATCCTAAAATTCGAATTATTCATAATTATTTAAGTTTTTGATTTTCTGTGTTAATTCTTACTTAGTAAATTATGGCTCAGAATTTTGAGGTTGTTAAAAACAATTACATTGGGTATTTTGATCCGTTGAGATGTCCGATTGATCATTTTCGACCTTGGATTCAGTTTTTAAATTCGCAGTGTTGTGTGAGTCGTGCTATATGTTTATCTGCTGATTTAAAGGTTGAACCACTTAGATTACTGTGTTCTAGTGCTGTAATTTCTGATGATTTGCATTCTATATCTTTCACAATTGAGCACACACAGTACACTATTACTGAGGGTTTGTTTTGTGAAGTTTTTCAACTTCCTAGGGATAACTTTGATAGGACTCCTTCTGATATTGAATTAATTCAGTTTTTCACCAGAATTCATTATCAAGGTCCGTTGGAGTTGACCAAACTCAGTAAAGCTAATTTAGTCTGTGAATGGGATATCTTATTTGATACTTTAGCTAAGGTTTTCAGCAATTGTACTAAGAGTAATTTTCAACATATTCCATCTTTGTTGCAGTACATTGCTTATGCTATTGTGTTTAATGTTAGGCTTAACATTGGTCATCTTATTTGGAGTCTTATGGTTAGGAGAGTATCTAATGCCAGGATTGATCATGATAGTGGTAGAAATGTCAGGTGTTTCTATCCTAGATTTCTCACTATCCTAATCAATCATGTGCTATCTGATGCTCACAAGGAGTTGTTTTCAAATGCTGTATCTATTCCTTCTCCTACTACTTTTAGTAAGTTCTATCAAAGACTCCATACTTCTAGTAAATGGAATATGACACCAGTGGTTGTAAGTCCATTCATGGCTCAGTTCATTCACCTACCTACTTTTGAACCCTTTGTTCCTGATCAACAACTAGTCATTGCAGCTGGAACTTCAGAGGAACTGCCACTACAGGTAATACATCCTATCTCTGGATCATCTGGCACCTCTGCTCAAACCCAAGTGGTTGATAGGACAGACCAAGAGGTTGTAGAACCACAATCTCTATCCCAGGTCAGAGAGCCAAACACATTGTCTAATCCTTTAACCTCTCAACCTGGAACTGCTTCTTTAATTAGACAAAGGTCAAGTAGTGAAGAAACACTGAGTGCACCCACAGCTCTGTCTCCACCATTAAAGAAAAGAAAAACCTATAGAGAGACATCTGTAAGCCCATCCCTGTCCTCCCAAAAGGACTTGGACATTGAAATGGCCATTGAACAGTCTCTGGAGACATCCTCTGAACAGGATGAATCTATTGAAATTCGCCATCGGGCCCTGGCAATCTGTAATGAGTCAAGCACTCTCCCATTACTCACAATGGGAGAAGACATCCAAATACAAGAAACTCAGGACACTTTGTCAGGAGAGCACTTAGGATCTGAAACAGTGCCTACCATTGTCACGGTAGAAGTGCCTTCACAGGCATCAGAGGGAAAATCTGATTCTTTGCCATCTATAACAGAATCATTTTCTCCCCTCCCAGAGGGAACATCTCTGGCTCCCTTAAGGGATTTTTCACTCGCAGTTTTTACTGGAGAAAGTGAAAGGCAACCTGATGAGTCTGTCCCTGAAGAAATTCAGTATACAATGTCAAATATTTTGACAGACTCATTCAGGGATCGGGAATTGAGAACTCCCATTGCACCACCACTGACCTCTCTTGAAGGGGCTAGGGTGATTTTTACTGCAGGTACATCTACGGAGAATTTAGACAGACAGTTAGTGGTGAGAGATATGAATCAAACACCGAGTGAAACACAAGCACGTGAGTTGAGTGAAACACCACTGAGAGCAATTGAGGTGAGTGCA
The DNA here is from genome assembly GCA_030848705.1 of Heracleum sosnowskyi. Lineage (NCBI taxonomy): Eukaryota > Viridiplantae > Streptophyta > Magnoliopsida > Apiales > Apiaceae > Heracleum > Heracleum sosnowskyi. The sequence goes on along the minus strand of CM061236.1, from coordinate 80,752,896 downwards.
CACACTGACACAAACACTGCTTTGTTGAACCAGCTAGCTGATCTACAAAGGAAGTTACAAGAAACCCAGGCTGAGAACAATCTTCTTAAAGCACAAGTGGTTGCTCAATCTACCACCTCTGTATCAAATCAGCTGGGTACTGTGAAAGATGACCTGGAAGGATTGAAGAATAATTTACTCCCGAGGCTGAATTCAATCCAACAATCTCAAGTTCTGGTGGCTTCAGACATCTCTGATCTTACAACGTCAAATGCTCAGATATCGGAAAGTGTCAAGGAGATTGCTGCTATTTCTACCAAGGTGGACTTTATTCTGCAAACAACTGATGAAAACCAGAGGTTTAATGAAGAAAGGATGTCTAAGTTAGAAGGAGGAATGGAGCATCTCAATGAAGGGATGAAGCACCTATACAATATGATCAAGAAATCACATCAACCTACTGGAGATCAAAGAACATTCTTTGAGGGAGATGATGATGAGGATGATGATGCTGATGAAGGAGGAGATGGGAGACAAAGAGGAGAGATAAGGAGAACATCTGAGGTGAATCCTAGGGCTTCCACAGCTCAAACTGTAGAGGATTCCTCAACTAAGGGGGAGAAGGAGAAAGAAGGAGGAAACAGAGAAGCTGGAGGAGCTTCTGGAAAGGATAAGGAAAAAGGTAAACAATCACTGGAGGATACTGTCTTTGACGATGCCTACTACTATCAAGGTGAACAGGATGACTTCCAATTTGACACTTCTGGTGATCTGAGGAAGACCATTTCTGAAGAAGCTTTTGGTGAGGAGGAGGTTGAGGAGGCATCAAACTTTGAGGATTGGGAGGATGAAGCTGATCTATATACACCTGACCCTTTGTTTCAAAAGGAGTTGAAGAAACAGCAAGCAGAGCTAAGGAGAAAGGAGGATGAGCAAGCCAAGGTCTCTGACATCATATCTCAGAAGCTGAAAATTCAAAAGGCTGAACATGAAGACAAACAACGTCTTCATGGTATTCATGTCAAAGAAAGGAGATTGGATGTGAGGATGAAGCAAGGAAGCAAGTGGGACAAGGCAAGGGAGATGTTTGATATCCCTCAGAGAGGCACAAACAATGATGCTACTTTTCTGAAGCTGCTTGAGAAGATCAGAACGGTTAATCCAGACAACTCATTATATATGAAGGCATTGAAGGAAGATATCCTAAGGATTACGTCTGCATTTGATCAAGTGAGGCAAGAATTGTTCATCTATGTCTCAAGTGCGCTTGAAGGGTCATTCACCATTTCTCTTGACCTCCTACAAAGAAGATCTCTATCTGAATTGTGGATTCTGATGAGTAAAGTAAAGAGATCTTCTTGCTTGAATGAGCTTCTATATGACCGGCTTAGAGATTCTGCTATGAAGGCCAGCCCTCAAGTTGTACATTTTCCTTATGAAGTCAAAATCTACAGAGGTACAACTTTAGAGACAGTGAAGCTGGATCCTGATTCCATGAAGCTACAGACTGCTATGCAACTGGTGAAGTTGGAGAATCTTCTTAGAACTTCTGGGTTTGCTTCTGTAGAGAAGTCTGAAGTTGCTGATATGATTTCAGACTACTGCACGGAGAAAATTCCAAGATATGCTCAGATGAAGAATAGATTGAAGAAGATCACCAATCAACCAGTAATGCCAAGTGGTGTGGTTTCTGAAAGTGATCGTGTCCTTGACAAAGATCTTCTAGTCACCTTACAAGAAGCTGAAGAAGGTGAAATTAGAGACTAAAGGCATGATGTAGTTAGCTCAATGTGTAATTGTTATATGTTTAGAGCTAGGTAAATCAAGATAGGTAAATGTATTCATATGTTCAGTCTAGAGGAACATCTATCTTGTATTTATCTTTTCTGTTTGAATCTGGATATTGTTATATTTAATCCAGAACGTTTTATTATTTGCTTGGCTCTTAAAAGTATTATCTTTTCTTGTTTTAGTTGAGTTATCCTCTAGAGTATTTGGTTGTTATTGTCTAACAAACAAATAGGGGGAGATTGAAAGGCATATGTCTAGGCCTATTTGTAAACACCGAGGATTCTACTCAACTTTAAATAAGATGTAATAAGTAAATAATAAAAATCAAATGTCACAGAAATCTCAGAAGATTATATCTGTCAAAGAATGAAGATTAAAGTCATCTACAGACTTGAAGTTATTCTACACTGGAAGAAGTTCATTTACTTGATCAAGCCTCAGTGAAGTATTCAAGAAAGTGGATCTATTTAAAGTGACAGATGTTTCAGAATTGTGATGGAGAAAAGTACAGGTTACAGTCCTTGTTTAAATAGAAGGAGTAAAGAATCACAGCTTAAAGTTAAAGAGGAAGAACAACCATTAAAGTTAGTCGCTCATGAACCAGACAGTACATGGAGTGTCAACGTCAGTCAGTGGAAGTTCGTCATCAATTTCAGTGGTTCTAAGGATTAGTTTAATTCTCTTTTAATATTATTCTATAAGATATTTAATTTAATCTATGAATTAATTCTTTCAGAATTAATTCATATATTAAATTAATCAATCTAGATCTTAAGTAATTTAATGTATAAATTAATTCTCCAGAATTAATTTATTTATGAAATTATTTGAGTCAGTTATTTAATTTATTTAATCAGTGAATTAATTCTAAAAGAATTAAGTCATTTATTAAATCAATTAAAAGTAGAATAAATTAAATCAGTTTTATTTCTATTAGTAGTACTGACCAGTTTATACTAGTAGTACTATCTGTATTAGTACTACCGATAGTACTACCAATACAAATGGTTAGTACTACCGAGAGTACTTCTAAGCTAAATGGATAGTACTACCAAGTTTAAATTGTATGCAGTTTGATTGGCGCGTGATTGGAAATGCTTTGACTTGTATTAAATACAAGTTTGATCATTTCAACTAAAGAGATTTTTGAAGACAGAACAGAAAAGCAAAGTATCATTTTTTTCTCTCTTCTGCATTCAAGCGAACCAACTGCTCAAGCTCAATTTAATTCTTGTAATAAATTCTAGCCATTAAAGTTATATCCAATCCACTAGAATTCAATTACTTGTATTGCTTTGACAATCTAGCGGATCATAATCCCTAGAATTATTATCGAACTACTTTTTAGTATTCGATCTTTTTATTACAAATATAGATAAATTCATGTCGAATTTATTCTAGATTTGTTTTAACAAGAACCTTGTAATCTGTGCACTGAATTGTAACACCCCTCAAGTTTAATAGAGTTTCTATTTAACTTGAATATTGTTTCAGTTTTTATTCCGCACTAATTTGTTCTAAACAGTTAAATCATTTAAAGGACAAATTCGATAAAACGGTATAGTTTGTATTCAACCCCCCTTCTACAAACTTATCAGGACCTAACAAACACAATATCAAATATAAATTCAGAAGGCGGAATATTTTCACAGACAAGAGTCTGACTTAAAGGAGTGTTAAATAATTTATTAAGAAGGAAGGTATTGCCAAGGTCTTCAGGTATGTCTTCTTTATCAGCTCCTCTGATGGCTCGTCATTCGATTCTAAGTTCTTCTGCTACACGTCCTAAGGTTATCAATATCAAACGTCATCATCGACCCGCAATAGTCTCTGAAGATTCCACCACCTATATCTACAGTCGCAAGGATTTCCATCCAACTCTACTCAACTATCTACAACGAGTAACCCATCTTAAATTACTCATCGGTACTATATCCAATAGTCCAACACGAACTCTATATGAGCTCTGACGTTCCTCACATAACTATACACACTCCTACACACTCTCGTTTCTAGTTTACTATAACCCTGCTCTGATACCAACTGTGACGCCCCCAAATCCGGGGTCAGGAAATTAGGTCTGTTAGGAATATGTTGTTCTTGATGATAATTATAAAACACTTAGTAGATTTTGTATTAAATCAATATTGTAACTGTCAACGGAATGGCATGCTTTGCAGCTTTCGTTGACAGGTAGCTCATCAACGAAATGAGTGATGTAGCAATTGCACTGTACAATACTTCACTATTTGATATGCATTTTGTTGTAGGTATTAGATAGGTTTTCTAAGTCATGTTGACTAAAGTATTAGATAGGCAAAATAGGTTGGATAATTGTAAATATTATATGCCTCGTAATTTTGCCTAAGTGAAGACATGTCAACGGAATGAAGATTACTCTATCAACGAAACAAGGAATATACCATCAACGGAATGAAGAATAAAGCTATCAACGAAACACATCCTCCTGCTATCAATGAATCATTATCACTTTTCTGAATAGTTGACAAAGTGATAGTGACAGTTTTCTGACATATCAAAAGGAGATGTAGAAGTGTACTTTGCATTGGGAGCCATTAAAATGGTCACTGGAAATAAGGAAACATTCCAATTTCCAATTAGATTCTTGAGTGGGTTCATAATAAGCATGAAGACAAAAGACAAGATCTCCAAGGACCATTGGACAAAAGGGATGAAAAGCAAGCTACTGACGGTTACCTTTAGTGTATTCTAGAGTAGCCAAAAATAGCATTGTAAACTTGGGTTATATAACCAAGTGTAGTAGTTCATTTTAATTGTGATGTGAGTGAGATAAAAATAGTTTGTATTAGCTTTTTCAAGAGCAATCTCACTCTGTATCAAGAACTGAGCAGCTGTGATACATTTGTAACACAGATTACTTCCGCAATAAAAACATCTCAGTTGGATCCTCAAAACATCCAACTGAAATTTTATAGTTGTTTGTGTTTTTATTTTCAGTATTGTTTTATTTCGAAAGTTGTTTTTAGTTAAGAAATATCTAGAATGGTATTCAACCCCCCCCCCCCCCTTCTACAATTCTGTTAGGTCATTTGGGATTAACAATTGGTATCAAAGCGAGCTTCTAACATACAAGAAGTTTAAAGATCAAGGCAAAAACAGAAACCATGGTGAAGAAGGATGCAGGTGTAAAGATACCAGTTCTTGATAAGGACAATTACTTTCACTGGAAAGTAAAAATGCATTTACATCTCATGTCTATGGATGAGAGATATGTAGATTGCATTGAGAAAGGTCCACACGTTCCCATGAAGGTTGCATCTAGAGTTGGACTGCCAGATGATGCTCCAGATGTGGAAATTCCAAAACCTGTCTCAGAATGGACTGTTGAAGATGTTGCAGAAATCCATAAAGATAAAAGAACCATGAACATTCTATTTAATGGTTTGGAGCAAGAGATGTTTGACAATGTCATAAACTGTACAACCTCTAAAGAAGTATGGGACACTGTTAGGACAGTCTGTGAAGGAACTGAGCAAGTAAGGGAGAACAAAATGCAACTCCTCATACAACAATATGAGCACTTTCATTTTAAAGCTGGTGAAACCCTAAATGACACGTTTAGTAGGTTTCAAAAGCTTTTGAATGGATTAAAGTTGTATGGGAGGATCTACCAAACAAAGGATTCAAACCTCAAATTTCTTAGAGCTCTTCCAAAAGAATGGAAGCCTATGACTGTTTCTCTGAGAAACACTCAAGAGTACAAAGACTACACTCTTGAGAGGCTTTATGGAACTTTAAAGATATATGAGTTGGAAATGGAGCAAGATGAAGAAATTGAAAAGGTACAAAAGAAAGGAGGATCTATTGCATTGATTGCATCTGTGACCCAACTGGAAGATGACAATGAAGAAGCTGCAAAAGCCACAACTAGTCGAGCTAGTTGTAGAAATGATGTTATCAAGGGTAAAGGCAAGATGACAGAAGAAGAAGAACCAGAACCAGCCAACTTGGATGACTTAGATGAGATTGATGAACACATTGCTTTTCTATCTAGAAAATTCTCTAAGTTCAAATTCAAAAGAAACTCGGAAGCAAGGCCACCAAGGAAAGACTTTCAACCTAGAAAAAATAATTGGATTGAAAAGTCTAAGTCTAAATGTTTCAATTGTGGAATGATTGGTCACTTTGCTGGAGACTGCAGAAAGCCCAAGGTTGAGAAGGGCAACAGGAAATTTGAGCCTGTTGATTATAAAAAGATATACTTTGAACTTCTCAAGCTGAAAGAAAAAGTTTTCATGTCTCAGGAGTATGATTGGGCTGGTAATGGTGAAGATTCAGATGATGATGTTGAATATGTCAACTTGGCTCTAATGGCTAACAATCATGAGCAGGAAGCAAGTTCCTCTAGCAACCAGGTAACAATTACTAATCTTTCTGAGCTTTCTAAAGAGGAATGCGATAGTGCAGTTAATGAAATGTCTACTGTACTGTATAATCTGCGTATTACTCTTAAATCACTTACCAAAGAGAACTCAATAATTAAAGAGAAAAATTTGCTCTTAAGTGATAGAAATGCCATGTTAGAAGCACATCTCATTGAATTTGAGAAAATGAGGTGTGTTAGTAGGGATGCCAAGATAGAACTTGAGAAAGTGTTAAAAAGGGAAGAGATTCTTAAAACACAACTAGAGATAGAACAAAAAGTGATTGCTAAGTGGAAAGATTCCAGGAATGTTGCTAGCAACATCATCAATGTTCAAGGTGTGGAATCTTTCTGTGAGCAATCATGGAAAAAGAACAAAGAGAAGCTAGGGTATGCTGTTGAAACCTTAGAATCAGAATCAGAGTCAACAAACAACAATGATCATTTGTTGAAGGTTGATATGTCAACGGAATGCACTGTTTCGTTGACAGATGAACCATCAACCGATCAGGCTGTTTCGTTGACAGAGAAAAGGAAAGAAGAACTCACTAGACTTAATAACAAGTATGGTCCTGTCACGAAGAACTTTGTTCAAGGTGAGTCTAGTAAATCAAAGAAAGTTGAGAAGCCTGTTGAGAGAGCTAATGTAGGTCACTTGTCTAACAAGCAATTGAAAGACAAGTTAGAGAAAATTCAAGTTGAGGCTAAGGGCAATAAAAGGAATAACATAAATGGCAAGGTAGGGATTAACAAACATAACAATTACACACCTGATAACTATGCTCCTAGGAAGACATGTGTTAATTGTGGTAGTGTTAGTCATTTGTCTGCTAATTGCAAGTCTGTTAAGAAAACTGCTAATGTGAAAATACCCAAGCCTGCAATGAATGTTTCTATGCCTACAATGCATGTTATGCCTAACATGTTTGCTCTATTTGCACAATTTCAAAATCCATATGCCAGCATGTCATTTGTGCCTAATCCATACATGAATATGATCAGTATGCCACAAATGCCATGGAATGTGAATAACATGTTTGTTCCTCCAACCATGCATGCTGTGAATGAAAATGTGAGCAACCCTCAGAAATCAACACCAAAGGTAAAGGTTGATTTAAATCAATCTGAGCCTAAGGTGAAAAATGATATAAAAGGAAAATCAAAGGCTAACAAAACAGGACCCAAGGAAACTTGGGTACCAAAATCAACTTGATTTGATTTTATTATGTGCAGGGAGACAAAAGGAATCTTTGGTACTTGGATAGTGGTTGTTCAAGACACATGACTGGTGATTCTACCCTGCTCACAAAGTTTCAGGAAAGAGCTGGCCCTTGTATTGCTTTTGGAGATGACAGCAAAGGCTACACTAAGGGATATGGCTTGATTTCAAAAGAGAATGTCATCATAGATGAGGTTGCATTGGTGGATGGTCTTAAGCACAATTTGCTTAGTATCAGCCAACTTTGTGACAAGGGATTTTTAGTTACTTTTTCAAGAGAAGCATGTGTTGTTTCTAAAGGTGGAAACAACAATGTGGTCATGACTGGATTCAGAAGAGGGAATGTGTACATTGCTGACTTTAGTAGCACAAGTCCAGACACCATCACTTGTCTTTTCAGCAAGGCAAGCAAGGATGAAAGTTGGCTATGGCACAAGAAATTGTCTCATTTGAATTTTAAAGTTATGAATGATTTGGTGAGGAAAGATCTTGCTAGAGGAATTCCACAAGTGGAGTTCTCAAAGATGGTTTGTGTGATGTCTGTCAGAAAGGGAAACAAAAGAAGGCATCATTCAAAAGCAAGACAGAGTCATCAATTGTCCAACAGCTTGAGTTACTTCATATGGATTTATTTGGTCCTGTAAATGTCATGTCCATTTCAAAGAAGAAATACTGTCTTGTGATTGTTGATGATTTTTCTAGATTTACATGGACTTTCTTTCTGCACTCCAAAGATGAGGCAAGTGAAATCATTATCAATCACATCAAGATGGTAAACAATCATCCTGATTTTAAAGTAAGAAGGATTAGGAGTGACAATGGGACAGAGTTCAAGAATTCAATTATGAAGATGTTCTGTGAAGAAAATGGTATTTTGCATGAGTTCTCAGCAGCAAGGACACCACATCAAAATAGTGTAGCTGAAAGGAAAAACATAACACTTATTGAAGCTGCAAGGACAATGCTGGATGAATCAAAGTTACCAACTTATTTCTGGGCTGAGGCAGTTAACACAGCTTGCTTCACTCAGAATATTTCTTTGATTAATCAAGCCAAGGGAATGACCCCTTATCAACTACTCAAAAGAAAGAAGCCACTATTGGATTTTCTTCATGTCTTTGGATGCAAGTGCTTTGTTCTGAGAAATCAAGCTGAGCATTTAGGGAAATTTGAAGCAAAGGCAGATGAAGCAATATTTGTGGGATATGCAGCAGGGAAAGCCTACAGAGTCTATAATCTCAGAACCAACATTGTTATGGAATCTATACATGTTGTTTTTGATGATCTCAAAATTCAAGGTCTCTGTGATGAAGGTTTCCATGAAAGTCTTTCTTTTGAGAATGAGGAAGGAGATCAAATGAATCATGTTAAGGCTATTGAGAAACAGCCTAAAGTTGTTGCGTCTAGCACAGATGAAAGCAGCAGTGAAGATGAAATTGCTGCATTAAGATTGAAAAGAATAGCTGCTAGTAGACCAAATGATCATTTCGTTGACAGTCAGAATGAGCGTTTCGTTGACAGTCAAAATGAGCGTTTCGTTGACAGTCAGAATGGGCATTCCGTTGACAGTCACAGAAATGCTTCTAGGAGTGATCATTTAGGGACAACAAACTCAGGGGGAGTTTCTCAAGGACAAATATCTAATCAAGGCAATCATGATCATGAAGCTACATCTTCTAGAGCTAACCTACCTCCCTCAAGGAAATGGACTAAAGATCATCCCTTTGAACTCATTATAGGTGATGTTTCTTCAAAAGTCCAAACTAGAAGAGGAACTCAAGAGGAATGTCTATACAGTAGCTTTCTGTCTCAAGATGAGCCAAAGAAAGTTGAGGATGCACTTCTAGATCCAGATTGGGTTTTAGCTATGCAAGAGGAGCTAAACCAATTTGAGAGAAACAAAGTTTGGAAGCTGGTGCACAAGCCTAAAGACAGGAGTGTTATAGGCACAAAATGGGTGTTCAGAAACAAGATGGATGAAAATGGCATAGTCACAAGGAACAAAGCTAGATTGGTTGCAAAAGGCTATTCACAGGAAGAGGGAATTGACTTTGATGAAACCTTTGCTCCTGTTGCAAGACTAGAAGCAATAAGGATTTTCCTAGCCTATGCAGCCCATGCCAATTTCAAAGTCTATCAAATGGGTATCAAGAGTGCTTTTCTGAATGGGGAATTGGAAGAGGAGGTATATGTAAGTCAACCTCCTGGTTTTGAAGATGATGATTTTCCAGAGTATGTGTACTTTCTCCTCAAAGCACTCTATGGTTTGAAATAAGCACCTAGAGCCTGGTATGACACACTTTCACAGTTCCTCCTTGAGAATCACTTCACTAGAGGTACTGTAGATAAAACTTTTTTTCATAGGATTGTGAATGGCTCTACTATACTTGTTCAAATTTATGTAGATGACATAATTTTTGGGTCTACAGATGAAAAACTTTGTCAAAAGTTTGCCAAGCTTATGCAAAGTAAATATGAAATGACCATGATGGGAGAATTAACTTATTTTCTTTGTCTCCAAGTAAAGCAAGTTAATGAAGGCATTTTCATTAGTCAAACCTAGTACATTAATGATTTGTTAAAGAAATTTAACTTAATGGAATGCTCTCCTGCCAAAACACCCATGCCTACTGCCACCAAACTTGAATTGAATACTAAGGAAAAATCTGTGGACATTTCAAGTTACAGAGGCATGGTTGGCTCACTTTTATATTTAACAGCTAGTAGACCTGATATTATGTTTGCTACATGTCTATGTGCTAGATTTCAAGCTGATCCTAGGGAATCCCATTTAGTTGCTATTAAAAGAATTTTCAGATATCTCAAAAGAACACCAAACCTTGGCATTTGGTATCCTAGAGAATCTGGCTTTGAACTAATTGGTTATTCAAATGCAGATTATGCAGGATGTAAAATTGACAGGAAAAGCACATCTGGCACCTGTCAATTCCTAGAAAAGAAGCTTGTGTCATGGTTTAGCAAGAAACAAAACTCAGTTTCTACCTCCACAGCTGAGGCTGAGTATATTGCAGCTGGAAGTTGTTGTACACAGATTTTATGGATGAAAAATCAACTACTTGATTATGGATTAAGAGTTGAGAAAATTCATATCTTCTGTGACAACACTAATGCCATTGCCATTACTGAGAATCCAGTGCAGCATTCAAGGACCAAGCACATTGACATCAAGTACCATTTCATTAGAGAACATGTTATGAATGGTACTGTGGAGTTACATTTTGTTCCAAGTGAACAACAACTTGCAGACATCTTTACCAAGCCACTTGATGAATCAAAATTCTCAAGATTAGTAAGTGAGCTAGGTATGCTAAATTTCTCTTAATTATTTTGAGATTTTTGCAAATTATTAGCAGCCAGGAATTTGCTATGATTTTTCTGTGAATTAATTTTCTCAGGAAAAAGTAAAATTTTGTCTAAGTCAAAATTACTATGTCCACGAAATCCTTATTCCGTTGCCAGTCTTAGTACTTTTCTGGGTGTTTCGTTGATAGCGCTTTTATATCAACGAAACGCAGCTTTATTAACGAAATAGACGGGACCTTAAACGCCCAATTCTGATTCGTTGATATAGCACTTTTAATCTGAACCGTTGAAATTTGCACGTCCTTTACCACGATCTATGCATACACCCCTGTAAGTATAAATCATGGTAATATTTTAATTGTAACGGTTACATTTTTAAGCCAATCCAGTAATTTATATTTATTATTGGACTTAATTTTTGAGAAATTTTGGGGGAGTATTAAAGAAATTTTGTTTTCTTTAATTCTTTTCTACCTTACTCTCAAAATTTCCAAAGGCTTTCTTACTTCTTCTTCTCTCAAAGCAAACCAAAGTTCGAGCTTTTCTTCACTCAACAATGGCACCCATAGTCAAACTCATGTCAGCTGGAGGGTTCATTTACGAGAAGAACAACTCCATTCCATTTGTTGTCAAGGAAAGTCCAAACAGAATCTTTCACAAAATGATGGATTTCTTGCTGAATTGCAAACTGAGCTACGCAATGTTTCACTCAACTCCGCTCTACAATGAAATCATAGAGGAGATTTGGACCTCCTGTGAGTACAGTGGAACAAATTGCACTTTGCAATTCACCATTCAAGGTAAAGAGTATATTGTAAATTCTGATGTATTGCAAGCATGTCTTCACATTCCTGAGAATAACTGCTTAGCTTTGCCTACATATACTGAAATGGTTAATTTGCTTAATTCTATAAATTACTCTTTGCCGACTGATAATTTGGGTAAGATAATTAGGAGAGGTTTGGTTAGGGAATATAGTTACTTAGCTGATGCATTCATTAAGGTCTTCTCTGGTAAAATCAGTAACTTTGATGCATTAACTAACTCTATGTTGATTCTGCTTACCATGCTCTTAACTGATAGATATTTTAACTTTTGCACCCAACTTATGTATGAAATTGGTGCTAAGTTGGGTGATAAGGCTAATAGGAAAAAGAATATCTATTATGCTAGATTTCTAATGATGTTGGCTAACCATGTTAGTCCAGCACCATTGGTTATCTCTAACCCAACTTCCAGGTTTGACTGCTTTGTGCAAGAGAAGAGAGTCTTGACAGATATCCCGAGGCTCAATCACAATGGTGATGTCCCAGTGGTATATCTGCCCATCATAGAGGTAACTACTTCTAACCCTGTTAGTTTAATTGTTACTTCAACCACCTCTGTTGCTATGGAGTCTGTAGCTGTGACCCAACAGACTTCTGCCCCTGCAACAAAACCAAAATCTAAGAAACTCTCCAAGCCAACCTCAGGTGCTTCTCAAAAGGCACCTATTGTAAAATCAACTACACAACCTAAGGGGAGTGGAGCAGGTGGTGTGAGAGGTGAGGGAAGGGGTGAACATCAAGGAAACCCTAAGGATAAGGTGGGAGAGTTGAGTGTTTCCCAGACTAGCCCCATTGTGTCTTCCCAACAAGCACTACTAGAAAAACTAGATTAGACATCACACATTAGACATCGGTCAGAAAAGCCACTGATGTTAAAAGTGTCTCTTACATCGGAAATTCTAAAACTGATGTCTAATAGTAAACTACACATCGCTTACCTGAATAAACGATGTCTAAACCTCATTTTTAAAAAAAATAAACTCGCGCCTTCCCCATTTTTCTTTTACCCCCTTGGCAGAATTTCCCCCTTCCCTAAATTTCAGATCCCGCTTCCCTCTTTTCCCCCTTAAACTAAAAACATAAAAATAAAAAAACATATACTACCCACAACCCCCCCCCCCCCCCCCCAAAAACATAAACATAAAAATCAAACCCTCCCCCGCCGTTTATCCCTCTTTTTTCTTGAAGAACCCTAACCCGTTGCTTTCAACAAACCCCTAATTAGCCTATGTAATTCTTCGATTCCTTTCAATATTAGTTCAATTCTGTCAAAACCCTTTCAATATTAGTTCAATTTTATCAACACTCTTCAATATTAGTTCAATTTATAAACCCTCTTTCAATATTGGTTCGATTTTATAAACCCCTTTCGATTTTTTGATTTCGATTAACCCAATTATTTGATTTGTTCGATTTTTATTGGAGAGAGAGAGAGAGATTCAGAGAGAGAGAGAATTATTGGCGGGGAGGAGAGAATGAAGATTGATGGGTTTGCGCTAATTAAATCAATGTTTTTCAAGAACCCAGATGCCATTTCTGGAGCTGCTGATGCTGCTCTCTCTAAACCCCTACCCCTTTTGTCCCCTCTTGCCAATTCTGTCATCTCTCGCTGCTCCAAGTATATCTCTCTCCCCATCTCTCTCTCTCTCTCTCTCTCTCTCTCTCTCTCTCTCTCTCTCTCCCCCTCCCTCTCTCTCTCCCTCCCTATTTATAAATTTGTGTCTACTTATAAATTCTTGCTAATGTTAGGCAGTCCCTAATATGAACTACTATTGCGTAACCATTGTCCCCAATATATGTATAATAGTAGAGAATGTATATTATTTAAGATGGAAATTTTTAGTGAATAATACTTTTGCAATGTTTCTAACAATGTATAATAGTAGAGAAACATTGATTTGAAATTGTCAACTCTGATGGTATTGTTGATGAAACTATAGATGATAACGAGAAATACGGCATGTCCCATACTCTAATATTAAAGTCCGACTCAACGGAAATAGATGATTCTGTGAGATACAGTTTTCATCATGGCTGCTGCACTGTCCGTGTTATTCCGCTTCCTCGGATAGAAGGACGATTTTCTTTTCTTGCTGCACATTCTCGCTACCCGAACCTCAACATGACCATAACGGTTGTAAATTATTTCTTGCAAATTTGTTAACATAATCATGAATCCTAGACTGATATCCGGCGTCTTTTTGTAGGTGCTTGTAGAGAAAGCTCCTGAAATTGTGTATGACAGTAGACAGCCTCAACTTACAGATGAAGATATTTTCTTCCTTGAAAACTCATCCGACCTAAAAAATCCAAAAGTTGAGATTGACAATAGATCGATAGTGCTGGTAAAAAGCCCAGACTCTACCAAGGACATAGGAAACATAGTTGGAAACCTTTTTAATAAACAAAAGGTATAATGCTACATATTTACAGAGAGAATGTAAATGTGCATGAAACCTTTCTTGTAAAAAGTAATGTGTAGTGATTGTATGAATGAGTGTTATATATCTCTGCAGTTGAGAATTGAGATCGTTCTAACCTTATGCTCATCGAAAAGCTTTAGCTAAGGAACTACGTGTGCATATGTTTTTTTAGATTATATTATAATAAATGGTGTAGCATATATCTGACTTCTACTATCTTTTCTGTGTCTGAGGTTTGCCTCTCTTTGCAGGAACTCAAGGACAAGGTTTTGGAGTATGCAACGTACATTGGAGAGCATGAAAACAAACATGAAACACTCCGTACCCAGCGGTTGGAATTTGAGAAAGCCCTGTCCAAAATGCAAGGTTTAATTACCACAACTCCTTCGTTGTCTTTGGTTGAGCAGAATGAAATTGGGGAGCGAATGGAATGATTTTTTTAATTTTATTTTCTGTTTATATGGAAGGAGATTTGTACTATATTATGGGTAAATGTCTGTAAGTTTCATTACTTCATTCATCATAGAAAATTCTCTCCCTCATTTTGTTCACTTTTCAGTTCACACATACATCTTTTCTTTCCCTTTAAATTTAGTTCAGGATTTTTATTCAATATATTCATCGTTCCATTCTCTCCCAGGAGACCTAGTCTCTCTCTCTCTCTCTCCCTCTCTTTGTTATTTAGTTGTTTGTGCAATGATTTATCTATTCTCTGTTTTTTATTTACATGATATAGAACCGTTAAACTAATTGGTATTAGATAATGACTGCTGCCTGATCCTTTCCTCAGCTTCACTGGATGCTATCTCTTCTGTTGAATCAAGTTTTTCACCTGAAAAGGAGAGAATTGTGGAAGAGATTGAATTAATGGGTCACACAGCTGCTTCTGTTGTGTGCAAAATATCGAAGAACAAGAAAACTTGTGATATCTCGAAAAATATTATAGGCATCGTTGCACTTCTTGGAAGTGTTGAAACCTATGAGCTTGGAAGGTCTCTTTCCACCATTAGAATTTCAGTTTGATGTACATGCAAAATGGAAGCCCGTGTGTAAATGCTTGGAGTCGTGTGTAAATCTTATAAAGCGGCTTATAATCTTGAAACATGTGATGTAGATGGAAGTGTGAACTGTTCCACTGGTCTTCAGGCATTGGCATCTGAGTGTGGTATATCTTTGGATGGTCGTTATTCTGTTCTCTGTCTTGAAGATACAAGGTACCACTTAGATTGATTCAGTACTTTCTGTTACCTGATTAGATTCTTCTTCCTTAATCATGAATTTTCCAGTTGTGGCCTGCTGATCATCAGTTTACTTATAGTAAAAGTGTCATTGGGACCGTGCTCAGCATTTAAAAAAAACTGTCTTTAGAGAGAACTGTTTACTTAAAAAATCTTGTTTATATTGTGAAGATCATTATATGCAACGTGTTGTCCAACAGGCCCTATGATGGGGATTATAACCGTGGAGATCCCCAGAGGATGCTTCTGCTGCCCAATCCTACATTACCAAATGGAAATTCTCCACCAGGGTTTATAGGTTATGCAGTCAATATGATATATTTGGATGCCAATCACTTGTACACAAGGACTTCAGGAGGTTCAAGGTCTTAGGGAGACCTTATTCTATCATCTCCGTCAGGACTCCAGACTACGAGTCATTCACAGAGATCTGAAAGTAAGCAACATTCTTTTAATCACTGCAACGTCAAATAATTGCAAATGGGTAATTGTGCACTCAAGTTATGGTTAATTGTGCAGATGGGAATATGGCTAAAACAGAAGTTGCAGCACTTGGGGACCTATTGTGAAGATCTAAAAAAGGCTCTAAGGCAAGCATCACAAGGAAAGAATTACCAAGGTTTTCAAAAACTAGGAAATGTGCCTGAAAAACTAGGAAATGTGCCTATATGAATGTAGTTTTGATATTTGGATGGTTTGGATTATGTAGTTAGTTTCGATATGAATTGGATAATGTAGTTGGCCTATTGAATTTTATATTGGGTTTTAGTATATATTGGCCTTTTGATTTCGATATTTGGTTTTGGTTTTTTGATTACATCACTTTCTCAAAAAACCGATGTAAAATATCACAAGTAACATCAGAACACTAATGTCTAAAGAATAGAAACCGATGTAAAAGAGAAACATAGACATCAGTTCCTTATTAAGAAATCGGTTTTAAAAAGGAACATAGACATCAGTTCCTTATTAAGAAACCGATGTTAAAAAGGAACATAGACATCTGTTGCTTATTAAAAAACCGATGTTAAAGATTAACATAGACATCGGCTAAAAAACGATGTCTAATACCCCTACCTTTCTCTACACATGCAAAGACATCGCTTCTCTTTTTCAATAGACATCGGTTTTTAGCCGATGTCTAATGCAGTTTTTCTAGTAGTGAAGGCACAGTGAGTAATATGGAAATTAGCACAAGTCTAACTACATCCTCTCAAAAGGATGTAGTTATTGAAACAAGCTATCCTCCAAGAGCACAGTCCAAAAGGGTAAGGGACACTTCAAGCCCCCAAAAAGAAATTTCCCAATATCAAAGAAGGGTAAGACAAAAATCCTAGGTCACACAGGGTGCACACACACTGGAAGCAACACTTCCAGTTTCACAAGGGAGCCCATGATGCAAGAATATAGGAGAGAGAGATAAGGGACTACAGGAGCCACAAGGGAGGAAACAGTCATTGCAAGTGAGTTAATGGAGGTTCACGAGGGTGAAAGGGAACTTACTTTCCAAGAGCATTATCAACAAACTCTGGATAGTATTTCCCTGGATCCTGAGACCTTTACTCATCCTGTGCCAGCCTATCAAATTATGGCTCAACAGGGCAATGTGGAGGCAGAAAGGTCATTCAACCTAATCCATACAACTGCATCTATGCAAAGAGCAAAGGATGCACTGACCAATTTGTCTCCAGGAGCTGCAGCAAGTGGTGAGTTTGATAACTCTGATGATGATGACAATTTTGGAGACAATCTACAGGTGGCCATCACTTCACAGACTGGGACTTCTGTGGTGCCCCCTACACCAAACTGGCTTTCTCAGGATATGCATAGAAGAATCAGCCTGGATGTTGCAATTACAAGGCAGTATAATGAGGCCTATCTGGCTCATGAGTCTGCAAATGCCAATGACAAGAAATTCTACAAGGCTCTCATGGACTCTTTGGAGATTCAGAGGCTACAGATGCTGCAGACAAGGATTGAAGCCCAGGAAATCAAGGACTCCATTGCAAATCTCAAGGATTCAACAGACAGGAGGCTTGATGAAAAACTTCCTCTTCTCACTGTGTCCAAGATGAACAGGTTTTTCACTAAGGAACCTGAGGTGACTACCTCCTTGAAGACTCTTTCTTCTAGAGTGGACAAGGTGGAAATAACCCCAAATTTTGGACTTAGTTAAAATAATTCTTGATGAATAGTAAATTTTATGAATAGTAAAATTGCCCCTGATGAATAGTAAATTTGCTGATGGAAAATTTTTCAGACCATCCTATATGGATGATATGGAATGAATGTTTCGAGGTTATATTATTGATGTATAGGAAGAATAAAAGAATGTAAACGCGATCAGAATCAGGAGATTCCAACTTTAAATTTTGATCACTATTCATCGGACAATCAAGGATTTATTGATTTGATCGTTTTGAGAAAGCGTGTAGGATGAGAAATCCATGATCATACCTTAAGCCAAAGAGAGAAATCTAGGATCATATATTAAGTCAAGGTAATGGAAGGATAAAGGAAGTACCCTAGCTTTGGTACAGAGTAACGTCTTTAAAACCACTTGAAACTATTGCGAAACAAAAGCGTAATAAATTATGGATTAAACCCTAACCAAAGGAGGAGTAATATATGAGATCATCAAGTGCAATATATAAAAGAATTGAGGATGCAAAGGATGACATAAGCATGATGCAAGGGGATGACATAAGCATGACAAGTGATGACAAGGTGATGAATCACCACCTTGTCACCACTTTCACCACCACCACAAGTTCATTTTGGCCTTGTCATTGATGACAAGTCCTTGTATTAGCCACACAATTAATTGGCAAAAGTATTAAGGTTAATTAGACAAAAGAAAAAAAGGAAAGAAAATCAAACAAAACAAAGCAAAAAGGATGCATCTTGAGGAAGAACACTATTCGGCCTTTTCTTCTCCATCAATTCCTTAAAAAAAATATTCTACCACTTCCACTCAACCATAATTCATGATCTTGGGCTCTAAATCACCCTCTTCCAATATCCAAGGTAGATCTTCAATCTTAGCTTCATCCATGGATGATTTCATGTTCAAAAGTTGAATCAAAGATGAGCATAAATAGTGTTTTGGAATAGTAACTTATGATTTCTTGATTTGTTCTTGAAGATTTAGGTTGGTTAAGGATGTTTAAGGATCAAGAAAGGATATATAAGCTATTGATAGTCCTTAACAAGCATCAAGGAAGGTATAAAACCTCTCACCCTTATGATTATACTATGATTATTAGTGATTATGTTAAGAATGATTAATGGTAGTATGATTAAGAGCATGTATGCATGATTTTGAGATTGTCTAATGGTTGATTTGTGGATGAACTTATGAATTAGAGTATGACCTTGTTTAGACAGAAAAATGGTGGTATAAGCTTGAGTTTGATTGGTGGTTGGTAGATGGTTGAATTGTAGTTTGGTTGAGTGTTTAAAAACACGGAAAGTACGCGTAAGCGCCGTTACCATGTCGGATTTTACTTAGGTAGTTTAGACAGAAACCATGGTTGTAATACAGGGCATAAACTTGAGCTTTCTGACCATGAGCATGTAGGCCCTGTTTCCTAGTTTGTTTTAGCGAAAGAATCGTATCGTTTTGATTTACGGTTTAGGAGAAACGTCCGTTTTAGTAAAAGCGGTTTCGCGTAACTAAGTAGTTCATTGTATGAACTTTGAGTTAGTGATCAACCCTTTTAAAATGAAATATGGCCGAGATATTAAAGTGGATAATAGTATGAATAATTAGGAAAGGAAACCTAGAAGGGTTTGAGTTAAAAAGAGGAGTTGGTGATTTTATAAAAATACGCGAACGAAGGTTGCGCGAGTGAAATACCCTTAAGGGGATGGTTTAAAACAAGGAAATGGTAAAGGAAAAATATTTGGGATTGTGAATAGATTTTCACCCAAACTTGTGACTTAAGAGTTACGGAACGTCATGAGGTTATAGATGACCAAGAGCGAGACAATTGATGTTCGTTAATAGAACGTTAGTGCTTAAGTTAAATGCACTTTAAATGATTAAGACAGGGGACTGATCGGGTATTTCTTTGTTTATAGATTTCCCGGCAAGTTCTCGAACCCGTAACGACCAAGGACCCGAGGCAAGTTTTCTCATCCCATGCTGTATTTTAAAGTAAAATATTATGATAATGTGCATATGATAGATGCATGCTTTCAAATGTAATATATGCATACGATATTATGCATGCTTTCAAACCTCACATCGTATATAGATTTGATGATATTAAAAAAATGATGAGATGTGATGTACGCATATGATAGATGCATGCAAGTTTTCAAACCCTATACCATATAATGATGCTGTTGTGATATATGTTGTGGTATTGCTATATATGCTGCTTTAATGCTGTGAAATGACTTATAAACTGTTTTCGCTTTTTATAAAAAGCTGTATAAGGTATAAGGTTTATATACTAAATAAGTACTAGATATAAACCAAGGTTAAAGGTTAAAGACTCTAAGTATAGAGTACTTGTACGATGGTTTTAAAACTTAGACCGGGAGTTAAATTATTATTTTGTTTTAAACTACTGTCAGAAACTGGAAGGTTCCAGGGACGGTTATACTTTAAAGGTATGTTAAATATTCCAATATCTATATAATTGGATATTTAAGGTGAGATATTTAAATAATATTATAATATATATTATTTGAATATTATTTAATTAAGTGAATATTATTTTGAATATTCACTTAAGTGTTTTATATTGAATAATAATTCAATATTTATTATTTGAATATTATTTAATTAAGTGAATATTATTTTGAATATTCACTTAAGTGTTTTATATTGAATAATAATTCAATACTTATTATTTGAGGATTATTTAACTAAGTGAATATTATTTTAAATATTCACTTAGGTGGTTTTATATTGAATAATAATTTAATATTTATTATTTGGGTATTTATTAAATATTCCAAATATGATTTAAAATCATAGAACCTTATTATATGATTAAAGGTTCTATTATTTACACAAAAATATAAATTTCTGATTTTTCAGAAAAGGTATTAAAATAGAGATTCCCAACTATTATCTTAAGATAGTTAAAGGTAATTAAATGCGGATAGGGTTTCTAACTCATCGAAAATTTGGGAATCTAGTTCAAGAATTCGAGGACAGAGTTTTCTTCCACTGTTCCTCTAAAATACCTATAACTAGGGGATGGCTCCCCCATTCAAGTAGAGTATTTCAAACTCGTTGAACTCTGAAATTTCAATAAACTCCCTGGTCATGATTTCAAAATACGTAGTAATCATCGGTAGTTTCGTTGACTAATGTCAACCCACACTTTGACTTACTCCTTTCAATTACTCTGGAGTAAGGTATTCTGAACGGTTACAAAGTTTTGACAAGTATTTGTACTTGGGAAAAAAATGGAATTAAATTCCGATTTCCGTTTCATTAATATTTTTCATCATGGGAATTGGAAAGGCCTACACGGCAATGAAATAGGTGCCGGGGTAGTGCCAAAATTATCAAGGCTTACCCGGTGACGAAATAGGCCCGAGGTAGTGATCTCTTGCGTGCTAAGGCTTACCCGGTGACGAAATAGGCCCGAGGTAGTGATCTCTTAGCACAGTGGCCCGTATGCGGTCAGGGTGATAACCGAACAGGAAGTCGTCCTTCTACTAGTAGAAAAGAAAGTTACGATACAACGGCTGATCACCGTGTATCGGGTGTTCCAGTATATTCCCTTCCCTCCAATTGGAGTTGTGCTGCACATTGTAATGAAAGCCTAGGTGCTGAGTTACTGATAATGTGGCAGTGATGAGTAATGATGTTCCTCATACAGTAGTTGTACTGTATGGCATGTTTTGACGAAAAGAATAATAAAATATCATTCTGTATACGAATGAAGTTTAAAGGTTTTCCTTCATGATATAAGCTTACATATATGATTAAGCTGTTATATCTGATTGTCGAGCTATAGTGCTCATTCTTGATTCTTTTACAAAAGGTGTTCATTACTGATATTCTACAGTATTTTGAACAGTATGAGATATCTAAATAGATATGCATGTATATATGTTGAGAAAGCATTTAAGATATACAGTATATTGAACTGTATAGTATTTTGAATCAATGGATAGGCTTTAAGCCTTGATTCCATTATTTGATATCTATTTTAAAAGATATGTTTTGAATCTTGGTTCATTATATCGATACCAAGGATTCCTAAATAAATTACGAAAAGTTATTGAGTATGATTATAAGTCATACGGTATTTTGAACGGTATATTATTTTGGGGTTAGACCCTAGTGGTGTTAAAAACTTTGATCCCATATGGATTATCTTCCAAAAAGGTTTAAAGATTTAAACTGGGATAGATTTCTTGCTGAGCGCTATTAGCTCATTCTTGCTTTATTTATACTTTCAGCATGAAGAAAACATTGCCGATTCACCTCGTGTTACGAGAGCAAGGGAATGGAGAGACCACCCTTGAGTTAGTTCAGCAAGATGGATACTGTCGGATTTAGCAGAATAGGTGTAGACTAAGTTAGTAAGAATTGTTTTCGAATAGGTTTGTATTATTAAACCTTGTATAGAATTGTGAGGTCTATTATTTTAACTTCAGGTAGAGGTTGTAAATGATAGAGGAGATCCTGGATAGTACATTTGATTTGTAATAACAAATGTTACTTATTGTTGCTCATTTCCAAGGCTATAACTTGTGTGTGTGTGCTTAAGTGATTGGGGTCTTTTGGAGTTATATTATTAGAATGTTGTAAGTAATGCAGGTGTTGTATAATTGATGGAGCGTGACAACCCAGATTCCTGACCCCGGGTCTGGGGGTGTTACATGGAAGCTACTCTATCTCAAATGCAAAATGAACAGAAGAAGCAAACTCAGTTGTTGGCCCAGCTAGTGGCAGCTCAGGGACTCCCTATCATCTCTCTTGATGATAACAAAAAGGGGGAGAAATCTAAGGAGCTAGACATTCAAATCACAAAGTTTATGGTCCCAGACATTTCCTTACCACAGGAGCCATTAGCTATGGGGGAGCTAGCAAAGAATAAAATGGATGGAATTGACCTGATTCAGCAAGCATCTATGAGGCTACAACTTGCTGAACAGATAAAAGACCATTGGTCTAGCATAGATGCAAGAATCAAGAAGATAGCTGGAACTTCAAAGACCACACATCCATCAACGGATCAAGCTACTTCTACAGCACCATCAACGAATGCCATGGTTTTAGAATCAACGGAATGGGAGCCACAAATTAATTTTTCCTATGATCTAAAACCCCTTCTACATGGAGTCACTCAAGGTCCAAGGAAAGAAAAGGGACAAACTTCATGCATTAGGGATGTGGAACAAGCTACACTTCTAGGAAGCCTATCTCCAAAATCTCCTGCTAAACCAAAGGGCAAAAACATTGCAAGGACTTTTTATCCTTCACCTTATCCAGATGAGCTCAAGCTTCTTGGACAACTTATCACAAAATGCAAGGAAAGCAATGATCCTGAGATAAGGAAAAAAAGAGCAATTGTCTACAGGAATGGACAAGAAATTTGTGTTTGGGCTGGTCACCAAAATTTTGCTGAAGCTAGAGCTGAGGAATCAGCTAGGGCAGACATGCAAGCTCTTGCAGTTGCCCAGGCTCTAGATGAAGAAGAAAGACAAAAAGAGGAAAAAGCCAAAGAGGAAAGGAGCAAAAGGAATATCACAAGGCAACCCAAGGCAAGAGCTAAGAGAAACATAGCTTTTGAAAATGATGACTCTCAGAGCAATGCAACAGACTCTTCTGCACCAATTGCACCTCCAATTTTTCCTGATCTAATCTTCAAAGAAAAGTTAGCCTGTGATCCTGAACATCCAGTGAACTATCATGATCAGCCAATTCAGCCAAAGGAAGAGCAAATTGAGCTAGATGAGGCTAACTTCCCAAAGTTTCTATTTGAAATGGATGCAAAGAAGAAAGCAAGGAAAAGGGCTGTTAAGGCTAAGCCAGTATTTGTGAGAAGACAACAAGTTGAAAAACCTCCCATCAATCCAGAAGACTTCATGTATATTGCTGATATCAGGGAGGAGTCTAGCCTAAATATCAATCTTGATAACTTGGTGGAAGTGAGAGGTATTTCAGCTTCTCATAAACTGCCAGAGAGATTGGTATTTGTCTACAAAGGTGGAAGGGAACAAACTTGGCCTCTCTACAAGATTCTAGGAGAAGACTACCAAACACTGCTCTCGGTGTTCAGATGCTTGAAGAAAGACTTTAGCTTTACCAAAACTGCCAAGTCTGAGGTTGTCTCCAAAATCTGTCAAATCAAGGCAAGCTGGAACAAGCCTGATGCACTTCCAAGGGTTCTCAAAGTCCCTCAATCTGGAAAGAAGATCCATCTCCAACCCTATTGGATGATGGAGTTTAGAGACAAAGACAACTGTAGAAGATTCTTCAGGATAGAAGACCAACAGGAAAAGGCATCCAATGAAACTCTGAGATCAATGCAATTCAAGTTGGGGAATCAAGATGAAGAAGAGAATATCTTCTATAGGAGGCTCCAAGCTCAAATTGAGGAGAACAATGCAAGGAAGGGAAAGAAAACACTGCCAAAGAGAAAAAGATAAAATTTGCTCAAACTAGAGGAGCAACTCTGTGCACCTGTTTTGTAAGACTTTTTACTTTGTATTTCAATAAATTCTTAAAACATTTTGAAGCTTAATGCAATTTCTGCTTTTATCATTTGTAATATGTCTGAGTGTTTTTGTTATCATCAAGGCTCTTGATTTATGGCTGTTATTCTATTAGTCATAAATTGGGGGAGATTGTTAGGAATATGTTGTTCTTGATGATAATTATAAAACACTTAGTAGATTTTGTATTAAGTCAATATTGTAACTGTCAACGGAATGACATGCTTTGCAGCTTTCGTTGACAGGTAGCTCATCAACGAAATGAGTGATGTAGCAATTGCACTGTACAATACTTCACTATTTCATATGCATTTTGTTGTAGGTATTAGATAGGTTTTCTAAGTCATGTTGACTAAAGTATTAGATAGGCAAAATAGGTTGGATAATTGTAAATATTATATGCCTCGTAATTTTGCCTAAGTGAAAACATGTCAACGGAATGAAGATTACTCTATCAACGAAACAAGGAATATACCATCAACGGAATGAAGAATAAAGCTATCAACGAAACACATCCTCCTGCTATCAACGAATCATTATCACTTTTCTGAATAGTTGACAAAGTGATAGTGACAGTATTCTGACAGATCAAAAGGAGATGTAGAAGTGTACTTTGCATTGGGAGCCATTAAAATTTGCATAAGGAAACATTCCAATTTCCAATTAGGTTCTTGAGTGGGTTCATAATAAGCATGAAGACAAAAGACAAGATCTCCAAGGACCATTGGACAAAAGGGATGAAAAGCAAGCTACTGACGGTTACCTTTAATGTATTCTAGAGTAGCCAAAAATAGCATTGTAAACTTGAGTTATATAACCAAGTGTAGCAGTTCATTTTAATTGTGATGTGAGTGAGATAAAAATAGTTTGTATTAGCTTTTTCAAGAGCACTCTCACTCTGTATCAAGAACTGAGCAGCTGTGATACATTTGTAACAAAGATTACTTCCGCAATAAAAACATCTCAGTTGGATCCTCAAAACATTCAACTAAAATTTTATAGTTGTTTTTGTTTTTATTTTCAGTACTGTTTTATTTCGAAAGTTGTTTTAAGTTAAGAAATATCTAGAATTGTATTCAACCCCCCCCCCCCCCCTTTCTACAATTCTGTTAGGTCATTTGGGATTAGCATGGTCGTCACGCTAAAATCTCAATTTAAAACAACCTGCTAAATATAAAACCAAAAAAAATATAACATCTGCGACCCCAACTCTACCAAGAATCTTTAAAGGTTACAGTGCTAAAAACAAGAATCCAAAATTTTACAAACTTTAACTTCCTTTTACAACAATCTTTTTGCATATATCCTATAACTCTAGTATAACTTCGATGAGAAGTATACCAGGCCAAACTAATTATATACATAATAATATTTACTAGAAATAAACTTTATACAATAACCTTACACTAGATCAAATTGCTCTGCATCCACTCGTCTTCCCAACGTCATCTTGACTCTTCTCGATCCATAGTTATGCAATTAAATACTGTCAATCTACCTTACTCTGGGAGGTTTAAAAGTTGAAACCAGCAAATATGAGCGGAGACATCCACTCGCTTTACTGAAATATCAAGGGTAACAAGCAAGAGTGAGCAAAAGAAGCTCAGAAAGTATATAGTACTGCACAAGATAAAATAATGATGCAACAATATCTGAAAAGAAATCAACTCAACTGGGGTAAAATAATGGTGCAGTAATAGCAATGTATGAAAAAAAAAATGAACTCATCTGGCCAAGAAAATGGCAATAAATGAAAGAATTAACTTAATTGGCAAAAATGAACAATACTAATAATCAATATCAAACTGTAAGTTAGAAT
Organism: Heracleum sosnowskyi; assembly: GCA_030848705.1. NCBI lineage: Eukaryota > Viridiplantae > Streptophyta > Magnoliopsida > Apiales > Apiaceae > Heracleum > Heracleum sosnowskyi. The sequence continues at coordinate 80,727,177 of CM061236.1, read as the reverse complement.
TGGATTTTTACTGTGACGCAACGAGTTAAAGTGGATGATCAGTCACACTAAAACTCCGGACCATACCCACGGTATGTCCAAATACTGAATTGGATCCAAGGCCACTTTTGGCCTACATAATACTGATACTCTGACTGGCGTCTGCAGTCCTTAAAACATTTCATTTTAATTAAAAACTTCCAATTCCAACTTAATACTGGGAGTTAGGTGTTAGAACAATCGACTACCTCGTTAATTCAAACTGTTACTTAATATCATATACAATTACCAAATAATATTCACTTAATAGTCCTGCCAAAAATTCGTCAGCACTTCCTCTATTTATAGAACAATCCACATGTTTTAAACTAATACCAATAATCAAGAATCAATTTACAAACTAACATGTTCATATAACTTAACTTAATCAACCTGAACTCACAACTATAAAATAACATACTCAACTCGATAAACCATTTAAACACATAGAACTTATCAGTTCATATGCCACTATACAATACTAAACTTATTATCATACTTATTGGAAATAAAAGTCAGATTTAACTTGTTAGAAAGATGGACAGTTTACAATATAAAGATGAACTCAGATGAAAAGTGTAAAACATAAAAATTGTAGAAAACTCTGAGACCTTTCCAGAATGGTAAGGCTCGTAAAAAAATGAGTAAGTAACGAGTTCAGAAACCTTTTAAAACAAGCTGCTGCAGAAGCAGTCTCAGTTTTGTTCACACAATTTATTTACACTTTGTTAATGGAAGGTAAACCACACTTGTAACACTTGAAAATATCTTTTCATATAGATATAACTCACCAACATATAACTGCACATAACATTTAATCAGACATTTATAATCACGTATAAAATATAAGACTTAAATAATCATTCATACTTTAAATCCGATTACCACTAGATTAAATAACATTAATCAAAACCAACCAATTTAATAAATCAAGCAATCTCTCAAGTCGGGTAAATAATAAATAATTTTTTTGAAAATATTAATTAAGTTTGATTTATAATTAATAAAGATTAAATAATAACAAATTAATAAAATTTACCAATTAACTACTTAGTTAATTGGTCAATTAAATCAATTACATTATTATTTAAAATCGATTAAAAATAATCAAATCTAATTATTCTTCGAGACACCAATAATAAAATACGAATAACAAGTATATATAGATTTTACAAAATTTCGGCATGACCCGTACGTAAACATGACTAGCCAGAAATTTTGCATGTACTATGTTGCGCCCCCAGTTACAGGACAGACAACACAGTACAGCACAACAATAACATGTATATCCAATTACTAAGGAATCCACAATAATAACCACCAATCAATGATCTATAACAATAATCTTGAAGTTTAGAATTAAACATAATAAACTAACTCGAATATCAAAATTAACTCTTCACCATCAAACCACCTCACAATACTTAACATCCAACAAGTGAGTTTAAACAATTAACCATTCACCAAAATAAAACGATGCTTAACACAAAAATTAAATAGTGCTCTAAATTATTTAAAAAAAATGCACAACATACGCACACTAACTAGCATCACTTAACAAGATCCGCAGAAAACTATTTGACACTAAACTCAACAATTAACATCAGAATGATTTAGTAAATTATGGCACTTTCATAAAATAAATACAACTTAACCATTTATCACGATTTATAAACGATTAATTACTAAAACAAACTTACTAAAATAACACATATTAACTAAACAAAAACAAAATGATAAGTACGCATATTAACTAAAAACGACTTACAACTAATTACTACCAAAAACAAATCGGATTATCAACTAGTTAATAACAAAACGGATAACACAATTTAACTAAACATATCGAAATGGTAATTAGCATAATTTAATAAAAAACGAATTTTATACTTACTTACTACAAAAAAAGAATTTATAACATCACAATTTAACAATAAAAACGAATGTATAAACCGCACATATACATATAAAAACGAATTCAACCTCTTCCTAAATACAAAAACGAATTTCCACCATACATAGCTAATAAAAACGACTTTATAAATATTACGAATTATTAAAACGAATTTTGATACTTGATTACTACAAAACCGAATTTTTAATACACACTTAATCAACAAAACGAATTTATACTAATCTCTACAAAACGAATTTGTAATTATTATTAATTAATAAACAAAACGAAATATTAATAATTAAAAAAAGCAAAGAATCGACTTTATAACTATCAAATAATTAACTAAATAAACGAATTAATCAACAAAAGTTCGGATTTATACCCACAAATTCGAACTCGTAAAAATACAGGGGACAGATGTGGTGGTTCGCGTTTACTGGCCGGAAAGATGGAGGTGGAAGGCGGCAGGCGGCCGTGCACGGTGGTGGCGCAACAGCGGCGGTCGCTGGTGACATACGCGCGAGGAAGAAGATGAAATGGGGGGGGGGGGGGGGGTTTAGAGCATCTCCAACAAGCTCTTAAACGAGCTCCTAAAATTAAAATTTGAAGAAAATGCAAGAAATAAAGCTCCAACAAGCTCTTAAAGCTTCTTCAAAATTTTAAGAGGCCTCATATCCTCTCTACATTTAGGACTCTCTCTCCTCTCCCTACTTCATTTTTTTACTAATATACATTACTTCTTTCCAACTTTCACCAATATCTCATTTCTCTTTCTAAACATTGCAAGTACATTTAATAATAAAAAATAACTTAAGAGGTAGGAATAAAGATGTTGTTGGAGATGATAAGTAATTTTTTTATCCCAAATGACTAAGAGGCAATTAATTATATTATTTTTGACAAAAATTTTAAGAGCTTGTTGGAGTTGCTCTTACTTCTCTGTTTTTCTTTTTGTGGTGACTGCGTGTGTGTGAGTTTGTTAGAAATAGATTAGGTTGAATTAGGATTAGGTAGAATAGATAAGGATGATGTAATACATTAATTGACACAAAAATAATTGCAACTATCACTAAATTGCCCGATACTTAACGATCTTTAACGAACGAAAATAATTCTAAAAAAAGATACTTGGTAATATAAAAATAATTCTCGACCACTAAAATATTTTTAGCACAAAATTATAACTTTCACTCAATTAGCAGATAAATATTAAAAATTTTATTTACTCTAAAAATTAAAATAATTATGCACAAAATTTTTATAAAGCCCGGATTTTACAGAATTGAAAAAATATTGAATTTTTGAATACTTTTATAACTCACCCAAATACTAATGGGGCACAGATAAGATACCGGGTAAAATTTTGGTACTAATAAAATACCACTTTGATACCAAAAAATTCCAAATATTCTAAATCTTTCAAAAATGTAAAAATACTAACTTTTTGAATATTTTTATAATTTAAACAAAATAAAACTTTGAATCCGAATAGAATATCGGATAAAATTTTGGCGCAAATAAAATACCGATTCGATCCTCAAAATTCTAAAACAAACTCAATTCAACAATATCGATAAAATAATCAGCTTTCACAAAAAATTTAAATAAAATATACACATAATTCCATTCCTCCTCTTGGAGAAAAGCAATAAAATATTTAAATAATAATATTAATAAACCCTGAAAATTCGGGTTACTACAATCTACCCACCTTATAAGGATTCTGTTAGGTCCAAAGTATCGTAGAGGGCGGGGGGGTTGAATACGATACCTACAAATTATTCAATTTCGTTCGCGGATTAATCATTCAGTTCTATAACGAAATCAAACACACCAAATCAAACCAAGAGTCGGGGAATATATCTTTTTATAAATATAAACCTCGAGGGGTACTACAAATTCTAATCCGTAGGATTAGCTACAATGAGTTCCGGTTAAACACAATCACTACAATGATAGAATTCTGAGCTATATTGAATTCTCTGTAAATTTCTCTGTCAAGAACTCTCTCTTCGTAAATGATCTTTCTGTGTTCTGCCTTAACTGAAGAAGAACACTTCTTCAAACTCCATTTATAGTCTAGATTTTAAAAACCATCGAACCAAACGAATTGGTTTATTCTTGGTCGTTGGATCTTCATCAACCTGACAACAAAGTAAACTTTTCACCTGCTCCTTCATTCTGAAAACTATCGAATGAATAAAGAAATTTACCATTCGATAGTTTTTAAATAAAAACTATCGAAAACTAAATTACTTTATTCTAGATTTCAGATGGTTTTCTTAAATCACATTCGATGGTTTTCTAAATAGAAAAACCATCGAAATCTTTTCTTGTACTTGACCATTTAGAAAAGCTTCTGTACTCCAGGGTGTTTCAGTTTTAGACTGTATCAATTTCTTCTGAGACGATAAAACAACTTGATCTTTTAAGTGCCGTCAACTAGTGCATCTGGTCTGGTTCACGGATGAATAACAATTGATCAATTCTTTCTATGTCTTCAATTAAATGCTGCTGATAAGTCCTTTGTCGATCTGGTTGCTTCAAATAAATCACTGGAATCATGTGGTACTTAACCCTAAATCATTCACATACTTCTGTAGTCTTGAAAGTCTTGATTCTTTGATTGTCACTGAGGCTTGAACATTTTCATGAACTTCTTTCCGTGACCTGTTTACGGACTTCAAGAATACATACCGTATTTTGATTTTTTGAGTTTACCTTTTCTTCTTTGATTCTGGATTCATGTGCTTCTGTTAATACTATTGTATGTCTTGTCCTTTGTTGAGTTGTAGTTATCTCTTTTACATCTTATGTTACATTATGCTTTACAATCTCCCCCTATTTGATTGGATAGAGTTAGACAAGCAAATACTTCGAGGATAACTCAACTAACTAAGGAAACATGAAACTAATTAAAGTAAGACAGCGTAATAATATTAAATGCATTCTGGATCAGATATGTATACATTTCCAGATTTCATAAATCAAAAAACAATAAAACTTTATACATTGAAGTTGCTCCTCTAGTCTGAGCTGTTAGTTCTTTTGTTCTTTGCTTCTCATCTTAAGTCCATTTTAATCTCACCTTCTTCAATCATTGGATCAGAGTTAGCAGCTTGATAATCAATCACTGATAGACAGTGCAGTGGTTCTCCAGGTTTAAGGATTACTCCTTGAATGTGTCTTCCAATGTACTCAACCTCTTGACCCACTTCAGCCCACAACAATGCAATGTTAACATCTTTCTTGTTTAGCTTTGGCATGTTTGGTAGTGTTAGAAATGAATACCACTTAGAAACTAGACAGTGGGGGGGTGAATGGATAGTTTTGAGATTTTTCAATTCTTGAAACTAAATAAGCTATAAAATATTATGCTATGTAATATGCAGAAGATAAACAACACACACAATCACTTTAATCTACTTTGTATTAAGCAAATTAAATACTACAGCTTTCCAGAATTTCACAACTGAATTTCTGGCTTCTAAACAAGAACAGTTTGTACCTTGTTTTCTTACAGAGAAAAGAGTGCTTAAGATAAAACAATGTGTATCTCTCTTACAACTAACAATAGGGTGTGCATGATATATATAAGTCCTATACAAACTAGCGCACACACACACACATACACACCTATTTACACAGTTGCCCCTAGCTGAAAGTCCAACTTGTCTTGCCATAAGAGGTTAACTGTGTCAGGAAGGACCACTTGCTTTTCGGAGTCTTTCCCGTTTCTGTAGCTGCTTGTCTCTTATCTTTCTCTCCAAGTTTAGCTGTAGATTTGCCATCTGTTCTTTGGACCACCTTGCCAGAACAAATGCTTCAGTATTTGTCTCCATTGACTTTGATCTTGTACCTTCATTTGTCTTGTTGTAAACGGCTAAGTGTTGATATCGTGAACTCCACTTCATTCCAGACTACGCGATGTCACTTGGAAAGACTACGCGATATGGCCTTTGAGGACTTTGCGACATAAGTCATTTGAGGACTTCGCGATCTAGCCTTTTTGAGGACTATGCGACATAGGTCATTTGAGGACTATGCGACATAGGCTTTCTGAGGACTTCACGACATAGGCTGTTTGAGGACTTCACGATCTAGTACATTTTGACTTTGCTGACTTCAACACTTCACGACATGAGTCTTGAGGACTTCACGACATAGTACAAAATGGACTATGTGATCCAGCACTTCTCGACATGGATATTGGTGACTTCACGACATAGCTTTATTCTGACTTTGCTATATAATTCCTTAGTCAAATTTCTGCAACTTATTTCTTCAAGGCCTTATTCATCTCTATCCTGTTGCATGAACAATTCTGAACTTCTACCAGGACAATTATTCAATGGCCTATATACATTCTAGATGCAAGAAACTTACTAAGCTCATTATAATTCTGAGCATACATGATCAAGCTAATGTTCATGAGAACAAGACAAGTACATAGAGAGACCTATACTATATCCCAGTGATAGAATTCACTAGGTCATGTAGTGTGACATAGTCACATAGTGTAGGCTTCTTAATGGTGGTATTCAGACATGTCTTGAGCCTAACAATCTCCCCCAAATTGTGAGTAAGACCCTTAGGCACAATTTCATGTCTGATAACAAGCCTAACTAACATAAAAAGAAACTAAGTAACAGAGAGAACAATACATAAACATTAAGAGCATGGATTTGATTACATTGCAGAGTTGAAAGCTTACAGATTATCTTTGTTGCTCAGCAGCTTCAGTTTACATTTGTTTCTCAAGATAATCATCATACTCTTTCTTCTTTCTCACTTCTTCTCTTCTCTTCATGTCTATTATGGCTTCTTGAAGTTCTTCTCTTGCAATTAGTTCTTCAATTAGAGGTGAGCCTTCCAAATCATCAATTGCAGCTTTAAGGGCACTCTCCACATATGAATCTAAAAACTCCATCCTTATCTTGCTTATCCTTCCAGCTCTATTCTTGTATTCCACAACATAGGGATTTTGTTTTACTTTGCATAGCCCTTTCTGTCTTAGCTCTTTAGCTCTTTCCTCCATCTCAGCCATCTCCTTCTCTCTCTGTATGCTCTTCTCTTCATTCAGTTTCCTCAGGTTCTCCTCATAATCAGAATGCATTTTCAAGAATCTGGCAATCTCTATCTTCCACAATCTCTCCTCCTTTTCTTCAAAATTCAGCAGAGCATTTATTCTTTCAAGTTCATATTGTGAGAAATATTGCCAGCCTCCCTACTTCATTTCTCTTTCTCTTCCATCAGTGTATTTGATCTCTAGATGATCTAGCTTCACCTTGACTTCAAAGATTCTTTGAGCTCTCAAAAATGCTAGGGCATCTTCAGCATAGTCTTCATCCAGAGGAAGTACTTTGATCTCTACTACATTAGTGATTACCCCATTCTTCTTTGTTATCCTTGTCCTTTTAGCTGTCCTTTTGATCTTCATATGCTTCACTTGAGGGAGCTTTCTGGAGCAGGAAGAATTAGTCTTCAGTGCCACATCATTTGGAAGAAGCTTCATTCCTTTTCCTTTCATCCATTGTAACACTCCACTAGCTGTGATTTTGTGGAAGTGTCTTCTTGATTTTTCCTTTGTGGCTTCAACTATCTTCTGTGGCAAATCAGGTTCAGAAGTCTTGGATAAAGATTTTGGAGGATCATTACTAACAGTACCCACCCTAGACTTGAAGTCTTGTGTTGTGGTTAAGGCACTGCTAGCAATGTCCTTGACTTGCTGATTTCCACTCCTTGTCTTCTTGACAGTTTCTTTGTTTCCCTTGGGGTCCTTGTCTTCACCAGCATCTTTTGATTTCTTTGATGATTTGCTTTTGATGCTGTCACTTGCTCCATCCTTATTGCTCCTTGTTTGAGATTTCCTTCTATAGGTTTTCTCTTCATCATCCCCCTCATCATCTTTCTTCTTGCTTCTTTCCTTGAGTGACTCAGGAATGGTTCCATGAATCAAGAAGGATTGTAGAATTTGAATCATTTCAAGCTCTTCAGCTGTTCTTACTCCTTTCTTGGATCTCAGCATCTGCAACACTTGATTGATTTTGGCAATGTTCTTCATTGTCAAGTTTGCAGGAATCACCAGTTGGTCAATACTGTTGGCTTGAGTTAGACTTTGGAAAATTATTGTCCTTGGGTTAGAGATAACTTCAGGCAATCTTTGATATTGGTCTATCTTCAAGTCATCATGTAGCCTCATGTTGTTCTCCCCATGCTTTTCAATCAATTTCAGAATTGTGGTCAGCTCAGTAAACCTCAGTTTCTCTAGAGTTTGAAAGGATAGATGCCACAGGTAATTCTCCTTGGATACCATGATAACTTCTCTTAGATGAACATCCTTGATTTTCCTGACTGCCACAGTGAAGTACTTGATTCTTTTCTTGATCTTTTATCTGTAGATCCTTGCATCTCCTTGAGCACTGTTGTAGATGGCTTTCAGAAACTCCAGAAAGGCCTCATCATGATAAATGTTTGAATTGGCAACTTCTTGTAGCTTGGCCTCAGTGATAATATTTTCTTTGAGTGGTTTGGCATTGGTAGATGGTTGAGGAGCTGAAATGTCCTTTGGCATAGTGGATGGATAATAAGTGGTAGTGACAGTGCTTCTTTGACCTTGCTCATTGATGACATCCACAGAGGGAAGAGTGATTGGCTTGATGATTTCTTCAGTGATTTTGCCCTTAAGCTTCTGTTGCTTGGCTAGTACTCCTCCTTTGTTTTCCACATTAACCCCCTTTCCTTTTCCTTTCTCCCCCTTAGGCTTGGAATCAGACAAGATGTCTTGAGCTTCTCCAGGAATAGGCATGTTCATGCTTCTCATCATAGATGTCATCATTTATTGTTGGACCAACAGAATGTTAGAAGTTGAGTTGGTTTGGTCATCCATTTTGGCATTTAGGAGCTCCAAGGAATGAGAAATCCCTTGGTTTTCAGATTTCAAGGATGCCACTTCCTTCTCCAACCTTTCAACCTTGGAAAACAGCTGCTCAGACTTGAAAGTATTGAGGGCCTGGTCCTTGAGCTTTGAGAAGTCAAATTTAGTAATATTGGAGACAGGAACCTCATCCACCAGTTTGTCACCATACTGGTTTTTCCACAGCACTGAGAGCATAGAATTGATATTGATGTTAGACTACAGTTGGTTGTCTAACTTGGTGGACATTCGCTTCACATTGTCAGTCACCATAGCTAGAGAGAGATCCATTGTAGATACTTGCTGAGTGGTCTTCCTGACTTCTTTGAGGATGCCATCCACCTTGGGAAAATCAGAGAGGTAAGCATTCCTTAGCTGAACCATAGATTGGTCAGTTTCCTCTTTGATAGTTGAGACCTCTGATTGAAGACCTTTCCCAAGATAGTGCAGAGCCTTCAATTGACTTTCATACACCTCATTAACTGCCTCATAGATATCTGCAGGAGAAAGACCCTTGGCATTGGATCCTAGAGCTGTGAGATAGTCTTCCCTGAGATAGGCTAGTGCATCCTTTAGCTTCACTGACCTCTTAGCATCCAACCAGGCATCCACATTTCCATCTTGTTGGGCTTCATCCACAATCTTTTCTTTCTGAGCCTCAACATCCTCCTTGTGACAGAGCAAAATAGCTTCATAGTCTTGATTTGGGAGTCCAGCTGTGAGGAGATGTTGGGAAATCTTTGAGAACTCATCTATCTGTGCCACATGAAGATTTTGCAATTCTTCTTCCATCAATTGTGGTGGCACAGAGGATGATCCTGAAGCCCTGTCATGTTGCACAGGTTTCAGCCATTCTGTCATGGTGGCCTGAGCCAAGTTAGAGCTAGTGCTTAGCACTTCAGTGGGAATAGGTGAGTGAGTTTCCTCCAGTCTTGGAATGACTGTGGAGTCTGATGTTGTCTCCATTGAAATGGGATGAGTGACAACATCATCTCCATGTGCCTGTAAAGGCAAGTCCATGTCCATAAGGAATGGAGAGTTTGGCATAGAGTCTCCAGTGAGAACTGGTGAATCCTCTATGTTTGTGTTGGTGTCATTAGGATATGCCCCAGCATGCATTCCCTGACCAACTAGATGTGGTTCCTAGGTGGTGAGCACAGTGTCATGCACCATGTCACTTGAGGTTGGCTCAATCACAGATTTGGATTGTGAATGATCAATTGCAGAAATGTCATGAGAATGACTATTCTGTTGAGAAGAAATATTAGATGTAGATTCTAGAAGAGAAGTGTGGTGTAGAACAGATTTTGGCAACTCCCCCTGAGAAATAGGAGGAGTCTCAGTTGTGATGTGATCTCCACTCTGTGTAAGACCACCCTTATTTCCACTTGGGTCAAGAGTGAGTTCTTGACCCTGTGTAGACTCTTTACAGAATGTAGTGGGAAACTACTCTTTTCAATGCCAATATCCTGTTGAGAGGCCATTGACAGTAACAGGTGTACCCCTTTTTGCACATCTGAATCCTGTTGGGAGGATTCAGTGGTGGCTATTTCTTAAGACTTCTTCTTTGGTCTGGTGAGCTGTGACTCAGATTCCTCACATCCTATTTCTACAGACTCATTGATAATAGCTAAGGGTCTCTTCTTTGTCTTCTTTTTAGTAACACCAATCTTTTGAGAGACTGGTGCACTTGGCTCCCTAATTACTACTGTACTGTTTGCAGGGGGGTCATTGGATGGGTTAGGAAGGCTTGGGTTAGACTCTGTAGCTTCATCAGCCTTAGCCTTTTCTTTCCAAGAAAGTTCATGATATATGGGCTGATCAAGTGTGTAAGTTTTGAATGTGTTTTGCATATGCTCTGTCATACTCAAAATTACATCAACTTGATTCCTAGTGTCCAATGTACCAAATAGAACTTTGGACATGGACTTAGGATAAGCCAACTTTGTTGTGTCTATCCCTTCTAATTCATGCAAATGAGAATCTAAATTATTTAAAATGCATTGAAGAAAACGAGGATAGAAGATTTCAGTACCTCTGTTGCGTGGAGACTTACATAACCTTTGAGCCAACTCCCTTACAATGATTGCTCCTACATTGATTTCCTGGTTGTATGCTAGGGAATGAGCAAGCCTCACTGCAATGTGGCTGATTTGATCCCACCCAGTCTTTCTGCACAGAAACACCTTCTGCAAAGCATCAAACAAGATCGACCACTCTCTCCTTACATGCTTCTTGGTCAGCTTCCCCATATCTATCTCATCAGCATACTTTATCAGTGTCATGAAATCCACCATTTACGTGTCACTGGCTTCAACATCATGCCCCTCCGTCTTAAAACCAAATGTTTCATTTACTTCTTTCTCCCCAAATACCAACTCCTTTCCTCCAATACTGCAGGTTACTTCTTAGAATGAAGTGCCATCCTCCCTTGCCAGTAAAGTGCGATTGGTCGTCCTCCAAAACGCCTCAAGGATATCAACGTACATGGGTGGATTCATCATCAACGCCTGACGAAGATATGAGGTGTTCAGAAAGCGTACAAAGCACTTGTACCTTGGGTTTGCCTCGGTTTTAGATGGAATGGTGAGAAGATTGGTTTCTTTGGGAATGGTTAAAGGGTTTGAAGAAGAGGCTGTTTGAGATTTGGGTGCCATTTGAAATTGAGAATGAAGAAGAGAGAAGAGAGTTTGAGTTTAGGTTTTAGAAATTGAGAGCAATAGACAGAATGAAAAGTTGTGAACGGTCGGCAAAAAGTATTTATATGATAGAGACACTGCGATATGGGGTTATGAATACATACATGTTAATTGTTTGTCGCGAAGTCTCAAAAAGGCATGTACTGCAAAGTCTTGCAAAGTATATCGCAGAGTCCAGAAATGAACTATGTCACAAAGTCTTGAAGATAGAAGGGTTAGGATGACTTTGCGATATAGTGTAAATACCCTGTCTAAAACTCTCTTTTTGGAATTTTAAGCTTTTTGTCAGACTTAAATCAAAAAATTGAAATAAAATTAATTTAAATCAAAATTCTGTCAAATATGGAGACTTGTCGATATAGTTATTCTAAGTCGCGAAGTCATAAAATGAACTATGTCGCAAACTCATGAAATGAACTATATCGCGAAGTCTCATAGTTTCAACAGTTTGCGATATAAGTCTGTTTTATTTGAGCTAAGTCGTGAACTCTCAAGATCACCTATGTAGAGATGTCTTAAGAACTCATAACTTCTCAGAAAAGTATGATTTGAAAAATATGCAGTAAAATACTGAAATATTTATAAATCATATCTCAGCTAATTTTCACTCCAAATGAATAGTGCATCTAAATACAGTGAAAATTTACTGCTGCAACTATGAACTGGCATACTCACTTAAAATAGCTAAATGAAGGATTAAGCATTCCAATTTCACTCACAAGTCTGTTGAAGACAGCTTCATTTAGAGGTTTAGTGAATATGTCAGCTAATTGTTTCTCTGTTGGAACATAAGAGACTGCTATAGTACCATTTACTGCATGTTCCCTAATGAAATGGTACCTTATCTCAATGTGCTTTGTAGTAGAATGATTAACAGGATTAGCTACTATGGATATTGCACTAGTATTATCACACATCAGAGGAATGTGTTCTAACACTAGTCCATAATCCATGAGTTGATTTCTAATCCAAAGCAATTGAGCACAGCAGCTTCCAGCAGCAATATATTCATCCTCAGCTGTAGATGTTGATGTGGATTGTTGTTTCTTACTAAACCAGGACACTAACCTTTGATGTAATATCCCCAAATTTTGTACTTATTTAAGAACTATTGATGAATAGTAACTTTTGTTAAAAACCACTGATGAATAGTAACTTTTTCATTTAAAAAGTTTTTCAGACCACACTATATACGGGACGATATAATAAACTTTCAAAGTCGTATTAGTGATATGCGATGTAAATGAAGGAATGCAGAAGCTGTCAGAATCGGAAAAATAGCATTTATGTTTTCTCCGAAATTTCACCAATAACGGACGGATTAATCATTATTTGAAATATTGGAGGATTAAATTATCAATTCCATGGATATGGATTTAATAAAAGAATTAGAGATATCAAGAACGTTTACGGTAAACTACTTCGATAGAACACTTAAGAAACCCTGCGAACATTCTACGAGATTAAGCGGTGACGAAACGAACTGGTAAAGCTACTTTATTCCCCAACTCTTGCATGCTTGACACATGTCATGATATGAGGCAACAAGGGCTATGACTCATCACTTTACTACAAAATATCATCTTTATCAAAAAATCAAACAAAGCCAAAAAGCTTCATCTTCTTCATTCGGCTATTTTGAAGAAAATAGGATACATTTTTCAAAATCACTCTTCCAAGCTTCCATAAATCACAAGTAATAGCTCTTTGGAAAGCTCTAGGTGGAATTAAGAAGAGCACCAACTTTCATCATCATCCATTAAGGTTAGCATGATCAAATCCTTGTGTAAAGTTTAGGCATGAATAGTAACTTCAAGAACTAACTTGTGTTTCTTGATTTCTTTGGTTGATCTAAGCTATCTTAAGGTTATATAAGGACTATACAAGGCTTATTAAGCTCATATACACTCCAAGGAAGGTATAACTCTTGAAACCCTTGATTATAATTGTGACGACCCCAACTAGGTGCCACTAATCTAATAAATAAAAAGACATGCTAATTGTGAAAAGCATAAATATAATATATTACATAACAAAACATGACCCTAGAACGCCACCGGGTAAGAGTGTGAAACAACATACTAACCATAAGATATTACAATCCGAATAGAACCATAGTTTATACTTACAACCAACTGCTAACATAATCCACATCTATCCCAAAACTAGCTTACATGTCCCTGCTGGTTTCAAGTCCTACCTGATTGAACTGTTCCCTATAGGCCCTTCCTGCACCACCAGTCATCTTACGGGCTGTTTGAATTGTACGCACCATTCTTATACCTAGCTGAAAGGGTTAGGAGCAAGGAGTGAGCTAAATAGCTCAGCAAGTGCCAATAAATAACTTTGGTTCAAAACAAAATGATAACTAAATGAGGTTGAGTTTACATAATTCATAGTTGGGATAGGATGTTAATGTTTCATTCACAAGAATATATCAAGTCCATAAAGGAATCAAAAGACTATAAATAATGTTCTCAAGTTCTTCGATTTCAAATTCTATATATAAAAAGAAGTAGTTGGAATATCACGATAAGACGCTACGAGCTAAGCTAGGTGATCAGCCAACGCATTAGCTCCGAACCATGCTACACATGATTCTCAAATATAAATGGATCCATAGGCAACACATTGGCCTTAATTAACATTAATAAAAAGAGACCGGCGCCTCGGTCAAAATTATTCCAACTTTCGGGATAAATATCGATAAGAATTTCAAAATGAGATTATTCCTTGTTTAACGAATAAAGCAATATGACAAGGTTCAACAATATCCACTCTTCAATATCCACTGAACAAGTATGTGTGAATCAAGAATTATGAACAAATTGCAGTTTCAACATCTCAATGTCATAAAATAGGGAGTCAACGAAACAAAGTCCGAATCAAGTTATTCTAATCATTGGATATAGATAGGGACAAGGCTTGTCACTTGTTTTTAATCATGGCAAGAAGGAATACCAATGATGGCATATGTCGAACCAAGAATTATGAAATTTAAATATGAACGGCAAAATGGGATTAGTACACTTGCCTTAATAGAGAAGATTCGGCTATTCTGCTTCTTGTTTTCCTACAGATACGTCAACCACTGGCTCCTTTCCGACTCTTTGACTAGTACCTAAAAGGAAATTACTTGAATCAGAATCTTCTCCTAATTCATAAATCCTATAGTAAACTTTCTACCCCACGTTTAATAACCATATACTTACATTTCACATACTATATATATATCCTTAAATAAAATCTCATCTCATGTCTACACCGCATATGCACATTTACATATAGTATTGATATATTATTACTCCAAATTACCAAATTAAATCTTTAGTCTAGCACATCAATAAAACTCATAAAGAAAAGTATGGTTTAATTAAGTCAATTCAATTTAAAATAATTAATAATTAAACTAGTCAAATTAGTGGATTAATTCAAAATTAATCGACTAATTGAACTAATTTATTTACCAACTATTCTTAAATGACGAATTGAACTCAATTAACCCATCCCACGCATACATGTATCATATATAACTCAAAACACGCTCATCTAAGTCACACAAACCAAATATTGAACAAACTAGATGATCGAGGTTAAAAATCAGAACTGACCAAACTGAAAGAAAGTCAGTTTACTATATGAAGACAAACTCAAATCAAAAAGTGTAAATCATGAAACTTGTAGGGAATTCCAAGACGTTTCCAGTATGGTAAAGTTCATCTCAAACAAAGAAGTAATGAATCCAGAAACAATAAAAATGTGGACTGCTGTAACAGAATCAGCCCTGATTATGACAATAATTTGATGTTTAAGGCTCTAGAATCACAAATTTTGCCAACAGAAGATAAACACAAAACATAGAGATTGAAATGAGTTTTCCAGAATGTTATTACTCATAACATTGGAACAATTATTCAATTTACTATGAATTTTAGAAGGTGCAGCACAGCAAGCCAAAACACAGCACCAGATTATACAAACAACAGATTTTATCATACTTAGAGACAGAATCTCAGAAAAGTTAAAGAACGAAAGTCGAAGACAAACGAATTATCTTTCCAACAAGTCTGAAATCATAATGAGAAAATGAACAGTGAATTAAATATGAATTTTGAAAGAACTCAGAATTGTTGTAATCCAATGAATGACAATGCAGAAATAGAGATAGAAACGAAGGAGTCCATAGTCATTGACTTCTAAATTAACCACTTTTAAAACCAAAACATATAACAAATTCTCCATTAAACATACTTGAATTTACTCACGAAATCAATACAACACTCTAACAATAATCGCATAAGCTTAAAATTTTCATTTTCGACACTACTACTCTCGGTCGAGGCCAAGAGCGTGGCTCTTGGTTTTAAGCCGAGAGGCTGCCCCCTCCCCACCCGAGACACACAACACACCAACACTCATTCTCCAATTTCTTACTCCTTTAAAGATTTAAAACAACATTCTCTTGAAAATACATGTCCACTAAATCTAATATGCATGCTACTAATTCACACCACAACCAAGGCATACTTCTAATCACACTAATTATTCAATATATACATAAAACCAATTACATATCCACATAACCACATAGAAAAACAAGAATCCAAAGCTACTTAGGGATTTAATCTAACATGCATCCACAATTTCACAACAAAAACTAAAAATCAATTACATGCATCACTTGTAATCATAAGTATAACAATCTATGATCATGGCTCACTTTCGGATCATAGCCACGATCGATTCATCATCAAGGAGACTTGCTAATTCAAGTTCTCAACTTGATTTTTGAATCCCCACTCCAATCATTCATTATTCAAGCATAATATTTACATAACAATAATCAAAATCTAAAAACCCCTCTTTTATATACATGCATGCCACAATCTATACACACCCATATATATATAACTATCAAAACCCCAACTAAGTAGTGATTTGGGTGTGTGCTTAAAATAGTGTAATCAACAAAAGAGATTAAGAGAAAGAGAGAGGGTTCGAGAGAGACAACAAGAGAAAGAAGATGAGAAGCCGAGAGAGAGAGACTCGGAGGAGAAAAAATTTTACCGAGAAAGAAAAGAGAGAGAAGAGAATTGAGGAAGAAAAGAAAATTGGGGCTTTTAATCATACTTGTAAAAGAATAAAATTCTGAAAATACATCAATGCCCTCCCCCAAAACAATAATCCAATTCTATCTTGAGGCCAAAATGGTAATTGACAAACTCTAATTATACTAATTCTAGGATTTAGAAATTTATAGAATTTAATCCAACACAATAAATATATATAGCCTCCAAAATAAATAAATAAATAAAATCTTAAACAAATTCAATTTTACAAGGACATATAAATAAAATTTTAGAAAAGAATAAAAATCAAAATTACATCGAATTTTATTAACAAAATAATGATTAAAACTAAATTCCGCAAAAATTCAATCTAATACCAAAAATCAATGCCACACTAAAATTTTATTCGAAAAAAATCGTAAACACGCAATTCACATAAGCAAATTCTCAACATTATAAAATTACGAAATTTTACTTACTAGACATAAAATATAAGTACAAAATTCTCAGACGTTACATCCTCCCCCCCCCCCCTAATTAGGATTCTGTCCCCAGAATCAACTTACTTAAATAAATCTGGATACTTCTCCATCATTTCACTTTCTAATTCCCAAGTTGTTTCCAAAACCCTGGGATTCCTCCATAAAACCTTTACTAATACAACTACTTTATTTCTAAGAGTCTTTTCACTACGATCTAAAATCTTAACAGGTTGTTCTACAAAGGATAGATTTGGCTGAATCTCTTTTGGCCCATACTCTATAACATGAGTAGAATCTGCTGCATACTTCTTGAGCATTGACACATGAAACACATTATGAATATGCTGAAACTGTGGCGGTAAGGCTAACTCATAAGCAACTTTCCCCACACGATTTAAAAATTCAAATGGTCCCAAATATCGAGGACTCAATTTTCCTTTCTTTCCAAATCTGGTTACACCTTTCCATGGAATTATCTTAAGTAACACTTGATCCCCTACTTCGAATTCCACATGTTTTCGGTTTGGGTCGGCATACTTTCTTTGTCTGTCTTGAGCCACCTTTAGTCTCTGTTGAATGAGTTCCACCGTCTCTTTTGTTTGCTGGATTAGTTCTGGTCCTAACAGCTTACGCTCTCCAACTTCATCCCAACATATCGGTGATCGACATTTTCTCCCATATAACGCTTCATACGGAGGCATTCCAATGCTAGCATGGTAGCTGTTATTGTATGAAAATTCTATCAGTGGTAGATGTTCATCCCATCTCCCTGCAAAATCTATCGCACAAACTCTAAGCATGTCTTCAATTGTTTGAATGGTCCTTTCACTTTGACCGTCTGTCTGAGGGTGATAAGCGGTACTCCTCTTGAGTTTGGTTCCTAAGCATTCCTGAAATTGTCTCCAAAACCTAGAGTTAAATCTTGGATCTCTGTCCGACACGATCGTTACTGGAACCCCATGTCAAATTACAACTTCTTTCAGATATAGATGTACCAACTTGTCCATTGAAAATCTTTCGTTTATTGGTAAAAAGTGAGAAGACTTGGTCAATCGGTCCACAATAACCCATATAGCGTCATGATTTGCTTTAGTCCTCGGTAATCCCACAATAAAATCCATAGTGATGTGCTCCCATTTCCACGCAGGAATGTCCAAAGGTTGTATCAATCCACTAGGTCTTTGATGCTCGGCCTTAACTCTCTGGCATGTATAACATTTATTAACCCATTCAGAAATTTCTCGCTTCATATTAGGCCACCAAAAGTTCTCTTTCAGATCGTGATACATCTTGGTACTTCCAGGGTGTATTGAATACCTTGAGCTATGAGCTTCATGTAAAATTTCATTCTTCAGCTCTATCACGTTTGGTACCCAAATTCTTGAAGAAAATCTTAAGATTCCTTTATCATCCTTTTGTGTGCAAATCTCTTCTCCTGTCAAATCATTCATCTTCTGACTCATAATTTCCTCTTGACATCTTCGAATCTTTTCTAACAGTTCCGGTTGAAACGTCATAGTAGAAATCTTTTCCTCGGTAGCTCTTGGTACACAAACTTCTATTTCCAACTTTTCAAACTCTCCGAACAACTCCGCGGTCATTGTTAACGTTTTAAGTCTCTCTTTCCTGCTCAGCGCATCTGCTACTACATTTGCTTTGCCCGGGTGGTAATTGATGGTGCAATCATAATCCTTGATTAACTCCAACCATCTTCGTTGCCTCATATTCAATTCTTTCTGGGTGAAGATATATTTTAAGCTCTTATGATCCGTGTAGATTTCACATTTCTCGCCATACAGATAATGTCTCCAAATCTTAAGTGCGAACACAATAGCTGCCAATTCTAAGTCGTGAGTAGGATACCTCTGCTCGTGTGGTCTCAATTGCCTAGAAGCATACGCAATAACCTTGTTATGTTGCATCAGCACACATCTCAGTCCTTTATGCGAAGCATCACTGAAAATCACAAAATTTCCCTTATCATCTGGTAAGACTAAAACTGGTGCAGTTACCAATCTTTGCTTTAACTCTTGAAAGCTTTCTTCACATTTATCATTCCATTCGAATTTCTGACTCTTCCGAGTAAGCTGAGTTAAAGGTGTCGCAATCTTTGAGAAGTCCTTTACAAATGTTCTGTAGTATCCGGCTAATCCTAGGAAACTTCTTACTTCCGTTGGTGTCTTTGGTCTTTCCCAATTTTGTACTGCTTCTACCTTGGACGGGTCCACTCTAACTCCTTCCTTACTGACTATGTGCCCAAGAAATTGCACTTCCTTCATCCAAAATTCGCACTTTGAAAACTTTGCGTATAACCTCTCTTTTCTTAGAGTATCTAGTACTATCCTTAAGTGTTCAACATGTTCCGCCTTCGTAGTGGAGTAAATGAGAATGTCGTCAATGAATACAATTACGAACTTATCCAAATATTTCTTGAATACTCGATTCATAAGATCCATGAAAGCTGCTGGTGCATTAGTCAGCCCGAAAGCCATCACTAAAAACTCATAATGTCCATACCTTGTTCTGAAGGCTGTTTTCGGTATATCTTCAGGCTTGATCTTCAGTTGATGATATCTGGATCTTAAGTCAATCTTGGAAAAGCACGAAGCTCCTTTTAGTTGATCAAATAGATCGTCAATCCTTGGTAGAGGATACTTGTTCTTGATAGTCAACTTGTTCAATTCTCTGTAATCAATGCATAGTCTCATACTTCCGTCCTTTTTCTTCACAAAGAGTACAGGTGCGCCCCACGGAGAAACACTTGGTCTAATGACGCCTTTGTCTAGAAGCTCTTGTAGTTGCATTGCCAATTCTTTCATTTCTGCGGGTGCCATTCTATAAGGGGCTTTAGAAACTGGTTCCGCGCCGGGGATTAATTCAATAACAAACTCCATTTGTCTATCGGGAGGTAATCCAGGAAGTTCGTTGGGAAACACATCCTGATATTCGTTAACCACTGGAATCTCCTCAATTTTCGGTTCTTCTTTCCTCGTATCCACAACATGTGCGAGATATGCTTGGCATCCTTGTCGTAACATTCTTTTTGCTTGCATGATGGTTAGAAACGTTTTGGTTTGCTTTTGTCCCTTGAAAATCACTACGTTGCCGTTTGGAGCTCGCAAAATTACTTTCTTATTTCTACAGTCAATTTGTGCCTCATTTGTAGCTAGCCAATCCATTCCCAAAATTATATCAAATTCCCCTAACTGAAAAGGTATTAATGTAACAGGAAACAACTGTCCCGAAACATTCACTTCGCACTGTGGACAAATTCGATCTACCATTACTCGGTCTTGGTTAGCTAAAACTATACTCAAAGCTTCATTTAATTTTCTAATCTCACATCCCAATTTATCCACAAATTTCATAGAAACAAATGATCGCGTAGCCCCAGAGTCTATTAGTACTTTAGCTAAATTGTTATTTACAGATAGCGTACCTGCCACCACCTCTGAGCTTTGAACCGCATTCCTCATAATCATATTGAATGTCCTGGCCTGAGCGGAATACCTAGAAGGCTGATAAGTTGGATTCTGTTGCCCTGTCGCTTGATTATCTGGAGCTTGAATAATTGGTGCCTGGTTGATAGGATAGGGTGCTGCCGTCAGTCTCATCAGATTATTATTCGTAGGTGCCTTGCATTCCCTTGAGATATGTCCGATCTTTCCACACTTATAACAAGTCACATTCTGCTTAACATTCTTGCACTCACTCGCATAATGCCCCTTTGAATTACACTTGAAACATACCAAATTAGCTCGATTACATACCCCCATGTGTCGCTTTGAACAAATCTTACATTCCGGTATAGAAGACTGTGGAGGTTTCTGGGGGCTCGGGCCCTGAGGTTTTCTTCCTTGATCTTTGTGTCCAGTTCTGACATTTGATTGAAATCCAGGCTTCCGATTCATTCTATTTTCCGAACCTCCTTGGTCTGCGCCATCCCTAGCAAAGTTAAACTTTCTTTTCTTGTTCATTTTCTCCTTTTGATTCTGTTCACTTTCCCCTTCCACAATAATTGCCTTTTGAACAACTCCTGCATACGTCGTCAACTCAAACACCGTCACTCTGCCTCGAATCCATGGTTTTAACCCTTGTTGGAACCTTTTGGCTCGCTTCTCTTCAGTATCCACGTATTCTGGTACAAATCTAGATAATTCCGTAAACTTTTTCTCATACTCTGTGACGCTCAAGTTCTCTTGTTTTAACTCGAAAAACCTTAACTCCATTTGAGTTTGCATATATTTGGGGAAATATCTTTCCAGAAATAGCTCCTTAAATCTGCTCCATGTCACTATCTCCCTTGCTTCCAATGCCTTCACCGATTCCCACCAATAGTTTGCCTCGCCTTTCAAGAAATAACTAGCAAATGCAGTTTTCTGGTTCTCTTCCACTTGAACTAGGCTAAACGCTTTCTCAATCTCTTTTAACCATGTTTGAGCTTCCACAGGATCAGTTGTTCCTCGAAATTCCGGAGGTTTAACAACTTGGAAAGATTTAAAGGTTACCGTAGTCTGAAAAGGTCGTTGCTGCAGTTGTTGGTGTTGTTGTTGTAGAAGTTGCTACTGCTGAGCCAAGGTCGTCGTTTGCTGCCTTAACAGTTCAAGAAGTTCTACCATATTGAGATTTTCTTGCTCAACATGTTCCTGATTTCTTACAGGAGGGTTTTGGTTTCCCTGGTTATCATTCGGGTCCACTTGATCATTTTCGGAAGTCATCTTACTGAAAGAAAATAGCAAGAGTTTTATACACAATTCATAATTTTAACAACAGGGTTATAAAGAAACGGGTAACATCAGATATCAGGTGGTATAGAACAATTATGATCAAATGATAAAGCATTAAGAACGAATTATGGCAAGAACAATATCACAATAGATAGGCCGAAGCCAAATAGGGTTCACAGTTACACATAGTCTAGGTCGTAGTACACAAAGTTCTGAAATATATAATACAATCCGATAACATCTCCTGTAAGTTAAGGGAAAACGATAGCGATACTAAGCTATCCCTACAGTCAATGCTACTCATCAACTACTCCAACCGGAACCATCTACATACTATCCACAATCCTCTGGAGCTCATCAATCATCATCTGAATCAACAACTGGCCTTCTCCAATCCGCATGTTCCTCGGCATCGGCATGCTGCGTAGCTGATCTGTAGCGGTCCTAATAAGTGCACTGAGTCTAGCGGCCACGGATGGGTCATGCGGCTGTGTGCGGCCCTGCTCATAAAGTGAATCGATCATTCCTCGAAGCTGATTGTTCTGGCCATAAAGCCCATCACACTCTCGAACCAATGCCTCATAGACAGAAAAGGGAATAGTAGTCGGAGTCGTGGTAGTAGTGGATGATGATGCACCAGTGATGAGTACGGAGTCTGGAGACACCTCACGAGATCCCTGCGAATTACTCTCTGAATATGAGGCAAGCTGCCTCTGCATCTGCCTCTGCGAAACGATATAATATATATATATAGGTTAAAAGCATAAACTTCCTATTTAACTTATTTACTAACATAACTTATCTCAGAATAACTCCCCAAGGCAAGGTCTTATTGTCTACTTACCTTATTTACTAATTGATCAATCTACCGTCAAAATTTCTCTTATTTACCTAACTCGTCATCTTAATCCTATATTGTTTCAGTGACTCAAACCCGTGGCTCTGATACCAACCTGTGACGACCCCAACTAGGTGCCACTAATCTAATAAATAAAAAGACATGCTAATTGTGAAAAGCATAAATATAATATATTACATAACAAAACATGACCCTAGAACGCCACCGGGTAAGAGTGTGAAACAACATACTAACCATAAGATATTACAATCCGAATAGAACCATAGTTTATACTTACAACTAACTGCTAACATAATCCACATCTATCCCAAAACTAGCTTACATGTCCCTGCTGGTTTCAAGTCCTACCTGATTGAACTGTTCCCTATAGGCCCTTCCTGCACCACCAGTCATCTTACGGGCTATTTGAATTGTACGCACCATTCTTATACCTAGCTGAAAGGGTTAGGAGCAAAGAGTGGGCTAAATAGCTCAGCAAGTGCCAATAAATAACTTTGGTTCAAAACAAAATGATAACTAAATGAGGTTGAGTTTACATAATTCATAGTTGGGATAGGATGTTAATGTTTCATTCACAAGAATATATCAAGTCCATAAAGGAATCAAAAGACTATAAATAATGTTCTCAAGTTCTTCGATTTCAAATTCTATATATAAAAAGAAGTAGTTGGAATATCACGATAAGACGCTACGAGCTAAGCTAGGTGATCAGCCAACGCATTAGCTCCGAACCATGCTACACATGATTCTCAAATATAAATGGATCCATAGGCAACACATTGGCCTTAATTAACATTAATAAAAAGAGACCAGCGCCTCGGTCAAAATTATTCCAACTTTCGGGATAAATATCGATAAGAATTTCAAAATGAGATTATTCCTTGTTTAACGAATAAAGCAATATGACAAGGTTCAACAATATCCACTCTTCAATATCCACTGAACAAGTATGTGTGAATCAAGAATTATGAACAAATTGCAGTTTCAACATCTCAATGTCATAAAATAGGGAGTCAACGAAACAAAGTCCGAATCAAGTTATTC
Organism: Heracleum sosnowskyi; assembly: GCA_030848705.1. Lineage (NCBI taxonomy): Eukaryota > Viridiplantae > Streptophyta > Magnoliopsida > Apiales > Apiaceae > Heracleum > Heracleum sosnowskyi. Next base: position 80,703,466 of record CM061236.1, on the reverse strand, counting down.
TAATCATTGGATATAGATAGGGACAAGGCTTGTCACTTGTTTTTAATCATGGCAAGAAGGAATACCAATGATGGCATATGTCGACCCAAGAATTATGAAATTTAAATATGAACGGCAAAATGGGATTAGTACACTTGCCTTAATAGAGAAGATTCGGCTATTCTGCTTCTTGTTTTCCTACAGATACGTCAACCACTGGCTCCTTTCCGACTCTTTGACTAGTACCTAAAAGGAAATTACTTGAATCAGAATCTTCTCCTAATTCATAAATCCTATAGTAAACTTTCTACCCCACGTTTAATAACCATATACTTACATTTCACATACTATATATATATCCTTAAATAAAATCTCATCTCATGTCTACACCGCATATGCACATTTACATATAGTATTGATATATTATTACTCCAAATTATCAAATTAAATCTTTAGTCTAGCACATCAATAAAACTCATAAAGAAAAGTATGGTTTAATTAAGTCAATTCAATTTAAAATAATTAATAATTAAACTAGTCAAATTAGTGGATTAATTCAAAATTAATCGACTAATTGAACTAATTTATTTACCAACTATTCTTAAATGACGAATTGAACTCAATTAACCCATCTCACGCATACATGTATCATATATAACTCAAAACACGCTCATCTAAGTCACACAAACCAAATATTGAACAAACTAGATGATCGAGGTTAAAAATCAGAACTGACCAAACTGAAAGAAAGTCAGTTTACTATATGAAGACAAACTCAAATCAAAAAGTGTAAATCATGAAACTTGTAGGGAATTCCAAGACGTTTCCAGTATGGTAAAGTTCATCTCAAACAAAGAAGTAATGAATCCAGAAACAATAAAAATGTGGACTGCTGTAACAGAATCAGCCGTGATTATGACAATAATTTGATGTTTAAGGCTCTAGAATCACAAATTTTGCCAACAGAAGATAAACACAAAACATAGAGATTGAAATGAGTTTTCCAGAATGTTATTACTCATAACATTTGAACAATTATTCAATTTACTATGAATTTTAGAAGGTGCAGCACAGCAAGCCAAAACACAGCACCAGATTATACAAACAACAGATTTTATCATACTTAGAGACAGAATCTCAGAAAAGTTAAAGAACGAAAGTCGAAGACAAACGAATTATCTTTCCAACAAGTCTGAAATCATAATGAGCAAATGAACAGTGAATTAAATATGAATTTTGAAAGAACTCAGAATTGTTGTAATCCAATGAATGACAATGCGGAAATAGAGATAGAAACGAAGGAGTCCATAGTCATTGACTTCTAAATTAACCACTTTTAAAACCAAAACATATAACAAATTCTCCATTAAACATACTTGAATTTACTCACGAAATCAATACAACACTCTAACAATAATCGCATAAGCTTAAAATTTTCATTTTCGACACTACTACTCTCGGTCGAGGCCAAGAGCGTGGCTCTTGGTTTTAAGCCGAGAGGCTGCCCCCTCCCCACCCGAGACACACAACACACCAACACTCATTCTCCAATTTCTTACTCCTTTAAAGATTTAAAACAACATTCTCTTGAAAATACATGTCCACTAAATCTAATATGCATGCTACTAATTCACACCACAACCAAGACATACTTCTAATCACACTAATTCTTCAATATATACATAAAACCAATTACATATCCACATAACCACATAGAAAAACAAGAATCCAAAGCTACTTAGGGATTTAATCTAACATGCATCCACAATTTCACAACAAAAACTAAAGATCAATTACATGCATCACTTGTAATCATAAGTATAACAATCTATGATCATGGCTCACTTTCGGATCATAGCCACGATCGATTCATCATCAAGGAGACTTGCTAATTCAAGTTCTCAACTTGATTTTTGAATCCCCACTCCAATCATTCATTATTCAAGCATAATATTTACATAATAATAATCAAAATCTAAAAACCCCTCTTTTATATACATGCATGCCACAATCTATACACACCCATATATATATATAACTATCAAAACCCCAACTAAGTAGTGATTTGGGTGTGTGCTTAAAATAGTGTAATCAACAAAAGAGATTAAGAGAAAGAGAGAGGGTTCGAGAGAGACAACAAGAGAAAGAAGATGAGAAGCCGAGAGAGAGAGACTCGGAGGAGAAAAAAATTTACCGAGAAAGAAAAGAGAGAGAAGAGAATTGAGGAAGAAAAGAAAATTGGGGCTTTTAATCATACTTGTAAAAGAATAAAATTCTGAAAATACATCAATGCCCTCCCCCAAAACAATAATCCAATTCTATCTTGAGGCCAAAATGGTAATTGACAAACTCTAATTATACTAATTCTAGGATTTAGAAATTTATAGAATTTAATCCAACACAATAAATATATATAGCCTCCAAAATAAATAAATAAATAAAATCTTAAACAAATTCAATTTTACAAGGACATATAAATAAAATTTTAGAAAAGAATAAAAATCAAAATTACATCGAATTTTATTAACAAAATAATGATTAAAACTAAATTCCGCAAAAATTCAATCTAATACCAAAAATCAATGCCACACTAAAATTTTATTCGAAAGAAATCGTAAACACGCAATTCACATAAGTAAATTCTCAACATTATAAAATTATGAAATTTTACTTACTAAACATAAAATGTAAGTACAAAATTCTCAGACGTTACAATAATTTGATTTATATGATTAGTTTTAAGTATAGTTTAGTTAGTATGATGATAAGGATGATTGGTTGATTTCGATGAAAGTTTGATGTTGTTTTGAGGATGAATAAGTAGATGTTGGTTTTGACTATGGTTGATGATGTTTATGGATTAGTTATGATGTTGAGAAATTGACTTGATGATTTGGTTGGATTGAACATGTTAAGTTTATGATTAAACTTTGGAATCGTTAAAACATAGCCGTTATAATGCCCGATTTTCTTTAACCCTGTTTTGTTTGTGATATTCGAACATAAGGACTTCTGTCCAAGGTCACCACTGCCCAGTATAGTGTAGGTCTTGTTTCAAGGTTCGTTTTGGTGCGAAGATCATGTGAATCTGATTTACGGTTTAGGAGAAACGAGTATTTTAGTAAAGGATGTTTCGCGAAACCGAACTATACCACTTAGCCAACTTTGAGGCAATGATCAAACCCCTTAAGCGACTTATTAGAATGTGAAACTTTGTGTTAACATGCTAGGTACGGTTAGGAAGACCCTCGAGAAGATTTCGTGTTAAAAGGATTTAATCTCTGTTTTATAAAAATGCGTGAACAAGCATGCGCGAGTGGAAATTCTTAAAGAGTTAACTTGAAAACATGTTTTAGCTTAAGTAAAGTACATACTTAGGGTCTTAAAAGTATTAAGTGATTAATCTCGGATACTTTGACTATGTATAGATCGCCGGATTGACTCGAGGCACACTACCCCTACCTCACCACCAGGCAAGTTTTTGAAATCTATACTTACTGTTGTTGTGATAATAAACTGTTTTCATATATAATATGCATTGCGATATATAAATTGCATGCTTGTTTTCGAACTGCTATATATAGTGATACTCGAGGTTATGACTGGATGTTGGGGCTTATAGGTTAGATATAGAATATCAGCTATAAGCCATGTTTTTATAAATGCCCTAGGATAAGGGCGTGTGATTTTCTTTAAATCAGAAGTAATTATATTTTCTTTATATATTAAAGATTATTTTTCCGATAAAGATATCGGGCAACTGTTATTCGATGATTATTTATTTAATGAATATTATTTTTGAATATTCATTTGAGGTTATTTATTTAATGAATATTATTTTTGAATATTCATTTGAGGTTTATTTAATTGATGAATATTATTTTTGAATATTCATTTGAGGTTTATTTAATTGATGAATATTATTTTTGAATATTCATTTGAGGTCTATTTAATTGATGAATATTATTTTTGAATATTCATTTGAGGTTTATTTAATTAATGGAGATTATTTTAAATATTCAGTTAATCCTTATTTAATTAATGAATATTATTTCTGAATATTCATTTAATCATTATTTACTTAATGAATATTATTTTCGAAGATTCGTTTAAGGTTTACTTATTTAATGAATATCATTCGATTATTTATTAAATACTTTTAACAAGTTTTAATAATGAGAAATGTTATTTAAAGTTTATCCTAGACCTTCAATAATTATGAAGGATATTCTAAGTTGTATTACTAATTATTTTTAAATCAAAAAGAGGTTCCCAAAACACTGTTTTTCCATTTAAATCTGTCTTCTAAGAGGATTTAAATGCTCGTTCAACTATCAAAAATATGGGAAACCTGATTTAAGTGACTACTACTCTTTTTAAACTCTCAACTCAAAAACTGTCAAGGGACAGATATTTTCTCGGAGCAATTTAAATTGCTGCCAGTCAAATGTTGTGTTACCACCTCAACGATCGAGGGGTAAATTGATGGAACAAGTCGATATCCATTAACAAGCATCGCTTGGGAAATATTGGAGAATCTTCCTTTCCAACCTAGATATAACTACTTAGTGGAGTCGTATCAACAAGTATTACACTTGGGGAAAGGAGGACGATCTTTACGTTTCAGAGTCATGGATTTCATCTGAACTAGGAGTGGTGTAAGTGGTCCAGTTGCGCCGACCCATCCATTTTATTGCCCCAAATGGGCCGGGAGATCCCGGAAGGCGGTAGACAATGTCAGGCCGTCGTTATTCTTCCATCTACATGTAGAAAACATATTTTTGTTGTACACCTGCTACTGATCATAGTAAGGTTGGTACAGCGGGCGCGGTAGCAACTCCCGTATTAGTTCATCATCCAATTTTGGAATATTCCTGCAACATGTATTGGGGAGAAGAACCGATCATGTTGATAGGGGGTCGAAAAGTGTTCAAAGGAAATGAAGTGGCAATAAATCCTTGTAACTTCATCTTTTATTTTATGAGTTATGACTCTGATAAAACTTTACTCAGATTATATATGCATAAGTGGATTTTGGGTTACGGAAACATTATATTAATTTTCCTCGTAACTTCATCTTTCATGCTATACTAGTCTCTTATCCGTTAAAGGCATAACATGTGGTTACAAAGATATTTCAAACTGTTATATACTGATAATTTGTTATAAACTATTTTGGTGGGCTCTATTGCTCACCCTTGCTTTATCTATTTATATCACAACAACAGCTAGAGCAGATGGCCCGCAACAGGCACACCCTGCGCAAGCGGGTAGCAGCCGTCAGAGATCTACCCACTGATGTCGTAGCCGCCATAGCTGAGGTAGTAGTAACCAGTAGCCTAGGCTACAGCTTTTGTGTATCAGACTTATTTATATTATGATTAATGTAAGCAATGGCAAGAATTATTAAGCGTACTCTGTAAACTTTTGGGTTTGTAATAACTTATAACTTGTGGATCCTATGACTAGATACTTATTCCAATTTCATCTCTGGGACTATAACTAGTTGTGTGTGTGTGTGGTATTGTTATTGCGGGGTCACAGCATGCAGTTTAATTGTTTTGATTCAAGTGCAAGTATTATTGATGGAAATTGAGACCGTAATGACCGGATCCCCAACCCCGGATCTGGGGCTGTTACATTTGACCTAAGAATTGGAAGCTTCCAGAGGTGCTCTTCCTGTCAATTCTGCATCTAGCATAATCAGAATCTGTGTAACCAACCAGGTTGAACCCAGTGCCCTTTGGATACCATAGCCCAAGATTAGGAGTCCCTTTCAGATACTTGAAGATTCTCTTGATAGCCATCATGTGAGATTCCTTAGGATCAGACTGGAACCTTGCACAAAGGCATGTGGCAAACATAATGTCTGGCCTGCTAGCTGTGAGATAGATCAGTGATCCAACCATTCCTCTATAGACCTTGATGTCAACTCGCTTGCCCTTCTTATCTTCATCTAGCTTGATTGCAGTGGACATAGGAGTTTTTGCTGGGGATGACTCTTCTAAACCATACTTCTTTAAGAGATCTTTAACATACTTAGATTGGTTTATAAAGATGCGATCCTCCCTTTGATGTACTTGCAGGCCTAGGAAGAAGGTTAACTCTCCCATCATGCTCATCTCATATTTGCTTTGCATCAATTTAGAGAACCTTTCACAGAGTTTTTCATTTGAAGAGCCAAAGATGATATCATCCACATAGATTTGAACAAGAATGATATCATTTCCATGCTTCTTGAAGAATAGGGTTTTATCAATTGTACCCCTGGTAAACTGATGCTCAAGAAGGAATTGAGATAGAGTTTCATACCAGGTTCTTGGTGCCTGTTTAAGTCCATGGAGTGCCTTGAGCAGTCTATATACAAAATCAGGGAAGTCTTCATTTTCAAAGCCATGTGGTTGAGACACATAAACTTTTTCAGCAAGATCACCATTGAGAAAAGCACTTTTCATATCCATTTGATACATCTTAAAATCTGAGTGAGCTGCAAAAGCCAAGAAGATTCTGATGGCTTCCAGTCTTGCTACAGGTGCAAATGTCTCATCATAGTCAATGCCTTCTTGTTGACAGTATCCTTTGGCAACCAACCTTGCTTTGTTTCTAATCACCACTCCTTCTTCATCTATCTTGTTTCTGAACACCCATTTGGTGTCAATAACATTCTTTCCTTCTGGAGGTGGCACTAGTTCCCATACTTTGTTTTTCTCAAATTGATTCAATTCTTCTTGCATGGCAACAATCCAGTCAGAATTCTTCAAAGCTTCTTCAACTACTTTTGGTTCTTCTTGTGACAGAAAGCAGCTATACAGACATGTATTCATTGTTGCCCTTCTTGTTCTAACTCCCTCACCAGGATCTCCAATGATTTGATCCCTAGTGTGGGCTCTGTCCCATTTCCTTGTGTGACCCTGTTCATTTCCTTGAATTGTTTCAGGATCATTTTGATTGATAGTTGCATTCTCTTCTTCTCCCCCTGTGTTTGTGAATCCTTGCACAGGTGTTTGAAGAGGATCATCAACTTCAATAGTTTCATTTTCTGGAACAGTTTGAGCAGGTGGTTCATCCTCACTTTCAGAATCCTCAAGATATCCTTGATTTTCAAATCTTAATGGCACACTGTCTTGTTCACTTGTTTCAAGTCCAGGAGTTTTCTTGTCATCAAAGGTAACATCCATGCTTTCCATAACTTTGTGTTGCTCAGGTACAAATACTCTATATGATGTCCTTTCCAGAGAGTATCCAATGAAAATACCTTCAAAAGCCTTAGCATCAAATTTTCCAACATGCTCAGAGGTATCTTTCATCACAAAACACTTGCTTCCAAACACATGAAGGTGCCTGAAGGATGCTCTTTTGCCAATCATTAATGAGTAAGGAGTTTTTCCTGACTTCTTATTGATCAATGTTCTATTTTGCACATAGCATGTTGTGTTAACAGCATCAGCCCAAAAGCTAGTAGGTAGCTTTGCATCCAACAACATTGTCCTTGCAGCTTCAATGAGAGTCCTATTCTTTCTCTCAACTACTCCATTTTGTTGAGGTGTTCTAGGAGCTGAAAATTGTTGAGAAATTCCTTTATCTTTACAGAACTCATACAATGTTGAATTTCTGAACTCAGTCCCATTATCACTTCTCAAAGCAACTACAGAGGAGCCAGTGCTTTGTGCTTCTCTGTCAACTCTCTTAATATGCTCTATAATAACTTGAGGTGCTTCATCCTTGGAGTACAGGAATTCCACCCAAGTATATCTTGAATAATCATCTACCATCACTAGAGCATATTTCTTCTTGGAAATGGACATTACATTCACAGGGCCAAATAGATCCATGTGAATTAGCTGCAGAGGCTTTGAGTTTGTATTGAGAAACTTGTTCTTGTGACTTGATCTTTTAATCTTTCCTCTTTGACAGGCTTCACATGCTCCATCTTGCACAAACTCCAAAGCAGGCATATCTCTGATGAGTTCTTTCTTTGTCAGAGAGTTCATTGCCTGAACATTCAAGTGAGACAGTTTCTTATGCCATAGCCAGAATTCTTCATTTGTGGCCTTAGTGTAGAAACAACAAATTTCTCCCTTGTCTGCAGCCTTGAGATTAGCTACAAACAAGCTTCCTTTCTTCACACCAGTTAAGACAACTTCACCACTTCCTCTTTTTGAGATTAGACAATGATCTCCATCAAATTCCACTTTGAAGCCCCTGTTGGTGAATTGCCCAATACTCAAGAGGTTATGCTTCAGTCCTTCAACAAATGCAACATCTTCAATAATGACATTCCCAGATTTAACACTGCCATATCCCATTGTATAACCAATGTTGTCATTTCCAAAGGTTACTGATGGGCCAGCCTTTTCCTCAAATTGTGATAGCAGGGCTATATCACCAGTCATGTGACTTGAGCATCCACTGTCCAAGATCCATATGACTCTTTTATTCCTGTTGCCCTGCATTCACAAAATGACTAAGTTGTTTTTGGTACCCACACTTGGTAGGGTCCAGTTGATTTAGAAACAGTTTTGTTAACAATTCTTCTGTCATAAATAGCATTCTTCACAGTAGGAGACTTCACTTTGATTGTGGCTTTGGAGTTTAAACTCTTAGGCTCACATGAAGTTTTCACCCTCTCAACCTTGATTGGGGATCCTGTCCTGTGAGTGTGCACATGTGTGTGTGATTCACAAGATTGTGCAGAGTCAAGTTTATGCTTAAGAGATAAACAGTTAGCAATCACAGTCACATAGCATGTCATGCAGTTAGATTTACCACAAAAAGAATCATGAATAGAATTTATGCCTACAGAATGGTTACTCAGGTTATCAGCTTCAACATTTACAGGTTTAGTACACTTATGAGTCAAATGATTCACAGATAAGCATTTCTGACATTGTTTCCTAGGAGCATTTGGCACATAAGCATAGTTGTTGCTCTTGTTGACACCTACCTTACCATTTCTTTTTTGTTTCTTTTTCCTAACAACTTCTTTCTTGACTCTAGGACTCTTGACAAGGTTGTATTTGGTCTCTTTCTGATTAACAGATTTAGGAGAGGAAGAAGTGTCTTTAGCAGCCTCATCTTCTTCAAGAAGTTGTTGTTTGATGATCAATAGTTCTTCATCAAACTCAACAACACTCTTTTTGAAGATGGGCTTTTCAACACTAGACAAAATGGTTGGGGCATTGTTGTTTGTAAAAGATTCTTTTCCTTTGCCTTTTGCCTTCTTCCTTTCTTTATCATTCTCATAGTCAAAACCAACTCCAACCTTGCAGTCTTCAGTGTGCTCCTTATGATAGGTTTGAACAAGCTCAGAGGAGTTCTTAAAACTTCTTATCCTTAATTCATTTTCAGCAATTTGTTCTCTAAGAGCTGTTTCTATTTGTTCAGCACAAACCACTTTTTTTTTGAGATATTCAATCTCTTTCTTCAAACCATCAAGGCTCACAACCATTAGCTCAAGTTTTTCATTCTTTTCTGTAAGCTCAAGATTTTTAGCAGTTAGCCTATCAATTTCTTCATTTGCAACTAACATGTTAGTGTGAATATTGAACATTTCAGTACTCATGTCTTCAACAGTCTGCTTATATTGAAAGGGAGTCATATCAAGAGAAGTAAGAATAGGTACCTGACTTGAGGAGTCACAATCATCAGAAAATGCCATCAAGGCATAGTTTGAGTACTCTTGTTCTTGTTCTTCATCAGAATCATCCCAGCACTTTCCCTCATCAATAAAAGCTTTTCCTTGCTGTTTCTTGAGTAGAGCTTCATACTTAGCTTCAAGCTCTAAGTATGCTTTGTCCTTTTTGGCCTGTTTAGGCTTTTTGCACTCAGTGGCAAAATGCCCAAGTTCATTGCAGTTATAGCATCTTATTTTGGACCTATCCACACTCCCTGATTTGTATCCTCCTTTAGCAGCACCAGCAATCCCTTGTTGAAGGGGTTTGAGCTACTTGTACCACCAGCATTTCCACTATTAAACTTGGACTTGAATGGATGCCTCCTCTTAAACCTTATGTTAGGATATATCCTAGCCATATATGCAAAAGATTTGTTTTCCATCTTGTCCAGCTCATCAATGCTGTAGAACTCATCCTCTTCAGGCAAATCATAAACAACTTGAGTTTTATCACCAGTGTCATCACTTTCCAGTTCCTCAATCTTGACTTGACTGACTTTAAGAGATTCCATCCTTTGACCTAAATTGTCAGCAGTAAGGGCACAAAAAGTGTTGGCCATTAATCCTTGTTTTGCTTGAATAGATCTCTTTTGAAACAACTCTAACTCATATGTCTTCAAAACACCATACAACACATCAAACCCAATCTTTGTTAGATCTCTTTCTTTAAGGGAAGAGATTCTTGGTTCCAAGTGATCTGGAAGAGTTAGCAAGAACTTCATATTGAGTTCTTCTGTCTCATAGTGTTTGTCATAGAGTCTGAGTTCATTTATCAGCTTGTTGAACCTCTCAAACACTTCTGTGATTCCCTCCTTTGGCTGAGCCATGAAAGCTTCATACTGGGAAACCAGAATCTGCTTTTTGTTCTTTCTTACTTCTGGAGTTCCTTCACATAGCACCTCTATAAGATCCCACATTTTCTTTTCACTACTGCAGTGAGCAACAGTGCCATACATGTTGAAATCCATAGATTCACAGATGATAAGTTGGAGATGTCCATCCAGTGCTATTTTCTCCTTTTCAGGATCAGTGTATTTTGAGGGGTCTTTAGGAACATGTCTTGCTGGTATTATCTCAGTGCCTACAGTTGTTTCACCAATCTCAATCATTGGGATAAAGGGACCATGCTTTAGAATATCTAAATACATGGGATTGGAGGCTTTAATGAAAAGTAACATCTTCTTCTTCCATAAGCTGTAGTGCTCCTTGTTGAAGGGAGGAATCTTGATACTGCTCAGTTTATGTGAACTCATTGTTGATCTTTTCCTGTTTGTACGTTAACAGTCCCGCTCTGATACCACTTGTTAGAAATGAATACCACTTAGAAACTAGACAGAGGGGGGTGAATGGATAGTTTTGAGATTTTTCAATTCTTGAAACTAAATAAGCTGTAAATGATTATGCTATGTAATATGAAGAAGATAAACAACACACACAATCACTTTAATCTACTTTGTATTAAGCAAATTAAATACTACAGCTTTCCAGAATTTCACAACTGAATTTCTGGCTTCTAAACAAGAACAGTTTGTACCTTGTTTTCTTACAGAGAAAAGAGTGCTTAAGATAAAACAATGTGTATCTCTCTTACAGCTAACAATAGGGTGTGCATGATATATATAAGTCCTATACAAACTAGCACACACACACACACACACACCTATTTACACAGTTGCCCCTAGCTGAAAGTCCAACTTGTCCTGCCATAAGAGGTTAACTGTGTCAGGAAGGACCACTTGCTTTTCGGAGTCTTTCCCGTTTCTGTAGCTGCTTGTCTCTTATCTTTCTCTCCAAGTTTAGCTGTAGATTTGCCATCTGTTCTTTGGACCACCTTGCCAGAACAAATGCTTCAGTATTTGTCTCCATTGACTTTGATCTTGTACCTTCATTTGTCTTGTTGTAAACAGCTAAGTGTTGATATCGTGAACTCCACTTCATTCCAGACTACGCGATGTCACTTGGAAAGACTACGTGATATGGCCTTTGAGGACTTTGTGACATAAGTCATTTGAGGACTTCGTGATCTAGCCTTTTTGAGGACTATGCGACATAGGTCATTAGAGGACTATGCGACATAGGCTTTCTGAGGACTTCACGACATAGGCTGTTTGAGGACTTCACGATCTAGTACATTTTGACTTTGCTGACTTCAACACTTCACGACATGAGTCTTGAGGACTTCACGACATAGTACAAAATGGACTATGCGATCCAGCACTTCTCGACATGGATATTGGTGACTTCACGACATAGCTTTATTCTGACTTTGCTATATAATGCCTTAGTCAAATTTCTGCAACTTATTTCTTCAGGGCCTTATTCATCTCTATCCTGCTGCATGAACAATTCTGAACTTCTACCAGGACAATTATTCAATGGCCTATATACATTCTAGATGCAAGAAACTTACTAAGCTCATTATAATTCTGAGCATACATGATCAAGCTAATGTTCTTGAGAACAAGACAAGTACATAGAGAGACCTATACTATATCCCAGTGATAGAATTCACTAGGTCATGTAGTGTGACATAGTCACATAGTGTAGGCTTGTTAATGGTGGTATTCAGACATGTCTTGAGCCTAACAGGTAGTCTGGGATGCACTTCCAATCCTCTTTCCACTCTCTTCCTATAGTAAGGAACATTCTCCATTAGAAATCTTCTCAGAGTGTCTGCTGCCTTGTCCTTCTCCGTTGATGAGAATCCAGTGGATCTAAGATACTTCTCCACTGATATCAGATAGTTTCTTGGATAGTCTCTCAGTTTGTCCTCAGCCAAATAGCAGATTCTGAACAAGTCATTCATCATGAATCTAACCATTGGAGGATCTTCAGTAATCTCTGGACCGACTTTCATCAAGATCTCTTTAACATGCTCACGGAGCAGTTCATTTAGCCTTGTCATCCTCTGAATCTTGATGAGAATCACCTGCAGTTCTGTGTATGTTCTCTGTTCTAAAAACTTAGTGGAAATCACAAATGTACCTTTCTCAAGAAAATTGATCAATATGTTCCAGGCTCCATTTGCTTTAACCCCGGCTTTCAAAAAGATCACAGTATTCCTCAGTGCAGTGAAGTAAATATGATCATCAGGATTTGCACTTCTTATGTTCTGAATTATGACTTCCACCTCCGCATTGTCGTTGACTTCTAATCCGTCTTCAACTCCACAAAAGGTTTTATAAGCCATCTCCCATTCACTACCTTGCTTATTTGCCAAATCCATCATCTTCTTCTTCCTTACTTCAGCATACACCTTGAATCTTTTTAACTTCTCAATCCTTAGAACTGCTTGGTGTCTTTCTCTCTCAGCATGCCTGGCATCTATTTCAGCTCTTTGAGCTTTCATCATCTCCAAGGCAGCTTCTTCTTCCAGTGATAGAGAATTTGCTTCTTCTTCCATATCATCATCCAAGATAGGATGTTCTATTGGCTCTGGATAATATGGCTCATGCTCCTTCTGAATTGGTTGCTCTTGCATGATCTCAAATTCCTCTTCACTCTCCTCTTTTTGTACCATGTCCTCAATCCAGTACTGTCTAACTGGAATAGCTTCATTGGTTTCCCAAACTCCCCGTCCAGTTGTTTGCCAACCTTCATTTGTCACTTCATTTGTTTCCCCTTCTCCAACTTTCTCCCCCTTAGTTGAGGAATCCTCGATGTAGTTATCCTCATTGTAAAAGGTAGAAGGATCAGGTTGTTGTGAAGGTCCGGGTTGTTGGTTCCTCAACATATTCCAAATAGACTGTACCCCGTCATTTTGATTCTCCATGAAGTCCATAATCACCTTATTCAACTCATGCACAGAAGCTAGCTTCAGGTCAATGTTATTCAATCTGGAGTTGGTAGTCTTTTCAATCTTGTCCAGTCTCTGGTTCAGCTTAGACTCCACTCTAGAAAGGGTGTTCATTGCATCTTTTACCCTAGCTTGACCATCCCGGATAACCAGAACGTCTTCTCTCAAAGCTTCTTGTCCTTGTTGCAGAGCATTAACTTCATTCATGAATCCATCTTTCAGCTCTTTGACATCAGTCCTCAATTCGACCAGTTCTTCCATTGATTCCTTCTTCAAGGAGTCCACTGCCTGTTTAGTACCTGTTATAGTGCCAGATGCACTGCCTAAGACCCGATAAGTTCTTCTGGAATCAGCTGCAGCCAAGTCAACCTTCTCTTGAATAGACTTTAAAGAAGCATCGCCTTGACTAGAGGAGATTCCTTGGTCAAAGGAAGGTCTCAGTGGAACCTTGAATAGTGGATTTCCCTGTTTGTCATTATAACGACTCGGAAAAACGATTGTACTATATTAATATTTAATAATATCTGAGTTCTATGATATGTGAATATTGTGTGAAGGGTATATATGTGAAAATGTGGTAATTAGATGTTTACTTGGTGAATGGTATGGATTAAAATACTTGTGAATGCTTTTAAATGCATTTTATATGAATTTCTTATTAAAAATTTATTCTTTTGACGTTCCGGGAATTTTATAAAATCATCGGAGACTCTTTTTATTGTGAAATCTTTTTCACAACCTTTAGTTTATATTCTAGTATTTTCTAAAATTAGTGAAGGAATTTATTTTTGGCTTTAAGGATTTAAAACTGATTTTATGAGTTAAATGTCCTTTAAGTGATCAAAACTTTGAAAATTCGTATTTAATTCAATTTTGATCACAAAAATATTTTAAAAATATGGGTGAGCTTGTAAATTCGTATTCTTTATTTTAAAAATAAAATTTGGATTTTTAGACATTACCTTCAGTTTATTTCGAATTTTAGAAAAGCAATTGTGTTGGTTTTGGTTATTAGAAAATCAGATTTTTAATTAGCAAGTTACTAAAATACCCCTGGGCTTATAAAAAACCCCTGCACCAGTTTTTCCCCTTTCTCACTTTGCCGACCATTCTCTCTTCTCTCTTTTCTCTCTTCTCTCTCTCGGCTATCTCTCATCTCTCCCTCTCGGTAAACTTCTCTCCTCTCTTCCTATTCGGTTTTGTACCGATTGGATGATTGAAACCCATATTCTTGCTCAGTTTTGTCTCCTCTACAACCCTCTATCATTGCATGTCAATTCTGAGATAAAAGTTTGAAAACCCACTTCAATTATTTTTGCTTTAATCCGACTATTGCTTCGAGTTTGGCCTTTAAAATCGATACCCATGGTTCTAGTCTCTGTTTTTATACTGAATCATGTTGGTGTTGAGATGGGTTGTGCTCGGTTGCGTGTATATGTGTGTTTATCGTGTATATATATATGTTCATGTATGTGTATGATTCGTATATGTGGTTTTATGATGATTCGAATTGACTCTTGCAGTTTCAGTCGTGTTTTGTGTTATTTATTGGTGAGGTTGTGAAGGAAACCCGGATTTTCATATTTTCCGGGCACCTCCAACCATTGCCGCCGTCGGCAATGAGCTCCGGCGAGCCGACGGGGACGATGATGACATTCTTGAGTCCGATTTTTGTATTAAAACTAGTATTTAGTTCGATTTTGAATTGCATGTGAAGAAATCCGAAATGCATGTCAAAATTTGATTTTACCCTTTTTATAATTCGGTTTGGAGAAAGTGTTTATGGTGATGTTTGATTGTTAACTTCAGTTTATAAGGAATGCATGTTGATTTATTGTGTTAATGTGGTTAGTATGAGATTTTGGATAGTTAAAAGTATTTATTTGAGAATTTTAGAGGAATTTCAAGTAATGAAATTGTTAGCTTGTTATTGGATAAATGCATGTATAAGTTAGTGATTCTTGAGAGCATGAGTCTTAGTTGTAATATTGGATAGTTGGATTGTGAATGGGATTGTGTTTGGGTGATTTAAAAAGAAAAACACCATGCTGAAATTTTCCAGAAAACTGCCCTGTTCTGTTTTGCTAAATTTCGAAATGTTGCTGCCTGTTTTAGACTGAGGTCTTTGGATGTCAATATTCTAAATTGAATCTAGTTTGTACACGTTCTAACTTTGTGTCGATAGGATTTACGGATAAAAAGTTATGAATGTTTTACTAAAAGTTGCGCAGCAGAGATTTTTCTGTGTTTAGTGCCTACTTTATACAGTTCGTTTTTATAGCAAATAAAGTGTTCTGAAGTTGAAACTTTTATGCTAAGTTGGTTTTATAATCAGGAAGTAGCCTGTCAGATTTGGTAACTGTTTGATTATTTTTGGATTTATGAAAAATGTTTTGGTAAGGTATGCGTAGTTGATTTTTCTGTTTATGAGATGAAACATTGTTGTTCTAGTGTTAAGGTTATGGATGGCATGATTAAATTGAGTTAAGGGATACTAAAGGTGGTATGGTTTGGAAGGATATATTATTATATATATATATGTATAAGGAGCATGTTATGTGTATTGAAATGACAATGTGCATTTATATGGTTGATTGCCTATTACGTGGTTATAACTATTTTGTGGTATAACTATTATGCGTTTACGCGTACAAGATGCGTTGGGTAGTTTAGAATAAAGGAATAGCGTTTTAGAGAGGACCTACTAAGATAGAATATATTCTTTTGTAGAGTCCAAGGAAGTGGAACTTAGAGAGTTCAAGGAAGTGACACTTAGAGACAAGGGAAAGGCTAAGGTGGAAAATCAGTAATTGTTCATTACCCCTTTTTGCTACTTAAGGCAAGTAATACAAACTTGCTTTCGTATTTTGATTCCATTGTTTCATTTTGACATATATGAATTGTTACCTTGCCTTGATATACCTTTAATTCTGAAAACGCTTATTGTTCATTGATAACCCTGATCTTTGTTCATATATACCATGTTGAATTATATACCATGCTTTGTTTAGTTCTTTATCCCTAAACCTTTATACCCTGATCATATACATGAATTGAAACCTGATGACCTATAACTCCATAACCTGAATTTGATCATATACTTATTCAAACCCTTTTATACCTGAAAGTGAATACACCTATACCTCATTTTAGTACATGTCCAGAACATACCCAATGATAAATATTTCTTATATTCCACTAATAGAAATCCAGATTGTTTTGATTGAACTTATCTGATTTCCAAAGGACTTCTTTATATCTGAAAATGTTTTCAAAAGGAATAAGGTTTAGACTCATTTAAATTCTGATTTATGGTTTCCACGGATTCCTAAGATTGGAGGCGTAAGAGGCCGAGTAACGCCGGTCCAGCACTTTTTAATTATAATAAATGGACTAGGGATGGACTAGTCTAAAGGCCAATATGTGCCTAATGGGACCCAATACAAGGACCAGAGGGACTGTGTGTCCGGTATGGGGACTTTACGTGGCTGATCACCCGTATTGTCCGGTGCATTGTGAAAAATCTCCAAAATTAATTATTGTTTTCTTGAAACGGATATCTTGATAATGAAATTGGTTTACCCTTTGAAATTGCATATTTATGCCATTGTTTTGGATAATACCTTATTATGGATTCTGCTTAAACCATGCTATATATATTGATATTGGAAACTGTTTTGAAATTTTATATTCAAATTATTGATTCTGATAATCCCTTGATACGGACTTTGCTATACTCATGCTATCCATATTGATATTGAAACTGTTTCCCAGTGGATAACTGTTTGGTCATATTATTACTACTTGCTGGGCATTTGGCTCATTCTTTTTCCCTATTCTAACCCACAGTGAAACGAGAAGATGGTACATACATTTCAGACAGCTAGGAAGTCTTCCTATAGGGTTGTTTTTGGGATGCTAGCTCAGGTAGGTGATGGCCATATCTAGAAGGTGTTTTGTAATAGAGAACTTAGAACTCTTAAGACTTTGTTGTAATAACTTTTAAGACTTATGTATTAATGAATTAGATAGTGGATGCTTGTTTCACACCATCAACTGTTAAAGATCCAGGGTAGAGTTGGGGTCAAGTCTGCATGCTTTTATTATATTGTTTATGGGTTTAATATGTATAGAGGTGGTAGTGACTCCCCGATCATGACCCCAGATTGGGAGGGCGTCACAGGTTGGTATCAGAGCTGTCAGTTTTGGTCACTGAAACAAGCCAGGATTAGGATCCCTATTAATAAAAGATTAGGATCCCTATTAATAATAAGATGATTAAGGTAGTTATGAAAGGAGTAGGAATCTGTTAGGATATTAGATGGATAGATGCTAAGTAGCCACGGTAGGCGTAAGTACTCTCTTTTAAGTTAAGTCTTTAGGATTAAGATAACCTGTTATTATATAAGTATCTATATCTATATTGTTATCGCAGGAGATGGACGTTATCGGTGGAGACACACCCCCTCACCCCTCTATCACATTATCTGACCCAGTGGAGATAGGTAGTCTTAGTGTTCAGTCCGTTGAGACACCATTTGCACCTGTACCTGTTCAGACTACTATCCCCTGGAGAGCAGCATCTGTTGATTCTCGTGTTTCAGTCATGGGAGATCCTGCACCTATTTTTCTTCATGCACATGTAGACCTTGCTAGAGACCTAGAGACCCTTTCCGGACAGAATGCCGAGCTTCAGGCCCTTGTAGATCGGATGTCGGATGAGGCAGACCGTCGTGTTGCTGTTACTGAGGCGGAGTGGCAGGATAGGATCCGTACTGTAGAGGAGTCAGCGCGAAAGCGCCTAGCTGAGGGACCAGTCACTGTTGATGCTTTAGAGGAGGCCAGGAGAGTGACTAGGATTGTTAGCTGGATGCTATGTGAGCTGAGAGCTGTTCGTGGCGGCCGAGACTAGCTATGGTTGGATTCTGAGAGTGGGACATCTGTTAGAGCCCATTGGTTTTAGTGTTGATCATTTGCACGTTTGACTACTCGCTATTAGGATATTTTCCCTTTTTCCTAGTAGACATTATTATATTACCTGCTTTGACATTGGCTTTGCTTTGACTTTTTGGGGTGATCATGTACCCTATCATCTATTGTACCTGACTGTTATCTTTACGTTATGCACGTACTTTTCTTATACCTTGCTCTAAACTGTTACACCATTTATTGTTAACCTGTTCCTATAGTACCTATGTTTACCCTGTTTACCCTGGTACGGAGACGAGCAAATTATCTAACAATATGGCTAAAAGTTTTAAATTTTCATTATGTTACATACAGTTTTATAAACATTTTCAAAAAGAGTTTACACTGTGGTATATATATGCATATTGTTTCATAAATTGCTTATCTCTTATCAGAAAAATGCCACCAAAGAAAAAGACTACTGCTTCTACTCAACAAACAACTGATACCGAGGCCCAGAACCCGGTAGACCCAACTATAACTCAGATACTTCAATTACTCCAACAACAAACTGCTGCCTTGACTCAACAACAACAACAACAAAATGTTCAACCATTGACAACTTTTAAATCATTTCAAGCTGTCCACCCACCTGAATTCAAAAGTACTCTAAACCCTGTTGAGGCGAAATCATGGTTAATCGACATTGAGAAAGCGTTTGCGTTAGTTAAGGTTGGGGAGGATCAGAAAACTGAATTTGCTAGTTACTACTTGAAGGCGGAAGCTAATTTTTGGTGGGAATCTGTGAAGTTAGGAGAAGGAGAAATTACTTGGCAAAGATTTACGGAACTATTTCAGGAGAAGTATTTACCAAGGTACCTACAGGATCAGTTGGAAGTTCAGTTCTTAGAACTAAAACAAGAAGGGATGAGTGTGGCGGAATACGAAGCCAAATTTACGGAATTGGCAAGATTTGCACCTAGGTACGTAGGGAATGATGTCAGTAAGGCTAGAAAGTTTCAGCACGGATTAAAGCCATGGTTAAGGAGTAGAGTTGCAGCTTTTGAATTGAGGAATTATACTGCGGTAGTACAGAAAGCGATGATCATTGAGGGCGAAAGCGAATTAGTTCAAAAGGAGAAATTTGGAAAGAAACGAAAATTTGGAGGATCTGAAAGAAGCCAAGGTGATGAAGGACAAGGGAGTTCTCAGAATAGGAAAAGATTTGGAAATCAATCAGGAGGAGATAGGAATTTTCAGAAGCAGAGGAGTGGATTTGGAAGTTCAGACAAGAAACCTCAAGGAGGAAAGCCGCCAACTATAACGGGAAAGCCATCTATACCAGAGTGCAAGACGTGTGGTAAAAGACATTCGGGAATCTGTAACAAGTTGAACATCACATGTTTTAAATGCAACAAGAAGGGACACTATGCTGATGGATGTCCAAGTTCAAAACCAGGAGGACTAACATGTTTCAAGTGTGGAAAAGCGGGACATTTTGCACGGGAATGTAAGGAACCGGTCCAGTCTGCTAATGTACTTAGGCTCACTGCACCACCAACAAGGTCACAGTAATCTCAACCTCGAGCAAGAACTTTTAATATGTCAATCAATGAAGCGGTTCAGGACAGAGATGTAGTAGCAGGTACGCTTCCTGTGAATTCTGTTAAAGCTAAAGTGTTAATTGATTCTGGAGCAACTAGATCTTTTATATCTGAAAGATTCCTTGATAAATTGAAATGTGAGATAAAACCATTGGAAAGGACGTTAGTAATAGAAGTGGCTAACCAGGATAGAGTTCCCGTAGACCAAGTGTGTCCTAATTGTAAAATCGAGATCGGTGGATATCTTTTTCATGCGGATTTGTTACCGTTCAAAATGGGAGAATTCGATGTTATCCTAGGAATGGATTGGTTAGTAGATTGCGATGCGCAGATTGAATGTAGGAAAAAGCAAGTAAGATTGCGTGTGGACGGAGGTCAAGAAGTGGTGTTTCAAGGTCAAAGACAAACTAGGAAATTCTTAACGTTTATGCAAACGACACGGCTACTGCGACAAGGTTGCGAAGCTTATTTGGCTCATGTTGTGGATGTGGAGAAGCAAGTGTTGGAAATGAAGGAGATACCAGTTGTAAATGAGTTCCCTGGAGTTTTTCCTGACGAACTACCCGGATTACCTCCAGATCGAGAAGTAGAATTTACGATTGATTTGGCACCTGGAACGGAACCAGTATCAAAGGCACCCTACAGAATGGCACCGGCAGAAATGAAGGAATTGGCTACGCAGCTACAAGATCTTTTGGATAAAGGAGTTATAAGGCCTAGTGTATCGCCGTGGGGAGCGCCAGTGTTATTTGTCAAAAAGAAAGACGGAAGCATGAGATTGTGTATAGATTATCGAGAACTCAACCAGTTGACTATAAAGAATAAGTACCCGTTACCGCGAATCGACGATTTATTTGACCAGCTCAAAGGAGCAGCCTATTTTTCAAAGATTGATTTAAGATCTGGATATCATCAACTGAAGATCAAACCTGAAGACGTTTCGAAGACTGCTTTTCGCACGAGATATGGACACTACGAATTTTTAGTGATGCCATTTGGATTAACTAATGCCCCGGCTGTGTTTATGGATTTGATGAACCGAGTGTTTCGAACGTATTTGGATAAGTTTGTGATTGTATTTATTGATGACATCTTGATATATTCAAAGTCTTCGGAAGATCATGCGAAACATCTAAGGATTGCGTTGGAAATCTTGAGGAAGGAAAAGTTATATGCGAAGTTTTCAAAGTGTGAATTCTGGTTAGAGGAAGTACAATTTCTTGGACACGTTATTAGTCGAGAAGGAGTGAGAGTGGACCCTGCCAAGATTGAAGCTGTGGTTAATTGGGAAAGACCAAAGACCCCTACTGAAGTGAGAAGTTTTCTCGGATTAGCTGGATACTACCGGAGATTTGTTCAAAATTTTTCAAAGATAGCTACACCGTTAACTGCACTGACTCGGAAGAATGAGAAGTTTGTTTGGACTGAGAAATGTGAGGAAAGTTTCCAAGAGCTGAAAGGAAGATTAGTGACAGCACCAGTGTTAGTCTTACCAGATGATCAAGGAAATTTCGTTATCTACAGTGATGCTTCACACAAAGGATTAGGATGTGTTTTAATGCAACATGGAAAAGTGATCGCGTATGCTTCACGACAACTCAAACCGCACGAACGAAAGTACCCAACTCATGATTTGGAATTAGCAGCTATTGTGTTCGCACTGAAAATTTGGAGACATTATCTATACGGAGAGAAGTGTGAAATCTACACGGATCATAAGAGCTTAAAGTATATATTCACTCAGAAGGAATTGAACATGAGGCAACGGAGATGGTTGGAGCTAATTAAGGACTATGATTGTAGTATTAACTACCACCCAGGAAAAGCGAATGTTGTGGCGGATGCGTTAAGTCGAAAGGAGAGATTGAATTTGTTCACGATACCTAAAGAATTGCTTCAAGAATTTGAGAAGTTGAAACTAGAAGTTTACGAATCGGAAGTTACTGACGAAGTTCTCAATGCTATGACGTTTCAACCGGAACTGTTGGAAAAGATACGAAGGTGTCAAGAGGAGATTATGAATCAAGAGATGAACACATTGACTGGTGAAGAGATCTGCACCCAAAGGGACGACAAAGGAATTTTGAGATTTTCTACGAGGATATGGATTCCAAATGTGACGGAATTGAAGAATGAAATCTTGAGGGAAGCCCATAGTTCACAGTACTCAATTCACCCTGGTAGCACGAAAATGTATCGAGATTTGAAGGAACATTTCTGGTGGCCGGATATGAAAAGAGAAATTGCCGAATGGATAAGTAAGTGTTATACTTGTCAACGAGTCAAAGCCGAACATCAAAAGCCGAGCGGACTATTGCAGCCATTGGATATTCCTGAATGGAAGTGGGAACATCTTGCTATGGACTTTATTGTTGGACTGCCAAGGACAAAAGCTAATCACGATGCCATATGGGTAATTATAGACCGTCTGACTAAGTCTGCACATTTTCTCCCAATCAATGAAAGATTTTCACTGGATAAGTTAGTACGGCTATATCTGAAAGAAGTTGTGACACGCCACGGAGTTCCAGTAACCATTGTGTCGGACCGTGATCCAAGGTTTAAACTCCCGATTTTGGAGACAATTTCAAGAATGTCTGGGTACCAAGCTAAAGATGAGTACCGCTTATCATCCACAAACTGATGGACAGAGTGAACGAACGATTCAAACCATTGAAGACATGCTTAGAGCTTGTGCACTGGATTTTAAAGGAAGTTGGGACGAGCATTTACCATTGGTAGAGTTTTCGTACAACAACAGTTATCACGCGAGTATTGGAATGCCCCCGTATGAAGCATTGTATGGAAGGAAATGTAGATCGCCTGTATATTGGGAAGAAGTTGGAGAACGAAAAGTTTTAGGACCCGAGCTGGTACAGCAAACGAAGGAAAAGATTGAAATCATTCGGAAAAGACTAGTTACGGCACAAGATAGACAACGGAAGTACGCTGACCAAGACAGGAAGGATATAAGCTTTGAAGAAGGAGATCAAGTGTTGCTGAAAGTGTCGCCATGGAAAGGAGTTACGAGATTTGGCAAGAAAGGGAAACTTAGCCCGAGATTTGTAGGACCCTTTGAGATACTAAGGCGTATCGGAAAAGTTGCTTATGAGTTAGCGTTACCACTGCACATGGAGCATATTCATAACGTTTTTCATGTTTCGATGCTTAAGAGATTTAATCCTGATGCGAATCACGTGATCGAATATGAACCTTTTGAGATTCAACCTGATTTGTCATATGTAGAACAACCTGTAGAAATTCAGGATCATATGGATAGGAAATTAAGGAATAAGGTTGTTAAGCTAGTTAAGGTTTTGTGGAGGAATCCCAAAGTTGAAGAGTCGACTTGGGAACTTGAGAGCGAGATGCTTGAAAAGTATCCGCATCTATTTTCATAAGGTTAGATTCTGGGGACAGAATCTTTTTAAGGGGGGAAGGTTATAACGACTCGGAAAAACGATTGTACTATATTAATATTTAATAATATCTGAGTTCTATGATATGTGAATATTGTGTGAAGGGTATATATGTGAAAATGTGGTAATTAGATGTTTACTTGGTGAATGGTATGGATTAAAATACTTGTGAATGCTTTTAAATGCATTTTATATGAATTTCTTATTAAAAATTTATTCTTTTGACGTTCCGGGAATTTTATAAAATCATCGGAGACTCTTTTTATTGTGAAATCTTTTTCACAACCTTTAGTTTATATTCTAGTATTTTCTAAAATTAGTGAAGGAATTTATTTTTGGCTTTAAGGATTTAAAACTGATTTTATGAGTTAAATGTCCTTTAAGTGATCAAAACTTTGAAAATTCGTATTTAATTCAATTTTGATCACAAAAATATTTTAAAAATATGGGTGAGCTTGTAAATTCGTATTCTTTATTTTAAAAATAAAATTTGGATTTTTAGACATTACCTTCAGTTTATTTCGAATTTTAGAAAAGCAATTGTGTTGGTTTTGGTTATTAGAAAATCAGATTTTTAATTAGCAAGTTACTAAAATACCCCTGGGCTTATAAAAAACCCCTGCACCAGTTTTTCCCCTTTCTCACTTTGCCGACCATTCTCTCTTCTCTCTTTTCTCTCTTCTCTCTCTCGGCTATCTCTCATCTCTCCCTCTCGGTAAACTTCTCTCCTCTCTTCCTATTCGGTTTTGTACCGATTGGATGATTGAAACCCATATTCTTGCTCAGTTTTGTCTCCTCTACAACCCTCTATCATTGCATGTCAATTCTGAGATAAAAGTTTGAAAACCCACTTCAATTATTTTTGCTTTAATCCGACTATTGCTTCGAGTTTGGCCTTTAAAATCGATACCCATGGTTCTAGTCTCTGTTTTTATACTGAATCATGTTGGTGTTGAGATGGGTTGTGCTCGGTTGCGTGTATATGTGTGTTTATCGTGTATATATATATGTTCATGTATGTGTATGATTCGTATATGTGGTTTTATGATGATTCGAATTGACTCTTGCAGTTTCAGTCGTGTTTTGTGTTATTTATTGGTGAGGTTGTGAAGGAAACCCGGATTTTCATATTTTCCGGGCACCTCCAACCATTGCCGCCGTCGGCAATGAGCTCCGGCGAGCCGACGGGGACGATGATGACATTCTTGAGTCCGATTTTTGTATTAAAACTAGTATTTAGTTCGATTTTGAATTGCATGTGAAGAAATCCGAAATGCATGTCAAAATTTGATTTTACCCTTTTTATAATTCGGTTTGGAGAAAGTGTTTATGGTGATGTTTGATTGTTAACTTCAGTTTATAAGGAATGCATGTTGATTTATTGTGTTAATGTGGTTAGTATGAGATTTTGGATAGTTAAAAGTATTTATTTGAGAATTTTAGAGGAATTTCAAGTAATGAAATTGTTAGCTTGTTATTGGATAAATGCATGTATAAGTTAGTGATTCTTGAGAGCATGAGTCTTAGTTGTAATATTGGATAGTTGGATTGTGAATGGGATTGTGTTTGGGTGATTTAAAAAGAAAAACACCATGCTGAAATTTTCCAGAAAACTGCCCTGTTCTGTTTTGCTAAATTTCGAAATGTTGCTGCCTGTTTTAGACTGAGGTCTTTGGATGTCAATATTCTAAATTGAATCTAGTTTGTACACGTGCTAACTTTGTGTCGATAGGATTTACGGATAAAAAGTTATGAATGTTTTACTAAAAGTTGCGCAGCAGAGATTTTTCTGTGTTTAGTGCCTACTTTATACAGTTCGTTTTTATAGCAAATAAAGTGTTCTGAAGTTGAAACTTTTATGCTAAGTTGGTTTTATAATCAGGAAGTAGCCTGTCAGATTTGGTAACTGTTTGATTATTTTTGGATTTATGAAAAATGTTTTGGTAAGGTATGCGTAGTTGATTTTTCTGTTTATGAGATGAAACATTGTTGTTCTAGTGTTAAGGTTATGGATGGCATGATTAAATTGAGTTAAGGGATACTAAAGGTGGTATGGTTTGGAAGGATATATTATTATATATATATATGTATAAGGAGCATGTTATGTGTATTGAAATGACAATGTGCATTTATATGGTTGATTGCCTATTACGTGGTTATAACTATTTTGTGGTATAACTATTATGCGTTTACGCGTACAAGATGCGTTGGGTAGTTTAGAATAAAGGAATAGCGTTTTAGAGAGGACCTACTAAGATAGAATATATTCTTTTGTAGAGTCCAAGGAAGTGGAACTTAGAGAGTTCAAGGAAGTGACACTTAGAGACAAGGGAAAGGCTAAGGTGGAAAATCAGTAATTGTTCATTACCCCTTTTTGCTACTTAAGGCAAGTAATACAAACTTGCTTTCGTATTTTGATTCCATTGTTTCATTTTGACATATATGAATTGTTACCTTGCCTTGATATACCTTTAATTCTGAAAACGCTTATTGTTCATTGATAACCCTGATCTTTGTTCATATATACCATGTTGAATTATATACCATGCTTTGTTTAGTTCTTTATCCCTAAACCTTTATACCCTGATCATATACATGAATTGAAACCTGATGACCTATAACTCAATAACCTGAATTTGATCATATACTTATTCAAACCCTTTTATACCTGAAAGTGAATACACCTATACCTCATTTTAGTACATGTCCAGAACATACCCAATGATAAATATTTCTTATATTCCACTAATAGAAATCCAGATTGTTTTGATTGAACTTATCTGATTTCCAAAGGACTTCTTTATATCTGAAAATGTTTTCAAAAGGAATAAGGTTTAGACTCATTTAAATTCTGATTTATGGTTTCCACGGATTCCTAAGATTGGAGGCGTAAGAGGCCGAGTAACGCCGGTCCAGCACTTTTTAATTATAATAAATGGACTAGGGATGGACTAGTCTAAAGGCCAATATGTGCCTAATGGGACCCAATACAAGGACCAGAGGGACTGTGTGTCCGGTATGGGGACTTTACGTGGCTGATCACCCGTATTGTCCGGTGCGTTGTGAAAAATCTCCAAAATTAATTATTGTTTTCTTGAAACGGATATCTTGATAATGAAATTGGTTTACCCTTTGAAATTGCATATTTATGCCATTGTTTTGGATAATACCTTATTATGGATTCTGCTTAAACCATGCTATATATATTGATATTGGAAACTGTTTTGAAATTTTATATTCAAATTATTGATTCTGATAATCCCTTGATACGGACTTTGCTATACTCATGCTATCCATATTGATATTGAAACTGTTTCCCAGTGGATAACTGTTTGGTCATATTATTACTACTTGCTGGGCATTTGGCTCATTCTTTTTCCCTATTCTAACCCACAGTGAAACGAGAAGATGGTACGTACATTTCAGACAGCTAGGAAGTCTTCCTATAGGGTTGTTTTTGGGATGCCAGCTCAGGTAGGTGATGGCCATATCTAGAAGGTGTTTTGTAATAGAGAACTTAGAACTCTTAAGACTTTGTTGTAATAACTTTTAAGACTTATGTATTAATGAATTAGATAGTGGATGCTTGTTTCACACCATCAACTGTTAAAGATCCAGGGTAGAGTTGGGGTCAAGTCTGCATGCTTTTATTATATTGTTTATGGGTTTAATATGTATAGAGGTGGTAGTGACTCCCCGATCATGACCCCAGATTGGGAGGGCGTCACAGTCATGAACTGTCATCTCCTTGAGTGTGGATTGAACAGGTCTTTCTCTTTTTGTAGGCAGTAGCAGATCATCAATGTTTGGTAGGGTTAGGGTGTCACTCCTCACATTTGGCTCTGGGTGTACACTCAACGTTTATGTCAGTGTTTCACTCATTTTTCCTTTCTCACTCAGGCCAGGTGTAAGTGTTTGTGTTTCACTCAATCCTTTAGTGCTAGTTGTACCTGCAGAAGAAAACACTGTAGCCTTCCTTAAGGAGGTCACCGGTGGTGCAATGGGGCTTCGCAAGTCCCCGTCCTGGTTAAACCAAGTTGTTGATCATCCTTAGATGATGTATCCTTTGTAAGATCTAGAGTTTGAATCTCTAGGAGGTTAGAATCAGGCTCTATTAATAGCAGAGATCCTGAAACTTCCTCTAAAGTCTGTGAAGACTTTTCCTCAGTTAACTTGTCAATGTGAATTGATTCGTTGTCACCGAGTTGCCGATCTGCACCTACGTCAGACCCTTTACCCGTAGGATCCAGATATGTTCCATCTGGGGAGCTAGGCAATGACCCTTTAAATTGTGCATTTAGGTCAAAGCCTTCTCTCGACGTCTGTGAAGACTCTTGGTTCTTAGAACCTTCAACCAGTGAACCTGACCGTAATATGGTCGGAACACCGGTTGCTTCCGTCAATTCTTCCTTACTTGACTGAGCTATGAGTTCAGATATAGCTTTTGTTAGCATTGCCCAATCAAAATCAGAAAAATCTGTGAAAGGTTCTTTGGATGAGAGAAATGAACTATCAACAGTTGCCTCGGTTTCTGTTCTTCTCCTTTTAGAGGAATGCAGAGCTGTTGTTGAAGGGTGTGTCTCCTTATGTGGTGCTGCTTTGGCACTTTCTCCCTCTACACTCTCAGATGTTTGTATGAAGGGTATAGTAGGGGAAGGAGGTTCGTTTATGGTTTCATTTGGCTCTTCCAAAGGCTCTTCGACCGTGGTTAGAGGTTGTGGGTTTGCAACCCCCTGGTCAGGAATGGCCACTGAGGGCTCTGGATCAACATCCATTGGGTCAGGTGCCATTTCATGTTGAAGTGGAGGAATATTACCTTCTATTACCTGTTCCCCTGGGGGCAGAAGTGCTAGGGGCACCGTTCTTAGATATTCAGTTAGAAAAGTAGGTACCCCTAGAAGATAGTTGTTCTTCTTTATAAGAGCGGTTATTGCATTGCTCTTCATTCTCATGCACTCCTGTGTGTCCTCGCCTTCAAATGTCTCCCGTTCATTATCTGTTAAGATATCATTGAGAATTAGCTGTAGGAACCTAGGATAGAAACAAAGCACATCGTCTATGCCTGTTCTTTCATCAAGTGGTCCCATGCATAGAATGACTTGATCAATCACTAATCGTCCTATGTTTATATGCCTATTGTTTGCAATGGCAAACCCTATCTTCTGAAGAAATAAGGGAATACCATGAAGATTTGTCAGTTTGGCAGTAAAAACATGGATAAGTGTGTGAAAGAAAAAATTCCATGGCTTTGTCAGGTAATGCTTAAGGAACTCTCCCACAAAGAAGTTTGGTTATTGACTTCTTATGAGAGTGAAGAAAGCATGTATCTCCTCAGTTGTGGGATCCGGAACAAGGTTTTATGTTGGAAAATGTAGAACCCTGTTAAAATCATGTTCCGTCACCCTTATTGTTCTGCCCCTGGCATAACAAAACTGAAGGATCTTACGTAATTCTCACTTGTATCCGTGGCGGTTGTGTAACACCCCAAATCCGGGGTCAGAGGATTTGGTCGTCACACTGCATTCTCAATTCAAACAACCTGCTCAATATAAAATCAACACAATAATACTATCTGTGACCCCAACTCTACCAAGAATCTTTAAAGGTTATAGTGCTAGAAACAAGAATCCAAAATTCCATTAAAAAAAAATTCTTCTTTACAACCATTTTCTTTACATAAAATCCACAACACCAGTATAACTTCAATAATAAGTATACCAGGCAACCAATCTTATACAATACAATATTTAATAGAAAACGTCTATATACAAAACCTATCACTAGCTCCAAATGCTCTGGATCAATACGTCTTTACGCTACTATCCTTTCCCATCTCTGATCGGCTACGCGGACAACTCTTGCCAATATACCTTCTTAATGAAAGGCTAAAATATATAAAGAAAGCAAGTATGAGCGAAAGAATTGCTCAGCAAATGCATTATCAAGCATAATATAAAATTTTCCAAAATAAGGTTTAGATTTTCAAATAAACAAACTTCTGTTTTGAACATTTGTAAACTCAACAATTCTCAAATCAAGTTTAGTAATTTACCACAACTTTTCATTTAGTTTCTCGCAACTGAATAGTTTAAAATACAAAAGATTTATATTGGTCGTCACTGTGATCGAATCAACAATAACTACAATAGTATGTAGAAAATATGAAATAATTATAACTCATCAAGATAGATATCTCACAACTGCCACTGGAATCAAGGAAGTGGATTTCGACTATTTGGAATCCAAATGTATTAAGAGTAAGTGATTTCAGCAAGATTGAAACCACTATTATTAATCAACGAACCAACAACTTCACACAACGAATAAACCTGAGAATCAGGTCATAACTCACCAGTACAAAGCATATGGATGTAACTCATCTCAGAAATAAGAACTTATGTTAGAATTGGATTTTTATTTATCTCATTCAAATCAAAGGTTGAGCTGCTGGCCAGCCACGTATCAACCCCGGACCTGCTTATAGCAAAGCCCTCCACTGGATCCTTGGCCATCCTGGCCTTAATTATCATCGACCATAAATTTGGTCCTCATTTTTCAAAACATTCTAATTCTATTTTGTATACATCAGGTGTCAGCACAATTGACAACCTCACCTATGACATCCAGGTGTCGGAAGAATCGACAACCTTAATACAACAATCGCTGGAAAAATGACGTTACAGGAAACAACTCAACTATGAAAAATTCATCAAGGAATAACAATACAATCTAGTATCAACGAGATCGATGCAACAATTGGGATGATAATGAAGAATCAACAATAACATGCTTAACAAGGTTAAGTTTGATATAAAACAGGCCTTATAATAACAACAGAATTTGCAACAGCTCAATATGGAGTAGGGTTCAAAGAACAGGCTTTAGATGGCCTCAACAGTTGACAAGAAAGCCAAGTTCGAGTTTAAGAAAGATTCAAGGTGAAGTTTATAAATAGGGGAAACAATGCTTGCATAGGTGCAAGATGAAAAATGGAATACTTGTAGAACAAGTACCACAACTTCAGAATTTTTAAATTACCATTTTACCCTCATAGGGTCCACAAGTTCCCACTCATCTAGGGTTGGCAATATTCCAACCTAATATTTTTAAATCATGATTTTTGAAAGAAAGCCTTAGTATACGGTCCATAACTATCTTTTCAATCAACATAAAAATATGAATCTAAGTTCATAAAGTATAAAGGAATACTCGTCAATTTACGAGATTACATAAAATACTTGCAGTTCAATGCAAAAGAGTCATCATTTAAAATTTAGGGAAAAGTATGCCAATTGCATAATAATAATTCAAGGAAATATCAATCAATTAATAAGCAAGGGTATAAACACTTGCCTCTGGTCCTTAGCTATATCGTAAAGCTGAAATAATACGATTTCTTCCTTATTCTGCCTTATCGCACGATCCTCTATTTCCGTCCTTCTTTGCTTTAACGCTCTAGTGAATACCACTTGTCTGCTCCAACCATTTTGAATCCACGTGTCTGCCATTCTTACCGATATCTCCGTTGGAAGAAAATACTTGCACATGCCCTCTACGAGTGTTGACGTCCCCTTGGTGCTACGTCACCTCACAAATAACCCAATCCGTCGTAAACAATATCTCATCCTTTTTCCGATATCTTTTATTTAACAGACTTCGATAATCTGACTCGTCTCGTCCAATAGTCTCTGTTGCATAGACAACCATATTTCAATTGATAGACTAATCACAATCAACCACATAAATACTCCGCGTAATTCGCTTGACGAAACTCCTCATACTATAAAAAAAAGTCAACATCTAAGTCAACGGCCTCGTAAATCTCATTTTCTAACATTACCGACAAATTTCTATTCCAACTACCCCTCGTGATAATATTAGACACGACCAAAGCATTTAAACAAGTCTCAAAACAATTATTCGCATTTATGACTCAACAACCAGATAATTCACATAATTCACATAGCACATATCGTCATTTAATTGTGATAAATAAATCACTTAAGTCTCGTAACATCTAAGGAATAATTTTAGAAAAATATTCGACTCTTGTTTCAAAGAATTTAAAGCTCAAAATATTTTTAGGTGAAAAATCGGATCATTTATCCCAATATAAAGATTTAAAAACAATTTAATCAATTAATATAAAAATTAATTGACTAATTCCAACACTCCAACTATTTTTAAATAAATAAACCAAGCTAGAAAATAATTAAACTTAATTTTAATTAATTAAATCTAATTAATAATTAATTATTAAGAATTAACTGATGAAAAGAATTAATCAATTAATTATATAAATTAATTATTAATCAAAAATAATTAAAATAATCAAATTTAATCAATTTTCGAATTTAAATAATTATCTACAAATTTATAAAATTTTCTGAATAATAAAATGTATTTTTAAATCAAAGATATGATTTTTAGAATTTTTAAAACAATTTTTGAATTGTTTTAACAAAATAATTCCAGAAACACTATTCATTAAACTGAATTGGGGGAAAACGGATCGAAACCGGGTTGGGTTGGATCCCCAAAATGGGTCGCCAAGAACACAAACGGGTCGCCAAGAACACCACCAGATTCTGGTGGCGGTTCCGGCCACCCGCCGTTTTCCGGCGACCAAAGATCTCTGCAAAACCTCGCGTTTTGACAGGCAAAAATACGGGGCTTCACAGCAGCAACATAACCACGCTAACACACATCAAAAACATGCCGTAATCGTTCGAAATCAACGGAATAAGCAAGAATCCGGCGGCGGCGGCCGTTTTCCGGCTTAACCAAACTCGAACCCAACCTTGACAATAAACACATGAACATACTCAGCAACCCACGATCTATCTAATGGCATAAACGAAATCAAGAACAAATCGTTCTATCTCAAAATCCGGCGACCATTGAAGCTTTTCCGGCGAGTTTCACAAAAATTCGCATAGCTCGATTTATGCAACAAAAATCCCAGTAAAAATCAATAACATGTTCCAAATCACATAAAGAACACAATTAAACTATCAATTTACAAGAACAACAAGGATTCAAGATTTCCCCAAATTAAATATAAAAATTCGAATTTATTAAATCATTAAAAATAAGAAAATCTCAGAAATTATACCCACACAAATTTTGATGATGGATTTGGATAGAGGATGATGAGAGATTCGATTCGACTACTAGAGCGTCGAAATCGGATTCCGATAACGCCTTCAAAATTGAGTTTGATTCTCAAGAACACGAAGAACACGTTTCAGGGGTTTTTAGATTTTTAACTGTAATTAAGCTTTATTATACGCAAAACAAAGTACGATTCGCCTTTTTATATTAAACGGAAAATAATACCCCAAACGACATTTTTGGATCAATACTGATCCGATGGATCGCTTTAAATACAATTTAACAGAATATACGCTTTAAATCTTTAATAAAGTAGAATACATGTTTTACGAGACGATAATCATCCAGAATGTACGGATAACTACAAGTATCGCTTAATAAAAGATATACGAACCAAAATACCTCTATTACAAATATTCCCGAATACTTCCCACTTTAACGAATGAAATATTGGTACGAACGATATACCAATTTCCCGAATAATTTGGGAACGATCTAAATTTTCTTTTCGATAATCAAAATAGAATAAAATAGTATGACATCCTTTTCAAAATAATTCCTAAATCCCCACACATTTTCACATAGCATCCCACATCACATCTTTGACCATTTAACGAATAATTTAACACATTTAAACAGATAAAACATTAAATAAATTTTAATATGAAATTAAAATTTCATTTCACATCAAATATTAACACATAATTTTCCCGGATCTTACATCCTTCCCCCCTTAACAGGATTCTGTCCTCAGAATCAGCTTGCGCAAACATATGTGGATATTTTTCCAACATTAACATTCTTTTACATTTCTTACGTATCCTTGCATTTCTTCTTATCCCTTATACTTTCTCATTCCCTCCTGTAATTACATTCCATTTCTCTTTCCATAACTCTTCCCTTAGTATAGCCCTTTCTCTTCGATCAATTCTGGTCGAATCCTAATTCCAGTCATTTCTTCTAGTTAATCTTTTGTTATTATAACCTTAAAGCTCCGTCATTCCCAATTCTCGTACCGAAGATATTTACATCTCAAATCTCACTTTCGCTCGTGGTAATTCAATCGCAATTTCTTCGTTCATTATAGTAAGGTAGATTCCTCCCAATCCTGGCGGCATACCCTCAAGGTTATTTAAACTTTATGATATTTTGAAAAGAAGAGGTTCTGCATCATAGCAAATGTTCCCCAATTGGGGTTACCAAGTCTGCATATTCCAAAGCAAACATTATTGGAAATAAAAGAATTTCGATCACATGAACTCAATGTTGCGTGTCTTAATTAAGACATTACTAAAGGTAATTATCCTTCTTGTATTGCACAACACACAAGTGACGGCGTCCAATCAGACTTCTATCACACAGATAGATAGTCCTTGTGTCCCCTATAAATAGGGTTGTTTGTCTCAGTTAGAGTAGAGAAATATGAAAGAACTTTAGAGTCAGAATAACAACCAGGGCCTTTCGATAAGAAATCTCAAACACACGCCTTGGATTGAAATTGAATAGATTCCAAAGGTGTTATTCCAGAAAAGAAGAACAACCACAAAAAGGAAGTATCCACAAATAGTGTTACGTCATAACTAGAGTTATCCACCCCTGAAGAATGAAGGAGTTAGAATTCGAATAGAATATTTTCAACAGGCCTCAAAAATTTGAAATAGATATCAAAATAACCTCTGATGCAATTGCAACCATGATTGATCAAGAGTATCAAATACAATGTCAAAAGGTGGAATATATTCACCAACACAAGTTTCGCTTTAAGAAATGTCAAATATTTCAATAGGATGGGAAGGTATTGCCAAGGTCTCCACATACGCCTTCTCTGTTGACTTCCTCGATGGCTCGTTATCCGATTTTACGCCCTTCTTTTCCACGTCATAAAGTTATCAATATCGTACGTTGTCGTCGACTCGTGATAGTCCTCGAAGATTCCGCCGTAGACATCTACAACCGTAAGAAGTCCTATCCATCTCAGCACAATCATCTTAATCGAATACCCCTATCTTAACTCACTCATTGGTACTATATCCAATAGCCCAACACGAACTCTAAATGAGCTCTGACGTTCCTTATATAACTATATACACTCCTACACACTCTCGTTTCTAGTCTTACTATAACCCTGCTCTGATACCAACCTGTAACGCCCCAAATCCGGGGTCAGAGGATTTGGTCGTCACACTGCATTCTCAATTCAAACAACCTGCTCAATATAAAATCAACACAATAATACTATCTGTGACCCCAACTCTACCAAGAATCTTTAAAGGTTATAGTGCTAGAAACAAGAATCCAAAATTCCATTAAAAAAAAAAAATTCTTCTTTACAACCATTTTCTTTACATACAATCCACAACACTAGTATAACTTCGATAAGAAGTATACCAGGCAACTAATCTTATACAATACAATATTTAATAGAAAACGTCTATATACAAAACCTATCACTATCTCCAAATGCTCTGGATCAATACGTCTTTACGCTACTATCATTTCCCATCTCTGATCGGCTACGCGGACAACTCTTGCCAATATACCTTCTTACTGAAAGGCTAAAATATATAAAGAAAGCAAGTATGAGTGAAAGAATTGCTCAGCAAATGCATTATCAAGTATAATATAAAATTTTCCAAAATAAGGTTTGGATTTTCAAATAAACAAACTTCTGTTTTGAACATTTGTAAACTCAACAATTCTCAAATCAAGTTTAGTAATTTACCACAAATTTTCATTTAGTTTCTCGCAACTGAATAGTTTAAAACACAAAAGATTTATATTGGTCGTCACTGTGACCGAATCAACAATAACTACAATAGTATGTAGAAAATATGAAATAATTATAACTCATCAAGATAGATATCTCATAACTGCCACTGGAATCAAGGAAGTGGATTTTGACTATTTGGAATCCAAATGTATTAAGAGTAAGTGATTTCAGCAAGATTGAAACCACTATTATTAATCAATGAACCAACAACTTCACGCAACGAATAAACCTGAGAATTAGGTCATAACTCACCAGTACAAAGCATATGGATGTAACTCATCTCAGAAATAAGAACTTATGTTAGAATTGGATTTTTATTTATCTCATTCAAATCAAAGGTTGAGCTGCTGGTCAGCTACGCATCAACCCCGGACCTGCTTATAGCAAAGCCCTCCACTGGATCCTTGACCATCCTGGCCTTAATTATCATCGACCATAAATTTGGTCCTCATTTTTCAAAACATTCCAATTCTATTTTGTATACATCAGGTGTCAGCACAATTGACAACCTTACCTACGACAGCCAGGTGTCGGAAGAATCGACAACCTTAATACAACAATCGCTGGAAAACTCACATTCCAGGAAACAACTCAACTATGAAGAATTCATCAAGGAATAACAATACAATCTAGTATCAACGAGATCGAGGCAACAATTGGGATGACAATGAAGAATCAACAATAACATGCTTAACAAGGTTATGTTTGATATAAAACAGGCATTATAATAACAACAGAATTTGCAACAGCTCAATATGGAGTAGGTTTCAAAGAACAGGCTCTAGATGGCCTCAACAGTTGACAAGAAAGCCAAGTTCGAGTTTAAGAAAGATTCAAGGTGAAGTTTATAAATAGGGGAAACAATGCTTGCATAGGTGCAAGATGGAAAATGGAATACTTGTAGAACAAGTACCACAACTTCAGAATTTTTAAATTACCATTTTACCCTCATAGGGTCCACAAGTTCCCACTCATCTAGGGTTGGCAATATTCCAACCTAATATTTTTAAATAATGATTTTTGAAAGAAAGCCTTAGTATACGGTCCATAACTATCTTTTCAATCAACATAAAAATATGAATCTAAGTTCATAAAGTATAAAGGAATACTCGTCAATTTACGAGATTACATAAAATACTTGCAGTTCAATGCAAAAGAGTCATCATTTAAAATTTAGGGAAAAGTATGCCAATTGCATAATAATAATTCAAGGAAATATCAATCAATTAATAAGCAAGGGTATAAACACTTGCCTCTGGTCCTTAGCTATATCGTAAAGCTGAAATAATACAATTTCTTCCTTATTCTGCCTTATCGCACGATCCTCTATTTCCGTCCTTCTTTGCTTTAACGCTCTAGTGAATACCACTTGTCTGCTCCTACCATTTTGAATCCACGTGTCTGCCATTCTTACCGATATCTCCGTTGGAAGAAAATACTTGCACATGCCCTCTACGAGTGTTGACGTCCCCTTGGTGCTACGTCACCTCACAAATAACCCAATCCGTCGTAAACAATATCTCATCCTTTTTCCGATATCTTTTATTTAACACACTTCGATAATCTGACTCGTCTCATCCAATAGTCTCTGTTGCAAAGACACCCATATTTCAATTGATAGACTAATCACAATCAACCACATAAGTACTCCGCGTAATTCGCTTGACGAAACTCCTCATACTATAAAAAAAAAAAGTCAACATCTAAGTCAATGACCTCGTAAATCTCATTTTCTAACATTACCGATAAATTACTATTCCAACTACCCCTCGTGATAATATTAGACACGACCAAAGCATTTAAACAAGTCTCAAAACAATTATTCGCATTTATGACTCAACAACCAGATAATTCACATAATTCACATAGCACATATCGTCATTTAATTGTGATAAATAAATCACATAAGTCTCGTAACATCTAAGGAATAATTTTAGAAAAATATTTGACTCTTGTTTCAAAGAATTTAAAGCTAAAAATATTTTTAGGTCAAAAATCGGATCATTTATCCCAATATAAAGATTTAAAAACAATTTAATCAATTCATATAAAAATTAATTAACTAATTCCAACACTCCAACTATTTTTAAATAAATAAACCAAGCTAGAAAATAATTAAACTTAATTTTAATTAATTAAATCTAATTAATAATTAATTATTAAGAATTAACTGATTAAAAGAATTAATCAATTAATTAAATTAATTAGTTATTAATCAAAAATAATTAAAATAATCAAATTTAATCAATTTTTGAATTTAAATAATTATCTACAAATTTATAAAATTTTCTGAATAATAAAATGTATTTTTAAATCAAAGATATGATTTTTAGAATTTTTAAAACAATGTTTGAATTGTTTTAATAAAATAATTCCAGAAACACTATTCATTAAACTGAATTGGGGGAAAACGGATCGAAACCGGGTTGGGTTGGATCCCCAAAACGGGTCGCCAAGAACACAAACGGGTCGCCAAGAACACCACCGGATTCCGGTGGCGGTTCCGGCCACCCGCCGTTTTCCGGCGACCAAAGGTCTCTCCAAAACCTCGCGTTTTGACAGGCAAAAATACGGGGTTTCACAGCAGCAACATAACCACGCTAACACACATCAAAAACATGCCGTAATCGTTCGAAATCAACGGAATAAGCAAGAATCCGGCGGTGGCGGTCGTTTTCCGGCTTAACCAAACTCGAACCCAACCTTGACAATAAACACATGAACATACTCAGCAACCCACGATCTATCTAATGGCATAAACGAAATCAAGAACAAATCGTTCTATCTCAAAATCCGGCGACCATTGAAGCTTTTCCGGCGAGTTTCACAAAAATTCACATAGCTCGATTTATGCAACAAAAATCCCAGTAAAAATCAATAACATGTTCCAAATCACATAAAGAACACAATTAAACTATCAATTTACAAGAACAACAAGGATTCAAGATTTCCCCAAATTAAATATAAAAATTCGAATTTATTAAATCATTAAAAATAAGAAAATCTCAAAAATCATACCCACACAAATTTTGATGATGGATTTGTGTTAATCCCAAATGACCTAACAGAATTGTAGAAGGGGGGGGGGGGGGTTGAATACAATTCTAGATATTTCTAAACTTAAAACAACTTTCGAAATAAAACAGTACAGAAAATAAAACTCAAACAACTTTAAAATTTCAGTTGGATGTTTTGATGATCCAACTGAGATGTTTTTATTGCGGAAGTAATCTGTGTTACAAATGTATCACAACTGCTCAGTTCTTGATACAGAGTGAGAGTGCTCTTGAAAATCTAATACAAAACTATTTTATCTCACTCACAATCTCTCATAAAATGAACTGCTACACTTGGTTATAAATCCCAAGTTTACAATGCTATTTTTGGCTACACTAAAGTACACTAAAGGTAATCGCCAATAGCTTGCTTTTCATCCCTTTTGTCCAATGGTCCTTGGAGATCTTTGTCTTTTGTCTTCATGCTTATTATGATCCCACTTAAGAACCTAATTTGAAATTGGAATGTTTCCTTATTTCCAGTGACCATTTTAATGGCTCCCAATGCAAAGTACACTTCTACATCTCCTTTTGATCTGTCAGAAAGCTGTCACTATCACTTTGTCAACTATTCAGAAAAGTGATAATGATTCGTTGATAGCAGGAGAATGTGTTTCGTTGATAGCTTTATTCTTCATTCCGTTGATGGTATATCCCTTGTTTCGTTGATAGAGTAATCTTCATTCCGTTGACATGTCTTCACTTAGGCAAAATTACAAGGCACATGATATTTACAATTATCCAACCTATTTTGCCTATCTAATACTTTAGTCAACATGACTTAGAAAACCTATCTAATACCTACAACAAAATGCATATCAAACAGTGAAGTATTGTACAGTGCAATTGCTACATCACTCATACCGTTGATGAGCTACCTGTCAACGAAAGCTGCAAAGCATGACATTCCGTTGACAGTTACAATATTGACTTAACACAAAATCTACTAAGTGTTTTATAATTATCATCAAGAACAACATATTCCTAACAATTTGGATAGAGGATGATGAGAGATTCGATTCGACTACTAGAGCGTCGAAATCGGATTCCGATAACGCCTTCAAAATTGAGTTTGATTCTCAAGAACACGAAGAACACGTTTCAGGGGTTTTTAGATTTTTAACTGTAATTAAGCTTTATTATACGCAAAACAAAGTACGATTCGCCTTTTTATATTAAACGGAAAATAATACCCCAAACGACATTTTTGGATCAATACTGATCCGATGGATCGCTTTAAATACAATTTAACAGAATATACGCTTTAAATCTTTAATAAAGTAGAATACACGTTTTACGAGACGATAATCATCCAGAATGTACGGATAACTACAAGTATCGCTTAATAAAAGATATACGAACCAAAATACCTCTATTACGAATATTCCCGAATACTTCCCACTTTAAAGAATGAAATATCGGTACGAACGATATACCAATTTCCCGAATAATTTGGGAACGATTTAAATTTCCTTTTCGATAATCAAAATAGAATAAAATAGTATGACATCCTTTTCAAAATAATTCCTAAATCCCCACACATTTTCACATAGCATCCCACATCACATCTTTGACCATTTAACGAATAATTTAACACATTTAAACAGATAAAACATTAAATAAATTTTAATATGAAATTAAAATTTCATTTCACATCAAATATTAACACATAATTTTTCCAGATCTTACAGATTGTGTACAATGTAGTCAATTGATCGATGTAAAGGACTACGGGAGTACTCAAAGCATATGCCACTGATGAACGTGTGTTCAGAAACTCTGCCCATGCACGAAACTGTAAGTTCGTTATGGATTGCAAGTTCTGAAACGAGACATGATTAGTCTTGGTTACGATAAATTCTCCGGCCATTATTTTTCAAATTTCGAAAAAATTAAATTTAAACCAGAACTAAAATTTTCTTAAATTTAATTAATTATTACTAATTAATCAAACTTTTGACAAAGTAACCCCTTTATAAATTTTTTTTAAAACACAAACTCGAACCAATTTATCAAAAACCCTAATTTGTTAACTGTTGAAAACAAATTTATCCTTAATCACTAAAGAAATCAATTGGTAAACAATTTCTTTCTTGAATCGAACACTGTTAGCAGAACTTAGGATTTAGAAAAATCACTTTCGATAGTTTCTTCTTCACAGGAGAGAGAAAATAAAAAAAATCACACTTTCACGGTTAAAATCAAGTAATAGTGAAAGAACAGTAACTTTTTCAAGTTTTAATCGGTTAAAAACTGAAGAATGTATCGATGGTGATGTTCTTGTTTGTATCTCTTTGTAAGTATATCACACAAAAGTTTTCTTAGATCTGAAAATATTAAAGAAAAATGTCCAAGGCATTGTTTTATACTTTCTGTA
Organism: Heracleum sosnowskyi; assembly: GCA_030848705.1. Lineage (NCBI taxonomy): Eukaryota > Viridiplantae > Streptophyta > Magnoliopsida > Apiales > Apiaceae > Heracleum > Heracleum sosnowskyi. The sequence continues at coordinate 80,662,770 of CM061236.1, read as the reverse complement.
CTGACAGGGGTGAAATCGTCTTTCCTTTGTTCGATAGAATTTAATTGTACCTTCGATAGATTTTCTAAGTACTTAACAAAAACTATCGAAGTTTATATTATTTGAATCTCAACCGACTTTATCAGAAAACTATCGAGGTAATTAGAATTCAAAGCCAAAAACTATCGAACTACCATTTTGAAAAACTATCGAGAATTTAATTATTAACTAAAATAAATTCCATTCGATACTTTTTCTTTTTAATATCAAAAACTATCGACACTTTTTTCGATGGTTTTTCTTTTCCTAATTAAAAACTATCGAATTTTGACTTCGATGGTTTTTGTTAAGTACTTAGAAAATCTATCGAAATTTCTAAATTCGATATTTTTGCTTCAGTTCAAATTTTAAAACCTGTTCATGTTCTAAAATTCAGACTATTTTTATTTCCTATCAAGTTTTAATTCGAATAAATCTTTTCAAATTTACCAAAATCAATTGTTAACAGAAAATTCACAATTTTCTCAGAATAAAATCGATTAAATATCATTGAATGATATTAACCAATTAAAATCCAATAAATTATGCTGCATTAATCTACAATGTTAAAAACACAGTAAATTAATTCAAATTAAATAGATGCTTAAATATTTAGAACAAATATTAGCACCTAAATAATTTTTAGAATTAATAACCAATTAAATGCTAGAAGATATATCATCCATAATTATGACATAAAATTAGTACAATAATCCTAACTACGAGAATTGCTACAGAAAATAAATTCACGAGTCCTAAGGATATAGAAATTCTTAAACTCATGTATTCACTAGGACTATCTGCAGTTACTGACTTCTAATCAAAATCAATTAGAAAGATTTAACATCCCAAGTTCACCAACCAGCTTAGAAAAAGTGGATTCATCAAGCGGTTTAGTAAAGATGTCTGCAATTTGTTCCTCTGTGGGTACAAAATGTAACTCCACAGTTCCATTCATGACATGCTCTCGGATAAAATGATACCTGATGTCGATGTGTTTCGTCCTCGAGTGTTGCACTGGGTTGTTTGAGATTGCTATGGCACTTGTGTTGTCGCAAAATATTGGAATCTTTGTCAACAAAAGTCCATAGTCACGGAGTTGGTTTCTCATCCACAAGATCTGAGCACAGCAGCTACCAGCAGCAATGTATTCAGCCTCAGTTGTTGATGTGGACACTGAATACTGCTTCTTGCTATACCAGGAAACTAACCTTCTTCCAAGAAACTGACATCTTCCTGAAGTACTCTTCCGATCAATCTTACAACCTGCAAAATAAGAGTTTGTGTATCCAATAAGATCAAATCCTGTATCTTTAGGGTACCAAATTCCAAGATTTGGGGTCCCCTTAAGATATCTAAATATTCGCTTAACAGCTATTAGATGAGATTCTTTAGGATCAGACTGAAACCTAGCACACAAGCATGTTGCAAACATTATATCTGGTCTACTTGTAGTGAGATAAAGTAATGAGCCTATCATACCTCTGTATCCTGTGATGTCAACCTTCTTACCAGTTTCATCCTTATCAAGCTTAGTGGCAGTTGGCATAGGAGTCTTTGTTGTAGATGAGTCTTCCATTTGATACTTCTTAAGAAGATCTTTGATGTACTTGGACTGATAAATGAATATACCATCTTGCATTTGATACACTTGCAGTCCAAGAAAGAATGACAATTCACCCATCATGCTCATTTCATAACGACTCTACATTAACTTAGCAAATCTCTTGCATAGATCATCATTAGTAGAACCAAATATTATGTCATCAACATATACTTGCACCAATATCAAATCATTTTTGTGTTTTTTTGTAAAACAGAGTCTTGTCTACAACACCTCTTGTAAAATCATTTTTAAGTAAGAATTCAGAGAGAGTGTCATACCATGTCCTTAGAGATTGTTTGAGTCCATAGAGAGCTTTGAATAGAAAGTACACAAAGTCTGCCAGTTTTGAATCCTCAAAACCTGGAGTTTGTTCCACATACACTTCTTCTTCTAACTCCCCGTTCAGAAAAGCACTTTTCACATCCATCTGATATACCTTGTAATTGGAATGTGCTGCGAATGCCAGAAACATTCTGATGGCCTCAAGTCTTGCTACTGGTGCATAGGTTTCATCATAATCTATACCCTCTTCTTGAGAGTAACCTTTAGCAACCAGTCTGGCTTTGTTTCTCGTTACAATGCCATCTTCGTCCAACTTATTTCTGAATACCCATCTTGTTCCAATAACAGATTTTCCCTTAGGCCTGGGTACCAGCTTCCAAACTTTCTACCTTTCAAACTGATTGAGTTCCTCTTGCATATCAATCACCCAATCTAGATCATCTAGAGCATCTTCAACTTTCTTAGGTTCTGTTTCTGAAAGAAACCCATAATAGTGACATTCATTTTGTGATGTTCTCCTAGTTCTCACTCCTGTGTCCGGATCACCAATGATCAAGTGAAAGGGATGATCTCTATTTCATACCCTTTGTCTTGGCAGATGCGATCTTGATGATTCTCCTTATTCTAGATGTTGTGGAGTGTGACTAGTTGATCCTTCTCCTGCTCCCCCTGAGTTGTTGACGGTTTGATCTGTTGACCCTGTTGATTGACTAGTGGATCCAGTAGTAGTTTGAGTATGTCCACCACTATCACCACTTGGTCCAGAATCATTATCATTATCATTATTATTAATAACTGTAACAACTTCAGGTTCTTCTTCATTGTCAGAGAGATCTCCTGATAGATTTTCAAATACCAAGGATTCAGAGTTCTCTCTTGTTTGCAAGCCTGGTCTTTTGGTGTCGTCAAATGTTACATTAAAGCTTTCCAACACTTTCTTATCTTCAATCACATATACCCTGAAAGCCTTAGATTCCAGAGAATAGCCCAGAAAAATGCCTTCATCTGCTTTGGCATCAAACTTGCCAAGATGTTCTCCATCTTTAAGTACAAAGCACTTTGCAGCAAACACATGAAAGTACTTCAGTGTTGGTTTCTTGTTGGCCATTAACTCATACAGAGTCTTTTCATGATCTTTGTTGATCAGGGTTCGATTCTGAGTGTAACAAGCTGTATTCACTACTTCAGCCCAAAAGTAAGTGGGAAGTTTTGTTTCATTCAACATGGTCCTTGCTGCTTCAACCAAGGTCTTGTTCTTCCTTTCCACTACTCCATTCTGTTGAGGAGTTCTTGGTGCTGAAAACTGTCTTGATATTCCTTTCTCTGAGCAGAAATCATTAAGAACTGCATTCTTGAATTCAGTTCCATTGTCTGATCTGATTGTCCGCACAGGTAGCTTAGCTTCCACTTCTGTCTTCTTGATGTGATCAATGATTAGTTGTGTTGCTTCATCCTTTGACTGTAAGAACAACACCCACGTGTATTTGGAGTAGTCATCCACCATCACCAATGCATATCTTTTTCTTGAAAGTGACATAACATTGACTGGACCAAATAAATCCATATGAATCAGTTGTAATGGTTCAGCAATGCTTGTCATTTCTTTGCTTCTATGTGATTCTTTCTTCGACTTCCCTTTTTCACATGCTTCACATAGTCCCTCCTGATTGAATTCCATCAGGGGCAACCCTCTAACTAACTCTCTCTTTATCAAAGAGTTCATAGTTTTGAAGTTCAAATGTGAGAGCTTCTTGTGCCATAGCCAACTTTGTTCTGAAGATGCCTTACTGTAGAAATATGTAACTTCTCCTTCACTGGTAGAACTTAAGTCAGCTATAAACAAATTTCCTTTCCTTACTCCCAGTAGAGCAAGCTTCTCATTCTTCCTGTTGGTGATCAAGCACTTGTCCTTTCTGAAATCTACATTGTAGCCTTTATCACAGAACTGACTGATACTTAGAAGATTGTGCTTCAATCCTTCAACAAGAGAAATGTTTTCAATGATGATATTCCCAATTCTCAATTTACCATATCCCGTAGTGAATCCTTTGCTGTCATCTCCAAAGGTTACAATCGGGCCGGTCTTCTTAACCATCTCTGTAAGCAGGGACTCTTCACCTGTCATGTGTCTAGAACAGCCACTATCCAGAATCCACATGACCTTTGAGCTTTTAACCTTACCCTGCAATCACAGATCGATTAAGAGGACGTTGGTACCCAAAATTGTTTGGGTCCTGAAGGTTTAGATGATTTAACAGGAGTAACATTCAATTGTGTCTTACCCTGTTTGATATTCAAATTATCTGTGGATTCAACATTATCAGTGCTATTGCTACCGGATGCATTCATCAACTTAAAATAAGCATGCATGATGTTGTATGTGCATAGCAAACACTCTTTCTTTCCATAGGGTTTATGAAGATCAGGCATGTCAGACATGTTATGCATTTCAGAAGTATTAGCAGTTTCTACTTTAACCTTTTTACATGCATGTGTAAGGTGTCCAGCAGAATTACAAATAGTGCACAACTTCCTAGATGAAATGGGAGAATATGAAACCATTTCCTGATAAACAAACTTCTTTTTCCCGTTCCTGTTCTTTTTAGCCTTGATAACTAAGTCACCTACTTCAGTTTTAGGTAATTCAGTTTTAACTGACTTCCTAGGCAACTTAGTCTTTACCTCTTTAACCTTCAACAAATCCTCCTCAAGCAATTCTTGTCTTATGAAAAGATCATCCTCATGGAAAAGTGGTGGAAAAGGCTTAACAAAAACTGGACAATCAACATTCTTAAGAACATGTGGAGTATTCCTTTTGACAACTGAAGGTGTCACAAGGAATTCCACTATCTTCTTACCAGCTTTCTTGTTATAGTCAAATCCTATAGCAGTTTTATTCTCTATGGACTGAGTATCAATGATCTCTTTAGCAATTAGAGCGGAATTCTTAAAAGCATTCAGTTTCAAATCTAACTCTGAAATCTGCTTCCTGAGGATAGTCTCTATCTCATCATTACACTTGACCTTGTTTTCTAAGTACACATTCTTTTGCTTAAGATCTTCTAATGTGACAGCTACAAGCTCTAGTTCTTGATTTTTAGAATCTAGATTTTTAATCTTAAGAAATAGTTTAGCATTTTCCATTTCTGATGCTAGCATGCTTGTGTGTACATTAAACAATTCTACACTAAGATCTTGCACAGTTTTCTTGTACTCAGAATTAGACATGTCAATTGTTGTTAAGATAGGTACCTGAGATAATTGCGGTGATTCCTCTGAAGAGTCGGCCATTAGGGCAACATTTACATATTCATCCTCTTCATCCGAATCAGTATCATCCCAGTGTTTTCCCTCTGCTATATAAGCTTTCCCTTTCTGCTTTCCAGAAAATGCCTCCAGTTGCTGTTTAAGCTTTGCATTCTCTTTCTTCAACTCATCATAAGAATCCTTCTTCTCATATACATCTTTCTTGTCTCTTGCTTGACGAGGCTTCCGGCATTCAGTGGAGAAATGCCCTAACTCATTGCAATTGTAGCATCTTGATTTGCTTCTATCAATCATGCAAGTCTTGTAGCCTCCCTTAAAGCCAGTCCCTGGTGAATACTTGCTCTTCTGGAATCTGTTGGTTGAGCCCTTGAACTTATACTTAGGGTTTCTCTTGAAACGAATATGACTAAACTTTGCAGCTAAGTACGCCATGGTTTTGTCTTCCATCTGCTCAAGCTCTTCTAGGGTGTAGTAATCACTTTCATCAACACCCAGATTCACAGAATCCATTTCAGCTTCTATAATCACCTCCTTTCCAGCTCTAGGGGTTTGAACCTGAATATCAGAAGTTGCTGGTTCATCCACTACAAGTGCTGCTGATCTCACAAGTGCATTTTGTTTGTTGTCCACTGTCCCTGGTCCGTAGATTATCACTCTTTGTTCCTGTTCCATCTTATAAGTCTTCAACTTGCATAGATCATCTCTAGTGACATCTTTGTGAAGTCTATTCTTTCCCTTATGGATGATGACTTGTGTTCTACATGATGGGGCAGCGTCATCATGAACTTCCTGTTGGTTTCTCTCAGTGGATAGGTCTTTCATTTCATTGCCAATTCATTAAGAAGCTTAGTATATTTCTCAAAGACCTGAGTTATACTTTCTCCTGGAAGAGACCTAAAAGACTCATACTGAGAAGTCAAGATGTCCAATCTGTTTTCCTACACGTCTTCAGTTCCTTCCATTATCAAGTTTATGGTATCCCACATATGTTTCCCGCTTGTACAGTTCATCAACTGATAGCTCATCTCTTTGTCTACGGAGTCTGTCAATATCAGCATTAACCCTGTATCCAATCGAATCAATTCTTTGTCTGAATCTGTGTACTCAGAGATATCCTTAGGTTGGGCGCCAGCAGGAATCCTGTTACCTTCAGGAGTTGTCGTTTCATCAATTGATTTCATTGGTACATATGGTCCGTTCTCTAAAATTCCAATATACAACGGATTCGATGCCTTGATAAATAACATCATTTTCATCTTCCACAAATCGAAATCATCTCTTGTAAATGGGGGAACTTTAATACCAGCAGTTGTCTTTGGAGCACTCATGGTTTCTGAAAATTTCAAATTGTTTAAAATTCAAGAAATTCCAATTAAATGAAAAAATTTGAAAGTTAAAAAATTTGCTTCGAATTTTCAAGCTACGTTTGATTTTGGTCTCATTCACCGGATCTGATTTGTACGTCAATCAAATAGCTTTGATACCAATTGTTAGGTCCAAAGTATCGTAGAAGGGGGGGTTGAATACGATACCTACAAATTATTCAATTTTGTTCGCAGATTAATCATTCAGTTCTATAACGAAATCAAACACACCAAATCAAACCAAGAGTCGGGGAATATATCTTTTTATAAATATAAACCTCGAGGGGTGCTACAAATTCTAATCCGTAGGATTAGCTACAATGAGTTCCGGTTAAACACAATCACTACAATGATAGAATTCTGAGCTATATTGAATTCTCTGTAAATTTCTCTGTCAAGAACTCTCTCTTCGTAAATGATCTTTCTGTGTTCTGCCTTAACTGAAGAAGAACACTTCTTCAAACTCCATTTATAGTCTTGATTTGAAAAACCATTGAACCAAAAGAATTGGTTTATTCTTGGCCGTTGGATCTTCATCAACCTGACACCAAAGTAAACTTTTCACCTGCTCCTTCATTCTGAAAACTATCGAATGAATAAAGAAATTTACCATTCGATAGTTTTTAAATAAAAAATATCGAAAACTAAATTACTTTATTCTAGATTTCAGATGGTTTTCTTAAATCACATTCGATGGTTTTCTAAATAGAAAAACCATCGAAATCTTTTCTTGTACTTGACCATTTAGAAAAGCTTCTGTACTCCAGGGTGTTTTAGTTTTAGACTGTATCAATTTTTCTGAGACGATAAAACAACTTGATCTTTTAAGTGCCGTCAACTAGTGCAACTGGTCTGGTTCACAGATGAATAACACTTGATCAATTCTTTCTATGTCTTCAATTCAATGCTGTTGATAAGTCCTTTGTCGATCTGGTTGCTTCAAATAAATCACTGGAATCATGTGGTACTTAACCCTAAATCATTCACATAATTCTGTAGTCTTGAAAGTCTTGATTCTTTGATTGTCACTGAGGCTTGAACATTTTCATGAACTTCTTTCCGTGACCTGTTTACGGACTTCAAGAATACATACCGTATTTTGATTTTTTGAGTTTACCTTTTCTTCTTTGATTCTGGATTCCTGTGCTTCTATTAATACTATTGTTTGTCTTGTCCTTTGTTGAGTTGTAGTTATCTCTTTTACATCTTATGTTACATTATGCTTTACAGATTCCGTCCTCGGAATCAGTTGAAGAAGTCACTAAGGTTCTTTTAATAACTTCCAACTCTGGTTGCATCCGCAATAATACTAATTCTTTACTCTTTGATACTTGCTCTACTAATCTGGGATTTCTACTGATTCCTCTATATAGGGCAAATCCGGTTGTACCACTACACGTTATGCGTTACAAATTTTGAGATAATCAGATTCATGATATTTTGAAGTGAAAAGATGTCGTATCATAACGAGTGTCCCACAATTGTGGTTATCGAGTTACAAATTTCAAAGCAAACGTTTTTGAAATAAAAAAATTACTGAGAGACCAATATGATCAAATGAACCAATATTGCGTGTCTTAGTTATGACATTACAAAAGGTAATTAACCTTCTTGTGTTGCACAACACACAAGTGATGGCGTCCCATCAAACTTCTATCACACAGACAGATAGTCCTTGTGTCCCCTATAAATAGGGTTGTTTGTCTCAGCTGGAGTAAAGAAATATAAAAGGAGTCTAAAGTCAAATTAACCATTAAGGCCTTTTGATGAGAAATTCTCAGATACACTCTTGGATTACAACTGAACAGATTCCAAAGGTACTACTCCAGGAGAAAAGAATCACCGGAACAGAAATTACTGGCACAATACGAGGAAATGATGATTTATCGATAACATAGTTATTCACTATTGAAGAAAATTAGAAATTCAAATATCAAAACTTGACAGGGTTTTAGAAATCTGAAAAAAAAAATAGGCATCAAGACAGCCTTTAGCACATTTGAACCCAATAATAGGTGAACACAATATCAAATATAAATTCAGAAGGCAGAATATTTTCACAGACAAAAGTCTGACTTAAAGGAGTGTTAAATAATTTATTAAGAAGGAAGGTATTGCCAAGGTCTTCAGGTATGTCTTCTTTATCAGCTCCTCTGATGGCTCGTCATTCGATTCTAAGTTCTTCTGCTACACGTCCTAAGGTTATCAATATCAAACGGCATCATCGACCCGCAATAGTCTCTGAAGATTCCACCACCTATATCTACAGTCGCAAGGATTTCCATCCAACTCTACTCAACTATCTACAATGAGTACCCCATCTTAAATTACTCGTCGGTACTATATCCAATAGTCCAACACGAACTCTATATGAGCTCTGACGTTCCTCACATAACTATACACACTCATACACACTCTCGTTTCTAGTTTACTATAACCCTGCTCTGATACCAACTGTGACGCCCCCAAATCCGGGGTCAGGGAATTTGGTCGTCACGCTAAAATCTCAATTTAAAACAACCTGCTAAATATAAAACCAAAACAAATATAACATCTACGACCCCAACTCTACCAAGAATCTTTAAAGGTTATAGTGCTAGAAACAAGAATCCAAAATTTTACAAACTTTAACTTCCTTTTACAACAATCTCTTTGCATATATCCTATAACGCTAGTATAACTTCGATGAGAAGTATACCAGGCCAAACTAATTATATACATAATAATATTTACTAGAAATAAACTTTATACAATAACCTTACACTAGATCCAGTTGCTCTGCATCCACTCGTCTTCCCAACGTCATCTTGACTCTTCTCGATCCATAGTTATGCAATTAAATACTGTCAATCTACCTTACTCTGGGAGGTTTAAAAGTTGAAACCAGCAAATATGAGCGGAGACATCCACTCGCTTTACTGAAATATCAAGGGTAACAAGCAAGAGTGAGCAAAAGAAGCTCAGCACGTATATATAGTACTGCACAAGATAAAATAATGATGCAACAATATCTGAAAAGAAATCAACTCAACTGGGGTAAAATAATGGTGCAGTAATAGCAATGTATGAAAAAAAATATGAACTCATCTGGCCAAGAAAATGGTAATATATGAAAGAATTAACTTAACTAGCAAAAATGAACAATACTAATAATCAATATCAAACTGAAAGTTAGAATTGGATTTTTACTGTGACGCAACGAGTTAAAGTGGATGATCAGTCACACTAAAACTCCGGACCATACCCACGGTATGTCCAAATACTGAATTGGATCCAAGGCCACTTTTGGCCTATATAATACTGATACTCTGACTGGCGTCTGCAGTCCTTAAAACATTTCATTTTAATTTAAAACTTCCAATTCCAACTTAATACTGGGAGTTAGGTGTCAGAACAATCGACTACCTCGTTAATTCAAACTGTTACTTTCAACTGTATGCTTAACTTTATCAACTGAATTAGGCTAAGACAAATGCATAAGAATTAGATTTCCAATCACAAGGAATCAAGGTAAATCTGACAAATGTAAGGTACTGCAAGGTATAAGTTATGAAATGAAATAGAATTTGTCAAATCAAGAACAATAGGTTGTCTCAATCTCAGGATAATAAAATAATCTGGTTATGAAACAATAATTAAGTGAAAATGGGAAACAGGAATCTTGCTACAATATTCTGAACAAAAGAATACGAGTTAGTAAACTTACCTTTGATCCTTAGTTATTACGTCAAGCCGAAGTCATACAATTATCTTCTTCTTCTGTCTTATGTCATCACAATTTCTATTTTGATAACTCTCGGTTCCGGCGCATATGCGGTTGCTACGAGTCTGCACTACCGAGATCGTGCTTGCCCAACTATTCACTAGTTAAATATAAGATATACTTTAGCCTTCGGACTTCAACTTCCACATAATATAAATGTTTATAAACTTAAGCGAATGTATTTTCTACAGAAAATTGGGCATGACCTATTCGTAAAGTGGACATTGCCCTGTTTTAAAGCGCCAAATTTTCCTAACTCAATCATCCACAATTTATTCAATACTCAATAAACCTGCCTTGACTTGCAGTTACTTTATCCAGAATAAGCAATCATGTATAACATTTATCACGTAGAAAATCAAATAACTAATTCACATAATTTCATATACTTCTCGTAACACATAACACATGATTGGACCGATAACTATTATAATTATACAAATTTACTAGCTATACAATTAACACATAACATATTTCATTCACATATGCATTTAAACTAGCATATCATATCATATCATATACAATTACCAAATAATATTCATTTAGTAGTCCTGCCAAAAATTCGGCAGCACTTCCTCTATTTATAGAACAATCCACCTGTTTTAAACTAATACCAATAATCAAGAATCAATTTACAAACTAACATGTTCATATAACTTAACTTAATCAGCCTGAACTCACAACTATAAAATAACATACTCAACTCGATAAACCATTTAAACACATAGAACTTATCAGTTCATATGCCACTATACAATACTAAAATTATTATCATACTTATCGGAAATAAAAGTCAGATTTAACTAGTTAGAAAGATAGACAGTTTACAATATAAAGATGAACTCAGATGAAAAGTGTAAAACATAAAAATTGTAGAAAACTCCGAGACCTTTCCAGAATGGTAAGGCTCGTAAAAAAATGAGTAAGTAACGAGTTCAGAAACCTTTTAAAACAAACTGCTGCAGAAGCAGTCTCAGTTCTGTTCACACAGTTTAATCACACACTTTGTTAATGGAAGGTAAACCACACTTGTAACACTTGAAAATATCTTTACATATTGATATAACTCACCAACATATAACTGCACATAACATTTAATCACACATTTATAATCACGTATAAAATATAAGACTTAAATAATCATTCATACTTTAAATTCGATTACCACTAGATTAAATAACATTAATCAAAACCAACCAATTTAATAAATCAAGCAATCTCTCAAGTCGTGTAAATAATAAATAATTTTTTTGAAAATATTAATTAAGTTTGATTTATAATTAATCAAGATTAAATAATAACAAATTAATAAAATTTACCAATTAACTACTCAGTTAATTGGTCAATTAAATCAATTACATTATTATTTAAAATCGATTAAAAATAATCAAATCTAATTATTCTTCGAGACACCTATAATAAAATACGAATAACAAGTATATATAGATTTTACAAAATTTTGGCATGACCCGTTCGTAAACAGGACTAGCCAGAAATTTTGCATGTACTATGCTGCGTCCCCAGTCACAGGACGGACAACACAGTACATCACAACAATAACCTGTATATCCAATTACTAAGGAATCCACAATAATAACCACCAGTCAATGATCTATAACAATAATCTTGAAGTTTAGAATTAAACATAATAAACTAACTCGAATATCAAAATTAACTCTTCACCATCAAACCGCCTCACAATACTTAACATCCAACAAGTGAGTTTAAACAATTAACCATTCACCAAAATAAAATGATGCTTAACACAAAAATTAAATAGTGCTCTAAATTATTTTAAAAAAATGCACAACATACGCACACTAACTAACATCACTTAACAAGATCCGCGGAAAACTATTTGACACTAAACTCAACAATTAACATCAGAATGATTTAGTAAATTATGGCACTTTCATAAAATAAATACAACTTAACCATTTATCACGATTTATAAACGATTAATTACTAAAACAAACTTAATAAAATAACACATATTAACTAAACAAAAACAAAATGATAAGTACCCATATTAACTAAAAACGACATACAACTAATTACTACCAAAAACAAATCGGATTATCAACTAGTTAATACCAAAACGGATAACACAATTTAACTAAACAGATCGAAATGGTAATTAGCATAATTTAATAAAAAAAAACGAATTTTATACTTACTTACTACAAAAAAAGAATTTATAACATCACAATTTAACAATAAAAACGAATGTATAAACTGCACATATACATATAAAAACGAATTCAACCTCTTCCTAAATACAAAAACGAATTTCCACCATACATAACTAATAAAAACGACTTTATAAATATTACGAATTATTAAAACGAATTTTGATACTTGATTACTACAAAACCGAATTTTTAATACACACTTAATCAACAAAACGAATTTATACTAATCTCTACAAAACGAATTTGTAATTATTATTAATTAATAAACAAAACGAAATATTAATAATTAAAAAAAAGCAAAGAATCGACTTTATAACTATCAAATAATTAACTAAATAAACGAATTAATCAACAAAAGTTCGGATTTATACCCACAAATTCGAACTCAGAAAAATACAGGGGACAGATGTGGTGGTTCTGGCGTTTACTGGCCGGAAAGATGGAGGTGGAAGGCGGCAGGCGGCCGTGCACGGTGGTGGCGCAACAGCGGCGGTCGCTGGTGACATACGCGCGAGGAAGAAGATGAAATGTGGGGGTTTACTTCTCTGTTTTTCTTTTTGTGGTGACTGCGGGCTCCCTCGCTTTTCTGGTACACTTACGTACCAGAATTGCGGAACTAGTACAGCTGCGTACAACTTTGCAAAACTGGTATAGGGCGCCACAGCCCGTGGTGACCCTCTCAGGGGTGCGCCACAGCCCGTGGCGACCCTGTATTTTATTTTTATTCATTTCACTTTCCCCGTGGTTACTTAGTAAAACAGATTTGTCACTTAGTAAAAATTGTTTTGTAACTCTCTATTTTGTAGGTTTATAGATTATACTTACATTTTCATGCTAACAGTTGTATTCAGAGCAATAATAAAGCTTCAAATTTAGTTTGACAAGACTACACATGAGATCAATAATTTCTGGAAAACATGACAAATAATACAAAGCTTTAATTTTATGAAAAAGATGAGTGGTCATTTCAAGGCCTGCATAACTAGTAATTTGAAGTAGGGTATATATAATTGATGGTTATAGCTTCATTCAGTGTCTTAAGAAAGGCATCGAAATGTTTTGTTAAATTTCGATTACAAGAAATGGGTGAGTACGATTGTCGTGTTTGGTTGCTTGTTGAAAGAGATGACGATTATCGTAGGTTAAAACTAAGCGATCCGAAAGAGTACTTTGCAGGCGTTCGTCGGGAATGGGCATATAGGCGTCAGGAATCAGAACGATTGAGAAATGACCTCATTCGAATTGGTGCAAGGGTTCCCACTCGTGATTCGCTTATCATGTATCCCGACCCCGGTGAATGTGGCAATTGGAATAAATATAGGAAAAGAGTGATTGGTGCTGTGTCACAGATACGGTTTGAAAATAATCTAATGCTGGTGCGTAGAGGTCGTCAATATATGTATCAACTTGCCACAGATTCCGTTGGTGCTATAGGAAGAGACCTCACAGAACGCGAGCAATATCATCTTGAACATAATCCAAACTATGTCTCCGATGGAGCCATTTCCGACGAAACGGAAGAAGAGTGATGCCCATTTATGTGTTGTTCTATTGTTGTTTTTAATTATGACCAAATGTTTTTATTTTATATTATTGTATGCTGAGTGGCCTATTAATGTATGAATTTGGTATTTATGAATTTGGTATTTATGAATTTGGTATTTATGGCAATAATCTCCATTATAATAAGAACATGACAATGCATGAAAAAAACATAACGACATTCTTTACGAGAAAGAATGTACATTCTTTAAAAACAAATAACCAGAGCTTTAAAAACGCATACATCATGAACAACTTAATCTTCATGATCATCCTCATCTGTACCCTCATCATCATCATCATCATCATCCTTATCGTCATCCCCGGAGTCAGTTAGAATACTTATGTTGAAATTGTGCATAAGTTCTTCCATCTCAAAAACATGCTGATTTGATTGCCTTGTCATTTGTTTTTTAAGATCTTCAATGATAATTGTTGCACGCTCCTCCAGTGGTTCTTCAATCCAATGAATGTATCCGCAGCCTCTGGATCCATCTGGACAGTTCACGGACCTTCTTCCTGCATTGGACCCGTACCAGCACATCCTCTCAACCATCACCTTATTGCAAAAGCAAACATCCACATCCGATTCGTTAGACATCTTAATTATAACAAACAAGCAGTACATAAATTGGAATGATTTGTCTGAAGAACTATGCGTAGAGATGCCCCTTTATAAATTTGAATTATTTGCTGTGGAATTGATCTCGTGACTTGAAGAGTGCCCATATTTTTACTTTGCAGAGCCTTCAGTGAGCTTTTCAGTAATAAAGCAAAGCTGGATGCACTGCAAACCCGTTTTTTTGGTTTTTCAGAGCTTTTCTGTGCTTATCACATTAGCAATAAAGTTGAGTTATCACATCAACAATAAAGTTGAGTTGTCTCCTCACATCTCATAATGTGCAGGCCAAAATAATGCACTTGTATTACTTTTGTGTACTAGAGATCCAATTTTTTCCCCTATAAATAGTTCTTCTCTCTTATGCATAATCATAGTTGCAGAATATCTCTCTTGTTTAAGTGAGTTTGCATCAAATGGATAAGGGAAAGAGGCCAGTTAGTTCGAGTTCAGAAAGTAACCAAGTGGATGTTGTATAAGATAACTTTGTCCATTACCTAAGACCAAGTGGATGTTGTATAAGATAACTTTGTCCATGTGTGGGACATAAATTTGTGAAACGCTCATATATCCAAACCTAACACAAATGTAAGAAAATAAGTCATGAAATGATGGACATAAGAACATGTAACTAAAAGGTGGTAAAACATAATGGACATGTACCTGCAATAGAGTCATGGAACCACAAAGCTCTTTCTTCCGGCCTACACTTGCGTCACATAGGTTCTTGTACAAGTATGCTAGACAAGCACTACCCCAACTGTACTCATTAACATGATCAAGATCACGGACATAATGAAGGAGGCGTAGCTGAAGTCGGTTCCCGCTGGAGTGGGGGAACAAAGAACCAAGTACGAGCAAAATATGTGCACGCCTGTGAAATAACAGCTGTCTCTCATAATCATCTGTACCATACTCTAGACGTTCACACCTAGCAAAGTTGTTGATCAACCAAAGAATATTAAGCCCGCCCTTCTGAATGGTAGTGGGGTTGCCCCCCTCATCAACGCTATTTGGGTGAACCCCTAATAGCTCATGTACCAAACTCGCATCAGGTGAGCCCTGATATGTGAACACTGGATATCCACTAACCCGGAGACCTAGAATGTGATAAACATCATCTAATGTGATAGTGGCCTCGCTGAAACTGAAATGGAACGTGTGAGTCTCAGGACGCCACCTCCCAACAAAAGCAGTAATCAGTCCAGCATCATGTATCATCATCCCTATCTGAAAAACACCCAGTAAACCAGCACTCGTAATGGCTTCAATAATAGTTGGTGGTGGTGGATCTGTCCTCACTATATCCCAGTAACTGCCGAAGTTTGTACGGAGACGAAAATCTTTTTCCTGAAAACAAAAATTGAAATACGTTATATCATTAATTATGTATTTCAACAATGCGATGAACATGAACATAAAATTTAATACCTGTCCATCCCATATCAACTCAGAACGATGGTCCCCCTGTCGTGTGAGCAATGATGGACAGGACCGGGATGGTAAATAGCATGCTCCATAGAGAAACTGTAATATGGATGACAAAAATTAGTTGGGTTTTTTTCTATTTTAGAATAATTATGCTATCTATAACCTAAATGAGTTGAAATACAAATTATTTTTAGTTTTTTTCTATAGCTAATAAACAGTTGCTAAAAACTAAGGTTTTGCAAAGTCATCATTCAAAACTAAGGTTTTTTTCTATATGAAAATTCCCTATTTGGATTTTATTAAGGGAATTGCACGTATAGAAATTCAAAAATGAATCGATCTGATCCAGGTCATTATCTATATGGAATTGCAGATGAATCTAACAGTTTTCAAATCAGAAGGAATTCAACAGTTTTCATTATCTATTGAATTAACTGAACAAGCAGATACAAAAGGAATTCAAGTACAAACCCATGGCAAAACAGTTTTCAAATCACTGTGAAATTAGGTATAGAGTATAAAGATGTACCTAAGAGAGATTTCGTCTGGAAGAAGGCGTTGGTCGTCGTGATTGGTGGCGGCAATAAGGCGTCCGTCGCCGTGAATGATGGCGGCAGGAAGGGAGGACAATCCAAAAAGCGAAGGCTCACCCAGCTGAAATGGATGAGTTATGAGTTCTGTGTGCTAAGTGCGAAAAGAGCATTTGGGGGTTTTTTAATTGTATAATTATTTTGAATAATTTTTCAAATGTAAAATTCTTTTGAATAATATTTCATAACTATAAATTGTATAATTAATTTGAATAAAATTTCATAATTTAAAGTAAAGTTCTAAATTGTAAAATTTACAATAATATTTCATATGTTTAAAGTAAATTGTAAAGTATAAATTTGATAACAATAATTTTAAAGTATAAATGGTAAAAATTTACAATAATATTTCATGTGTTTAAAGTAAATTTGTAACATTCATTTCAGTATTTGTAATAATTGTAATTTTTTTTTTTTTTGCATTTTCAGGATCTCATGTTCGGCTAATAAAAATTCATAACTTATCCAATTTTTGTAACTCAATTTTTAACTTTTAACAAAATTGGACAGTTCAACTGTAATATGCCAAAATAAAAAACCAAATTTTTTCTTTTATTAATTCAGTTTTTCAATCTTGAAAATGGATGTTTAAACCTTGAATATGGATGTCAAACAAGCAATTTTACCAACGGCAAACCAATTTTACCAGCTGTACCAGTTCCGCAAAGCAATTTTACCAACGGCAAAGCAATTTTACCAACGGCAAACCAATTTTACCAGCTGTACATAAGTGTACCAGAAAAGCGAGGGAGCCGTGACTGCGTGTGTGTGAGTTTGTTAGAAATAGATTAGGTTGAATTAGGATTAGGTAGAATAGATAAGGATGATGTAATACATTAATTGACACAAAAATAACTACAACTAACACTAAATTGCCTGATACGATCTTTAACGAACGAAAATAATTCTAAAAAAAGATACTCGGTAATATAAAAATAATTCTCGACCACTAAAATATTTTTAGCAAAAAATTATAACTCCCACTTAATTAGCGGATAAATATTAAAAAATTTATTTACTCTAAAAATTAAAATAATTATGCACAAAATTTTTATAAAGCCCGGATTTTACAGAATTGTAAAAATATTAAATTTTTGAATACTTTTATAACTCACCAAAATACTAATGGGGCACAGATAAGATACCGGATAAAATTTTGGTACTAATAAAATACCACTTTGATACCAAAAATTTCCAAAAATTCTAAATCTTTCAAAAATATAAAAATACTAACTTTTTGAATATTTTTATAATTTAAACAAAATAAAACTTTGAATCCGAATAGAATATCAGATAAAATTTTGGCGCAACTAAAATACTGATTCGATCCTCAAAATTCTAAAACAAACTCAATTCAACAATATCGATAAAATAATCAGCTTTCACAAAAATTTTAAATAAAATATACACATAATTCCATTCCTCCTCTTGGAGAAAAGCAATAAAATATTTAAATAATAATATTAATAAACCCTGAAAATTCGGGTTACTACAACGTTGACACTCAATGTACTTGTCTGGTTCGTGAGTGACTAACGACAATGTCTATTCTTCATCTGTTTGACTTTAAGCAGTGATTCACTTCCTTTTCATTCAAGAACTTTGTAACCAGTATCTTTGCTGTCACCTCTTGAAATCTCTGTTACTTTAATAAATTCACTCAGCTTGAATACTTCACTGAGGCTTGATTAATAAATTGAACTTCTTTCAATGTAGAATAACTTCAAGTTTGTAGATGACTTTTAATCTTCATTCTTTGACAGATATAATCTTCTGAGATTCCTGTGACATCTCATTTTTATTATTTACTTATTACATCTTATTTTAAGTTGACTAGAATCCTCTGTAATTACAAATAGGCATATACATATGCCTTTCAGATTGCGTAAGATTGTCCAAGATTGGGTAAGATTTATCCTGGATAATATATTAAATACATGCATTTATTAAAAAAATTAATCAAGATCTTGCTTTTATAATTCATCCCATAAAAAAATATGCTACTTCTTATACATCCAATATTTTTTTACCTTTTTATTTTTCTTGCCAATTTCTAACCTGTAATTTTATTATCAATTTATTTATTAAATATTAAAGTAATTTTTAGTTAGATATTTATTTTATTTAGGAAAATTATAGAATTATTTCCGTACAAGTTATTCGAGATTGGTTATTAGTGGAAAGAAACGTAAGAATATTTTTAGAAATCGATATTGTTTTATTTTAATTAATTGTGTGTATTATTTCATTTTTGAATTATTATTTTGTATTATACTCTATTAACACTATTTATTGTTTACATGTCGTTATGGTGGATAATTGCCCTGTTCTAGATATTAATAAATTTTGGTACAAATTTCGTGTAGTTTCTATACACTGATGTGATGTTCCTCTAAAAGATAAAAGATAGAATTGAAAATTGAAAATTGAAATTTAGAGAATTATTATATACTCTTAAATATTATTATAATACCATTTTCTAATAATATTAAATAAAGTAGATATAATATTAAATAAGTTAGATATGCATGTGTCTCTAATAAATGATTTAAATATTTAATTACCATTTAATGTATTTAATAAAATTTAGGAAAATTATCAAAAATACTAATTTTTCTAAGTTTTTTTGCAATTTTACTATCTTCTGGAAATATTTGTAAAAATACTAACTTTTTGAAAATATTTGCAAAAATACGGTCTGCAACTACTTTCAACCATCTGCAACTACAACCAAAATCAACCACAGACGATGCAACCACAAATACAGTCTGCAACTAACGAAACCAAATGCAACCGGATGCAACCAGAAGCAACTTTTTTAAAAATTGATTGAAAAATAACTGAGATTTCAAAAAAATTGTTAGTAAGATGTTTGATAAGTTTGTGGTCTTGATTAAGCCGTTCTCCTGGGGTTCAGTAGTTAACCTTTGAGGTTCAATGTTGGGTTTTAGAAATATTAAGAACGAGGAATAATCCGTACACGAACTTAGGGTTAAAGGTTTAGGGTTGTTTACGACCCTAGACTCTAAACCCTAACCTACCACGGACGCTTGAAAAAAATCATTTTTGATTAAAAAGTTGCATATGTGATTGATTTTGGTTGCAGTTGCAGATATTGTTGAAAATAGTTGCAGACCGTATTTTTGTAAATATTTTCAAAAAGTTGGTTTTTTTGCAAATGTTTTGGTATTTTCGCAAAAAAATTTAAAAACACATAGTATTTTTACAAACAAAAATTTGGGTTGGGTATTTATGAAAAAGCCCTAAAATTTACTATATTTAACATAAATAAATACTCCCTCCGTCCCAGCCATTTCTATACACTTTCCATTTTGGGATGTCCCTCTCATTTATATACATTCCAAAAATAGTAACTTTTAATAATATAAAACACTATTACACCCACTACTTTCTCCACTATCTCTATTCTATAATAATATAAGGGTTAATTATCTTGTTGGTCACTAAAGTAGGCCTAAAGTATCAAGTTGGTCACCAAACTGAAAATGGTCTCAATCAGGTCACTAAAGTCGGCTACAGGGTACACTCTGCTAAATAAATAATTTTTTTAGACGAAAAATGATTATGTATTAAAAAATATTTAATGTGATATCTACATGGTAGGGTAACATACCCATTTTAGACCATAAAATCGAAGAAATAAGCATTAATATTAGTGTTTTCCGTCCAAAAAAAAGTAAGTTATATAATAGAATGTACCTGTAGCTGACTTTAGTGACCTGTTTGAGACCGTTTTCAGTTTGATGACCAACTTGATATTTTAAGCTCACTTTAATGACCAACAAGATAATTAACCCAATAATATAAAACACTATTACACCCACTATTTTTCTCCACTATCTCAAATCTATTATTAAATATTGATAGGTTCCACCACTTCACCAACTTTTCATCTAATTTTACTCATTTTTTATATCTTTTCTTAGTCTCCGTGCCCAATCCCAGTGTATAAATATGACTGGGACGGAGGGAGTATGCTATTAAAAAACTAATACTAAATAAAATAAAATAAATATGCATATCATTGTCCACCTCAAATAACGTATAGTAACACTCAAAATATAGTTTTAAGTTGGGCAAAATTGTGCGTTTCTCTAACAACTCGCTAGGAAGTGGGCAGTGAAACTTGTTCTGGTTCGCGCGGCGGTGGGAATCATGTCTCTCTTAGTATGGGTTTGGTTTTTCTCCTCTTTAATTGAATTATTTCTTAGTAATGAATATATCAACCATTTTTAATTTGAATTTGTGTAAATATATAGGGTTTTGTTTATTTGTTTGTTACTCTTAGCCTTTCTGATTCCTTGTTTTAATTCAAGTTTGTTGCTGGATCGATCTATCTCCGGTCCTATTTGTCTAGTTTTCAGGATTCAGTAGATACATGGATGTATAGATCTAGCAGCTATTCTATGTATTTTTATTATCTTCAGTTGTCTGAAACTTGCAAATAATGGATTACCATGACAATTACATGTGATGTAGGCTCATGTGCAAATAAAACCCATCTTAGCCTATAAATTAATAACTACCGACTAACACAATATTGGATATTGGTTAATGCTGTTTTGCGGGCAAACATGTTTTTAAGTGGAACATAATATACCACATTTTCTTTTTGTTATCCACTATTTTAAGATTGATTTATAGACATTGCTCTTGCTGACAAACATTTATGTCCCAAGGAACCAAAGGAACCCGAGGGATGGGAGGGGCTCTCCCTCATGGAGGTGTTTCGGATAGTATACATGGGGGAGGAACAAGTAATGCCTAACAAGCAGATTGGTTGGATCAAAATCAAAAATGATGACCGTTTCCAGTACCTATACAAGGTAGAAGATGTTGATCCGACTATGGAATCAATTGAATGTATGCAGGACCTAAATCTTACAGTCAAAGGACCAACTATTTCTTTTAGTGAAGTTAAAATTGAGTTTGATCTATTTCGTCGTGGTGTTGCTTTCAAGGACTGTATATGGTTACAGTGGGATCCTTATCCGTCTGATGTTCGTTTTATGGAAAGAAGATTATCATCAAGAGATGGCACTGAACTGATTAGTATTATGATGGGGCTGTTTGGTAATGCCACGGTAGCCAGTCTGGAAGTTAAGTTAAAACACTACTCTGCTGCCACAACTGTTTATGGACTTGTTTGTGCAAGCAATAGCAAATTGGACATACCCAGGGCTAGAAGTATGCTATTCTTGAAGAAGCATGACACCGGTACAAAAGTAGGAAATGATGGCATTATTCCTTTGTCTAAATCCAGTGTCGGTGTGCCGTTGGGTTCTATGCTTAATGTGGACATTTCCTTGCATTATGATGGTCAGCACCATGCTTTCTCTCTGTGTTTCGAGGCTTTACTAAATGGGAAAACTGCAAAAGGTGGTCCTTCGGAAGAGAATGCAGAGATCCAAGTAACAGTCATTTGGGATGCTGACGAAGACTCAAATCAATATGCGTTATATGATGAAGACTCAAATTTTTCGGCACCATGTGAACAGTTACCTTTTCCAATATATGATGAAGACGAAGACGAAGACACAGATTTTTCTGTATCTGATGGAAACATGAGTGACAAAGAGTCGTGACTACATGTGATAAACACTAAGAGAGCCTTGACTACATGTGATTAAACTAGGAGGCACTGCCCTAAATAGCCGTAACTTGGGATGAGAAGGGATTATTATTATTTTGTGTGGTAGTGCGATTTAGAGATTGTTCTGTGTTTTTATCTTGACAAGTGAAAACAGTAGTTGCTGTGTGACTAATGCTGTACTTTAGTAAGGATTTGTATCTTGACAGTCAAACTATCTTATTTTGTTGTTAGTCGGTGAGGATTGTGTTGCTTTTGTCTTGGAAACTAAATCATTGTTTGCGTGTCTTAAGTTCAGAAATATGCACATTATGTTGATGCATCCCTAAAAGTGTCGCTTTCATTATGGCTGTGTTTTGCCAGTTAGTATGTTACCACAAGGTTGCTGTAAATGCTCTGGATTTTTAATAGCAGGCACATCCCAGAAAGTTTGACCAAACAATAGTTAAAATGTAGAAATTCAAATATCGTCTGTCATCGGGATTTCTCTTCCCCTGATCCTGATGGACCTGATAAAAGGGGGACTGGGAATTTTCAGCATACGAGTTGGAAGGTGTTCACATTTTTTTAAAAAAAAGTAGTGTAAAAGCGCGTGCTACAGGCTTATGTATAAAGCAAAATATTTTTCTAGTTGAAAACACGGTGGAGACATCTTGCTGCATTGCAATGCAGTACCGCTTTAGTACCCTGTTTGAGAAGCAGCAGTAATTATATTTGGGCATAGGATAGACCTTAACATATAACATGGAAAGGACTGATTAGAGTACGAAGGATGTACAAATACATAAAAAATCCCAACACTTCCATTCGCACTGGTGACATGAAGAGATTGAAGTTGATTTCTTAGTAGCAAACAATGTTGATTTACAAAAAAAAATATTAAATGATAAAAAAGGAATCCTTCGAAATGCAAATACATAAAATAAAATTGGTAGGACGGATGTAGGCAATTGGATTAGATGAGTGAATTGTGGATTTAGATTTCGGAGAAAATTAAAAAAAATCCGGGTATGTCACATTTCAGGTCTTCTGATCCTTTTCATGGGCACAACATATTTCTTGGTCCTATATACACTACGATAACTATTTTTGTAAGTATATACTATTATATAATTAGAGAAAAGTTCAATGGAGAACGGTTTATAAATGGAGACTTGGAGATCATAATCCTAACCTTTTATTCATATTTGATGGGAAGGTCCTTTTATTTTACATTTTTCTTATTCAGTTATTTGATTGAGGGAAGTGTATATATTCATATTATGATCTGTACATGTGAATGACGGTTATACAATTTGATTTTATCCTATTTTAAGCAAATTACCTTTTGATTCTTTTAACATTACAATTTTTTTCCTAATTAAGTTTATGTAAAATTATTTCTTTTAATTTATAACAATCATAAATCAAATTATTTTACATTTCAAATAATTAAAATTGGATGACTAAAATTTATATGAGATACACAAAAAGAGTTAATTTTACAATAAAATCAATATATTTGTTGCATTTTCTTTTGCAGATTATCATTTTTAAAATAAATTTTGTAATTATTGTTAATCAAATTATTTTATTTTAATAATGTAAGAATTAAAATTATATGAAAAATAATTGGATAGTGTTTTTTTAGTGCAACCTTTACTATTTAATTTTATTAATTTTTTATGATAAAATTTTGTCTAGTCCTATATTTTTGCTTTGGTCAAAATATAAATTCAACTTTTTGTTGTATTTTGCAATATATTATGTTCAATTTTAATTAAATACGCTAAAAGTGCCATCTATGTTAAAAAAATAAATACTTATACTCTACACATATTTATTTATTTTTTTGATTAAAGGAAAACTTTTATTAAAAATAAGCATCAAACAGAATAGTCTCCAACAAGTGTGTAGGAGGAGACGTAAAAACATTACAATCATTAACCGAACAAGGCAAACGAGCTAAACCATGAGCCACCTTGTTGGCTTGCTTGCCAATATGAATAATATTAACTTCCAACAATACTCCTAGCATGACTTTACATTGGTCGATAACATGACCAACTTCAAGCAAATTTCCATAAGAGCTCCGTATTGCAGCAGTAGTAAGAAGAGAATCTGTTTCCGCTATCACTCGTCGTTCCTGACGGCTCATCACCCATGACAGTGTTTCATGAACCCCGATGCACTGCCTCAAACAACGATGAAGGACATGGCAAAGTAATACTTCTTCCTTCTATAAAAACACCTCTGCAGTCTCGAAAGACCATACCAACTGTGAACTCTGAAGCTCCCGGAAAAACTGAGGCATCCACATTGATTTTATACGCATTCTCAGCTGGTGGTTCCCATCGATTCTTGTCCTTCTGACTTGCTGAGTTTCTCCCTGTTTCTCTCTTTCTTACTTCTTGCGATTCCCTAACACTATTAAAGCTTCCATCCATGGCCAACTTAGCTGTTATAACTTTATCTTCCCAAACTTTTCTATTCCTCCAGAACCATATTCCATACAATGTGACACAAATTTTCCTCACCTCTTTATTACCTCCTTCCAGTTTGCTAAGAAGCCAATCCGGAGCATAATAAACTGTACTCATGTCATACACTAAATTTACATACCTCCAGCAATTTTGAGCAAACTGACAATCGAAAAATAAATGAAGCATGTGCTCAATATCCGAGTTACAAATAGGACAAATAATGGGAACTGAGACTCCTTTACCTCTAAGTCTGTTTCTAACAGGGAGAGTATTGCGACAAAAACGCCATAGAAAGATTTTCATCTTATGAGGTAGAGACAACCTTCATATGTTGTTCCATCCCTTCGAGTGAGTAACTGCAGAGCTAGTAACAGTCTGATCGTGCCAATATCTGTATTGAATCTTCACATTGTACATTCCGTCATTTGAGCTGGACCACGCTATTATATCACTGGTAACGTGTTGTGGCACCCTAGTTGCCAGAATAGCAGATGCATCCTCAACTATAAAGAGCTCCCGCACTCTCCCAACATTCCAGATCTTTGATCCTGGATAAAAAAGAGACGAAACTGTTTCATTCTTTCCCGCATATATGTGAGAATCATTCACTACAAATCCCTGCTTGTTGAGAAGCCATTGATCTTTTGTTGCTATAATATCATTCCCATCTCCTACTAATCCACCTAAAGCCTCCCTTCAGCACCTCTTTAGCTTGCCAAATACCCGCCCACAAAAAACTAGAACCTCTACCTTTACCTGCATTCAGAATATTTGACTTTGGGAAGTATCTTGCTTTGAGGACTCGAGAGGCCAAAGTGTTAGGATAGTGCAAGCATTTACAGATGTGTTTCCCTAACAACGCTATGTTAAAACCATAAAGATTTTTGAAAACGAGCCCTCCTTTACATTTAGGCATACACATTGCTTCCCACGAATGCCATCTAACCCCTTTCTTTCTGTCTGAACCCGATTGCCACCAGTATCCATTAAAAGCACGTTCAATGTCCTGAATCAGTGTTTTTGGCAGCAGAAAACACGACATAGTGTATGAAGGAATGGCTTGAGCCACATTCCTTATTAACACCGATTTGCCAGCTCTGGAAATTGGCTTACTGCACCACGACTGAATGCATTTATTTACTCGATCTTTCAGGAAACCAAAGACCTTTTTTTTGGATCTTCCCACCAACGACGACAATCCCAAGTAGTTGTTGCTTTCTATATCATTATAAACCCCAAGAATATCAGTATATTCAGCTTGCTTATCTCTCCTCACATTCGAGCTAAACATCATCCCTGACTTCTGAAAATTGACAGCTTGGCCTGAGATTTCAGCATAATAGTCCAGAATTTCCTTTACTTTGATTACTTCCTCCCTTGTTGCATTAAAGAACATGAAGCTATCATCTGCAAATAAAAGGTGCGTAACATCGGGAGCTGATGGGCTGATTTTACATCCGTGAATATGACTGTTATGTCTGGAACTATCCAATAAATTCAATAAGCCCTCCACACAAAAAAGAAACAAGTATATCGAAAGAGGGTCTCCTTTCCGGATCCCTCGTTTTGGAATAATCGGACCAACAAACGAACCATTTACACAAACATTGTAAGAAACAGTAGTTACACACCTCATAATCCAAGTTATCCATTTGTTGCAGAAGCCTAAGGATATCATGCGTTGCCTCAAATAGTTCCAATCGACTCTATCATAGGCTTTACTAATGTCCAACTTCAAAGCAATTTCTCCGTTCTGACCTCCTGATTTCCTCCTCATGTGATGAATGATTTCAAAGGCAACTACTACATTATCCGTAATACTTCTATTTGGGACAAATGCAGATTGATTTTCAGAAATTAAAACCGGTAGAATCACTTTTAGTCTATTAGAAAGAACTTTGGCCATTATTTTATACAACACATTGCAGAAAGTAATAGGCCGAAAATCCTTCATGCAGTTTGCACCTTCTTTCTTCGGAATTAAAACAACATTTGTATTGTTCAAGTCAGCTGGGAATGGATCGCCATCCAACCAACCTTTGCAACACTTAAAAACTTCTATGCCCATAGTTTTCCAGAAATTCTGATAGAAAACAGGGTTTAACCCATCCGGGCCAGCAACTTTGTCGGGATGCATTTGATTTATTGCTAGAGTAAATTCTTCAAACAAAACATCC
Source organism: Heracleum sosnowskyi (assembly GCA_030848705.1). Classification (NCBI taxonomy): domain Eukaryota; kingdom Viridiplantae; phylum Streptophyta; class Magnoliopsida; order Apiales; family Apiaceae; genus Heracleum; species Heracleum sosnowskyi. The sequence goes on along the minus strand of CM061236.1, from coordinate 80,635,846 downwards.
TCAATCAGCATCACATTCTGATTCGTACTCACCAATCTTGGGCTAACAGTCCTGTTGCTTGCTCGATCAGTCTCAGGCTCTGCAAAAATTCTTGAGAAATACTCCTTCACCACATTACACATGCCCTCTCTGTCCTCCACTTGAACTCCCTATTCATTTTCTAAAAAACTGATATGGTTACTTTTCCTTCTAGCCGAAGCACTAACATGAAAAAATCTAGTGTTTTCATCTCCTTCTTTCAACCAAAACAGCTTGGCTCTTTGCTTCCAGTAAGTTTCTTCTTGCAACAGTAAATCATTAAGCTTGTTCTTCTCAGAAAGATATTCCTTGACACCTTGATCATCAGTTCTATCCTTCAACGAATCAATGAGATGTTTTTGATATTTTAATTTCTCCTTAAATTTATTGAAGAAAGTACGACCCCACTTCTGCATAAACTTTGATACTTCCTCCAGCTTAGAAATAAGATGAGGAACTTGGATGCTCTCCCAAAATTCAGTAACTTCCTTCACAAAGTTAGGCTCCTTGAGCCATATGTTTTCAAATTTAAACCTACAGGCCCTCCTTGACACTGCAACATTAAGCAGTTCTAGATACACATGCTCATGATCAGAAACCGGTGTCATAAGAACTGTCAACTTACATAGAGGAAACTTGTCCACCAGTCTGTGGTTGCAAAGCCCTGTCTAATTTCTCTTGAACCCAATCCTTGGTGCCACGACATTTCTTCCACGTGAACAGACCTCCCTCTAGCTGCACTTCCGCCAAAAGACAATTCTCAATAGCTCGACCAAACCCTTCCATTAAAGAACTTGGATGAGGGTGATTCCTTCTTTTATCTGAGGAGTAGAGCAAGTCGTTAAAGTCTCCTATAATACACCACGGAACATTCGACAAACTGGCCAACTTTCGAATTAAATCCCACGACTCCTTTCTTCTACTACGTTTAGGGTAGCCGTAAAAACAGGTCATACGCCAATCCACCACTCCATTCTCATAAAAACTCAAGTCTATATGATTTTGCGAGTAATTAGTTATACCACAATCCACATTCTGCTTCCAAAACACTGCCAGACCTCCGCTCCTACTTACACGATCAACTGAGAAACAATTTTTAAATCTCAACTTTATTGGAAGCTTTTCAATCATACTCCCCACTGCAATAGTCTCCATTAAGAACAACACATCGGGTTTCCGATCTCTGATGAGATCGTTAAGAGCTCGAACTGTTCGAGGGTTCCCCACCCCTCGACAGTTCCAGCTTAAGTGATTCATTGGAAACGGCTCGCTTGCTTAGCAAGCGGAGCCAAAAGAGTGTTTGAGGTCTCTATGCAATCAAAATGAGAAAGCACAGATTCCATATAGTTCTCAGTGTCCTTTGCCACAGACGTCGTATTTCCATCCAATTCAATTCAATTCTCTTTCTTTTTCTTTCCTCCAAGTCCAGCCCAGACAATTCTTCCTGGTCCAGCCCAACATTAGTTTTTGAAATCCAGTTTCCCTCCAATCCTTTACCGACATTTACTCCTTTTTTCAAATTATCCGGAACAATAGTTTTGTTGTTGCCATATCCCTGATTTGTAGCTGTCATATCCTTTCCTTGCGAGCCATCCATATTTTGAAAATCATGATTGACACCTACCCCGTACTTCCCGCCCCAATTCTCGTCTCTATCATCCCTCAGCCACCTATTTCTCTCATGAGCCACCACCCTCCGTGGCGGAGCTCTCAACCACCCCCCCCATTCTTTAAAAATCCCCACTGCTTCTCCTTCCAGTTTCCTCTTGAAAAAATGCTCTGTATGTGATATAAGGCCACACACAAAACAGAAGTCGCCAAGTTTCTCATTGTTGCCCAGTAAATAACAATTGTAGAAGGGGGGTTGAATACAATTGTATAAGATTCTCGACTTAATCAAGTATATATCACAAATATGAAAGAAAGATAATAGCTTTATTAAATCTGATATAAAACTGTTACAAACTCTCTCAAGAAATTCTGATGTTCTTGAGAGATGCTAATTTACACAACACTCGTGTATACAACTGATTCGATGATCTCTCTCAAATCGAAACATAAACTGTGTTTATATACTACACAGCTTCTCTATCAATAACAAGATAAGTCCTAATCAATTACAAAGATTGAAACCTATCCTTAATCGATAGCTACATTACTACAAACCAGGAACCGACAGAATAAACTTCCATGTTTAACTAGACTCCAAATATAACTCGAAGTAGAAATCCTGATCAGCTTCCAGTACTGATGATCAATCCTGATCTCAGTCCTGATATTCATCCAGATCCTGACGACCATGCAATCCTGATAGATATGCTTTACTGATGACGTCAGCAATCCTGATCAGTTGAGTCTAGCTCCTGACGATCATTGAATTCTGATCTAACAATCTCCCCCAATCTCATACTTTGTGAAATAAAGTATAGATTCCAAATATTCAATGATGTCAAAAACATATATACAAAATGTACAATTATCTTCAGTAACAACTTATCTGTTTAAACTCTTTGATAGAACAGATTCATCTTCAAGAAGTTGGATAGTAAATTTTCTTCTTTTTCTTCAAGAATTTGAATCAGTCTTTCCTTAAGATTTCTGAGTTCTTCATCTTCCTCATTAATCTGGTAGATAGCTGCTCTGAGATTCTGTATGGAGCTTCATTGTAGACTGTGCTCTTCAAGCAAAAGATAAGCAATTTCCTTCCCATCAGGATTGAGAGTAAGTTGAGTCATGCCAAAAGTTACTTCTTTAACAGCAGTACCCCTTTGCATTTCCACATCCTGACCTCTTTGATTTAAGTACATAGGAGTATAATTACCATTGAAATTACTATTTCCATCCAGTCTTCTTCTTATTGTTGACAAAATCATGTCACTCCATACTTTGCACACTTGGTTCTTCCATCTTAACAGATAATGAACATATTTCAGTTCCTGAGTAGTTTTCATAAGCAGATATTGAATAGATAGAATCTTCACACTACCATCTTTCATGAAGTACAGAAGCTTTTCTTTCTTTTCAAAACCATCATGACAATCTATAACTATATCAACAGCTAATAAATTGTTCAGGTTTTCAAAAGTTAAAGTACCTCCAATTTCAGTTAAGGAGTAAGGATCAACATAAGACATGTTCAGATATTCAGCATCCCTGTGTCCAATACCTCCTCTTGAATTACTTGACAATTGCTTCAAATTCGAAAACATCTTTAACCAGAGTGCTTTTGATCTAACCATATCAGATAAATCAACAACACTTGAAGCACTTGTTATAACTCCACCAGTCTGAAAATTGATAGGTGTATTACACCTTAGTGTACTTATATGTTTCCACTTCTTGTCTTTCTCCTTTTCATGAGCATAGCTTCTTTCAAGTAAAGATTCTTGTCTGCTTGGATTTCTCCATTTTCTTTCATTTGAGAGTTTAAGCCTTTGTAGATACAGATTAAAATCTTTATTTGTTCTTTTTGTAATATCTCTTCTTCTGGCTTCTTCTTCTTCATTTACTTCTTTGTTGTGAGAATCAACAACAGTAGATAAGATTATCAAATCAACCTCTTGTAGAATTTCAGATTCATCAGGATCTTGAATATTGTCAGGATTAGAATCTTCAATTTGACTTGTATTACTGAGAGTTGATTTTCTTGATTTTCTTCTCAATTCAGGTTCTTCTTCAATATTTCCATCATCACCAAAAGTAGATCTGTCAGGAACTACTAGAGTTTGACTAGGTTCAGGAATTTCTTCAATTCTTAACCCTCCTCTAGACCTTGTCTGTCTAGGTACTGTTTGAGTTGAAGAACCTCTTTTACTTCTTTTAGCACCTCTTCTACCTCTGCCTCCTCTACCCCTAGTAGAAGCAGTATAGCTTTCCATTGTCTCTCTTTGTAATCTCAAGAATTCTTCATGTGAGAGATCTGGATATTCTTCACTTGCTGTAGAGAGTGCTTTTCTAGCAAATAATTGTTGAACTCTTTTATCAGTGTGATAAAGAGTAACAATTCTACCATCTTGTGTAGTTAACTTCTGGAATAAATTTGATGCATCTTCAGGATTATCAATAATCACATCTTCATCACCTTCAGGAATTGTAGCAAGAGTATGTCCATGACCAGGTGTCAGGATTTGTTCTTCCGTCAGGATCTGAGATTGCATCAATGTTCTTACCGTCTTAACTCCAGAATCAGAAACATGAGTTGACTGCGTTGTTTGACTTTGAGAAGTTTGAATTGTAGACTTCAAAACTGCAGCATCAGAGGTTTCTCCTTGTATCACTTTGTCACCACCATCATCTCCAGTATTATCATCATCATTATTTCTCAATACTAGATCAGGTGTACATTTTGTCTGACTAACCTTCTCCCCCTTTTTGACATCAGGATGTGACAATAAATTCAAAATTAAAGAAAGAGAGGCTTGAATGTCAGTTACCTTAGTATCCAGAGAATCAATTCTTTGATTGATTGAGGTTTGTTCAGAAACAACAGATTTCACTTGGGATTCTACGACTCTTAATTGAAAAACAGTAGGCACCTTTGTAAAATTATTAAAGATATCAGTCCTCACTTTATCAGTTGAACTCTTGATAGAATCAATCTCACTTTTCAGGCTTTTGGATAACAGAGTAGTAGCCTTCAGATGATTCTTCAAGTCTTGATTCTCTATAGATTTCACTGCATTATAGGCATGATCAATAGCAGAAGAAAAACTAATAGATTCAGCAGAGCTGTGCCATGAATTGTTCCATTCATTCTGTCTAAATGCCTCAGCAGGATTAAAGAAAGGAATAGAAAAATCTTGTCTCTGATCTTTCCCAGTGGAAGCATTGCCAGCCATATATGTACTTGAGGAACCAAAATTAGTTCCAAGACTAACTTTGAGTGCTGTAGCAAGCTGATCCTTCTCTTTTTGATTCTCATCATCATCATCACTATCATCAGAGTCATCATCATCAGTACCATGAGTAACATCAGGATCAGGAATAGCTATACCTTTCAGTTTATCCTGGGAATCTGTGATAGGATGATCCATTGGTCTTGAACGAAGTGGCTGTATCAAAATAGGCTCAATATCAGGAGCACCACTAGTGTCAGGATGAACATCGTCAGGATTTGATATGCTTGCATCAGTATTTTCTACCAATGGTTCTTGTGGAGCTTGAGGTTCAGAAGCTGCTTCAACACTTTGAGTTAAAGGTTCTTGTGTGCTTCCCTCATTGACAATGTTCTCGACCAATCTTTCACCAGAAGCTGTAGCTTTGCCTGCATCTTCACTTTGAGAAGATGGTTCTTGTGTGACTGGAATGTTGATGTCTTCATTCTCCCTTTGAGAAAATGGTTCTTGTGTGACCATTCCACTAGCTAAGCCTTCACCCAAACTTTGATTGAGTGGTTCTTGTGTGGCAGGATCAGTAGTAGCTGCTGAATCACTCTGAAATTCAGGTTCTTGTGGGCTTGATCCTTTCAGCTTCTTTTGTCTCTGATAGACTAACTCCTCTGCATTCCTCTTTTTCTTTGACTGAGGTGTAAGTCCAACCAAGGAAGCAATTTTAGAAACCTTCTCCCATGAAATTTCTCTGATCTGCTGAGATGGAGAGGCTGGAGAGTCTGATATAGAGACAACTTTTGTTGTTACATCAGGAATACTAACATCAGGATTTGCTAGAGCATCAGGAGTAGATGACTCATCAGGATTTGATGTCTGAATATCAGTATCCTTCATTTGCACTGTCAAAGGAATATGATACCTGATTTTTGATAATTTCCTTGTCTTCTGTGGTTTTGATGAAGGTACCACAACTTCAGTAGCAGTATCAGCAACTTCCTTGTTCACATTCATCACAGAGGATATAGGTAAATCATCCTCCGAATCACTTTCATCAATTAACCTTAACTTCCTTTTCACAGGAACATCCTTAACAACCTTATCAGCTTTCTTCACCAGGACCCCTTGTACACCCCCTTGTTTCTTCTGTTTAGTGAGTGGTGTAGAGGAAAAATCCTTTGAACCTGATTGCCTTCCAGACACATCAGTTCTAGATGATTTCTTTGATTTTACAACTAAAGTCTTTTGAGAGACATTAGAGGTGGCTGTTAACTGTTTAGACTGTTTAGGTTGCATGCTTGTGTCAGGAACACGGTGTGTTGGGCCTTGCCCCATAGCATTAGAAAGTAATCCATAACAAGTAGGCATTTTCTGATGTAAGAAAAACCTAACCTCATCAGGAATAAAACTATTTCCTATGAAACCGTTTGCCTTATCAGGATTGAAAAATATTTTCGATAAGATTAAAATAAAATTTTATTTAAGAAAACAAAATTTATTTTATCAATCCTGAATTGCGTTTTTTTTTTAAAAAAATAACCAAATTAATGGCATAAATATCATTAAAACACGCTTACCAGCAAACGAGGCAAAAAATAGATATAGAAAACTGAACCGTCTCCTCGAGATTGTAACAAGGACCTGCATTCTTAATACACATTCTCTATAAAAGAGAACTGTTAAACATAATATCATCTATTTATTAAAAACACAAACCCTCTCCAAAAAAAAAACTTACGAGAACCTTTCACCTTCTTCATTTTTCAATGGCTGCCAACAATCAAAACAACATACCTGATGCAGATCTCGATATTATATGGCAAGAGATGGAGGAGGCTCTTACTGAGATCGAGCCACAACCAGTTCCTGACCCTCAGGAATATGAAGCGTTTGTTAACGCAATGTTTGATGTGGTTTGGCACAACTTCCAGCAAGCCAATCCAGACTGGAATCCTCTTGATAACCTATCTATGAAGAGGATGAAGACGATGAGGATGATGAAGAGGATGAAGAATCCGTTGAAGAGCGAGAGAGGAGAAGAAAGAGAGTGTTTGATGCATGTGCTTCATGCACGGTGGAGGCAAGGAAGCATCCCGGTGATCATGGAGATGATCCACCTTCAAGTGCATCTGCTCCCCTCCTTGTCTCTTAAGGATGGAACAAGAGACCTTCCAGTTCTGATGGACTGTGAAGCTGCTCAGGAGCGTTCATGCTAATCTGCAGGGCACGTGTTCCTGAGTAGAAAATAGACTAGGAAAAGAATATGTAATTTCCATTTTCATTTGTAATGAATCTTCAAGAATTAATGAAATTTATCTATCTTCTCAATTGTGTTCTTTCTTTGCTTTCCTGCATAATTTGTTAGTAACACTTCTATTGATACATAAAATGATGAATAGGAAACTCTGACAGAAATATAGTTAAAATTGAAAAATAAGACTGATGACTTAATCAAAGACTAAGTAATAATCTTATAGTTCAGAGTTTACCAGAAGCGTTGTTGTCAAATTATTTTAGAACCTCTGGTTTTCATACCAGCTTCACTAACTGAGCATCAGAATTGACCATTTGACTTCCTGTCAGGATTGAGTCCTATCAGGATTTGCTCAAAAATACATACCTTTCAGAATAACCATCAGAATTTGACAGTTATCAGGATTTCCTCTCTGTAGCCTTCCTCAGAAATTGTCAAAATTCATCATTCCAAGTTCATTCACCAATTTATTGAAAGTAGCTTCAGGTAGTGACTTGGTGAATATATCTGCTAGTTGTTTATCAGTAGGAACAAAATGAAGTTCAATTGTTCCTTCCAGAACCTGTTCTCTTATAAAGTGATATCTAATACTGATGTGTTTAGTAAGAGAATGCTGAACTGGATTTCCTGTCATTGCAATAGCACTTTGGTTATCACAATAAATAGGGACCTTGGAGTATGACAGGCCATAATCTAACAACTGATTTCTCATCCACATTATCTGAGCACAACAGCTTCCTGCAGCAATGTACTCAGCTTCTACAGTTGAAGTGGAAATGGATTTTTGCTTTTTACTGAACCATGAAACTAGTCTTCCACCCAAAAACTGACAGCTTCCTGAAGTACTTTTCCTGTCTATTTTGCATCCTGCAAAATCAGCATCTGAATAACCACACAACCCAAAATCTGATTCCCTTGCATACCAAAGGCCAAGTGAAGGAGTGCCTTTGAGATATCTGAAAATTCTTTTGACTGCAATCAGATGGGGTTCTCTAGGTTTTGCTTGAAATCTTGCACACAGACAGGTTGCAAACATGATATCTGGTCTACTTGCAGTGAGATACAATAAGGAACCAATCATTCCTCTGTAGTGAGTTACATCTACCTCAGTACCTTGATCAGGATCAAGTTTGGTAGCTGTAGCTATGGGAGTTGTGGCAGGAGAACTATCTTGCATGTTAAACCTTGTCAATAAATTCCTTGTATATTTAGACTAATTAATAAAAATCCCTTCATCAGTCTGTTTAACTTGAAGACCAAGAAAGTAACTTATTTCTCCCATCATGCTCATTTGATATCTGGAATGTATAATCTTGGAAAACTTTTCACACAGCTTATTGTTTGTTGACCCAAATATGATATCATCAACATAAATCTGAACTAACAGCAAATCCTTACCATGATTCAAATAGAATAGAGTTTTATCAATAGTACCTCTTTTGAATCCACTTTCCAGTAAGAATTGAGCTAAGGTTTCATACCATGCTCTTGGAGCTTGCTTTAGTCCATAAAGTGCCTTATCCAATCTGTAGACATGATTTGGATATTTAGGATCAATGAAACCAGGAGGTTGTTCAACATAGACTTCTTCCTCCAGTTCACCATTTAAGAAAGCACTTTTAACATCCATCTGGAAAACCTTGAATTTCTTATGAGCAGCATAAGCAAGAAATATCCTGATGGCTTCTAGTCTTGCAATAGGAGCAAAATTTTCATCATAGTCAATTCCCTCTTGTTGAGAATACCCCTTTGCAACTAGTCTTGCTTTGTTTCTGATTATTACACCATCAGAATCAGTCTTGTTCTTGAAAATCCACTTTGTACCAACTATTGATCTATTCTTTGGTCTTGGTACCAGTTTCCAGACTTCATTCCTTTCAAATTCATTTAATTCTTCTTGCATTGCAGTAACCCAATCAGCATCCTTAAGTGCATCTTCAACTTTCTTTGGCTCCTCCTTGGATAGAAAGTTATGATAAAGACATTCATTCTGAGTTGCACTTCTTGTTTGAACACCTGCATCAGGATCTCCAATTATCAAATCAGGAGTATGGTCTTTTGTCCATTTCCTTGCTGGTGTCAAATTGTTCCTTGAAGTAGATGCTCCCCCTGGATTGGTGTTATCTTGATTGAAAGAATTTGCTTGATTTGAAGCTCCCCCTGAGCTATTGCTATTTCCTCCTGATGAATTATCAGGATCATCATTTGAATGAGTATCTGAAGAATTCTGTCATGATGATTGAGATGACTCTAAACTTGTAGTAGAATGTTGTTGCTCCCCCTCAAAATTTGCTCTACTAGATGTATTACCATTATTTGCATCATCAGTATTATTTCCATCAGTATCTGGTGTGTCATCAGGATTTGGTGACTCATCAGGATCTGATGAATGGACAGCTTCTGATTCAATTTCTCCAGGTTCCTTGGTAGCTTCATTTTCAAAAATCAATCTATCATGAGAGTCTTCATTGATTCCAGTTATCTTCTTGTCATCAAAAGATAAATTTATTGACTCCATGATAGTTCTTGTTCTCAAATTAAAAACTCTGAAAGCTCTTGATGCAGGATAGCCTATGAAAATTCCTTCATCAGCCTTTGTTTCAAATTTCCCTAACTGTTCAGGATGAGTTCTGAGAACAAAACATTTACAGCCAAACACATGCAGATGCTTCAAACTTGGTTTCTTCTCCTTGAGTGACTGATAAGGAGTAACACCATGTCTGTTTATCAATGTGAGATTTTGTGTATAGCATGCTGTGTTGACTGCTTCTTCCCAGAAATATATAGGTAATTTAGCTTCTTCCAACATAGTTCTGCCAGCTTCAATAAGAGTTCTATTTTTCCTTTCTACTACTCCATTTTGCTGGGGTGTGCCAGGAGCAGAGAATTGTTGAATAATTCCTTTGTATTTGCAGAACTCTTCCATCTTTGAATTCTTGAATTCAGTACCATTATCACTTCTCAGTATCTTGACTTTGTACTTTGTGGTTGTCTCAATCATTCTCACACGATCCAACATAACTTCAGGAGTTTCATCTTTTCTGTGCAGAAAATACACCCAGGTATATCTAGAATATTCATCAACAACTACAAGAGTGTACCTCTTCTTACTGATGGACATGATGTTGACTAGACCAAATAGATCAAGATGTAGCATGTGATATGGTTCTTCAATAGAGGATTCTGATTTACTCTTGAAAGATGTCCTTCTCTGTTTTGCTTTCTGACATGCATCACAGAGTCCATCAGGAGTATACAAAACTTTAGGTAATCCTCTCACTAAATCTTTCTTATCCAACTCATTTATATTGCTGAAGTTGAGATGAGAAAGATTCTTATGCCAGTTCCAACTTTCATCTACTGAAGCTTTACTGATGAGACATGTAGGGGATTCATCAGTATTTGAGAGAATGTTGGCTTCATATATGTTACCATGCCTGTAGCCAGTCAATGCAATTTTTCCTGTTTCTTTGCTGACTACTTCACAATGTGTGGAATAGAAATTGACATGATAACCTCTGTCAGTGATTTGACTAATACTCAACAAGTTGTGTTTTAGTCCTCTCACTAGAGCTACTTTTTCAATGATGACATTTCCAATGATTATATTGCCATATCCCAAGGTTTGTCCAATGTTGCCATCTCCATAAGACACAGTTGGGCCAGCTTTTTCTTCATATTCTGATAACATGGTCTTGTTTCCAGTCATGTGCACAGAACATCCACTATCCACGACTAACACATTTTTCTTTTTACCCTGCATCAGAATTCCAAAACACTAGTTAGAATGTTTAGGAACCCACACTTGTTGGGTTCCCTTGTCATGCATTTTATTAACTTTCACAGCAGAAGACTTTTTGACTTTAGCAGTCCTGATAGGATTTACTCCATCAGGATTTGCTTTGTCAGAATCAGAATTAACAAAAGCATGCTTCACTATGACATTCTCAATTCTATCAGACTTTGTACTCTTATCAAATTTAGGCAATGGATCATAAAAGTTATAGTACAAATCATGATACTCTTTACAAGTATAGATAGAATGCCATAAACTACCACAATGAAAACAGGACTTCTGTGATTTATAAAATACTGATCTATTCCTTACATCAGACATAGGAATTTCAGTAACCTTCTTATCACTCTTCTTACAGTCAATAGCAAGATGATTAGAGTTATCACAGTTAAAACAACTCTTTCTAGGTGCATTTTGGATATATTTATAACCATTCTCTTTATTGATCCCAACTTTACCATTCATGTTCCTCTTAATAGTAGCTTCCTTTTTCTTATCTGTAACCTCACAGATTTTATCCTTAAGCTGTTTCTGAGACAATAGACCTACATTCTTATTGACTTTATACATGACAGGTTTAGACTTTATAATTTTAATACTTTGAGCAGAAGTAGATCCCTTTTCAAAAGTAGAATTGGAATCCTTACCAAAAACAAAATTAACAGGAGTAATCTTAGTTTTGGTTTCATCTAAAACATGTCTATAGGTCTTTGGACTGACTATCTCATCTATGACAATTTTCTCTTTCAATTTCTTATCTTCATCTGACTTATATCCTAGACATTCTTTCCAATTCTTAGAGGTATTAATCTCATGAAATTTCCTACCAGAGTCTGTCCAGGTTCTGATTTTCTCATTAGCATATTCAAGTTCCTTTTCAAGAGAAGTACATTTAGATTTCATCTCTAAGTTCATGTGTTTAGCATTATCACATTCTTTTTGTACTTCTTGCATACGAGAAAATTTAGCTTCTAGTATCTCATTCCTTTTTCTAAGTTCAGACATCTCAGATAAGATTCTAGTATTTTCAGCAGTTTGACTTCTAAAGCTAATATGCAATGACTTTAGAAAACGTCTTAACTCAGAAGCATTATCACTATCAAAATCAAAGACAGCATTTGATACCTTATCATCAAGAGCAGCAGTTACATCATCATTGGCCATTAAAGCATAGTTGACCACTTCAGTATCAGATTCTGAAGAAGAGTCCATCCAATCCTTGCTTGATGTAATAAGTGCCTTTGTCTTCTTGCATTCAGAAGCAAAGTGACCCATGCCATTACACTTGTAGCATCTAACCTTTGACTTGTCAAATTTGCTACCCTTGCTGTCCTTTTTGTTATACTTGTCTTTGTTAGCATTGAAGATCCTTCTCTGGAAGTTGCCTGGTCTTCTAGCCTTTCTGAACTTCATCTTTTTGAAGCCCCTGACAATCATAGCAACCATCTCTTCCATGTCTGAGTCAGAAGAATCATCATCAGTATTGGCATCAGGATTGCCATCAGTATTTGATGAAGAGTCATCAGGATCTGACTCAACTGTTCTTGTTTTCCTTCTAGAGACCTCCATAGCTCTTCCTTTTGATTTAGCTTCTACATTCAAAGCAATTGACTTTGCCTTGCTACTTTTCTTGTTCTTTCTCTGTTGAACTTCAAGATCATGAGTTCTAAGCATTCCATAGATTTCATCAAGAGACACAATGTTGAGATCATACTGATGTCTAATGATTGAGGTCTGAGTGTCCCATTCTTCAGGTAAAGCTCTTAGAAACTTGGTGTTTGAATCTTCAGTTTCATATTCCTTGTCAACTAAAGATAGACTATTCAAGAGTGTCAGAAATCTATCATATAAATCAGTCAGGCTCTCATCAGGTCTTGCATCGAATTGTTCGTATTCTTGAATCAAAAGAGCCCTTCTGTTCTTTTTAACAGATGCAGATCCCTGGCACTGTGTTTCCAAAGTATCCCAGATTTCTTTTGAAGACTTGCATGCAATCACTCTGTTGGACATGACATCATCAAGACTATTGTGCAAGATATTCTTTATCTTTGGTTCTCTGAGTACATGAGCTTTTTCTTCTGGAGTCCATTCACTTTTAGCCTTGACCACATAATGTTCAGGTACATCTTCTGTTCGTTCTACGAACTTTGTTGGTATATATGGTCCATCACGAATCCTGTCCAAATAGTCAGGATCCATAGCCTCCAGGTACATCAGCATCTTTACCCTCCATGTTGGATATTCTGATTTCTTCAAGATGGGAATTTTCATGCTCTCATACTTGGTTGTCGACATCTTAGATCGTATCTGATTCAAATTTAAATCAGTCTACTCTGATACCAATTGTTGCCCAGTAAATAACAATTGTAGAAGGGGAGTTAAATACAATTGTATAAGATTCTCGACTTAATCAAGTATATATCACAAATATGAAAGAAAGATAACAGCTTTATTAAATCTGATATAAAACTGTTACAAACTCTCTCAAGAAATTCTGATGTTCTTGAGAGCTGCTAATTTACACAACACTCGTGTATACAACTGATTCGATGATCTCTCTCAAATCGAAACCTAAACTGTGTTTATATACTACACAGCTTCTCTATCAATAACAAGATAAGTCCTAATCAATTACAAAGATTGAAACCTATCCTTAAAAGATAGCTACATTACTACAAACCAGGAACCGACAGAATAAACTTCCATGTTTAACTAGACTCCAAATATAACTCGAAGTAGGAATCCTGATCAGCTTCCAGTACTGATGATCAATCCTGATCTCAGTCCTGATATTCATCCAGATCCTGATGACCATGCAATCCTGATAGATATGCTTTACTGATGACGTCAGCAATCCTGATCAGTTGAGTCTAGCTCCTGACGATCATTGAATTCTGATCTAACACTCATACTCACAATTAACCACGAGTTCTGGATTATTTTTCCTGCTTATCTTCTTCTTCCTTTTCAATGGGAGTCTGACATCAACCTTAATATGGATCCTCATGTATTCCCTCCACAGATTGGAGCTATTACTGAAAGTGTTTGTCCTAAATCCAATCATGTATGATGATTTAGGAAGAACTTTCTTGTATTCTTATTTGATTTCATTAATGTTAATAAAAGACTTGTTTTGTTTTTATTACGGGCTTTATCTATTTAAAGTGTTTTAAATAAGATGTTCCATAGTTTAGAGTAAAGCTTCTAGAATTATAATGAGATTATAATAGTGAGATCTAGAAGATGATAACTCTAGACTTAAACAGTTCCTGATCATAGGATAACTAATCGGAAGTTGGTGAATCCGCAAAGATTGGTACATACTATGCTTGCTCCCGTTAGGAGGATGTCTGTTCTCATAGGCATTTGTGTGGTGACACTATAACTAGTATGTAGGTGCTTGTTAGGGAATAAGTTTACTGAACATGACTCGATAAGTTGAACATCTAATGGAGTTTACTCACGTGTCAATAGTCATTCACTGAGTGATAGTTGTACAAGTGTCCTTAGACTTGAGATCGTTAGAGTTATCTTGTATATAATGAACTATGCTTTGGATTAGTCCTTAGTCTCAAGGACATCCATTAGGTCTATTCTGGGCATAAGGATTTGTGTATGGAGATAGTTAACGTCAATAGAGGATCTACCCCTTCCAGTATAGGAAGAGAATATCCTATGTTATTCTTAATATGCGAGTTCTGGAATCTCTGGCCAGAGTGTATGAAATTAGAAAGGAGTTTCTAATTTGCATTAATATGAACTTAGCATTATGAATAAGAAATCATATGATTAAATTTGATAGGCCTGACACGAGATCCATGCCTTGTATTTAATCGGGATATTGTAGGGTAGAAGGAATTGATTGTACTGAAACTAGTCACTGACAGGTTCTTGGTATTCTAAGCAGTGAATTCATATTATCCGGATAGTCGCGATATGTTGAGAAGCATCACTCACGATGTAGAATAAATATAATTAATCAGTTAATTATATTTAATGAATTATTAGAATTCATATAAATAATAAATAAAAGTTTATTATTATTTATTTCTACTACCGGCTTAATATTGAACCTACAGGGTCACACCATAAAAGAATATTTTCTTTGATGAAAAGATTTAAATTATGAGAGAGGAAGAATTATTTTCTAAATAGTTTAGAAAAAGAAATAATGATTAAAATGGTTTTAATCATTATTAAAGCATTTTAGAAATGTGGGGTTAATATATATATATATATATATATATATATATATATATATATATATATATATATATATATTATTAAAAACCCTAGGAAAGCCCTATAAATAGAATGAGATAGTTCATTCTAAGGCTCATATGTTTTTGTGGAAAACCTAGAAAAGGAGCTAGCCTCCATCTCTCTCTCTCTCTCTCTTTCTCTTTAAAAGGTCTTAGAGTTTTTTGAAGAATTCATCGAAGGAAAATTCTTGGTGGATACCGGTATAGTGCTTCACACTCTGAGGAGCAACTGCTTGCAACCATCGATTTTTAAAACTTCGATTCGCAAGGTATAGTTACGATTCCCCTCGCTCTAGATTTTATATGTTTTTCTATATGTGCGATACATGGTTTTTACGGAATAAATGTTATATCACGCTTCCGCTCATCCGTAAATTCCTTCAATGGTATCAGAGCGAGGTTCTGCATATAGAGATTCATATAAAAAAATTCAGATTTGTTTATGCATGTATGGATTTATTATGATTTTTGCAAGTATATTTAGATTTAATTATGAATTAATTCGAAATATTATTTGCATGAGATTTTGACCATTGATCTGGGTTCTACAAGTGTTGTGGATCATCTAGGTATTTTTTTCATAATTTTGTGATGTGTAGATTATTTGTTATGAATTTTTAAAAATTGTTTTAATTAAAATTCATAAAATAATTATGCATGTTGAAATATATGAATTAAAATTTGCACAAGGACCCCATAGATACTTGCTTATTTTTGCTTTTGTTTGATTTCAGAAATCATATTATTTTGATTATTTTTATTAATTTATTAATTAATTGTTAATTAATTTATTACTATTAAAATAAAATAATAATAACAATAAATGAATTAATGGGTAGGGCAGTTTTTTTTAGTGTTATAAAGCTAAAGGAGTTACAAAAATTAAAAGCTTGTGTGCTGCTGCTGCTGTCCGCGCGCGCGTGGCGCGTAGTCGCTGGAAAGGGTGTTGCGCATTCCGGATTTTTGATTTACTTCTAAATTCTAAATTTTTTTGATTTACTTCTACTGTTATCAAGTATGGATTTGAATTAGTTGGTTTTAATTATGTAATATTTGGAATGGTGTACTGGAAATAAGGATGTATAATAAGTATTATAGCTAATTCATTCTTTTTTGGTAAAATGTTGCTTTGGTTCAAATATTACAATAAAATATTGCCAACCAAAGTGGACCCCATAATGGTCCCCAAGCAGGTTCCTAGTGTGGGCCCCACAACGGTCCCTGGACCCCATGTGGGGCCCACTATTTTTAAAAATAATTTGATACTCTAAGGTAACAAAACTTTATGTTAGTTTAGCTCTAGTTTATGTTGCTATAGAGTTCTAGGGCAACAGAAAAGTTCATATTGCCCTATGGTCGAAAGATGTTACCTTAGATACCCTAGGGCAACATCGTAAAAACTATCATAAAATTTCTGTTACCTTAGCCAAATATTGGGGCTATAGCAACATATTGGCCCCCTGATATAACATAAATTTTATGTTACAGTAGGCAATCTACGGTGTAGTGTCGTGAGGAATATTATTTCTATTCCCATGTTAGACTTGGCTAGATTTTCGTTTGTTATTCAGAATAATAAATGTTCAATTCTTAGAGATAATGTTCTTTATGGTAGTGGTATTTTAAATAATGGTCTGTATGTATGTGACGTAGAGCATAATTTACTGCAAATTGAACGTACTAATAAAAGGAAAAGGGATGATGAAAATCTCACCTATTTGTGGCACTGCAGGCTTGGTCATATTAGTGAAAATAGACTTCGTACATTGCATAAGGAAGAGTTACTTGAACCCTTTGATTTTGAGTCATATCCTACATGCGAGTCTTGTCTATTGGGTAAAATGACCAAATCTCCATTTAGTGGACATGGAGAGAGGGCTGCAGATTTGCTAGGATTGGTACACACAGATGTATGTGGACCGATGTCTACGCAAGCCATGGGTGGATTTTCGTACTTCAATTACTTTCACAGATGATCGATCTAGATTCGGATATGTGTATTTTATGAAACACAAGTCTGAAGCCTTTGAAAAGTTCAAAGAATACAAGTATGAAGTGGAGAAACAAACCAAACATAGTATTAAAACCCTTCGATCAGATCGAGGTGGTGAATACTTGAATGGAGAGTTTCTAGATTATCTCAAAGAAAATGTTATAGTCTCTCAGTGGACTCCTCCATATACTCCACAGATGAATGGGGTATCTGAAAGGAGAAATCTAACTTTGTTAGACATGGTTCGATCCATGATGAGCTATGCAGATCTTCCAGTATTCCTTTGGGGTTATGCATTGGAAACCTCAGCATATTTACTGAATAAGGTGCCTTCCAAATCTGTTCCTCAAACTCCATATGAGATATGGAAAGAAAGTAAACCGAGTCTAAAACACGTTAAGATTTGGGGATGTCAAGCTTATGTCAAAAAAGTTGACCCTGATAAGCTGGAATCTCGATCCGTAAAATGTAAGTTTGTGGGATATCCTAAAGAGACTTTAGGGTATTACTTTTACACCGATCATAGGGTATTTGTCTCCAGACATGCTACCTTCTTGGAAAAACAGTTTATCCTTGAAAGGAACAGTGGGAGCAAAATAGAACTTAATGAAGTTCAAGAAGCACAAACTACTACGGTTCAAGAGGAAACACCTGTTCAGACTGAACAACCTTCTGTGGAACAGCCCATTCGTAGGTCGAAGAGAGTGTCTCACCAACCTGAGAGGTATTATGGCCTTGTCATTGAGAATGACAATGAATTATCAATCATTGATGATGACGACCCTATGACCTATAATGAGGCTATGAGTAGTGTTGACTCAGAGAAATGGCAGAGTGCCATGAAATCCGAAATGGATTCTATGTATACCAACCAAGTATGGACTTTGGTTGAAGCACCCAAGGATGTGAAGCCTATTGGGTGCAAATGGGTATACAAGAGAAAGATTGGAGCAGATGGCCAGGTGGAGACCTCTAAGGCCAGGCTCGTGGCAAAAGGATTCAGACAAAGGCAAGGGATTGACTTTGATGAAACTTTTTCGCCTGTAGCCCTGTTAAACTCAATTCGGATTTTGCTTGCGATTGCTGCTTACTACGACTATGAGATCTGGCAAATGGACGTGAAAACAGCCTTCCTCAATGGGAAACTTGAAGAGGAAGTGTATATGACACAACCAGAGGGTTTTGTTTCCAAAGGGAATGAACACCTAGTGTGTAAGCTGCTACGAACCATATATGGATTAAGGCAAGCTTCTCGTAGATGGAACATCCGTTTTGATGAGACAATCAAAGAGTTTGATTTTATCAAAAACATAGATGAACCATGTGTCTACAAGAAGGTTAGAGGGAGCGTGGTAACATTTCTTGTGTTGTATGTGGATGACATACTTCTTATAGGAAATGATATACCGATTCTACAATCAGTCAAAGTGTGGCTATTAAATAACTTCACTATGAAGGACATGGGAGAAGCATCCTACATTCTCGGTATGAAGATCTATAGAGATAGATCTAGAAGAATGATAGGTCTTACCCAGGGTACATACATCGAGAAAGTGCTTAAAAGGTTCAAAATGGAAAACTCCAAGAGAGGTCTCATACCAATGAGCCATGGAGTATCCCTTTCCAAGAAGATGTCTCCTAAGACACCTGAAGAAAGGGAGCGTATGAGTAAGATTCCTTATGCTTCGGCAATAGGATCTATCATGTACGCGATGTTATGTACTAGGCCTGATGTTGCTCATTCAATTAGTGTGACGAGCAGATATCAGTCCAATCCAGGTGAAGACCACTGGAAAGAAGTGAAGAACATCCTTAAGTATTTGCGAAGGACTAAGGATATTTTTCTTATTTTTGGTGGATCTGAGTTGAAAATAGAGGGTTATACTGACTCTAGTTTTCAATCAGAAAGCGATGATAGCACATCCATGTCAGGGTACGTGTTTACTCTGAATGGTGGTGCGATTAGTTGGAAGAGTTCCAAACAGTCTACAATGGCTGACTCCACAGCGGAAGAAGAGTATATAGCTGCAAGTGAGGCTGCAAAAGAAGCCGTTTGGATGAGGAAATTTGTTTCTGAGTTGGGAGTTGTTCCTAGCATTGAGGAGCCTATTGTGTTGTATTGTGATAACACGCATCAATAGCACAAGCCAAGGAACCTAGGTCTCATAAAAATTCCAAACATGTTTTGTGACGCTTTCATTTGATTAGGGAGATCATTGAAAGAGGAGATGTCAAAATTGAGAGAGTTGACACACATAACAACGTAGCAGACCCACTAACAAAGACATTGTCTCAGATTCACTTTGATCGTCATAAAGAGAAGATGGGTATTAGATACCAGTGTGATTGGCTTTAGTTCAAGTGGGAGATTGAAAGTGTTTGTCCTAAATCCAATCATGTATGATGATTTAGGAAGAACTTTCTTGTATTCTTATTTGATTTCATTAATGTTAATAAAAGACTTGTTTTGTTTTTATTACGGGCTTTATCTATTTAAAGTGTTTTAAATAAGATGTTCCATAGTTTAGAGTAAAGCTTCTAGAATTATAATGAGATTATAATAGTGAGATCTAGAAGATGATAACTCTAGACTTAAACAGTTCCTGATCATAGGATAACTAATCGGAAGTTGGTGAATCCGCAAAGATTGGTACATACTATGCTTGCTCCCGTCAGGAGGATGTCTGTTCTCATAGGCATTTGTGTGGTGACACTATAGCTAGTATGTAGGTGCTTGTTAGGGAATAAGTTTACTGAACATGACTCGATAAGTTGAACAGCTAATGGAGTTTACTCACGTGTCAATAGTTATTCACTGAGTGATAGTTGTACAAGTGTCCTTAGACTTGAGATCGTTAGAGTTATCTTGTATATAATGAACTATGCTTTGGATTAGTCCTTAGTCTCAAGGACATCCATTAGGTCTATTCTGGGCATAGGGATTTGTGTATAGAGATAGTTAACGTCAATAGAGGATCTACCCCTTCCAGTATAGGAAGAGAATATCCTATGTTATTCTTAATATGCGAGTTCTGGAATCTCTGGCCAAAGTGTATGAAATTAGAAAGGAGTTTCTAATTTGCATTAATATGAACTTAGCATTATGAATAAGAAATCATATGATTAAATTTGATAGGCCTGACACGAGATCCATGCCTTGTATTTAATCAGGATACTGTAGGGTAGAAGGAATTGATTGTACTGAAACTAGTCACTGACAGGTTCTTGGTATTCTAAGCAGTGAATTCATATTATCCGGATAATCGCGATATGTTGAGAAGCATCACTCACGATGTAGTTAATTATATTTAATGAATTATTAGAATTCATATAAATAATAAATAAAAGTTTATTATTATTTATTTCTACTACCGGCTTAATATTGAACCTACAGGGTCACACCATAAAAGAATATTTTCTTTGATGAAAAGATTTAAATTATGAGAGAGGAAGAATTATTTTCTAAATAGTTTAGAAAAAGAAATAATGATTAAAATGGTTTTAATCATTATTAAAGCATTTTAGAAATGTGGGGTTAATATATATATATATATAGAGATATATTATTAAAAACCCTAGGAAAGCCCTATAAATAGAATGAGATAGTTCATTCTAAGGCTCATATGTTTTTGTGAAAAACCTAGAAAAGGAGCTAGCATCCATCTCTCTCTCTCTCTCTCTCTCTCTCTCTCTCTCTCTCTCTCTCTCTCTCTCTCTCTCTCTCTCTCTCTCTCTCTCTCTCTCTCTCTCTCTCTCTCTCTCTCTCTCTCTCTCTCTCTCTCTCTCTCTCTTTCTCTCTAAAAAGCTCTTAGAGTTTTTTGAAGAATTCATCGTAGGAAAATTCTTGGTGGATACCGGTAGAGTTCTTCACACTCTGAGGAGCAACTGCTTGCAACCATCAATTTTTAAAGCTTCGATTCGCAAGGTATGGTTACGATTCCCCTCGCTCTAGATTTTATAAGTTTTTCTATATGTGCGATACATGGTTTTTACGGAATAAATGTTATATCACGCTTCCGCTCATCCGTAAATTCCTTCAATTACTTGGGTCATACAACACAAATTCGCCAAAGAAATTTCCCAGTTACCTACCCACAGATTCCGTTATGTAGATGCTGAGAAGATTGAACTTCAGACCTTCCACAATAGATACATCTTCAATTATAAAATTTCCAAACTTCAAACAACCATATCTTTTTGTAATACCCTTGCTGTTATCTCCAAAGGTAACTTCTGGGCCGGCTTTCTCAACCACATTTGATAGCAGGGCTCTATCTCCGGTCATATGCCTTGAACAACCACTGTCAAGAATCCACATAACACGGTTTACCTGTCTAACACCCTGCAATATCAAACTGATTAGTCCTTCCTCGGAACCCAAACTTGATTGGGTCCGGCATACTTAAAGAACTGGCCTTTGTCAGGCAAAACAACCTTTTTAACTAAAACTACTTCAACCTCTTTCACAAAAGAGTGTTTCCATTTATAGCCAGCCTTAAGACATTTCAGAGTAGGCTTAGGGATAAATGAATCCACTCTAGTCTTAGGAGGACTAGTAGTCTTAGCTATAATATGCTTCTTATTATTAACATGTTGACGTGGAGCAGTCTTATCATCAGATACATGCTTACTATTAAAATAAGCATACATAACATTGAAAGCACAAGACATGCAATTAATCACACCACATGCTTTATGAGAAGAATTAACAGCAGGCATGTTAGTTCTACAGTTGTTTTGATCCCTTTTATGGATATATGATTTAGTCTCTGTTGTTGAAACAACTTTGACTGGTTTATCAGACATACACTTGTTGGACTGATCAACTTCAAAAGCAAGATCCTCAATACGCATCTCCTCTTGAATAATGATAGAGTATTCATTCAGAGGTTCTCCTTGGGACTCTCTAAAGAAAGGTTTTTCAATATCCTTAAGCACATCTGGAATACCCCTTTCTTCAGCACTGACTTTATTAGGGGTATTTATGCTTAATTCACCAATAACTTGTTTATTGATGATTTCTTTAGCAGTCTTACAAGAGTTATAGTAAACATTAGCTTTGATTTTAAGCTCACTAATCTGATTCTTAAGAATGGTTTCCAGTTGAATATAACAATTAACCCTATTATCAAGAAATGATATTTTCTCAGTAAGTTCATCCTGATTAACATGCACAAGTTTTAATTCTTTTACCTCCTTTTCAAGAGCTGTGTTCAAAAGAATTATTCTATCATTTTCTCTACGTGCACATGAAACAGTAGTACTAAGATGATAGATCATTTCAGTATCAGTAAACTTTACCTCTGACATGAATGATGAAGTGCTTGCTCCATTAGCCACTAAGGCTAGGTTACCAATTTCTCCAGCTTCTTCATCACTATCAGTATCATCCCAACTCTTTCCTTCAGCAACATAAGCTTTCCCAATCTTATTCTTCTTGCTAGAATCAAATGAGTTTCTTCTCACTTGCTTTGGCTTTTTACACTCAGTAGCAAAGTGACCCAACTCATTACAATTGTAGCACCTGATTGTGCTCCTGTCCACAGTTCCAGTTTTGTAGCCACCCCTTGTGCTACTTGAAGAGGAAGAACCACCTCTCTGAAATCTGGGCTTGAACTTAAGATTGGGATTCCTTCTGAATCTGAACTTCCCAAACTTCCTGACTATCATGGCCAAATCACCATCTTCCAGCTGATCAAGTTCCTCTAAAGAATAGAAGTCACCACCAGATTGATCAGTGGATGTTAGGCCATATTCAGCCTCAATAACATCCATGTCAGAACTGGAAGGTTGAACAACCTTCATTCCCAGTTGCTGTGGGACTTCTGTTGTCAATGCAGTAGAAGTACTAACTATCTTTCCAGTTCCATAGATTTCCTTTTGCTGAATCCGCTCCAGCTCATAGGTCTTCAGAACACCATAGAGTCTTTCCAAAGAAATCTCTCCCAGATCTCTTGCTTCTCTAATTGCAGATATTCTGTGCTCCAAATGAGATGGAAGTGTAAGTAGGAACTTCTTGTTAATCTCCTTGATAGTATAGTGCTTTCCATTGAGGTTCAGATCATTTATCAATTTGTTGTATCTCTCAAAAACCTCAGAGATACCTTCACCGGGGTTTGATCTGAAATGTTCATATGAAGAGGTGAGAATTTCCACCTTATTCTCTCTGACTTCCTCTGTCCCTTCATTGATTATCTCTATTGTGTCCCAAATGTGTTTAGCAGTAACAAAGTTTAGAACATGATTATGCATGACAGGATCAAGACAATCAACCAGTATCAACTGTAAACAGGCATCCAGGGAAGCATCCTCTTTCTCATCAGGTGTATAGTCCTTGGGATCCTTGGGGTACATCCTAGCAGTTCTAGTAACCACATCAGTCTCTATCTGCTCTCCCTCAACAATCATAGGGAGTTTAGGACCATTTTTCAGCACTCCAAGATATTTAACATTGGCCACTTGAAGAAACATGAGCGTTTTCTTTTTCCACATAGGATAATGCTCCTTACTGAACATGGGGATTTTGACTGTACCCACTTTCTGAGTTGTAGACATTTTTGAGATTTTTGAAGAATAATAAAAATTTCAGAGTTTAAGAAAAAATCTCAAAACAATTGGATCTGTGATTAGTAAATCAATCAAAAGGCTCTGATGCCAATTGTTAGGTCCTGATATGTTTGTAGAAGGGGGGTTGAATACAAAGTATACCGTTTAATCGAATTTGTTCTTTTTAAGATTTAACAATTTAGAACAAATTAATGCAGAATAAAACTAAAACAATATTCAAGCTAAATATAACTTATATTAAACTTGACGAGTGTTACAATTTGATCACTGATTACAAGGGTTCTTGATAAAACAAACCTAAAATAAATTCAACATGAATTTATCTATTTTTGTAATAAAAAGGATCGAATACTAAAAAGTAGTTCGATATAATTTCTAGGGATTATGATCCGCTAGAATGTCAAAGCAGTACAAGTGAAATGATTCTTATGAATTAAATGATAAGAATATGTCAAGAATTAAATCACTGATGAACTTGAATGCTTTTACAATTGAGAAGTTATGAAGACAGAGAGAAAGATAATGTCTTCACTTGAATGTCTTCTGTCTATTTAAACAAAGCTTTCTTTTTAATCCCACGTGCAATGCATTAACAGAAATGCATTAGGAAGACTATCAGGAAGACTGACATTTTGCCTTGGAAGACAATCGGGAAGAGAAGGAAATGAATTGGGAAGACTATCGGGAAGACAAGGGTTTTGCCTAGGAAGACTATTGGGAAGACTTACTTCTAAGTCTTCCTAGTTTAAAAACTGAGTCTTCCTAGTTTAAAACCTAAGTCTTCCTAGTTCATTTTTATTCTAATTTAAATAATTATCTAAATAAATTATGTATTAAATTAATTCTTTACAGAATTAATTTGATAAATAATATACTTAATAGTAATAATTATTTATAAGAGAATAAATAGAATTCTTTGTCTTCTCAATTAATTCCATAATCACTAAAACTTAGATGAAGAATAAACATTTTAGTACGTTGACACTCAATGTACTGTCTGCTTCATGAGTGACTAACGACAATGTTTGTTCTTCATCTGTTTGACTTTAAGCAGTGATTCACTTCCTTTTCATTCAAGAACTCTGTAACCAGTATCTTTGCTGTCACCTCTTCAAATCTCTGTCACTTTAATAAATCCACTGAGCATGAATACTTCACTGAGGCTTGATCAATAAATTGAACTTCTTTCAATGTAGAATAACTTCAAGTCTGTAGATGACTTTTAATCTTCATTCTTTGACAGATATTGTTGGGATTTATGGGTGATAGCACAGAAACAACTTAACCTTGTATGTACTTAATTTTTAATTAAGTAGAACATACTGTCACAGCCAAAGTATGTTCTTGTAATCAGTATGCAATGTCATTTTAGTTGTGTAATTTGGAAGAAGTTCACTTGCTGTGTTCAAGCCTCAAAGAATGCATATTAGATGACAGCATGAATAAAGGTTACCGTCATAAGCATTGACAGTAAGATTACAAGAAGACAGAATGTTGCAAGTCACGACAGCATATTCACTCTGACAGCAACATTGGCGGAAGACTACGCGACAACAACTTTAGCCCTCGACAGCAAGTTTGGAAACCTCGACAGCACTCTATGCGGGGAACACATATTGTCACCAAAAGAACATTCCTGTG
Source organism: Heracleum sosnowskyi (assembly GCA_030848705.1). Taxonomy (NCBI): domain Eukaryota; kingdom Viridiplantae; phylum Streptophyta; class Magnoliopsida; order Apiales; family Apiaceae; genus Heracleum; species Heracleum sosnowskyi. The sequence continues at coordinate 80,610,489 of CM061236.1, read as the reverse complement.
ACAGCAAGCTTTGCGGCAAAAGTAACTGTCTCGAGAAAGATTCTTGTTCTAGGTATCTTCTCAGTCAAATCCCGTGACAGATTCAATGTTCAAGAAACAGACGTGTTGCAGTATCCCTAAGCTGCACCAAGTCTGCAAGACTACGACAGAAGCTTCAAGCACTACAAAACAAAAGCGAATCAATTCAAGAGCAAGGTCAAGTCTCTATTTGCTGAATTGTTTTAGCTGAAAATAGAATGAATCTAGGTTGCTTTCTTTGTAATGTATATCTGACATGTTAGCAATTTAGGAAAGTCACATGGGTAGACATTTTGTAAGAAGCTGCCACTTGTTAATGACAGCAGCTTCACAAACCCGTGTTGACAGTGATAGGATTAGTTTTATACTTAGACTATCAATTCATTCTAGGTATGTAAGCAAGTAAGTGTCTCGAAGAAAAACCGAAGCTCAAGAATTCTCTCTTGAGGTTGTAGCAACACTTTGCAAAATAAATAAAAACATTTATTTTGTGAAACTTGTCTTTAGACCATACTATTTGTGAATGCATACATATTACTGATAACATTAAATCTTAGTTTTGGTTGTTGAAATTGAGATTGAATTTTATCAGTATTGCATTCATCCCCCCCCCCCCTTCTGCAATACACGAGGACCAACAACTAGTATCAGAGCATACAGATTAACATACATATCTGAGATCACGATGACAATGCAGAAATCAAGCAGTATCAAGATCCCAGCTTTTGATAAAGAGAACTACAGCATTTGGAAAAGAAAGATCTTGTTGTTTATCAAAGCTGCGAATCCACTATACCAAGGTATTCTCGAGAATGGTCCTTTCATTCCAAGGAAGGAAATTGAAGCCACAACAGTAAATGGTGAAATCATTCCTGCACATTGGGTTCCCAAAGATCCCTCGGAAATTTTGGAACCTGAGAAGGAGAAAATGGTGCTAGATGATCACTTGCAACTCATCTTGCTCGATTCTCTCACGTTGGATAAAGCCATATGTGGAAGTGTGATAAGCTGCACTTCTGCCAAGGAGATGTGGATCAGGTTAGCTTTACTATGTGAAGGAAGTGAAGAAGTTAAGGGCAACCAAAGGCAAATACTGATATCACAATATGAGGCTTTTGTTAGATATAATTGCTGACGTTTGTTCATCAGTGTTTAAGTACCAGGTACTCATCAGAGTTTACTGGAAGCCAGTCAGAGTTTATTAAAGTCTGACGGGGAGAAAGTTTACCTTAGCTGTCGGTGCTGATATAAAGATTCTAGAAGCAATATATCTTGAAGATGGAAAGAAGCAAGATATATTGAGACAGATAAGGAAACAGAACAGAAGACAGAAGCAATCCTAATTTGATAGAATTTGTATAGCTAATTTATAGGAATATCAATTAGAGATTGATTATGTAACTGTGTATTATATAAACACAGATAGGTTAACCCTAAAAGGGATGCGAATACTGAATACATTATTCTTGTAACCTAGCAGCTCTCTGTGATTCTTTAACATCACTGAGAGAAGAGTTATTTTATATAATTCAGTTATTGATTCATAAACAGTGTTCTTGAGTGTTATTATCATATTTATATTGATTATATATTGTGTAATCGGCCTAACAATTGGTATCAGAGCCAAAGCTGATTAGTATATACAGTTTATCGATCCAAACACAAGTATAATCATGGCTGACAACTCTCAGGAAGGTTCTAATGCAGGTTCTAATGCTCAGAAGGTTCAACCTACTTCTGTGAGTCGATATGAGACTATAAGGGTTCCAATTCTCAGACCAGTTGAATATCCAATATGGAAAGTGAAGATGACCATGTTTCTGGAAGCCACAGATCCAGAATACCTTGATAGAATCAATGATGGTCCTCATATGCCGACTAAACTGTCTCCTGTTATCTCTGGTCAAGAACAAAAGACTGTTCCAAAAGAGAAGAAAGACTTAACTCCTGAGGACATCTCATCAATTGCAAAAGATGCAAAGGTTAGACATCTACTACACAGTGCCTTAGATAATGTTATGTCTAACAGAGTTATTGGCTGCAAAACTGCCAAAGAAATTTGGGATGCTTTGGAAGTTAGGTGTCAAGGAACAAGTGCTATAAAGAAGAACATGAAGACTATTCTAACACAGGAGTATGAACACTTTGACTCTAGATCTGATGAAAGTTTGACAGATACTTATGACAGATTTTGTAAATTATTGAATGATTTGTCCCTGGTTGATAAAGAATATGAACTTGAAGAGTCAAATCTCAAGTTTCTTCTATCCCTACCTGAAAGATGGGATTTAAATACGACAACAATCAGAGACAATTATGATCTTGCAAAAACAGATCTTGATGAAATTTATGGTTTGCTCAAAACTCATGAACTAGAGATAGATCAAAGAAACAAAAGATCTGGAAAGAAGACAAAATCTGTTGCTCTTAAAGTTGAAGAAAAGCCTGTCAAGAAGGAATCATCAAGAAAGAAAGCCAAAGGAAAGGCTTTAGTCATTAAATCTGACAGTGAGTCATCAAACTCTGATGATGACTCAAATACTGATGATGAAGCTTCTGATTCTGAGGATGATGAAGAAGAGATGATGAAGATGGCTGCCTTAATGGTGAAGACTTTCAAAAAGATGGGATTCAAGAACTTCAAGAAAGGAAAATCTGAGAAAGCACTCATCACTAAAGGCAAGGACTGGGCAGACACTTCAGACTCAGATGAGGGAGTTAATTATGCTCTCATGGCAACTGTTAAAGATGAAGCTGAGTCATCTGGAAACAAGGTACCCCTAACAACTTATGCTTATGATACTGATAACATATCTGAATTAAGAATTTATCTTAAAAGCATACATGTTAGTTATAGGGATCAGACTTTAGAGAATGAGAGAATAAAATCTGAGAATCTAGGTCTTAAAGAAAGGAATAAATTTCTTGAAGAAAAACTTGTTAACATGCAACAAGTTCAAAAGGAGAGAGATGATGCTGTTTATGTTGAACATGAATTGCTTAAAAGATATAGGCAAATAGAATCTGAGTTGGAAAAAGAGAGGAAAGTGATTAAAACCTGGACCAATTCTGGAAAAGACACAAATCAGGTTTTTCAGACAGATACTGTAGGTTTAGGTTACTGTGAGGAAGATGAACTTAGGTTTAAAGAAAAAGTGAAAGTTAAACCACAACTTAAACCTGTGAAATTTGTTCCTGAATCCAGTAAGCTAAAGTCTGTAGTAGTGAAAGAAACTGTTATGGAACCAGTTGAAACTTGTGAAGAACAGGTTAATGTTGGTTCAATAACAGAGAATAAGATTGAGATAGAAGCTGTTAAAGAACCAGTAAAAATCTGTGAAAGACAGGTTAATGTTGGTTTAATGACAGAAAAACAGTTCAAACATAAGCTAAAAGAGGTAAAGTCTGTCAACAAACAGAAAATGTTTAAGAAGAATAGGAATGGAAAAGTGGGCATTAATAAAAGAAATGATTATCTGCCTAATTCTGCTGCTCCTAGAAAAACATGCCATAGTTGTGGTAGTACTAACCATCTTGCCAGGTTTTGCAAGAAGAACAAGAATATTAACTCTTTACCTTCCACATCTGGAGTAAAGAATGATTATGTTAGGGTTAGACCACAGACTTTATGCACACACTGTGGGAGTATTTGGCATTCCATTTATACTTGCAAGAGTTATCATGCTATTTATCACAACTATTATGAGCTAAAACCCAACTTGAAATGGGTTAGAGCAAACTCTGCAAGTGTAAAGTCTGACAATGTTAGTTTAAACTCTGTTGATAGTGATTCCGCTGCAAAAGCTAACAATATTAAGAAAGCCAAAGGATCCAAGCAAGTCTGGATCCTTAAATCTAACACATAGTGATTGTTTGTGATTGCAGGGCATAAAAGAGAGCACTCTTATCTTGGACAGTGGATGCTCAGGACATATGACTGGAAATAAAGCCCTGCTATCAGACTATGAGGAGAAGGCTGGCCCAAAAGTTTCCTATGGAGATGGCAACATAGGATGTACTCTGGGATATGGCAATATCAATCTTGGAAGTGTCATCATAAAAAATGTAGCTCTAGTCTCAGGACTCAAGCATGATCTGCTTTCTGTGAGTCAAATCTGTGACAGAGGATACCATGTAGATTTTCATTCTGAACATTGTGAAGTGATCAGCAAATCTACAGGGAAAGTTGTTCTAGTTGGACACAGGCACAATAACATCTATGAAGCAAGTTTGGTAACAAACTCTGAAGGAAAAACTGTGTGTCTATCTGCAAGAATGTCAAATGAAGAGAGTTGGAAATGGCATAAGAAGCTCTCTCATCTAAACTTGAACAACATAAATGAGCTAATTCGAAAAGATCTTGTAAGGGGACTTCCAAAGTCAATACTCAGCTTAGATGGTCTGTGTGATTCTTGTCAAAAGGCCAAGCAAAGGAAGTCATCTTTCAAGAATAAGTCTGAATCTTCAGTTGTGGAACCTTATCATCTTCTACATGTTGATCTTTTTGGTCCAGTAAATATAATGTCTCTGGGCAGAAAGAAATATGCTCTAGTGATTGTTGATGAGTACACTAGGTACACATGGGTGTATTTCTTAGCAAAGAAGGATGAAACTGCCTCAATACTAATGGAACATGTAAAGCTACTGGACAAAGGATCAGAGTTCAAAGTGAAAATTATAAGAAGTGATAATGGTACTGAATTCAGAAATTCAGTATTGGAAGCTTTCTGCAAGGAAAGAGGAGTGAAGCAAGAATTTTATGCACCTGGAACTCCACAGCAAAATGGTGTAGTTGAAAGAAAGAACAGAACTCTAATCGAAGCTGCCAGAACAATGCTTGATGAAGCAAAATTGCCAACCTATTTCTGGGCAGAAGCTGTTCAAACTGCTTGTTTTACTCAAAATGCAACACTGATCAACAAGCATGGGAAAACACCATATGAGATAGTGAAAAATAAGAAGCCAAATTTGAAATATTTTCATATATTTGGATGTAAGTGCTTTGTGTTGAAAACTCATCCTGAACAGTTGACCAAGTTTGACTTAAAAGCTGATGAAGGAATTTTTGTTGGATACCCACTATCAACTAAAGCATTCAGAGTCTACAATCTAAGAACTAAAGTGATCATGGAATCTATACATGTGTCATTTGATGACAAGAAAATATCTGGAATAGATAATGAAGAATATCATGATCAACTTCGCTTTGAAAATGAAGATCTAAACTCTGATGATGTAAACTCTGATGAAGCAAATCCAACAAACTCTGTCGAAGCATACTCTGATCCTCTACTGGTAAACTCTGAAGAATTTTCTCTGTCAGAACAAAATAGCAAACCAGTTGAGGGGGAGCGTGAAGAAACTTCAGAAACTTCTCAAAGTGATGACTCAAATTCTGAAAGAGAGTCAAATGAAGAATCCAACAGAAACTCTGAGTCAAACTCTGAAAGTTCAAATACTGAACAGTCCAATTCAGGGGGAGCCTCAGAGAATGCAAATGGTCAAGAACAAAATCAGGAGAGCATGAATCAAGGGGGAGGATCTAATAATGATAATAGACCTGATATCATGTATGCAACATGTCTTTGTGCAAGATTTCAAGCAGACCTCAGAGAGCCACATCTAACAGCTGTAAAAAGGATTTTCAAATATCTCAAAGGAACCATAACTCTTGGTTTGTGGTATCCTAGAGAATCAGAGTTTAAATTAATTGGTTACTCTGATGCAGATTTTGCAGGCTGTAAGATAGACAGAAAAAGCACAAGTGGAAGCTGTCAATTTTTAGGTGACAGATTAGTTTCTTGGTACAGCAAGAAACAGAAATCAATTTCCACATCCACAGTAGAAGCAGAGTACATAGCTGCTGGTAGCTGTTGTGCACAGATTTTATGGATGAAGAATCAATTGCTGGACTATGGATTAAGGTACTCTAAAATACCTATTTACTGTGATAATCAAAGTGCTATTGCTATGACAGGTAATCCAGTACAACACTCCATGACCAAGCACATCAGCATAAGGTATCATTTTATCAGGGAACATGTGGAAGAAGGAAACATTGAGCTTCATTTTGTGTCTACAGACCAACAACTTGCAGATATCTTCACCAAACCTTTGAGTGAAGCTACCTTTACAAGGCTGGTAAATGAACTAGGAATGATCTCTGGTTTTGACTAGAGATACTGGTTAGATTCAAACTCAATACATGATTTTATGCTCATGGTTCTTTGCATGTGTTAACTGTTATTTGTACCAGCATGTTAAACTCTGTCAGTCATACTCTGTCGGATAAACACTGATGTCAAACTCTGATTGTAAATTTTGTCTGAAACATATGGACCAATGAAGAAAGCTGTATGAAGCATGATTTTCAGTAAGTAATCATGAATCCTTCTAAGTATTATAAATTCTGATTACAAAATGTGCAGAAATTTTACACAGCATGATACTGTCTCTATATTTATAGCATCTCTTAGTTTATTGATCCTATACACTGAGTATGTATTAGCTGTTTGCATTTTCTCTCATAAATTAATTGTATTAACTGATGAAAAGTCTAAACTCTGATAATTAGTTGCAAATATTTCACCCTCAAAATTAAAAGATGCCAAAAAGAGCACAAATTCCTTTGAGATCATGTTGTGCCTAGGACGATCCAGGAACTTATTGTATGAAATAAGGGCTAAGATCTTTGATTTTTGGTGACTAGTGCCAACCACTGATTACTGGAAAAATAATAAAAAAAAAAAATGTATATAAATATATATAATAAAGGGGGTGAAAATAAAAGATATATCCAAATGAAAGGATATCAGAATACAGAGTTTAGATATAAAAATCAGATTTTATTTTATATGAGAGTTTGGGCAACCAGTTTTTACTGCTTTAGTTTGTGGATTTTATGCACTTTGAGATGGTCTAAATATTCATATTCAGTAAACTCTGCTAATTCACACTCAAATACTCACACCTGTACAGTTTGTGAAAAGAGTTTATTTATAAAGGAGGAGGATTGGTAAAAGCTGATGAGTTGTGTACTCTACGCTGAGGTAATTTTATTTTAATCTCTGATGATTAAAATTAATTATTTGTTTCAGACAGTTAGCAATTTTGAGAAAACATTCTTGAAAATAAAAGAGTATGATTGGTAACGGTTCAAATTTGTATTAAACAGAGGAGAGAGGTTGAGTGTCTAGAAAAGTGTACAGGGCGGTAATAATTGCTGTTTTTACTGCGCATGCGCATTGGAAACTATCAATTATTTGCTGTCAGTCATTGCATGTGTGCCACGTGTCCCACTCACACAGTTAACGGAGTAAGACAGTTGTGTATTAATGATTAAAAACTGTTCAGTTTTTAATTTTGAATTTCATATTTATACAATACACACACATACGTCTAAACCTTTCACATCTTACTTCAATTCACATCTATTGTCACACACACATATTCACAAACACTTTCTTACTTTCAAACTCTTTCGAAGCTTTTGCATCAGTTTCTTTGTTATTCTTTCAAATCTACTAATGGCGACTACAGCTTTTGTTTCTTCTGGGTTAGAATTTGTTCCAAATAACTATGCAGCACCATTAAACACTGCCAACGCACCAGAATCTTTTCATATGATTCAAGATTTTCTTGCTCAGTCAGCGATTGGGCGTGCTTTAGTTGAACCAGCAAAACTTTATGGTTTATAAATCAAGGCGTTTTGGGAGTCGGGGATGTATGATGACGGTGGTGAGGCTGGTAACCCATCTATAATCTTTGAATTTGAAGAAACAGAGTATGTAATTACTGCTGGAACCATTCGGGCTGCAATGGGGTTTCCTGAGTTTTCGTCGTATACTATTGGAATGGGTGATGATGATTTGATAAGGATGATGCGAGAGATTGGGTATTCTGGACCCTTGACTAAGATTGGACAGTTGAAACGACCGTTCTTAAGGAAGGAGTGGAGCTTCTTCTTTGATTGCATTACAAGGACGTTTGGAAAGAAATGCACCAACTGGGATGCTATTCCCACAGACAGTCTGCAAATCGGAGCCTCAACCTGAGCCTTTACAAACAGAGCTACCTCCATCAACATCTGTCAAACCTGCAAGGGGTGGTAGGACTAAGCATATTGGTACTAAACCTGCAAGGTCTGTTAGATCATCTACTGATGTAGGGGTGTCCAAGTCAAATGATGCGTCCAAAGGTCATTATAAGAAGAGGAGAGCCAATAGAGCAAAAGCTGATGATGAAGATGATGTTGACAATGAAACTCTTCATCATAGAAAAAGAAGATTGGTAGCCAATTATCTTTTTGATAATTTGGATGAAGCTGTTCAGCATGAAGCTCCTGAAGTTGTTGCTGAGGAGCCTGTTGTAAATACTGCTGATGAGGACAGGGTGTTTGTAAACACTGAAGCTCCTGCAGTTGTTCAGGAGGATGCTGAAAATGTTGAAGCAGCCTCTGTGCCTGACTTGGCAAATGCTGATAAAGAGGCTGAGATTTTTGAGCAACAAGATTTTAATGCTGATTTTGAAATGGAAAATGTTCTTGAAGCACATCCTAGTATCAGTGTTTGTGATACTGAGGATGTGGCAGCTGATCAACCCACCCAGATAATAGATGAGTCAATTGCAACTCATACAGAGATTCTTTCTGTCAATAATTCAATTCCAGAAAAGCGTGAGGAGGTTGATCAGGTAGTGGAAACTGCTCAGATAAATGCTGAAGCAGCTGTAGAGAAATTTGATGAAGCTATGGCAGAGATTTTGAAAGAGCCTGCTGTTCAAACAGAAGAGGTTTTTGTAAACTCTGAGATTCCTGAAGCTGCACAGCTAAACGCTGAGGTTACTGCAGACAATGCTAATGAAGAAGCTGCAGAGCAGTTAGAGGAGAATGCTAATGAAGATAGAGTTGATCTTGATAATGCTGATCACACATCTGTAAACTCTGATCATACAAACTCTGGGATCAATGCTGATAATGCTGAACTTTCAGACTCTGATGAGTCTATACCTTTTCTAAGAGATCCTACAGCAGAGTCTATTAAAGAAAATCACAATGCCACTGAAGATCATTTCAGGGAAATGCATTATGCTAATTGGTCAGGAGCAGACTGCATTTTCTCTACTCAAAGGGCTGCTGATTTTGTACATCAAACTGCTACAGAGATTACTAATCCTGAGTTATTATCACATTTTAAGGCGACCATTGTTCAAGTTAAATCATTGCACAACCACTTTGATGAGACTCACAAGGTTGTTCTTGGATTAAGTAATGATATTGCTCTTAAGGAGTTAGCACTAAAGAAAGATAGAGCTCAATTTTTATCTCTGCAAAAGGATCAAGAGGAGATCAAGCAGAGGCTTACTAATGTTGAAAGCAATCAGACTGTTATGTCTTCACAACTAACTTCTATTGCTGCATCACTTGAGTTGCTGACATCAGTTTTTATTCCTGATGATGTCAAAAAGGGGGAGAAGATACCTAAAGACAAATGCAAAAGGACTCCAACTTTGAGACTGAGGGATGATTCAAATGATGGTGGAAGCAGGGAAACAGAGAAAAGGTCAAAGTCTTCTCAAGAGCAAGGGCGACTTAGGTCAAACTCTGCTAGACAGACAAACTCTGATATGATAAACTCTGGTGCTACTGGTTCTGGTACTCATGCTCAATCTTCTTCGAGACTTAAGAGTCTAGTGATTTCAGCTAATCCAATAACTGAGGAAGAGATTGCAGCCAAGTTGTTTTTAGATGAGCATGATGGTGAAGTGACAGTTGAGGATTTGGAAGCAGAAATGAAGATGCTGTCTGAAGAACATAAAAAGAAAGTTGCTTCTGGAAATTATAAGAAGAAATTAGTAAAGGCTCCTAGAAAGAAAGAAATTGGAATTTCTATCAAAGAAAATACTCAAAAGAGTTTACAATACACAAGGAGGCCTGTGATTACAAATACTGATAAAGGAAAGGGTAAACTGGTAGAAGAAGGATAGTTACCAAAGAAGAATTATTCAACCTCTGACGTTGCTCAAGTTGAATCAAGGATAAACAAATCAACCTCTGACGTTGCTCATGTTGATATTTCTTGTTAGGCTCAAGACATGTCTGAATACCACTATTAACAAGCCTACACTATGTGACTATGTCACATTACATGACCTAGTGATGTCTATCACTGGGATATAGTATAGGTCTCTAAATGTACTTGTCTTGTTCTCATGAACATTAGCTTGATCATGTATGCTCAGATTTATAATGAGCTTAGTAAAGTTTCTTGCATCTAGATTGTATATAGGCCATTGAATAATTATCCTGGTAGAAGTTCAGAAGTGTTCATGCAGCAGGATAGAATTGAATAAGGCTATGAAGAAATAAGTTGCAGGAATTTGTCTAAGGCATTATATAGCAAAGTCAAAAGAAAGCTATGTCGTGAAGTCACCAATATCCATGTCGTGAAGTACTATATCGCATAGTCCACTTTGTACTATGTCGAGAAGTCCTCAAGACACATGTCGTGAAGTGTTGAAGTCAGCAAAGTCAAAAGAGCCTAGATCATGAAGTCCTCAGAAGCCCTATGTCGCATAGTCATCAAATGACCTATGTCGCATAGTCATCAAATGACCTATGTCGCATAGTCATCAAATGACCTATGTCGCATAGTCATCAAATGACCTATGTCGCATAGTCATCAAATGACCTATGTCGCAAAGTCTTCAAAGGCTATACCGCGTAGTCCTCACAAGGGAGATCGTGAAGTCAGGGATAAAGTGGAGTTCACGATATCAACACTTAGCCGTTTATAACAAGACAAATCAAGGTACAGAACCAAGAATCAAAGGAGACAAATACTGAAGCATTTGTTCTGGCAAGGTGGTCCAAAGAACAGATGGCAAATCTACAGCTAAACTTGGAGAGAAAGATAAGAGACAAGCAGCTACAGAAACGGGAAAGACTCCGAAAAGCAGGTGGTCCTTCCTGACACAGTGAACTTCTTATGGAAGGACAAGTTGGACTTTCAGAAGGGGTAGCTGTGTAATATTGTGTGTGCCTAGTTTGTATAGGTGAATATATATATCGTGCACACACAACTGTAAGCTGTAAGAGAGATACACATAGTTATTCGCTAAGCTCTTTTCTCTGTAAGCAAGCAAGTTCAAACTGTTCTTGTTTAGAAGCCAGAAATTCGATTGTGAATTTCCTGGAAAGCTGTAGTATTTAATTTGCTTATACAAAGTAGATTAAAGTGATTGTGTGTGTTATTTACTTTCTGCATATTACATATCATAATCACATACAGCTGTTTACTTAGTTATCAAGAATCGAAAAATATATCAAACTATCCATTCACCCCCCCTCTGTCTAGTTTCTAGTGGTATTCATTTCTAACAAGTGGTATCAGAGCCAAGGCTGTTAACGTACAAACAGGAAAAGATCAAGAATGAGTTCACAGAAACTAAGCAGTATCAAGATTCCTCCCTTTAACAAGGAGCACTACAGTTTATGGAAGAAGAAGATGTTGCTTTTCATCAAAGCTTCTAACCCCATGTATTTAGATATTCTAAAGCATGGTCCCTTCATTCCAATGATTGAGATTGGTGAATCAACCAGTGGCACTGAGATTATACCAGCAAAACATGTGCCCAAAGATCCCTCAAAATACACTGATCCTGAAAAAGAAAAAGTTGCCCTGGATGGACATCTTCAACTTATCATTTGTGAATCTATGGACTTCAACATGTATGGCACTGTTGCTCATTGTACTAGTGCCAAGAAGATGTGGGATCTTATAGAAGTGCTCTGTGAAGGAACTACTGAAGTAAGAAAGAACAAGAAGCAGATTCTTGTTTCACAATATGAAGCCTTCATGGCTCAGCCAAAAGAGGGAATCACAGAAGTGTTTGAGAGATTCAACAAGCTGATAAACGAGCTCAAACTCTATGACAAACACTATGAAACAGAAGAGCTCAATATGAAGTTTTTACTAACTCTTCCAGATCACTTGGAACCAAGAATCTCTTCCCTTAAAGAAAGAGATCTAACAAAGATTGGTTTTGATGTGTTATATGGTGTTTTGAAGACATATGAGTTGGAGCTGTTTCAAAAGAGATCTATTCAAGCAAAGCAAGGATTAGTGGCTAATACCTCCTGTGCACTTATTGCAGACAACCTAAGTCAAAGAATGGACTCTCTCAAAATCAGTCAGGTCAAGATTGAGGAACTGGAAGTTGAAGACACTGGTGATGAAACTCAGGTTGTGTATGATTTACCTGAAGAGGATGAGTTCTACAGTATAGATGAGCTGGACAAAATGGAAAACAAATCTTTTGCTTATATGGCTAGGAGGTATCCTAACATAAGGTTTAAAAGAAAGCAGCCATTTAGGTCCAAGTTCAATAATGGAAACACTGGTGGATCTAGTGGCTCAAACACCTTCAATAAAGGAAAAGGGATTGCTGGTGCTGCTAAAGGTGGATACAAGACAGGAAGTGTGGATAGAACCAAAATAAGGTGCTATAACTGCAATGAACTTGGGCATTTTGCCACTGAGTGCAAAAAACCTAAACAAGTCAAGAAGGACAAAGCATACTTAGAGCTTGAAGCTAAGTATGAGGCTCTACTCAAGAAACAACAGGGCAAAGCTTTTATTGCTGAGGGAAAATGCTGGGATGACTCTGATGAAGAAGAAGAACAAGAGTACTCAAACTATGCCTTGATGGCATTCTCTGATGAAGGTGATTCAAGTCAGGTACCTATTCTTACTTCTCTTGATATGACTCCCCTTCAATATAAGCAAACTGTTGAAGATATGAGCACTGAGATGTTTAATATTCATACTAGCATGTTAGTAGCTAATGAAGAAATTGACAGACTAACTGCTAAGAATGTTGAGCTTACAGAAAAGAATGAGCAACTTGAGTTAATGGTTGTGAACCTGGATGGTTTGAAAAAGGAGGTTGAGTATCTTAAAAACAAAGTGATTTGTGCTGAGCAAATAGAGAATGCCCTTAGAGAACAAATTGCTGAAACTGAATTGAAACTAAGAAGCTTCAAAAACTCCTCTGAACTTATTCAAACCTACCACAAGGAACACACTGAAGACTGCAAGGTTGGAGTTGGTTTTGACTATGATTATGACAAGGGAAGGAAGAAAGTCAAGGGCAAAAGAAAGGAAACTTTTACAAACAAAAATGCCCCAACCATACTGTCAAGTGTTGAACAGCCTATCTTCAGAAAGAGTGTTGTTGAGTTTGATGAGGAACTACTGATCATCAAGCAACAACTACTTGAAGAAGATGAGGCTGCTAAGAACTCTTCTTCCTCTCCTGAACTTGTCAATCAGAAAGAGACCAAAAACAATCTTGTCAAGAGTCCTAAAGCAAAGAAAGAAGTTGTTAAGAAAAGGAAACAAAACAGAAATGGTAAAGTTGGTGTTAACAAAGGTAACAACTATGCTTATGTGCCAAATGCTCCCAGGAAACAATGTCAAAAATGCCTATCAGTTAATCATTTGACTCATAAGTGTAGTAAGCCTGAAATTGTTGAAGTTGATAACCTAAGTAACCTTTCTGCAAGCATAAATTCTAGTCATGATTCTTTCTGTGGTAAGCCAAACTGCATGACATGCTATGTGACTGTGATTGCTAACTGTTTATCTCTTAAACATAAACTTGACTCTGCACAATCTGGTGAATCACACACACACATACATTCTCATAGAACAGGGTCCCCAATCAGGATTGAGAGGGTGAAAACTTTATGTGAGCCTAAGAGTGTAAACTCCAAAGCCACAGAAAAAGTGAAGTCTCCTACTATGAGAAATGCAATTTATGACAGAAGAATTATTAATAAAAATGTTTCTAAATCAACTGGACCCTACCAAGTGTGGGTACCAAAAACAACTTAGTCATTTTGTGAATGCAGGGCAACAGGAATAAAAGAGTCATATGGATCTTGGACAGTGGATGCTCAAGTCACATGACTGGTGATATAGCCCTGCTATCACATTTTGAGGAAAAGGCTGGCCCATCAGTAACCTTTGGAAATGACAACATTGGTTATACAATGGGATATGGCAGTGTTAAATCTGGAAATGTCATTATTGAAGATGTAGCATTTGTTGAAGGACTGAAGCATAATCTCTTGAGTATTGGACAGTTTACCAACAGAGGCTTCAAAGTGGAATTTGATGAAGACCTTTGTTCAATCTCAAAAAGGGAAAGTGGTGAAGTTGTTCTAACTGGTGTGAAGAAAGGAAGCTTGTTTGTAGCTAATCTCAAGGCTGCAGATAAGGGAGAAATTTGTTGTTTCTACACAAAAGCCACAAATGAGGAATTCTGGCTGTGGCACAAGAAACTGTCTCACTTGAATGTTCAGGCAATGAACTCTCTATCCAAGAGAGAACTCATCAGGGATTTGCCTGCCTTGGAGTTTGTGCAAGATGGAGCATGTGAAGCTTGTCAGAAAGGGAAGATTAAAAGATCAAGTCACAAGAACAAGTTGCTCAATACAAACTCAAAACCTCTGCAACTAATTCACATGGACTTATTTGGCCCTGTGAATGTAATGTCCCTTTCCAAAAAGAAATATGCTCTAGTGATGGTAGATGACTATTCAAGATATACTTGGGTGGAATTCCTATTCTCCAAGGATGAAGCACCCCAAGTCATAATAGAGCATATCAAGAGAGTTGATAAAGAAGCACAAAGCACTGGTGCCTCTGTAGTTGCTTTGAGAAGTGATAATGGGACTGAGTTCAGAAATTCAACATTGTATGAGTTTTGCAAAGATAAAGGAATTTCTCAACAATTCTCAGCTCCTAGAACACCTCAACAAAATGGAGTAGTTGAGAGAAAGAATAGAACTCTCATTGAAGCTGCAAGGACAATGCTGCTGGATGCAAAGCTACCCACTAGCTTTTGGGCTGATGCTGTTAACACAGCATGCTATGTGCAAAATAGAACATTAATCAATAAGAAGTCTGGCAAAACTCCTTACTCATTAATGACTGGAAAAAGAGCATCCTTCAAGCACCTGCATGTGTTTGGAAGCAAGTGCTTTGTGATGAAAGATACCTCTGAGCATGTTGGAAAATTTGATGCTAAGGCATTTGAAGGTATCTTCATTGGATACTCTCTGGAAAGGACAGCATACAGAGTGTTTGTACCTGAGCAACACAAAGTCATGGAAAGCATGGATGTTACCTTTGATGACAAGAAAACTCCAGGACTGAAATCAAGTGATCAAGACAGTGTGCTATTGAGATTTGAGAATCAAGGTTATCTTGAGGATTCTGAAAGTGAAGATGACCCCCCTGTTCAAACTGTTCTAGAAAATGAAATTCTTGAAGTTGACAATCTTCTTCAAACACCTGTGCAAGGATTCACAAACACAGGGGGAGAAGAAGAGAATGCAACTGTCAACCAAAATGAGATTGGAACAGATCAAGGAAATGAACAGGGGCACACAAGGAAATGGGACAGAGCCCACACTAGGGATCAAATCATTGGAGATCCTAGTGAGGGAGTCAGAACAAGAAGGGCAACATTAAATACATGTCTGTATAGCTGCTTTCTGTCACAAGAGGAGCCTAAATTAATTGAAGAAGCTTTGAAGAATTCTGATTGGATTGTTGCCATGCAAGAAGAGTTGAATCAATTTGAGAAAAACAAAGTATGGGAACTAGTGCCACCTCCAAAAGGAAAGAATGTTATTGACACCAAATGGGTGTTCAGAAACAAGATGGATGAAGAAGGAGTGGTAGTAAGAAACAAAGCAAGGCTGGTTGCCAAAGGATATTGTCAGCAAGAAGGCATTGACTATGATGAGACATTTGCACCTGTAGCTAGACTGGAAGCCATCAGAATCTTCCTGGCTTTTGCAGCTCACTCAGATTTTAAGGTGTATCAAATGGATGTGAAAAGTGCATTTCTCAATGGTGATCTTGCTGAAGAAGTTTATGTGTCTCAACCACCTGGCTTTGAGAGTGAAGACTTCCCAAACTTTGTGTATAGACTGCTCAAGGCACTCTATGGACTCAAACAGGCACCAAGAGCCTGGTATGAAACTCTATCTCAATTCCTTCTTGAGCATCAATTTACCAGGGGTACAATTGACAAAACCCTATTCTTCAAGAAGCATGGAAATGATATCATTCTTGTTCAAATCTATGTGGATGATATCATCTTTGGCTCTTCAAATGAAAAACTCTGTGAAAGGTTCTCTAAGTTGATGCAAAGTAAATATGAGATGAGTATGATGGGAGAGTTAACCTATTTCCTAGGCCTGCAAGTACATCAAAGGGAGGATGGCATCTTTATAAACCAATCCAAGTATGTCAAGGATCTTTTAAAGAAGTATGGTTTAGAAGAGTCATCCCCAGCTAAAACTCCTATGTCTACTGCAATCAAGCTGGATGAAGACAAGAAAGGCAAGAGAGTTGATATCAAGGTCTATAGAGGAATGGTTGGATCCCTACTCTATCTCACAGCTAGCAGGCCAGACATCATGTTTGCCACATGCCTTTGTGCAAGGTTCCAGTCTGATCCCAAGGAATCTCACATGATGGCCATCAAAAGAATTTTCAAATATCTGAAGGGGACTCCTAATCTTGGGCTATGGTATCCAAAGGGCACTGGGTTCAACCTGGTTGGTTACACAGATTCTGATTATGCTGGATGCAGGATTGACAGGAAGAGCACCTCTGGAAGCTGTCAATTCCTAGGTCAAAGGTTAGTGTCCTGGTTTAGTAAGAAACAACAGTCCACAGCAACATCCACAGCTGAGGCTGAATATATTGCTGCTGGAAGTTGCTGTGCTCAATTGCTTTGGATTAGAAATCAACTCATGGATTATGGACTAGTGTTAGAACACATTCCTCTGATGTGTGATAATACTAGTGCAATATCCATTGTAGCTAATCCTGTTAATCATTCTACTACAAAGCACATTGAGATCAGGTACCATTTCATTAGGGAACATGCTGCAAATGGCACCATAGAAGTGTCTTATGTTCCAACTGAGAAACAATTAGCTGACATATTTACTAAACCTCTGAATGAAGCAGTCTTCAACAGACTTGTGAGTGAAATTGGAATGCTCAATCCTTCATTCAGTTGTTCTAAGTAAATATGCTGGTTAATAGTTGCAGCAGTAAATTTTCACTGTATTTAAATGATCTATTTGTTTGGAGTGAAAATTAGCTGAGATATGATTTATAAATATTTCAGTATTCTACTGCATATTTTTCAAAATCATATTTGTTAGTGGAGTTGTGAGCTTTTGAGACATCTCGGTATAGATGATTTTCAGAGTTCACGACATAGTTCAAATTAAACAGACTTATATCGCAAACTGTTGAGATTGAGAGACTTCGCGACATAGTTCATTTCATGAGTTTGCGACATAGTTAATTTTATGACTTCGCGACTTAGAATAACTATATCGACAAGTCTCCATAGTTGACAGAATTTTGATTTAAATTAATTTTATTTCAAAATTTGATAAAAGTCTGACAAATTGCTTAAAATTCCTAAAAGAGAGCTTTAGACAGGGTATTTCTACTATATCGCAAAGTCTCCCCGATCCTTTCATTTTGAAGACTTTGCGACATAGTTCATTGTTGAGACTATGCGATATACTTTGCAAGACTTTGCGGTACAGGCCACTTTTGACTTCGCGACATACAGATAGACTGTACACATTCATAACTCCATATCGCAGTGTCTCTATCATATAAATACCATTTTCTAACCGTTTGCAACTTTTCATCTTGTCTATTGCTCTCAAACTTTCTAACCTAAGCACAAATTCTCTACTCTCTCTCTCTTGAAATGGCACCCAAATCTCAAACAGTATCATCCTCTATTCCTTTAACCATCCCCAAAGAAACAAATCTTCTCACCATTCCCTCTGAGGCTGAGGCTAAACCCAGGTACAAGTGTTTTGTACGGTTCCTGAACGATTCCTACCTCAGCCAAGCCCTAACCTTGAACCCCACGTTGTATGTTGATGTATTGGAAGGATTTTGGCGAACGGCGTTGGTTTCTACAATGGCCAGGGAAGATGGAACTTCGTTCCAGGAGATAGCTTGTTCAATTGGAGGCAAACACTTCCAGTTTGGGGAGAAGGAGATAAATGAAGCATTAGGGTTCAAGGTGGAAGGTCATGAC
This sequence comes from Heracleum sosnowskyi, assembly GCA_030848705.1. Classification (NCBI taxonomy): domain Eukaryota; kingdom Viridiplantae; phylum Streptophyta; class Magnoliopsida; order Apiales; family Apiaceae; genus Heracleum; species Heracleum sosnowskyi. The sequence goes on along the minus strand of CM061236.1, from coordinate 80,592,312 downwards.
CAAGAAGCTACAGATGCACAAATCATAGAATTCTTGACCTTCATCCAGTATGCTGATGAGATAGATACTGGAAAGCTGAATAAGAAGTTTGTAAGAAGGGAGTGGTCATTTCTATTTGATGCACTCCAGAAGGTGTTCCTTTGCAGAAAGACAGGATGGGACCATATCAGTCACATTGCTGTGAAGCTGGCCTATTCCCTAGCCTACAATCAGGAAATCAATGTTGGAGCAATAATCCTCAAGGAATTGACTCAAAGGCTAGGGAGGACAGTCCGTGGAAGAGGTAATGACATCTTTTACCCTCGCTTTCTTCAAGTTATTTTAAATTATCTTGATGCTAATGTCCATGACTTGGAGGGTATTGATAAATCAAAGATGGCTTATTCCAAGTCCATGTCCAAAATTCTGTTTGGTTCATTGGACACAAGGAATCAAGTGGATGTGATCTTGAGTGTGACCAAGCATATGCAGGACACATTCGAGTCTTATCCACTTGATAAGCCCATATACCATGCTCTTTCCTGGACAGGGGAGGCTGAGACTGAAGGAGCATCACAGTCTAACCCAAGCCTCCCTATCCCATCCAGCAACCCCACTGTAAACACCACTGTAGAGACTAGTCAGCCAAGTGCATCAATCTCTCAACAGGTTGATGTTACTAAAAAGCAGAAGAAGAGAACCCTAGCTATTATCCATGAATCTGTAGAGCTAGCAAGTGAGATTCCTGAGTCACCTCTCACCAGACCAAAGAAGAAATCAAAATCTATACCTACCACTGGATCCTCCCAACAGGATTCAGATGTGGAAAAAGGGGTACACCTGCTACTGTCTATGGCCTCTCAACAGGTCATGGGTATTGAAAAGAGCAGCCTCCCCACTGCAAGTTGTAACGAGTCTGCACAGGGTCAAGACCTCACTCTTGACCCTAGGAGTGATAAGGGTGATCAAACACTAAGTGGAGAGCACATCAATGTTGAAACTCCTCCTATTTCTCAGGGGGAGTTGCTAAAATCTAATCTGAACCCCACTTCTCTCTCAGATTCTTCCACTAAAATTTCTTCTGAACAAGAGAGTCATTCTCATGACAATCTTGCCCTTGATCAATCACAATCCAGCCCTGTGATTGAGCCAACTTCAAGTGACATGGTGCTTGACACTGTGCTCACCACTCAGGACCCACATTCAGTTGGTCAGGGAATGCATGCTGAGGCATATCCTAATGACACCAACACAAACATGGAGGATTCACCAGTTTTCACTGGAGACTCTGTGCCAAATTCTCCCATCCTTAGGGATGTGGAACTGTCTTCACAGACATATAGGGCTGATGTTGTAACACATCCCATTTCAATGGAGACAACATCAGACCCTACAGCCATTCCAAGGCTGGAGGAGACTCAAACTCACACATCTCATGAAGTGCCTAGCACTAGCTCTCACTTGGCTCAGGCCACAATGTCAGAATGGCTGAAGCCTGTGCACCATGACAGGACTTCAGGATCATCATCTGTGCCCTCACACTTGACAGAAGAAGCCATTCAAAATCTTAATGTGGCACAGATTGATGAGTTCTCAAAGATAGCTCAACATCTCCTCACCTCCAACCTTCCAAATGCTGATTATGAAGCTATCCTGCTATGCCATAAGGAGGATGTTGAAGCTCAACAGGAGAAGATTGTGGATGCAGCTGAACCAGAGGGGAATGTGGATGCCTGGTTGGATGCTAAGAGGACTCTCAAGCTCAAAGATGCCCTGGCTTTTGTGAGAGAAGAATACCTCACCTCTCTGGGCTCCAATGCTAAGGATCTTTCTCCTGTTGCCATCTATGAGGCTGTAAATGATGTGTACAAGAACCAGTTGAAGGCTCTGCATTATCTTGGGAAAGGGCTTCAATCAGAGATTTCTTCAATTCAGGAGGAGACAGACAGATCCCTCACAAAGCTCAGAAACTCTTATCTCTCTGATTTTCCCAAGGTGGATGGTATCCTCAAAGAAGTCCAGAAAACCTCCACAAATGTGTCCATGATGGATGTGACTCTTGCCATGGTCACAGACAACATCAAGAAACTGGCTTCTACACTGGAAAATCAAGCAAAATCTACCATCACAACCAATGCTATGTTGAATGTCATGTGGAAAAACCAGTATGGTGACAAGTTAGTGGATGAAGTCCCTCTGTCAGACATCTCCAAATATGACTTTGCCAGGGTCAAAGATCAATCTCTAAACTCCTTCAAGTCTCAACAATTATTCTCCAAGGTGGATGGCTTAGAAAGAGAAGTGGCCTCTCTCAAGGATGAAAACAGAATGCTATCTACATCTCTAAGCCAACTCAATGACAAACTAGATGATCAAGGCACCAACACAACAAACATTTTGCTGGTGCAGCAACAAATGATGACTTCAATGATGAGATCCATGAACCTGCCTATTCCTGGGGAAGCTCAAGACGTTTTGTCTGATCCCAAGCCTAAGGGGGAGAAAGGAAAGGAGGTCAATGTGAAAAAGAAAGGGGGAGCACCTGCCAAGCAGTCAAAGCTTAAGGGCAAGCTCACTGAAGAGACAATACAGCCAATCATACTTCCCCCTGTAGAAGTCATAAATGAACAAGGTCAGAAAAGCACAGTCACCACAACCTTCTATCCATCCACAATGCCTAAAGACATCTCAACCTCTCAACCAGCTATACCTACTCCTATTGCTAAACCTATCCAAGCTACACTTATCACTGAGGCCAAGCTACAGGAAGTTGCCAATTCTCACATCTATCATGATGAGGCCTTCCTGGAGTTTCTGAAAGCCACCTACAAGAATGCTCAAGGAGATGCACAAACATACAGACAGAAGCTCAGGGAAAGCATCAAGTACTTCACAGTTGCAGTAAGGAAAATCAGGGATGTTTATCTGAGAGAAATAATCATGGTATGCAAGGACAACTGCTTGTGGCACTTAGCATTTCAAACTCTGGAGAAACTGAAGTTCACTGAAGTGTCAATAATTCTGGAGTTGATTGAGAAGAGTGGGGTTAACAATAAAAGTCTTTATAATGACTTGGAGATGGACCAAAATCAAAGACTGCCTGAGGTCATACAAAAGCCAAGGACAGTAATTTTTCAAAGTCTATCCAAAGTCAGAAGTATTGACCAACTTGTCATTCCCAAAGATCTGACAATGAAGAATAACACAAAGATCAATCAGGTGCTGCAAATGCTGAGAGCAAAGAAAGGAGTCAAGACAGCAGAGGAATTAGAGATGATTAACATTCTACAATCTTTTCTGATTCATGGTGTTTTGCCAGAATCTGTCAAAGAAAAGAACAAGAAGAAGGATGGGGAGGATGATGATGAGGAGAAAACCTACAGGAGGAGATCTCATTCAAGGAGTAATAAGGATGGACCAAGTGACAGCAGCAGGAGCAAATCTTCCAATAAATCTAAAGATGCTGGTGATGACACAAAGGGGGCAAAGGAGACAGTGAAGAGAACTAGGAGTGGAATTCAGCAAGTCAAGGACATTGCTAGTAGTACTTTAACCACAACACAAGACTCTAAGTCTAGGGTGGGTACTGTTAGCAATGATCCTCCAAAATCATTATCCATGACTTCTGAACCTGAATTGCCACAGAAGAAAGATGAAGCCACTAGAGTAATTTCAAGAAAACACTTCCACAAAGTCACAGCTAGTGGAGTGTTACAGTGGATGAAGGGGAAAGGAATGAAGCTACTTCCAAATGATGTGGCAGTAAAGACAAAGTCACCTTGTTCCAGAAAGGTACCTCTTGTGAGGCATATGAAGATCAAGAGTGTACCCAAAAGAATAAGGATAACAAAGAAAACTGGAAAACTCACAAATGTTGTTGGCATCCATGTGTTTCCACTTGATGAAGACTATGATGAAGATGCCCTAGCATTTTTGAGAGCTCAAAGGATCTTTGAAGTCAAACTGAAGCTAGATCATCTAGAGATTAAGTACACTGATGGAAGAGAGAAGATAATGAAGCAAGGAGGCTGGCAACATTTCTATATATATGAGCTTGAAAGGATAAATGCCTTGCTGAACTTTGAAGAAAAGGAAGAAAGGACATGGAAGATAGATATTGCCAGGTTCTTGAAAATGCATGCTGATCATGAAGAAGACCTGAGGAGAGAGAATGAAGAAAGGAGATGTAAGAAAGAGAAGGAGTTGGCCGAGATAGAAGAAAGAGCAAGGGAGCTAAGAAAGAAAGGGCTGTGCAGGGTAAAACAAAATCCTTATACTGTGGAGTACAAAAATCATTATGGAGGAAAAAGCAAGATAAGGATGGAGTTTATACACTAATATGTGGAGAGTGCCCTCAGAACAGCAGCTGAAGATCTAAAGGACTCTCCTCTCATTGAAGAAATGACTGCTAGAGATGATATTCTAATGGCAATCTCTGAGATAAAGAAGAATGAAGAAATGAGGAAGAAGAAGATCTATGATGACTTCTTAGAGAAACAATTGGAAACAGAAGCTATGTAGCTCAAGGAAGAATTCTGTAAGCTTAAATTTCCAAGTTGTTATCAAATTCTGTGCTTAACTGTATCTTCCTTATATCTGTTCTTTTTATGTTAGTTAGGCTTGTTATCAGACATGAAATTGTGCCTAAGGGTCTTACTCACAATTTGGGGGAGATTGTTAGGCTCAAGACATGTCTGAATACCACTATTAACAAGCCTACACTATGTGACTATGTCACATTACATGACCTAGTGATGTCTATCACTGGGATATAGTATAGGTCTCTAAATGTACTTGTCTTGTTCTCATGAACATTAGCTTGATCATGTATGCTCAGATTTATAATGAGCTTAGTAAAGTTTCTTGCATCTAGATTGTATATAGGCCATTGAATAATTATCCTGGTAGAAGTTCAGAAGTGTTCATGCAGCAGGATAGAATTGAATAAGGCTATGAAGAAATAAGTTGCAGGAATTTGTCTAAGGCATTATATAGCAAAGTCAAAAGAAAGCTATGTCGTGAAGTCACCAATATCCATGTCGTGAAGTACTATATCGCATAGTCCACTTTGTACTATGTCGAGAAGTCCTCAAGACACATGTCGTGAAGTGTTGAAGTCAGCAAAGTCAAAAGAGCCTAGATCGTGAAGTCCTCAGAAGCCCTATGTCGCATAGTCATCAAATGACCTATGTCGCATAGTCATCAAATGACCTATGTCGCATAGTCATCAAATGACCTATGTCGCATAGTCATCAAATGACCTATGTCGCATAGTCATCAAATGACCTATGTCGCAAAGTCTTCAAAGGCTATACCGCGTAGTCCTCACAAGGGAGATCGTGAAGTCAGGGATAAAGTGGAGTTCACGATATCAACACTTAGCCGTTTATAACAAGACAAATCAAGGTACAGAACCAAGAATCAAAGGAGACAAATACTGAAGCATTTGTTCTGGCAAGGTGGTCCAAAGAACAGATGGCAAATCTACAGCTAAACTTGGAGAGAAAGATAAGAGACAAGCAGCTACAGAAACGGGAAAGACTCCGAAAAGCAGGTGGTCCTTCCTGACACAGTGAACTTCTTATGGCAGGACAAGTTGGACTTTCAGAAGGGGTAGCTGTGTAATATTGTGTGTGCCTAGTTTGTATAGGTGAATATATATATCGTGCACACACAACTGTAAGCTGTAAGAGAGATACACATAGTTATTCGCTAAGCTCTTTTCTCTGTAAGCAAGCAAGTTCAAACTGTTCTTGTTTAGAAGCCAGAAATTCGATTGTGAATTTCCTGGAAAGCTGTAGTATTTAATTTGCTTATACAAAGTAGATTAAAGTGATTGTGTGTGTTATTTACTTTCTGCATATTACATATCATAATCACATACAGCTGTTTACTTAGTTATCAAGAATCGAAAAATATATCAAACTATCCATTCACCCCCCCTCTGTCTAGTTTCTAGTGGTATTCATTTCTAACATTTCTACTAAAGTTGTGACAACCTCTGACAAGGCTCAAGTTGTACAAACTCAGCTAGCTCCACAACTCAAAGGTTTCTTAAGACCTGTACTTTCTGAAACTCTGACGCTAGAACCTGTGAACTTTTCTCAAACCAGGACAGTACTTGGAAAAGAATCTTATGACAAGTCTGGTTTAGGTTCACACAGGGAAAAGAGAATAAATAACAGATCTTTAGATCAAACATCACTGGCAGAAGCTGGTAGTGGGGTATCTCAAGAGAGCCTTGATAAACTAGAATCTGTTCAGATGGTCTATCATAGAGGATTGAAGAAAGAGGTTCTGTTATACTTTATGTCTGATGGAAGAGTATACAGAGTAGGAGAAGCTGATGTTCAATTGAAGCTATGGGAAGAGCTTGAGTATGTTCTATACATCTTCAAAATGAAAAATAGAAGTACTCTTGTTCTAAAAGACAGAATGATGAAATCCAAAGTGCTTCTTGGAGGTGGTGTTTCTAGTGCATATATTCCTAAGTACAGAGATGCTTATGGAAAGATTGTTGAGATGAAAAGAAACAGTGCTAAGTTCAAGACAGCACTGGGTATTAAAGTCTTGGAATTCAATCTGGAGTCAGACAAATCATACTATATTCGGCTAGGGAATGAAATGAGGAAGAACAGCATTTATTCTCTGAGAGCTGCTATCTACCAGACTGGAGAAGGTGATCCAGAGCTCAAGGAACTGAAAGAAATCATGGTGGAAGAGCTTGAAAAGGCTGAACGGAGGCTTCTCATCGATTATCTCAGGACAGTGCCTGATATTGAAGAGATTAAGTAAAGTCTGACTGTAAGTTTTTAAAGTTTTCTGTTCTAAGTTAAAGTTAAACTCTGTTATATTTAAACACTGCATTTGTTATATGTTTTGACATCATCAATTATCTATTAACTTGTACATCTTTATTATGCACAAGTTGGGGGAGATTGTTAGATATAATTGCTGACGTTTGTTCATCAGTGTTTAAGTACCAGGTACTCATCAGAGTTTACTGGAAGCCAGTCAGAGTTTATTAAAGTCTGACGGGGAGAAAGTTTACCTTAGCTGTCGGTGCTGATATAAAGATTTTAGAAGCAATATATCTTGAAGATGGAAAGAAGCAAGATATATTGAGACAGATAAGGAAACGGAACAGAAGACAGAAGCAATCCTAATTTGATAGAATTTGTATAGCTAATTTATAGGAATATCAATTAGAGATTGATTATGTAACTGTGTATTATATAAACACAGATAGGTTAACCCTAAAAGGGATGCGAATACTGAATACATTATTCTTGTAACCTAGCAGCTCTCTGTGATTCTTTAACATCACTGAGAGAAGAGTTATTTTATATAATTCAGTTATTGATTCATAAACAGTGTTCTTGAGTGTTATTATCATATTTATATTGATTATATATTGTGTAATCGGCCTAACAGCTTTCATGGCCAAGCCTGGTGAAGACTTAACTTCCATGTTTGAAAGGTTCAGTAAGCTCTTAACTGAACTGCAGATACATGGCAAGTACTATGACAGAAAAGAATTGAATGTCAAGTTCCTGCTTACACTACCTGATCACCTTGAACACAAGACAACAGCCATACGAGAAGGAAGAGATCTCAACAATATAACCTTTGAGACACTTTATGGCATTCTGAAATCCTATGAACTTGAACTCTTTCAAAAGAGAGCCATACAGAGTGGAACAAGGAACAAGATGGCTAATATGTCAAGTGCCCTAGTAGCACATGTGCCAAGGATCACACAGCCAAGTGAAGTACTACAAATCACACAACCAACCCCTGCACAATCCTTGAAGATAGAAGAGGTTGTTGAAGATGATGAGAAAGTAGTACTGCAGCTCAAGGATGTGGAAGATGAAGACTTCTACACAATGGAGGAACTGGAAAGCATGGACAATCCTACTATGGCTTACATGGCCAAAAAGTTCAAGAACTTTAGGTTCAAGAAGGATAGGTCATACAAGTCCCAAGGCCAATCATCCAAGTTCAACAAGGGAAGTTCATCAAAGGCTGTTGTGGGAAGTTCAACCAAAGGAGGATACAAGACTGGATTAGTGGATAGGTCAGAATTCAAGTGTTACAATTGTGGTGAACCTGGTCATTTTGCTACTGAATGCAAAAGACCCAAACAGGTTCAGAGGTTTGAGAAAGGAACTGGTGGATACTCTAAGAAGAATCAAGGTAGAGCCTATGTGGCTGAAGGAAAGTGTTGGGATGAGTCTGATGATGAAGAAGAAGAAGAATATGTCAACCTAGCTCTCATGGCTAGCACTGATGAAGTAGCATCAACATCTTCAAGTTAGGTACCTTCACTTGTTTTACTTGATATGTCCACTGATGAGTATAAGAAAACCATTAAAGACTTAAGTGCTGAAATGTTCAATGTCTATACTAGCTTATCTGCTGCTAATGAGGAAATCACTAGGCTGAGTAAGCTAAATGAAACACTAAAGTCTGAAAATGAATCTCTTGTTCTCAAAACCAGTTCACTAGACTCTTTAGCTCAGGAGAATGCTAGACTTAAAAATGAATTAAAATGTGCTAAAGAGGTTGAGGAATTCCTGAGGAATGAGATTGCTGAAAATGAATTCAAGATTAAGGCTTATAAAAACTCATCAAAGATAGTTCAGGATTACAATGAAAAGCATACAGAAAATCAGACAGTTGGTATAGGTTTTTCATATGGTAGAAGACCTGGAAAGGAAACTGTGATTCAAGATTGTTCTGGAAATGCTGCTGTCAAACCCATCATTCTCAAGAAAGTTAAAACTCCTATTTTCAAAGCTGCAGAAATTGAGTTTGATGAAGAAGCCATGCTCATCAAACAAGAAATTCTTGATGAGGATGAAGGTGTTGACAGCACATCCAAGGATGGAAAGGATACTGTCACAATCCCCAAGACAGTAAACTTACCAAGCAATCAGACAGTAAGTTCAAAAGATGATGTCATAGTTGGCAAGACAGAATCTTCCAAAGATGCTGTCAAGAATGTTTCCAAGACAGTAGCTTCCAAACCTTCTGTCAAGACAGTTGGAATAAAAGGTACTGTCAAGGAAAGTTCGACAGCAACTTCTGAACACACTGTCAATCCAGTAACTCCCAAGTCTAAGAATAGGAATGGTAAGGTAGGTGTCAATAAAGGAAATAACTACACTAATGTTGGAGGTGCTTCTAGGAAACTATGCAATAACTGTGGATTTTCACATCATTTAACACATGTTTGTAAGAAACCAATTGAGGATAAGATCAATGCTACTGAACTCAATGGTAACTTACACAGAATCCCCCTTATGCATAGAACTATGAGTGTCTGTAATAACATTGAATGTATGCCATGCAAGATCACTGCCATGAGTACATGCTTTAACTTACCTATTCTCACTACTGAAAAATGTTCATACATGCACACTGTTGAGACTTCTAAGCCTGCTGGCAACAGCAAAAAGGCTTCATCCACTAAGAAAAGGATCAAGTCCAATTCCAAACCTAAGTGGGTGAAAAGAGAAGTCAAACATGAGGTTTTTGATGATTCTTGTGATTTTATGACTGGAAGAAACTCAGGAGACACTGAAACTGCAGGACCCAACAAGGATTGGGTACCATATGCAACTTAAACACATTCTGTTTTGCAAGGCAAAAAGAAAGATCAAGTCATGTGGATCATTGACAGTGGTTGCTCAAGAGACATGACAGGTGATAAAGCCCTGCTATCACACTATGTAGAGAAAGCTGGCCCAATCATAACCTTTGGAGACAACAGCAAGGGTTACATAGTGGGATATGGCTGTCTGGAAATTGGAAATGTTGTCATTGAAGACATTGCTCTTGTGGATGGATTAAAGCACAATCTACTCAGTGTCAGCCAATTCAGTGACAGGGGATTCAAGGTTGATTTTGATATGATGATGTGTAACATCTATCACAAGAAGGATGGGAGCCTCTCTTTAAAAGGGGTCAGAAAAGGAAGCTTGTTTGTTGCTGACTTAAACTCGACAAAGAAGGATAAAGTTTACTGTTTTTACAGTAAAGCAACTGTTGGTGACAGTATGCTATGGCACAGGAAGCTCTCACATCTCAACTTCAAGACAATGAATATTTTGATGAAGAAGGAGTTAGTGAGAGGTTTGCCCCAACAGGAATTCTGTCAAGAAGGACTGTGTGAAGATTGTCAAATGGGCAAACTAAGGAGAGCTGTGCACAAGTCCAAGCAAATGAACACCAACATAGAAGCACTCAAGTTGATTCACATGGATCTCTTTGGACCAGTCAATGTACCATCTATGGCCAAAAAGAGATATGCCTTAGTAATGGTGGATGATTACTCAAGGTACACTTGGGTGAAATTTCTTGAATCCAAAGATGAAGCTGCTCAAGTGATTATTGATCAAGTCAGAGTTCTTGATAGAACTCCAAACTCAAAAGTCCAAATCTTGAGGAGTGACAATGGTACAGAATTCAGAAATGCCACACTTGGAAATTTCTGTAAAGATGAAGGAATTGTACAACAATTCTCTGCTGCAAGGACTCCACAGCAGAATGGAGTTGTAGAAAGAAAGAACAGGACTCTCATTGAAGCAGCTAGAACTATGTTGCATGATGCCAAACTGCCAACATATTTCTGGGCTGAAGCTATCAACACAGCTTGTTATACTCAAAACAGAACCATGATTAACAAAACTCATGCAAGTACACCTTACTGTCTGCTAACTGGGAAGAAACCTACTGTCAAATACTTTCATGTGTTTGGGAGCAAATGCTTTATGATGAAGGATAACCATGAGAAGAAAGGAAAATTTGACACCAAGGCATTTGAAGGACTATTCATGGGTTACAGCACAGAAAGGACTGCCTACAGAGTTTATGTTATGGAACACAGGATTATTGAAGAAATTGTTAATGTCACATTTGATGAAACCAAGTTTCCAGGACTGCATGAAGAAGGAAAGATGCAGACATTCAGATTTGAGAATCAAGGATACTTGGAAGCTGAGGAAATTGTTGATGAAGAACCTAGCTTCACTCAAACTGTTGAAGTTGACACAGATACTGTCAATACCATTACTGTCAACCAAACTCCAGCTCAGTCACAGACCATAACTTCTAACATTCATAACAGTGATGACTCTGGAGACAATGAAGAACATGGTGAAGACAATGGAATTGGTGAGCATTCAACTCAACAAACTGAAGCAACTGTTCCTGTACAATCAAGTAGCTTGCCCAGAATCACTAAGTGGAACAAGGATCACACTAATGACCTTATCATTGGTGACCCTACTTCTGGAGTGAGGACAAGGAACAAAGTCTCTACTGACAACATGTTTTCATGCTTCCTGTCTCAAATGGAACCCAAGACAACTGATGAAGCATTGTTGGATTCTGACTGGGTGATAGCCATGCAAGAAGAGCTAAATCAGTTTGAAAGAAACAATGTATGGAAGTTGGTTCCAAGACCTAAGGGAAAGTCAATCATTGAGACCAAATGGGTTTTCAGAAACAAGCTTGATGAAAATGGATCAGTGACAAGAAACAAAGCAAGGCTAGTGGCTAAAGGTTACTGTCAACGGGAAGGAATAGATTATGATGAGACATTTGCACCTGTTGCAAGACTTGAAGCTATAAGAATCTTTCTAGCCTATGCTGCACACTGCAACTTCAAAGTATTTCAGATGGATGTCAAAAGTGCCTTTCTAAATGGAGAATTGGAAGAAGAAGTGTATGTTGAACAGCCACCAGGGTTTGAGGATGCTGAAATGTATGATTTTGTGTACAAACTCTTCAAGGCTTTGTATGGACTAAAGCAAGCACCCAGGGCTTGGTATGACACACTTTCCACCTTTCTTTTGGAAAATCAGTTTACTAGAGGAGTTGTGGACAAGACACTTTTCTACAAACATCATGGCAAGGACATCATTCTGGTACAAATCTATGTGGATGACATCATTTTTGGTTCTACAAATGAGAAGCTGTGTGAGAAGTTTTCCTCTCTCATGAGTAACAAATATGAGATGAGTATGATGGGAGAATTGTCATTCTTTCTGGGATTACAAATTCTTCAACAACCTGATGGAATCTTCATTTGTCAAGCTAAATACATCAAGGAACTTCTCAAAAAGTTCAACTTGGAAGATTCATCACCTGCAAAGACACCAATGTCCACATCAACTAGTCTGGATCTTGACCCTAAAGGAAAGAAAGTTGTCTCAAGCACCTATAGAGGCATGGTAGGATCTCTCCTATATCTAACTGCTAGCAGACCTGACATCATGTTTTCTACATGTCTTTGTGCAAGGTTTCAAAGTGATCCAAAGGAGTCACACTTAGTAGCCATCAAGAGAATCTTTAGATACTTAAAAGGCACTCCTAACCTAGGCCTTTGGTATCCTAAGAACACTGGATTTGATCTAATTGGTTACTCAGACTCAGACTATGCTGGATGCAAGATTGACAGAAAGAGTACTACTGGTAGCTGTCAATTTCTTGGTGGAAGATTGGTCTCATGGTTTAGCAAGAAGCAGCATTCAGTTTCTACCTCAACTGCAGAAGCTGAATATATTGCTGCAGGAAGTTGCTGTGCACAAATTCTAAGGATGAAGAATCAACTTCTGGATTATGGTCTAGTGTTACGAGACATTCCTATTTACTGTGACAACACTAGTGCCATAGCCATTTCAGACAATCCAGTTCAACACTCTAGGACAAAGCACATTGATATAAGACATCACTTTATCAGAGAGCATGTTGAACAAGGAACTGTGAAGCTGATCTATGTCCCAACTGACAAGCAACTAGCTGACATCTTCACTAAGCCATTGGATGAAGCAACCTTCAACAGGTTGGTAAGTGAATTGGGAATGCTGAATCTGGTATGTTGATTTACTAAGTTTTCTGAATTTCCAATTTTTTTTGAAGCTCATGACAGCACCTTCAAACCTGCTGTCAAGAGAAGTTACTGTCTACTTGGTCTATGTCTGTTATGTGACAGCATGTGTTGATTTGACTTCATGTCTGTATTTTGTGCCAGTCTCATACTTTTAGACCCTGTATGACATTAATGTGGTTATTTGCTTAGTTTGAGAGATAAATATTTGTTCCATTGGACTTTCACACTCTTTGCATAAATCTGTAGGATTAAAGGAGGACACGACCATTAATTACTTTTGTGGTAGTTGTATGGGTACTCTAACTGTTAACCATTAGACTTTAATCCTTAGACGGTTTTGCCTATAAATTAACCTTAGGCTTCACCAGTCTGCTCTCAGTTTTAAAGTAAATCATGGAAAACAAAGTAGGAATAGAGTACAGGCCAAAAGTCTCGTGTGATTCTCCCCTTCGCGAAGAAATGGAAGCCCTGTTTTATGAACTTGACGACTTGCTTCATGAGGAAAATGAACAGTCTCAAGCCATTCAAGCACAGGAAGAAGAGAAATGGAAGATTCAAGAGGAAGAACTTCAGGCACTTCTCAAGGAAGAAGGTTGCACTGAAGAGGAGATTAAGAAAGAAGTTTTAGAATTAGTTACTAAAATCAAAAACTGATGTACTCAATGCTATCTTTAAATGATTTTATTAATAAAAATAAAGTTTCTTGCTGTTGTGTTTATTGAGTCCTTATTTCGTCTGTGTTAACTGCATAGTATCTGTGTTCAAAAGATTAAATTGCTAAATCCATACTCTGTTAATTTTAGGTTAAGTTTATGAATAAAGCATTCTGGTAAGATCATGACAGAAACAATTCCCCAACTAAGTTACTGTCCTTAAGAAGGATACTGTCTTGTGTCTCTTGACAGCAAACTTCTTGACAGCAGGGAAAGACTTTTTGTCAAGACTTTTAAAGAATACTGTCATTCAAATGCTTAACGGTGACAGCAAGTTTTTGCGCAATAGTTGCTGTCGCGCACAACCTACTGTCACCACCCCTTATCACTGACAGATTGTTTCTAGCGCACAGGTTACTGTCAACAATAGTGGACCGTTGAAATTGGATATTCATCCCACGTTTGACAGTGAATAACGGGCAGTAACTCACGTGTTATATGAATGGGTTAAGACACGTTCTTTAAATCCACTTTTTGTGCACAAACGTTTGAGATACCCCTATTTATTCCCCAGTTACTCAGACATATCATTCTCATCAAAATCAAGGCAAAATACTTTTCTTCAAGCAAAAAGCTACTTTCTTACTTTCTTCTTTTCTTGAATCTCCATGGCCCCCAAACAGACTCTCTCTCAAACAAACTTTGTTGGCATCTTTTCCCCAAATGATGCTGGTGAAGGTTTCAAAGGACTAGTGTTTTTCTTGAACAAGTCCTATCTTGGTTCCGCCATTACCTCAACACCCATTCTCGACTTAGACAGAATTGAGGCATTTTGGCAAACTGTTGTTTCTCAAACAGAGGGTGAAAACCCATCTATTCGATTCACACTCAATGGGCAACACTACATTCTTACAGCTGAGGTCATCAACACTGCTCTTGGAATTACAATTCAAGAAGGCCACAATTTTGCTGAACTTGCTAATGATGACACTCTTAAGAAGCTCTTCTTGAAGATTGGGTATGCAGGCCCTATTCTCGAAGAGGGCACAACCAAATGGTATCCGTCTGGTGAAATGGATAGGAAGCATCTGAGAAAGGAGTGGAGTATGATCTTTGATGTGATGGTCAAGGTGTTCTCTACCAAGTCCACTGGCTGGAATGGAATACCCTCCTACATCAAGAAACTGACACATTCTCTTGTCCATGGATACAAGGTGAATGTTGGAGCTCTCCTCATGGCACACCTCAGGGCTGCCATAGGTAAGAAGGTATCAATCTACCCTCGCTTTCTTATGTTGTGCATCAACTCATTCTGTGATTTTAATAATGATGCCCCTCGTTTAGAGGCTTTCTCTGTTTTGAAAAAGAACACACACACACACTATTATCATCACAGAATCTCAATGCACATATTCCACTTTGTTTCACTCAGCACATGGTTGATCAAGTGTCCAACCTTGATTTTCCATTACCCTCTGGTTATGGCTCTTTCACTCTTGCGAATGAAACTGAATTAGACCCAAATTCAGTTAACCCACATTCAACACCATACACTCAGCCTAGGCTCTCTAGACTTTCCAAAGCCCAAAGAGAAGCCTTGCAAGAATCTAGAAAACGACCCTTAGAAGCTGGTGTTGGTGGTAGCTCTGTTGGTCAAGAGGGAGACACTGCACCTAGTGCAGCAAATAAGGAAGGTAGTCAAACAGAACCCCCAGTGGTTTCCCCTGAGCCTAAGAAGAAGAGAGCTAGGAGGAACAAAACCACTGTTAGCCAAGCTGCAGTTTCTCAACAAACCGTGGTTACTGAAAGGGATTCAAACACCTCCCTAGATGTGCCTTCTCAACAAGGTGCATCTATTGAAATTGGCCTGTCTCCCAAGGTACCTTGTACAGAGTCTGCACAAACTCATGGTTCACAACCTGAGGAACCCCCACTTGAAGAAACACACAGTGAGTTAGGGCACAGTGAGGATTTCTCTATTCCTATTGATGGTTCACATGTTTCTCCTGTGAATCAGCCCCCACTATCTGCTACACTTTCACCTTCTTCCTTCCCTATACATTCTCTTGTTTCTTCTCCACAACCTAGAGAAGGGTACAGTCCCAACCCTTCAGGTTTTGATCATCCATCTCCAATCATGGATGAGCCCCCATCTGGTGGTCCACAAGAACCCATTTCTCAAAGTGAAATGGATACCACTCCTCCAAACACTGAGCAAGGGCAAAGTGGTATTTTTCCAGAAATTGAAACAGCCAACACTTTGTCTGAACTCCAAGGAGCATCTTACCTTCAGGAAGATGCTGTCACAGCCTCTGTTGCTGTCAAAGACACTGGAAATGTTGCTGTCTTGGACACAGCTGCTGTCATGGGTGGAGAGAAAGATACTGTCAACACAGAACCTACTGTCACTCCACATCCCAAGGATGCTGTCATAACAGAACCTGCTGTCCACGCTCCAGCTGACAGTAACATTCCTGCCAAAGATGTTGTCCAGTCCTCTCAGCCAGATTTTGATGTTGTAACCATTGAGGATGCCTCTGATGATGACCTACCTCTTCCCAAACTCTTGAAGGTACATTTTAAATCTTCTACTTCCATGCATGTTAGTACTGCTCATACCCATGCATTTAGGTTGAGTGAGGGTGTGCAAAAGAAAAGAGAGATAAAAGAAAAGAGAGGTGAGCATAAAAATGAGAGGCAGCCAAATGAGCTGGCAAAAGGAGAGGGACTTGAGCATGTCCAGAGAGATCTTGAGGGAGCCCACACTATTCAGGCATTAGGCCTTGAGAGTCAAACAGTGAGGAGTGATGAGATCACTCAAAAACACCCTGAGAGTGTGAGAACCCCCATAGCCTCCAAGCCCCTTTCTTTTCCTTCCCCTTCAAGAAGGTTAAGGAATGGTGGCCCCTCTGCCGATTTTGGTAACAGGATTGAAGCTCTGGAAGGACAGTGTGCTACTTTGAACTCCAAACTGGACTCTCTCTCTCAACTGGTGGTTGATGGTTTTGCTGCTACTCAACTCTCTATCCAGTTCCTTACTGACCTAGTAGCTGCCAACTCAACTAAGAGGGAGAAGGTAGCAAGATCAGAATCAATATCTATTCAGGAATCAGGTGGAACTCAGGGGGAGCCAGTAACTGTGAAGACCAAAGGGGGAGCAAAACAAGTTTATGGAGTCAAGAGTAAAGCAATGACAAAGGGGGAGCAAGTCAAACCAAGCAGTGGACAACCAAAGGATAAAGCTGAAGATCTTGTTGAAGTTGACTTGGATGGTGAAAAGGTGTTAATGTCTAAGGCAACTCAAGATGCAATGCAAAGAAGACCTGCATCTAGAAACGGCTCTACAGAAAAGAAGGAGAGAAATGGAGGAACAAAACAAGCTTGGGAAAGGTAAAGGGAAACTGCCTGAATCCATCCAGAAGGGAAATACTTGGTCCAATGGTGCTGAGTTTGATCAAGAAGAAGCCAATACTATAATGGTGGATTATAGGGAGAGCACATTACACAATCATGACATTGAATTTAGCAGTCTGGTGGAAGAAGCAATGAATGCACCAAGCAACAGTCCAACCAACACCACAAAACTGTTAAAGGATCAAATCATCAGTGTCAGTGTAATGGTGAATGATGAGAAAAGATGGGCTGTAAGTATCTATTTCACTTCTGGCTTATCTTATTTCATCACAATGAAGTTATTGCAGAGTCTGCCAGCAAAGGTGTTGTGTGCTATAAAGGGAAAGATCAAGGCAACTCAAACACCATTCAATGAAACATTGAATATGCAAATCCAGAACATGATCACACAGAAGCTACCTGAAGTCTACACAAATCCACCATGTGTTTTCTACAGATCTACTACAAAGGATGGCACAAGAAGGAACAGCTACATGAATTTGATCAGTCCATCCAGGATGCAAACTGAGACAATTCTGAAAGTGTTATATGGAATACTCAGCTCAAATGCCAATCCAGGAAGAGTCTATGCTATTCAAGAGATCTACAAAATGCTGGTGTTGAGAGACAAGGCATTGGGAGCTAGAGTGAAGGAGCTAATCACTAGAGCCAATGCCAAAAGAGCTGATCAAGGTGGAAGCTGCCTCTATGATATTCCTTTTCAAGATGATGATGATGATGAGATTAGAGGTGGTGAAGCTTCTGGAAATGCAGGTAATGCTGGTGGAAGTAATTCTGGGAATACTGGTATTCAATCTCAGAATGAAGGCAATGAAGAAACTCCTAGTCAAGAAAAGAAAGATGCTGATGCAACAGATGAAGAGGAGCCAAGAATACTGGAAGCTTTGGAGGCAAGCATTCTTAGATGTGCTATTGATTGCATAAATGCAGAAAAAGATGCTGTCACCAAAGATACTGTCGACAAGGAAACTGTCATAGAAGATGCTGTCATGGAAGATACTGTCGACAAAGGTACTGTCAAGGAAGGTTCTGTCAAGGATGAAGCCAAAGCTACTGTCAAGCCCAAAAGACTGAAAGCTAAAGCAAAAGCATGGTTTTCTAGACAGAAACCTAAAGGAAAGCACAAGTACTCAGGAAAGGAAAAGGCCACTGGATTAGGCAGAAATCTTAAGATGCCAATTCAATCAGAACCTCCTAACAGTCTTAAGATACAACAGATGCAATCTAAAGAAATCAAGAGTATTGAGATTAAGCTGGATGCAAATCAAGAGGTCACTGAGTACATTCTGTGGTGGGAAGAATCAAGATCTGCCAAGGTTAATAAGGACTTCTATCTGGAAGCCACAACAACCAGTGGTAGCATGTCAACCATAGATAAAAGGAGAATTGACTTCTTCTACCTGGAAAGAATGGTAGAGTTGTTGGAGAGCTATGATAATGTTCCAGAGTCTGTCATGGAACATATTCTGAAATATCAGGCTGATAGGGATGTTGAGTTCTATAAGAAATATGGCTACGATTTTGCAGATTTTGATGATGCTGAAATTCTAACTGATCTACCAGCTTCTCCTATACCATATCACTGGTACTATGAGTTTGATGATTTACCCACAGAAGAAGGGCAAACCCAACCAACTCAGGAAGGGCAACCCAAGCCAAGCAAAAGACCTGACTCTTCTCAATATTCTCAATATCAGTCAGAACTTGATAAGAAGGAAGCTGAACTCCTGGAAAGATGCAAGACTGCCAACAAGGCAGAAAGTGAAGCTCCAAATTATCAAACATGTATGCTGGAAAATCCCTTAAGAATCAAGTACCTAAAAGAAGAAATCTACGTTTGCAGCTTGCACAAGCTAAAAACAACTATTCTGAAGGATTTACAGTATATGGTAACTGGATCAATTCATCCCTTGGAGCAGATTTGTTCTGATGAGATAGAGGAAATATTGGAAAGGAGAAAAGGAGAAAGTTCAAAGCTGGACAAGCAAAGGAGGATGTCTCTCAATGCTTATCCTGGAAGTAGATTCAAGCTCATTCATGAAGAACTCCACTTCAGAAGCTATCCATATGATCAAGAGCGATGGATGAATTTCAGGGATGCTAATTCTCTTATCTCTCCTACTATCAAGAAGATCATTGAAGAAATAGAAGATGTTGCAGTCACTCCTGCTGAAATCTCTCTTGTAGAAGGTCTAAGAGACTGCTTGGTAGAAGCTCTCAAAAGAGAGGATGTAGCAAGACAGAAGAGGAAATCTCAAGCTAAGTAAAAAATTCTTAATCCATTCTGATCTTGTTAGTTAAGTTGTCAGCATATATTGTAAAGTTTTTGTTATTATCCATAAAAACAAATTGGGGGAGATTGTTGGGATTTATGGGTGATAGCACAGAAACAACTTAACCTTTTATGTACTTAATTTTTAATTAAGTAGAACATACTGTCACAGCCAAAGTATGTTCTTGTAATCAGTATGCAATGTCATTTTAGTTGTGTAATTTGGAAGAAGTTCACTTGCTGTGTTCAAGCCTCAAAGAATGCATATTAGATGACAGCATGAATAAAGGTTACTGTCATAAGCATTGACAGTAAGATTACAAGAAGACAGAATGTTGCAAGTCACGACAGCATATTCACTCTGACAGCAACATTGGCGGAAGACTACGCGACAACAACTTTAGCCCTCGACAGCAAGTTTGGAAACCTCGACAGCACTCTATGCGGGGAACTCATACTGTCACCAAAAGAACATTCCTGTGACAGCAAGCTTTGCGGCAAAAGTAACTGTCTCGAGAAAGATTCTTGTTCTAGGTATCTTCTCAGTCGAATCCCGTGACAGTTTCAATGTTCAAGAAACAGGCGTGTTGCAGTATCCCTAAGCTGCACCAAGTCTGCAAGACTACGACAGAAGCTTCAAGCCCTACAAAACAAAAGCGAATCAATTCAAGAGCAAGGTCAAGTCTCTATTTGCTGAATTGTTTTAGCTGAAAATAGAATGAATCTAGGTTGCTTTCTTTGTAATGTATATCTGACATGTTAGCAATTTAGGAAAGTCACATGGGTAGACATTTTGTAAGAAGCTGCCACTTGTTAATGACAGCAGCTTCACAAACCCGTGTTGACAGTGATAGGATTAGTTTTATACTTAGACTATCAATTCATTCTATGTATGTAAGCAAGTAAGTGTCTCGAAGAAAAATCGAAGCTCAAGAATTCTCTCTTGAGGTTGTAGCAACACTTTGCAAAATAAATAAAAACATTTATTTTGTGAAACTTGTCTTTAGACCATACTGTTTGTGAATGCATACATATTACTGATAACGTTAAATCTTAGTTTTGGTTGTTGAAATTGAGATTGAATTTTATCAGTATTGCATTCATCCCCCCCCCCTTCTGCAATACACGAGGACCAACAGATATAATCTTCTGAGATTCCTGTGACATCTGAATTTTATTATTTACTTATTACATATTATTTTAAGTTGAGTAGAATCCTCTGTGATTACAAATAGGCCTATACATATGCCTTTCAGATTGCGTAAGATTGTCCAAGATTGGGTAAGATTTATCCTGGATAATATATTAAATACATGCATTTATTAAAAAAATTAATCAAGATCTTGCTTTTATAATTCATCCCATAAAAAATATGCTACTTCTTATACATCCAATATTTTTTTACCTTTTTATTTTTCTTGCCAATTTCTAACCTGTAATTTTATTATCAATTTATTTATTAAATATTAAAGTAATTTTTGGTTAGATATTTATTTTATTTAGGAAAATTATAGAATTATTTCCGTACAAGTTATTCGAGATTGGTTATTAGTGGAAAGAAACGTAAGAATATTTTTAGAAATCGATATTGTTTTATTTTAATTAATTGTGTGTATTATTTCATTTTTGAATTATTATTTTGTATTATACTCTATTAACACTATTTATTGTTTACATGTCGTTATGGTGGATAATTGCCCTGTTCTAGATATTAATAGATTTTGGTACAAATTTCGTGTAGTTTCTATACACTGATGTGATGTTCCTCTAAAAGATAAAAGATAGAATTGAAAATTGAAAATTGAAAATTGAAATTTTGAGAATTATTATATACTCTTAAATATTATTATAATACCATTTTCTAATAATATTAAATAAAGTAGATATAATATTAAATAAGTTAGATATGCATGTGTCTCTAATAAATGATTTAAATATTTAATTACCATTTAATGTATTTAATAAAATTTAGGAAAATTATCAAAAATACTAATTTTTCTAAGTTTTTTTTGCAATTTTACTATCTTCTGGAAATATTTGTAAAAATACTAACTTTTTGAAAATATTTGCAAAAATACGGTCTGCAACTACTTTCAACCATCTGCAACTGCAACCAAAATCAACCACAGACGATGCAACCACAAATATAGTCTGCAACTAACGCAACCAGATGCAACCGGATGTAACCAGAAGCAACTTTTTTAAAAATTGATTGAAAAATAACTGAGAATTAAAAAAAATTGTTAGTAAGATGTTTGATAAGTTTGTGGTCTTGATTAAGCCGTTCTCCTGGGGTTCAGTAGTTAACCTTTGAGGTTCAATGTTGGGTTTTAGAAATATTAAGATCGAGGAATAATCCGTACACGGACTTAGGGTTAAAGGTTTAGGGTTGTTTACGACCCTAGACTCTAAACCCTAACCTACCAGGGACGCCTAAAAAAAATCATTTTTGATTAAAAAGTTGCATATGTGATTGATTTTGGTTGCAGTTGCAGATATGGTTGAAAATAGTTGCATACGGTATTTTTGCAAATATTTTCAAAAAGTTGGTATTTTTGCAAATGTTTTGGTATTTTCGCAAAAAATTTTAAAAACACATAGTATTTTTACAAACAAAAATTTGGGTTGGGTATTTATGAAAAAAGCCCTAAAATTTACTATATTTAACATAAATAAATATTCCCTCCGTTCCAACCATTTCTATACACTTTCCATTTTGGGATGTCCCTCTCATTTCTATACATTCCAAAAATAGTAACTTTTAATAATATAAAACACTATTACACCCACTACTTTCTCCACTATCTCTATTCTATAATAATATAAAACATTATTACACCCACTATTTTTCTCCACTATCTCAAATCTATTATTAAATATTGATAGGTCCCACCACTTCACCAACTTTTCATCTAATTTTACTCATTCTTTATATCTTTTCTTAGTCTCCGTGCCCAATCCCAGTTTATAGAATTCACTGGGACGGAGGGAGTATGCTATTAAAGAACTAATACTAAATAAAATAAAATAAATATGCATATCATTGTCCACCTCAAATAACGTATAGTAACACTCGAAATATAGTTTTAAGTTGGGCAAAATTGTGCGTTTCTCTAACAACTCGCTAGGAAGTGGGCAGTGAAACTTGTTCTGGTTCGCGCGGCGGTGGGAATCATTTCTCTCTTAGTATGGGTTTGGTTTTTCTCCTCTTTAATTGAATTATTTGTTAGTAATGAATATCTCAACCATTTTTAATTTGAATTTGTGTAAATATATAGGGTTTTGTTTATTTGTTTGTTACTCTTAGCCTTTCTGATTCCTTGTTTTAATTCAAGTTTATTGCTGGATCTATCTCCGGTCCTATTTGTCTAGTTTTCAGGATTCAGTAGATACATGGATGTATAGATCTAGCATCTATTCTATGTATTTTTATTATCTTCGGTTGTCTGAAACTTGCAAATAATGGATTACCATGACAATTACATGTGATGTAGGCTCATGTGCTTTTGGAACCAGTTTTAGCCACCAACGTCCGGTCGGACCTACGAAGAAGAAGAATACGAGGGTTGAGCCCCCCGATTCACCTCCGGTATGAGAATCAGTAACTGGTCGTAGAGATAGGTAATTAGAACGTATAGAAAATATGCGTAGATTGTGAATGAATGAAGAATGGAACCTGCACATTGCTTTTACCCGTTTTTCCTATCCCCACGTCTCGGTCATGGACCACGTGTCTTCTCCTTTGACCCGGTCGTTCAACCGTTAGCTATATGGGTTGGATTCTTCAGTCGGCCCGATAATTGCCGGACCTTCAGTCGGCCCAATAATTACCGGATGTGGGCCTCTAACATGTCTCTGGACCCAGAACGAAGAATATTCGGTTAGGGGCCTAATGATCAAAATCCGTCTTCGAGTAGCTTCTAGGACAAAATCCCTGACTAACCGAACAAGTTGTCAGAAGATATCAAAAGACGCGTCCACGTCATCACTAGACAGCTATGGTCATAATTGCGTGGATGGACTTACACATTTCTCCAGACAAATCCCAGCCGTGAATTTCGACGGTTTCTATCTCAACCGTCCATTTTCAAACGGCTGTATAACCTTCACAGAACCGCCTTTTCCTTGTCATTTTAACTCTTGTCTCAAATTCAAGAAGTTTCCTCTCCTAAACACTCTCATTTTTCCGGTTTCCGGCGAGCAAAACATAGGTGCACGAGTATCCACATCAAGGAATCAATCACCTTCTCCAACACTCATTACCAGTAAGTGTTTCCTCTTTTACTGTTCCCTTCCATGATTTGCATAAAATTTTCCTTTTTCTTTTACTTGTAATATGCTTGCAGTATAGCATTTTTATACATGCGTGTACACATATATTGCGACTATGCATGTATTCCCAGCACTCCCTAGGCCACTTTAGTGTTTTACCATGACCATCTTAGTGTGCTATCCTCTTATCTTGTGAACGAGAAGAAAACCCGAGAATGGCGAGAGTTTTTAACAATAGACGTATACCTGGGTATTTTGTTGAACATGAACACCCTTCGGTCAGCCTTCATACTTCTAGAACACCCTTCTGACTTTCCTCTGAACCCCGAAACTCTACCTTTTTGTACCCATAGGAGTTTCCTTCCTTCAAGCCTGGCCCTCTGTACTCGGTCTTGATCGTCCAACCAATATTTTGATCGTTCAGTCCTTTAATTCACCCGAGTACAAGGCTAATTTTGTCCTTTTGCGTTCTTTGCAGGCGATGGATCAACCCGTAGAGTATGGGCCTTTTTATTTGGCTATGGCGCACTTTGGTGCTCCCCGGTTCCCTTCGGCTAATCTTAATTTCGTAATGACGGAGGCCGAAGTCCACAAGATGGCGGAGAAATACGACATTCCAAGCTCTATTTTCCGGACGTATGCAGCGGATGAAACCGACCTGATTTACCATACGCCGGCAGTAGAAGAGGCGTTTGGATCGTTCGCTTTGGGTGTGTCCGAGCGAGCGTTTTTTTGTGGGCTCCGTCTGCCTCTTCTTCCTGTTTTGAAAAAACTTTTAAAGTACACCTCAGTAGCCTTAGGTCAATTGGATCCCAATACCTTCATTCATGTCAATGCTTTCCAAAATAGGTGCCTGAAGGCTGGAGTGAGGCCTCGTTTGTCCCTTCTTCTGCACCACTTCGATTTTCGGAAGAACGGCAAGAGTGCTGGGTTCTACCAATTATCCCGTAGGACTGGTCGACAGGACTGGGACGTTACCAATTCAAGCAACCGGGGAATGCACGACCATTGGTTTTACATCAGTGGTCATAAATTGTCTAAGTATTCTGTATGGCGAGAGATCGACCCATCCCTTATTACTGCTCCCGAGTTGAACAATGAGGATAGGGCGGATTATTCCCGTCTCTACCATCCTCAAGAACCGAACCGCATCCCTTTAGCAGTCAGTAGGGATAGGACCTGGCTTCGAGCTCTATGGGGTACCGGGAACACAGAACTGCCCTTATATTTGTTTGTCCATTCTTTATTAATTGGTTCTGTTCGCTGACTCTAACTTCGTTTTCTTTGCAGTGTCTACCCGTTCCGACATGATCAAAAGGCAACAGGCCAAGCATGCCCAGAAACTTGCCGAATTAGCGGCTAGGCAGGCCGCAGAGGCTGCCCCTGCGGTGGAAGTTCAGGATGCAGAGGCCTTAGAGTCGCGACCGGAGCCTCAGACCCCGTCTCCTGCTGATGACGTGGAGATCCTTGGCTTTACAGCTCCTGAGGCCGATCGTGTTCCTCTGATTGATCCTAGGTCCCATTCTTTCTCAAAGCCCCCAAGAGGGTCTGATGGCAAGTCGATTGTAACTTACCAGCCTGATTGGTCGGTAGTGACAACTGATCGGTTCGCTGCTGAGGCGCCCTTGGCAGCTAAGGAGGTAGGGACGGACCTGTGTCGTGCCTTCATCCTTCCTAGGGATCGGCCAGTGTATGACCAGGTTCCAGCTTCTTTGGCATGTACTGAGCTATTAGGGCACCTCACAATGGTAAATATCCTATATATGTCTTCGTCCTTTGTCATTTCCTTTACTTGTATATGACCCTCTTGTGATGTGTTTTCAGGCTGTCCATTGGGCTGCTTCTTTAGAGCAGAAGGTCAAGGACCTAGATCTGCAAATTCGGGGGCTAAAACTGACTGAGGAGCGAGCGGAGGCTGCCGAGGGTCAGCTGGACGCTATGCAGAAGGAAGTGTCCTCGTTGCAGCAAAGGCTGGCTCAGGTGGTGACTGATCGTGATAACGTCAAGAGCGATCTTGATGCTGCGTTCGTTCATCTGAACCGGGCCAAGTCTATGCTGAGGGCTTCCAGGAAGGCAGAGAAGAAGGCCCAAAAGCTGATCCTGATTTCTGAAGACAGGGGTTTTACAGTCGGCTTTGAGGAGGTGGTCCGTAAGGCTCACGCCGCTGGGATGGACCATAAACTTCTCTTGGAGGATGGTATGGAAGATCCCATCGGGCGTCCTGAGGAGCCTGATGTCCCTCCGGTCGTTAGCTCGGACCCTGAATCTGAGATGTCTGATTAGACGTAGTACTTTTATTATTAAGCTATGTAATTTAACATTTGACCTTCGAGTCTGTTTCGACTTTTGCCTTCGGGCTTATATCTATTTAACTTTTGTGATCTATATTGCCTTTGCGTAAATTTTTCATTTACTTGCTGTATTTGGCGTTCGATCGTAGTTTGATTCAGGTCTTATTCAATTGCCGTAACTCTTTTGTCTTGGAGTTGTTTGTAGATAATGCTTTTCTTTTGGCTTTGTATTTTGCCATAGCATTTTTCCTTGCAACACCTCTTTGGCTTTGTATTTTGCCTTGGTGTTTTTTAATTGTAACACCTCTTTGGCTTTGTTTTTTGCCTTAGTGTTTTTTGTTTAAGTTTACTTTTGGTATGAACGTCGATTCATCATACCTCTTCGGCAAGTTTGTCCCTTTAATATTTTAAGGAAGTGAATATACATCTTAAAATATTAACAGTATGGGGCTGTGAAAAGAACAAGAATTGTAAGCTCATAATTTCCTTTCGAATGCCCTGAAGTATGGGCCTAGATTTTTTATGCTGACTTAATTCCTACGTTCACTCTATTTGTGCAATTATTATTCATTATACTTAAAACAAATGAACTTAATCAATTTGACATAAATGGACCGAAGTGAATAATATTGGAAATAAACCTTCTGGATTAATTTATGTCGAAGTAAACATGCTGAATCAAAGTTGCTGAAATAAAAAACGAAATAAAAACAAAGATTTTCGATAGGCTTACTGGTAGAACCTACGAAGGCGTGAAGCATGCCAAGTGTTTTTGATCAAAGAACCGTCCGATCCAGACAGTTTATATGTCCCTGGTCGAACCACTTCAACCACTGTGTAAGGGCCCTCCCAATTGGGCATTAGCTTCCCTTGCTTGGTTGGCATGGAGGTTTCCAACTCTCTGAGAACGAGGTCTCCAACTTGAAATGATTTTTTCTTTATGCCAGCATCGTAGTACTGAGCCGCCTGAAGCTGGTACCGGACATTTCGCTGATGAGCTGCTTCCCTTTCTTCAACTACCATATCTACATTAGCTCGCAGACCGAATTCGTTGCTTTCCACATTAAACACATGTGTTCGGTACGATTCCATTCCAACTTCGGCCGGCATCAATGCATCTGTCCCAAATGCCAACCTGAATGGGGTTTCCCCGGTCGAGGACCTTGGAGTTGTTCGGTAAGCCCAAAGAACATAAGGTAACTCTTCTGCCCACATACCTTTAGCATCCCCGAGCCGTTTCTTTATACCGTCGAAGATAATCTTATTTGCTGCTTCAATGGCTCCATTTCCTTGTGGATGCCCGACTGAACTAAACTTCTGTTGGATCCCAAACTTAGCTAGAAACTTCCTGAACTTACTGCCGACGAATTGAGTTCCATTATCTGATACGCAGATCATCGCGATACCGAACCTTAAGATTACTTGCTCCACTCCTCAGTTATGGCCGACAGTGGTCGGGCTTCTACCCATTTGGTCATGTAGTCGATGGCTACAATGCAATATTTAGCCTGCTTAGTACTGGTGGGTAGAATTCCCACAATGTCCACGGCCAACATGGCAAAAGGAATGGGATTGAGGACCGATGACATTTCTTCTGGGGGTTGCTTCGGTACGGTGCTGAATAGCTGGCATTGCCTACACTTCTTCGAGTAGTTTTTGGTGTCTTCCCTTACGGTCGGCCAAAAGAATCCTTGTCTGAGGATTTTGAAGGCTAGTGATCGTCCTGCCAAGTGCTCCCCACAAATTCCTTCGTGCACTGTTTCCAACACTAACCTTTGATCTTCGGGGTCCAGACATTTGAGAAGAGGTTGTGTAACCGACCGTCTGAACAATTGTCCCCCTACTAAAGTGTAGCTGGCTGAACGATATTTCACCTTTTGTGCTTCCTTTTTGTCTAATGGCAATATTCCTTTCTCCAAGAAGGCCCTGATGGGGGTCATCCAATTGATTCCTTGATTGATTTCCAAACACTGTTTTTTGTCGATCGAAGGGACTTTCACTTCGGTCAGGTATATCGACCCCATTAGACTCTGGGTTTCCGCTGAGGCAAGCCTAGACAACGCATCTGCCCTGTTGTTGTTTTCTCTAGCTACCTGGCTTAATTCAAACGACTCAAAATGAAGTGAACTTTCACGTACCTTGGCTGTGTATGCCTTCGTTCGGGGGTCTTTTTGGCCATACTCCCCGGAAAATTGCTTCACCACGAGCATAGAATCGCTAAATACCCTTACATGTTTTACCTCTAGGCTTCGTGCCAAGGATAGCCCTGCTAGTAATGTCTCATATTCGGCCTCATTGTTAGTCAAGGGGAAGGTGAACCTGATAGCCTGACAAATCTCAAAACCATCTGGGCTGATAAGGATCATACCGGCCCCATACTTCGTTTTTGTGACCGAACCATCCACAAAAAGCTTCCATTTTCCAGGTGACTGAATGAGCTGTTCCTCCGGCGCCAAGTCCTTCGATCCTGAGAAAGAACATTCTACCAAGAAGTCGGCCAGTGCTTGGGCTTTGATGGCGGTCCTGGGCACAAATTCCAAGTCATACTCTCCTAGCTCTACCGACCAAGCCACGATTCTGCCCGAAGCTTCCGGTCTTTGAAGTATCTTTTTCAGTGGTTGATCGGTAACCACTTGCACAGCTCTTCCTTGAAAGTAATGGCGTAGTTTCCTTGATGCTACCACTAATCCAAAGGCGAACTTTTCAGCATTGGGGTATCTTGTTTCCGCATCCTTAAGAATGTGTGAGACATAGAATACTGGGTGTTGATTCTTTTCATGTTCCTTGACTAGCACAGCCCCTAGTGTTCGGTCACTCACTGCTAAGTAGAGTTGCAGTGTTTCCTTGGGGTCGGGTCTCATCTGGAGTGGTGCTTTAACCAGATATTCTTTAACTTCTTCAAACGCCTTCTGGCAGTCTGATCCCCATTCAAAGTTTTTGGACCCTCGGAGTACTTCGAAGAACGGTAGTGCTTTTTCAGCCGATCGGGAAATAAACCTTCTTAAAGCAGCCATTCACCCAGTTAATTTTTGAATGTCCCTGATCGTCTTCGGTGCCTCCATATCAATCACTGCCTTGATCTTCTCAGGGTTGGCTTCTATCCCTCTGGCACTTACCATGTACCCCAAAAACTTGCCACTAGCAACTCCGAACGTGCATTTGCTTGGATTAATTTTCATATTGTTTCTCCTGAGTGGTTCAAAACACTCTTTCAGGTCCTCTGCATGGTCTTTAAACATGGATTTCATGATCATATCGTCGACATAGCATTCCATGTTTCGACCGATCTGTTGCTTAAAGACTTTGTTGATCATTTTCTGGAAGGTTGCCCCTGCATTCTTCAGCCCGAAGGGCATCTTGATGTATGCATATGTACCTTTGGGGGTGATGAATGCTGTCTTTGGAATATCCTCGGCATTCATTGCAATTTGGTGATATCCAGAAAAAGCATCTAAAAAGCTAAGTACCTGGTGTCCTGAGGTTGCATCTATCAACTGATCAATGTTAGGTAAGGGATAATGATCCTTCGGACATGCTTTGTTCAGGTCGGTGTAATCGACGCACATTCTCCATTTGTTGTTCGACTTCTTGACTACCACCACATTTGCCAGCCAGTCTGGATACTCAATTTCTTCAATGAACTTAGCCTCCAGCAACTTTTCCACTTCGGCCTGGATGACTTGTTGCCTTTCCATGGCGAAATTTCTTTTCTTCTGTTTAACAGGATTTGCATCAGGGTTAACACTAAGACAATGCTTTGCAACCGAAGGGTCTAAGCCTGGCATGTCCTCCGGTCCCCATGCGAACACATCGTGGTACTGTCTGATCACCTCAATAACTTTCTCTTTTAGCTCAGGCTCCATGTTTTTGCCTATTTGGATCATTTTCCCCGACTGCCCGACATACAGTTCTACTTCTTCTGTCTCAGTTGTCGGTTCGGCTATAGGGTTGGACAAATCTGCTCCAAATTTTTCTAACTCGATGTTCATCATTTGACGAATGCTTCCTTCGTCTTCATTTCTCTTTCTTTTCCCCCCTTCAGTCATCTCGACATCTCTGTCTTTCTCAATGTCTTCCAACATGATGATTCGAGCAGCCTTCTGATCTCCTCTCATTTTCCCCACACCATTTTCTGTTGGAAATTTCAACTTCAGATGGGGAACAGAAGCTACCGCCTGAAAAGCGCTAAGGATTGGCCTACCCAGGATTCCATTGTACGGACTATCCACTTTCACGACATAGAACTTTGCTTCCTTTTCCATGGTGTAAGGGGCTTTGCCCAGCACGATGGGGAGGGTAATTGTGCCCTCGATCGGTACTGGCTGATTCCCGAAGCCATACAGGGGTGCCTCATGACATGGCTCCAACTGCTCGCCTCCTAAGTTCATCTTGCAGTATGTTCTGTGATACAAGATATTGACCGAACTACCACCATCAACTAGAACTCTCCAGATTTTGTTCTCCCCCATAATGGGATTTATGATGAGTGGATCTTCGTGCGGCCATATCACGTCTTCAAAATCATCCTCTGTGAAGGTGATAGGCAGGGGCTGTCTGGCCGGATTGGTCTGATACAAGTTGTAGACCTGTCTGGCATATTTCTTTCGGGCGGTCTTACTGCACCGCTCTAACACCGTGCCCCCTGAGATCTTTCGAACTTCACCTCTGTATTTTTCCTCCCTTTCAGGCCCCTTTTCTCTTCTAGGCTCTTTGGGTTCTAGGTTGTCCCTCAGGTCGCCTTTGTACTGTTCCAAATCTCCCTTTTTTACCATTTTTTCAATCAGCTTCTTCAAATGGTAGCACTCATCTGTATTATGCCCCTTATCCTTGTGGTATTCACAGTACTTATCCCCATTTTTCTTGTAATCTGCTGGCCGAACGAATCCCGGCTTCCCCTTTATCTCGTGGAGAATCTTTGAGATAGGTGCATTCAACGGGGTGAACACTGTACTATCTCTATCTCTCCTCATGTCTGCTCCTCGGTCGGGTCTGTTGTCTGTCAGTCTGCTTTTGATGTCTCCTCGACCCCTTCGGTCGTCTCTTCCAGAGCTTTCATTTCTGCGACTTTCTTTATACCCCCAATAGATTCAAGCTTCCTTCGGATGGCTTCCCCTCTCACATATATATCATTCAAAGACTTAGGAGGAATATCATAAAGAGAGGAGCGTAGCTTTTTACCTTTTAAGGGGTCTAATCCAGCAGCGAGGAAACCTGCAGCCTTCACCTTGTCCAAATTAGTGACCATCCCCGCCTCTTCCTTGAATCGAGCTAGGTAATCTCCCAACTCTTCGTTCGGTCTCTAACAGCAATGAATCAATGCCTCAGTATCCTTCTCTCTTCGGCACAAGTGGGAGTAGTGCCTCAAGAACCTCCTTTTTAATTGGTCGTATGAATGTATCGATCGGGGTCTTTGCGAACGATACCACATCGTTGCTGGTCCCTTCAAATATGTCTTGAACATTTTGCACAGCATGATATCACAGTGTCCCATACCCGTCATTAGAGACTCATACTTCTCGCAATGGTCTTCTGGGTCTCCTCTCCCACTAAACTCGTTCATTTTTGGGAACTGTCCCCCCGAAGGAGGTCGGTACTGTTCAATCTCTTCGGAGACAATAGGTTCATGGCTCACCTTCCGTTCTCCCAACATGGCCTTTTCCATCCTCTTTATACGATCCCGAACGTGCGAGTCATCTTCTTCATCAGAATCGGTCAGAGTGATTCTGGAACGTGTCTTTCTTGGATGCGATTCGGAGTCCGAAGACTCGTCTTCATCGTCATACGGCCTTTTGTCCCTTCGGTGTTCGGACGACACCTGCGTCACTTCGTCGGCCTCGATCGACTCTCTTAATGCCCTCTCTTCCAATTCATATTCTTCCCTACGGAGTTTAATGGCTTTGAGTCTGAGCATGTCCGCTTCTTTCTTTTTAGCCCGTATCTGGGCTCCTTGTCGGCCTGTTCGTATCTGGGCGCCAAATGTTGGAACCAGTTTTAGCCACCAGCATCCGGTCGGACCTGCGAAGAAGAAGAATGCGAGGGTTGAGCCCCCTGATTCACCTCCGGTGTGAGAATCAGTAACTGGTCGTAGAGATAGGTAATTAGAACGTATAGAAAATATGCGTAGATTGTGAATGAATGAAGAATGGAACCTGCACATTGCTTTTACCCGTTTTTCCTATCCCCACGTCTCGGTCATGGACCACGTGTCTTCTCCTTTGACCCGGTCATTCAACCGTTAGCTATATGGGTTGGATTCTTCAGTCGGCCCGATAATTGCCGGACCTTCAGTCGGCCCAATAATTACCGGATGTGGGCCTCTAACATGTCCCTGGACCCAGAATGAAGAATATTCGGTCAGGGGCCTAATGATCAAAATCCGTCTTCGAGTAGCTTCTAGGACAAAATCCCCGACTGACCGAACAAGTTGTCAGAAGATATCAAAAGACGCGTCCACGTCATCACTAGACAGCTATGGTCATAATTGCGTGGATGGACTTACACGTATCTCCAGACAAATCCCAGCCGTGAATTTCGACGGTTTCTATCTCAACCATCCATTTTCAAACGGTTGTATAACCTTCACAGAACCGCCTTTTCCTTGTCATTTTAACTCTTGTCTCGAATTCAAGAAGTTTAAATATATTAAATACATGCATTTATTAAAAAAATTAATCAAGATCTTGCTTTTATAATTCATCCCATAAAAAATATGCTACTTCTTATACATCCAATATTTTTTTACCTTTTTATTTTTCTTTCCAATTTCTAACCTTCAATTTTATTATAAATTTATTTATTAAATATTAAAGTAATTTTTAGTTAGATATTTATTTTATTTAGGAAAATTATAGAATTATTTCCGTACAAGTTATTCGAGATTGGTTATTAGTGGAAAGAAACGTAAGAATATTTTTAGAAATCGATATTGTTTTATTTTAATTAATTGTGTGTATTATTTCATTTTTGAATTATTATTTTGTATTATACTCTATTAACACTATTTATTGTTTACATGTCGTTATGGTGGATAATTGCCCTGTTCTAGATATTAATAGATTTTGGTACAAATTTCGTGTAGTTTCTATACACTAATGTGATGTTCCTCTAAACGATAAAAGATAGAATTGAAAATTGAAAATTGAAATTTAGAGAATTATTATATGCTCTTAAATACTATTATAATACCATTTTCTAATAATATTAAATAAAGTAGATATAATATTAAATAAGTTAGATATGCATGTGTCTCTAATAAATGATTTAAATATTTAATTACCATTTAATGTATTTAATAAAATTTAGGAAAATTATAAAAAATACTAATTTTTCTAAGTTTTTTTGCAATTTTACTATCTTCTGGAAATATTTGTAAAAATACAACCTTTTTGAAAATTGTTATGGATTAAAAAACGTACTTGTAAATTTAATGCTAAGGTTTAATGAGCTTCGAGCTTTAATAGCTGCACTTGTGTTTCAAGACTAAATCGGTCCTCACAAGATGCCTACGTATCTCAATTCGTTATTGAGAATCTAGCCAAAGACGTAGTTCTGATTGTAGGATCAGGAGTCCTTATATAGGCGTCTGGAGCCTTGTATTTATGGTACGTTTAGGAGACTTAGCGGATAAGTCTTCTTATTGATAATGGATAAACATCGTTTTTCTTGCTGGAGAATTCGTTTCCTTCTTGATAAAGGCTATGACTCATTAATTGCCTTTAATTGGGATTCTGGATCCTTCTTTGACCAATTTTCCATAATTTGGACTCTTTTCATGAGTTGTGTATTTTCCCTATTTATTAATTACGAAATTAATAAATAATCAGGGATTTTGGGCCTTAAATATCAAGCCTTTCCATTGGACAGTCAATTATATTTCTATAATTACTTTTCTATCCATATCATTTGCCCCCCAACTTCTGGGAAAATCTCCTTGGGGTTTTCGTAGAAGTTATAGCGTGTTTTTCCCAAAATTTTCCATTTTAAGGGCATTTTTTGATCTCAAATTAGGTCATTTTCGACCAGGATTTCGACCAGGAATCAAGTCAATTTCGACCAGGATTTTGACCAGGAATGGTCCCAGGTCGAAGGATTCGACCTCAAATTCCCGGTCATTTTCGACCAGGATCGTTCGGCCTCGATCAAGTCTTTTTTCGACCTCGAACAGTTGTGAGGTCGAAGCTATCGACCAGGAATTCCAAGTCTTTTTCGACCTCACCTGTTCGACCTCATTTCTAATATGTCTTCGACCTCGATTGGTTGTGAGGTCGAAGCTGTCGACCTCAGTTCATAGGCCATTGTCGACCTCGATGTATCGACCTCGAGATCATGCATTTTCGACCTCGATTTTAGTCCCAGGTCGTTTGTTTCGACCTCGAATCATAGGTTAATTTCGACCTCATAGTTTCGACTTCATTTCTATATGTTTTCGACCAAGATTCCCTAGGTCAAAATAGACTCTATTCTCTTGGTCATTTTCGACCTTGTTTCCTTCCGTTTTTTGACCTCATTTTAGTGTGAGGTCGAGGGATATGAACTCGATTTATCGTGCATTTTTTATCTCAGTCAATCGACTTCGATTTAGGGTCTTTTCGACCTCATTTTTTCAATTTTTTGTTTTGTTTTTGGTGCGAAGTCGATGGACACGACTTCAATTTCGTGTGTCTTTTCGACTTGGGTCGTGCGACCTCGAATTAGGGTCTTTTCGACCTTAATTTTTTTGCTTTATTTGGGAGCGAGGTCGTTGGATTCGACCTCATTTTCTCATATATTTTCGAACTTGTTTGTACGATTTCAATCTAAGTCCTTTTCGACTTTAGATTTTTGTTTTTGCCTTGGTCTTATTCCAAGATTCATTCTTGGACTTTAATTAGCTTAATTGGGCTTTAAATCTTTCCAGCCTTGGGCCTTAATGGGCCTTACTTAATTTGGGCTTCGATTTTGCCTGAGATTTAATTTATTTGGGCTTTTGCCTTTGTTATCCATAAATGGATTTTATGGGCCTTACTGGCTATAGACGGTTGCCCTTCCTTAACCGGTAGGGTTTCCAGTCACTTTGTCTATAAAAGAGTGATTTTTCACTCTTTTCTTCACTTCACACTTCTTTCTTTCCGAAAATTTCTCTCTAGTCTTCTTAGCTTTTCTCTCTTTTATTCCGTGGTAAGGCGATTCCCGGTGAGTTTTTGTACGGTGGTGTTCTTGTTTTTCTGGGATCAATCTTCATCCCTTGAAGATTTCTGGGTTTTCACCTTCATCCCTTGAAGATTTCTAGGTTTCTTTGAAGATTTCCTGGGATTTTCCTTGAAGTTTTGAAGATTTAAAGTTGTCTGACAAAGTTGCTCAACGCCTTCAAAGAATGAACAAAGCTTGTTAGGTCCAAAGTATCGTAGAAGGGTGGGTTGAATACGATACTCACAAATAATTTAATTTCGTTCGCGGATTAATCTTTCAGTTCTATAACGAAATCAAACACACCAAACCAAATCAAGTTTCGGGGAATATATCTTTTTATAAATATAAACCTCGAGGGGTGCTACAATTTCTAATCCGTAGATTAGCGTCAATGAGTTTAAGGTTACACAAATACAAAACAATGATCAAGTTCTGAGCACTATTAATTTCTTTGATAATTTTCTCCGGCTCTTCTCTCTCTCAGTAATGTCTCTGTGTTAAAATCCTTAACTGAAGAAGACACATTCTTCACTCTGTATTAACTGCAGACTTTGGTTTGAAAAACCATCGAACCAAACTTGTAGAAACAATCCTGGCCGTTGGATCTTCTTCAACTTGAAAAACAAAGAATACTTTCCACCTGCTCCCAATTAAAAAACCATCGAATGGTTTAAGAAACCATCGAATGAAACAAATCATTTTACCATTCGATAGTTTTTAAAACAAAACTATCGAATGCTAAATTGATTTACTTGTTTTTAATTCAATCACCTTAAACTCTCATTCGATAGTTTTCTTAAAAGAAAAACTATCGAATTGATTTACTTGTCATTTGTCCTTTAGTAATAACTCCTGAGCTCCCGGGTGTTTAAGTAATGGACTGTATCAATTTGTTCTGAGACGATAAAACAGCTTGATCTTCTTAGTGCCGTCAACTCGTGCAACTGGTCTGGTTCACAGATGAATAACACTTGATCAATTCTTATTTTATGTCTTCAATATAGTGCTGCTGATAAGTCCTTTGTCTTTCTGGTTGCTTCGTTTAAATCACTGGAATCCCGTGGTACTTAACCCTAAATCATTCACATACTTCTGTCGTCTTGAAAGTCTTGTTTCTTTTGCTGTCACTGAGGCTTGAACATTTTCATGAACTTCTTTCCGTGACCTGTTTACAGACTTCAAGAATACATAACGTATTTTGATTTTTTGTGTTTACCTTTTCTTCTTTGATTCTGGATTCCTGTGCTTCTATTAATACTATTGTCTGTCTTGTCCTTTGTTGAGTTGTAGTTATCTCTTTTACATCTTATGTTACATTATGCTTTACAAAGCTTCTAAGAGAGGTATCATCATTCGTTCTTCTCATATGTCACTTCAAGATATGATTTTAGAACGTAGTGATGAATATCCTTCTGTATCCCACTTAGATTCTTTTGACTGTAGTAATTCCAATCTCACCTTCTTCAATCATTGGATCGGAGTTAGCAGCTTGATAATCAATCACTGATAGATAGTGCAGTGGTTCTCCAGGTTTAAGGATTGCTCCTTGGATGTGTCTTCCAATATATTCAACCTCTTGACCCACTCCAGCCCATAACCATGCAATGTTAACATCTTTCTTGTTCGGCTTTGGCATGTTTGGCAGTCTGGTATGCACTTCTAATCCTCTTTCCACTCTTTTCCTATAGTAAGGAACATTCTCCATTAGAAATCTTCTAAGAGTGTCTGATGCTTTGTCCTTCTCCGTTGATGAGAATCCAGTGGATCTAAGATACTTCTCAACTGAGATTAGATAGTTGCTTGGGTAGTCCCTCAGTTTGTCCTCAGCCAAATAGCAGATTCTGAACAAGTCATTCGTCATGAATCTAACCATTGGAGGATCTTCAGTAATCTCTGGACTGACTTTCATCACGATCTCCTTAACATGCTCACGGAGCAGTTCATTTAGCCTTGTGGTTCTTTGGATCTTGATGAGTATAGCCTGCAATTCTGTATATGTCCTCTGTTCTAAAAACTTAGTAGAAATCACAAATGTACCTTTCTCCAGAAAACTGATTAATAAGCTCCAGGCACCATTTGCTTTAACCCCAGCATTCAGACAGATTATAGAGCTTCTCAGTGCTTTAAAGTAAGTCTGATCTTCAAGATTAGCACTTCTGATGTCCTGAATAATGACTTCCACCTCCGCATTGTCGTTGACTTGTAATCCGTCTTCAACTCCACAAAAGGTTTTATAAGCCATTTCCCATTCAGTACCATCTTTCTTTGCCAGATCTATCATCTTCTTCTTCCTCACTTCATTATACACCTTCATTCTCTTTAGCTTTTCACTTCTCAGAATTGCTTGCTGTTTCTCCTTCTCAGCTTGCCTGGCATCTATTGCAGCTCTCTGAGCTCTTATTGCTTCCAAGGCAGCTTCTTCTTCATGTGATAGAGAATTTGCTTCTTCCATATCATCATCCAAGATAGGATGTTCTATTGGCTCTGGATAATATGGCTCATGCTCCTCTTGAATAGGTTGCTCATGCATGACCTCAAATTCCTCTTCACTTTCCTTGTCTTCCTCTACAAGCTCCTCAATCCAGTACTGTCTGATTGGAATAGCCTCAACAGTCTCCCAAACTCCCCATTTATCCTTCACCCCCTCTCCAACTTTCTCCCCCTTAGTTGAGGAATCCTCGATAAAAGCATCCTCAGCATAAAAGAAATTAGAAGGATCAGGTTGCTGATATGAAGAACCAGGTTGTCCAGATTGTTGGTTCTTTAGCATACTCCATATAGACTGTACTCCGTCACCTTGATTCTCCAAGAAATCCATAAGCTGCTTATTAAACTCATTTATAGAAGCTAGCGACAGGTCAATGTTCTCCAATCTTGAGTTGGTAGTCTTTT
The DNA here is from genome assembly GCA_030848705.1 of Heracleum sosnowskyi. NCBI lineage: Eukaryota > Viridiplantae > Streptophyta > Magnoliopsida > Apiales > Apiaceae > Heracleum > Heracleum sosnowskyi. Next base: position 80,554,470 of record CM061236.1, on the reverse strand, counting down.
CCATGTGATCCAGCCTCTTGTTTAGCTTAGACTCCACTCGTGAAAGGGAATCCATTGCATCTTTTACCCGCGCTTGACCATCCCGGATAACCAGAACGTCTTCTCGTAAAGCTTCATGTCCTTGTGACAGTGCAGTTACTTCATTCATGAATCCATCTTTAAGTTCCCTGACGTCCATCCTCAGCTCGACTAGTTCTTCCATAGCTTCCTTCTTTAAGGAGTCCACTGCCTGCTTCGTACCCGTTATAGTGCCAGATGCACTGCCAATGACCCTGAATGTTCTTCTGGAATCAGCTGCAGCCAAGTCAACTTTCTCTTGAATAGACTTTAAAGAAACATTGTCTTGACTGGAGGAGATCCCTTGGTCAAAGGAAGGTCGCAGTGGAACCTTGAAAAGTGGATTTCCTTCTTTGTCCCGAACTGTCATCTCCTTGAGGGAAGATTGAACTTGTAGCTCTCTTTCTGTTGGTAACAGCAGATCATTAATATTAGGTAGGGTTAGGGTGTCACTCCTCACATTTGGCTCTGGGTGTACACTCAACGTTTCTGTCGGTGTTTGAATCATTTTTCCTTTCCCACTCAGGCCAGGTGTAAGTGTTTTTGTTTCACTCAAATCCTTTGTGCTGATTGTACCTGCAGAAGAGATCACCGTAGCCATCCTTAAGGAGGTCACCGGTGGTGCAATGGGGCTTCGCAAGTCCCCGTCCTTGGATAAACCAAGTTGCTGATCATCCTTAGATGATATATCCTTTGAAGGATCTAGAGTTTGAATCTCTAGGGGGTTAGAAACAGGCTCTTTTAACAGCAGAGATCCCGAATCTTCCCCGTGAGTCTGTAAAGACTTCACCTCAGTTGACTCCTCAATAGTAATTGATTCACTGTCAACGAGTTGCCGGTCTGCACCTACGTCAGACCCTTTACCCGCAGGATCCAGATATGTTCCATCTGGGGAGGTAGACAATGACCTTTTAGATTGTGCATTTAGGTCAAAGCCTTCTCTCGACGTCTGTGAAGACCCTTGGTTCTGAGAACCTTCAACCAGTGAACCTGACCGTAATATGGTCGGAACACCAGTTGCTTCCGTCAATTCTTCCTTACTTGATTGAGCTATTGGTTCAGATATTGCTTTCGTTAGCGTAGCCCAATCAGCATCAGAAAAATCAGTAAAGGGCTCTTTGAATGAGAGAAATGAAGTATCAGCAGTTGCCTCAGTTTCTGTTCTTCTCCTTTTAGAGGAAGGCAGAGCTGCTGTTGAAGGGTGTATCTCCTTATGTGGTGCTGCTTTGGCACTATCTTCCTCTACACTCATGGATGGTTCTTTAATGGGTATAGTAGGGGAAGGAGGTTCGTTTATGTTTTCATTTGGCTCTTCCAAAGGCTCTTCGACCGTGGTTAGAGGTTGTGGGTTTGCAACCTCCTGGTCAGGAATGGCCACTAAGGGCTCTGGATCAACATCCATTGGTACAGGTGCCATTACAGGTTCAGGTTGTGGAATATTACCTTGATTTACCTGTTCCCCTGGGGGTAGAAGTGGTAGGGGCACCGTTCTTAGATATTCAGTGAGAACAGTGGGTACCCCTGGAAGATAGTTGTCCTTCCTAATGAGAGCGGTTATGGCATTGCTCTTCATTCTCATGCACTCCTGGTTGGCTTCACCTTCAAAGATCTCTCGTTCATCATCTGTTAAGATATCATTGAGAATTAGTTGTAGGAACCTAGGATAGAAACAGAGCACATCTTCATTTATGCCTGTTCTTTCATCCAGTGGTCCCATGCACAGAATTACTTGATCAATCACTATCCGTCCTATGTTAATATGCCTATTGTTCGCAATGGCAAACCCTATCTTTTGAAGGAATAAGGGAATGCCATGCAGATTTGTTAGCTTGGCAGTAAAAACATGTATCAGGGTATGAAAGAAAAAATTCCATGGCTTTGGCAGGTAATGCTTTAGGAACTCTCCCACCAAGAAGTTAGGTTGTTGACTTCTGATAAGAGTGAAGAAAGCATGTATTTCCTCAGTTGTGGGATCCGGAACAAGGTTTTCTGTAGGAAAATGAAGTATTCTGTTAAAGTCATGTTCCGTCACCCTTATTGTTCTGCCCCCTGGCACAACAAAACTGAAGGATCTCACATTATTCTCACTTGTATCCGTGGCGGATGTGTACAACGCAGTCAGTTGATCGATACAAAGGACTACGGGAGTACTTACAGCGTATGCCACTAATGAACGTATATTCAAAAACTCTGCCCATGCACGAATTTGAGGATTCGTAATGGATTGCAAGTTTTGAAACGAGACATGATTAGTTTTGGTAATAATAAATTCTCCAGCCATTTTAAAATTTTCAGAAAATTCAAATATACCAAAACTATTTTTACTTTTAAATTTAATTAATTATTACTAATTAATCAAACCCTTAACAAAATTAACCCCTTTTCCTTTAATACAGAATTTCGAAAACTATCAAATTAAGAACCCTAATTGTTAAAACCAACTATCCACCAAAATCAAGAGAACTCAATTGTTTAAGCAATTGACTTCTAAAGAGTGTTCTGTTAACAATCGACTTGTGGTTCAAAGCTTGGTTCGATGGTTTCTTCTCCACTAACTTTCAAAACTCAAAAACAAACAACTATTCACTGTCAAAAAAGAATCAACAGTGAACAACAGTAATAATCTTAAGTTTTACTCGGTTTAAAATTGAAGAAACTATCGAATCTTGTTTTTGAAACTGTAAGATATTTGTAAGTATATATAAACGGCAGCTTTGTAATTCTCAGATCTGTGAAGAATGAGAAAGAAAAAAATCTAAGGCACGTTTTTATACTATTTAAAACTTATAGGGGTAAATTTGTCAATCCTAGTTCGATAGTTTTAAAATGAACTATCGATGGTTTTTCTGAGGGGGTAAAATGGTCAAGTCTACTTCGATAGTTTTTCCAAAAACTATCGAAGTATTTTGATTTAGAATTCAAACAGACCTTTTCTGTAAAACCATCGAGAGTTTTTTTTTTCTTTGTAAAACCAAAAACTATCGAGGTAATTCTGAAAAACTATCGAGAATTCATATTTTGAAATAAAGTGAATTCCATTCGATATATTTTCAGAAACTTTATAAAAACTATCGAGAATTAAATAAGAAATTATAAAAATTAACTTCGATATATTTTTAAAAGTAATTCTCAAAAACTATCGAGAATTGTTTTCGATAGTTTTTCTTTTCCTTTTCAAAAACTATCGAAAGTTAATTTCGATAGATTTATCTATGTACTTGAAAAACTATCGAATTTCCTAAATTCGATACTTTTTGCTTCTGTCTTCATTTTAAAACCTGTTCATGTTCTAAAAATCAGACTTTTTATTTCCTGCCTAGTTTTAATTCTAATAAATCTTTTCAAATTTACCAAAATCAATTCTTAACAGAAAATTCACAATTTTCTTAGAATAAAATCAATTAAATATCATTGAGTGATATTAACCAATTAAAATCTAATCAATTATGCTGCATTAATCTACAATGTTAAAAACAAAGTAAATTAATTCAAATTAAATAAATGCTTGAATATTTAGAACAAATATTAGCACTTAAATAATTTTTAGAATTAATAACTAATTAAATGCCAGAAGATATATCATCCATAATTATGACATAAAATTAGTATAAAAATCCTAACTACGAGAATTTCTCCAGAAAATAAATTCATGAGTCCTAAGGATATAGGAATTCTTAAACTCATGTATTCACCAGGACTCTCTGCAGTTACTGACTTCTAATCAAAATCAATTAGAAAGATTTAACATCCCAAGTTCACCAACCAGCTTATTGAAAGTGGATTCATCAAGCGGTTTAGTAAAGATGTCTGCAATTTGATCCTCTGTGGGTACAAAGTGTAACTCCACAGTTCCATTCATGACATGCTCTCGGATAAAATGATACCTGATGTCGATGTGCTTCGTCCTCGAGTGTTGCACTGGGTTGTTTGAGATTGCTATGGCACTTGTGTTGTCGCAAAATATAGGAATCTTTGTCAACAGAAGTCCATAGTCACGGAGTTGGTTTCTCATCCACAATATCTGAGCACAACAGCTACCAGCAGCAATGTATTCAGCCTCAGCTGTTGATGTGGACACTGAATGCTGCTTCTTGCTATGCCAGGAAACCAATCTTCTTCCAAGAAACTGACAGCTTCCTGAAGTACTCTTCCGATCAATCTTACAACCTGCAAAATCAGAGTCTGTGTATCCAATAAGATCAAATCCTGTATCTTTAGGGTACCAAATTCCAAGATTTGGGGTCCCCTTAAGATATCTAAATATTCGCTTAACAGCTATTAGATGAGATTCTTTAGGATCAGACTGAAATCTAGCACACAAGCATGTTGCAAACATTATATCTGGTCTACTTGCAGTGAGATAAAGTAATGAGCCTATCATACCTCTGTAGCCTGTGATGTCAACCTTCTTACCAGTTTCATCCTTATCAAGCTTAGTGGCAGTTGGCATAGGAGTCTTTGCTGTAGATGAGTCTTCCATTTGATACTTCTTAAGAAGATCCTTGATGTACTTAGACTGACAAATGAATATACCATCTTGTTTCTGGTATACTTGCAATCCAAGAAAGAATGACAATTCACCCATCATGCTCATTTCATAACGACTCTGCATTAACTTAGCAAATCTCTTGCATAGATCATCATTAGTAGAACCAAATATTATGTCATCAACATATACTTGCACCAATATCAAATCATTTTTATGCTTTTTGACAAAGAGAGTTTTGTCTACAACACCTCTTGTAAAATCATTTTCAAGTAAGAATTCAGAGAGAGTGTCATACCATGTCCTTGGAGCTTGTTTGAGTCCATAGAGAGCTTTGAATAGAAAGTACACAAAGTCTGCCAGTTTTGAATCCTCAAAACCTGGAGGTTGTTCCACATACACTTCTTCTTCTAACTCCCCGTTCAGAAAAGCACTCTTCACATCCATTTGATATACCTTGTAATTGGAATGTGCAGCAAATGCCAGAAACATTCTGATGGCCTCAAGTCTTGCTACTGGTGCATAGGTTTCATCATAATCTATACCCTCTTCTTGAGAGTAACCTTTAGCAACCAGTCTGGCTTTGTTTCTCGTTACAATGCCATCTTCGTCCAACTTATTTCTGAATACCCATCGTGTTCCAATAACAGATTTTCCCTTAGGCCTGGGTACCAGCTTCCAAACTTTCTGCCTTTCAAACTGATTGAGTTCTTCTTGCATAGCAATCACCCAATCTGGATCATCTAGAGCATCTTCAACTTTCTTAGGTTCTGTTTCTGAAAGAAACCCAGAATAGTGACATTCATTTTGTGATGTTCTCCTAGTTCTCACTCCTGTGTCCGGATCACCAATGATCAAGTGAAAGGGATGATCTCTATTCCATACCCTTTGTCTTGGCAGATGCGATCTTGATGATTCTCCTTGTTCTAGATGTTGTGGAGTGTGACTAGTTGATCCTTCTCCTGCTCCCCCTGAGTTGTTGACGGTTTGATCTGTTGATTCTGAAGACTGACTAGTGGATCCTGTATGTTGAGGATTTCCACTTTGGTCACCACTAGGTCCAGAATCATTATCATTATGATTATTATTAATGACTGTAACAACTTCAGGTACTTCTTCATTGTCAGAGAGATCTCCTGATAGATTTTCAAATACCAAGGATTCAGAGTTCTCTCCAGTTTGCAGGCCTGGTCTTTTAGTGTCGTCAAATGTTACATTAAAGCTTTCCAACACCTTCTTATCTTCAATCACATATACCCTGAAAGCCTTAGATTCCAGAGAATAGCCCAGAAAAATGCCTTCATCTGCTTTGGCATCAAACTTGCCAAGATGTTCTCCATCTTTAAGTACAAAGCACTTTGCACCAAACACATGAAAGTACTTCAGTGTTGGCTTCTTGTTGGCCATTAACTCATACGGAGTCTTTTCATGATCTTTGTTGATCAGGGTTCGATTCTGAGCGTAGCAAGCTGTATTCACTGCTTCAGCCCAAAAGTAAGTGGGAAGTTTTGATTCACTCAACATGGTCCTTGCTGCTTCAACCAAGGTCCTGTTCTTCCTTTCCACTACTCCATTCTGTTGAGGAGTTCTTGGTGCTGAAAACTGTCTTGATATTCCTTTCTCTGAGCAGAAATCATTTAGAACTACATTCTTGAATTCAGTTCCATTGTCTGATCTGATTGTCCGCACAGGTAGCTTAGCTTCCACTTCTATCTTCTTGATGTGATCAATGATTAGTTGTGTTGCTTCATCCTTTGTTTGTATGAACAACACCCACGTGTACTTGGAGTAGTCATCCACCATCACCAATGCATATCTGTTTCTTGAAAGTGACATAACATTAACTGGACCAAATAAATCCATATGAATCAGCTGTAATGGTTCAGTAATGCTTGTCATTCCTTTGCTTCCATGTGATGCTTTCTTCGACTTCCCCTTTTCACATGCTTCACATAGTCCCTCCTGATTGAATTCCATCAGGGGCAACCCTCTCACTAATTCTCTCTTTACCAAAGAGTTCATAGTTTTGAAGTTCAAATGTGAGAGCTTCTTGTGCCATAGCCAACTTTGTTCTGAAGATGCCTTTGCATAGAAACATGTAACTTCTCCTTCACTGGTAGAACTTAAGTCAGCTATAAACAAATTTCCTTTTCTCACTCCCAGTAGAGTAAGCTTCTCATCCTTCCTGTTGGTGATCAAGCACTTGTCCTTTCTGAAATCTACATTGTAGCCTTTATCACAGAATTGACTGATACTTAGTAGATTGTGCTTTAATCCTTCAACAAGAGAGATGTTTTCAATGATGACATTTCCAGCTTTCAATTTACCATATCCCGTAGTGAATCCTTTGCTGTCATCTCCAAAGGTTACAATCGGGCCGGTCTTCTTAACCACCTCTGTAAGCAGGGACTCTTCACCTGTCATGTGTCTAGAACAACCACTATCCAGAATCCACACAACCTTTGAGCTTTTAACCTTACCCTGCAATCACAGATTGATTAAGCGGACTTTGGTACCCAAAATTGTTTGGGTCCTGAAGGTTTAGATGATTTAACAGGAGTAACATTCAATTTAGTCTTACCCTGTTTGATATTCATAGTATCTGTGGATTTAACATTACTAGAGCTAATGCTACTATCAGACATCAACTTAAAATAAGCATGCATGATGTTGTACTTACATAGCAAACACTCTTTCTTTCCACAGGGCTCATGATTATCAGGCATGTCAGACATGTTATGCATTTCAGAAGCATTAGCAGTTTCTACTTTAACCTTTTTACATGCATGTGTAAGGTGTCCAGCAGAATTACAAATAGAACACAACTTCCTAGATGCAATGGGAGAAGATGGAACCAATTCCTGATTAACAATCTTCTTCCTCCCATTCCTGTTCTTTTTAACATTACTAGCTAAGGAACCTACTTCAGTTTTAGGCAAATCAGGTTTAGGTAATACATTCTTTACTGATTTCCTAGGTAACTTAGTCTTTACCTCTTTTTCCTTCAATAAATCCTCCTCAAGCAATTCTTGTGCTATGAAAAGATCATCCTCATAAAAGAGAGGTGGAAACGGCTTAACAAAAACTGGACAATCAACATTCTTAAGAACATGTGGAGTATTCCTTTTGACAACTGAAGGTGTCACAGGGAATTCCACAATCTTCTTACCAGCTTTCTTGTTATAGTCAAATCCTATAGCAGTTTTATTCTCTACGGCCTGAGTATCAATGATTTCCTTAGCCACTAGAGCGGAATTCTTAAAAGCATTCAGCTTCAAATCTAGATCTGAAATCTGCTTCCTGAGGATAGTCTCTATCTCATCATTACACTTGACCTTGTTCTCTAAGTACGCATTCTTTTGCTTAAGATCTTCTAATGTTACAGCTACAAGCTCTAGTTCTTCATTTTTAGATTCTAGCTTTTTAATCTTAAGAACTAGTTTAGCATTTTCCATTTCAGATGCTAGCATGCTTGTGTGTACATTAAACAATTCTACACTAAGATCTTGCACAGTTTTCTTGTACTCAGAATTAGACATATCAATTGTAGTTAAGATAGGTACCTGAGATGATTGAGGTGATTCCTCTGAAGAGTCAGCCATTAGAGCAACATTTACATATTCCTCCTCTTCATCCGAATCAGTATCATCCCAGTGCTTTCCCTCTGCTATGTAAGCCTTCCCTTTCTGCTTTCCAGAGAATGCCTCCAACTGCTGTTTAAGCTTGGCATTCTCCTTCTTCAACTCATCATAAGAATCCTTCTTTCCATAGACATCTTTCATGTCTCTTGCTTGACGAGGCTTCCGGCATTCAGTGGCGAAATGCCCTAACTCATTGCAGTTATAGCATCTTGATTTGCTTCTATCAATCATGCCAGTCTTGTAGCCTCCCTTAAAGCCTGTACTAGGTGTATAATTGCTCTTCTGGAATCTGTTGGTTGAGCCCTTGAACTTGTACTTAGGGTTTCTCTTGAAACGAATATGACTAAACTTTGCAGCTAAGTACGCCATGGTTTTGTCTTCCATTTGCTCAAGCTCTTCTAGGGTGTAGTAATCACTTTCATCAACACCCAGATTCACAGAATCCATTTCTGCTTCTATTATCACCTCCTTTCCAGCTCTAGGGGTTTGAACCTGAATCTCAGAAGTTATTGGTTCATCCACTACAAGTGCTGCTGATCTCACAAGTGCATTGTGCTTGCTGTCCACTGTCCCTGATCCGTAGATTATCACCCTTTGTTCCTGTTCCATCTCATAGGTCTTCAACTTGCCATAGATCATCTCTAATGACATCTTTGTGAAGTCAATTCTTTCCCTAATGGATGATGACTTGTGTTCTACATGATGGGGCAGCGTCATCATGAACTTCCTGTTCGATTCTCTCAGTGGATAGGTCTTTTCTTTCATTGCCAATTCATTGAGGAGCTTAGTATACTTCTCAAAGACCTGAGTTATACTTTCTCCTGGCAGGGACCTAAACGCTTCATATTGAGAAGTCAGAATGTCCAATCTGTTTTCCTGAACGTCTTCAGTTCCTTCCATTATTAGGTTAATGGTATCCCACATATGTTTCCCGCTTGTACAGTTCATCAACTGATAGCTCATTTCCTTGTCCGCGGAGTCCGCCAATATCAACATTAAACCGGTGTCCAATCGAATCAGTTCTTTGTCAGAATCTGTAAATTCACTTATCTCCTTAGGTTGGGTGCCTGAAGGAATCCTGCTACCATCAGGAGCTGTAGATTCACTAACTGGTTTCATTGGTACAAACGGTCCGTTTTCTAATATGCCAATATACAACGGATTAGATGCCTTGATAAATAACAGCATCTTCATCTTCCACAAACCGAAATCATCTCTAGTAAACGGGGGAACTTTAATACCAGCGGTTGTCTTTGGAGCACTCATGGTTTCTGAAAATTTCAAATTGTTTAAAATTCAAGAAATTCCAATTAAATGAAAAATTTTGAAAGTTAAAAAATTTGCTTCGTATTTTCACGCTACGTTTGATTTTGGTCTCATTCACCGGATCTGATTTGTATATCAATCAAGAAGCTCTGATACCAATTGTTAGGTCCAAAGTATCGTAGAAGGGGGGGTTGAATACGATACTCACAAATAATTTAATTTCGTTCGCGGATTATTCTTTCAGTTCTATAACGAAATCAAACACACCAAACCAAATCAAGTTTCGGGGAATATATCTTTTTATAAATATAAACCTCGAGGGGTGCTACAATTTCTAATCCGTAGATTAGCGTCAATGAGTTTAAGGTTACACAAATACAAAACAATGATCAAGTTCTGAGCACTATTAATTTCTCTGATAATTTTCTCCGGCTCTTCTCTCTCTCAGTAATGTCTCTGTGTTAAAATCCTTAACTGAAGAAGACACATTCTTCACTCTGTATTAACTGCAGACTTTGGTTTGAAAAACCATCGAACCAAACTTGTAGAAACAATCCCGGCCGTTGGATCTTCTTCAACTTGAAAAACAAAGAATACTTTCCACCTGCTCCCAATTAAAAAACCATCGAATGGTTTAAGAAACCATCGAATGAAACAAATCATTTTACCATTCGATAGTTTTTAAAACAAAACTATCGAATGCTAAATTGATTTACTTGTTTTTAATTCAATCACCTTAAACTCTCATTCGATAGTTTTCTTAAAAGAAAAACTATCGAATTGATTTACTTGTCATTTGTCCTTTAGTAATAACTCCTGAGCTCCCGGGTGTTTAAGTAATGGACTGTATCAATTTGTTCTGAGACGATAAAACAGCTTGATCTTCTTAGTGCCGTCAACTCGTGCAACTGGTCTGGTTCACAGATGAATAACACTTGATCAATTCTTATTTTATGTCTTTAATATAGTGCTGCTGATAAGTCCTTTGTCTTTCTGGTTGCTTCGTTTAAATCACTGGAATCCCGTGGTACTTAACCCTAAATCATTCACATACTTCTGTCGTCTTGAAAGTCTTGTTTCTTTTGCTGTCACTGAGGCTTGAACATTTTCATGAACTTCTTTCCGTGACCTGTTTACAGACTTCAAGAATACATAACGTATTTTGATTTTTTGTGTTTACCTTTTCTTCTTTGATTCTGGATTCCTGTGCTTCTATTAATACTATTGTCTGTCTTGTCCTTTGTTGAGTTGTAGTTATCTCTTTTACATCTTATGTTACATTATGCTTTACAAAGCTTCTAAGAGAGGTATCATCATTCGTTCTTCTCATATGTCACTTCAAGATATGATTTTAGAACGTAGTGATGAATATCCTTCTGTATCCCACTTAGATTCTTTTGACTGTAGTAATAAATTTCATGAAATCGATAAAATTAGGGACTATAACAAGATGTATAGGATTAAGTCCCCTTATAAGTTAGTTCCTGCCGGCCCAGGGGACCGTTCTTCCCATTGGCGTCCTGATGCTTTATGCATTTACAAGGATGCCATTATCGCGGGACTCGGGTTCCCTTTCCATGAGTTTATTCCCAGGCTTTTGGCTGATGTTGGGATTAACCCTTGCCAACTTCCTCCAAACGCCTGGAGAATCATTATGTGTTTCATTGTTCTTTGTTTGAAGAACAAATTTCCTTTGTCAGTAGCTTTGTTTAGAAGAATCTTTCAGTTTAAGAATAGCTCAGCCCTTTCTTTGGGTTGGGTTTATATCAACCATCGACCTTCCACTCCTCCAATATTTCACCCCAAATCCATTCCTGACAATAACCTCAAATGGAAAGAAGAGTTTATGTACTTGATTTGGGAAGGAGGGGATTGGGGCTCCCTTTTTCGTAGCTCGTTTAGTAGGGTTTCAGATGGTAGCCCTAGTGACATCATCCTGAATAATGAAGAGGCCCATGCATATGCTGAGCTTACAAAGGATAATTATGCCACAATGGCTTGGGTGCTCCTGGATGAGTTCCAACTTAAGTCCTTGGGACTTTCAAACGTTTCTGATAAGGGTAATTCTCACCTCATATTTTCCTTTATTTATTTAAGATTATCTTATACCAACTGTTTCTTTCCTTGTGTTTTTTGCAGCTGCGGTCTTTATCAATAAGACCAATGAGCCCGAAGATAGGGAGACAGCAAGGATGAAGAGGGCACGTTTGGGAGGGAAGGACCTTCGTGCTTCTAGTGTCCCAGCCTTTATAAGGCCTCATGTGGACCTTACTGAGGATGCTGAGGGTCCTGCCTCGGCCAAGAGATCAGTTTGGCGCCCCAATTGGGGTCTCAGGAAGAAAGACACCGTGGTGGGGGTGTCTAAGCATGTCGTGGAGTGGTCATACCATTCCTTGACTCCTTGTGACTATAAGGACTTTGTCTCCAACTCCACCATTGAGGGGGTGGAGCATGCTGGATCCCAAGCTATGGCTGCTGTAAGTATTTTTCCTCTCTTTTTTCTTTGTAGTTAATAATGCATTTCAAGTTTAAGTATTTGACTTGTAACTTGCTTGCAGGTTAATGCCAACTACCAAGGGGCTCTCTTTCAAGCCAAGGCTTGGCGCTCATCTTCTGAGGCCAACCAAGGCAAGTTTGAGAAGTCCCAAGAGGAGGTGGGCACACTGAGGGCCACCTTGGCCAGGAAGGAGAAGGAGTTGGCCGACTCCCAGGCTGAGCTGGTGTCTTTGAGGAAAAGCAAGGATGACTTTATCGATGAGTACTTTGACTCCAAGGAGTACGAGGACTTAATTGATAAGCATGACGAGCTCCTCTTCCCAGTCCAGTACACTAAGGGATGGGATGGCGCTCTTGCTGCTGTTTTGGAGAAGATGCCTGGATCTCTCCTCATTTCTGATTTTCCAAGCCCTTACCCCCTACTTCTTTGGAGGTGGCTTTGGCTGGAGATGACGACATGGAAGAAGATGACAGGATCTTAGACCTGGATCACACTTATCCTCCTGGTCAGACTGTCGGGGCTGATCATGATGCTGCTCACTCTGGCTCTGCTTTAGAGGGAGAGGGAGAGGAGGAAGAGGAGGCCGTAGACAAGGCTGCTTAGATGTAGTTTTTCTTTTGTAGTTCTTATTTATGGCCTTTCTTGGCTTGTATCAGTATTGATGTACTTTTGGCCTACGGGCTTTAACTTAACTCTTATTTAAGTTTTTATTTATATCTTGTGGCCATTCATGGCTTGTGTTGTTTTCTTGCTTCTTGAATGTTTGTCAACACTCATAGTATATAAGCTTAAAACATGAAAATGCTGAATTTAATCATAACTTGAAAATGGGATCAACCCTTACATAATACTCAAGTTTAAAAACTTGGATTGGTTTCGTCGAACCTTATTTCTAGTAGTGAGTCCACTTGGGAAACACCTTAAACATAATAAACTTTCAAATTAGAGGCATGCCAAGTCCTTGGCACCTCATGCCCTTCAAGGGTTTCTAGCTTGTACGAGCCTCGACCAAATACGTTCTTGACGCGATATGGTCCTTCCCAATTTGGGGCCAGCTTGCCTTTTTGTCCAACTCCGGATGCCTCAATCTTTCGAAGAACCAAGTCTCCTTGTCGAAAAAACCTTTCTTTAACCCTTAGGTTGTAGTAGAAAGATGCCTTCTTTTGATGTTCAACTATCTTGGCGTTTGCCTCATCTCTAACCTCGTCAATTAGATCTAAAGCCAGCCTCAAGCCTTCTTCATTTGTTTCTGGTTCATAAGCCTCAACTCTTGGAGACGTGTGAGTAATCTCCACTGGAACCACTGCATCTACCCCATATGCCAGCAAGAAGGGGGTAGCTCCAGTGGTGACTTTACAAGTAGTACGATATGCCCATAGTATGGGGAGCAATTTGTCTACCCAAGTGTTTCTGGAGCGTTCAACTCTTTTCTTCAGTCCATCTAGGATAATTCGATTTGCAACTTCAGCTTGCCCATTTGCTTGAGGATGGGCAACAGAAGTGAAGCGCAACTTGATATCATTCTCATCACAATATTTCTTGAACTCATCATTGTTAAACTGAGTTCCATTGTCCGTAACCAGGACTCGTGGAATTCCATACCTGCATATCACATTCTCCCAGAAGAAGTGCATCACTTGCTTGGTGGTTATCTTGGCTAATGGTTTAGCCTCAATCCACTTGGTGAAGTAGTCGATTGCTACTATCAAGAACTTTCTTTGAGCACTTGCCATTGTAAATGGCCCAAGTATATCCATTCCCCACATAGGAAATGGGATAGGTGAGTTAATGGATGTCATCATCTCTGGTGGTTGTCTAACCACTGGTGCATGTTTCTGGCACCGTTCACATTTCTTCACGTAGCTTTTAGCATCAGCAAGCATGCTTGGCCAATAGAAACCTAGACAAGTAACTTTATGAGCAAGGGCTCTGCCCCCCAAGTGTTGCCCACAGATTCCTTCATGTACTTCCTTTAGGGCCAATTCTGCCTCTTGGGGTCTCAAACATTTCAGATAAGGAATGATGAAAGATTTCTTGTATAGGATTCCCTCAATCAGGGCATACCTTAGTGCTCTCACATATAGCTTTCGTGCTTCTGAAGTGTCGTTGGGTAGCCACCCGGTTTCCAGATGAGCTTTGATGGGATCAATCCAACAACTAGCAACATCAATGGGTGCCACCAACTTTCCGTTGATGCTTGGGGTCCTCAAGACTTGGAAGTATACACTCCCTGCATAGTTTTCAATCTCAGAAGAAGCAAATTTTGACAAGGCATCAGCCTTCATGTTTTCTTCCCTTGGAATGTGCTCAACATAGCATTCGTCAAACTGAGTCATAATGGCCTTGACAAGCTTTAAGTACTTGGCCATGACTTCATCTCTGGCCTCAAACTCCCCATTTATTTGGTAGACCACCAGCCTCGAATCTCTACATACTTTCAGAATTTTGACTCTTAAGGCTCCAGCCAGCCCCAGGCCAGCTATCAGGGCTTCATATTCAGCTTCGTTGTTTGTCGTTGGGAAGTCAAGTTTTAGTGCATACTCTATGAGGAATCCATCAGGACTTTGTAGCACCAAACCGGCTCCACTTGATTTTGTTTTTGATGCTCCATCAAAATAGAGCACCCAACATTCTTTGGAGACCATTTCTTCATCTTCCTTGCTTTCCACTATTACTTCCTGCCCCCCGACTTCCTGATTGTCAATGGTGCATTCAACCATGAAGTCAGCGAGTGCTTGAGCTTTTATGGCCGTTCGAGGCTTGTACTTGATGTCAAATTCTCCTAGTTCAATGGCCCATTTGATCAACCTTCCACTAACTTGAGGGCTGTGCAAGATGTTTCTTAGAGGTTGATTGGTCAAAACCTCTATCTTGTGTGCCTGGAAGTATGGGCGTAGCTTTCTTGAGGCCATTATCAAGGCTAAGGCAAACTTCTCAATCATAGAGTAGTTTATTTCTGCTCCATGTAGGATCTTTCTCGCATAGTAGATAGGTTTCTAAACCTTCAATTCTTCTTTTACCAAAACAGCTCCGAGGGCAGTGTTGGATACTGCCAAGTATAGATAAAGAACCTCTCCTGGTTTTGGTTTGGCCAATAGTGGTGGCTCAGCCATGTACTTCTTCAAGGCTTCAAAGGCCTCTTGGCTTTCAGCTGTCCATTCAAAAAAATTCACATTCTTAAGTGCTTTGAAGAAAGGTAAGCACTTCTCTCCTGACTTGGAGATGAATCTTCCCAATGCTGCCACTCTTCCAGTTAGCTTCTGGACTTCCTTAATAGTCCGTGGTGGTTCCATGTCTAGAATTGCTTTGATTTTGTCGGGATTAGCCTCGATTCCTCTCTTGGAAACCATCAGGCCTAAAAACTTTCCCGAGCCTACACCAAAGGCACACTTAGCTGGATTCAACATCATTTTGTGGTGCCTTAGCACTTCAAATGCCTCTCGGAGGTGCTCAATGTGGTTGGCCTTATCGAGGCTCTTGACTAGCATGTCATCTACGTAGACCTCCATGGTTTTTCCAATTAGGTGTTCAAAAATTTTGTTCACCAACCTTTGGTATGTTGCCCATGCATTCTTAAGTCCAAATGCCATGACTAGATAACAAAAAACACCAAAGTCAGTGATGAATGATACCTTGGAGATGTCATCTTTGTGCATCTTGATTTGGTTGTATCCGCTGAAGCCATCCATGAAACTTAGCATCTAATGTCCTGCTGTGGCATCTATTAGAGCATCAATCCTTGGTAAGGGAAAACAATCCTTTGGACATGCATCATTCAAGTCGGTGAAGTCGACGCACATTCTCCATTTTCCGTTAGCCTTTTTGACCATCACTGGGTTGGCCAACCATTCTGGGAATTGAATTTCCTCAATGAACCCGACTTCCAGAAGCTTTTCAACTTCTTGTTTGATGGCTTCAAGCCTCTCGGGAGCAAAACTTCTCTTTTTCTGTTTCACCGTCTTCCTTTCAGGATCCACATTTAATTTGTGAGTTATCAATTGGGGATCAATTCCTGGCATGTCGGCCGCTGACCAAGCAAAAACATCGTTGTTCTCTTGAAGAAAAGCTATGAGCTTGCTTTTCAATGGTTCAGGCAATAGTGCTCCAACATAAGTCACCTTCTCTGGCTTACTAGGGACTAAGGGAATTGGGATCAAATCCTCAGCTGGTTTGCCTCTTCTGTCCTCATTGTCACTTGTATTCATGTCTTCAATGGGGAGAACCTGCCCCCCGATTCCATCAGGCCTTAATGCGGCTACATAACAACTTCTAGCCATCTTTTGGTCTCCCCGCTCTTCTCCAATTCCATTCCTCGTTGGGAACTTGATTTTCAGATGATAAGAGGAGGCAACGGCCTTGAATGCATGAAGGCCAGTCCTTCCAAGGATCGCGTTGTAGGTTGAGTTTGCCTTTATGACTATGAAGTTCAGCATCTGAGTAGATGTATTCATCCCTTGGCCCATGGTCATTGGGAGTTGGATGGTGCCTTCCACCTTTGATTCCACTCCATTGAACCCATATATGGGCATATTCGAGGGTGTTAACTGAGAATCAGTGTAACCCATCTTGATAAAGGCATCGTGGAACAAAATGTCCACTGAGGCTCCATTGTCGACCAAAACTCTCTTGGTTTCAGAATTTCCTATCACAGGAACGATGACTAAAGGATCATCGTGGGGAAACTTCACTCCCTCCAGGTCTGAATCATCAAAACCTATTGATACTTCTGTTCGGGCACGCTTCGGTGCTTCTCCAACCACAGTAATTACTTCTCGAGCATAAGCTTTCCTTGAGTTTCGGGAGGATCCTGCAGCAGTTGGCCCTCAGAATATCATATTGATGACTGGCCATCGAGGCTTAGGGTTACGATCTTGGTCGTTGTCCCTTCTGTCATAATCCTTCCTTTCATAATTTCCTCTGTGACTTCCTTGATTTCCATCCTTGGTAAATTTGCTGAGTTTTCCTCTCCGTATCAGAAACTCAATTTCATCTTTCAGTTGTCTACAATCGTCGGTGTCGTGACCAACTTCTTTGTGGAACCGACAAAATTGGTTTTGGTTCCGTTTAGATAAGTCAGCCCTCATTGGCTTCGGCCATTTGAGATCCTCTTCCTTTGCTATCTCCATCAGAATTTGACTCCTGGGAGTGTTCAATCTTGCATACTCTGTAAACTTTGGCCCAAAATTGCTTCTCTTGGGTGGAGAATCAGAGTCCTTTGATGTTCTGGGAAACTTTTCCTTGACGTCGTACTCCTGAGCTTCTTTTCTTTTCTTTGAGTTTCCACTACCACCAGCAGTGGGTTCATACTTTCTCATGCTCTCTTCAGCCTTGATGTACTTTCCGGCTCTATCTTGGAGCTTCAGCATGCTCTCAGGTGGATGTTTAGCTAATGACCTTTTGAAGTGGTCATCAGTAGTTCCTTGCTGCAGGGCTATCATAGCCACTCTGTCCTCTAAGTCTGGGACTTTCAGAGCCTCCCGGGTGAATCGATTGATGTAGTCCCTTAGGGCTTCATTCTTTCCTTGCTGGATTGCCATGAGTGATGCAGAGCTTTTCTCATGAACCCTTCCACTAATGAACTGATTGATAAAAGCTTTGCTTAGTTCCTTGAAAGACCCAATAGAGTTGGGAGGAAGACGGCTATACGAGCGTTGGGACATGCCTGCCAAGGTTTGTGGAAACACCCTACACTTGACCGCATCGTTGGTTGGCTGCAACAGCAGTGCATTGGAGAAGGTCCTTACATGATTTGCGGGATCCCCCGTTCCATCATAAGCCTTGATCGTTGGCATCTTGAATTTTCTGGATATGGTGGCTTTCATGATATCTTGAGTAAACGGTGGTGTAGGATCATCAGGATCTCCTAGGGGCAATAAAACGTTAGGATCACCCCTTGGGGCTTCAACCCTCTTAGTCCTTCTTGGTGTTGGGTCCAAGTTGATTATCGGGACCCTTCCAATTGATCGGCCTTGAGCTTTGGCAGCCTCCTCTTCTGCAAGGAGTTTCTTGAGTCTCGTAGTCTCTGCCTCATGGGCTGCAATTTTCTCCTTAGTAGTTTTTCGATTGGTTTGGGAGGAACGTCTCCTTCTTGGGGCAACATCCCTCTCATCTCCTGTTGAGTAATTCTCATCCTCGGTATAGGGACCTGAGTAGTCTAGGAAAGGGGTTTGCCTAACTTGAGTCCCAGACCTTGGATGTAAGGAGGCACATAGGCCTCATGGTAGATGGGATTAGTCCCACTGCTGCCCGCCGGGGGTCGAGGTGGCATACCATAGGTTGGCATGCCGAAAGTTTGAGTAGCATATTGGGGGAGATCCGTGGTGTGAAGTTGGAGACCACGTGGTGCGTTTGCAAGCAGCGGAGTGGTTATGATTGGTTGTTGGAGAGTGGTCTCTGGTGGATCTCGTCCATGAACAACCATTTGTAGGGGATTCGTCCCTTCAGCAGTAATTGGGACTTCCGGTCCTTGGGTGGTGGTGATGGGGGCGTCTACCCCTTCAGCGTCAGTGATTGGAGGGGGTTGGCTCCCCTGAGTTTCTGTTGCAAAGGTAAGAGGAAGTCCATCAGAAGTTTGAGGACCTCTAGTTGTTCTTCGTGTGTTTGCCATGGTTGATGTTGTCTTCCCACAGACGGCGCCAAATGTTATGGATTAAAAAACGTACTTGTAAATTTAATGCTAAGGTTTAATGAGCTTCGAGCTTTAATGGCTGCACTTGTGTTTCGAGACTAAATCGGTCCTCACAAGATGCCTACGTATCTCAATTCGTTATTGAGAATCAAGCCAAAGACGTAGTTCTGATTGTAGGATCAGGGGTCCTTATATAGGCGTCTGGAGCCTTGTATTTATGGTACGTTTAGGAGACTTAGCGGATAAGTCTTCTTAATGATAATGGATAAACATCGTTTTTCTTGCTGGAGAATTCGTTTCCTTGTTGATAAAGGCTATGACTCATTAATTGCCTTTAATTGGGATTCTGGATCCTTCTTTGACCAATTTTCCATAATTTGGACTCTTTTCATGAGCTGTGTATTTTCCCTATTTATTAATTACGAAATTAATAAATAATCAGGGATTTTGGGCCTTAAATATCAAGCCTTTCCATTGGACAGTCAATTATATTTCTATAATTACTTTTCTATCCATATCAAAAATATTTGCAAAAATACGGTCTGCAACTACTTTCAACCATCTGCAACTACAACCAAAATCAACCACATACGATGCAACCACAAATACAGTCTGCAACTAACGCAACCAGATGCAACCGGATGCAACCAGAAGCAACTTTTTTAAAAATTGATTGAAAAATAACTGAGATTTCAAAAAAATTGTTAGTAAGATGTTTGATAAGTTTGTGGTCTTGATTAAGCCGTTCTCCTGGGGTTCAGTAGTTAACATTTGAGGTTCAATGTTGGGTTTTAGAAATATTAAGAACGAGGAATAATCCGTACACGAACTTAGGGTTAAAGGTTTAGGGTTGTTTACGACCCTAGACTCTAAACCCTAACCTACCACGGACGCCTGAAAAAAATCATTTTTGATTAAAAAGTTGCATATGTGATTGATTTTGGTTGCAGTTGCAGATATTGTTGAAAATAGTTGCAGACCGTATTTTTGTAAATATTTTCAAAAAGTTGGTTTTTTTGCAAATGTTTTGGTATTTTCGCAAAAAAATTTAAAAACACATAGTATTTTTACAAACAAAAATTTGGGTTGGGTATTTATGAAAAAAGCCCTAAAATTTACTATATTTAACATAAATAAATACTCCCTCCGTCCCAGCCATTTCTATACACTTTCCATTTTGGGATGTCCCTCTCATTTATATACATTCCAAAAATAGTAACTTTTAATAATATAAAACACTATTACACCCACTACTTTCTCCACTATCTCTATTCTATAATAATATAAGGGTTAATTATCTTGTTGGTCACTAAAGTAGGCCTAAAGTATCAAGTTGGTCACCAAACTGAAAATGGTCTCAATCAGGTCACTAAAGTCGGCTACAGGGTACACTCTGCTAAATAAATAAATTTTTTAGACGAAAAATGATTATGTATTAAAAAATATTTAATGTGATATCTACATGGTAGGGTAACATACCCATTTTAGACCATAAAATCGAAGAAATAAGCATTAATATTAGTGTTTTCCGTCCAAAAAAAAGTAAGTTATATAATAGAATGTACCTGTAGCTGA
Organism: Heracleum sosnowskyi; assembly: GCA_030848705.1. Classification (NCBI taxonomy): domain Eukaryota; kingdom Viridiplantae; phylum Streptophyta; class Magnoliopsida; order Apiales; family Apiaceae; genus Heracleum; species Heracleum sosnowskyi. The sequence continues at coordinate 80,534,320 of CM061236.1, read as the reverse complement.
CTTTAGTGACCTGTTTGAGACCGTTTTCAGTTTGATGACCAACTTGATATTTTAAGCTCACTTTAATGACCAACAAGATAATTAACCCAATAATATAAAACACTATTACACCCACTATTTTTCTCCACTATCTCAAATCTATTATTAAATATTGATAGGTTCCACCACTTCACCAACTTTTCATCTAATTTTACTCATTTTTTATATCTTTTCTTAGTCTCCGTGCCCAATCCCAGTGTATAAATATGACTGGGACGGAGGGAGTATGCTATTAAAAAACTAATACTAAATAAAATAAAATAAATATGCATATCATTGTCCACCTCAAATAACGTATAGTAACACTCAAAATATAGTTTTAAGTTGGGCAAAATTGTGCGTTTCTCTAACAACTCGCTAGGAAGTGGGCAGTGAAACTTGTTCTGGTTCGCGCGGCGGTGGGAATCATGTCTCTCTTAGTATGGGTTTGGTTTTTCTCCTCTTTAATTGAATTATTTCTTAGTAATGAATATATCAACCATTTTTAATTTGAATTTGTGTAAATATATAGGGTTTTGTTTATTTGTTTGTTACTCTTAGCCTTTCTGATTCCTTGTTTTAATTCAAGTTTGTTGCTGGATCGATCTATCTCCGGTCCTATTTGTCTAGTTTTCAGGATTCAGTAGATACATGGATGTATAGATCTAGCAGCTATTCTATGTATTTTTATTATCTTCAGTTGTCTGAAACTTGCAAATAATGGATTACCATGACAATTACATGTGATGTAGGCTCATGTGCAAATAAAACCCATCTTAGCCTATAAATTAATAACTACCGACTAACACAATATTGGATATTGGTTAATGCTGTTTTGCGGGCAAACATGTTTTTAAGTGGAACATAATATACCACATTTTCTTTTTGTTATCCACTATTTTAAGATTGATTTATAGACATTGCTCTTGCTGACAAACATTTATGTCCCAAGGAACCAAAGGAACCCGAGGGATGGGAGGGGCTCTCCCTCATGGAGGTGTTTCGGATAGTATACATGGGGGAGGAACAAGTAATGCCTAACAAGCAGATTGGTTGGATCAAAATCAAAAATGATGACCGTTTCCAGTACCTATACAAGGTAGAAGATGTTGATCCGACTATGGAATCAATTGAATGTATGCAGGACCTAAATCTTACAGTCAAAGGACCAACTATTTCTTTTAGTGAAGTTAAAATTGAGTTTGATCTATTTCGTCGTGGTGTTGCTTTCAAGGACTGTATATGGTTACAGTGGGATCCTTATCCGTCTGATGTTCGTTTTATGGAAAGAAGATTATCATCAAGAGATGGCACTGAACTGATTAGTATTATGATGGGGCTGTTTGGTAATGCCACGGTAGCCAGTCTGGAAGTTAAGTTAAAACACTACTCTGCTGCCACAACTGTTTATGGACTTGTTTGTGCAAGCAATAGCAAATTGGACATACCCAGGGCTAGAAGTATGCTATTCTTGAAGAAGCATGACACCGGTACAAAAGTAGGAAATGATGGCATTATTCCTTTGTCTAAATCCAGTGTCGGTGTGCCGTTGGGTTCTATGCTTAATGTGGACATTTCCTTGCATTATGATGGTCAGCACCATGCTTTCTCTCTGTGTTTCGAGGCTTTACTAAATGGGAAAACTGCAAAAGGTGGTCCTTCGGAAGAGAATGCAGAGATCCAAGTAACAGTCATTTGGGATGCTGACGAAGACTCAAATCAATATGCGTTATATGATGAAGACTCAAATTTTTCGGCACCATGTGAACAGTTACCTTTTCCAATATATGATGAAGACGAAGACGAAGACACAGATTTTTCTGTATCTGATGGAAACATGAGTGACAAAGAGTCGTGACTACATGTGATAAACACTAAGAGAGCCTTGACTACATGTGATTAAACTAGGAGGCACTGCCCTAAATAGCCGTAACTTGGGATGAGAAGGGATTATTATTATTTTGTGTGGTAGTGCGATTTAGAGATTGTTCTGTGTTTTTATCTTGACAAGTGAAAACAGTAGTTGCTGTGTGACTAATGCTGTACTTTAGTAAGGATTTGTATCTTGACAGTCAAACTATCTTATTTTGTTGTTAGTCGGTGAGGATTGTGTTGCTTTTGTCTTGGAAACTAAATCATTGTTTGCGTGTCTTAAGTTCAGAAATATGCACATTATGTTGATGCATCCCTAAAAGTGTCGCTTTCATTATGGCTGTGTTTTGCCAGTTAGTATGTTACCACAAGGTTGCTGTAAATGCTCTGGATTTTTAATAGCAGGCACATCCCAGAAAGTTTGACCAAACAATAGTTAAAATGTAGAAATTCAAATATCGTCTGTCATCGGGATTTCTCTTCCCCTGATCCTGATGGACCTGATAAAAGGGGGACTGGGAATTTTCAGCATACGAGTTGGAAGGTGTTCACATTTTTTTAAAAAAAAGTAGTGTAAAAGCGCGTGCTACAGGCTTATGTATAAAGCAAAATATTTTTCTAGTTGAAAACACGGTGGAGACATCTTGCTGCATTGCAATGCAGTACCGCTTTAGTACCCTGTTTGAGAAGCAGCAGTAATTATATTTGGGCATAGGATAGACCTTAACATATAACATGGAAAGGACTGATTAGAGTACGAAGGATGTACAAATACATAAAAAATCCCAACACTTCCATTCGCACTGGTGACATGAAGAGATTGAAGTTGATTTCTTAGTAGCAAACAATGTTGATTTACAAAAAAAAATATTAAATGATAAAAAAGGAATCCTTCGAAATGCAAATACATAAAATAAAATTGGTAGGGCGGATGTAGGCAATTGGATTAGATGAGTGAATTGTGGATTTAGATTTCGGAGAAAATTAAAAAAAATCCGGGTATGTCACATTTCAGGTCTTGTGATCCTTTTCATGGGCACAACATATTTCTTGGTCCTATATACACTACGATAACTATTTTTGTAAGTATATACTATTATATAATTAGAGAAAAGTTCAATGGAGAACGGTTTATAAAGGGAGACTTGGAGATCATAATCCTAACCTTTTATTCATATTTGATGGGAAGGTCCTTTTATTTTACATTTTTCTTATTCAGTTATTTGATTGAGGGAAGTGTATATATTCATATTATGATCTGTACATGTGAATGACGGTTATACAATTTGATTTTATCCTATTTTAAGCAAATTACCTTTTGATTCTTTTAACATTACAATTTTTTTCCTAATTAAGTTTATGTAAAATTATTTCTTTTAATTTATAACAATCATAAATCAAATTATTTTACATTTCAAATAATTAAAATTGGATGACTAAAATTTATATGAGATACACAAAAAGAGTTAATTTTACAATAAAATCAATATATTTGTTGCATTTTCTTTTGCAGATTATCATTTTTAAAATAAATTTTGTAATTATTGTTAATCAAATTATTTTATTTTAATAATGTAAGAATTAAAATTATATGAAAAATAATTGGATAGTGTTTTTTTAGTGCAACCTTTACTATTTAATTTTATTAATTTTTTATGATAAAATTTTGTCTAGTCCTATATTTTTGCTTTGGTCAAAATATAAATTCAACTTTTTGTTGTATTTTGCAATATATTATGTTCAATTTTAATTAAATACGCTAAAAGTGCCATCTATGTTAAAAAAATAAATACTTATACTCTACACATATTTATTTATTTTTTTTATTAAAGGAAAACTTTTATTAAAAATAAGCATCAAACAGAATAGTCTCCAACAAGTGTGTAGGAGGAGACGTAAAAACATTACAATCATTAACCGAACAAGGCAAACCGGCTAAACCATGAGCCACCTTGTTGGCTTGCTTGCCAATATGAATAATACTAACTTCCAACAATACTCCTAGCATGACTTTACATTGGTCGATAACATGACCAACTTCAAGCAAATTTCCATAAGAGCTCCGTATTGCAGCAGTAGTAAGAAGAGAATCTGTTTCCGCTATCACTCGTCGTTCCTGACGGCTCATCACCCATGACAGTGTTTCCTGAACCCCGATGCACTGCCTCAAACAACGATGAAGGACATGGCAAAGTAATACTTCTTCCTTCTATAAAAACACCTCTGCAGTCTCGAAAGACCATACCAACTGTGAACTCTGAAGCTCCCGGAAAAACTGAGGCATCCACATTGATTTTATACGCATTCTCAGCTGGTGGTTCCCATCGATTCTTGTCCTTCTGACTTGCTGAGTTTCTCCCTGTTTCTCTCTTTCTTACTTCTTGCGATTCCCTAACACTATTAAAGCTTCCATCCATGGCCAACTTAGCTGTTATAACAATCATAAATCAAATTATTAAGTTTATGTAAAATTATTTCTTTTAATTTATAACAATCATAAATCAAATTATTTTACATTTCAAATAATTAAAATTGGATGACTAAAATTTATATGAGATACACAAAAAGAGTTAATTTTACAATAAAATCAATATATTCGTTGCATTTTCTTTTGCAGATTATCATTTTTAAAATAAATTTTGTAATTATTGTTAATCAAATTATTTTATTTTAATAATGTAAGAATTAAAATTATATGAAAAATAATTGGATATTGTTTTTTTAGTGCAACATTTACTATTTAATTTTATTAATTTTTTATGATAAAATTTTGTCTAGTCCTATATTTTTGCTTTGGTCAAAATATAAATTCAACTTTTTGTTGTATTTTGTAATATATTATGTTCAATTTTAATTAAATACGCTAAAAGTGCCATCTATGTTAAAAAAAAAATACTTATACTTGACACATATTTTTGTCTTGCACTTTACGTAAAACATATAAAAAAAATGTTCTGCAATATATCTAATCATTGATTTTAGGGAATTTGTATAAAATGTCCTAAATTAATAGGTGACTTTATCAATATATCCCGTTTCTTTCAATAATTAAAAAATATGTCATATGGTTAGTATTTAACTCATATATAACTCATACATATCTATACTATATTATTAAAGATGAAACATTACAAGTTTTGTTCGGTCGGTATTTGAGCCGATTCACGGGCCTATCTATAACCAATTTATTAATAACCAATTACATTTTTCAGTACATTACATATTTTATATTTTTTGAAAACTAAATCAACTCATCTTCTAAAAATAAAACGGGCGACAAATATATATATATATATATATATATATATATATATATATAATGGTAATATTATTATATATTTATAACTGATTACCTTTTTTCAGCTAAAACATATTATTTTTATATTTTCTAACTAAAATAACTCATCTTTTAAATAGGACACATGCAAACCAATTTATTAATAACCAATTACCCTTTTCAGCTAAAACACATTACATATTTCATATATCTATTTAACTAAAATAATTCATTTTCTAAAAATAAAAATGGCAACAAATGTATAAAATGGTAATATTATTATATATTTATAATCGACAGCTAAAACACATTATGTGTTTTATATTTTCTAACTAAAACAACTTATCTTCTAAATATAATACATGCAATATAGATATATTGGTAATATTATTATATTAACCTTATGAAATTCATGTTTATTATAATTTTTTTATATTCAAAGAAACTCGGTATATTGCATGAGCACATATTTTGATATTTGCACTTGAGTCCCTTTTTAAATTTTTAAGAGCAAAAAAATACGAATCGTTAGATATGTTATTTTAAAATATTTTATATTTTAATATATAAAATACTACAATAGATTACGACAATAATATATTAAATTTAAATATTATATTGTTAGATTTATAAATCAAATATATATATATATATATATATATATATTAAAATTTTATCAAATTATGTATAATAACTAAAATCTAAATAATAAATAATAAAATATTAAAGAAAATCGTGATATAAGCTAGTACAATTAAGTTATAAACACAAATATTCATTAAAATACCCAGATACATATTTAGACTAGAAATTAGGTTTTAATCGTAAAAATTACCTACCAATTACTTATGTTACGTGGGTGAATACTCCCGGCCATTACCTCACTCAAAAACCAATATTCTCTTAGTGTTCTTGTTGCTAGAAATTGTTTTAAACTCACAGTGTTCTTGAGGCTAGAATCATGTCACCTAGTACTCCTGTTTTCATGCCACCTGGCCCGAACCAAGCTCCTGCATGTTACGATTACGAACAGTATCAGGCACCAGTTGTAGGACTTGAGGCGGTATCTTTCTATGGCCTGTAACACTTTCATAATGTACAATATGACTGTTTTCTATCTTAGTGTTTGGATTGAGTTACATTTTTGTAACTAGAGTATTTATAATATGTCTAAGAACCCTGATTTTTGTAATATTTTAAAATTATCATGAATAGTGTTAGGCTCAAGACATGTCTGAATACCACCATTAACAAGCCTACACTATGTGACTATGTCACACTACATGACCTAGTGAATTCTATCACTGGGATATAGTATAGGTCTCTCTGTACTTGTCTTGTTCTCATGAACATTAGCTTGATCATGTATGCTCAGAATTATAATGAGCTTAGTAAGTTTCTTGCATCTAGAATGTACATGGGCCATTGAATAATTATCCTGGTAGAAGTTCAGAATTGTTCATGCAGTAGGATGAAGATGAATAAGGCCCTGAAGAAATAAGTTGCAGAAATTTGTCTAAGGCATTATATAGCAAAGTCAGAATAAAGCTATGTCGTGAAGTCACCAATATCCATGTCGAGAAGTGCTACATCGCATAGTCCAAGTTGTACTATGTCGTGAAGTCCTCAAAACTCATATCGTGAAGTGTTGAAGTCAGCAAAGTCAAATGTACTAGATCGTGAAGTCCTCAAAAAGCCTATGTCGCATAGTCCTCAAATAGCCTATGTCGCATAGTCCTCAAAAAGCCTATGTCGCATAGTCCTCAAAAGCCTATGTCGCATAGTCCTCAAAAAGGCTAGATCGCGAAGTCCTAATTTGACTTATGTCATAAAGTCCTCAAAGGCCATACCGCATAGTCTTTACTAGGGACATCGCGAAGTCAGGAATGAAGTGGAGTTCACGATATCAACACTTAGCCGTTTACAACAAGACAAATGAAGGTACAAGTTCAAAGTCAATTGAGACAAATACTGAAGCATCTGTTTTGGTCAGGTGGTCCAAAATACAGATGGCAAATCTAAAGCTAAAACTTGGAGAGGAAGAAGGAAGACAAGCAGCTACAGATAAGGAAGAGGACCACAGAAAGCAAGTAGTCCTCCCTAACACAGCCAACCTTTTGTGGAACGACAAAATGGAGTTGCAGGAAGGGTAGCTGTGTAATTAGGTGTGTGCACTAGTTTTGTATAGGACAATATATATTGTGCACACCCTACTGTTAGAAGCAAGTGAGCACAACATAGAATTATCTTGAAGCACTTCTTTCTCTATAAGAAAAGCAAGAGAACATTGTTCTTGTTGAGAAACCAGAATCTCTCTTGTGAGAATTTGGAAGCTGTAGTATTTAATTTACTTAATACAAAGTAGATTAAAGTGATTGTGTGTGTACTGTTTATTTTATTCCGTATTCTCTTACTACACAATCTGTTACAGCGATTTAGTTTCAAGAAAACGAAAATATATCAAACTATCCATTCACCCCCCCCCCCTCTGTCTAGTTTCTAAGTGATATTCATTTCTAACAAGTGGTATCAGAGCAGGCTGTTAATATACAAACAGAAAAAGATCAACAATGAGTTCACTGAAACTAAGCAGTATCAAGATTCCTCCCTTCAACAAAGACCACTGCAGCTTATGGAAGAAGAAGATGCTGTTATTCATCAAGGCTTCGAATCCCACGTATTTAGATATTCTAAAACATGGTCCCTTCACTCCAGTGATTGAGATTGCAGAAACAACTGTTGGTACAGAAATAATACCAGCAAGATATGAGCCCAAGGATCCCTCAAAATACACTGATCCTGAAAAGGAGAAAATAGCACTTGATGGACATCTTCAGCTTATCATCTGTGAATCTATGGATTTCAACATGTATGGCACTGTTGCTCATTGTACCAGTGCAAAGAAGATGTGGGATCTTATAGAAGTGCTATGTGAAGGAACTCCTGAAGTTAGAAAGAACAAAAAGCAAATTCTGGTCTCCCAGTATGATGCTTTCATGGCAAAGCCAAAGGAGGGAATCACAAAAGTGTTTGAGAGATTCAACAAGCTAATAAATGAGCTCAAACTCTATGACAAACACTATGAGACAGAAGAGCTCAACATGAAGTTCTTACTAACTCTACCAGACCACTTGGAGCCAAGAATCTCTTCTCTCAAGGAAAGAGATTTAACCAAGATTGGTTTTGATGTGTTGTATGGTGTTTTGAAGACTTATGAGCTAGAGTTGTTTCAGAATAGAGCCATTCAAGCAAAGCAAGGATTAATGGCCAATACTTCTTGTGCCCTAATTGCTGATAATTTAGGTCAAAGAATGGAATCTCTGAAAGTCAATGAGGTCAAGATTGAAGAGCTGGAAGTTGAAGACAATGGTGATGAGACTCCAATTGTCTATGATCTACCTGAAGATGATGAGTTTTATAGCATAGATGAACTAGACAAAATGGAAAACAAATCTTTTCCTTATATGGCTAGGAGATATCCTAACATTAGGTTCAAGAGGAAGCAGCTATTTAAGTCTAAGTTCAACAATGGAAATGCTAGTAGTGGATCTAGTGGTTCAACTACTGTCAACAAGGGTAAGGGAATTGTTGGTGCTGCAAAAGGAGGATACAAGACTGGGAGTGTGGATAGGTCCAAAATAAGATGCTATAACTGCAATGAGCTTGGACACTTTGCCACAGAGTGTAAGAAGCCCAAGCAGATCAAAAAGGACAAAGAATACTTGGATCTTGAAGCTAAGTATGAAGCTCTACTCAAGAAACAACAGGGTAAAGCCTTTATTGCTGAGGGAAAGTGTTGGGATGATTCTGATGAAGATGAAGAACAAGAGTATTCAAACTTTGCCTTGATGGCACTTTCTGAGGATGGTGATTCTTCAAGTCAGGTACCTATTCTTACTTCTCTAGATATGACTCCCTCTCAATATAAGAAAACTGTTGAAGACATGAGTACCGAAATGTTTAATATTCATACTAGCATGTTAGTAGCTAATGAAGAAATTGATAGACTAACTGCTAAGAATCTTGAGCTTACAGAAAAGAATGAGGAACTTGAGTTGATGACTGTGAATCTTGATGGTTTGAAGAAAGAAGTTGAGTATCTAAAGAACAAATTGATTTGTGCTGAAAAAATAGAGACAGCTCTTAGAGAGCAAATTGTTGATAATGAACTTAAGATAAGAAGCTTTAGAAACTCCTCTGAACTTATTCAAACCTATCACAAGGATCACACTGAAGACTGCAAGGTTGGAATTGGTTTTGACTATGAGAAGGATAAGGGAAAGAAGAAGAAGGCCAAGGGCAAAGGAAAAGAACCTTTTGTAAACAAAAATGCCCCAACCATTCTTTCTGGTGTTGAGGAGCCCATCTTCAAAAAGAGTGTCGTTGAGTTTAATGAAGAATTGTTGATCATTAAGCAACAGCTACTTGAAGAAGATGAGGCTGCTAATGACACTTCTTCTTCTCCTAAATTTGTTAATCAGAAAGAAACCAAAGACAACCCTGTCAAGGTTCCTAAGATCAAGAAAGAAGTTGTTAAGAAAAAGAAGCAAAACAGAAATGGTAAAGTAGGTGTCAACAAGGGCAACAATTATGCTTATTTGCCAAATGCTCCTAGGAAACAGTGTCAAAAATGCTTATCTGTTAATCACTTGACTCATAAGTGTAATAAGCCTGCTAGTAGTGAAGTTGATACCCTAAGTAATCATTCTAGTGGCATGCTAAATAGCCATGATTCCTTCTGTGGTAACTCTAATTGCATGACCTGCTATGTGACTGTGATTGCTAAGTGTTTATCTCTTAAACATAAACTTGACTCTGCACACTCATGTGAATCACACACACAAATGCACACTCACAGGACAGAGATGAAAACTACATGTGAGCCTATGAGTGTCAACTCTAAAGCCTCATGAAAAGTGAAGTCTCCTACTGTGAATAATGTTGGTTACAACAGAATGATCAATTTCAACAATGCTTCTAAATCAACTGGACCCTCACATGTGTGGGTACCAAAAACAACTTAGTCACTTTGTGAATGCAGGGCAACATGAATAAAAGAGTCATATGGATCTTGGACAGTGGATGCTCAAGTCACATGACTGGTGATATAGCCCTGCTATCACAATTTGAGGAGAAGGCTGGCCCATCAGTAACCTTTGGAAATGACAACATTGGTTATACAATGGGATATGACAATGTAAAATCTGGGAATGTCATTATTGAAGATGTAGCATTTGTTGAAGGACTGAAGCACAACCTTCTGAGCATTGGACAATTCACCAACAGGGGTTTCAAGGTGGAATTTGATGAAGATCAGTGTCTAATCTCCAAAAGAGGTAGTGGTGAAGTTCTTTTGACTGGTGTGAAGAAAGGAAGCTTGTTTGTAGCTAACCTAAAGGCTGCAGACAAGGGTGAAATATGTTGTTTCTACACAAGAGCCACAAATGAAGAATTTTGGCTATGGCACAAGAAACTGTCTCACTTGAATGTTCAGGCAATGAACTCTCTGGCTAAAAGAGAGCTCATCAGAGACATGCCTGCCTTGGAGTTTGTGCAAGATGGAGCATGTGAAGCTTGTCAAAAAGGAAAAATAAAAAGTTCAAGTCACAAGAACAAGCTGCTCAACTCAAACTCAAAGCCTCTGCAGCTAATTCACATGGATTTGTTTGGTCCTGTGAACATAATGTCCCTTTCCAAAAAGAAATATGCTCTAGTCATGGTTGATGACTATTCAAGATACACTTGGGTGGAATTCCTGTTCTCCAAGGATGAAGCACCTCAAGTAATTATAGAGCATATCAAGAGAGTTGATAGAGAAGCACAAAGCACTGGTTCCTCAGTAGTTGCCTTGAGAAGTGATAATGGAACTGAGTTCAGAAATTCAACACTGTATGAGTTTTGTAAAGACAAAGGGATTTCTCAACAATTTTCAGCTCCAAGAACTCCTCAACAAAATGGAGTAGTTGAGAGAAAGAATAGAACTCTCATTGAAGCTGCAAGGACAATGCTGTTGGATGCAAAGCTACCTACTAGCTTTTGGGCTGATGCTGTTAACACAGCATGCTATGTGCAGAATAGAACATTGATTAATAAGAAGTCAGGAAAAACTTCTTACACATTGATGACTGGAAAAAGAGCTTCCCTCAAGCATCTTCATGTCTTTGGAAGCAAGTGTTTTGTGATGAAAGATACTTCTGAGCATGTTGGAAAATTTGATGCTAAGGCATTTGAAGGTATCTTCATTGGATACTCTCTGGAAAGGACAACATACAGAGTGTTTGTACCTGAGCAACACAAAGTGATGGAAAGCATGGATGTCACCTTTGATGACAAGAAATATCCTGGACTTACATCAAGTGAAAGACAGTGTGCCATTAAGATTTGAAAATCAAGGATATCTTGAGGATTCTGAAGGTGAGGATGAACCACCTGTTCTAACTGTTCCACATACTAAAACATCTGAAGTTGATGATCTTCTTCAAACACCTGTGCAAGGGAACACCAATACAGGGGGAGAAGAAGAGAGTTCAACTTCAAATCAAAATGACCATGAGGCAAGTCAAGAAGAAGAACAGGGACTTACAAGAAAATGGGACAGAGCCCACACTAGGGATCAAATTATAGGTGATCCTAGTGATGGAGTCAGAACAAGGAGGGCAACTATAAATACATGTATGTATAGCTGCTTTCTGTCTCAAGAAGAACCTAAAGTAATTGAAGAAGCTTTGAAGAATTCTGACTGGATTGTTGCCATGCAAGAAGAGTTAAATCAATTTGAGAAAAACAAGGTTTGGGAATTAGTACCACCTCCTGAAGGAAAGAATGTTATTGACACCAAATGGGTATTCAGGAACAAGATGGATGAGGAAGGTGTGGTGGTAAGAAACAAAGCAAGGTTGGTTGCCAAAGGATACTGTCAGCAAGAAGGCATTGACTATGATGAGACATTTGCACCTGTAGCTAGACTCGAGGCCATAAGGATTTTCTTGGCCTTTGCAGCACACTCAGATTTCAAGGTGTATCAAATGGATGTGAAAAGTGATTTTCTAAATGGTGATCTAGCTGAAGAAGTTTATGTGTCCCAACCTTCTGGTTTTGAGAATGAAGACTTCCCAGACTTTGTGTATAGATTGCTTAAAGCACTCTATGGACTCAAACAAGCACCTAGAGCTTGGTATGAGACTCTATCTCAATTCCTTCTTGAACATCAATTCACCAGAGGCACAATTGATAAAACTCTATTCTTCAAGAAGCATGGAAATGATATCATTCTAGTTCAAATCTATGTGGATGAAATCATCTTTGGCTCTTCAAATGAAAAGCTTTGTCAAAGGTTTTCTAAGTTGATGCAAAGCAAATATGAGATGAGTATGATGGGAGAGTTGACCTACTTCCTAGTTCTGCAAGTACATCAAAGAGAGGATGGCATCTTCATAAATCTGTCAAAGTATGTCAAAGATCTTTTGAAGAAATATGGTTTGGAAGACTCATCCTCTGCAAAAACTCCCATGTCCACTGCTATCAAGCTTGATGAAGACAAGAAAGGCAAGAGAGTTGACATCAAAGTTTACAGAGGCATGGTTGGATCATTACTCTATCTCACAGCTAGCAGGCCTGATATCATGTTTGCCACATGTCTATGTGCAAGGTTTCAATCTGATCCAAGGGAATCTCACATGGTGGCTATCAAAAGAATCTTCAGGTATCTGAAAGGGACCCCTAACCTTGGCTTATGGTATCCAAAAGGCACTGGGTTCAACCTGGTTGGTTATACAGATTCAGATTATGCTGGATGCAGAATTGAAAGGAAGAGCACCTCTGGAAGCTGCCAATTCTTAGGTCAAAGGTTAGTGTCATGGTTCAGTAAGAAACAACAATCCACAGCAACATCTACAGCTGAGGCTGAATATATTGCTGCTGGAAGTTGCTGTGCTCAATTGCTTTAGATTAGAAATCAACTTATGGACTAGTGTTGGAACACATTCCCCTAATGTGTGACAATACTAGTGCAATTTCCATAGTTTCCAATCCTGTTAATCATTCTACTACAAAACACATTGAGATCAGGTACCATTTCATTAGGGAACATGCTGCAAATGGTACCATAGAAGTCTCTTATGTTCCAACTGAGAAACAATTAGATGACATATTTACTAAACCTCTAAATGAAGATGTCTTCAACAGACTTGTGAGTGAAATTGGAATGCTCAATCCTTCATTTAGTAGTTCCAAGTAAGTATGACAATTACTTGTTGCAGTAGTAAATTTTCACTGTACTTAAATGTTCTATTTACTTGGAGTGAAAATCAGCTGAGATATGATTTATAAATATTTCAGTATTTTACTGCATATTTTTCAAATCATACTTTTCTGAGAAGTTATGAGTTTTTAAGACATCTCTACATAGGTGATCTTGAGAGTTCACGACTTAGTTCAAATCAAACAGACTTATATCGCAAACTGTTGAAATTGTGAGACTTCGCGATATGGTTCATTTCATGAGTTTGCGACATAGTTCATTTTATGACTTCGCGACTTAGAATAACTATATCGACAAGTCTCCATATTTGACAGAGTTTTGATTTAAATTAATTTTATTTCAATTCTTGATTTAAGTTTGACAAAATGGTTGAAATTCCAAATAAAGAGTTATAGGCAAGGTATTTATACTATATCGAAAAGTCACCTTATTTCTTGCTACCTTTAGGACTTTGCGACATAGTTCATTTCAGGACTCTGCGATATACCTTGCAAGACTTTGCGGTATAGGCTATTTTGTGACTTCGCGACATAAGAATAGCCTGTACATATTCATAACTCCATATCGCAGTGTCTCTATCATATAAATACTTTTGGCCAACGGTTCATAACTTTTCATGTTTTCCATTTCTCTCAATCTCTCTAACCTAAACTCAAATTCTCTTCTCTCTTATTTCACAATGGCACCCAAGTCTCAAACAGTATCATCCTCAAACCCTTTAACCATACCCAAAGAAACAAATCTACTTACAATTCCCTCTGAGGCGGAGGCAAACCCAAGGTACAAGTGCTTTGTACGGTTCTTAAACACCTCCTACCTCCGCCAAGCCTTAACCCTAAACCCCACTCTGTATGTCGATGTATTGGAAGGGTTCTGGAGAACAACTATGGTTTCAACAATGGCGAAGGAAGATGGAACCTCGTTTCAGGAGGTGAACTGCACAATTGGGGGCAAGCTTTTCCAGTTTAGGGATAGGAGATAAATGAGGCCTTGGGGTTTAAGGTTGAAGGTTATGATACTGAAGCTAATGATGATGAAATGATAGCATTCTTGGATTTAATCAAGTATGCAGATAAGGTGGACATGGCTAAGTTGAACAAGAAGCATGTCAGGAGGGAGTGGTCATTTCTATTTGATGCACTCCAGAAAGTGTTCTTATGCAGAAAGACAGGATGGGACCACATCAGTCACATTGCTGTGAGGTTAGCCTACTCCCTAGCCTACAATCAGGAGATAAATGTAGGAGCGATAATCCTCAAAGAATTGACTCAAAGGCTAGGGAGGACAGTTCGTGGTAGAGGTAATGAAATCTTTTATCCTCGTTTCCTTCAATGTATTTTAAATTATCTTGATGCTAATATACATGAACTAGAGGGTATATATCAAAATAAAATGGCTTATTCCAAGTCCATGTCCAAGATTCTATTTGGGTCACTGGACACAAAAAATCAAGTTGATGTGATTCTAAGTGTGACTTAGCATATGCAGGACACATTTGAATCTTATCAACTTGCTAAGCCTATATACCATGAACTTTCCTGGACATGGATGGCTAAGACAGAAGGTGCTTCCAAGTCTATCCCCAGCCTTCCCATCCCATCCAGTGCCCCTCCTGCAAACTCTACCTTAGACATTAGGGAGCCAAGTGCACCAGTCTCTCAAAAGATTGCTGTTACTAAAAAGAAGACAAAGAAGAGACCCTTAGCTATTCTCAATGAGTCTGTAGAAATAGGATGTGAGGAATCTGAGTCACAACTCACCAGACCACAGAAGAAGTCTAAAGAAATAGCCACCACTGAATCCTCCCAACAGGATTCAGATGTGCAAAAAGGGGTACACCTGTTACTGTCAATGGCCTCTCAACAGGACATTGGCATTGAAAAGAGTAGTCTACCCACTACATTCTGTAAAGAGTCTGCACAGGGTCAAGAACTCACTCTTGACCCAAGTGGAAATAAGGGTGGTCTTACACAGAGTGGAGAGCACATCACAACTGAGACTCCTCCTATTTCTCAGGGGGAGTTGCCAAAATCTGTTCTACACCACACTTCTCTTCTAGAATCTACATCTAATATTTCTTCTCAACAGAATAGTCATTCTCATGACATTTTTGCAATTGATCAATCACAATCCAAATCTGTGATTGAGCCAACCTCAAGTGACATGGTGCATGACATTGTGCTCACCACCCAGGAACCACATCTAGTTGGTCAGGGAATGCATGCTGGGGCATATCCTAATGACACCAACACAAACATAGAGGATTCACCAGTTTTCACTGGAGACTCTGTGCCAAACTCTCCATTCCATTATGGACTTGGATTTGCCTTCACAGGCACATAGAGATGGTGTTGTAACACATCCCATTTCAATGGAGACAGCATCAGACTCTACAGTCATTCCAAGACTGGAGGAAACTCACTCACCTATTCCCACTGAAGTGCCAAGCACTAGATCTCACTTGGCTCAGGCCACCATGACAGAATGGCTGAAACCTGTGCAACATGACAGGGCTTCAGGATCATCCTCTGTGCCACCATAATTGACGGAAGAAGAATTGCAAAATCTTCATGTGGCACAGATAGATGAGTTCTCAAAGATTGTCCAACATCTCCTCACAGCTGGACTCCCAAATCAAGACTATGAAGCTATTTTGCTCTGTCACAAGGAGGATGTTGAGGCTCAGACAGAAAAGATTGTGGATGAAGCCCAACAGGATGGAAATGTGGATGCCTGGTTGGATGCTAAGAGGTCAGTGAAGCTAAAGGATACACTAGCCTATCTCAGGGAAAACTATCTCACGGCTCTAGGATCAAATGCCAAGGGTCTTTCTCCTGCAGATATCTATGAGGCAGTTAATGAGGTGTATAAAAGTCAATTGAAGGCTCTGCACTATCTTGGGAAAGGTCTTCAATCAGAGGTCTCAACTGTCAAAGAGGAAACTGACCAATCTATGGTTCAGCTAAGGAATGCTTACCTCTCTGATTTTCCCAAGGTGGATGGCATCCTCAAAGAAGTCAGGAAGACCACTCAGCAAGTGTCTACAATGGATCTCTCTCTAGCTATGGTGGCTGACAATTTGAAGAGAATGTCCACCAAGTTAGACAACCAACTGCAGTCTAACATCAATATCAATTCTATGCTCTTAGTGCTGTGGAAAAACCAGTATGGTGACAAACTGGTGGATGAGGTTCCTGTCTCCAATATTACTAAATTTGACTTCTCAAAGCTCAAGGACCAGGCCCTCAATCCTTTCAAGTCTGAGCAGCTATTCACAAAGGTTGAAAGATTGGAGAAAGAAGTAGCTGCCCTCAAGTCAGAAAACCAAGGGATTTCCCATTCCTTGGAGCTTATGAATGCTAAATTAGATGACCAAAGCAACTCCACCTCCAACATTTTGCTGGTACAACAACAGATGATGACCTCCATGATGAGGAGTATGAACCTTCCTGTTCCTGGTGAAGCTCAAGACATCTTGTCTGATCCCAAGCCTAAGGGGGAGAACGGAAAGGAAGAGGTCATTCTGGAAAAGAGAGGGGGAGCTCCTATCAAGTCAAAGCTTAAGGGCAAGGGCAAGGTCACTGAAAAGGATTTAAAGCCAATAACTCTTCCTACTGTTTCTGTCACCAGCCCAGCTGGACTGAAAAGTAGTGTTACTACAACCTTCTTTCCTGGCACTATTCCCACTGTTGTGTCTGCCCCTGCTATCTCAAGAAGTGCTCAGCCTGTCAAGTCAAGCATAATCACTGAGGCCAAGCTACAGGAAGTTGCCAACTCAAACATCTATCATGATGAGGCCTTTCTGGAGTTTCTGAAAGCCCTCTTCATCAGTGTGCAAGGCCATACAAAGACCTACAGGGCCATGATCAAGGAAAACATCCTATATCTCACTGTGGTGGTAAAGAAGGTCCATGAAGCTTATCTAAGAGAGATTATAATGGTATCCAAAGAAAATGACATCTGGCATTTATCTTTTGACACTCTAGAGAAGCTGAGATTTACTGAGCTAGATACCATAGTGGACCTGATAGAGAAGGAGAGAGAAAACAACAGGAAGCTGTATATGGATTTGAAGAAGGATCAATATTTAAGATTGCCTGAAGTGATCTCAAATCCAAGGACTGTGATATTTCAGAGTACCTCAAGAGCAAATGCTATAGATCAACTTGTGATTCCTACACAGTTGGTAATGAAAAACAAGGAAAAGGTAAAAGGGGTGCTTCAAATGCTAAGAGCTAAAAGAGGGGTCAGGACTGCTGAGGAGCTAGAGATGATTCAATTCCTACAATCATTCATCACTCATGGCAGAATTCCAGAATCTTTAAAAGAAAGAAGAGAAAGGAAGGATGACAAGGATGATGATGAAGACAAAAGTCTTAAGAGAATGAGTGAATGAGTGAATCTATGAGTGATAAGGAAGGGGCAAATGAGAGCAGCAAAGGCAAAGCTTCTATTAAATCCAAGGATGAAAGGAAAGACTCTCAGGAAGGAAAGGAGACAATGAAGAGGAAGAGTGGAATTCAGCAAGTCAAGGACATTGCTGGCAATACTTTAACCACAACACAAGACTCCAAGTCTAGGGTGGGTACTGTTAGCAATGATCCTCCAAAATCTTTATCCAAGACTTCTGAACCTGAATTACCAAAGAAGAAAGTTGAAGCCACAAGAGAAAAATCAAAGAGACACTTCCACAAAATCACAGCTAGTGGAGTGTTACAGTGGATGAAAGGGAAAGGGATGAAGCTACTTCCAAATGATGTGGCACTGAAGACTAAATCTCCCTGCTCCAGAAAGCTACCTCAAGTGAAGCATTTGAAGATCAAGAGTGTAGCCAAAAAGACAAGGATAACAAAGAAGACTGGGGTAATCACAAATGTAGTAGGGAGCAATGTTCTTCCCCTTGATGAAGACTATGATGAAGATGCCCTAGCATTTATGAGAGCTCAAAGGATCTTTGAAGTCAAAGTGAAAAACAATCATCTTGAAATCAAATACACTGATGGAAGGGAGAAAGAAATGAAGCAAGGAAGCTGGCAGTATTTTCCTACATATGAGCTTGAAAGAATAAATGCTCTTCTGAACTTTGAAGAAAAGGAAGAAAGAATGTGGAAAATAGAGATAGCCAGATTCATGAAGATGCACTCTGATTATGAAGAAAATCTAAGGAAGCTAAATGAAGAGAAGAGGTGTCTGAAGGAAAAGGAGATGGCTGAAATGGAGGAAAGAGCAAAGGAGCTGAGGAAGAAAGGGCTGTGCAGGGTAAAACAAAATCTTTATGTTGTGGAGTACAAAAATCATTCTGGAGGAAAAAGCAAGATAAGAATGAAGTTCATTGATTCATATGTGGAAAGTGCCCTTAGAACAGCAGCTGAAGATCTAGAAGACTCTCCTCTCATTGAAGAACTCACTGCAAGGGATGAAATTCTACTGGCCATTTCTGAAATAAAGAAGAATGAATAAATAAGGAAGAAGAAGGTCTATGATGATTTCCTAGAGAAACAATTGGGAACTGAAGCTATGTAGCTCAAGGAAAAATTCTGTAAGACTAAGTTTCCAAGTTGTTATCAAACTCTGTTCATCCTTTTATCTTCTTTATATCTGTTCCTTTTTATGTTAGTTAGGCTTGTTATCAGACATGAAATTGTGCCTAAGGGTCTTACTAACAATTTGAGGGAGATTGTTAGGCTCAAGACATGTCTGAATACCACCATTAACAAGCCTACACTATGTGACTATGTCACACTACATGACCTAGTGAATTCTATCACTGGGATATAGTATAGGTCTCTCTATACTTGTCTTGTTCTCATGAACATTAGCTTGATCATGTATGCTCAGAATTATAATGAGCTTAGTAAGTTTCTTGCATCTAGAATGTACATAGGCCATTGAATAATTATCCTGGTAGAAGTTCAGAATTGTTCATGCAGCAGGATGAAGATGAATAAGGCCCTGAAGAAATATGTTGCAGAAATTTGTCTAAGGCATTATATAGCAAAGTCAGAATAAAGCTATGTCGTGAAGTCACCAATATCCATGTCGAGAAGTGCTACATCGCATATTCCAAGTTGTACTATGTCGTGAAGTCCTCAAAACTCATATCGTGAAGTGTTGAAGTCAGCAAAGTCAAATGTACTAGATCGTGAAGTCCTCAAAAAGCCTATGTCGCATAGTCCTCAAATAGCCTATGTCGCATAGTCCTCAAAAAGCCTATGTCGCATAGTCCTCAAAAGCCTATGTCGCATAGTCCTCAAAAAGGCTAGATCGCGAAGTCCTAATTTGACTTATGTCGCAAAGTCCTCAAAAGCCATACCGCATAGTCTTTACTAGGGACCTCGCGAAGTCAGGAATGAAGTGGAGTTCACGATATCAACACTTAGCCGTTTACAACAAGACAAATGAAGGTACAAGTTCAAAGTCAATGGAGACAAATACTGAAGCATCTGTTTTGGTCAGGTGGTCCAAAATACAGATGGCAAATCTACAGCTAAAACTTGGAGAGGAAGAAGGAAGACAAGCAGCTACAGATAAGGAAGAGGACCACAAAAAGCAAGTAGTCCTCCCTGACACAGCCAACCTTTTGTGGAACGACAAAATGGAGTTGCAGGAAGGGTAGCTGTGTAATTAGGTGTGTGCACTAGTTTTGTATAGGACAATATATATATTGTGCACACCCTACTGTTAGACGCAAGTGAGTACAACATAGAATTATCTTGAAGCACTTCTTTCTCTGTAAGAAAAGCAAGAGAACATTGTTCTTGTTGAGAAGCCAGAATCTCTCTTGTGAGAATTTGGAAGCTGTAGTATTTAATTTACTTAATACAAAGTAGATTAAAGTGATTGTGTGTGTACTGTTTATTTTATTCCGTATTCTCTTACTACACAATCTGTTACAGCGATTTAGTTTCAAGAAAACGAATATATATCAAACTATCCATTCACCCCCCCCCCCTCTGTCTAGTTTCTAATTGATATTCATTTCTAACAAGTGGTATCAGAGCAGGCTGTTAATATACAAACATAAAAAGATCAACAATGAGTTCACAGAAACTAAGCAGTATCAAGATTCCTCCCTTCAACAAAGACCACTACAGCTTATGGAAGAAGAAGATGTTGTTATTCATCAAGGCTTCGAATCCCATGTATTTAGATATTCTAAAACATGGTCCCTTCACTCCAGTGATTGAGATTGCAGAAACAACTGTTGGTACAGAAATAATACCAGCAAGATATGAGCCCAAGGATCCCTCAAAATACACTGATCCTAAAAAGGAGAAAATAGCACTTGATGGACATCTTCAGCTTATCATCTGTGAATCTATGGATTTCAACATGTATGGCACTGTTGCTCATTGTACCAGTGCAAAGAAGATGTGGGATCTTATAGAAGTGCTATGTGAAGGAACTCCTGAAGTTAGAAAGAACAAAAAGCAAATTCTGGTCTCCCAGTATGAGGTTTTCATGGCAAAGCCAAAGGAGGGAATCACAGAAGTGTTTGAGAGATTCAACAAGCTAATAAATGAGCTCAAACTCTATGACAAACACTATGAGATAGAAGAGCTCAACATGAAGTTCTTACTAACTCTTCCAGACCACTTATTAATTTAGAATTTCTTAAATAAAAATGAACTGGAATGACTATCCAGGATAGTCATCCCGGTAGTCATTCCAAGCCATTTAGATTAAAAATGTACTGGAATGACTATTAGTCATCCCGATAGTCATCCTAGTACATTTCAAGAAATGCTATTTTAATTCATGTAAATAAAGATAGTCATTCCAGGCTTAATCATAGTCATTCCAGGCTATTTTTAATAGTCTTTCACGACTATTTAGATAGTCATTCCAAGACAAAGAAACGTGCAGATTGTTATTTGTCAAGTGGATTAGCTTAAAGCAAAAGATCAGACAGAAAGTGGATTATCAAGAACATTACATCAAAAACACATTCTGTCAAGAAAAGCTTATCAACTGCCGTGGATAATTTCTATCAGTGAATTAATTCTAAAATCATAGTGTTAAATCTAAACCACTAGAATTCATTCACTTGTACTGCTTTGACTATCTAGCGGATTTTTATCCCTAGAACGTATCTTAAATTATCGTTAATTTTTATATCTTTTTATTACAAAAATAGATAAATTTATGTCGAATTTATTCTAGATTTGTTTTAATTAGTTTGAGATTCAATCCTGTAATCAGTACCATATTTGTAACACCTTTCAAGTTTAATATAAGTTATATTTAACTTGAATTTTGTTTCATTTAATTCCGCCTTAATTTGTTCTTAAATTATTTTATTCTAAAACGAACAAATTCGATAAAACGGTAAGGTTTGTATTCAACCCCCCCTTCTACAAACTTATTGGGACCTAACAGGAAATAAGAGAATGCAAAAGTCCTCAGAATGCGAGGATTTTCACTTCCTCTAAAAATCTATAAAAACGTGGGACATTGAGGATAATGGAAGCCCTAGGTTAAATTAAATCTCACGGCAAGGAAATTATGGAAATTAAAGAGATTTTCAAAATCAAGTGCTTAAGAATAACAATAGAAATCTCTACGCGACGAAACGTTTTCGTAGAAAAATTATCGAACTTGCATGAAGGATTAAGCGGCAATTATTGGTTAATTAATAAGCTAAGTGATAATACATGCAAGATACCATATAAGATTCCATGCAATCTAGATAGTTAGAAAAGCAAACTACAAGTACCATAAGCCAACTAGAATGAATAGTGTTGGAGACAACACTTCCATATTTTAAAGAAAAAGTAAACAAGCTTTATGACCTAATCTACTAGGCTAGATTAGTAGAGGTATGGCTCATCTTATGCAAGTATAATATATACAATACAACCTTATCCAACACACCACACAATTTCAAAAAGAGAGAAAAGCAAACTCCATCTCCCTCCTTGAAGCTCTCGGCCGAAAGAAGAAGAAGGAAGAAGGAGAGCTTTATTGAGCTCTTTCACTTCCACATAAATCCCCAAATTAAAACCCTATCTCCTACATAGTATAATCAAGGTATGTCCAAGGTTTCAAGACCATCCATCAAGTGTAGCTTAGGTAAATAATTATTCAAAGTTCAAGAAGGATGTAGAGACTAACTTTTCTTTTATGTTTTCTTGAAAGATCCAAGCTTGTAAGGATATATCAAGCACTATTAAGACTCCCAAGCCATAGTTAGTATTAGTTCTACTTCAATAAAGGTATAAAACTCTCTACACCTTTTATTTATGTTAAGTATTGAGCTTAGTTTCAAGATTTGTTAGTATAAGTGTAGTTCTTGGTATTTTGATGTTTAGATGATGAAATCTTGATGATAAATGGTTGTGGTATGAAGTGGATGACATGTTTATGAAGTTTAGAGACCAAGATATGTTAAAGATGATTGTCTTGATGATTTAAAAGATTATTGATGGAGTATCTTGGCTAGAGATGAAAGTTAAGTCTTGTATGAGCAAGTTTGTGACTCTTGAGAGTAGTACTGTTTTGTACCCCAAATTCGGACCAAAGATATTTGTGTTCTTAAAAACCACTGACCATACTTGTCAAAATCTTGTCTTGTAGTTTCCATACATATAAAGTTCATGTTGAGGTGATTTATGGTTTAAAAGTTATGGTCATTTTAGTGTAAGTGATTCAAGAACAAAAAGCTGCTCCAAAACACTGGATTGTAAATTAAATTCGGACCCCTTAAAGATTGATAAAATTCTTAAACTTTGATGACAGAAATTTGGGACAGAATGGAAAATAACCCAAAAAGAATTAAGTGAAAATTCGATTTTACAAAAATGTTTGAACAGAAAGTGCGCAAGTGGAAAACCTCTTAAGTGGATAGTTCGACACGAACTTAAGTTACGATTTAAAAAGGATTCGATTTTGAAAATCATTACGAACTATAAGTGACGAGTGGATAACATGGACTTGTAAGAGGCTAGTATGGGTTAATTAAGGTTTCATTAAGAAGTCTCTTTATTATATGGTGTCGTACTATAATTGAATCGTTTAAGGGACTAATCGGATGTTTAATGACTATTCATAGATCGTCATCCCAATTCCCGAGACCCGACCACCCCGAGACTACCAGACAAGTTTCCAAACCCGAAGCTTAAGTATTCGGTTATTTTTGTAAACTGTTGTTGTTGTTGTGATATAACTGCTTTAAATAAATGATTGTTTTGATTATCGTACGAGTTTTCAAATGTCGAATGATTGTTTTATATGCGATATACGGATATAGATATATATCGGAGTATTTGGTACTCTACGAGTTAGAGTGTATTTTGATATTCAACTTAGACTGGGAGTCGGAAATAGTTTTCATAAACGCTGTCATAAAAACCCGGAGATTGTCGGAGACAGATTATTTTCAAATATTGATTTAAAATATTCCAATAAATATAAATTGGATATCTTAAATGTAAAATGATTTAATTGATTTAATAAATATTATTTGAATATTTATTTAATTAAATGAATATTCATTTGAATATTCATTTAAAAAAAGAATTTATTTTATTGTTTATTATTTAAATATTTATTAAATATTCCAAATTGATTATTTATTTAATAAAAGTTATTTTAATATTTATTTAATATTCTAAAATGATTTAAAGATCATAAAACCTTAATTAAAAATTATTTAAGGACTTATTTAATTATTTAAATTATTTTCTGACCTTCGGGAAAATTATTTAAATATAGTATGGGTTCCCAAATATTATTTCCGATTTCATTAAAATATTTAAATATGAATAAATATTTCTCAACTCATCAAAAATTGGGAATCCAGTTTAAAAGTCGAGCAAATGATTTTACTTTTTCTATTCCTCGACAACATTCGTATCTTGGAATTTCTACCCTATCCAAATCAAAGTTTTTCCATCTCATTAAATCCATAAAAATTCCGATTTACTCTCAGGTTGTGATTTTAAAAGTTCATGGTATATCCATTTCATTCGTTGACCAAAGTCAACCCACATATTCTTATTGCTTCCTCAAACTTTCGGAAGTAAGTACGGTACTGAAATCTAGACCTATCAATGAGCATGACGCTCGGGAAACGAGGATCAAATTATGTTCCAAGTAAAGATAGGATTCATCGAAGGACGGGAGAAACATAGGCAGTGGTACTATAGGTACCAGGTGGCCTTATGAACGTAGGCAGAGATACCGTTGGTATCGGGGCGCCTACATCCATATGCAGAGGCACGTAAGGGGCCCGGGGGAGCATATGTTAGCCCGTATGCGGCTAGGGTGATAACCATAAAAAGGTGTCGTCCAACTACTAGTAGAAAAAGTGTTATTTGCGATACAACGACTGATCATCGTTGTTAATCCCAAATGACCTAACAGAATTGTAGAAGGGGGGGTTGAATACAATTCTTGATATTTTCTTAAACTTAAAACACTTATAAATAAAACTGAACTGAATAAGTAAAAACACAAGATATAAATAATTCAGTTGGATTGTTTGATGATCCAACTGAAGTGTTTTTATTTCGGAAATAATCTATGATACAAAATGTACACAGCTGCTCAGTTACAAGGTTGTAGAGAAGAATGCTCTCAAAGATAGCTAATACAAACTATTTGTTTTTCTTCTCTTACCCTTAAAGTAACTGCTACACTTGGTTATATATTCCCAAGTTTACAAAGCTATTTTTGGCTACACTAAAGTACACTAAAGGTAACCGCCAATAGTTTGCTTTTCATCCCTTTGTCCAGTGGTCCTTGGAGATCCTTGCTTTTGTCTTTATGCTTATTATGATCACTCCCAAGACCCAAATGGAAAACTGGGATGTTTCCTTATTCCCCATGTCCATTTTAATGGTTTCCAATGCAAAGTACACTTCCACATCACCTTTAGATCTGTTCAGTAAACTGTCACTATCACTTTGTCAACTATTCAGAAAAGCAATAATGATTCGTTGATAGCAGGGAGATGTGTTTCGTTGATAGCTTTATTCTCCATTTCGTTGATGAGTAAACTCCATTTCGTTGATGAGTAAACTTCATTCCGTTGATGGTGTATCCTTGTTCCGTTGATAGAGTAATCTTCATACCGTTGACATGTCTTCACTTAGGCAAAATTACAAGGCATGATATACTTACAATTGACCAACCTATTTTGCCTATCTATTACTTAGTCAACATGACTTAGAAAACCTATCTAGTACATACAACAAAATGCATATCAAACTGTGAAGTATTGTACAGTGCAATTGCTACAACACTCATTCCGTTGATGAGCTTCCTGTCAACGAAACACTGCAAAGCATGCCATTCCGTTGACAGTTACAAAATGACTTAATACAAAATCTACTAAGTGTTTTTATAATTATCATCAAGAACAACATATTCCTAACAATCTCCCCCAATTTATGACTGATAGAATAACAGCCATAAATCAAGAGCCTTGATGATAACAAAAACACTCAGTCAAATTACACATGTTAAAAGTAGACATTGCATTGAGCTTCATTGAATTTAATTAAAATTCAAAGTAGAAAATCTTACAAAACAAGTGCACAGAGTTGCTCCTCTAGACTGAGCAGATTTTTCATCTTTGCCTCTGTGGTCTTGTTTTCTTCCCTTTTCTTGCATTGTTCTCCTCAATCTGAGCTTGAAGTCTTCTGTAGAAAATCTTCTCTTCTTCATCTTGATCCCCCAACTTGGATTGCATTAATCTTAGAGTTTCATTGGATGCCTTCTCCAGTTGGTCTTCTATTCTGAAGAATCTTCTACAGTTGTCCTTGTCTCTGAATTCCATCATCCAAAAAGGTTGGAGATGAATTTTCTTTCCTGTTTGAGGAACCTTCAATACTCTGGGAAGTGCACCAGGCTTGTTCCAGCTAGCTTTGATTTGGCAAATTTTGAAAACAACTTCAGACTTAGCTGTTTTGGTAAAACCAAAATCTTTCTTCAGGCATTTAAACACAGATAGCAGTGTCTGATAGTCTTCTCCCAGAATTCTATGTAGAGGCCAAACCTGTTCTCTCCCACCCTTGTAGACAAACACCAATCTCTCTGGTAGTTTGTAAGAAGCTGCTATTCCTCTTACTTCAACTAGGTCATCAAGATGGATATGTAGGTCAGACTCCTCCCTGATATCAGCAATGTAGATGAAGTCTTCTGGGTTGGTAGGAGGTTTTTCAGCTTGTGGTCTCCTTACTAGAATTGGCTTAGCCTTGGTAGCCCTTTGCTTAGATTTCTTCTTTGAATCCATCTCAAAGAGGAATTTTGGAAAGTTGGCCTCATCAAACTCAATTGGCTCTTCCTTTGGCTCAATTGGCTGATCATGGAAATTAACAGGATGTTTAGGATCAAAGGCTAACTTTTCCCCTAGAGCTGGATCAGGAATTGTTGGAGGTGCAGTTGGTACAGAAGAGTCTGATGCAATACTCTGAGAGTCATCATTCTCAAAGGCTATATTTCTCCTAGCTCTTGCCTTTGGTTGCCTTGTGCTCTTCTTTGCACTCATTTCCTCTCTGGCTTTTTCTTCTTTCTGTCTTTCTTCTTCATCAAGAGATTGAGCAACTGCAAGTGCTTGCATTGCTGCTCTTTCTGACTCTTCAGCCTTAGCTTCAGCAAAGTTTGGGTGACCAGCCCAAACACAGATTTGTTGTCTATTCCTGTAGACAATTGCCCTTTGCTTCCTTACCTCATAATCATTGCTTTCCTTGCTTTTTGTGATGAGAAGACCAAGAAGCTTGTGCTCATCTGGATAAGGTGCAGGATAGAAGGTCCTTTCTGTGTTTTTGCCCTTTGGTTTAGCAAGAGACTTGGGAGATAAGCTTCTTTGCAATGTAGCTTGTTCCACATCCCTGATGCATGAAGTTTGTCCTTTCTCCTTCCTTGATCCTTGAGTGACTCCATGCAGAAGGGGCTCTACCTTATATGAAGAATTGGTCTGTGGCTCCCATTCCGTTGACACTAAAACCATGGCATCCGTTGATGGCTCTGTAGAAGAAGCTTGATTCGTTGATGGATCTGAAGTCTTTGTAGAATCAGCTAACTTCTTGATTCTTTCATCTATCCTGGACCAGTGGTCTTTAATCTGTTCAGCAAGCTGTAGCTTCATAGATGCTGCTGAATCAGGTCAATGCTGTCCAGTTTAGCTTTGCCTGACTCCCCCATAGCTAGTGGCTCCTTTGGCAGGGAAATGGCTGGGACCATAACCTTTGTGATTTGAATGTCTAGCTCCTTAGATTTCTCCCCCTTTTTGTTATCATCAAGAGAGATGACTGGGAGTTCTTGAGCTGCCACTAGCTGGGCCAACAGTTGTGTCTGCTTCTCCTGTTCCTTTTGCATCTGAGATAAAGTAGCTTCCACCTTGTCCACTCTAGAAGAGAGAGTCTTCAAGGAGGTAGCCACCTCAGGTTCCTTAGAGAAAAACCTGTTCATCTTGGACACAGTGAGAAGAGGAAGCTTTTCATCTAGCCTCCTGTCATTAGCATCCTTGAGATTGCTAATTGAGTCCTTGATTTCTCTAGCCTCAATCCTTGTCTGCATCATCTGTAGCCTTTGGATTTCCAGTGAATCCATAATAGCCTTGTAGAATTTCTTGTCATTGGCATTTGCAGACTCATGAGCCAGATAGGCCTCATTGTACTGCCTTGTGATTGCAGCATCCAGGGAGATCCTTCCTTGTAAATCTTGAGAAAGCCAGTTTGGTGTAGGAGGCACCACAGAAGTCCCAGTCTGTGAAGTAGTGGCCACCTGATTGTCACCAAAGCTGTCCTCATCATCAGAGAAATCAAACTCACCACTTGCTGCAGCTCCTAGAGATAGATTGGTCAAGGCATCCTTTGCTCTTTGCATTGATGCAGTTGTATGAATTAGTTGGAGTGACCTCTCTGCCTCCACATTGCCCTGTTGAGCCAAAACTTGATAGGCTGACACAGGATGAGTAAAGGTCTCAGGATCCAGGGAAATACTATCCAGAGTTTGTTGATAATGCTCTTGGAAAGTAAGTTCCCTTTCTCCCTCATTGACCTCCATTGACTCACTAGCAATGGCTGATTCCTCCCTTATGACTCCTGTAGTCCCTTCTCTCTCTCCTCTATTTTCTTGCATCATGGGCTCCCCATGGCTCACACCTCTCACACCCTCACCTTCACCTACTAAGGTGGAACTCTCAATCTCTCCTTTTGCCTGGCTGGAAGAAATAGCCAGCCTCTCACTCTCATTCTCTCCTTTTGCCTGGCTGCAAGCCAGCCTCTCAGTTTCACTCCCTCTCAATCCTAAAAGTGTCTCAACTACCACCAGGTCATCTACACTAGTTGTGGAAACAACTAGATTTTCAATAAGGGGTGTAGAATGACCTATCAACGGAATGGTAGTTTGAACTGTCAACGGTATGGATACCGTTGATGGAGAAACACTTGTCAACGAAATAGACTGTTTCGTTGATGAAGTCAAGAAAGCACTTTGAGAATGAGAAGTTACAGTAGAGTCTGTGGTGATTGATTTGAGAGTTTGGTCCACAGATCCCCTTGCAACTTCAGAAAAAATTGGTTGATGGCCCAACAAATCACTTAACAAGTGATGGCCACCAGCTTCAGAGTGGGGCTTCTCCAAGATTAGAGTTGGAGAATCAGGAATAGATGTATGGATCATGTCCACATCTAGAGATAGAGTTGGTGAATTTGATGGAGATAGTTCAAGATTGATGTTTAGAGAATGGGACTGTAACCCCAGAGTTATAATAGGGGTTACATCAAACTGAATTTGAGAAACTGGAAGTGTTGCTTCCAGTGTGTGTGCACCCTGTGAACCCTTGGACTTTTGCTTCACTCTCCTTTGGTATTGGGAAAATGTAGACTGTGGGCTTGAACTGTCCCTTACCCTTTTGGACTGTGCTCTAGGTTGAGAGCTTGTTTCAATAATTACATCCTTTTGGGAGGATGCAATTAGACTTGTGTTTAAATCCATTTTACTCATTGTGCCTTGTTGGGAAGACACAATGGGGCTTGGCTGGGAAACTCTTACCTCACCTTCCTTATTCTTGGGGTTTCTTTTATGTTCACCCCTTCCCTCACCTCTCACAACTCCAGACTCACTCCCCTTAGGTTGTGTGGTAGTTTTTACAACAGGTGCCTTTTGAGAAGCACCTGAGGTTGGCTTGGAGGATTTCTTAGATTTTGGTTTTGTTGCTGGGGCAGGAGCCTGTTGGGTCACAGCTACAGACTCCATAGCAACTGGGTTGGATGAAACAATGGAAGTAACAGCTATACTAACAGGGATAGCAGTAGTTACCTCAATGATTGGCAGATACACCACTGGAACATCACCATTGTGGTTCAGCCTCAGTATGTCTGTCAATACTCTCTTCTCTTGTACAAAGCACTCAAACCTGGCAGTAGGGTTAGAGATAACTAATGGTGCTGGACTAACATGATTAGCCAGCATCATCAGAAACCTTGCATAATAGATATTTTTCTTCCTATTTGCCTTATCACCCAACTTAGCACCAATTTCATACATAAGTTGGGTGCTAAAGTTGTAATATCTATCATTTAGAAGCATGGTTAGGAGAATTAACATAGAGTTAGTTAATGCATCAAAATTACTAATCTTTCCAGAAAAGACCTTAATGAATGCATCAGCTAAATAACTGTATTCCCTAACCAAACCTCTCCTAATTATCTTACCCAAGTTATCAGTAGGCAAAGAGTAGTTTATAGAATTTAGCATGGTAGTTATTTCAGTGTTAGAAGGCAAAGCATCACAGTTATTATCAGGAATATGTAAACATGCTTGCAAAACATCAGAATTAACTATGTACTCATTACCTTGAAGAGTGAATTGCAGTGTGCAGTTTGTTCCACTATACTCACATGAGGTCCAAATCTCCTCGATTATTTCATTGTAGAGTGGTGTAGAGTGAAACATCGCATAGCCCAACTTACAGTTCCTCATGAAGTCCATCATCTTGAAAAAGATGCTGTTCGGACTCTCCTTAACAACAAATGGAATAGAATTGTTCTTCTCATAGATGAACCCACCAGCAGACATAAGCTTGACTATGGGTGCCATTGTTGAGTGAGGAAAAGCTTTGAGCTGTATTACTTGTTAGAGAGAAGAAGATAGAAAAACTTTTGGAATTTTTGAGAACAGGTAGAAATGAAATAAAGAAATTGAAATTTCTTAAATACTCCCCCAAAAATTCTCAGAAATTAAGTCCAATAATTAATCTAAATTACCTGATTGGCTTAAAAAGTAACCGTTAGAATTAAATATTACCACGATTTATACTTACAGGGGTGTATGCATAGATCGCGATAAAGAACGAGCAGTTTCAACGGTTCAGATTAAAAAGCGCTACATCAACGAATCAGATTGGGCGGTTAAAGTCCCGTCTTATTTCGTTGATAAAGCTGCGTTTCGTTGATATAAAAGAGCTATCAACGAAACACCCAGAAAAATGCTAAGACTATCAACGAAATGGTGTGTTTTGTTGACATAGTAATTTTGACTTAGACAAAATTTCACCTTTTCCTGAGAAAATCAATTCACAGAAAAATCATAGCAGATTCCTGGCTGCATTTTAACTTGCAAAAATCTCAAAATAATTAAGAGAAATTTAGCATACCTAGCTCACTCACTAATCTTGAGAATGTGGATTCATCAAGTGGCTTGGTAAAGATGTCTGCAAGTTGTTGTTCACTTGGAACAAAATGTAACTCCACAGTACCATTCATAACATGTTCTCTAATAAAGTGGTACTTGATGTCAATGTGCTTGGTCCTTGAATGCTGCACTGGATTCTCAGTAATGGCAATGGCACTAGTGTTGTCACAGAAAATAGGAATTTTCTCAACTCTTATTCCATAATCAAGTAGTTGATTTTTCATCCATAAAATATGTGCACAACAACTTCCAGCTGCAATATACTCAGCCTCAGCTGTGGAGGTAGAAACTGAGTTTTGTTTCTTGCTGAACCATGAGACAAGCTTGTTTCCTAAGAATTGACAGGTGCCTGTTGTGCTTTTCCTGTCAATTTTACACCCTGCAAAATCTGCATCTGAATAACCAATTAGTTCAAAACCAGATTCTCGAGGATACCAAATGCCAAGGTTTGGTGTTCCTTTGAGATATCTGAAAATTCTTTTAATAGCAACTAAATGGGATTCCCTAGGATCAGCCTAAAATCTAGCACATAGACATGTAGCAAACATAATATCAGGTCTACTAGCTGTTAAATATAAAAGTGAGCCTACCATGCCTCTGTAACCTGAAATGTCCACAGATTTTTCCTTAGTATTCAATTCAAGTTTGGTGGCAGTAGGCATGGGAGTTTTGGCAGGAGAGCATTCCATTAAATTAAACTTCTTTAATAAATCATGAATGTATTTTGTTTGACTAATAAAAATGCCTTCATTAACTTGCTTCACTTGAAGACCAAGAAAGTAAGTTAATTCTCCCATCATGCTCATTTCATCTTTACTTTGCATAAGCTTGGCAAACTTTTGACAAAGTTTCACATCTGTAAACCCAAAGATTTTGTCATCTACATAAATTTGAACAAGTATAGTAGAGCCATTCACAACCCTGTGAAAAAGAGTTTTATCTACAGTACCTCTAGTGAAGTGATTCTCAAGGAGGAACTGTGAAAGTGTGTCATACCAGGCTCTAGGTGCTTGTTTCAAACCATAGAGTGCTTTGAGGAGGAAGTATACATATTCTGGAAAATCATTATCTTCAAAACCAGGAGGTTGACTTACATACACCTCCTCTTCCAATTCCCCATTCAGAAAAGCACTCTTCACATCCATTTGATAGACTTTGAAATTGGCATGGGCTGCATAGGCTAGGAAAATCCTTATTGCTTCTAGTCTTGCAACAGGAGCAAAGGTTTCATCAAAATCAATTCCTTCTTCCTGTGAATAGCCTTTTGCAACCAATCTAGCTTTGTTCCTTGTGACTATGCCATTTTCATCCATCTTGTTTCTGAACACCCATTTTGTGCCTATGACACTCCTGTCCTTAGGCTTGGGCACCAGCTTCCAAACATTGTTCCTTTCAAATTGGTTTAGCTCTTCTTGCATAGCCAAGACCCAATCTGGATCTAGAAGTGCATCCTCAACTTTCTTTGGCTCATCTTGAGACAGAAAGCTGCTATATAGACATTCTTCTTGAGTTGCTCTTCTAGTTTGGACTTTTGAAGACACATCACCTATAATTAGTTCAAAGGGATGATCTTTAGTCCATTTCCTTGAGGGAGGTAGATTTGCTCTTGAAGAGGTAGCTTCATGATCATGATTGCATTGATTGGATATTTGTCCTTGAGAAACTCCCCCTGAGTTTGTTGTCCCTAAATGATCACTCCTGGAAGCATTTCTGTGACTGTCAACGGATTGTCCATTTTGACTGTCAACGAAACGCTCATTCTGACTATCAACGAAACGCTCATTCTGACTGTCAACGGAATGTCCATTTGGTCTACTAGCATCTATTCTTTTCAATCTTAATGCAGCAATTTCATCTTCACTGCTGCTTTCATCTGTGCTAGATACAACAACTTTAGGCTGTTTCTCAGTAGCCTTAACATGATTCATTTGATCTCCATCCTCATTTTCAAAAGAAAGACTTTCATGGAAACCTTCATCACAGAGACCCTGAAATTTGAGATCATCAAAAACAACATGTACAGATTCCATAACAATGTTGGTTCTGAGATTGTAGACTCTGTAGGCTTTCCCTGCTGCATAACCCACAAATATTGCTTCATCTGCCTTTGCTTCAAATTTCCCCAAATGCTCAGCTTGATTTCTCAGAACAAAGCACTTGCATCCAAAGACATGAAGAAAATCCAATAGTGGCTTCTTTCTTTTGAGTAGCTGATAAGGGGTCATTCCTTTGGCCTGATTAATCAAAGAAATATTCTGAGTGAAGCAAGCTGTATTAACTACCTCAGCCCAGAAATAAGTTGGTAACTTTGATTCATCTAGCATTGTCCTTGCAGCTTCAATAAGTGTTCTGTTTTTCCTTTCAACTACACCATTTTGCTGTGGTGTCCTTGCTGCTGAAAACTCATGCAAAATACCATTTTCTTCACAGAACACCTTCATGCTTGAATTCTTGAATTCTGTCCCATTGTCACTCCTAATCCTTCTTACTTTCAAGTCAGGATGATTGTTTACCATCTTGATGTGATTGATAATGATTTCACTTGCCTCATCCTTGGAGAGCAAAAAGAAAGTCCATGTAAATCTAGAAAAATCATCAACAATCACAAGACAATATTTCTTCTTTGAAATAGACATGACATTTACAGGGCCAAACAAATCCATATGAAGCAACTCAAGCTGATGGACAATTGATGACTCTGTCTTGCTTTTGAATGATGCCTTCTTTTGTTTCCCTTTTTGACAGGCATCACACAAACCATCCTTGGAAAACTCCACTTGTGGAATTCCTCTAGCAAGATCTTTCCTCACCAAATCATTCATAACTTTAAAGTTCAGATGAGATAATTTCTTGTGCCATAGCCAACTTTCATCCTTGCTTGCCTTGCTGAAGAGGCAAGTGATGGTTTCTGGACTTGTGCTACTAAAGTCAGCAATGTACACATTCCCTCTTCTGAATCCAGTCATTACCACATTGTTGTTTCCTCCTTTAGAAACAACACAGGCTTCTTTAGAAAAAGTAACTAAAAATCCTTTGTCACAAAGTTGGCTGATACTAAGCAAATTGTGCTTAAGACCATCCACCAATGCAACTTCATCTATGATGACATTCTCTTTTGAAATCAAGCCATATCCCTTAGTGTAGCCTTTGCTGTCATCTCCAAAAGCAATACAAGGGCCAGCTCTTTCCTGAAACTCTGTGAGCAGGGTAGAATCACCAGTCATGTGTCTTGAACAACCACTATCCAAGTACCAAAGATTCCTTTTGTCTCCCTGCACACAATAGAACCAAATCAAGTCGATTTTGGTACCCAAGTTTCCTTGGGTCCTGTTTTGTTAGCCTTTGCTTTTCCATTTATATCATTTTTCACCTTGGGCTCAGATTGATTTAAATCAATCTTTATCCTTGGTGTTGATTTCTGAGGATTGCTCACACTTTCATTCTTAGCATGCATAATTGGAGGAACAAACATGTTATTCATATTCCATGGCATTTGTGGCACATTAAACATATTCATGTATGGATTAGACACAAATGGCATGCTGGCATATGGATTTTGAAATTGTGCATATGGAGCAAACATGTTAGGCATAACAGGCATTGTAGGCATAGAACTATTCATTGCAGGCTTGGGAATTTTCACTTTAACAGTCTTCTTAACAGATTTGCAGTTAGTAGATAAATGACTAACACTTCCACAATTAACACATGTCTTTCTAGGAGCATATTTATCAGGTGTGTAATTGTTGTGTTTGTTAATTCCTACTTTGCCATTCCTGTTATTCTTTTTATTTCCCTTAGCCTCAACTTGAACATTCTCTAACTTATCTTTCAATTGCTTGTTGGATAAGTGACCTACATTAGCTCTCTCAACAGGCTTCTCAACTTTCTTTGATTTACTAGACTCACCTTGAACAAAGTTCTTGGTGACAGGACCATACTTGTCATTAAGTCTAGTGAGTTTATCTTTTCTTTTGTCTGTCAACGAAACTCCCTGATCGGTTGATGGTTCATCTGTCAACGGAACATTGCATTCCGTTGACATATCAACCTTCAACAAATGATCATTGTTGTTTGTTGACTCTGTTTCTGATTCTAAGGTTTCACAAACATACCCTAGTTTCTCTTTGTTCTTTTTCCATGATTGTTCACAGAAAGATTCCATACCTTGAACATTAATGATGTTGGTAGCAACATTCCTGGCATCTTTCCATTTAGCAATCACACTTTGTTCTATTTCAAGCTGTGTCTTAAGAATTTCTTCCCTTTGTAACACGTTCTCAAGTTCCTTCTTAGCATCCCTACTAACACATCTCATTTTCTCAAATTCAATGAGCTGTGCTTCTAACATTGCATTCCTATCACTTAAGAGCAAATTAGTCTCTTTTATTCTTGAATTCTCTTTGGTAAGTGATTTAAGAGTAACACGCAAATTATACAATACAGTAGACATTTCATTTACTGCACTATCGCATTCCTCTTTAGAAAGCTCAGAAAGATTAGTAATTGTTACCTGGTTGCTTGAGGAGCTTGCTTCCTGCTCATGATTGTTAGCCATAAGAGCCAAGTTGACATATTCAACATCATCATCAGAATCTTCACCATTACCAGCCCAATCATACTCCTGAGACATGAAAGCCTTTTCTTTTTCCTTGAGAAGTTCAAAGTATTTCTTTTTATAATCAACAGGCTCAAATTTCCTGTTGTTCTTCTCAATCTTGGGCTTTCTGCAGTCTCCAGCAAAGTGACCAAGCATTCCACAATTGAAACATTTAGATTTAGACTTTTCAATCCAGTTACTTTTGTTAGGTTGAAAGTCTCTCCTTGGTGGTCTTGCTTCTGAGTTTCTCTTGAACTTGAACTTAGAAAATTTTCTTGACAGAAAAGCAATGTGTTCATCAATCTCATCTAAGTCATCCAAGTTGGCTGGTTCTGGTTCTTCTTCTTCTGTCATCTTACCTTTACCCTTGCTAACATCACTTCTACAACTAGCTCGACTAGTTGTTGCATTTGCAGCTTCTTCAGTGTCATCTTCCAGTTGGTTTACAGATGCAATCAATGCAATAGATCCACCCTTCTTATGTACCTTTTCAATTTCCTCATCTTGCTCCATTTCCAGCTCATAAGTCTTCAAGGTTCCATAAAGCCTTTCAAGAGTGTAGTCTTTGTACTCTTGAGTGTTTCTGAGAGAAACAGTCATAGGCTTCCATTCTTTTGGAAGAGCTCTAAGAAATTTAAGGTTTGAATCCTTGGTTTGATAGATCCTCCCATACAACTTTAATCCATTCAAAAGCTTTTGAAACCTACTAAAAGTGTCATTTAAGGTTTCACCAGCTTTAAAATGAAAATGCTCATATTGTTGTATAAGGAGCTGCATTTTGTTTTCCCTAACTTGCTCAGTACCTTCACAGAGAGTTCTAACAGTGTCCCATACTTCTTTGGAGGTCGTACAGTTTATGACATTGTCAAACATCTCTTGCTCCAAACCATTAAACAGAATGTTCATGGTTCTTTTATCTTTATGGACTTCTGCAACATCTTCAATAGTCCATTCTGAGACAAGTTTTGGAATTTCCACATCAGGAGCATCATCTGGCACTCCAACTCTAGATGCAAACTTCATGGGAACGTGTGGACCTTTCTCAATGCAGTCTACATATCTCTCATCCATAGACATGAGATGTAAATGCATCTTTACTTTCCAGTGAAAGTAATTGTCCTTATCAAGAACTGGTATCTTCACACCTGCATCCTTCTTCACCATGGTTTCTGTTTTTGGTCTTGATCTTTAAACTTCTTGTTTGTTAGAAGCTCGCTCTGATACCAATTGTTAATCCCAAATGACCTAACAGAATTGTAGAAGGGGGGGTTGAATACAATTCTTGATATTTTCTTAAACTTAAAACACTTATAAATAAAACTGAACTGAATAAGTAAAAACACAAGATATAAATAATTCAGTTGGATTGTTTGATGATCCAACTGAAGTGTTTTTATTTCGGAAATAATCTGTGATACAAAATGTACACAGCTGCTCAGTTACAAGGTTGTAGAGAAGAATGCTCTCAAAGATAGCTAATACAAACTATTTGTTTTTCTTCTCTTACCCTTAAAGTAACTGCTACACTTGGTTATATATTCCCAAGTTTACAAAGCTATTTTTGGCTACACTAAAGTACACTAAAGGTAACCGCCAATAGTTTGCTTTTCATCCCTTTGTCCAGTGGTCCTTGGAGATCCTTGCTTTTGTCTTTATGCTTATTATGATCACTCCCAAGACCCAAATGGAAAACTGGGATGTTTCCTTATTCCCCATGTCCATTTTAATGGTTTCCAATGCAAAGTACACTTCCACATCACCTTTAGATCTGTTCAGTAAACTGTCACTATCACTTTGTCAACTATTCAGAAAAGCAATAATGATTCGTTGATAGCAGGGAGATGTGTTTCGTTGATAGCTTTATTCTCCATTTCGTTGATGAGTAAACTCCATTTCGTTGATGAGTAAACTTCATTCCGTTGATGGTGTATCCTTGTTCCGTTGATAGAGTAATCTTCATACCGTTGACATGTCTTCACTTAGGCAAAATTACAAGGCATGATATACTTACAATTGACCAACCTATTTTGCCTATCTATTACTTAGTCAACATGACTTAGAAAACCTATCTAGTACATACAACAAAATGCATATCAAACTGTGAAGTATTGTACAGTGCAATTGCTACAACACTCATTCCGTTGATGAGCTTCCTGTCAACGAAACACTGCAAAGCATGTCATTCCGTTGACAGTTACAAAATGACTTAATACAAAATCTACTAAGTGTTTTTATAATTATCATCAAGAACAACATATTCCTAACAATCGTGTATCGTGGTGTACTCCTGAACGTCCATTCTTCCAATTGGAATTGTACTACACATTGTAATGAAAGCCTAGGTGCTGAGTTACCGATAATTTGTCAGTGATTGAATAATGATATCCCTTGTACAACCTTTGGTGCTGTGAGACGGTTTGACGAAAATGATTCGTTGCAGTATTTTGATACTAAGATTTGTGGTCTATTAGATGACTTGAAAGTTTTTTTTTCCAAAAAAGGTTAAAGTTATGTTTTAACTACTTAAATTATATGCTGAACTATATTGCTCACTCTTGCTTTCTTTATATATCACAACACAACAGATCAGCAGCATGGCCAGGCAAAGGACCACTGTTCGCAAGCGCGTGGGAAACGCGCAGCACTATCGTAGGCTGTTTGTCAGAGCCCCACACCAGGTAGATGGATGTAGTCGGATAGGGTTCCAGCTTTTGTTGGTTCACCTTATATTTAAGTACGACTTATGTAAGACATTTAAATCAAGCAAACATTTTGGTTCCGATATTGTTTCAAATAGAGACTCTATCAGTAACTACCTTTTGGGAGGATAACACTTGGTCTGTAATAATCTGAATTTGATGGATTTGATGACTCTATGGTAATGTTAATTATTGTTTCTGAGACTATAATCTGTGTGATGTAATAACTTGGAGGGGTCATGGCATGTGATGGTTAATAACTCATGGTAAGTATTGTAAATTGAGAATCTATGTGGTAGTGACAACCTGAATCTCCGACCCCGTATCTAGGGGTGTTACAATATGAGTTTGCTTAATTAAGATTTCAGCTTGAGAATTGTCTAAACTTTCAAAAGTAAACAGCTGATCCAGGCATAAACAAATTGATTTACTTAATTTGCACTTGATCCGTGCTTATGCTTCACCAGACTTTTTGTTACTTTGGACTAAATTGGTTTAAAAATGATCTGCCATTAAAAACAAAGTTATTTATCTTGATGTGTCGTATTTTACTTAGAACATAGGCTGAGTAACATCCAAAATGTTATTTTTGTTATTTAAAAATATGAAGTAGAGAAATTAACCATGATTACTTTAAAATTGTAAAGAATTTTGAAAATGGGACATATTTATTAATACAATTATAAATAGGACATATTTATAAATCAGTTTTTAAAATGGGATATATTAATAAAAAAAACCTTGATTTTACACAAAAAAGTGGTATTGTTTTGTCTTTTTGTTAGGAGAATAAAAATTCTTATTATTTCATATAAAAAGGGGTATTTTTTTATCTAGTTACAACTCCGCTGTTGGCCCTTTTTGGCAAAATTTGAAACAAAATTGCCCCAAATATCACAGTAAAACGCAACTTTAATTAACATTTTTGAAAATGTAAATTCTGGTAATGTTTCTCAAAATCATTTTGAAGAAAAAATGTGATGCCCCTAAGTCCGGGGTTAGAAGATTTGGTCGTCACCCTAAATTCTCAATATTAAATCACCTGTTTAATCTTAAACTTTCACACGTAAGTTTAACAATTAAAATGTAACATCTGCGACCCTAACTATACCAATATCTTTTAGGTTATAGTGTTAAAAACAAGAATCCATAATTTCATCAAATACAAATTTTCTATTTTACGACAATCTTTGCATAAATTCTATAACACTAGTATAACTTCGACAAGAAGCATAACAGACAAAATTAATCTTTTACAATATAATATTTAATATAAATCAACTTTATACAATAATCTTACACTATCTATAAATATTCTAAACCTACTAAATTAAAAAAAAAAATTAACATACTTGAAGTTTACATAGAAAGATATTTCAAATTTATAGAAAAAACAATTAACAAAAACTTCTTTCAACAATATAAAGAATATAAATAGTATCCGAAATTGTAATACGACTTCACAAGATTTTTAAAATAGACTTTTACGTTCTCATTATATATATATATATATATATATATAATTTTGATTCGTATTAAAAACTTTTAATATTTTGTCTTAATAATATAGTATATATATTATTAATTTTTAATAATATATATATAATAATTAATAATTGGATAATAAATTGTATGATTTTTTTGGGAAATAATAATGATTGAAAATATAATTGTTGTGGAATAAAAACTGAGCTTACGAATTTAATGTGAGGGTTAGAGAGCTTCGAGCTTTAATGACTGTTCTTGCGTTTAGAGACTAAATCGGTCCTCACAAGATGCCTACGTATCTCAATCAGTGTTGAGAATCAAGCCAAATACGTAGTTCTGATTGTAGGATCAGGTCCTTTATATAGGCGTCGGGAGCCTTGTATTTAGGATAAGTTTAGGAGTCTTAGCTAATAAGTCTCCTTTTTGATAATGGATAAACTTTAAATTTCTTGCTGAATAAGTCTTTTCCTTGTTGATAAAGGCTATGACTCATTAATTGGGATTCTGGATCCTTTTTTGATAAATTTGCCATATTTTGGACTCTTTTCATGAGTTGTATTTTTTCCCTATTTATTAGTTACGAAATTAATAAATAATTAGGGTTTCGGGCCTTGTTTATTGGGCTGTATTCTTGGACCAATCTAGGTCTAATTAATACATCATTAATTACATATCTAGGGTTATTTTTAGCCCATATCAATAATATAATTGATATTTTTAGACGTGTATATAGTAATGTGTTTTATTACAAAGCAATTGATCTGTTACAATTATTTATATTATTTTTTTATTTAATAATTAAAATAAAAGATCGAAAACCGAAAAATCAAAAACCTAGAAAACCTAAAAACCAAAAAATTTAATGTTTTTGTGTTCACTAATTTATATAATACTAGCTTACAACTCGTGCAATGCATGAAGTATTTTTAATAGTTGTTATTTTATTATTTACATTTTAATATTATATTAATTGTATTTGTTAAAAAAAGTAGCATGTTAAAATAGGTACATTTTTTAAATAATTTAAAGAATTAAAATAGTTTTTAAAATAAATAAGTAAGGATTTGCCCGTGAAAATTTTGAAAAAGGAGGGATTTTAGTAAGAAAAAATAGAAAAGATAACATGTTTTAGTTAAAAAAGATAATTGTCTGTCATGTATTTGAAAAAATAAGAAATTTTGTTAGAAAAAAAAAGAAGAAAAATAACGTATTTTAGCCGAAAAGGTTAATTAATTATAAATAAATGATATTATTATTATTTAATAAAAAAATTATATTCAGTAGTATAATGTATGGCATGGGATTCTGTAATTATTTATATTCATTCAAGAAACAAGAATAAAATAAAATATGAAACGTCCTCCTTGAGCTATTCATTTAGTTAATGCTTATCAAATTAGTATTTTATAGTTTTTGTAAAACAAGTGATTCAGTACTTTATCTTCCAGTAAAGTTGATGCTCTTTTATTCTTTTATAAATCTAAAGCAAATTTCATTAATGTTGTTGGAGGAATTTCGTAACAACACAAATCGGAGGTTGCTGGAATAACGAATTATGAAAATAGGGGGATTTGGGATTTTTGGATGTTTGGGGGCTGGACTTGGGAGGTGTCTCGATTTGTCTCAGATATCGGATCCCTTTGCCAAGATGCATGCGTACCAATTTATATTGGATCAAGCCCACGCAGTTCTGTGCAATTGTGTTTATCCCTAAGAGACTTTAGGGATAAATTTCATTAATGTGGTAAATTACCGATTTTATCTTGCATTATCTTGGCGTTGTGATATCTTCCTGATTTGAAGGATATCGTTTGGGGATATTTTCCGTTATTCGTTGATTGAGATTGATTATTTCCTCGTTTCAGGGAGAGGATATTACTTAGTGGTTAAGCAATTAATTATTAATCTGAATTAATAATTATTAAACGGAGAAATTTGGACTATGCCAAAATGTGGCATAACAACAAGCCCCCAGTTCTTCAGTGGAGAACTAAGAATCTTCGAGCTACCAAATTTCTTGAGTCGCTGAAACAGCTAAAAATAATAGGTCAATAAACAATACAGAGCACTAGGTGCCCATAATCTGTACGATTATACAAGTAGTAAACCATGCGAGGACCAAAATAGGATATATATTTTTGCCAAGGTTTCAAAAGTGCGAGTATATATAATATCATTTTGAAATCCGTTGCGGTCTCATTGTCAAGTTAGGACCTTGGTGTTCTGTATATAGCCCGAATTGGCGTACACGCTTTTCAAGAGTCATTGTCCACATAAGGATTTGTATTCGTTCATCCGCGAGCCCCCGAGCCGAGGCTTTAATAAGTCATGCTTTCAGCCTATATCATGTATGGTCCCACACGTTTTCCTACAATCTCGCGGCATATCCACATTTATTCCCGTGATTGTAGGAATGTCTTGTGCCAACCAAGAAATATCCATTTACCAATGGGCCTTCAATAATGTAATTTTATCCCTGGACTCTCATCTGAGAGTAGTAGGGTCTTCAATCCAGAGGGTCGCTGACTCCTTTCTATAAGCATGTATCAATGCGGAACTTATAGCTTGCCCAACCTGTCCTACTTGACAATTTAAGTTCACAAGTTTGAAATATTTTTGACATATATGTATTATCACGACGATATATGAAAAATATTTTGAACGCAATCCAAATGCAATAATAAATATGCCATTTAAAATTGTCGCGATATTTATTTTCTTCAAAAATAATGTCTTTTGTAAAAATCTTCTTCAAAAATGTCTCGCATAAATATTTTTTCTTCGTAAATATGCAGCTCGTTCAATATTGTAAAATATTCACAATTCTCCAAAATAAAAATATCGAACGATATTTTCTAAAATATCGCAGTAATTTTACAAGCACAACAAAATATTACTCACACGAATTTTTAAGATAATAAATATTTTTTCATATGCATGCATGTCACAATAAATATAATTGTAGAAAATAAAATAAGAACTAGAGGACTTATCTTTTAATTTGGATCCGACTCAGTGCTTGCTGTTCCGAATTTTTTCCAACGCTGCAAGTCATGAGCTCCATTTTTTTTTCTTAGTTGCTTTGCTATCCGGTATTAATTGCTGATTGTTTTTGCATTTTGAGGTGCACCGTGCGGGTCCCACCATAATCACATGGTATTTTCCTCTTTTATTAACGACGTGCGTGAGTCTCTTGTCTTCAATTTCTTTTTAAGATTTTAGCCAAGCTGGTCCTCCATTTACTTGGCCAACTGATTTTTCACGTGGGTCCCATAAAACAACATTTTGATTTTGTTGCTTTTACTGGTGCCTTTTCCCTGTGTAGCCCCCGCCGATCTATTTAACCTATTCCAGTACTTATATTTCCTTCGCTGCTGTCTGCCACCATTATGCCGCTGTTTTGCTGCCGTTTGATGTCCCAATTATTTGTGTGTATTAATCCCCTCCACAAATAATAAATTAATCCCCTCCTTCTAGCGTCAATTGTTGTTGGAGGAATTTCGTAACAATACAAATCGGAGGTTGCTGGAATAACCAATTATGAAAATAGGGGGATTTGGGATTTTTGGATGTTTGGGGGCTGGACTTGGAAGGTGTCTCGATTTGCCTCAGATATCGGATCCCTTTGCCAAGATGCCTGCGTACCAATTTATATTGGATCAAGCCCACGCAGTTCTGTGCAATTGTGTTTATCCCTAAGAGACTTTAGGGATAAACTTCGTTAATGTGGTAAATTACCGATTTTATCTTGCATTATCTTAGCGTTGTGATATCTTCCTGATTTGAAGGATATCGTTTGGGGATATTTTCCGTTATTTGTTGATTGATTGAGATTGATTATTTCCTCGTTTCAGGGAGAGGATATTACTTAGTGGTTAAGCAATTAATTATTAATCTGAATTAATAATTATTAAACGGAGAAATTTGAACTATGCCAAAATGTGGCATAACAATTAACATGAAAAAAACTCGAAATAAATTCTCAACCAGTTATGCAATCAGGTTGAAAAACAAATAAACGAGCTAAACAATTAGCCCCTTTGTTTCTAGATCGCTTAACGTAAAGAATATAAAAATTCTTTGAACAAAAAAATATTACAATGATTTCTCGAAAAATCCAACCTACACCATTCATGAAACAAGTAACATCACAATTGACTTTCACATAATTAATTGCGGTTGTAGTCCAATGTTCAGAGATTTGAGTCGCATCAACTAAAATTAGAGGGACAAATGCCCTCATAATATGAACAATCTTCCGTTGAGAAATGTGAGCTTTTGCAATTTTCATCACCGACTCAATCTCAATGCGTACTTCCAAGATTTCCAAAATACCAATTGAACCATTCTCAAAAAACACAAATTAACCGATCAAAAATACCAAAAAAAAACATAACAATCACTCCAAAAGTAGTGGTTGATGCTCTTTAAAACATGTTATCTCACAAGATCAATATTCCAAATCTCGAAAGTAAAAATATATTTTATGAATTGGAAATATGAATTTTAAACTTTCAAATAAGTGCTTAGTACGAATCTATACTCTTTATTAATAAGGAAAATAATGTGAAAATGACGCGCGGTA
This sequence comes from Heracleum sosnowskyi, assembly GCA_030848705.1. Lineage (NCBI taxonomy): Eukaryota > Viridiplantae > Streptophyta > Magnoliopsida > Apiales > Apiaceae > Heracleum > Heracleum sosnowskyi. The sequence goes on along the minus strand of CM061236.1, from coordinate 80,489,878 downwards.
CCAAAAATACGAAAGTATCAAATTTGGTTATTACGAGACATGAGTTCGATTCCTCGCAACTACGTAAAAGATTTATTAATTTAAATTCTTTAGCTTAATTCATGGTTCGATTCCTTACAACTACGTTATTATACAAGATTTTATTTATTTACTTTAAATATATTAGCTACATTGAGGGTTCGATTTTTTGCAGCTACGTAATTATACAAGATTTATTTATTTACTTTAATTTTTTAGTTTTACAAATGGTTCGATTGTCTATAACTACATAATTAAATAGTGGTTTATGTATTATATTTTTATCATTCAATTCTCGACAAATATATTTTTTAAAAATATTTATTAATATTTATCAATATAATTATGTTGATTTCGACTCATGCTCGACCCGTGAGTGGCACGAGTAATCAGCTAATTTTATTAAAAGAATAATATTAAGTACTGTACCAAATATTTTTTCAAAACATTTTTAAATAAAATGCCCACGTAAAATATTTTAATTTATGTACTCATGAGTTCCATATTATTATTATTACTATTAGGAACTTACCAAATAATCACGGGAAGGAATCTTTTTGAAAAAAAATTGAGTACTAAATTTTCCTTTATTAAAATTGGGTTCATACAAAATCTCAGTGAAACTGTGAAAGTACTCTGTTCTTTTCTTCATTTCGCTGCTGTGTGTGAAAAACTAAAGTCCCTCTCTCTCTCTCGATTTACATATGACACGTGTGTATGTATAATCGTATATACGTACATGTAGGCTTCTCTGTCTCATTTACTACACAAACACATCACTGAACAGAACACAATCAATGGAGTCCTCAAGTAGCAAAATCAAGAAGTTGAAAAATCTTTCAACAAGAACCCTCCACCAAAGAAACACACTCCTCATCTTCATCTTTCTCACTCTCATCACAACTCTCTTTGCTTCATTTCTTCCCATCAACTCATCAAACACTTCTCATCACCCTTTACATATTATTCACCCAACAATCAACAACGCTTGTGTCAACACTCTCTACCCTTCATTCTGTTTCACTTCACTCTCCTCTGTTTCCAAGAAAAATATTACTTTGCATCACATTCTTGAAATCACTGTTAATCAGACTTTAAGGCATGTCAAGAATACAAGGCTTGTTTTCTTGATCAAGTTTGTAAGAAACCAAGATTTGAGTTTGCAACAAAAGAATGCTGTGCATGATTGTTTGGAAATGTTGGATCAGACACTTTATCAACTTAGACAAGCTACTGATGACTTGTATTCGTTTCCGACGAGTGATGATCATATTAGGTCTTATGGGAATCTCAAGACTCTTTTGAGTGCAGCAATGACTATTGAGAATACTTGTCTTGATGGGTTTTTTGATTTGGAGTTGGATTCAGATCATGAAGGACGACGTATAAAGGATGAACTTGAGGTTATGTTAAGTCCTAGCTTGAAGATGATAAGTAATTCATTGGCCCTGATCAAGAATTTGGAAAATCGTACAAGGGGAGGAAATGTTACGAAAAGTTGGGATATGTGGAGTAAGGAAAAGAAGGTTCTGGGTGGGATGACAGTCCGGGAAGAAGAGCTGATGGAAGTAGCAGCATCAAGATTGAGTTGTCCAAATGTTACAGTTGCAAAAGATGGAAGTGGGAATTTTACGACGATAGAGGAGGCGGTTCAGATGGCACCAAACAAGAGTTTGGATCATTTTGTGATCAAGATTAAAGCTGGAATTTACTTGGAGAATGTGGTGATTCAAAGGCCGAAGCATAATGTTATATTGGTTGGAGATGGTATGAACCTCACAGTGATCATGGGGTCAAGGAGTTTGATGGATGGATTCTCCACTTTTAAAACTGCAACCTTAAGTATGTCACACTGTCTTTTAATTACTCTACTTGGTGCATTATGTTATTTAGCATTCTGCAGTTTGGTCAATTTCATGGGGACTGACGTCTACAGTGTTATTTGTATCCGATTTTTGTCCTGTTTGTGTGCGGACTTCTTTTTCTTAAAAAAACTGATATCTAATTTGAATAGACAAGTCAATTTGGGGTCATATTCGGGTTTTGTTTCCGTATATTGTGTATGAGTCGTGTTTGAAGTTGTGTCAGATGTTGTCACTGACCTACGTATGTGCACGTTCCTGTGCAGCTGTGATTGGAGATAGATTTTTGGCAAGGGATCTCACCATTATAAATACATCAGGCCCAGAAAAGCATCAGGCAGTTGCCCTAAGGGTGACATCAAATGCTGCCTTCTATCATTGTGAAATCATCTCTCACCAGGACACCCTTTATGCACATTCTCTGAGACAGTTCTACCTTGAGTGCATAATCCAAGGAACAATCGATTTCATCTTTGGAAATGCAGCAGCTATATTCCAGAATTGTCGAATACTAATAAGAAAACCGAATCCTGGTCAGGCAAATATGGTCACAGCCCAAGGTAGACAGGATCCGAATCAGAACACTGGGATATCTTTACAAAACTGCACCATTGTAGCTGCACGAAATTTCTCCATGGCTGAGAGGCAAGACTTCTCAACGTTTTTAGGTAGGCCGTGGAGGAACTATTCGAGGACTGTAATTATGAAGAGTTACATTGGAACTCTTGTAAACAGAGAAGGATGGTGCAAGTGGAACAATTACAGCACCCTGGATACTATAGACTACATTGAATACAAGAATTTCGGACCAGGGTCGAATACAACACAGAGGGTCACTTGGCCAGGGTACAAAAATAATTGCAGTGATGATATTGTTAGACAGTTTTCAGTGGAGGAATTTTTACGGGAAGATGATGACTGGTTAGAGTCCACAGCTTTTCCTTTCTTCAATGCATACAATCAGAATAGAAATTTAAGCCTGGACATGTTTATATGAGTAGTTTATATCTGGGGTCTCAGTGATTTCTGTTACAGGATATAGTGGGGATAGTACTTTATTCTTCTTGATATTTTGGAGAAAGTTTGTAATATTTCAATTAGATGAAAATAATCGACATAAGGATAATGGCGTAACACTGATTAATTTTCAATATACAATATTACACTTTTCATTGTTATAAAAAAAATTGGAGGTCCTATAATTTGCAATCACAGGATTGTACGCTATTTCACATACACACAACCCTCGGAACCTTAGCCAAGTCACAGCCAAGCACGGCACTAAGAGCCTGATGGTTGATTTCACATTAAAACCAGGAGGACATGAGTCCACGAACTATAGCGTCCTTTGTCTGTGCCACAGCTGCATTCACAATATCACATTCTTCGGCACAAGATCAGCCTTATATGTCAAGCAGAAAGCCAGGTATTTCTCATGGCGTGAATCACATTTGGCTGTCGTAGATGCCTAGACGAAGCCTCAAAGGCGCTGTTTGACTGTTTGTTATCTTAGCAACAGAAAGCTGTTCACCATAAGCCTTTTTTGCAGAAGTCCACAGGTGCGTACGAAGAGAACATGGAATGGTGTTTTGGTTATGAAAAGTACATTGGTCTGAAACTCAACATCATTTACATTCGCAGCTCCATCAAAATTCAAAACAAAGAAAGACACTGTTAGTGAAGTATTAACCTGCACCAAACAATAGAACAAAAGATTATTTAATCACACTAACGATCCCCTATCTACAGTTCACACTTATAACTAATAAAATTTACATCCCGAGACTGTAATATCCCGTAATTTTTAGAATAATAATAAAAAAAAAATAATAGAAAAAAGGATTAAAATTTGAAAAAGAATAGGATTTAAAATTAAATTAGATTAATGGGCCTAAAATATGGATCAGATTTGGATACAGTTAAGTTGTAGGTCTGGAGTTAGGATTTTGTATCGTTATATAAACATCTTATTCTTTTTCTCCATCTTTTTAATCAAAATTCGTAGGTTTCTTCCATACAGAAATCAGCTGTTTTGTAAAATTCGTAGAATATTCATCGTAAGTTGGAATTTGATGATTCTGGACTTTTCGGAAAACTCTTTCAATTTCCTACAACATCTATTTCATAGTGTTTTTCCATATTCTGCCTTAAACTGTTCTTAAAATCACAAAACATATTCAGATCTCAGTTTTCAGTTTTTATTCATATTCAGCGAACGTTTTATTTAATTCCCGATTCGTTATAAGTCCGTTTCTGATGAGCCTTATCTTGTCAGAAAGGTATTTTCGTTCTCTACAACTTTCGTCATTTGAGTTTTTTTCTGAAAACGTCGTTTAGAGGGTGAAAAAGAGTAAATACAGTTCTGATCAGAAATGGGTACGTGCTCTAGGATGATTTGATTCTTGATTTTTCGCGTTGAGGTAAGTTCCGATTGATTTTTCTAGTGTTTTTCGAAACTATGTGTTGTGTGTGTGTTTTTATTATATAACTTGGGCTTCGTGGTGATATATTTTGAATTAGTGATGTGTTTATCTAATATGTGTTATGTGTAAGCGATAATAGTCTTGAGATTCTGATTTGTGCCATGATTTGTGAAATTATCGAATAAGAATAAGGACCGAGTCACCGGGTTGTAGCGACAAGTTTTCTGAAAATTTAGGACCGTTATCACCGGGTTGTAGTGGTCGTGGCATGAATTTTGGGTTTCAAGTTATTATTGTTATGTGGTATCGTATTTATCGAATAAGAATAAGAATATGAATGTGTATCGAGAATTATTGTTTTATATATTGTTATCGTATCGAATATCGTATTCTTCTATATGTGTATATATGTTATTTGCCCGACTAGTTGGATCAATTGGTTTCTTGCTGGGCTGTATAGCCCATTCCTTACAATTTTCAGGTTTGCTGTTAGAACGAGTGGATATGTATTCGAGTTCGAGGATCTTAGGTTCGGAATACATTGGTTTTTGGATTATCGCTAGCTTTGTTTTTGTAATAGTTAGTTGTGTAATAGAATTTTGAGTAAATTGCAAATTTGTGGCTGAACTTAACCTCATTTTGCATTTTGGTGGCCAGATTTTCAAATTTGCAATATAGTGGCCAGACATTACTTTTATTTTTCGAAAAGATGGCTAAGGGCCACTTTTTTGAAAAAAAAGTTCTAAAAAAAGTGACACTTAGCCACCTTTTTGAAAACTAAAAGCAATATCTGGCCACCATTTTGCAATTTACTCTAGAATTTTTGTCACGCTTCCGTCTGTCATATTTATTATATAGTACTTTATTTCATTTTTGGTTTAGATTTAATAGTTCGAAAAGTCGGCTGTTTCAGAGACACAAGCCTGTTGAGATGAGTTCGATCAGAAGGTGAGGGGTGAGGGTCACTTAGACCTGTGAGGATTTTTGAGCTCGAATGATTCATACACAAACATAAAAGAAGCTTAGCCAGCTGAAAAGAATGGTGTGAGAAACTGGACTACTGAACAAATTGTTCTTGGAACCACAATAAATTCATAATTTCGTTATGACAGTTTCAGCACAGTCCACAGGCGCAACACAAGAAACACCGAACACCCTTGATGCCAGGTGCAATTATCATCTTACTTCCTGAACAGATCCACAATCTATGTATGTAACAACACAGAAAAATGACTTTTAGATACAATTGTTTTTCTTCATATCTATTGTAATATTCAGAGTGCACGAGTTTTAGACGTCCTTGAATTATTTCGATATTACTTACTCCGTATTAGTTAAAGTTGAATAACAAAATCGTAAAAAAATATAAAATAGCAAGACAACCACCATAATAGCTAACTGAGATCGAAACATGTTATTATCAATATTGAAATTTAGTAGTAAGGTGCCAAGTGCGAACAATAAATTTCACAAATTACGCTAATTTAACTAAATTCTAACATCGTATTAAGTTATCAACACCAATCTCAACCAATAATGTGAATCCATTTGCTAATATTTATTGAGAAAACAACAAAACTTCTCGTCTTACAAAAAAAGTCACAAAGAGATACTATAATTCTTCCATCTTGACGGAACTAGAATTTCAAAAAAAATCGTGGTTAAAATACAGAAGCGTCAATATTTGATATTAGCCGGGGGTTAATGAATTTTTTTACTGAAAATTGGGATTTGAAAAAAAATTATATACTAAATTTTTTGACTTTAACTGTAACAGGCTAACAGTCAAGATTGTCCCGTTTCCACCCCTGCAGGTCTTAAGTCTTAACCAGTGAAGAAGAATTCAATGTCACGAATTTTTTAAACAAGGAGGAAACCAACAGCTCGTTGGTTCAAACTTCAAATCTCACAGTTTTTAAAATTATATAAGACACTGACAAATAAGCTAAATTCTAGTCGAGTTTTCCCTTTTCATGGAAGGGGACCATTCACCCACATAGAAAGGTTGCTCCATGGCTAAAAAATCAAGTGAAATGCATTTTAGAATTGGCATTCTAGAAACGCAACACTTTGTTAGTATTATATATGGTCGATCACAGTTTTGTTGAGTTGTTAAAGATAGAGAAACTAGCTACATGACCAAGTCCTATCACATTAAGAAAAACAAGTTGGAATAATTTGTTGAACTAAATTCATGACATCTTATAAAAATTTCAACCATTTTTTGTTACTTGATTTTAGTTGGTAGAGTTTCAAAATCTGAAGAAACTCTTTAGTGGTCAAAAATTAAGCTTTGCCCATAGTTATTATCATTTTAAAGTAAACTTTTAACTATTAAATTGCTTTGTTCTCCGGCAAATAATTACCCCTAATAGTCTGACAAAAGTTTGTTTCCTTGTAATATACAAAGACAAATGATATAAAACACAATAATTTTACTTAATTACGAAGAAATAAATTTACCTAAAAGTTATATCATTTGGTTAGCACTCAGCACTTGATACTTTTATATATCTATACTCTATATTAATAAGTGAAACAATGTGAAAATGGTGCGCGGTACAAAAGTACCAAAGTACCAAAGTACCAAATTTGGTTAACACAAAATTCGGGTTCGATTCCCTACAACTACATAATTAAACAAGATTTATTTATTTGATTTAATTTCTTTGTTTTCACCGCGGGTTCGATTCCCTATAACTACGTAATTTAAAGATTTATTTTTTTGAATTTCATCCAGGTTTCGATTACTATTTTAATCTCGGCCCGTGCTTCGCACGGGTTATCAGCTAGTATATATATATATATATGGAGATACTCTAATGAGACCCTACTATAATGAGAACTGAGACCCCAATGACAATTTTGTAATAAAATTGAACTGCGGGGATAGTTACAAATTCTAATACAAAAAAGCAAAAATACATGTACATGTCCGTTGAATGTGTTGCAGTCACCATAACTTTACCGGATAACATCGTACTGACCATCACCATACTAATCCGATGACATTACTCCGACCAACACCATCACATCATCGTCACTACAACTATTCGTGCACCATCATCACTACATCATCACACAATAACGATTAACAACGACACTACTATTACACCAATCGCATCATCAGAACACCAACACAATTACCAGAATTACTAAATACAAAATCAAATCACTACATAATCACTAAATTCATAAACGGATCACTAAAATTTAAAGTAACATCACCAATTTCTATATAAAAACCGCAATTTATACCTATACAAATCACCAAATAAAAAGGTGATTTGTACTAAAAATATACTACCACCTCTACCAAAAGCAACAGAATCACCAAAATTTCAAGACAAATTACTGAAACTTATCGCAAATCACCAAATATACCGTGCAAATCACCAACAAATTCAACCTAAATTACCAGAAATTTTAAAGACAAATCACCAAAATGACTCATCTATATACACTTTAAAATTTTCCTAAAAACAAATCACGAACTATCAATGAGCTACGATCACCACACCATCTGTGCCTTCATCACTATATATCTCTGACATCTTCTATATCCACCCATCCATCCGTCGCTCCTAAACCAAACTCGCAAGTTATTTGACTTCTTCTGGATCAGATTCAATCTTTGAATCATTATTTCAACTCGAATCTCAGGCAGTGTCACCGAAATAGTGTTTAGATGAAATGAAAAAGAAGATCAATAAAGAAAAAGTTAAACTAGATGACAAGAAGAGATGAAAATAGATCGAGAAGTGAGATGAAGAGTGAAAATGAGAGAGAGAGAGAGAGAGAGAGAGAGAGAGAGAGAGAGAGAGAGAGAGAATTGAGAAATAAAGAGATAAGATGGAAGTTGGTGGTTGATTGGTTGTGAGGAGAGAGAAATAAATAGAGATATATGTCTTTTTAGATGTATAAAATCTAAATAATGAATATGTGGTCCAGATTAAAAGTTGTTAAAAAGATTGAGTGGCTCAGATTCAGTCTCAGTTCTCATTCAAAGAAGGGTCTCATTTGAGCACTTGCCTATATATATATATATATATATATATGCCATCTATCTGTCTATACTATAATATATAAGCAAACTAGCCTCTATTTGTCTATACTATAATATTATAAGCAGACTAGCCTATATTTGGTTGGTTGGTAGTCTGGTATTCTAAATAACAATCGTTAGATTTAAAGATAGATAAAAGAGAACCGTTGGATGTAATGTGAAAATAATATTACTTTCTTGATAGCTAAAATGCTCTCACGGGTTCAGGTTCGAATCCCGTCAAAAACATATTATTATAAAATATTTATATTATTTATTTTTTAAGTTACGTTCAAAATTTCAATATATTATTCCCCTTGACAACATATTAAGAATTTTTATCATCAAAATACAAACAAATGCTTAGAATAACATCATACATATATTATTATATTTTATTATTTTTAAATTTTATTTTTCTACTGATAAAATATACTATAATATTATAAGCAAACTAGTTTCTATTTTGTTGGTTGGTAGTCTGGTACTCTAAATAACAACCGTTAGATTTAAAAATAGATAAAAGAGAACCGTTGGATGTAATGTGAAAAAAATATTGCTTTCTTGATATCTAAAATGCTCTCACGGGTTCATGTTCAAATCCGGTCAACAACATATTATTATAAAATATTTATATTATTTATTTTTTAAGTTACGTTCAAAATTTTAATATATTATTCCCCTTGACAACATATTAAGAATTTTTATCATCAAAATACAAACAAATGCTTAGAATAACATCATACATATATTATTATATTTTATTATTTTTAAATTTTAATTTTCTACTGATAAAATCATATAAATCAAAATATAGATAATAAAATAAAAAATATTAAAATTCATCCGTGCATGGCATGGGTTATACCCTCTATTTGGTTAGTTGATAGTTTGATCCTCTAAATAATAACCGTTAGATGTAAAGATAAATAAATGAGAACCGTTGGATGTAATATTATAAGAATATTCTTTTCTTGATATCTAAAATGCTCTCACGAGTTCAAAGTTCGAATCCCGTCAACAACATATTATTATTAAATATTTATATCATCTATTTTTCTAAGCTACATTCAAAAGTTCAAGATATTATTCCGTCGACAACCTATTAAGAATTTTTAAGATCAAAATACAAATAAATGCTAATAAAATAAGATAAAAAATACTAAAAAATCATATAAAAAATACTAAAATAATAAATCAAAAATACTAAAATTCATCCGTGCATCGCACGGGTTATAGGCCAGTACTATAATATTATAAGCAAATTAGCCTCTATTTGGTTGGTTGGTAGTGTGATACTCTAAATAACAACCGTTAGATTTAAAGATAGATAAAAGAGAACCGTTGGATGTAATGTGAAAAGAATATTGCTTTCTTGATATCTAAAATGCTTCCACTGGTTCAAGGTTCGAATCCCGTCAACAACATATTATTATAAAATATTTATATTATCTATTTTTTAAGTTACGTTCAAAATTTCAAGATATTATTCCCCTTCACAACATATTAAGAATTTTTTATCATCAAAATACAAACAAATGATTCAGTATATTATTATATTTTATTATTTTTAAATTTTATTTTTCTACTAATAAAACCATATAAATCAAAATATAGATAATAAAATAAAAAATATTAAAATTCATCCGTGCATCGCAGACTAGTATATATATATGATCCGGTCATCGTATCGGCTTGCAGAATTCTTTTTTTTTTTTGACTAATTGAACACATTCATACATCCCTTTTGATTTTGATAATATTTGAATTCTCGACATTCCATAAAAAAAACTAGAGGAATGTCACTATACCAAAAGGTGCTAGGTTCTTGCAGGACTCATTTTACATACGTATAGTGAATAATATAGATATACGTAATAATCACTCTATAGGACTCATTTTACATACGTATAGTGAATAATATAGATATACGTAATAATCACTCTATATGCATTAGGCTTGTGATTTGAGTTGGGCGGCTCGCGAGCCCAACCCGACTCGGTTCGTTTAATAAGGCTCGGCTCGACTCGACTCGACTCGAACTCGTTAACGAGCCGAGCTCGAACATAAGATCAGACTCATTTAACTAAACGAGCCGGCTCGACTCGACTCGTGAAATTAAACGAGCCGAGTTCGGACAGAAGATTAGGCTCGTTTAAGTGTAATTTTACACGAGTCGGCTCGTCCGACTCATTTAAATAGGCTCGTTTAACTAAACGAGCTGGCTCGGCTCGACTCATGAAATTAAACGAGCCGAGTTCGGGCAGAATATTAAGCTCGTTTAATTAAACGAGTCGGCTCGACTCGTGAAAAAAAAAAGCTCGACTCGAATTAATATCCGGATCGAACTCGCCCAGCTCGACTCGAGCCCTAATATGCACGTATAACCAGCTACAATGACACTTCTTAGTGTCAAAATCCGAGGCTTTGACTATTGGCTCAAGAAAAGTAGAAAGATAGCTAGATTGTTGCTTGCATTATAAGTGTGTCATGTACAATATTCATTTTCCTTTGATTTGTGCAAGTACTATTTCATGATTTTGTAGTGGTACTGTCACATATGGAGGAGTACAACTGGACAATGTTTGCTGAACAGTCGGAAACATCGAGGAATTGCTTGTTGATTTGTGGTACTTGGGTTAATAATAGGAAATGTTCTAAGCGATCGTGCTTAATTAAACACGCACACTCTTAATTAATGTATATTAGCCGATAACCCATGTCAAACACGAGTTGAATATAAGTTAATATTAAAATATTAATATTGATAAATTATTAATAAATATTATTAAAAAATGTATTTATCGAGAATTGAATGATAAAAATAATATAATAAATAACCATTATTTAATTATTTAGTTATAGACAATTGAATTGTAGATAAAGCTAAAAAAATTAAGATAAATAAATAAATCTTGTATGATTGCGTAGCTGCAAAGAATCGAACCCTCGATGAAGCTAATGAATTTAAAGTGAACAAATAAATCTTATATAATTACGTAGTTGTAAAAAATCGAATCCTGAATGAAACTAAAAATTTAAAGTAAATAAATTTTGTAAAATAATGTATTTGCGACATGTAGTGATAACCAAATTTGTTACTTTGGCACTTTGATACTTTACTATCATGCGTCATTTTCACATTATTTTGCTTATTAATAAAGAATATAGATTGTTCTTAAAACATACTACTACTGCATGCAACAGTTTGGTAATTTAAACCTTTAATTTTAACAATACCGCAACTGACAAATTATATTATAATAATAAGAGTAAGTGTTAAATAATAGAGAGTACTTTCATAGGCTCACATTTAGATACTCATTAACAAATTTAAATTTAATATTTATAACTCTAAAAATACAAAAATAAATTCAAATTCAAATCACATTAATAATGTATTAAAATATAATATAACAATATTATCACCCTCAAAATATGAAAGAACCATGGTTTGCATCGGGCCTAAGGTAGCTTTACTAATTTTAATAAATTAATGATTAATAAAGATAAAATATGTTATTATTATATCGGCACTAAAGATTTACATTAAAAAAATTAATTTATTGTAAATTATTAATTCTTTGATAATTAATTTATCTAGACTTTCATGTAGAAGATTGTTCTTTTAAGTGTCAGCACGAAACTCAGGAAAGATCATGGGGGATGATATGAGAGGAGGGTTTGTTTGTGTGTGGTTCGACGGTGAATCTAGAATTTTTTTTCTTGAGGGAACATCGAATATATTTTGGATTTTTTTTAAAAATTTTTGTGGAAGCATATCTAAATATTTTTATAAGTTTTTTTGGTAACAGATACTTTTATTAGTTTTAATAATGAGAAAATATCAAATTTTATTTTAGGAGACGCAAAGAATTTCAGCGGAAGTCACAGGTGTCAATGAAGCAGAAGTTGTAACGTGATTGATAGTTGTCGTATAAAGCTTCAATCCGCTAATTTATCAATTTACTTGATTAAGTTTATTACTTTGCAAATAAAATGAATTATTTTGTTATTTTTTATGCAACAGTACAAATCAAAATAGTTAATTTGTCTAACGAATCAATAAATTAATGGAATTTTTTCAATTCAACAATGTTTTTTGGTCCATCAATCAAATTGATGGTTATCAATCTATCAATTACTTCATCAATTTTTGATGAAATAGCTAATGGATTGAGGAAATTCAATTTTATTGACGGACTAAAAAAACACTGCTGCATAACTAAACTCCGTCAATCCGTCTAACGAATCAATTATTTTTTTTCATGAGTGCATATGCTCTAAGAAGATAAGGAAGCAAGTTAACGGGATTTGTCATTTGATGGTTAGAGTACCTTATTCTGAATTATTACTATATAAAAATAAAATAATTATTATCGTAGATTTTAACAAGTTCTACAAATACTAATTATGACGATTTAGGGGTTAAAAACAAAATAATTATTATCGCAGATTTTAGCAAGTTGTACAAATACCAATTAATTTATAAATTTTATGTACTATAATACATAGAATAATGCTAGGGGTACCAAATTAGATCCCAAAATAGATCCCAAATGTCACATGTCATGTTCTTATTGGTTATAACTTAATTAATAATAGTGAACCCCATGCATTCACATTAATTCCCTCAATAAAATCATTCCAAACTTCACATCACCAATGCCACATTATTTGGTCCCAAAATTCGGTACCCAATTCGATACACGTAGCATTACTCTAATATATAAAATCAATTTTTTTGCAAACGTTGGTTTCGGATTTTGGTAGGTGGGTGGCGAAAGAGTGGAAAACACGAACTTATACAAATGTGTTAATGGCAAGCTGGACACTGATTGTCTTTTAGTTTACATGTATGTATTATTGCTACTATTTCAACATAAAAAGCATATGATAATTCCGTAAAGATAAGTAGCTACAATCATTATTATTATTGTTCCACTTCTTTATACAAAAAAAACGAATAATAATAGGATCTAACATAAGTTGACAGAATCATTTTTGCTTATATATAGTAATTAAATTTGAATAATGCTAGACGTATTGAATTACAAAAATATGTACAACATGACAAAATAATACTAAGTTCACATCAATATCATCAATTAAAACATTTCATATGCAGCATCATTTAGTATCTAAATTTTGTACCCGATGCCTCTAGCATTACTTATTGAATTTCATGGATATTACATCTCTACATAAATTCCTCTTTTAATTTGAAAAATGCTAGATATTCTATTTGATTTTCAAAACATTTCCTCTTTATCTCTGTCATATCATTCAGAAAGATTTTTAAGAACCACTTTGGGGTAGAAAGATTTTTAAGAACCAATTTCGGTATGTAGCAAGTATTACCCTTTTCATTTTTATTAAGCAGACGACTTGATTTTTCTTTTTCTTTTTTAGTTTGATGATGGAATGACAAATAAATTAAGGAGATCGTTGTAGGTGAAATGTTTTCAAATTTATGTTATTTATTATTTGTAGACTTTGCCTTGTCAATTAATATATTGTGCATGGAAATCAATGTATACACGTAAGGCTGCTTTTGATAACAACTAATTTATTTTGTAACTTGTCTATAAATATTCACAAACATGACACATTGCAAGGGGAGGAGGAATTAGAGAAGGTTTTGAACAAAATGAATGCCATTTACTTAATTTGTAACGGAGAAGAGAAGCAACACAAAAAGCATTGGTTTTGAATTGGTTGAGTGGCATTTCTTTTCTTTTCTTTCCTTTCATCTTCTTTCAATTTCTAGCTCTCACTTTGCATGATTTACTTTCCACAAATTTTTACTATTTGTGTTTCAAACCTACTGATCATTGAATCGTAGTAAATTATATATATCATGAGGACTAGTTGCTCTTCTTCGAAATCTTCGAATTACAGCCGCGCATTTGATCTTCCTCAAGATCATATTCCTCGTGATGATCATGGTTTTCGACATAATATTGGTGGAGGACCAATGCTGCCTGTTTTTCTTAATGACCTTCGTCGTAACGCTGTTGATCAACGACGTGTTGTAGTTCTTGATGATGGTGATGATTTAGTAGAAGTGACGTTAGAGCTTGAGAAAGAAAACAACTCTGTTGTCCTCTGTAGTATTGCTCCTCCTCCGGTTAGTATTAATTGTGAGAGTAATTGTTCCTTAGCTTCGACTTCTTCTATTGTCGCAACTGGAAGGAGTTTTTCTGCTAGTTCTAGGATTGGAAGGAAATTTCAGTGGCTGAGAACGCTGTCTTTTTCATCTGGGGAGATAAATCATCTGGATTTAAGCACGCGAGATGCCATGAAATTGAAAGCTAAGCTGGTTAGAACGAAATCATGTGCACAACGAGCACTTGGAGGACTACGGTTTATTAATAAAACCATGGGTGATTCGTCAGAGCCGAATGAGCTGTGGAAAAAAGTGGAATCCCGATTTGATTCTCTCGCCAAGGATGGACTTCTTTCTAGACATGACTTTGCTGATTGCATTGGTACTTTCTCCAAACACGCAAACATAGATAGGCACCCTGACGGAACCAGGGAGTCCCCTGCTCTCCTGGATTTTGAGACTAGTACCATATGTTAGAGAAATTTACACTCATGATTTGATTAGTTTCTTCTGTTAACACCTTTTTTATTTTCTTTTGATATATGAAGTGATTAATTTTGTTGTTCGATTACATGATAGGCATGGCTGACTCCAAGGAGTTTGCATTGGGAGTGTTTGATGTACTGGAAAGACGACGTCGCCATCAGAATGAGAAGATAGGACACATAACTAAAGCTGAGCTTCACGATTTTTGGTTGCAGATTACAGACCAAAGTTTTGATGCTCGTCTTCAAATTTTCTTTGACATGTAATTTACTTTCCATATATAATAATTTGAATCCTTTTATATTTTCGATCTGCATCTTCAGCTAAAACAGAATGGAATGTTAGATGGATATTATAACTTTGGAGACCAAGCAAAATAATATAACTGATTAAAATATTTCTTCTTCTCAGGGCGGACAGCAATGAAGATGGAAGAGTAACAAGAAATGAAGTGCAGGAGGTAAGAATGTTGGCAACTACCTTTCGTGTACCAGAATGTTTAATCATTTCATCATAAAATTGGTCAAACAATGCATATACTACCTAACAATGTATCCGCTGACAAATTACACAATTGATAGAGAAAATTAGTTGAAGCAACAGTTTTAATTACAATGTACATATAATATTTGTTGTTTGTTTTCATTACAGCTAATCATGCTTAGTGCATCAGCAAATAAGCTATCCAAACTAAAAGAGCGGGCAGAGGAATACGCTGCATTGATCATGGAAGAATTAGACCCTGAAAATCTTGGGTACATTGAGGTAACTTGTATTCTAGGCACAAAACAATCTCATTTTTAGCGATCTCCTCAACTGACCTTTCTCTTCTTCGGAACGTCTTACATAAGTAAGGTTAAACATCATCTTTCAAAGAATTTCAGACATTTTACAAATTTTAAGCAACCTGCTAATGAGGGTAAACTGCTACTTTTACTGTTAACTAATTTACTTGCTTTAGATTTCGGCTTCTATGATGTCACACACTCATACCATCTCCAAACTAGATTTTGACAAGGGCTCTATATGACTGTATCTTATCTCTACATATCCATCGTCTCTACCGCTTAACTTATAACTACTAACCGACACCTGCATCTCCACGTATCTACTTCTTTAGCTGTAATCTCTTTCTATATTTCATAGTAGCATCCCTTAGATCATCTTGTTTTTTTAATATGTGATACCAAATCAACTGCTAGCTAGAGTCAACATTAATAAATATCAAGAGATGGCAACAGTTATCAGTTAAGTATTATATATGAATTGTTTGTTATTGCTTGACCTTATGATTAACAAATATACTCATCTCAGAATGACAGTTGTTTCTCGACTACCTAGATGTAGTAGGTAAGAATAAATGATGACGTAAAAAATGATAAAATTTTATTTTTCAAGATGAAATGTGGCTGCATCAAATTCTAATATGCCCTTCATTCAGTTATGGCAGTTGGAAGCACTCTTACTTCAAAGGGAAAACTACATGAACTATAGCAGACCTTTGAGTACAGCTAGTGTAGGCTGGAGCCAAAACTTAAATGCATACAGGGCCGGTGTGGTGTGTCGACTGCGATTTAAACTCAAGTGCCTAGTATTAGAGAACTGGCAGAGGGGTTGGATCTTGTTGCTATGGCTGTCAGTTATGGCCGGACTCTTTGTTTGGAAATTCAAGCAGTATAAGGAAAAGGCTGCATTTCAAGTCATGGGCTATTGCTTGACAACTGCCAAAGGGGCAGCTGAAACTCTGAAGCTTAACATGGCACTCATTCTTTTACCGATTTGCAGAAACATATTGACATTTCTCCGGTCTACGAGAGCTAGGCTTTTCATCCCTTTCAACGACAACATTAATTTTCACAAGGTAAGAAAATAATCAATGTGACTACTGTTTCAACTGAAGGATGGTTTTCAGATTCCTCGACTGTCCGGAACATATTATATGTTGATTCCAATTCATAATACATGTCATGAAGACGCATGGTTTGCTATTACAAATGCACAATAACTAATTAGATACAATCAGGGATAAGCCCATTACAATTCAGCTTACTAGTAATTGTCTACTGTAGAATCAGAAGTTGTACAGAAACTACAGAGACAAACTTTTATAATAACAACAGTGCGTCAGATCTTTTAGGTTTCTACCTGATACTTAACACTGCCAAATTTTCAGATAATTGCTTATGCTATAGGGATTGGAGTACTTATCCATGCAGGAAACCACATGGCTTGTGATTTTCCTCGTCTCATCAAATCGTCCCCTGAAAATTTTTCCCTCATAGCCTCAGATTTCAATAACAAAAAGCCCAGATACAAATACCTATTGACCGGGGTTGAAGGAATTACTGGGATTTCCATGGTTATATTATTGATTGTTGCATTCACACTGGCAACCCCACACTTTCGGAAAAATCTTTTGAAGCTGCCAGGGCCATTTAATCGATTGACTGGATTTAATGCATTCTGGTTCTCCCATCACCTTACGGCTCTAGTCTACATTTTGCTAATGGTCCATGGAAACTTCTTGTTCTTGGTCGACAAATGGTACCAGAAAACAGTAAGAACTTCTACATCACTATATTTCTATTTCATTCCAATCTTTTTGATAAATTTCTTTCAATCAACTTGAGAACTATATATATGCATTTCAATTGTTGAATGATGAAGTATCAAAAAGTTGATATTATCTTCTCTTACATTTCTAGTGAAGTTAATCATCATCAATACATTCTGAATATTTGGAGTACTTGATAGGTTACATCTTTTTAACAAAAAAATCACCGTTTTTGGAAAATTGATTCTGGAGCATGCATATCTGATACAGTATGTAATACTAGTCTTGATAAACTGCTGAAAGCATTATTCTGGTGTCTCAGACATGGATGTACATCTCTGCTCCCCTATTGCTTTATGTGGCAGAGCGATGTCTGAGAACATGTCGATCAGAATATTATTCTGTTAAGCTCTTGAAGGTAATCCATTTTGTTATCCGCTCTTGACTCTAGATAATTATAGGCTTATAGCTATAGTGTGCTGTTTATTAGATCATTTCATTTATTTTTTTCAGGTTTCAATTCTACCAGGAGATGTCTTCAACATAATCATGTCAAAACCAAGCGGTTTTAAGTACAAAAGTGGGCAGTACATATTTCTTCAATGCCCATCAATATCTCCTTTTGAATGGTAAGTTTGTTTTTCCAGCTGATAAGCAATTTCCATTTGGTAACTAGCACTCCTTTTGAAAAGTAAAATATGTTTCTAAACAACCATTCAGGCATCCATTTTCTATTACTTCAGCACCAGGAGATGACGACCTCAGTATTCACATTCGGACAGTAGGAGATTGGACTCAAGAGCTAAAACGAGTATTTACAGAAGACAACTGCTCACCATGTGTCATTGGCCGAGCAAAGTTTGGACAACATCATGTGGATCAAACAGGGTGAATACATTATTATTTTATTAAGATTTTTTAATCTTAAAATTAACCAACTTCCGCATCTCTATAATGCAGTATGTTTGACAGGATTCCGCTTGTCAACTCATTACTGTTTTATTTTGAGTCAGATATGTCGGCATTTTTCGCGCTCTCAAGTCCCGAAACTTCTCTACTTCCACAATAATGTTCAATCACCACCAAATAATCAAATTAGCTCCACGACTCTGCCAACAATGCAACTCTGCACGATCTAACACAAAACACATTAAAAACACCACGTACTTGAGTACAAACAATCAATTTAAGCCGATTTGAATTATTCCAAGTAGATATAAAATCCACTTATCACACCCCCAAACTTAAACCGATGCTTGTCCTCAAACATAAACAGACTCTATATAATGCAATGCATGAATGCAACTAATATGCTAATGCAAATGATCCCCTCAGACTAACCACAACCAATCAACAAGCCAACATCTCAAAGAATGCAATCTTCCAAACAGAGTTCAACCAAATCCCCTTATACTAACAAAACAAACACAGAAACGTGCTTGTGTGCGATGCTCATCAATATACTCCCAAACTAAATCAAGACCATATCCTATTCTTCATCAAAACAACCACAAGCTTAAAAACAGAATGAACTCTAGACTCAAGAAATCACTAAAAGACACCTCAACCTCGACTTGAGTTAGACAGGAAATCATGCTTTATTACGACACACATGCTTATTTGACCGTGCAATGGATGAGATCCAAAAAGGCTTATACAATAATACCCATGTAGTGAGCGTTAGGTTAGTGGATCCCAGACCGGAAAAGTCTCAGGTCACTAGGCACAAAGTCCCCTAGAACTTAATTGCTCGAGTATTAAAGAGCTCACCCTGATCAATTCTGCATAAACACAACTAATACTACTCTTTTTTGCTCTTTTTTTTTCTCTTTTTTTTTACTAACACAATTTCGGAATGAGTGCGCTTTTCGTTTCCTCATCCCTCCCTAGACTACTCATTTTTAATGAGCGGCTACTAACCATTTGACGCCTAGCCTTTATTAACAACTAGCATGAAATCCCTGTTTTCCCCCAAACTTAGACTTAAGTGCTTCTTTGTTTTCAAGAGAATAGAAAAACATTCTAAATGTAAGCAAGTGATTAAATTCTAACATCCAAACAAACATGGTCTGATCAAATCTAAAAGCAACCAATGAGACTTGTGAAATTAATTTGTTTGTGGCATGCAAGTCAATTTCTTAGAAACTTAAATCAACCCTCTATTCATCATCACCACACTCCTCTCAACATCGACTCACCAACGGAAATAGCCAGGTCCTAAAGGATCATGAAATATGCATGCTATGCAAATGCAACTAAATGGACTCACATAATAGATATAAACAAATATGAAAACAGAATGCTCTATATGACATAAACATGCTAATATATGAATGAATTAACTACATATGCAATATGAATCCTATATGACACACACATTAACACTACTATTCCTTAATTATCACCCCCAAACTTACAATATTCAATGTCCTCATTGAAGGTAATAAAAAGGAAAGATGCAGAGAATACCTAATCATCAGTAGGACCACCCTCTTCGGGTGGTGTATCCGGTGGTGGATAAACAGAATCCGCTCCAAAGTTAGGCCAAGCAATATCAACTCCAGTGGCTCTGAATGCAGTACCCAAAGCCTGAGTCAAATCCTGAGCAAAACGGCTATGAATGTCATGCATGGCATCTATGCACCGAGTCAGCCGCCTATACTGAACATCCCCGAAACCAGACCTATCCACCTCACGCTGAATCCTAGGTGGACGTCACCTCCGTGCTGCAGGCTCACGAGGTGGAGCCTCTGCTTCCTCATCATCAAAATCAGTATAGCCCAAGCCAGGATAGTCCGGGGCACCACCTGTCCAATCCTCCATCCTAGAAATCGTCGAATGATCAATAGGAGCACTAGGTAACTGAAGCTCCTCCTCCTCTGACCAACGAACACCAACAGCAGAACACAATTTGGTAACAATAGAAGCATGAGGAATCGCCCCCGTTGTACCACCTTTCAAGAACTTCAAAATATTCTTATGAATGAGTTCCCCAAGATCAATGTACTCCTCATTCAGAATTCCCCAAAGAACAATGGCCCTATCCACCGTAACCTCATGCGAATGCGAAGACGGCAAAATATTAGCACATAAAAACATATTCCAGGCCCTCGCATACCTGTTCATCGCAGAAGCCGGGAAAGTAATTGGCTCAGTGGTGCCAGCCCTATACTTCCAAGACGTACCCGGAACACAAATCTCTCCAACAATGTACTCGAGATCAACATCATCCCGGGTCTTCAAAGACCAATCCTCTTCACCCCTCTTTTTCCTAGGCAAATTCAAAACCCAATGAATCGCCTTCGCCGTGTAATCCACAGTCAAGCCCCGAACCACGCTATATCCATTCTTGTCGGCCTTAGCATTAGCGTAAAACTCCCGCATAATACTCAACGGGACCGGTCCCGGTGCTTCACAAAAACTCTCCCAACCCTTCTTCGTAATCATAGTAAACAGATGCCCATCTGTAGGTTGAGGCAAAAACCCCCTTTCTTTAGCCACGGCTTTAGAAAGCAACCGTGTGAATTCTGCTTGAGCCTCTGGAGAAGAAAATTTCTCACCCCCAAATCCCGTACTCGAATCATCCTCAGAAGAAGAACGATTAGCACTACTGCTACCAGCAAATCGAGGTCACTTTGGTGGAGCCATATAATTGAGAAGGGATGTAAGTATGTGTATGTATAGGTGTGGTGAGAAAATGAGAGAGATGTGAAAAAGAGGCTAGGGTTTATAGAGATAGGGGATGGGGAGGGTATGGGTAGGCTTAAATAGGGGAAAAAACACACAAAAAACTATTTTTGGGGGATTTTTGACTTTTTTTTCCGTTTTTTTGTATTCCTGGCCAGAGACCAGGCGCGGGCGCGCTACCCTTCTGTCCAGGAAATTTTTTTCTGATTTTTTCATTTTTTTTTTCTAAAACAAACACTGAAAAATACTTACAACAATAGCATGGGTTGCCTCCCACGAAGCGCTTGTTTTACGTCAATAGCTTGACGTGATTCCGACTCCTTAATCAGCTGAAACAAGAACCGCGGTCTCCGCCTCGCGATTCACCCGTTCACCAAAATACGGTTTCAACCTCTGACCATTGACCTTGAATGCTTCGTCCGGTGACTTATCAAAAACTTCCACTGCACCATGCGGAAACACCGTTTTGACAGTGAATGGTCCCGACCACCTTGACTTAAGTTTTCCAGGAAAAAGTTTGAGACGAGAGTTGAAAAGCAAAACTAGCTGGCCAGGTACAAATGACTTTTACACCAGCTTTTTATCATGCCATCTCTTGACCTTCTCCTTGTATAACTTGTGATTTTCATAAACCTGTAGACGAAACTCGTCCAACTCGTTAATCTGAAGCATTCTTTTCTCACCAGCAGCTGACAAATCAAAATTCAACTTCTTCAATGCCCAATATGCCTTGTGCTCTAGCTCGGCAGACAAATGACAAGCCTTACCATACACTAGCTGAAATGGTGACGTACCCAACAGAGTCTTATAAGCTGTCCTGTAAGCCCAAACAGCTTCATATAGCTTCAATGACCAATCCTTCCTCGAAGGATTTACCACTTTCTCTAGAATACGCTTGATCTCCCTGTTAGAAACTTCTGCTTGACCGTTTGTTTGAGGATGATAAGCAGTAGCAACCCGATGATTAATATTATACCTAGCCATTAAGGCTGTAAACTTACGGTTGCAAAAATGCGTACCCTCATCACTGATGATTACCCTTGGAGTTCCAAAACGAGTGAAGATTTGCTTATGCAGAAAATTCAGCACCACTTTAGCATCATTGGCCGGTAAAGCCTTTACCTCGACCCATTTAGAAACGTAGTCCACAGCTAACAGAATGTACTGATTATTGCAGGACGAAACAAACGGTCCCATAAAATCGATTCCCCACACATCGAAAATCTCCACTTCAAGCAACATATTAAGAGGCATCTCATTTCTCCTAGAGATATTACCAACCCTTTGGCATCGATCACATCTCAACACAAACTGGTGCGCATCTTTAAACAGAGTTGGCCAGTAGAATCCTGCCTGAAGTACTCGAGTAGCTGTCTTCTCTCCACCATAATGACCTCCATAAGTGGTGGAATGGTAATCTCGCAAGACACCCTCAGTTTCACTATAGGGAATGCATCTTCTTATCATCTCATCAGCTCCCTGCCTGAATAAGAATGGTTCGTCCCAATGGTACCACTTCACATAATGTAGAAACTTCTTCCTTTGAGCATAAGAGAATTCAGCAGGGATGACATTACTCACAAGATAGTTCACAATATCTGCAAACCATGGTTCTTCATCTTGCACCCCAAAAAGTTGCTTATCAGGAAAAGATTCATTGATTAGAGTTTTATCCCTTGAATCCGTACCGTGGTCTTCCAAACGTGACAAATGATCCGCCACCTGGTTTTCAGTACCTTTTCTGTCTTTAATCTCCAAATCAAATTCTTGCAGCAAAAGAACCCAACGAATCAACCGAGGCTTTGAATCTTTCTTCGAAATTAGATATCGAATGGCTGCATGATCAGTATAGACTACTACCTTAGTCCCGAGCAAATAAGACCTGAATTTCTCGAAACTGTACACAATTGCCAAAAGTTCCTTTTCTGTAGTAGTGTAATTTAGCTGCGCATCGTTGAGGGTTTTGCTAGCATAGAAAATCACATGGAACACCTTGTTCTTTCTTTGCCCAAGAACAGCTCCCACCGCATAGTCACTAGCATCACACATCAACTCAAACGGTTCACTCCAATCAGGCGCAGTAATAATAGGTGCTGAAGTCAACTTCTTCTTTAACAGCTCGAAAGCAGCCAAGCAATCTTCATCAAACTTGAAAGGAACATCCTTTTCCAACAAATTACATAAGGGTTTAGAGATTTTGGAGAAATCTTGAATGAATCGCCGATAGAAACCCGCATGACCAAGAAAACTGCGAATTCCCTTAACTGAAATTGGTGGAGGAAGATTTTCAATCGTCTCCACTTTGGCTTTATCCACTTCAAGCCCCTTGCTAGATACCTTATGTCCAAGAATGATTCCTTCTTGCACCATGAAGTGACATTTTTCCCAATTGAGCACCAAATTGGTCTCAAAACATCTTTTCAACACCATGCCCAGATTCTGTAAACACTCATCATAAGAAGTTTTAAACACTGAAAAGTCATCCATGAACACTTCCACATTAATGCCAATCATATCTGAGAATATGGCCATCATACACCTCTGAAAGGTAGCAGGTGCACCACAGAGTCCGAAAGAAACGCGCCGGAACGCAAAAGTGCCAAAAGGACATGTGAAAGTAGTCTTCTCCTGATCTTCTGGAGCAATACAAATCTGGTTGTACCCTGAATAACCATCTAAAAGGCAATAGAATTCATGACCAGCCAACCTGTCTAGCATCTGATCAATGAACGAAAGAGGGAAGTGATCTTTTCTGGTGGCTTTATTCAACTTTTGGTAGTCCATGCAAATTCTCCACCCTGTAACTGTACGAGTAGGGATAAGCTCATTCTTCTCGTTAGAAACTACTGTCATGCCTCCTTTCTTAGGCACACATTGCACTGGACTAACCCATGAGCTGTCTGAAATAGGATAGATGATTCCTGCATCCAGCCACTTAAGAATTTCTTTCTTCACTACCTCTTTCATGATAGGATTCAGCCTCCTCTGAGGATCCACAGTTGGTTTACTTCCTGGTTCAAGCGGGATCTTATGCATACAATACGAAGGGCTGATTCCCTTGATATCCGCTATGGTCCAACCAATTGCTGACTTGAACTCTCTCAAAATCCGCAAAAGTTTTTCCTCTTCACCACCTGACAAGTTAGAAGCAATAATCACAGGTAACGTAGATGCATCACCTAAAAAAGCATACCTCAAGTGCTCCGGTAGTGGTTTGAGTTCAAGTGTCGGAGCTTCTTCAATAGATGGTTTGAGACGCTCCTGATTTTTCTTCAGCTCAGCTATGCCAAGAGAATCAAATGGCATATCAGTCTTTCTTTTCCACGGAGATGCATTCAAGAACCTCAATTGCTCTTCTCTTTCTTCCTCTTCAGAATCAGAATCCCCTGTCAGTACCTTCTCCAACGTATCTGACTTAAGCAAGTGCTCAATCTCCGTGTAAACTGCAGACTCCACCAAGTCCACCTTGAAGCATTCTTCCTCCTTTGTAGGAAATTTCATTGCATTGAAGACATTGAAGGTGACATTCTGGTCATGCACCCTCATTGTGAGCTCTCCTTTCTGCACATCTATCAAAGTACGGCCTGTTGCTAAGAACGGTCTTCCCAAGATAATAGGAATCCTCTTATCCTCCTCGAAGTCCAAAATAACAAAATCCGCAGGGAAAATAAACTTATCCACCTTAACCAAGACATCCTCTACTATACCTCTAGGATATGTGATCGACCTGTCAGCCAGCTGTAAGGATATAGTAGTAGGTTTAGGCTCCGGCAGCCCAAGTTGCATGAAGACAGACAACGGCATCAGATTAATACTAGCTCCCAAGTCACACAAGCACTTGTTGAAAGATAGATTGCCGATACTGCATGGTATGGTGAAACTCCCTGGATCCTTGAGTTTAGGAGGTAACTTCTGCTGTAGGATAGCACTACATTCTTCTATCAAAGCAAAGGTTTCCAACTCCTCGAGTTTCAACTTCCGAGATAGAATACCCTTCATGAACTTTGCGTAGCTCGGCATTTGTTCTAGAGCTTCCGCAAAAGGTATATTGATCTGAAACTTCTTGAAAACCTCCAGAAATTTAGCGAATTGCTTATCCAACTTCTGCTTCTGAAGACGTTTAGGGAATGGCGGAGGAGGATATACTTCCTTGGTCTCTGTAGCTTGCTTCAGAACAGATTTCTCAGTAGAATGGTCATTTTTCTCCGCATCATTTCCCCCCTGACTAGCTTTTTCTTCATTTTTTTCCACTTCCGGAAGAAGGTCAGGCACGGGCGCGCTCCTCATTCTGCCGAATTTTCAATTTTGTTCCGTTTTGCTCTGTTTCTGAGTTCTGATCATTCGTAACCTTTCCAGATCGCAAGGTAACTGCTTTTACATGTTCCTTGACCTCCCGTTTGCCAGGATTAGCTTCCGTATCACTAGGGAGAGTTCCCTGTGGTCTATTCAACAATGCATTGGCAATTTGACCTATCTGATTCTCTAGCGTCTTGATTGAAACAGCTTGGCTCTTGCACATTAGCCTCAATTCCTCCAATTCAGATTTTTCATTGGACGATTGCCCCACATTGCCTTGAGATGGTTGTTGAAAACCTGGTGGTTGATACGGTTGCCTTGGAGCATATTGCTGTTGAAAACCAGAAGGGTTGAATGGCTTAGCTCCATATTGTTGACCTTGATACTGCTGATACGGCTGTTGTGGCTGTTGCTGACCACCCTGATTGTTATTCCAGCTGAAATTTGGATGGTTCATGTTATTCGGATGATAGGCATTAGGCACTGGCTGCCGTGGTCTCTGGAAATTGCTCACAAACTATGCCGATTCACTAGATATGGCATACTGAGTCGTGTCATGTGCACCTGTACATAGCTCACAAACACTAGCCACCTGCTGAACTCCATAGTTAGACAAGGAATCCACCTTCATAGACAGAGCCTTTAGCTGAGCTGCTATTGCCGTAGCTGCATCCACTTCCAGAATTCCTGCTACCTTGCCTTGTGATAACCTCTGAGTTGGATTCTGGTATTCATTAGCAGCCATCATCTCAATAAGTTCGTAAGCTTCCTCGTAGCTTTTAGCCCAAAGAGCTCCACATGATGCCGCATCAAGCATTGGTCGTGATTGACCTCCCAGACCATTATAAAAACAATTGATCACCATCCTAAGCATCTCCTTGTAACGCTCCCAAGCTTCACATAAAGTTTCCCCTGAATGCTGTGCAAACTGAGTAAGAGCATTCCTGATTGCAGCTGTTTTAGCCATAGGGAAGAATTTGGTGAGAAACTTCTGAGCAAGATCCTCCCATGTAGTAATAGAACCTGCTGGTAGAGAGTGCAACCAGCCCTTAGCCTTATCCCTCAGAGAAAATGGGAAAAGTCTCAGCTTCACAGCATCTTCCGACACTCCGTTGAACTTGAAGGTGTCGCAAATCTCGATGAAATCCCTAATATGCATATTAGGATCTTCCGTTGGAGCACCCCCAAACTGAACCGAATTCGGCACCATCTGAATTGTGCCAGGCTTGATTTCAAAAGTATTAGCTGCAATAGCCGGCCTGACAATGCTAGATTGAATGTCATTGATCTTTGGCTGAGAATAGTCCTTCAAAGCCTTCGTTTCTGCTACTGGTTCTCCCATAACTAGATTCAATTCAAGTTCTTCTTTCCGAGATTGAGAACGTGTTAGCATACACGCTCACTAAAGTAACTGAAACACACCAAACAAAGTAAAATTGATGAGAGAAAAATCCGAGTCAGTGAACGTTAACGACCACTGATGACAAGCACATAAACTATATATATAACACCGAGTCCCCGGCAGCGGCGCCAAAAAGTTGTTCGCACAAAATCACACAAGCGTACGCGGTCACAAGTAATATATGAATAAGTAGAGTTCGTTCCCACAGAGACTGGTTTACCACAGTTATGCACCTATGCAACAATATTGTATGGCTATTGTTCAATGCTAAGACAAGTATCAAAGTTGAGTTGTGATTAACTAAATTAACTAATCAAATTACCAAGACTAAGATTAACGAAAGAATTTATGTCAAATTACTTATGAGAATAAAACATGGGATCCTAACTTCATTAAATACTTCATCTAGAGTTTATGTCTTTAATCAATGTATGTGACGGTTGTGATAACTAATCGGATAACACGAAATCAGTACACGCTACCTTTCAGTATACGTATACCAAACCACTCAAACATCCACAAAAGAGATAGAAGTTGAGCAGACACCAATTATGCTTAGACCCTATATGTCTATAAGATTTGAAAACATAACGGTTTAACGAGCAAGTTATCCATTCAGATTACACAGGGCAGGTAAGATGGTTAAAATCACCTACGAATCATGCATGACAAGCATACATAAACCTATGCTAGCATGGCAAGTTCTAAACCTCTATATCCACTTTCGCAATCAATAGAGATTAACAAACAACTTAGATGTTAGCTACACATCCAAGAAGAATAAGCACAACAAAACTAGGTTATCAATAATTCATCACACACAAATCTTTAAAACAATTAACTACTAAAATCCATAGATAAATCCATTAGAATCCCACGACAACGATTAGTTCATAATCGAACCGTTCATCATCGTGGGTTCTGATGAAAACATGATAATAAATATGTCTGGAATACTAAATAAAAGTACTAGGGTTTATGAAGAAACAAACGAGAATCCAAAGTATCGCCTAATTAGAAGAATACAAAGATAAGTTGAAAACTAGATCTTCGTAATCAGCCGTCTTCTTGTTCTCCTCGCCGGTGGATGGATATGTATGTATGTATATCAATATATCTCTCTGAAATCGTCCACCAAGTGCTTATATAGGCCTTTCTGGTGACTGGTCTTCGCTGGTTTCCTTTTCAGAACAGAATGACTTTCTTCAGCATTCTTCAAGCGCGGGCGCGCCCTTCCCAAGCGCGGGCGCGCTTCAAATAGCAATTTCAGGCGCGGGCGCGCCTCATTCAAGCGCGGGGGCGCTTGGCTTCTATCAGAAATCTTCAAAACTCATTTTCATGAGTTTTCTTCGCGCTCTCAAGTCCCGAAACTTCTCTACTTCCACAATAATGTTCAATCACCACCAAATAATCAAATTAGCTCCACGACTCTGCCAACAATGCAACTCTGCACGATCTAACACAAAACACATTAAAAACACCACGTACTTGAGTACAAACAATCAATTTAAGCCGATTTGAAGCATTCCAAGTAGATATAAAATCCACTTATCAGTCACATTGCTGTGAAGTTAGCCTACTCCCTAGCCTACAATCAGGAGATAAATGTAGGAGCAATAATCCTCAAAGAATTGGCTCAGAGGCTAGGGAGGTCAGTTCGTGGTAGAGGTAATGAAATCTTTTATCCTCGTTTCCTTCAATGTATTTTAAATTATCTTGATGCTAATATACATGAACTAGAGGGTATAGATCAAAATAAAATGGCTTATTCCAAGTCCATGTCCAAAGTTCTATTTGGGTCATTGGACACAAGGAATCAAGTGGATGTGATACTAAGTGTGACCAAGCATATGCAGGACACATTTGCATCTTATCCACTTGATAAGCCAATATACCATGAACTTTCCTGGAAAGGGAAGGCTAAGACAGAAGGAGCCTCCAAGTCTAACCCCCTGCAAACAGTACAATAGTATTTAGGGAGCCAAGTGCACCAACTTCCCAAAAGGTTGGTGCTACTAAAAAGAAGACAAAGAAGAGAGCCCTGGAAATTATCAATGAATCAATAGAGATAGGAAGTGAGGATCCTGAGTTACCTCTCACCAGACAAAGTAAGAAACCCAAATCTAAGCCTACCACTAAATCCTCCTAACAGGATTCAGATGTGGAAAAGGGGTACACCTGTTACTGTCAATGGCCTCTCAACAGGGCATTGGCATTGAAAAGAGTAGTCTCCCCACTACATCCTGTATAGAGTCAGCACAGGGTCAAGAACACACTCTTGACCCCAGTGAAAATAAGGGTGATGAAACACTGAGTGGAGAGCACATCACAATTGAAACTCCTCCTATTTCTCAGGGGGAGTTGCCATAATCTAATCTAAACCCCACTTCTCTCTTAGATTCTACATTAAAAATTTCTTCTGAACAAGAGAGTCATTCTAATGACAATCTTGCTTTTGATCAATCACAATTTCAATCAGTGGTTGAGCCACCCTCAAGTGACATGGTGCATGACACTGTGCTCACCACCCAGGAACCACATCTAGTTGGTCAGGGCATGCATGCTGGGGCATATCCTAATGACACCAACAAAAACATAGAGGATTCACCAGTTGTTACTTACTGGAGACTCTATGCCAAACTCTCCGTTCCTTATGGACTTGGATTTGCCTTCACAGGTACATAGAGATGATGCTGTAACACATCCCATTTCAATGGAGACAGCATCAGACTCTACAGTCATTCAAAGACTGGAGGAAACTCACTCACTTATTCCTCATGAAGTGCCAAGCACTATCTCTAACATGGCTCAGGCCACCATGTCAGAATGGCTGAAACCTGTGCAACATGACAAGGCTTCAGGATCACCCTCTGTGCCACCACAATTGACGGAAGAAGAACTGCAAAATCTTTATGTGGCACAGATAGATGAGTTCTCAAAGATTGCCCAACACCTCCTAACAGCTGGACTACCAAACAAAGATTATGAAGCTATCTTTCTTTGTCACAAGGAGGATGCTGAGGCCCAAAAAGATAAATTGTGGATGAAGCCCAGCAAGATGGAAATGTGGATGCTTGGCTGGATGGTAAGAGGACTGTGAGGCTGAAGGAGGCTCTAGCTTTTCTCAGGGAGGACTATCTCACAGCTTTGGGGTCTAATGCTAAAGGTCTCTCTCCTGCAGAAATTTATGATGTTGTCAATGAAGTCTACAAAAGTCAGCTAAAGGCTCTGCACTTCTTTGGGAAAGGTCTTCAATCAGAAATCTCTACTATCAAGGAAGAAACTGAACATTCTCTGGTTCAGCTAAGGAATACATATCTCTCTGATTTTCCAAAGGTGGATGGCATCCTCAAAGAGCTCAGAAAGACAAATCAGACTGTCTCCTCTATGGATCTTTCTCTAGCTTTGGTGACTGATAATTTGAAGAGAATGTCCACCAAATTGGAAAACCAACTGCAGTCCAACATCAACATCAATTCAATGATCTCAGTACTATGGAAAAACCAGTATGGTGACAAGCTGGTGGATGAGGTTCCTGTCTCAAACATTTCTAAATTTGATTTCTCTAAGCTCAAGGACCAGGCCCTCAATCCTTTCAAGTCTGAGCAGCTATTTTCAAAGGTTGAAAGATTGGAGAAAGATGTGGCATCCTTAAAATTTGAAAACCAAGGGATTTCTCATTCCTTGGAGCTCCTCAATGCCAAGATGGATGACCAAAGCAACTCAACTTCAAACATTCTGTTGGTCCAACAACAGATGATGACCTCTATGATGAGAAGCATGAATGTTCCTATTCCTGGAGAAGCTCAAGACATCTTGTCTGATCCCAAGCCTAAGGGGGAGAAAGAAAGGAAATGAAAGCAAGTGACTCTGAAAGGGGAGTCTCTGCAAAGCTCAAAGGGAAAATATCTGAGAAAGACACAAGGCCAATAATTCTTCCTACTGTTTCTGTCACCAGTTTATCTGGCCAGAAAAGTAGTGTGACTACAACCGACTATCCTGGCACAATGCCCATGGAGGGTCCTGCTCCTCTCATTTCAACAAATGCCCAGCC
This sequence comes from Heracleum sosnowskyi, assembly GCA_030848705.1. Taxonomy (NCBI): domain Eukaryota; kingdom Viridiplantae; phylum Streptophyta; class Magnoliopsida; order Apiales; family Apiaceae; genus Heracleum; species Heracleum sosnowskyi. The sequence continues at coordinate 80,458,942 of CM061236.1, read as the reverse complement.
TATTAAAGCAAATCTTATCACTAAGGCCAATCTATAGGAAGTTGCCAATTCTCACATCTATCATGATGAGGCCTTCCTGGAGTTTCTGAAAGCCCTCTACACCAGTGTTCAGGGAGATGCTCAACTCTATAGAGAAAATCTAAAAGACAACATCAAGTATTTTACTGTGGCAGTCAGGAAAATCAAGGATGTTCATCTAAGAGAAGTTATCATGGTATCCAAGGATAATTATCTGTGGCATCTATCCTTTCAAACTCTAGAGAAACTGAGGTTTACTGAGCTGACCACAATACTGGAGTTGATTGAGAAGCATGGGGAGAATAACAAGATGCTGCACAATGACTTGAAGTAAGACCAATTTCAAAGATTGCCTGAAGTTATCTCTAACCCAAGGACAATAATTTTTCAAAGTCTAACTCAAGCCAACAGTATTGACCAACTGGTGATTCCTGCAAACTTGACAATGAAGAACAATGCCAAAATCAATCAAGTGTTGCAGATGCTGAGATCCAAGAAAGGAGTTAGAACAGCTGAAGAGCTTGAAATGATCCAAACTCTACAATCATTTCTCATTCATGGCAGAATTCCTGAGTCTTTAAAAGAAAGAAAAGACAGGAAGGATGACAAGGATGATGATGAAGATAAAAGCTACAGAAGGAGAAGTCAATCCAGGAGTGATAAGGGTGGGGAAAGTGAGAGCAGCAAGGGCAAAACCTCCAAGAACTCCAAAGATACTGATGAAGTCAAGAAGAATTCTCAAACAAAGAAGGAAACTGTCAAGAAGACAAGGAGTGGAAATCAGAAAGTCAAGGACATTGCCAGCAATGCCTTAACCACAACACAAGACTTTAAGTCTAGGGTGGGTACTGTTAGTAATGATCCTCCAAAATCTTTATCCAAGACTTCTGAACCTGATTTGCCACAGAAGAAAGTTGAAGCCACAAAGGAAAAATCAAGAAGACACTTCCACAAAGTCACAGCTAGTGGAGTGTTACAGTGGATGAAAGGAAAAGTGATGAAGCTACTTCGAAATGATGTGGCACTGAAGACTAAATCTCCCTGCTCCACAAAGCTACCTCAAGTGAAGCATTTGAAGATCAAGAGTGTAGCCAAAAGGAAAATGATAACAAAGAAGAATGGGGTAATCACTAATATAGTAGGGATCAAAGTACTTCCTCTGGATGAAGACTATGATGAAGATGCCCTAGCATTTTTGAGAGCTCAAAGAATCTTTGAAGTCAAGGTGAAGCTAGATCATCTAGAGATCAAATACACTGATGGAAGAGAAAGAGAGATGAAGCAAGGAGGCTGGCAATACTTCTCACAGTATGAACTTGAAAGAATAAATGCTCTACTGAACTTTGAAGAAAAGGAGGAGAGATTGTGGAAAATAGAGGTTGCCAGATTCTTGAAAATGCATTCTGATTATGAGGAGAACCTAAGGAAACTAAATGAAGAGAAGAAGATACAGAGAGAGAGAAGGAGATGGCTGAGATGGAGGAAAGGGCTAGAGAGCTAAGGCAGAAAGGGCTATGCAAGGTAAAACAAAATCCTTATGTTGTGGAATACAAGAATAGAGTTGGAAGGATAAGCAAGATAAGGATGGAGTTTTTAGATTCATATGTGGAGAGTGCTCTTAAAGCTGCAATTGATGATCTAGAAGGTTCACCTCTCATTGAAGAACTAATTGCAAGAGAAGAACTTCAAGAAGCCATTATAGACATGAAGAGAAAGGAAGAAGTGAGAAAGAAGAAAGAGTATGATGATTATCTTGAGAAACAAATGCAAACTGAAGCTGATGAGCAACAAGATAATCTGTAAGCTTTCAACTTTGCAATGTAATCAAATCCTTGCTCTTAATGCTCATATATTGTTCTCTCTGTTATTTAAATTCCTTTTATGTAAGTTAGGCTTGTTATCAGACATGAAATTGTGCCTAAGTTTCTTACTCACAATTTGGGGAGATTGTTAGGCTCAAGGCATGTCTGATTACCACTATTAACAAGCCTAATCATTGTGACTATGTCACTCTACATGACCTAGTGATTTCTATCACTGGGATATAGTATAGGTCTCTCTGTACTTGTCTTGTTCTCATGAATATTAACTTGATCATGTATGCTCAGAATTATAATGAGCTTAGTAAGTTTCTTGCATCTAGAATGTACATAGGCCATTGAATAATTGTCCTGATAGAAGTTCAGAATTGTTTATGCAGCAGGATGGAGATGAATAAGGCCCTGAAGTAATAAGTTGCAGAAATTTGTCTAAGGCATTATATAGGAAAGTCAGAATAAAGCTATATCGTGAAGTCACTAATATCCATGTCGAGAAGTGCTTTATCGCATAGTCCAATTTGTACTATGTCGTGAAGTCATCAAGACTCATATCGTGAAGTGTTGATACCGCAAAGTCAAGATGTACTGGATCGCGAAGTCCTCAAATAGTCTATGTCGCATAGTCCTCAAAAAGGCTATATCACGAAGTCCTCAAAACGACTAGATCGCGAAGTCCTCAAATGGCTTATGTCGCAAAGTCCTCAAATGGCTTATGTCGCAAAGTCCTCAAAGGTCATGTCGCGTAGTCTTCACAAGGGACATCGCGAAGTTAGGAATGAAGTGGAGTTCACGATATCAACACTTAGCCGTTTACAACAAGACAAATGAAGGTACAAGATCAAAGTCAATGGAGACAAATACTGAAGCATCTGTATTGGTCAGGTGGTCCAAAATACAGATGGCAAATCTACAGCTAAACTTGGAGAGGAAGAAGGAAGACAAGCAGCTACAGATAAGGGAGAGGACCACAGAAAGTAAGTGGTCCTCCCTGACACAGTCAACCTTTTATAGAACGACAAAATGGAGTTGCAGGAAGGGTAGCTGTGTAATTAGGTGTGTGCACTAGTTTTGTATAGGACACTATATATATTGTGCACACCCTATTGTTAGCTGCAAGTGAGCATATCATAGAATTAGCACTTCTTTTCTCTGTAAGAAAAACAAGAAAACACTGTTCTTGTTTAGAAGCCAGAATTTCTCTTGTGAGATTTTGGGAGCTGTAGTATTTAATTTGCTTAATACAAAGTAGATTAAAGTGATTGTGTGTGTACTGTTTATTTTATTCCGCATTTTCTTACTACACAATCTATTACAGTAATTTAGTTTCAAGAAAGCAAAAATCTATCAAACTATCCATTCACCCCCCCTCTGTCTAGTTTCTAAGTGATATTCATTACTAACAATTATCATATGTACTAACTTGGTTTTGCAGGGCCAAATAGCTTACTGATATGTATGTCAGTTTATCTAAACAACAAGCCATTAGTGCTAGACCGAGTCAGTTTGGTAAGCCAACTTCACATGTTCAATATACAAACAACAAGCCAAGTTGTTCTGCTCAGAATCTGTCAAGATCATGGATCATGGATCTATCGTAGGAAACTTGATTAAATATATTGTGAGGGCTCTTTAAGACTTAATACGTACATAATATATTTAGATCTCAAAATCTTTTATCAAATCCTTTTTAATAATCTCTTTCCTAAATTACAGGAGCTTGCCATGTTCAAATGATTTTCTATTACAAAACCTCCTATACATGTTTTCTATACACAAAAACAGAATGATTATGTTTTTCTTCGATCTACCTCTTCCAAACGGTCACATGAACGTTGCTAAAATCTCTCCAACCAATTGAACGTCAGAATTGGATTCTAGAAGTTGGTAATTGATTGGTTGATTTTTGAACGTTGTTTGTGAAGCTATTTAAACCCGTTCTTGTGTCTTTTTCTATCATCCATCCAAACACAACAAGAACACACTCAACTTAGTTTTACTTTAGTAAATTCAAACATATTCTTGAGCTCTTTATATATCATATACGTACTATATCTTTGAGAGTTCATAGGTTTTTAGTTGTAATCACTTTATTGATTTGTATTTCTCTGTTTGTAATCAGTAGTTGCTGGACATATTGGCTAGAGAACAATGGTTTGGTGAACGTTGCTAGAGAAGTGTACCTGGCAAGTATAGCTTAGAGAGCAAGTTCTGAAACAGGTGTTCAACAAGCCATTTGTCAGCAACCGGGAAGAAGGGTGGTATATCATTGTATCTTGTAATCATTATTATCTTTGATCAATAATATATTCTCTTACCGGGATGGTAAGAGACCAGGACGTGGACCATAGGGGACTAGGGGTCGAACCTGGCTAAAAGTTTATTGTGTTATTTAATTTTCTGCACCTTACTTACTGTATTACATTTAGTTACAATCAGCGTGCCATTTGTGTCTGCATACGTAACAATCAACGTGTCATTTAAGTCTGCACAAATTGAACTTAGTAAGCCATTTCTGGTAAACATTAAATTGGTCATAGTTAGCCATATACACCTATTCACCCCCTCTAGGTGTGCATTTTCATTTGGTATCAAAGCTTGGTATACTAATATTTCTGTGACAGGAAAGTATTTTGATCAAAATGGCTGACAATTATCCCGAAGAAAAATCTGATTATAGAGCTCCACTTTTGACCAGCACACACACCTATCACTGGTGGAAAGGTAGCATGAAGAATCACTTATCCAGGGATCCATTGGTTTGTGAAGAACGGTCCATATGTCTTTCTTGATAAAGACGACAAACCAAAGGATGTTGATGATCTTACTCCCGATGAATTAGTCAAAGTTGGCTACAAAAGAAAGGCAATTAATTCTCTGATGAATGGCTTGAACCAAGCTGAATATGATAAAGTATCTTCACTCGAATCAGCTAAGGAAATGTGGGATTCTTTGGAGACTTGTCATGAAGGGTCAAAAACTCTAAAGAAGGTGAAACTTAGCAAGATGATGAATGAGTTTGGGAACTTCAAGCTCAAGGAAGGAGAAACAATCACAGAGAGTCAAGCTAGATTTACAGTCACCATAAATTCTCTGGAAAGACTTGGCAAAAAGATTCCTCGAGAAGAAATCAACATGAAAGTCTTAAGTGATGTACCTTTTATCTATGAAGCAAAATTTACCTCCTTGGAATTTTCTCCACTCATTGATACTATGGATCACTTGACGGTATTTGCTGAGCTATAGCAATTTGAAAGCAAGATAAATGAAAGTCAGATGGAAAGTTCTAGTACTAAAGCTCCAGTTACAAAAATGAAGAATATGGCTCTTCATTCTGAAGACAGCAATCCAACATAATCTGATGATGAATCTAATGAAGAACTTGCACATATCTCGAGGAAAATCAAGAAGCTGATTGAGAAGAAGAATAGAATAAAAAGGGAGAAAAGGGGATTTTATAACAGCAAGAAAGTCTCTAAAGATTTTAAGGATCAAACGTGCTTTGAGTGTGGCAAACCAGGTCATTACAAAAGAGATTGCTATAAGTTAAAGTCAAAACAACATGCTGCCTAAAAGGACAAGAAGAAATTAAAAGATTTACTAACTTGGAGTTATGATGACTCAGATTCCAGTGATGATTGATAAGCGTGAGCTTTATCCTAATTTTGTCCCTATATTTTAAGTTATTTTGTATTGATTTGGATTTTTATTTAATAAATTATAATGTTTTATTGTAGGTATCAAGGAGTTTTAATAAAGGAAGTTTTGGAGCTTAAAAGGAAAGAGTTGGAGATTTATTTGATTAAAATTCGGATTTGATGACCCACTTGCGCAGTTTACACTGTTTGGGCCATAACTGGAGTTCTATAAGTCCGATTCAGACGATTCAACAGCCCACGGAAAGCTTATGAGAAGAGATTTATTTAAAAAGTGGTCTTGATATCATAGTCCAGCCGTATGAGTCCAGAAACAGAGCCCAACAGTCAGTTACCAATTTTTATTATTGGAATTCAATTCTGATTGGGAAACTCCTTGTATTTTGTATTAAATAATTAAAAACACTTTTATTATAGATTATTAGATATAGATCAGACCTAATATAGGGAGAGAGACAAGAGAGTCGCACAAGGGAGGAGGAGAATCCATCAACGGAGAAGAATTCAGTCATTGAAGACATTCAATTGGCTTTGTTTTCTCTTATCTTTTTATATCTCTTCTTATGAATATGTGTTGGTTATCTTGGGATTGTTTTGATACCTTGATTATGAACTAAACTTATATGAGTTAGGATTTTTATGGAACCCTAGTATGGGATTGTTGGTGTTTTGATAAGAAGTATTGTATGCAGTTCACGGTTTATTCGTTCAAGTGAATCTCATGATATATTATTTGCTATTGTTTCGCCAACTCTCGTGGATAGTTGAGTTAATTATAATACTGAGAGGGTTATAGTTAACTGACACATAATTTGGATGGTGCATGATTATATTTGTTGATATTAATTTTGTGACGGTATAGACATATATTGTTACCTTGCATAACCGTTTGAAATTGGTGCTTAATTGTATTCTTGAGATTAAATTGGCATAGACATATGTTGGTTTAGTTTATAGAATCTATATCATAGTGATTTCGAAAGAAGCCTATGATCATTGAATTTCTGGTTAGTAGACTGTGAATTTGCTATAGTATTACACTGCTTTATCACCAACATGAACATATTAGGGAGAAGTAATTATCCTGACTTAGCTTCTCGTATCTAAAACTCATCCAACTCTCTTTGCTGGTTTAGTTAGTTTATTTAGTTGTTAATTAATTAGTGTTAGTATAAAACCAAAACTTATCTTGTGTTCCATAACTGAATTGTTAGATATTAATTGCGATTTATACAAGTAGACAGTCCTTGAGGAACGATATCTGGTATTAACTACTATATTACTTGTTTGCGATTGTGTACACTTGCACATCTGTATTTTACGCAACAAGTTTTTGGCGCCGCTGCCGGGGATTGTTTTAGTTGTTAATTGCGAAGTTAATCATCTTGCAGTTTGGTTTGTTTTGTGTGCTTACGTGGATAATTCTAGTTGTTTGTCAGGTTTAACAACATAGAGTTATGAATTTTCCACAAGCGATGGATATGGTCTATGATGAAGATTGCTCTACACGAGACCAAGAATTTCTTTCCTTGCAGGGAAGATTATCTTCAGTGTCAGAGATGGTGAAGAATTTGAGCATGGGAATGAATCAACCTATGTGGGAAGAACCAAGTCCACCACGAAGTCAAGCTGACAGAGTTTCGTGTGTTTATTATTGCGGTGCTCATACCTATGACTATTGTCCTTCCAATCCAGACTCTATTTGCTTTGCTGGTAATCAAAATTGGAGTGATCCATATTCCAATTCTTGCAATCGGTCATGGAGTCAACCTCCGAATTATTCACGGGGCAATGAAGGAGCTTATCTTGGAACTTCATCAATGGACTCTAATTATTCATAATTACAGCAACCTCAACAACAAGAGCCTGAACAAGAAGATGAATATAGTTCTCTAAAAACTTTGTTGAAGAAGGCTATAGAAAACTTTGATGTTATCCAAAGTCAAACAGATTCGTTGAGGAAATTAGGGAATCAAGTTGGGGATCTAGCTGATGAGATGAGAAATCAAACGCTAGGTTCTCTACCATGTGATGCTGAAAATTGTGAAGAAGTTCAGATTGAGCATTCTGAAGGTGTGTTTGCTGAAAGTGAAAAAGAGGTGGAGGTCTCTCAAACAACATCAGATCAGGAAGGATATGTAGTGGACTCTTCAACAGTATATGTAGAGGATGTTCTAGTTTCTGATAAATTAGAGCACAATTCTTATGAAGATCCTTTGGAGCAGCCCATGATTTTAGATTCTGGACATGAAAATAATGAAGAGGAGAATCTAACTTTGTTGGAGGTTAATTCACAAGATACAAAGACAATGCATTGTTTCGAGTCACTGGAAGTTATGTCTACAAAAATAAATCATCCAAAAGCAGCTATTGAAGAACCACCTGATTTGGAACTTAAATTGATGTCTTGTCATTCTCAAGAGGTTTATTCAAACTCGTCTCCAACATGTTCTATCATCATCTCAGCAGAGTTACCTCCGGACAAGAAAGAAAATTCATTTGAGGTTCTACAAAAGAGTAAGATAGGTATTGGACGACCTATGTCAAATTTTCATGATATTAATTGCTCTCTGGGCATGGAGATCTTGTTAGTGGACACTGCAGTGGGTTCTTTTGAGCAATGGAGAAGGTCGACATCTCCGACTTCGTCCATTATTATCTCAGTAGATTTAGCACCTGATAAAGAAGAATCCTTTTTGGAGGTTCTACAAAAGAAGAATTCGGATCGTGAGTGGACGATTTCAAATATTCAGGATATTATCTATTCTTTAGGTAAGCAAATGTGCTGTGGGTATCATATCACGGGAAATTTTGATGGGCAACGAAAGCTGAAATTTGACATCAAAGACGTGGCTCCAAGAAAGATTATTAAATGGCCATTAGGGGATGAAATGTGGAGTTTTACACCATGGTGTAAAATTATTAGCTGAAAAGTTATTCTCATGTCTAGCCAAAGACGTTAAAGAAAGGCACTGCATGGGAGGCAACCCATGAAGTGTATGATTAGAGCTACTATCGTGTTTTCACCATTTAGCATATTCATGCTATCCTAAGGCGTGCCCACGCATGGAGACAAAAGAAGTTGTGCCTGAATTCTAAACAATGTGCTTGTTATATTTTACTAATTTGACATGAGCACGCAAACACTTAGCATGACCATGCTAGTCACTCTTTGCAACTTCACGGAGAACTGCTACTGTTGTCAATTTTAGCATGCTGATGCAACCTCAATTAAGGGTTTCTGTTGTGTTTCTTCCATTTGGCATGCTGTCGCACTTTCATTGCATGTCCATGCCACCTTATTGCATTTGTCCAGACTCCAGAGCACGTCCCTGTTAATTTTCACCACTTTGGCATGAACACGCAAGATTGTGCATGATCGTGCAACATCATTAGACACCCACTGTCAAATTTTATTAATTTGGCATGTTCATGCCATCGTTCAGCATGCTCATGCAACTTCACCTAATGCCTCGGGAGACCTACTGTTATGTTTTCCGAGTTTAGCATGCTCTCGCGAGATTAAAGCATCCACATGCTCGAAAACCCACTTCTGCATGCTCATGCAGTCATTCGACATGATCATGCGACCTCCATCGGATGTTACTGTCATGTTTTATCACTTTGGCATGAACACGCAAGATTGAGAATGATCATGCATCATACTTGAGACACCTACTGTTAGGTTTTATCAAATTGGCATGTTCATGCCGTCGTCCAGCACGATCATGCAACTTCACACAACTTCGCCTTGGCATGCTCATGCAGTCATTCGGCATGATCGTGCAGCCTCCATCTGAGTCTACTGCCATGTTTTATTATTTTTGACCTCTTGGTTGAGAGCACAAGGCAATAACCACTGCACCAAGTCACTTCAAGTGCTAGGAGTTGCGCTGCAATTTTAATAAAAGAGATAATGGACCTACAATTTCAGCATACTTACAAGAGGGATGAGCACACTTCAACAATAATATTTAACGGGCACTTCATACGGCATTATACGACATTAGGGGAGTACTTTGAACCTTTCTTTGTAATTTATTATTATTATTATTATTATTTATTATTATTTTTGTATTTTTTTTAGGATCTTGTTAGTTTATTGTATATATTTTATTCATTGGGGACAATGAACCGCTTAAGTGTGGGGAGGAGTTTCCCACATAAAACATAAAAAAATAAAAATTAGGATTTTTTTTTCTTTTTAATTCTTTAGTTTTTTTTAGGATAATAAAAATAATAGAAAAACACAAAAAAATTAGAAAACCTTAAAAAAGTGATTGCCTTGTCAAAATAGCATGCTAATAAGGATAAGTACCCACCGTGTATACTTATTTTGCGAGTGTCATGTATGTGTCCTTGGCGTAAAATACCTTGTACATGATGATGTCTTGTATGTGCTTGCAAAAATTTCAAAACTTGAATGTGCTTCATTGTCAATTTTGATGAGTTTAGCATTCTATCACCTTGTGAGATCTTGAGCCTTAATTTGCGATTGATACATCTCTTTATTAATCTATTTTTTTTGTGGTGAGCTATTCTTCATTGTGCATGTTGCTCTAGAACTTGCTTTAAACCAAGTCGTGCGTATATTGATATTGTGTATTGTGTAAAAATGATAAAGGCACTAGGATTAACCGTATTGTCCCAAACAGTACCCTGAAAATATAATCCTTAGTGAACCCCCTTGAGCCTATATTCTTTTTCTTTGTATATCACCATCTAAATCTTGAGCTTATTAATTTCTTCTTGTCTTGATTGACTAGTAGAGCATTGTGATATATACTTGAGATTGGTAAAACATTGAGTATGGGGATATCTTTGTTAATGTGTGAATTTTGGTGGGATTTGAATTGGTTTGGCTACTTCTTGTCTGTGACACCTCAAACAGAGTCACAAAGGTCAAAAAAAAAATCAAGAAAAAATTAGAGAGAACAAAAAAGAAATTGAAAAAAAAAGTGAAAAAAAAGATCTATCTATTGGGAAAAAAAAAGGAAAAGAGAGTGTGGGTTCATTGGTTCTTACAATGTGAAATTTACGGGTTTTATATCTTTATGTGGGATGATATCTCAAGATAGTTTCATATTGAGTGCTTCAAGTGTATATGAACATTATGCTCTATTAGTTGTCAAGTTTAGCCAACTGCAGCCTTTTCATTTTCCTACCCCTCACCTAAGACTCGTTACAACCATGACAAAGACCTTTTGATTTATACAAACACGAAGTCTAGAGATTTTGGTGGACAAGCAAGCTTATGGTAGCACATGTGTATTTGATTGAACTTGAGTGATACAGTTACACCTAAACACTTGTGTGCTTTGAGTGTTTGTGAGGTTATTTTTCCATCTAGAGCATGCTATTATCTTGTTGATTGAGACTTTGATGTTATTCATGATATATTTTAGTCTTTTAGACTATGTGCGCATACTTGAATAGTTGTGTTGGTGTGTAAAGTTGAGGAATTGCATTATATGACATCTAAGAGCTATTACATGGTTAAGTTTGCATGTGTGGTGTGCTATGATATGTTTCATGTTTGAGACTTGACAGTCAACCCAAATAAGATTTTGTGGGTAGATTTACTATAAACCCTCACGAGACCTTACTCGTCCACTAGGGCTGCCTAGGGGTTTAAAGGGCATGTTGCATATGCCAAATGCAACCGTGATCACCTACGGAAGTGGTATTAGTTAGTTAGGATTTAGTATTTTTCTTTCTTCTTTGCCCGAGGACGTGCAAAATGCTAAGTGTGGGGATGTGATAAGCGTGGGCTTTATCCTAATTTTGTCCCTATATTTTAAGTTATTTTGTATTGATTTGGATTTTTATTTAATAAATTATAATGTTTTATTGTAGGTATCAAGGAGTTTTAATAAAGGAAGTTTTGGAGCTTAAAAGGAAAGAGTTGGAGATTTATTTGATTAAAATTCGGATTTGATGACCCACTTGCGCAGTTTACACTGTTTGGGCCATAACTGGAGTTCTATAAGTCCGATTCAGACGATTCAATAGCCCACGGAAAGCTTATGAGAAGAGATTTATTTAAAAAGTGGTCTTGATATCATAGTCCAGCCGTATCAGTCCAGAAACAGAGCCCAACAGTCAGTTACGAATTTTTATTATTGGAATTCAATTCTGATTGGGAAACTCCTTGTATTTTGTATTAAATAATTAAAAACACTTTTATTATAGATTATTAGATATAGATCAGACCTAATATAGGGAGAGAGACAAGAGAGTCGCACAAGGGAGGAGGAGAATCCATCAACGGAGAAGAATTCAGTCATTGAAGACATTCAATTGGCTTTATTTTCTCTTATATTTTTATATCTCTTCTTATGAATATGTGTTGGTTATCTTGGGATTGTTTTGATACCTTGATTATGAACTAAACTTATATGAGTTAGGATTTTTATGGAACCCTAGTATGGGATTGTTGGTGTTTTGATAAGAAGTATTATATGCAGTTCACGGTTTATTCGTTCAAGTGAATCTCATGATATATTATTTGCTATTGTTTCGCCAACTCTCGTGGATAGTTGAGTTAATTATAATACTGAGAGGGTTATAGTTAACTGACACATAATTTGGATGGTGCATGATTATATTTGTTGATATTAATTTTGTGACGGTATAGACATATATTGTTACCTTGCATAACCGTTTGAAATTGGTGCTTAATTGTATTCTTGAGATTAAATTGGCATAGACATATGTTGGTTTAGTTTATAGAATCTATATCATAGTGATTTCGAAAGAAGCCTATGATCATTGAATTTCTGGTTAGTAGACTGTGAATTTGCTATAGTATTACACTGCTTTATCACCAACATGAACATATTAGGGGGAAGTAATTATCCTGACTTAGCTTCTCGTATCTAAAACTCATCCAACTCTCTTTGCTGGTTTAGTTAGTTTATTTAGTTGTTAATTAATTAGTGTTAGTATAAAACCAAAACTTATCTTGTGTTCCATAACTGAATTGTTAGATATTAATTGTGATTTATACAAGTAGACAATCCTTGAGGAACGATATCTGGTATTAACTACTATATTACTTGTTTGCGATTGTGTACACTTGCACATATGTATTTTACGCAACAATGATTCAAGTGAAGAAATAATCAACTTATCACTTGTTCGAATTGAAGATGAATCTGTTCAAAAAACTTCTGAAGAAATTGATGATGAAACTGATTCCGAAGATGACCAGAGTGAGGTAAACTCCTTTAATGATTATGTGTCTTCTGATGATACTTTGTTAGATTCACTAACCATGCAGGAACCCAAAAGTGTAACCTTGGAAGACTATATGGAACTAAAGGCTGAAATCAGCAAGCTATCTGAAAAAATGCTCTTATGTCTAAAATGATTCAAGAACTAATGCCAAGGATGGAAGAATGGGATACAACTTCTTTAAATAGGGCTACAGAGATCAAAGAGCTAAATGCCAAAAATAGTCAATTTGATGCTATTATCAAGGCACTTCAAAAGAGGAACAAGACCTTAACTGAAGAGATCAAGGATCTGAGATCAGATAATAAAGCAAAGGCTAAAGCTTTGGAATCCTACAAGCTGAAGGAATCCAACCAAGCAGAAACTTCCAAAACAGCAGCATCTCAGCAAGCTGAAATGATCAGTCAACAAGCTGAAGTGATCACAATCTTGGAAAAGGAAGTGAAGGATCTCAAACAGGGCATGGTGTCATTTATTCAAGGAGAAGAAGGACTGAATTCAATGATGAATAACACTAATATCCCATTGGAAAAAGAAGGTTTAAGGATGAACTCTAACAAAAAGGGCAAGACGGTTAAATATGAAGGAAGAAATGGTACATCGTACAATTATGCTATGCCATGGAAGATATGTAACAAATATGGATGAAAAGGCCATCTGAAAAAGAATTGTACTGCTCAAGTTAATCAGAAAAGAAAGCCAGCTTAACATAATGAGACATACAGACAGAAGCCAGCTTACCAACGCAGATTTGGTCAACAACAAACAGCTTACCATAAGTTTGACAGAAAACAGGGAACCAGAAATCAGTCACCAAAAGTGATCCAAATGTGGATCAAGAAATCAGATTTAAATGCTTTTTATATTCTTGTTACTAACCAAATTGGACCCAAACCTATATGGGTACCAAAAGGTTGAGTTTGTCTTGGTTTTGTAGATGTGCCTCGCTGCTAAGGTGAAATCAAAACAATGGATTTTGAACAGCGGATGCACTAGACATATGCGTGGAGACAAAGCTTAATTCTTGAGTCTCAACCTAAAAAGAAAAAGGGTGGAAGAGTTACTATTGGTGATAGTTAGACTCTTCAAATCCTTGGTAAAGGTAAAATTGGTAATAATCTTATCTCGCTTGATAAAGTTCAATATGTTGATGATGAGTATATTGTTGATTTTGGTAAATATAAGGGCATTATTACCGTACTAACAAAGCCCCCTAGTTGCTAGAAGGGAAAGAAATATATGTGTGTGTATATATATATATATATATACTTTGATATGCAGAAAACAATATGCTGTTTTGCTGCAGTAGACACTGATCCGTATGTTTGGCATAGAAGATTAGGTCATTCTCACTTGGAATTGCTTAATAAGCTATCAAAAAGAAATCTAGTCAGAGGCTTATCAGAAGCAAGTATGTCAAGATGGACGTGTGCTCGGCATGCCAATAGACAAGCAAATTAGGCTTATCAGAAGCAAGTATGGCAAAGATGTTTGTGTTTATAGATGTAAAACAGTAAGTTATATGCTCTATCCTAACTTGTTGTTACAGGGCAAGATGACTTACTGATATGAAATATCAGTGCATATAAAATAGCATGCCATTATCATATGTACTAACTTGGTTTTGCAGGGCCAAATAGCTTACTGATATGTATGTCAGTTTATCTAAACAGCAAGCCATTAGTGCTGGACCGAGTCAGTTTGGCAAGCCAACTTCACATGTTCAATATACAAACCGCAAGCAAAGTTGTTTTGCTCAGAATCTGTCAAGATCATGGATCATGGATCTATCTTAGGAAACTTGATTAAATATATTGTGAGGGCTCTTTTAAGACTTAATACATACATAATATATTTAGAGCTCAAAATCTTTTATCAAATCCTTTGTAATAATCTCTTTCCTAAATTATAAGAGCTTTCCATGTTTATAAGATTTTCTATTACAAAACCTCATATACATGTTTTCTATACACACAAACAGAAGGGTTATGTTTTTCTTCGATCTACCTCTTCCAAACGGTCACATGAACGTTGCTAAAATCTCTCCAACCAATTGAAAGTTAGAATTGGATTCTAGACGTTGGTAATTGATTGGTTGATTTTTGAACGTTGTTTGTGAAGCTATTTAAACCTGTTCTTGTGCCTTTTTCTATCATCCATCCAAACACAACTAGAACACACTCAACTCAGTTTTACTTTGCTAAATTCAAACATATTCTTGAGCTCTTTATATATCATATACGTACTATATCTTTGAGAGTTCATAGGTTTTGAGTTGTAATCACTTTATTGATTTGTATTTCTCTATTTGTAATCAGTAGTTGCTGGACATATTGACATATTTGTAATACGTTTTTTTATATCATGTTTATTCTTCCTTGATTGTTTTGGGCAGGTGATATTAGGTGTTGATCGCCTTGATATGATTAAAGGAATTCCCCAAAAGTTACTGGCGTTTGAAAAGTTTCTCGAAGACAACAAAGATTTGCGTGATGAAGTCATATTGCTGCAGATAGCAGTGCCAAGAAGAACAAATATTCCTGAATGTATGCTTTTCGATACTATTCTTATGAATTTGCAAATTGTCATCCATGACATCTAAAAAGCTACATCTACAATAATTGTCAGGTGGATTTTTTTCTCTTCCCACACTAGGAAGATTCTATTACGTCTTTGGGATATTAAGGGATTCCATTTCAGCTTTATTGAGCAATGAATCGTGACTTATATATATTTTAAAAAGTTAGTCAATTTTAAGGTTTCAGATTATGGATATGTAAACATGGACTTTAATTCTAATTGCATCTAACGTGCATGGTCAGTAAGTTCTATTAATCATATACATGATAAGCCAAAGTAAATCATTTATGCCTGAAGTATTGTACACATATGCATCTAGCTTACAAGAACTCCGGTCACAGTCTGTTGCCATAACAAACTTTCTGATGTTCAGGGTAGGAAAGGGATCTTAGAATTTTTTTTCCTGTATTGTACTTTGTGAATGAACTTTAATTTGAATTTAATATCTATAATGGTTTTCTGTAATATGTTATGAAACTTGGTTGTTTTCTTCTTTGATGTAGGAACATGTAGCTGTACACCTAATTGGTTCGTTCGTCAAATTTTGTTTTACGTGTTGAGTCTGAATGTACATCTTACAAAGATTGTTCTAAAAGATTTGTGAAGGAAACAACTTTAACAGGGTTTCCCAAACTATATTTGTTGACTCTTGTCGTGCAAAACACACGAGGTATAAATATCGAAGCGGTTTTTGAGATATTAGAAGTTAAGGTGTCTCCTATTTCCATGCAGCCAGCTACTGTGGTTGTAATTAGTCCTCTGTTCTACTCTTAATATGTCCCATATAGAAAGATATTTGAGGATGTTTCACATTATTAGGAAATTCTTGTGTTTATGCTATGATGTGGTAATTGCTAAGGTAGTTTTAAATATTTTTGAATCCCTAAAAGGAGTATAGGGATAAGACTTATTTATTATCGTTGAAAGTTAAAAGTATTAAGTTATCTGCAACAATAATGCAACCATAGATGGTTATTAGACAATAATGCTTTCAGAAAATAGCAAACTATGTGGAGCAGCAAAGTGGAAGTGATAAACCTTAATGTGCACGAGGAGAAATTATTGATTACAATACAGAACAAGTAGGTGCACCAGAAACTCTTAATTCACAAAAACACAGTAGGTGCACCAGAAACTCTTAATTCACAAAAACACTTAATAATACATTACTGATGTTTATTGAAATTAACCAGTACACTTGGTATTATAATTGGTTCTAGATTGCAATCTCAACTTTTTGCTGGTACAAGGAGCTAGAACATCATTTTTTTAAGAGTATATTGCAAAACGCATCCCCTTGGTTCGGCCGATTGTCACTTTGGTATTCATACATTGGGTAATTGAACTTTGCATCCCTATACTTGTTTGGGCACTTTATTTTACAACCTTCCATCCATGTTCGCTAATTAGGACCGTTAAGTGTAATTTGGTGAGGGGTTAAAGTTGTCTTTAATTTTGTAATGCTTTTTAACGGTCATCTTCTACCCCTCTTCTCTCTATATAAACTTGGGACATGTATATGTTTAATTTAGCCCTAAATTATTTCAATTTTTCACAGTAAAGCTGAGAGATGGCTGAGAGATGTTTATGTGGAAATTGGCTGGTGGCGAAAACAGCTTGGACTAGTTCAAATGCTGGTCGCCGTTTTATGGCTTGTGATCGGTGTCGTTATTTTAGGTGGGTGGATGGTCCATTGTGTGAGCGCGCCAGATTGATTATACTAGGTCTTCTGCGCAGGATTAACAACCTTGAGAGACAACAACAAGAGATGGAGTGTAGGAGGGTTGGTCTTTGTCCAGATGAAGGTGAACGGAGCATGGTATGTTCAAAATCAGCTTCAAAATCAACCGAAGAAAACAAGTCAAGTGAAGAAATAAAATCAAGCAGCAACATACCACTTACTTTGTTAATTGTGACATGGATTGCAATTTTTGTGTACATTATATGTAAGACAGGAGATGTAGAAGAGATGTAATGGTCTTAAGTGGTGTTTAAGTGTAATGAAACTCAATGTCTTTAGTTCAATTTCAGTTTAATGAAGTATGTAATTTTGAAGCAATTGTGTTGGTTATCTAGTACTGTTAAAAACGTAAATGAACTGAATGAGTAGATACCAGCATTCATGGCACATATATAAATGTCAACCAAACCAAAAGATGAGATAAGATAACATAAATGGTTCAAAATAAGTCTAGCATAAATTACAATCACTTGTACCATTTGTCACAAAATAAGTCTAGCAGAAATTGTCTATTGTCTTCAATTTCAATACAACTTAGCCAAAAACAAGTCATTAACAACTGAAATTAAACTTTCTTCTTCATGTTACTTTTCTTCTTCCTGATTGCAGACTGCAGCTGTTTAAGGGTTGTAACATTCTGGCCATTTGTTTCAAAATATTCCACCCCTGAAGGTCCTGCCTGGTGCTTTGAATGGTTTCACAACTCCTCCATGGTTGACAGTCTTGGTCTTCTTAAAAGGGCTTTTTGCTGCAGATTTCTGAGCACACATGTCTGTTTGTGATTTTTGAAGCTTTGTCAATTTCTCCTTGAATGCAGCTGCATCTTCTGCATCTCTTTGTCTCTTGTTAGTTTCTTGGTCAGTTTTCTGCAAATATATTTCCAACACTTATAACTTTGATTTATACATTGGTCTTTATATTACATTTGAGTTTTTTATACCTTAGAAATGCAAGTTCTTGAGTTATGTCCTTCCTCATTGCAGTAGGAACACTTTGGTTTTTTAGGTTCCCACTTTAACACCCCATCTTCACCCTCTTGACCTAGTTCTTCTTGAGGATTCTGAAAAAAAATTTATACATAATTAGCCTTTAATCATTCACATTGACAGGTGATGTTGTAAATCCATACCTTTTGGGGACACCTCCTCATATTGTGCTCCCACTGGCCACACTTTGAGCACTTTAGACTTGTTCCTTGTCTCTTGAGCATGGTGGGATTATTTTCTCTACTTAGTATTACATCATTTTTCTTGTCACTGCCTTTCTTGGGCCTACCAGGAGCTATCCTCTTATTTGGTGGCAAAGGTGGCTCCTATTCAGTGTGTTCCCAATATGCCTCCCCACTAATTGGCTCCAAAATATGGCTATAGAGTATTTCTCTTTTTCATAGCATTCATGAATGAAGTCCAATGGATCCAATTTTTGAAAGAAAATACATGCCACAGCATGGAAACATGGTATGCCAGTCAGCTACCATTTCCTACAATCACATTTTCTCTATTTCAAGTCATAAACAACTTCATGGCCTCCTTCTGACATAGTGACAAGGTACTTGTCTCCACCATTCCAAACATGATTTGCTTTACTAGCTACTTTTATGGACCTAAATAAAGTAACATGACCTACTTCATTATGACATAAAATAACACCAAAATGCTAACATGTATTTAAATTGATTCTTACTTGTGTAGTTTATTTAGGGTTTTACTGCAATATCTGATATTTTTCTTCTCCATTTTTGTCTTCCTTTTTTGTATCCTCTGCATGCAGGTCTTGTGTATATTCTTGAACATAGTGACAATCCCATTGTCTCTGTATTTGTTGATGGCATTATTGAATACCTCACAATTATTATTCACAAACACATCTGACTTGCATACATCCCTAAAACCTGACCTAGACCATTGGGACCTAGGTCTTGCTACTAGCCATTCATAAGATTTCTTATTCATCTGTCATCATTAGACATATGCTAGTTAATATGCATTTAAATTTAGAACATTTCTTACAAAAAAAGACTTCATTTACCTTTTTAAGGATGTCCATGTTCATATTGAAAAAGTAATCTGTGGTGGACTTTGCTGCAAGCCACATTTGCCTTGTAACACCAATCCCCTTGCTTTGTTGTTGTATCTTCATGTTATGATCAAGGTGCATTACACAGAATCTATGTTCAGATTCTGGGAAATGGGTTTCAAGAGCATTAACAAGGCCCTTCAAGCAAACATTAACAAACAATAAGTACATGAGGGTGTGGATGTGGAATAACTAACAGTAACAATAAATACATGAGTTTTACCTTCTGCCTATCTGAGATGAAGGTGTAAGTTGCAGTGTTCTGAATATGCAAATCATTCTTCAACAAACCCAAGAACCAATTCCAGCTGCTAGTATTTTCTTGTTCAACTTGTGCCCAAGCTATTGGATACATCCCTTCATTTGGATCTGTACCAACAGCAGTAAGTAAAATTCCTCCAAATGGACCTTTTAGATGACACCCATCTAAACCAATTAGAGGCCTACATCCATCCAAAAACCCTTCCTTTAAAGGTCCTAAACACACATAGAATCTTTTAAACCTTCTACCCTCAACATTTTTTTCAGCAGCCTCTGTCATCAACTTAATAGTGGATGATGGCATCACCTTCTTCACTTCATTAGCATACTGATAAAGCTTCTTAAATTCATCTTCATGTCTTCCAATGATATTTTCTTTGGCCTTTCTTATTGCCCTGTATATCATGGACTCTGAAATCTGACATTTTAAATCATTCACCACCTTTGCCCTAAAAGATGCTGTTGGCCAACTTGGGTTCATCCTTAGTTCATGTTCATATGCTGTGGCTATCCATGTGGAGTTGACCTATTTTTGAACCCATGTAGGGTTACATGTGTGCTTGTTGAACAAGGTCTTTATCTGAATATTGGTTGACCTTTGCTGTCTAATACCATAACATTTCCACTCGCAACCATCTGTGCATATCCACTTGATTTTGTCAGCAAGATTTTTTTTCAGTCTAATGCCTCTCTGGTGTAAGATGGCATGTTTCCTAACAGTTTCCCTAAAGACCTTACCACTGCTGAATAACATACCCAATTGAAATTGAGGATCCTCCATGTCTGTCATTTCATTAAATTCCGGGTATTTTATGTCCTGCTCATCACAAGAAGAAATGGCCATCCTCTCATCATTACTGTCATACTCACTCTCTGAACTTGCACTGTCATAATTCACATCTTCACCATCATCCTTACTCTCATTTTGTTGCTCAATATCAGGTTCTTGCTCCTCATTTATCACATCCTCATCTTCCTGCATACTCTGATTATTCTGCCCATTCTGATCATGTTCATGTTGAAGGTCATCTTCATTAATCACCGACTCCATTAGATCTTCAACTGTTGTAGGATGTTTGTCAGCATTTGAAGTTTCACCCTTACTCTTTTTGCTGGCCTCATGATTTGATATTTGACCATCACTCTTTTTCTTGTCACAATTTTTCTTTTCTGTAGGATCAACATCAGCAGCATCATCTAGTATCACATGAGTATCTTCTGTGTTCTTGAACAACCCCCTCAACATAGAGAATCTACCTCTCCTCCTAGCCCTGTAAGGTGGATTAGGTGGTGGCACTCTCCTTACTTTTTTAGGGGTGGGACAATCACTTTCACTGGAGTCCATGTTGGAACTGTCACCATGGAAGCTTGCTTTTTCCTCTTCTTCATCATCTTCTGTGGCCTCATCATAAGCAATTCCCTCAATTTCCACTCTAATATCTTCTATTCTCTCAATTCTTTGATCTATAGCCATTTGAGTGAAAGAAAAATCCCATGCTTCATCATCGGAAGTAGGACTGTTTGAAGTTGCATACAACCTTGCCAACTTATAATTACACTGAACCAAGTCTATTAGCATAATCAAATCTCTTTCAGTTTCAATAGGGATTAAATTTTCATGCCAGACTTATAACTCATTCGACAACAACCAGAAGTCCATTTTCTCAGTACTACATCCTACTTCTGAATACATAGCTTCCATTTCAGTTAATGTTAGCTTCTTGACAGAGCACATGTCGAAATAAGCAATTTCCCCCCCAAAATATTGATTAAAGCCAAAATCGAATTTACCACTGAAATAAAGTTTAATCGAAAAGTAAGGACTAATCTCTGCAATATCAAAAAATTCAAAAGCGGACTAAAAAATAAAAAAAAAACATGACAACATCCACACAAAGACAAACATCCACACAAAGACAAACATGATGGGACCACAAAAAAAATACATCTTATTCTATAATTTTGCATGCAATGAAGAACTAATATATCGATAGTCAATTGTCTACATGCAAAACTAATATAACAACAGAAAGAAGTTACCTTTGTTAGGAATATGTTGTTCTTGATGATAATTATAAAAACACTTAGTAGATTTTGTATTAAGTCATTTTGTAACTGTCAACGGAATGGCATGCTTTGCAGCGTTTCGTTGACAGGAAGCTCATCAACGAAATGAGTGATGTAGCAATTGCACTGTACAATACTTCACAGTTTGATATGCATTTTGTTGTATGTATTAGATAGGTTTTCTAAGTCATGTTGACTAAGTACTAGATAGGCAAAATAGGTTGGTGAATTGTAAATATATTATGCCATGTAATTTTGCCTAAGTGAAGACATGTCAACGGTATGAAGATTACTCTATCAACAGTATGAAGATTAGTCTTTCAACGGAATGAAGATTACTCTATCAACGAAATGAGGAATACACCATCAACGGAATAAAGAATAAAGCTATCAACGAAACACATCTCCCTGCTATCAACGAATCATTATTACTTTTCTGAATAGTTGACAAAGTGATAGTGACAGTTTTCTGACAGATCAAAAGGAGATGTAGAAGTGTACTTTGCATTGGGAGCCATTAAAATGGTTACTGGAAATAAGGAAACATTCCAATTTCCAATAAGGCTCTTGGGAGTGATCATAATAAGCATGAAGACAAAAGCAAAGATCTCCAAGGACCATTGGACAAAAGGGATGAAAATCAAGCTACTGGCGGTTACCTTTAGTGTACTTTAGAGTAGCCAAAAATAGCATTGTAAACTTGGGAATATATATAACCAAGTGTAGCAGTTAAAATAGTGTGAGAAGAAAAACAAATAGATTGTATTAGCTATCTTTGAGAGCATACTTCTCTACATTCTTGTAACTGAGCAGCTGTGTACATTTTGTATCACAGATTATTTCCGTAATAAAAAACTTCAGTTGGATCATCAAACAATCCAACTGAAATTATTTAAGTGCTTGTGTTTTTATTTTATAAGTTCAGTTTATTTTGAAAGTTGTTTTTAAGTTTGAGAAATATCTAGAATTGTATTCAACCCCACCCCCCCCCCCTTCTACAATTCTGTTAGGTCATTTGGGATTAACAATTGGTATCAGAGCAAGCTTCTAACATACAAGAAGTTTAAAGATCAAGACCAAAACAGTAACCATGGTGAAGAAGGATGCAGGTGTGAAAATACCAGTTCTTGATAAGGACAATTACTTTCACTGGAAAGTAAAGATGCATTTACATCTCATGTCTATGGATGAGAGGTATGTAGACTACATTGAGAAAGGTCCACACGTTCCCATGAAGTTTGCATCTAGAGTTGGACTGCCAGATGATGCTCCAGATGTAGAAATTCCAAAACCTGTCTCAGAATGGACTATTGAAGATGTTGCAGAAATCCATAAATATAAAAGAACCATGAACATTCTGTTCAATGGTTTGGAGCAAGAAATGTTTGACAATGTCATAAACTGTACAACCTCCAAAGAAGTATGGGACACTGTCAGAACACTCTGTGAAGGAACTGAGCAAGTAAGGGAGAACAAAATGCAACTCCTCATACAACAATATGAGCACTTTCACTTTAAAGCCGGTGAAACCCTAAATGACACGTTTAGTAGGTTTCAAAAGCTTTTGAATGGATTAAAGTTGTATGGGAGGATCTACCAAACTAAGGATTCAAACCTTAAATTTCTAAGAGCTCTTCCAAAAGAATGGAAGCCTATGACTGTTTCTCTAAGAAACACTCAAGAGTACAAAGATTACACTCTTGAAAGGCTATATGGAACTTTAAAGACCTATGAGTTGGAAATGGAGCAAGATGAAGAAATTGAGAAGGTACAAAAGAAGGGTGGATCTATTGCATTGATTGCATCTGTGAACCAACTGGAAGATGACAATGAAGAAGCTGCAAAAGCCACAACTAGTTGAGCTAGTTGTAGAAGTGATGTTAGCAAGGGAAAAGGCAAGATGACAGAAGAAGAAGAACTAGAACCAGCCAACATGGATGACTTAGATGAGATTGATGAACATATTGCTTTTCTGTCAAGAAAATTCTCTAAGTTCAAATTCAAGAGAAACTCTGAAGCAAGGCCACCAAGGAAAGACTTTCAACCAAGCAAAAATAATTGGATTGAAAAGTCTAAATCTAAATGTTTCAAAAATAATCTCAGGAGTATGATTGGGCTGGTAACGGTGAAGACTCAGATGATGATGTTGAGTATGTCAACTTGGCTCTAATGGCTAACAATCATGAGCAGGATGCAAGTTCCTCTAGCAACCAGGGAGACAAAAGGAATCTTTGGTACTTGGATAGTGGTTGTTCAAGACACATGACTGGTGATTCTACCCTGCTCACAGAGTTTCAGGAAAGAGCTGGCCCTTGTATTGCTTTTGGAGATGACAGCAAAGGCTACACAAAGGGATATGGCTTGATTTCAAAAGAGAATGTCATCATAGATGAGGTTGCATTGGTGGATGGTCTTAAGCACAATCTTCTTAGTATCAGCCAACTTTGTGACAAGGGATTTTTAGTTACTTTTTCAAAGGAAGCCTGTGTTGTTTCTAAAGGAGGAAACAACAATGTGGTAATGACTGGATTCAGAAGAGGGAATGTGTACATTGCTGACTTTAGCAGCACAAGTCTAGACACCATCACTTGTCTTTTCAGCAAGGCAAGCAAGGATGAAAGTTGGCTATGGCACAAGAAATTATATCATCTGAATTTCAAAGTTATGAATGATTTGGTGAGGAAAGATCTTGCTAGAGGAATTCCACAGGTGGAATTCTCCAAGGATGGTTTGTGTGATGCCTGTCAAAAGGGGAAACAAAAGAAGGCATCATTCAAAAGCAAGACAGAGTCATCAATTGTCCATCATCTTGAGTTGCTTCATATGGATCTGTTTGGCCCTGTAAATGTCATGTCCATTTCAAAGAAGAAATACTGTCTTGTGATTGTTGATGATTTTTCTAGATTTACATGGACCTTCTTTCTGCACTCCAAAGATGAGGCAAGTGAAATCATTATCAATCACATCAAGATGGTAAACAATCATCCTGATTTCAAAGTAAGAAGGATTAGGAGTGACAATGGGACAGAATTCAAGAATTCAAGCATGAAGGTGTTCTGTGAAGAAAATGGTATTTTGCATGAGTTTTCAGCAGCAAGGACACCACAACAAAATGGTGTAGTTGAAAGGAAAAACAGAACACTTATTGAAGCTGCAAGGACAATGCTAGATGAATCAAAGTTACCAACTTACTTTTGGGCTGAGGTAGTTAACATAGCTTGCTTCACTCAAAATATTTCTTTGATTAATCAGGCCAAGGGAATGACTCCTTATCAACTACTCAAAAGAAAGAAGCCACTATTGGATTTTCTTCATGTCTTTGGATGCAAGTGCTTTGTTCTAAGAAATCAAGCTGAGCATTTGGGGAAATTTGAAGCAAAGGCAGATGAAGCAATATTTGTGGGATATGCAGCAGGGAAAGCCTACAGAGTCTATAATCTCAGAACCAACATTGTTATGGAATCTGTACATGTTGTTTTTGATGATCTCAAAATTCAAGGTCTCTGTGATGAAGGTTTCCATGAAAGTCTCTCTTTTGAGAATGAGGAAGGAGAACAAATGAATCATGTTAAGGCTATTGAGAAACAGTCCAAAGTTGTTGTATCTAGTACAGATGAAAGTAGCAGTGAAGATGAAATTGTTGCATCGAGATTGAAAAGAATAGCTGCTAGTAGACCAAATGGTCATTTCATTGACAGTCAGAATGAGAGTTTCGTTGACAGTCAAAATGAGCGTTTCGTTGACAGTCATAATGGACATTCCGTTGACAATCATAGAAATGCTTCCAGGAGTGATCACTTAGGGACAACAAACTCAGGGGGAGTTTCTCAAGGACAAATATCTAATAAAGGCAATCATGATCATGAAGCTACTTCTTCAAGAGCAATTATACCTCCCTCAAGGAAATGGACTAAAGATCATCCCTTTGAACTTATTATTGGTGATGTTTCTTCAAAAGTCCAAACTAGAAGAGCAACTCAAGAAGAATGTCTATATAGTAGCTTTCTGTCTCAAGATGAGCCAAAGAAAGTTGAGGATGCACTTCTAGATCCAGATTGGGTTTTAGCTATGCAAGAGGAGCTAAATCAATTTAAGAGAAACAATGTTTGGAAGCTGGTGCCCAAGCCTAAGGACAGGAGTGTCATAGGCACAAAATGGGTGTTCAGAAACAAGATGGATGAAAATGGCATAGTCACAAGGAACAAAGCTAGATTGGTTGCAAAAGGCTATTCACAGGAAGAGGGAATTGATTTTGATGAAACCTTTGCTCCTGTTGCAAGACTAGAAGCAATAAGGATTTTCCTAGCCTATGCAGCCCATGCCAATTTCAAGGTCTATCAAATGGATGTGAAGAGTGCTTTTCTGAATGGGGAATTGGAAGAGGAGGTGTATGTAAGTCAACCTCCTGGTTTTGAAGATGATGATTTTCCAGAGTATGTGTACTTCCTCCTCAAAGCACTCTATGGTTTGAAATAAGCACCTAGAGCCTGGTATGACACACTTTCACAGTTCCTCCTTGAGAATCACTTCACTAGAGGTACTGTAGATAAAACTCTTTTTCATAGAATTGTGAATGGCTCTACTATACTTGTTCAAATTTATGTAGATGACATAATTTTTGGGTCTACAGATGAAAAACTTTGTCAAAAGTTTGCCAAGATTATGCAAAGTAAATATGAAATGAGCATGATGGGAGAATTAACTTATTTTCTTGGTCTCCAAGTGAAGCAAGTTAATGAAGGCATTTTCATTAGTCAAACAAAATATATTCATGATTTGTTAAAGAAATTTAACTTAATGGAATGCTCTCATGCCAAAACACCCATGCCTACTGCCACCAAACTTGAATTGAATACTAAGGAAAAATCTGTGGACATTTCAAGTTACAGAGGCATGGTTGGCTCACTTTTATATTTAACAGCTAGTAGACCTGATATTATGTTTGCTACATGTCTATGTGCTAGATTTCAGGCTGATCCTAGGGAATCCCATTTAGTTGCTATTAAAAGAATTTTCAGATATCTCAAAGGAACACCAAACCTTGGCATTTGGTATCCTAGAGAATCTGGTTTTGAACTAATTGGTTATTCAGATGCAGATTATGCAGGATGTAAAATTGACAGGAAAAGCACAACTGGAACCTGTCAATTCCTAGGAAACAAGCTTGTATCATGGTTCAGCAAGAAACAAAACTCAGTTTCTACCTCCACAGCTGAGGCCGAGTATATTGCAGCTGGAAGTTGTTGTGCACAGATTTTATGGATGAAAAATCAACTACTTGATTATGGATTAAGAGTTGAGAAAATTCCTATCTTTTGTGACAACACTAGTGCCATTGCCATTACTGAGAATCCAGTGCAGCATTCAAGGACCAAGCACATTGACATCAAATACCATTTCATTAGGGAACATGTTATGAATGGTACTGTGGAGTTACATTTTGTTCCAAGTGAACAACAACTTGCAGACATCTTTACCAAGCCACTTGATGAATCAACATTCTCAAGATTAGTAAGTGAGCTAGGTATGCTAAATTTCTCTTAATTATTTTGAGATTTTTGCAAGTTAAAATGCAGCCAGAAATTTGCTATGTTTTTCTGTGAATTAATTTTCTCAGGAAAAGGTGCAATTTTGTCTAAGTCAAAATTACTATGTCAACGAAACACACCATTTCGTTGACAGCCTTAGCATTTTTCTGGGTGTTTCGTTGATAGCTCTTTTATATCAACGAAACGCAGCTTTATCAACGAAATAGACGGGACCTTAAACGCCCAATTCTGATTCGTTGATATAGCGCTTTTAATCTGAACCGTTGAAATTGCACGTCCTTTACCACGATCTATGCATACACCCCTGTAAGTATAAATCATGGTAATATTTTAATTGTAACGGTTATATTTTTAAGCCAATCCAGTAATTATTGGACTTAATTTTTGAGAACTTTTGGGGGAGTATTTAAGAAATTTTATTTTCTTTAATTCTTTTCTACCTGCTCTCAAAAATTCCAAAGGCTTTCTTACTCTTTCTCTCTCAAAGCAAATCATAGTTCAAGCTTTCTTTACTCAACAATGGCACCCATCGTGAAACTCATATCAGCTGGAGGGTTCATTTATGAAAAGAACAACTCCATCCCTTTTGTTGTCAAGGAAAGCCCGAACAACATCTTTTTCAAGATGATGGATTTCATGAAGAATTGCAAGCTAAGCTACGCAATGTTTCACTCTACACCACTCTACAATGAGATAGTCGAGGAGATTTGGACCTCATGTGAGTACAGTGGGACAAATTGCACTTTGCAATTCACCATTCAAGGTAATGAGTACATAGTCAATTCTGATGTGTTGCAAGCATGCTTACACCTTCTTGAAAATAATTGCTCTGCTTTGCCTACATGTACTGAAATGATTAACATGCTAAATTCCATAAACTACTCTTTGCCTACTGATAATCTGGGTAAAATAATTAGGAGAGGTTTGGTTAGGGAATACAGTTATTTAGCTGATGCATTCATCAAGGTCTTTTCTGGTAAAATTAGTAATTTTGATGCATTAACTAATTCTATATTGATTCTATTTACCATGCTCCTAACTGATAGATACTACAACTTTAGCACCCAACTTATGTATGAAATTGATGCTAAGTTGGGTGATAAGGCAAATAGGAAGAAAAATATCTATTATGCAAGATTTCTGATGATGTTGGCTAACCATGTTAGTCCAGCACCATTGGTTATCTCTAACCCTGTTTCTAGGTTTGATTGCTTTGTGCAAGAGAAAAGAGTATTGACAGACATACTGAGGATGAACCACAATGGTGATGTTCCAGTGGTGTATCTGCCAATAATTGAGGTAACTACTGCTATCCCTGCTAGTATAGCTGTTACTTCTACTGTTTTACCCAACCCTGTTGCTATGGAGTCTATAGTTGTGACCCAACAGGCTCCTACCCCAGCAACAAAACCAAAATCAAAGAAATCTTCCAAGCAAACCTCAGGTGCTTCTCAAAAGGCACCTGTTGTAAAAACCACTACACAACCAAAGGTGAGTGGTGTAGGTGCTGTGAGAGGTGAGGGAAGGGGTGAACATAAAAGAAACCCTAAGGATAAGGAAGGAAAGATGAATGAGATCCAGCCAAGCCCCATTGTGTCTTCCCAACAAGGCACAATGAGTAATATGGATTTAAGCACAAGTCTAGTTGCATCCTCCCAAAAGGATGTAATTATTGAAACAAGCTCGCCTCCAAGAGCACACTCCAAGAGGATAAGGGACACTTCAAGCCCACAGTCTACTATTTCCTAATACCAAAGGAGAGTGAAGCAAAAATCCCAGGTTTCACAGGGCACACACACACTGGAAGCAACACTTCCAGTATCTCAAATTCAGTTTGATGTAACCCCTATCATTACTCTGGGGTTACAGTCCCATTCTTTAAACATCAACCTTGAACCAACTCCACAAAATTCACCAACTCAATCATTAGATGTGGATATGATCCATTCATCTATTCCTGATTCTCCAACTCTTTTCTTGGAGAAGCCCCACTCGGACATTGGTGGTCATCACTTGCTAAGTGATTTGTTGGGCCACCAATCATTCTTTTCTGAAGTTACAAGAGGATCTGTGGAACAATCTCTAAAATCAATCACCACAGATTCTAATGTAATTTCACTTTCTCAAAGTGCTTTCTTAACTTCATCAACGAAACAGACTCTTTCGTTGACAAATGTTTCTCCATCAACGGTATCCATACCGTTGACAGTTCAAACTACTATACCGTTGATAGTTCATTCTGCACCTCTTATTGAAAATCAAGTTGTTTCCACAACTAGTGCAGATGATCTAGTGGTAGTTGAGACACTTCTAGGATTGAGAGGGAGTGAAACTGAGAGGCTGGCTTGCAGCCAGGCAAAAGGAGAGGTTGAGAGTGAGGGGCTGACTATTTCTTCAAGTCAGGCAAAAGGAGAGGCTGAGGGTTCCACCTTAGTAGGTGAAGGTGAGGGTGTGAGAGGTGTGAGCCATGGGGAGCCCATGATGCAAGAAAATAGAGGAGAGAGAGAAGGGACTACAGGAGCTATAAGGGAGGAAGCAGCCATTGCTAATGAGTTAATGGAGGTCCATGAGGGAGAAAAGGAACTTACTTTCCAAGAGCATTATCAACAAACTCTGGATAGTATTTCCCTAGATCCTGAGACCTTTACTCATCCTGTGCCAGCCTATAAAATTATGGCTCAACAGGGCAATGTGGAGGCAGAGAGGTCATTCAACCTAATCCATACCACTGCATCTATGCAAAGAGCAAAGGATGCAATCACCAATCTGTCTCCAGGAGCTGCAGCAAGTGGTGAGTTTGATTTTTCTGATGATGACATTTTTGGTGATAATCTACAGGTGGCCATCACTTCACAGACTGGGACTTCTGTGGTGCCCCCTACACCAAACTGGCTTTCTCAGGATTTGCAAGGAAGAATCACCCTGGATACTGCAATCACAAGGTAGTACAATGAGGCCTATCTGGCTCATGAGTCTGCAAATGCCAATGACAAGAAATTCTACAAGGCTGTTATGGATTCACTGGAAATCCAAAGACTACAGATGATGCAGACAAGGATTGAAGCTAGATAAATCAAGGACTCAATTAGCAATCTTAAGGATGCTACAGACAGGAGGCTAGATGAAAAGCTTCCTCTTCTCACTGTGTCCAAGATGAACAGGTTTTTCTCAAAGGAACCTGAGGTGGCTACCTCCTTGAAGACTCTCTCTTCTAGAGTGGACAAGGTAGAAGCTACTTTATCTCAGATGCAAAAGGAACATGAGAAGCAAACACAACTCTTAGCCCAGCTAGTGGTAGCTCAAGGACTCCCAGTCATTTATTTTGATGATAACAAAAAGGGGGAGAAATCTAAGGAGCTAGACATTCAAATCACAAAGGTTATGGTCCCAGCCATTTCCTTACCAAAGGAGCCATTAGCAATGGGGGAGTCAGCAAAGAAGAAAATGGATGGAATTGACCTGATTCAGGAATCTTCTATGCGGCTAAGACTTTCAGAACAGATAAAAGACCACTGATCTAACATAGAGGCAAGAGTCAAGAAGATAGCTGACACTGCAAAGAACACAAATCCATCAACGGATCAAGCTACTTCTACAGCACCATCAACGAATGCCATGGTTTTAGTGTCAACGGAATGAGAGCCACAGACCAATTCTTTCTATGAGGTAAAGCCCCTTCTACATGGAGTCACTCAAGGTCCAAGGAAGGAAAAAGGACAAACTTCATGCATTAGGGATGTGGAACAAGCTACACTTCAAAGAAGCCTATCTCCCAAGTCCCCTGCTAAACCAAAGGGCAAGAATATAGCAAGGATTTCCTATCCTGCACCTTATCCAGATGAGCTCAAGCTTCTTGGACTACTTATCACAAAATGCAAGGAAAGCAATGATCCTGAGATAAGGAAACAAAGGGCAATTGTCTACATGAATGGACAAGAAATCTGTGTTTGGGCTGGTCATCCAAACTTTGCTGAGGCTAAGACTGAGGAATCAGAAAGAGCAGCTATGCAAGCTCTTGCAGTAGCTCAAGCTCTTGATGAAGGAGAAAGACAGCAAGAGGAAAGAGCTAAAGAGGAAAGGAGTACAAAGAAGAGCACAAGGCAACCCAAAGAGAGAGCTAGGAGAAACATAGCCTTTGAGAATGTTGATTCTCAAAGTATTGCAACAGACTCTTCTACAACTTTTGCACCTCCAACAATTCCTGATCCAGTTTCTGAGGTAAAGTTAGACTGTGATCCTAAACATCCTGTCAATTTCCATGAACAGCCAATTGAGCCAAAGGGAGAGCCAATTGAGTTTGATGAGGCAAACTTTCCAAAATTCCTCTTTGAAATGGATCCAAAGAAGAAATCTAAGCAGAGGGCTGCCAAGGCTAAGCCAATTCTTGTAAGGAGACCACAAGCTGAGAAACCCCCTACCAACCCAGAAGACTTCATCTACATTGCTGACATCAAGGAGGAGTCTGACCTACACATTAATCTTGATGACCTGGTTGAAGTGAGAGGAATAACAGCTTCTTACAAACTACCAGAGAGATTGGTGTTTGTCTACAAGGGTGGGAGAGAACAGGTTTGGCCTCTACACAGAATTATGGGAGAAGACTATCAGACACTGATATCTGTGTTTAAATGTCTGAAGAAGGATTTTGGTTTTACCAAAACAGCCAAGCCTGAGGTTGTCTCCAAAATTTGCCAAATCAAAGCTAGCTGGAACAAGCCTGGTGCACTTTCCAGAGTATTGAAGGTCCCTCAAACATGAAAGAAAATTCATCTCCAACCTTTTTGGATGATGGAATTCAGAGACAAGGACAACTGTAGAAGATTCTTCATAATAGAAGACCAACTGGAGAAGGCATCCAATGAAACTCTGAGATTAATGCAATCTAAGTTGGGGAATCAAGATGAAGAAGAGAAGATTTTCTACAGAAGACTTCAAGCTCAGATTGAGGAGAATAATGCAAGAAAAGGGAAGAAAACAAGACCACAGAGGCAAAGATGAAAAATTTGCTCAGACAAGAGGAGCAACTCTGTGCACTTGTTTTGTAAGATTTTCTACTTTGAATTAAATTCCATGAAGCTCAATGCAATTTCTACTTTTTATCATGTGTAATATGTCTGAGTGTTTTTTTTATCATCAAGGCTCTTGATTTATGGCTGTTATTCTATCAGTCATAAATTGGGGAGATTGTTAGGAATATGTTGTTCTTGATGATAATTATAAAAACACTTAGTAGATTTTGTATTAAGTCACTTTGTAACTGTCAACGGAATGGCATGCTTTGCAGCGTTTCGTTGACATGAAGCTCATCAACGAAATGAGTGATGTAGCAATTGCACTGTACAATACTTCACAGTTTGATATGCATTTTGTTGTATGTATTAGATAGGTTTTCTAAGTTGTAATAACCCGAATTTTTGGTAGAATTAAAACTTTTTTTTAAGTACATCAGTGAATAGTGAATTTGGTGGATGAATAGTGATTTTGAGGGTTAAGAAAATTTTTCATGCCACCTATGTATGGGACGTAGGGTGGATGTTCCGAAGTCATATTAGTGATCTACGAAGCAATTAAGTGAATGCACAGACGATCGGAATTCAGAAATTCCAAATTTTATTTTTGGTGTAGTATTTGACCGGGCAGTGAATTATATATTATTATATTCAAGAAATGAGATATTAAAATTGAGGATTTGAGGATTTAATATTTTGGAATTTTATTATTTTATTGAAGTCGATTTAAGGATTCGATGGTTGGAGTGAATAGTGAATAGTTACTATTCACTACGAGAATCGCGTAGAAATTTTATTCGCTCTTTTTAGAAAATATTTCGAATCGTTTCAAGAGGGACAAGGCAACATTTACAGGATTAAATATAGACATGGAAGTAACATGTAACAAGATTAATTCGAGGAATGCAACATTTGGAGCATCCATGTGAAAGGAAGCGAACCAGTAAAGTTACTTTAACATAACCAATGCATGTTCGACACATGTCGAGAGAAGAAGCAACCAAGGTGATGACTCACCCCCTTAACCAATAAATATCAGCACTTTTATTAATTAAACAAGATAAGAAGAAAAAAGAAAGGAAGAGAAACTCTCCCCCATTTTCCAGATTTTCTGCACAGCTTGAGCAAGGAGAAGAAAAAAATCCATAACTCCATTTCTATCCATCCTTAAATCACCAAATTTTAACCATAGCTTCTCCACTCCATGGGTAACATTCGCTCAAAATTTCATAGCCAACAAAGGGGTGTAGCCTAGTCAAATCCCTTCCCCAAGTCGGAGAACAGAAACTGCCCTGCTTTTCCAGTTTCGACCACTCACCTTAGAAAGCCAATAAGTCGAGCTTCAAGCATCCCCTGGTGATGAGGCAGGACTCAAAAGAAATCCCTTGAAGAGTAGAAGGTTTAAGATTTGTAAGGAGTATATAAGGCTTAGTGAGTTCATACACACTCCAAGGAAGGTAATCACCTCAAGAAACCCTAGCCCTTATTTTGAGTTTTGATGATTTTATGAATGATATGATGATTAGTGATGTTATGATGTTTTAAGTGATTAAAGGAATTGTTGGTTAAGTTTGGAGGATGGGTTATGAATTTGTTTTGAATATTCATGGAGGATTTGACTGAGTGGAGGGAGTATAAGGTGGATGGTGAGTTTGGGATTGAATGGTATTGATTTGGTTGTGTTTTGAAAATGGAAAACGTTAAGTTTTAAGCCGTCGTAATGCCCGATTCTCGTTAACTCTAAAAACTGCCTATAATCCGAAACATTAACTGCCTCTTTTGGTTCAATGATAAACATGAGTGTGTAGAGCCTTGTTTCTAGTTTACGTGAGCGCAAGAATCATGTTAATCCGATTTACGGTTTAAGAGAAAAGTGAGTTTTAGTAAACGCCGTTCGGAGGAACAACCCATCTCTGGTCAGTCACTTTGAGGCTATATTTTGACCACTTAGAAGCCATATTAAAATGTGAAACTTTGAGGAATAATACTAGAGACAGTTAGGGAGGCTCACGAAAAAGATTCGGATTAAAAAGAATATTTTTCGATTTTATAAAAATACGACAGCAGAGGTTGCGCAAGTGAAAACCACTAAGAACACGACTTAGAAACCAATGTTATAAATGGTTAAGTATAACTTGAATTTGAGGATCGGTTTCGAACCAAACTTACGACTTAAGTATTTGACGAGTAACATGGACTTAGTACGAGGCTAGATTAAGCCATTAAGTGCTATGATTGTGATTCGCTTAAGTGTTTAAGCATTAAGTTACAAGTGGAGTATCCAGGGGATTAATCGTGCGTTTTCTTTGACTTTGTCTAGATTGTCCGACATCGTCGCGAACCCTATCACTTCTCGAGCATCAGGCAAGTATACTAACTCTTACTCTATCGTTCGGAGTAGAGGTATTTTGAACTGCAAATATTCTAGCTATGTGATCAATTACTGAATTTTATTCGTGCAATTGAAAGGCGTATATATCATTGTTGGTTTTTACTTGGATGTTGTAGGAAGATAATAGTAGAGACGAAGTTGACTTGAGGTATTGGTCTGGATTATTGAAAGTCCATAATCAAAGATGTTATTCATATCTTTTCCCCTAATCTTTCGAGGGGGAAAACTCAATTATTAATTAAGTAGATATTTCATGGTTTCTGGATGTTATTTCTTTATTATTATAAAGTAGTAAATTGAGGTGCACGTGGCATCTAAGATGATGAGATGGAAGGCGGTAAGTAGTTCCGACCTCTTATTTTATGGACTGGAGCTGCGTAAGAGACCGGAGTAACGCCCGACCCAGCAATTATTAGGGAGAAGGTCCGCACAAGTCGGCTTCCCCTTCTACGGTAGTAACCTATGGATGACGGCCCGGGCGAGCCGGCTAGTCCTTAGGGTGAGGTTCCGAGCCAGTCGGCTCACAGCTATCGTAGTAAAACCAGACGGTTATAGCAGACTGATCACCTGTTATAGCACAGAATGCGTGGCGATGCTCCAACTAAAGTCCAAAACAGTAGTAGGCATAATGCCGAGAACCTATGTGTTCATAGTTGTGGTAGCAACCTATGGATGACGGCCCGGGCGAGCCGGCTAGTCCTTAGGGTGAGGTTCCGAGCAAGTCGGCTCACTGCTACCGTAGTAGAATATTTTGAAAACAGTAGTAGGCATAATGCCGAGAACCTATGTGTTCATAGTTGTGGTAGCAACCTATGGATGACGGCCCGGGCGAGCCGGCTAGTCCTTAGGGTGAGGTTCCGAG
The DNA here is from genome assembly GCA_030848705.1 of Heracleum sosnowskyi. Taxonomy (NCBI): domain Eukaryota; kingdom Viridiplantae; phylum Streptophyta; class Magnoliopsida; order Apiales; family Apiaceae; genus Heracleum; species Heracleum sosnowskyi. The sequence continues at coordinate 80,423,678 of CM061236.1, read as the reverse complement.
CAAGTCGGCTCACTGCTACCGTAGTAGAATAGTTTGCAAACAGAGTTTTATAGTAGTTCAAATGTTTTAAATAAATACATTCTCCGAGATATAATCTTGCTGAGCATTCTTGGGCTCATTCTTGCTATATGTTTCTATGCTGTTAATTTAATAAAACAGGGAGAAGAGGAGATGGTGCGAGTGGATCGTACCAACCATATCAAGATAAGGGGAAAGGCCCTTCAACTGATGAAATATAGTAGAAGGACGACGACGATTTTGTAGTTAAGCTGGTAGGATTGCTATTGATGTAAAGCAAACTCTTTGTAAAAAATGTGTATGTATTATATTAAGGAATATGTATCAACCTTAAGAGGATGTAGGAATGAGATTCTGGATAGTACTCTGATGACGTAATAGTTTGGTAATGTATGTTAAGTTCTAAGACTATAACCTGTGGAGTTAGATGTGTCGATATTACCTATTGTTGTTTTATGAGAATATATGTTGAGCAGGTATTGATGGTTGAGGAAGTGATGACCCGAATTCCCTTGTACGGGATTTGGGGGCGTTACAGATGGTATCAGAGCCATAGGTTATAAACCTTAGAACTAGGGTAGAGGGAGTCAAGAAGAGAGGAGAAAGTGACGCGAGAGCTCTCATGGAGTTCCTAAATGGAAAGTTGGATGTAGTACTAAGGATGAGAATATAGGACTTTTAGGAGTTGAGAAGAGTAGAACTGATGGAAGTAGTGAGCAGGCATTAAGAGTAGAATACGAGATGGATAGCCTTACCCCCCCAAACTTGTAGAATGGTCATAACGGGGTTCATGTGTCAATGCTACGTCAGTATACTATAGATGCCCGGCATATGTTAGAATACGAGCAGGTAGATATACAACCTGGTCTGACTTACAAAGAACAACCTGTGGAAATCACGGATGGAAAAAAGCAAGTGCTAAGTGGCGAGGTTGCCAAGCTAGTGAGAGGTTTGTGGAAATTCAGGAAGTGGAAGAATCCACCTGGGAGTTAGAAAGTGCAATGGGAGAGGAGTACCCCCAGTTATTCCTAAGCTGATTCCGGGACGGAATCCTTTTAAGGAGGGGAGACTGTAATAACCCGAATTTTTGGTAGAATTAAAACTTTTTTTTAAGTACATCAGTGAATAGTGAATTTGGTGGATGAATAGTGATTTTGAGGGTTAAGAAAATTTTTCATGCCACCTATGTATGGGACGTAGGGTGGATGTTCCGAAGTCATATTAGTGATCTACGAAGCAATTAAGTGAATGCACAGACGATCGGAATTCAGAAATTCCAAATTTTATTTTTGGTGTAGTATTTGACCGGGCAGTGAATTATATATTATTATATTCAAGAAATGAGATATTAAAATTGAGGATTTGAGGATTTAATATTTTGGAATTTTATTATTTTATTGAAGTCGATTTAAAGATTCGATGGTTGGAGTGAATAGTAAATAGTTACTATTCACTACGAGAATCGCGTAGAAATTTTATTCGCTCTTTTTAGAAAATATTTCGAATCGTTTCAAGAGGGACAAGGCAACATTTACAGGATTAAATATAGACATGGAAGTAACATGTAACAAGATTAATTCGAGGAATGCAACATTTGGAGCATCCATGTGAAAGGAAGCGAACCAGTAAAGTTACTTTAACATAACCAATGCATGTTCGACACATGTCGAGAGAAGAAGCAACCAAGGTGATGACTCACCCCCTTAACCAATAAATATCAGCACTTTTATTAATTAAACAAGATAAGAAGAAAAAAGAAAGGAAGAGAAACTCTCTCCCATTTTCCAGATTTTCTGCACAGCTTGAGCAAGGAGAAGAGAAAAATCCATAACTCCATTTCTATCCATCCTTAAATCACCAAATTTTAACCATAGCTTCTCCACTCCATGGGTAACATTCGCTCAAAATTTCATGGCCAACAAAGGGGTGTAGCCTAGTCAAATCCCTTCCCCAAGTCGGAGAACAGAAACTGCCCTGCTTTTCCAGTTTCGACCACTCACCTTAGAAAGCCAATAAGTCGAGCTTCAAGCATCCCCTGGTGATGAGGCAGGACTCAAAAGAAATCCCTTGAAGAGTAGAAGGTTTAAGCTTTGTAAGGAGTATATAAGGCTTAGTGAGTTCATACACACTCCAAGGAAGGTAATCACCTCAAGAAACCCTAGCCCTTATTTTGAGTTTTGATGATTTTATGAATGATATGATGATTAGTGATGTTATGATGTTTTAAGTGATTAAAGGAATTGTTGGTTAAGTTTGGAGGATGGGTTATGAATTTGTTTTGAATATTCATGGAGGATTTGACTGAGTGGAGGGAGTATAAGGTGGATGGTGAGTTTGGGATTGAATGGTATTGATTTGGTTGTGTTTTGAAAATGGAAAACGTTAAGTTTTAAGCCGTCGTAATGCCCGATTCTCGTTAACTCTAAAAACTGCCTATAATCCGAAACATTAACTGCCTCTTTTGGTTCAATGATAAACATGAGTGTGTAGAGCCTTGTTTCTAGTTTACGTGAGCGCAAGAATCATGTTAATCCGATTTACGGTTTAAGAGAAAAGTGAGTTTTAGTAAACGCCGTTCGGAGGAACAACCCATCTCTGGTCAGTCACTTTGAGGCTATATTTTGACCACTTAGAAGCCATATTAAAATGTGAAACTTTGAGGAATAATACTAGAGACAGTTAGGGAGGCTCACGAAAAAGATTCGGATTAAAAAGAATATTTTTCGATTTTATAAAAATACGACAGCAGAGGTTGCGCAAGTGAAAACCACTAAGAACACGACTTAGAAACCAATGTTATAAATGGTTAAGTATAACTTGAATTTGAGGATCGGTTTCGAACCAAACTTACGACTTAAGTATTTGACGAGTAACATGGACTTAGTACGAGGCTAGATTAAGCCATTAAGTGCTATGATTGTGATTCGCTTAAGTGTTTAAGCATTAAGTTACAAGTGGAGTATCCAGGGGATTAATCGTGCGTTTTCTTTGACTTTGTCTAGATTGTCCGACATCGTCACGAACCCTATCACTTCTCGAGCATCAGGCAAGTATACTAACTCTTACTCTATCGTTCGGAGTAGAGGTATTTTGAACTGCAAATATTCTAGCTATGTGATCAATTACTGAATTTTATTCGTGCAATTGAAAGGCGTATATATCATTGTTGGTTTTTACTTGGATGTTGTAGGAAGATAATAGTAGAGACGAAGTTGACTTGAGGTATTGGTCTGGATTATTGAAAGTCCATAATCAAAGATGTTATTCATATCTTTTCCCCTAATCTTTCGAGGGGGAAAACTCAATTATTAATTAAGTAGATATTTCATGGTTTCTGGATGTTATTTATTTATTATTATAAAGTAGTAAATTGAGGTGCACGTGGCATCTAAGATGATGAGATGGAAGGCGGTAAGTAGTTCCGACCTCTTATTTTATGGACTGGAGCTGCGTAAGAGACCGGAGTAACGCCCGGCCCAGCAATTATTAGGGAGAAGGTCCGCACAAGTCGGCTTCCCCTTCTACGGTAGTAACCTATGGATGACGGCCCGGGCGAGCCGGCTAGTCCTTAGGGTGAGGTTCCGAGCCAGTCGGCTCACAGCTATCGTAGTAAAACCAGACGGTTATAGCAGACTGATCACCTGTTATAGCACAGAATGCGTGGCGATGCTCCAACTAAAGTCCAAAACAGTAGTAGGCATAATGTCGAGAACCTATGTGTTCATAGTTGTGGTAGCAACCTATGGATGACGGCCCGGGCGAGCCGGCTAGTCCTTAGGGTGAGGTTCCGAGCAAGTCGGCTCACTGCTACCGTAGTAGAATATTTTGAAAACAGTAGTAGGCATAATGCCGAGAACCTATGTGTTCATAGTTGTGGTAGCAACCTATGGATGACGGCCCGGGCGAGCCGGCTAGTCCTTAGGGTGAGGTTCCGAGCAAGTCGGCTCACTGCTACCGTAGTAGAATATTTTGCAAACAGAGTTTTATAGTAGTTCAAATGTTTTAAATAAATACATTCTCCGAGATATAATCTTGCTGAGCATTCTTGGGCTCATTCTTGCTATATGTTTCTATGCTGTTAATTTAATAAAACAGGGAGAAGAGGAGATGGTGCGAGTGGATCGTACCAACCATATCAAGATAAGGGGAAATGCCCTTCAACTGATGAAATATAGTAGAAGGACGACGACGATTTTGTAGTTAAGCTGGTAGGATTGCTATTGATGTAAAGCAAACTCTTTGTAAAAAATGTGTATGTATTATATTAAGGAATATGTATCAACCTTAAGAGGATGTAGGAATGAGATTCTGGATAGTACTCTGATGACGTAATAGTTTGGTAATGTATGTTAAGTTCTAAGACTATAACCTGTGGAGTTAGATGTGTGGATATTACCTATTGTTGTTTTATGAGAATATATGTTGAGCAGGTATTGATGGTTGAGGAAGTGACGACCCAAATTCCCTTGTACGGGATTTGGGGGCGTTACATAAGTCATGTTGACTAAGTACTAGATAGGCAAAATAGGTTGGTGAATTGTAAATATATTATGCCATGTAATTTTGCCTAAGTGAAGACATGTCAACGGTATGAAGATTACTCTATCAACGGTATGAAGATTAGTCTTTCAACGGAATGAAGATTACTCTATCAACGAAACGAGGAATACACCATCAACGGAATAAAGAATAAAGCTATCAACGAAACACATCTCCCTGCTATCAACGAATCATTATTACTTTTCTGAATAGTTGACAAAGTGATAGTGACAGTTTTCTGACAGATCAAAAGGAGATGTAGAAGTGTACTTTGCATTGGGAGCCATTAAAATGGTTACTGGAAATAAGGAAACATTCCAATTTCCAATAAGGCTCTTGGGAGTGATCATAATAAGCATGGAGACAAAAGCAAAGATCTCCAAGGACCATTGGACAAAAGGGATGAAAAGCAAGCTACTGGCGGTTACCTTTAGTGTACTTTAGAGTAGCCAAAAATAGCATTGTAAACTTGGGAATATATATAACCAAGTGTAGTAGTTAAAATAGTGTGAGAAGAAAAAACAAATAGATTGTATTAGCTATCTTTGAGAGCATACTTCTCTACATTCTTGTAACTGAGCAGCTGTGTACATTTTGTATCACAGATTATTTCCGCAATAAAAACACTTTAGTTGGATCATCAAACAATCCTACTGAAATTATTTAAGTGCTTGTGTTTTTATTTTATAAGTTCAGTTTATTTCGAAAGTTGTTTTTAAGTTTGAGAAATATCTAGAATTGTATTCAACCCTCCCCCCCTCTACAATTCTGTTAGGTCATTTGGGATTAACAACCTTCATAATCGGGATATTCTTTGCCATCTGGTAGACCATAATCAATCACGATGTTCTCGTCTCCTTCACTAGATTCAGCTTCACTCTTCAATTTTTCAGCCTTTAATAGATTTTCAGCATCGAACACACCCCTCAATCGACCTCTCATTGCTCTCATAAATGTGTAATTGCAATTTGGGAATTTAGGGTTTTAGGAATTTGGGAACGAAACGATCGAGCTTTACTGTTTTGATTAGGGATTTTTGACATAAATTATTTGATGCCCCCAACGTTATTTACTTATTTAGGGATGATTTAATTATTTTTTTGCCAAAGACTTTTTTGCCCCCACCGTTAAAGTGTTAACGGTCAAATTTAACGGTTCTCGGTCAACAGGTTGTAAAATAAAGCGCCCAAACAAGTATAGGGATGCAAAGTGCAATTACCCAATGTATGAATACCAAAGTGACAATCGGCCGAACCAAGGGGATGCGTTTTGCAATATACTCTTTTTTTTAATGTTAGATAAGGATGTTGTTTCCTGTTAGCAGAGGTTTCATTTTTAAATGGACACACTGATGCAGTTTATTAAGCACTACCTTCATAATCATCAATATATATATATATATATATATATATAAAGGAGGATACGCGGGAGGTGAGGTGTCGTCTCTACAATCATCTCAATCTATTTTTCTAATTTTTCTAGAGTTTTACAATTTTAAATACTAATAAATCAAAAAAAATATTTTTTAGCATATTAGAAGTAGAATAGGTGTTCGAATTTATAGAGGAGAAGAGTTCGAATTTATAGGGACGACATATAAATAAAGTTTTATTTGAAGTAGAATAGGTATTCGAATTTATAAAGAAAAATAGTTCGAATTTATAGGTAAGACATAGAATTAAAAAATCTATTTAAAGTAGAATATGTGTTCGAATTTATAGTGAATTTATAGAGGAGAAGAGTTCGAATATATAAGAAATATTTGCTAAAAGTTCTATCGAAAGTAGAATAGACGTTTGTAAAACATAATTAAAAGTTCTATTGGACGTAGAATAGGTGTTTGAATTTATAGAAGAGAAGAGTTTGAATTTATATAAACTTTGTAGGTTAGACATATAATTAAAAGTTCTATGGGAAGTAGAATATATTTTTGAATTTATAGAGTAGAAGAATTCAAATTTATAAGAAATACATATAAAAAAAAGTTATATTGGAAGTATAATAGGTGTTTGTAAGACATATATAATTAAAAATTCTATTGGAAATAAAATAGGAGTGCGAATTTATATTAGTATATTTCAACGAGAGAGCGGCTCATTCGAAAGGAGTATGTTAACAAGAAAATTAATATATATGACAAGTATTCAATGTATAAAATTTGCGATTTCGATCTTAACAAGTAAGAAAACGTGTTTAACGGGAGAACGGTTTATTATGGAGAAATGAGTGATTGTTGTAATTTTATATATAGAGTTTTTAAAAAAAAACAAATTATAACGCCGTCGCGAAGCTCAACTTTGTCAATTTATAGGTTAGACATATAATTAAATGTTATATCAAAAAAAGTTCTATCAAAAGTAGAATAAGTGTTTGTAAGGCATGCATAATTAAAGTTCTATTGAAAGTAAAATAGGAGTGCGAATTTATATAGGTGCTTTTTCAACGAGAAGACGACTCATTAGAAAGGAACATGTTAACATGAAAATTAATATGTAAGACAAGTATTCAATGTATAAAATTTGAGAGTTCGATCTTAACAAGGAAAATGTGTTTAACGGGAGGACGACTTATTAGGGAGAAATACGTAATTGTTATAATTTTATAGATAAAGTTTTTTTTAAATAAAATTATAACACCGCCGCGAAGCGCGGCTTTATGAACTAGTTTATAATAAAACACAACGAGTGAGTCAAATCCTAGTGAATTTGAGTTCGTGTTACCGATATGTGCTAGCTGAAAGTGTTGTAAGTTTTTCAATTACCATACATCCCTTGCTGAGCTTAGTCCAAGCAGACTAAATAAAGTCCATTTGTGTTCAGCTCTAATCAAGTTATTCTCAGTTCAGGTGATGTGTCGATTTGATTTTCTTGTAGTAGTAGTAGTATACAGTGCTATGAGTAAAATGTCAATATCGACAAATATCACATTAAATCACAAGACTCAGTCTGCAATAACATTGTGAATTCTTACCCTGGTGGGCTGGTCTCTCTTTTTTCTGCATTAGTGACATCATGCCTTTTCAATTTTAAACACATTACAGATCAAAAACTTGCAAGCAAGGTCCACACGCTTGTTTGGCGCATCAATGGTAGATTTGGAACATTGTCTAAGGTTCCACTAATTCATCTGGTGAGTCTTATCCTTCTTTAGATTCACTTACCTAATACCTACAAAATCTTTATAGTATAAGCACACATGTACACTGTAGACGCATGTTGCATGTTAAGTATTAAATTACAGGTTATGCAATTACCTGGTGCAGGCAAATGTGTTAAAACCTAATTTGTGAGATTAATATTGTGGGCCAAAAAATAAGTTCTATGTGGAAACATATCTTGGCATAATTCATAGGTTGTCTTGTGAATATATCCAACTTACAGAGCATGACTATAGCTTTACTACAGTGCATGGATTACTTCATGTTTTTGCTCAATCAATATAACATGGTGTAGGAGATTATTGTTTGGTTAAATGTTTGGTTAAAAGAGACAAAGCAACTGCTGTTGCTTAGATATGGATCACCCTATAGTATTCTGCTCATATAATATAAAATAAATAAAATTACTAACCGTACTTGAAGTTTGCATATAGAAAGTTTTGACATTCCCCGCCTACCTCATGCGAGGAGCTACCTGGTATAGTTTACACTCTGTAATGCCTTTTGTGATAGGGATTGATTTAATATATGTGAAGTCCTTGCACTATGTTTAATTTCGTATTTTGCATTATATCTATTTTAGCCACCTGTTTTAGGCTTCCATTAGGGTTTTTACTGTCTTTATTTATACTTAATGTTGGATGATTTGTGTTTTACACTTGATTATATTACTTTCAGTGACCTAAATAAATGGTAAAAATCTAAATTTCTCCATAGTTAAAACATTTTGGGGTAGTGATTGTTCTATGGTTCAATCACTAAAGACCTTTATGATTCTTTCCGGCTATTGTTCTTCATCATTTTTTTCATTGTAATCTTTTAAATTGTACAAATAATAACGATCATTTATAGACTATGTAACATAGACTCGTCTGGAGGGTCCAACATGGAATATTTGTCCATGTTTTGCCGCATAATAAAGAGTCTGAGGGTCTATACCTATGTCCGACTGTCGAGTGTCTGGCTCAGGTACTCAAGTTGAACTAAAGAGTCCGGGTAACACAGTTTATAAATTTCAGTAAACATTATGTTTTAATTCTGGTAAACGGTTTAAATACTTTTTTCTGCATTTAGGGTTATGGGTTTCTCATGTGATTAATTATTAGCTATATATGCATATGTATTATTGACATAGTACTTCTTCTGAAATTGACATATATGAACATTCTCAAGTATCAACAGTTGTATAGGCAAAAGGACAAAAAACAATTTAAGCAATCTGTAATCAAAATGTCCATTAGTCTGTATTATTGCTACAGGTGATGGCATGTTGGCAGTCGAAAACTCAAAATTATCCCTTTTATTGTAGTTGGATGAATGCTTTTAGTAATTTCTGGTGAATCTAAGCATCATATATGAACATTCTCAAGTATCGACAATTGTGAAGGCAGAAAGAAAAAATAAATAATCAAGCAATCTGTAATCAAAATGACCATTAGTCTGTATTATTGCTACAGGTGATGTCATGTTGGCAGTTGAAAACTCAAAATCATCCTTTTTATGGTAGTTGGATGGATGTTTTTAGTGATTTCTGGTGAATCTAAGCAACATATCTTTTATGTTCACAGGACCAACGTCTCAAGTTTCATACATTATGTGCACTATATACGCAGTCACAGGTACTAATACTTTTTCCTCCAGTATCCTATCAATTTAGTCAGCTTAGGTTGCTTCCAGCTATACACTGGAATAAGAGCCATTGGATATCTATAATTGTTTAGTTTGCACATATATTTCTTTATTTGTTTAGTTTGCACATATATTTACTTTCTTGAGAACAACTTGATTTGAATAGTTTTCATTGCTTTGGCATGCTATGTTGATGTGTATATCTATCTATATGTATCTGTGCCTCAGTAATCTGTAACCCCAACTAATTCTGGACAATGCATTTACTTCACATGATTCTGATTCTGTATTAGAAGTACCTTCCTTCTACATTTTAACAGTGAAATGCATTTTGTATACTTGAACTATGATCATTCTGCATTTTGTGTACCTAAATTATTAATTGTGCACTTTGTGTACCTATATTAATAAGTTTTGTGCAATTTGTGTACCGCCGTTAATTTGCATTAACGCCGTTAGGAAATACTAAGAATGATCGGGGTAAAATCATCATTACATCATATAATTTGTGTATGCATTGTAATTTATAAATTTTAGTTTAAATGTAAAATCAAGAAGTAGGATCCAATATTTATTTAAAGAATTTGTATTTTACTTAAAGTAAGATGACAAATTCAAAAACAAGTATTGTACTCTATCCGTCCCCTCAATTCTTTACATTGAGGGGACGGTACGGAGGTTAATAAAAAAATATAAATTAATAAAGAAAAGTAAGAAAAATGAGTAAAGTGGTGGGATCAATTAATATTTAATGTATAAAGTGAGTATAAAGTAAGTATAGTGGAGGACAGTGATGAATGTGATTGGATTTTATATTATAAAATGTTACTATTTTTGGTATGTAAAGAAATGAGAGGGACGTACCAAAAAGAAAATTGTAAAGAAATGAGATGGACAGAGAGAGTAATTATTATTTGTTCTTTTATGAAAGTTATAATTTGTATTGAAAATGAGATAATTACGTAATTTCTAAAAATATTCAAAAAGACAAATAATATTATTTGAGTACTACTATACTATACTATATTTTAAATACGAAACATTAAAAGTTTGATAGTGGGACTGTAATCGGTATTTTGAGTCGGGTTTTATGTACTTTAGAGCAAGTCCAACAGCTTACTTATATCATGTCCTAAGCTCAAATATAAGTAATCTAGCAAAAAATGGTGCTCCAACAATGTCATAGTGGTTACCTAAATCACTAGGACATCCATCTCATTACCTATTAATAAATTAATAAGAGCAAGTCCAATAATGTCCCAGCTGGTTACTTATAAATATGATATAATGTGTTCTAGTGATTTATGGACTTGATTTCTTGTAGGAACTCCAACAACATTACTTATATACATTCCCTATTATTATTATAATAATATATTTGAAAAGAGAGAGAGAAAAAGAGTGTAAGAAAGAGAGAGAAAAGAAATATAAAAAAGGAGGGAAGTGAATTTTTTATTCATTGAAATTAAATAGGTAATGGCTAGTGGTTACCTATTAATAGGTAATGAGATGGATGTCCTAGTGATTTAGGTAACCACTAGGACATTGTTGGAGCACCATTTTTTGCTAGATTACTTATATTTGAGCTTAGGACATCATATTAGTAAGCTGTTGGACTTGCTCTCTTTTCAAATATATTATTATAATAATAATAGGGAATTGATATAAGTAATGTTGTTGGAGTTCCTACAAGAAATCAAGTCCCTAAATCACTAGGACACATTATTATATAATATTTATAAGTAACCAACTAGGATATTGTTGAACTTGCTCTTAATAACTTGATTTTACTCTTTTTATTTTTTTTATGAGCTTTTTTTTTTGATAAGCTATGAGCTTTCCTATTAAAACTTACTATACGGTTTTTGTACTGTAATAACTTGAGTCTACTCTTTTTAATTTTTTATGGTTGTATTAAATTTTTATGAGTTTTCTTATTTAAAATTTATGATAAAGGGTCAAATTATTTTACATACATATTCTAATTAAGATATATAGCTAAAAATGTATCATTTATTCTATACTTTCAAATTAATATTCCTTTTTTCTCTAAAATTATTACGAACAACATATATAAAATTATTATCAAATCATATCATACCACATTCATGTCTTAAACATTTCACATATAATATCAAAAACAATTCGTGCATCGCACTGGTTTTAAGATAATATCAAGAACAAATAAATTATTGAAAGAGCTTAGTTACACTCACCCACTTCCGCCTCCTCTGTTCCTTTGCATTCAATTCATAAACATTTCTCTGGGCAATCTATCTATAATCTATACACATATATAAACTAAGGGTCCTATTCAACTAGAAACCTGTACTAATTAAAAACTAGAAACTGCACCACACAAAGTTAAATACACCCTCTCACATACAACCCCACCTAATCCTCTCCATTCGTAATTATATTTTTTCCGTTAATTGGTGATATTTTTTTAAAATCTGACTTCACTGAATTTTTTTTTCATCTCGCAACAATTAGTTTGCATACCATATTTGATATATTTCGACGATAAATCACTATTTATGCTTGCGAGAATCACTAAAATGTTGATGATTCATGTAAGAATAAATAGTGATTTATGCGTAAATGTAGTGATTTTTTCTCCAGACCTATACGCAAATTACAAATTTTGTACTGCAAAATCACTACATTTATACGTATATAAAAATAAATCGCTAGATCTATGTTGAAATCACTATTTATTATTACAGAAATCACTAAAATTTTAGTACTCCGTAATATAGCACATATGGTATGCATATTGATCGTTGAAAGATGGAGAAAAATATAGTGAAGTCGGATTTCAAAAAAAGTTCACCGATTCACCGGAAAAATCAAATTAAAAATGAAAGGAATTAGGTGGGATTGTGTATGTGAGGGTGCATTTTAACTGTGTGTGGTGCAGTAGAGGGCCATTAGATTAGATTAGATTAATGTAAGGGCTTAGATTAGTTTTTAGTTTCTATTTTAATTTTAGTTTCTAGTTGAACAAAAGCCTATAAACTAATATATACACACGCGCATATATAAACTTAAACTATTGATATTACTTCATAAATTAAAAAAAATATTGATATCTCGGAAAAGACCTGCACGTGACATATGTAAAAAAAAGAAATTGTTAAAAAAAAATTGAACTAACGGAGTTTAGACAAAGAGTAACGACAGTACACAAAATCAATGAATATGAATAATAGAGGTACACAATGTGCACAATTAATAATATAGGTATACAAAGTGCATGAAGTCTATATTTTGAGTACACAAATTGCATTTAACTCTCACATTTTAAAGGTATCTGCTGCTGATTTGGTCAACTATGGGTTCCTATTATATACACATGTATTAAGCACGAATTATCAATTAAGATATAATAAGGGAAAAAAATTCTACGAAGTTGAATGGTGCTCGGGTATCTATACTATACTATTATAAGCAAACCATTCTCTATTTGGTTGTTAGTTTGGTCATATGTAGTTTGGTCATCTAAATAATAACCGTTAGATGTAAATATAGATAAATGAGAACCGTTGGATGTAATATTTAAAAAATATTATTTTCTTGATATCTAAAATGCTGTCACGGGTTCAAGGTTCGAATCCCATCAACAACATATTATTATTAAATATTTATATCATCTATTTTTTTAAGCTACATTCAAAAGTTCAAGATATTATTCCATCAACAACATATTAAGAATTTTTAAGATCAAAATACAAATAAATGTTAATAAAATAAGATAAAAAATACTAAAAAAATCATATAAAAAATACTAAAATCAAAAATAAAAAATACTAAAATTCATCCGTGTATCGCGCAACTTATAGGCTAAAAAAACTTAGAATAACGTCATACATATATTATTATATTTGATTACTTTTTAAAATCATATAAATCAAAATATAGATAATAAAATAAAAAATACTAAAATTCATCCTGCATCGCACAGGTTACATGTTTGTGTAACTTTAAAAATAGACTTGTGTTTTGGTTATTTGTAAACGGTTATGTAACTGATCTCAATGTTAGGGTTCTCTTTTTCTAAAAAAAAAATCAACGAAAACATGTTACTCTTTCTATTTTTTTCTTATTAAAACCCTTCCTTTTCCAAAAATATCACGGGCAAACCTTACTTATTTATTTTAATACTTTTAATTACGGCAATTACCTTTTCAACTAAAACATGTTACTTTTTGTATTTTTTTTCATTTAAAAAAACTATAACTTATTACCTTTTCAACTAAAATACATTAACTTTTTAATATTTTCTAACAAAATCCTCTATTTTCTAAAAAAATCATGGACAATTACCTTTTTAAAATAAAACATGTTACTATTTCTATTTTTTCTTACTAAAACCCCACATTTTCCAAAAATATCACAAGCAAACTCTTACTTATTTTAAAACATATTTTAATACTTTTAATTACGGGCAATTACCTTTTCAGATAAAACATGTTATTTTTTAAGAAAACTATTATTAAATAATAATATTATTTATAACCAATTAACTTTTTAGTAAAAATACATTATATTTTCTATTTTTCTAACAAAGTCCATTCTTTTTCTATAAAATCACAAACAGTCATCTTTTTCAACTAAGACATATGTTACTCTTTCTATTTTTCCTTACTACAACCCCTACTTTTTCAAAAATATCACGGGTAAACCCTTACTTAATTATTTTAAAACCTATTTTAATATTTTTTAATTATGGACAATTACCTTTTTAGCTAAAACATGTTGCTCTTTCTATTTTTTCTTAAACTATACTATTATAAGCAAACCACCCTCTATTTGGTTGGTAGTTTGGTCTTATGTAGTTTGGTCATCTAAATAATAACCGTTAGATGTAAATATAGATAAATGAGAACCGTTGGATGTAATATTAAAAAAATATTATTTTCTTGATATATAAAATGCTCCCACGGGTTCAAGGTTCGAATCCCGTCAACAACATATTATTATTAAATATTTATATCATCTATTTTTCTAAGCTACATTCAAAAGTTCAAGATATTTTTCCGTCAACAACATATTAAGAATTTTTAAGATCAAAATACAAATAAATGCTAATAAAATAAGATAAAAAATACTAAAAAATCATATAAAAAATACTAAAATAATAAATTAAAAATACTAAAATTCATCCGTGTAGCGCACAACTTATAGGCTAAAAAAATGTATAATAACATCATACATATATTATTATATTTGATTACTTTTTAAAATCATATAAATCAAAATATAGATAATAAAATTAAAAAAAAACTAAAATTCATCCGTGCATCGCAGGGGTTACAGGCTTGTATTATATCATATATGGTAAAGAACGATAAAGGTACCTCTATCAATTTCTCTCTTCCTCATTTCGAAAAAACAAATTAAAAAAATACAGGGGGAAATTTAAAAAATTCTGCATAAGGAAATGGTAAATGTAACTATTAACCAAATATTCTGAAGTGTGTACACTACAGAAACAAAATAACAAGACTGGAAGGGCTTTAGAGCATCCACAGTCGAGGTCAACCCACTTACATGTGGGGTTCCTTTTTTGACACATAAGCACCAAGTGACCTTCCCAAAAAAAGTGGCCACTTCACTCCAATGTACAAGCCCATTTCCACTTATAAATGGGTCCCATTTAACTTTATTTTACTTTTTGTTTGACAATACTTCTTATAAAATTATAATATATAATTATAAATAACGTTTAAAATTAGTTTAATTTAATAATATTAAAATTATAATAATCAAACTAAAACGATTAATTTTTTAAAAAAAATATTGGCAAAATAAAAGACACGTCACATAATAAAAATGCATCATACTATTAATAAAAGAAATTACATGAGAAAATATTACATTAAAAACATCACACGAGAAAGCATTAATTTTAAAATATTGCGATATGAAAATTAACGATTATTATGGAACTGCGAGATATGCTCAACCAAGTCATTTTGTAACTGACGATGTGTCCGTTTATCACGCATCTGTATAGTGTTCTGAATATACATTTCATACTGGACTGGAGGTTCTTCACCTAAATTTGGTTGCGATAAACCATTTGTTGCATCATCATAAGTTGGTAGGGGACCAAATTGAGTGGCGTATGTGTCCCTCTCGTCTTCAACAATCATATTATGTATTATGATGCATGCTCTCATAATTCTCCCAAGATCCGCTTTGTCCCAAAAACGTGCAGGACCACGTACAATTGCGAAACGGGACTGCAGTACACCAAACGCTCGTTCCACGTCTTTTCGCTGGCTTTCTTGATATTTTGAAAATAATTTCCTTTTCTCACCTTGCGGACGTGGTATTGTTTTAACAAATGTTGCCCATTCAGGATATATTCCATCAGTTAAGTAGTAGCCCTTATTATAATTGTTTCCATTGATAGTATAATTTACCTCTACAGCACGACCTTGTAGCACTTCATCAAATACAGGTGACCGATCTAAAACATTAATGTCGTTATTTGATCCAGCAACCCCAAAAAAAGCATGCCATATCCATAGATCAGATGAAGCAACCGCTTCTAGTAAAATTGTTGCAACTCCTTTGTGACCGCTCATGAACATTCCCTTCCATGCTTTAGGACAATTTTTCCATTGCCAGTGCATGCAATCAATACTACCCATCATACCAGGAAAGCCACGAGCCTCACCCATCTGTAATAGACGTTCTACGTCATTAGAGTTCGGCTTTCGCAAGTATTCATCCCCAAATATCATAATGACATTATAGACAAACTTTTTTAAGCATTCAATCGCAGTACTCTCTCCAATACGAACGTAGTCATCAACAGCGTCTGCAGCTACTCCGTAAGCCAACATACGCATTGCATTTCTGTAAAGGTGATAAACCTTTTCTTCCCGCTGCATCGTCCCTTTGTTGAAAGTATGGATCAAAATTTGAGAGAGCATCCACAATACGAAGAAAAATATGTCTTCCCATACGAAATCTTCGTCGAAAAATTTGCTCAGGATATACTGGATTATCAGAGAAGTAATCATTCACCAGACGTCGATGACCTGCTTCACGATCTCTGAATATACTTTTTCTAGGCATGGATCTTGAGCTCTGTCCATGCCTTTCATGATAGAGTTCAAGAATACGACCATCTTCAGTATCATCGTAGCAGAACTCATGAATAAATTCTTCAGTTAGAGTTTCAAATGTGGGTGTTTGATCCATATGAAAGTGAAGGTTTTGATTCATATGAAAGTGAACTAAATGAATCAAGACAAGTAGTTTATATAGAAGGTAAAAAGGAATATATTCTAAGACACACACTAGCTTCTAACGGCTAGATTACAAGCAAATAAGACACACACTAGCTTCCAACGGCTAGATTCAAACCAGTGTCTGTCAAAATTAGACTTCTTTTTGTATTTAGCTGAATGAAGTGTATGAGCACTCTCATTTATTTTGTCCAAGTTTGAACCGCTCCCGACTGTCTTCTGCGCCTCTTCGTAACACGATCCAAATTTCTGAGCACCTTCGTTTATTCGTTGCCACCTTTTTCTCATAGCCACAACTCCTCTCCTGATGACACCGGGATTATCTTCTTCACAATATTGCTGAATTCGGTCTCAAAATGCTTCGGCTTTTTGATCAGTACCAATACATGGATCAATTGACACATTCAACCATGCACTTATTAAGAGTTTATCTTCAACCCACTTCCACTGACCAGTAATTTCACGTACATCTTCACTTTCCTCACAATCTTCATTTAGATCAATAATATTTGTGTTATTAAAGGCAGGCACCTGTGAAGTTGGTGAATTTTGGAAACTGGTAGGTGATTGTTGAGTTTCAAATTGTGGATTTGAAAATGGAGGAAATGGAAACTGATATGGAGAATTTTGAGGATAAGGAAATGGAAATTGAGAATTTTGAGAATGTGGAAATTGGTATTGAGAATTTGGAGTTTGTGAGTTAAAATTAAAATTTTGTGGGTTTGGAAAATAAGAATTTGGATATGGATATGGAAATTGAGGGTTTGGATTTTGAGAATTTGGAGGAGGGGGATTATTTGGATTCATTTTTTTAGAGAGAAATATTTTTTTTTTGAAATGTAAGAGTATGAATAATAAGAAGGGAGTATATATAGGAGTAAAATTGTAACGTTAATAAGAACGTTACTAATATAGACGTTATTGTTAACATTTCAATTTTTTTAAAAAGCACACAACATGACCTGCACTTGTTTGGATAAATAATAATTAACTAATAAAAAGCCTGCAAAGATACGGGAGTTGGCCATGGCCAGGAAAGTGGCCATGCCCACTTTTTACTCTAGCCATGCAATGGAAAAAAGAAATAAAACCACTGTCCATTTCCATTTTGATTGGCCCGAGGCACCAAACGCCTCCTACTGGAGCTGGTCTTAGAGGGGTTTCTCGTAGAACCAGACTGTAGTTATTCAGTTGAATCAACTATGTCACAAGTGAGGCTTGCTATTATTTGTCTGTACTTCATATCAATGTCCAAGCTACCAACAAGTAACCTTTTAAGCTATCAGTATTCAGTACCGTAACCTTACCTCATTTTTACTCTTTACGTGTGCGCTTGTACTAGACTGGCCATACCGCGGAAATATTTTAATTACATCAATATCCTGTTTCTGGGCAAGCTACCTGCCTAGGGTGCCAAAGGGTAACCTTCTGACCTATGGCGGGAAATATTTACAATGGGGGTGTTACTTTATTATCCTTTTTTCAGCAAGACACTATCCTGTCAGACATGCTAACCATCTGACCTGTCACCTCCATATCTTTTGGGGTTTCTGTATGAATACCCTTTTCACGCAAACATCCAGTGGACCTCTCTCCAATTCATTTATTCTCTTTAAAATTGGTACAAAGTGAGGAGTCAGAGGACTAAGTTTGAAGGGAGCAATTTTTCCCTGGCTTTCTATCATGAAACTGTGCATCTTAATGATCCACGGCCTCCATACCTATAGTTCTCCAGCCCTCTCAGTGTTGTACTTCAGTAGAGAACTCTCTCATGAATCTAGTAGGAAACGTTGTGTTAGAAAATTGATAGTTTAAGGATATAATTATCTATATTCTTGATGTTAATTCAAATTTCTAATGATTGGAAGTTGTTCCTTGCTATGGGAACTTAAACTTTCATGTATGGGTTTAATAATTTTCTTGTTTAAATCCATAAGAGAAATTGAGATGAAGGTAGTAGCTTGAAAAAGCTTGTTATAATGATGTTTCATTTATCCCACATAGAAAAGAATAAGGGGACTTGGTGGCTTTATATAGCATTACACACATGAGTAGTATACAACTACTAAGGTGTGTGATGGTGCATGGTGTTAGTGTGTGCTTCACGCGCACACACACACACGCGCCGCCGCCGCCGCCCGCCTTGCCACGCCCCGCACCGGACCGGACCGGACCGGGTCGGGTCGGGTCGGGTCGGGTCGGGTCGAAGGGCGATTTGGACGAATGTCTCGGCGTCTCGCGTACGCGAGGTGACCTGGGCGAGCCAGATTTAATTATTTAAATTAAATCAGATGGACCGTTGATGGGCTGGGCCAGATTTTTATCAGATGGACCAGTTGACCAAGTCAAAATAATTCAAGATTAAAAAGATTAATAAAATAAAATCTGTAATATGTGGATAAATATGAAAAAGTGTAACAGCTACATGTTATTAAATTTAAATCAAAAACGTTTTATTCACTAAATGGTCAGTTTTGATTTTTTATATGATCAGCTGTTACGAAAATTAAAGTCTGTGCTGCAGTTACGAAATTAATTGCTCATGTGCTTCAGTTACAGAAAGGAACCACTATAAATAGTGGCCCTTGTAGCTCAGTTGAAACACACAGAAGTTTGCAAACACAAATCTGTAATATGTGGATAAATATGAAAAAGTGTAACAGCTACATGTTATTAAATTTAAATCAAAAACGTTTTATTCACTAAATGGTCAGTTTTGATTTTTTATATGATCAGCTGTTACGAAAATTAAAGTCTGTGCTGCAGTTACGAAATTAATTGCTCATGTGCTTCAGTTACAGAAAGGAACCACTATAAATAGTGGCCCTTGTAGCTCAGTTGAAACACACAGAAGTTTGCAAACACACTTCTCTCAAAACTCTCTCTGCCCTCCCTCTCCGTACAGTTTTTCCCTGTAGTTTTTTATGGTTCTCCGGCGACTAAGGTGCTGGTCGTAGTTGAGCGCTGCTGTTGCTGTGAACACCTTGCTCGGAGCTGTTTTATCCTGGAAGTAGTATCTCGCCGACAACCTGACACAGTAAGTGGGGGCGAATAACTCTTCAAGAACAGTCAGGGTTTCTCGAAGTCCTGACGACTCAGCTGTTGCTTCGTTATTTCTGTTCTTATACACTGTTAAGCTATGGCTACAGGTACTGTTTCTGTCTCCCTGGTTATTTATCAATTTCTGATATGCATGCTTTCGACCTTCATGCTTTGTTTTGTTAACTTTGGTCTTGGCCTGTCAATGCTATATCTTTTATATAACTGCCTCCATGTTGCTGTAGTACTTGTTATTTCCAACATTCTTGAAGAGTTAGTCTGTTATATAATATTTAGCATTATGGTTAATGAAACTGGAGTTACTGTAGATGGTAGTACGTCTGATGTGTCTGCTGGGGTCATTGATTGGACCACTTACCGTTTCCCACAACCCGTTGAACTAACGGGCTTACCTGAGAAATTCAACGGTGGTGTCGGCTTTTCACGCTGGCAGAAAAGGATGAAATTGTGGTTGGCTGTAAAGGGTCTGTGGCCTGTTGTGGAGTATGAGAAATCGGTGGTGGTTCAAGAAAAGGCTGAAACAGTTAAGGCTTATGCAATGTGGGCTGAGAAGGATGGGGTGGCTAGGGCAGCCATTCTGGCAGCCCTAACGAACACTCTGTTTGATGTTTATTCATCTGATGCCTATAGTGCTAAGCTCTTATTGGAGAAGCTGGACCTCACTCACAATACTGACTCTCAAGGTCTGGAAAAGTATTCTGTAGCGAGGTTCCTTGAATTTAAGCTGGTAGACAACAAATCCATGACTGAGCAGGTGCATGAGTTCGAGATGATAGTGCATGCTTTGAAGGAATCCGGCATGGATCTCCCTGATAAGTTCAAGGTTATGAGCGTGATTGAAAAGCTTCCGAAGTCTTGGAAAGAGTTCGCTCTCTCCCTGAAAAGACAGAAAGGAGAGATCACCTGGACCAACCTTATGCTGGACATCTCGGTGCAAGAACAACACAAGTCCAAATAGGGACATGTGATGCCATCTGAACACGGTAGCTCGAAGGTGAATGTAGTAACCGTAGGACAGAAAAGGAAGGCTGTTGCTAGGAAGGGTAATGTTAATAAACCTAAGATAGACAAGGATAAGGCCAAGAAACCAAAGGCAAACAAACCATGTTGGTCTTGTTGGCAGGTTGGGCACTGGAGTAAGGACTGTCCTACAAAGAAAGCGAAGAAAACCGAGGTGGTAGCGCAAGCGAATGCTGTACTTGGAACCACAAGTGGGCCTGTAGTGAACATGGTTGTTGGTGAGGCTTCGGCTTCTGAAACCAACGAAAACCGGTATGTGACCTACAACCCTGTACTATTTTCCACTTATCTGTCAAATGAATGGTTGATTGATACTGGAGCTAATGTGCATATTTGTGCTGATATTAGTTTGTTTGTATCTTATCAACAGAGTCATAGCATGACAGTGACGATGGGGAATGCGAGTGTCGTTCAAGTTCATGGAGTGGGAGACGTGGACCTGAAGTTTCCTTCGGGGCGTATTCTATCCCTGACAAGAGTGCATCATGTTCCCGACATGCGTAGAAATATAATAAGTGGAAGCCGTTTAGTTACGAATGGTTTTGAAATTTCCTTAAGATGTAATAAAGTAGTTCTTATTCACACTGGTACTTTCTTTGGCAAGGGTTACTTGTCAAATGGTTTATTTGTTATAAATGCTGAGCCTGTTTTGGGCACTTCCTTTAATGAAATTACTCCTTCTGTTAACTGTGTAGAATCATCCAACTTATGGCATGCTAGACTTGGTCACTTAAATTTTGGTGCTCTTAAAAATATGATGAACTTAGAGTTGATTCCAAAACATACTATAGAAAAGAATTCTAAATGTCAAGTATGTGTGTCTGCTAAACAAATAAGGAAACCTTTTCATAATGTTGTTAGGGATTCAAACTTGTTAGATTTAGTACACACTGATATTTGTGAATTTGGTGGTATGTTAACTAAGGACCATTTTAGATACTTCATTACTTTTATAGATGATAGTAGTAGATACTGTTATGTTTATTTACTCAGACATAAGGATGAAGCACTTAGCAAATTCATGATTTATAAAACTGAAGTTGAGAAACAAACTGGTAAGGTACTTAAAAGGTTGAGATCAGATAGAGGTGGTGAGTATACAAGTAACTCCTTTAATGAATTTTGCGCAAGCAATGGAATAGTTCATGAAGTTACTCCACCATACACACCTGAGTCTAATGGGGTCGCTGAGCGAAAGAACAGAACGTTCAAAGATATGATTAATAGTATGCTTATTAACTCTGGGTTACCTAAATACATTTGGGGAGAGGCTCTGAATACGGCTTGCCATATTCTGAACAGAGTCCCTCTGAAACACATGGATAAGACACCTTATGAGTTATTGAAATGCAAGAGGACTAGTCTCAAGTATCTTCGAGTGTGGGGGTGCCTTGCAAAGGTACTTGTCCCTGAACACAAGAGGAAGAAACTAGGTCCGAAGACGGTTGATTGTATCTTTCTGGGCTATCTTGAAACCACTACAGCTATGAGATTTTTGGTAATAAAATCTGACAAAGATGGTATAGTGGCTAACACGATAGTTGAATTTCGTGATGCTACATTCTTTGAGGATGTCTACCCTATGAAGACTGGTATACCTCAAGGTACTTCTGAGGAAGATCTCACTCACATATCAAGTTCTATTCCTGATCATGTGGAAAAGATGACAAATGTGGGGGCGGAACCTGGTAGTAGCTCTACTCCTATGGAGGAAGAGGAACCTAGGAGGAGTAAGCGTGCAAAGGTAGTCACACTACGCCATAGATGGCCGGATGCAATACTTTTAAATTGCAACGCCCACTTTGTGTTACAATTGATACACTATTTTTTAACTACTGCAATACTTCGGAGACTGTGTTACATTACACATAAACGTTCTGTTGCAATAGAACCGACTCTGTTGCAAAAGACTCCTTGTGTTACTCTATCGACACAGTGTTGCATTTGATTTCAATTAAATATTATTTTTTAATTAATTTTTAATCAAAAAATAATATTAAAAAAGGTGGGGCCCACAGAAAAAAGTGGGACCCACAAGTGGGACCCACTAATTTTTCTATTTTTTATTTAAAAATTAATTAATAATTAATTAATAATTAATTTTTAATTAATTTTTAATCAAAAATAATATTAAAAAATGTGCGGCCCACAGAAAAAAGTGGGACCCACAAATGGGACCCACAAATAATATTAAAAAAAGTGGGACCCACAAGTGGGACCCACAAATGGGCCCTAAACCCTAAACCCTAAACCCGAACCCTAAACCCGAATAAATTTTTAATTGATTTCTTCGATGATCCAACTGTACGGATGTTAAAAGATACTCATTTTAGTGTTGGGAAAAAAAATCAAAAAATATAAAAGTCTGGTTATGCCGCATCTTTCCAGAAACGTTGGAAGAGTATTGCTTTCAAGAATGGGACATGTGTCAGATTCACTGAATTATTTTTTCAATTGATTTCTTCGACGATCCAACCATACGGATGTTAAAAGATACTCATTCTAGTGTTGGGAAAAAATAATCAAAAAATATAAAAGTCTGGTTATGCCGCATCTTTCCAGAAACGTTGGAAGAGTATTGCTTTCAAGAACGGGACATGTGTCAGATTCACTGAATTATTTTTTCAATTGATTTCTTCGATGATCCAACCGTACGGATGTTAAAAGATACTCATTTTAGTGTTGGGAAAAAATAATCAAAAAATATAAAAGTCTGGTTATGCCGCATCTTTCCAGAAACGTTGGAAGAGTATTGCTTTCAAGAACGGGACATGTGTCAGATTCACTGAATTATTTTTTTAATTGATTTCTTCGATGATCCAACCGTACGGATGTTAAAAGATACTCATTTTAGTGTTGGGAAAAAATAATCAAAAAATATAAAAGTCTGGTTACCATTGAGAAGGAAAGCGTTGCATTTGATATCAAAGGTAACATTCGCGGATGAAATGGTAAAAGTGCGTTACCTTAGGCCTGATGCAACAGAAAACGTGTCTAAGGTAACAGTAGGTGTGTGTTGCATCCGGCCATCTATGGCGTAGTGTCAAGGACTTTGGAAATGATTTCATCACTTACAATGTCGAGGACGAACCTTTAACTTTCCGACAGGCTATGGACTCCTCGGAGTCTAGGCACTGGAAGGGCGCTGTAAAGAGTGAAATTGACTCTATTGTTTCTAACGGAACATGGGAGTTAGTTGATCTCCCTCCTGGGTGTTCTAGTATTGGGTGCAAGTGGATCTTTAAAAGGAAGTTGAACCCTGATGGCTCAATAGAGAAGTACAAGGCTAGACTGGTGGCTAAGGGTTTTAAGCAAATGGAAGGAATTGATTTCTTTGATACATATTCTCCTGTTGCAAAAATGATAACAATCCGAATGCTTGTAGCATTGGCTTCCGTACATGGTCTGATCATCCATCAAATGGATGTAAAGACAGCTTTTCTTCATGGTGAACTTGAAGAAGAGATTTATATGGATCAGCCTGAGGGGTTTGTTGCATCTGGCAACGAAAGGAAAGTATGTAAGTTAATCAAATCTATTTATGGCTTAAGACAAGGTCCCAGGGACTGGCACAAGAAGTTCGATGAAACGATTGTGACATTCAGTTTTGTTAGTAATGATAGCGATAAGTGTGTCTACTCAAAAGTTAAAGGTAGTGAATGTGTCGTATTATGCTTATATGTGGATGACATACTACTGTTTGGAACCAATATTGAGATTATTAACGAGACAAAGGATTTCTTGAAAAGGCACTTTGAGATGAAGAATATGGGTGAAGCTAGCGTGATTCTTGGTATCAAGCTGACTCAGTCAGCTGATGGAATAACCCTATCGCAATCTCATTATATAGAGAAATCTATACTTGAGAAACATGGTTATTCACAATGTAGAATCGCTAGTACACCCTATGATCCTAAAGTTGCCCTTGTCAAGAATAGTTCGGGAGTCCCTGTGTCTCAGTTAAGGTATTCTCAGATTATTGGAAGCTTGCAGTATCTTGCTAACTGTACTAGACCAGATATATCATATTCTGTGTCCATCTGATAAAAATCTGGCCCAGCCCATCAACGGTCCATCTGATTTAATTTAAATAATTAAATCTGGTCCAGCCCAATAATAATTCAATTAAAAAAATAATATATATAAAACCCCTCGCCCAGGTCGCCTCGCGTACGCGAGACGCCGAGACATTCACCCAAATTTAGGAATAGTTATTGATTTCTAAGTAATTATCTGTGCAACTTCATGATGTTATAATATGCTCTTTTCATCTATCAAGCTATCTATGTGTACAGGTATGCCTACATGCTATCTATAAAAAATTCCAGATTCAAACCCAAATATGATTATGTTGACAGTAATTAATCTTATATATATATATGTATATTAGCAAAAAGAAAAGTTATTCTTTTCCAGATATAGCTAGGATGCTGTTGGTTCGTAAAAACCTATTGTATCATATTACTGATCAGCAAACCTGCAGGGATTCAATGCTGTTTTAACTGAACCAGTGGATACTCCTGATAGAAGAGGTGAAGATCAGATCAGAGAAGTGGAACTTAAGTTGAATCCAGACTTGAAAAGCACCCTTATGGAATTGTGCTGTGACCCAAAGACAACTGTCCTCAGTGGTAGCAACAAATTTGTCTTAGATAATGTAATTCCTTTGTCAACATCTTATTATTTTACTCTTTTTGCCTTCTGTTACTATCATATTGATGCGAGTACATTTACAGAACTTCTGTGAGTACAAAATGTGGTTGGCGGCCGAAAATGGGAATTTTTTGCGCTCTACAACGGGCAAGTGAATGACAACGATACCAGAGAACTTAAATTTAGATTGGATTGACTGCATAAAGGTATACAAAGAGGGGTTACATCTCTTTCCAACATCAGTCTGTATCCCGTTCTTATCTTTTCTTTCCAATACATCACAGCCTGTCTTTGAGTATTTCACCGAAAGAACGCCACAATCACAATTTGAACTCGGAAATACTTCACTTGTATGGAACTACAAGTATGCAGGTATGTTATCTGGCTAACCCTTAATCCTTCAAGTTGAAATTTTGGCTTCTCTCCAAATCATCTGTACCATATTTCAGAATCTTACTATGATTGCAGATGTTAAGTTTGGTAGAGTTCAAGCTATAGACCTGCTACAGCATCTCTGTGAAAGCCTTTCAAATGCACATGTTGATGTTATTCAAGGCAGTCGTTCGGTTGATTTGGTTTTTATGATTGTGGATTCGTGTGTTTGCATATCTGGAGTCTGATTAGCCGATAATATATATTTATATATCTCTATTAGACCATTTTGTTTCTCAAAACAGGGTGCAGGTATTTACCGGATACTTGAAGAAATTGCATACAATTCAGTTTCAACACAGATTGATTACGTCTTGTGCATAGGACACTTTCTGGGGAAGGTATGTTTCTTATTATGGGAACATTCATTGCACAACGTTGATATGCTCTTGAGAATATTCTCATCTTACTATACGACTTCAGTGGAGTATCATATGACTATTGACTTTTCTGTCCAGACCAACAGTTAAATTGTATTCATTTTTAAGATCTCCTATTAAAATTGTTCCTGGCTGATTGCATGTTAATCCAACTTTACTAGGCATACTGGGTACTGTCTAGTTTCATTAAGGCATGGAGAGTCTAAGATTATGAAGGTGTGAAAAGACAGTGGAAATACGGTTTTTGAATCACCGCTTTTTGTTTGTAGTAAATTTAAAAATTTTGGCATTTTATGCAATAATACAGGGAGTGTCTTTATTAACATGGCCTAACATTGTGAACTGCATTCAAAAGTTACATGGCTTTATTTCTAGTTGGTTATGGTTTCAGTTATTGGCAAAGGATTTCTTGTTGATAAGTTGTACTCTCTCAGTCAAAACATGGTTTAACCAAATTGATCTTCATTCTGGCATTAACACATACTAGCTTATAACCCGTGCCAAGCACGGCCAGAGCATAAGTCGACATTAAAATATTAGTATTAATAAATTATTAATAAATATTATTTAAAAATGTATTTCTTGAGAATTGAATGATAAAAATATATAATAAATAAATAACTATTTAATTATGTAGTTATAGACAATCGAACTATACATAAAGCTAAAGAAATTAAAGTAAATAAATAAATCTTGACGTAGTTGTAAGCAATCGAACCCTGGATGAAGCTAAAGAATTTAAAGTAAATAAATCTTATATAATTATGTAGTTGCCTCAAGTGATAACCAAATTTGGTACTTTGGTACCGCGCGTCATTTTAACATTGTTTTGCTTATCAATAAAGAGTATATAGATTTCCTTATATTCAGGATGAGGATCTGTATACTTACTTTGACCCAGAGCTTCCGGCTGAAACTCCAAGAACGACAAGTGAGGCACTAAAGTTTCCTGGCGACAGAATGTCTGATCTCAAATTGCAAAACAGCGGAAGTGTCTCAAAAGCATCTCATGTTACAAGTGAACAGCCTCTGCCAAACTCAGGGAAGAAGACATTGTGGAATGTGCTTGATCTGATGATGGAGAATTATTTCTCTTGTACAGTAGATCGAACTCAGTCCAGAGCTCACTACTCTCTTGGATCATCGGATGATGTTGTTTCTCTTCTGAAAGCATTGGCTGCAGCGTCTTCCTCGAGCTGAGAGTTGTCATGTCCTGGTTTCTGACTTTCTGTTTGTCTACCTTGTCCGTTCTTGATGTACTTGAGGAGTTGAGGTCGAAGAAATAGCTCAGAAAAGAACATTTCCATACTGATTCTAAAAAGACCCTACCCATAAAACCTATCTAGCCGGCTTAATTAGCCCAAGGAACGCACTGAACTCTCTAAGCAGTTAAAAGTCACTCATATATGTAGAGTTTCATAGTTGTACAGGATGATGGTCATTGACTGCACTCTTGAAATTTCGTGACTGCTATTCCTAAAGCTCCCTTAATCGTAAGATCTGCTTTACTATCGAATACACACAACTAATTTTCATTGGCATATAGTAGAAGTAGAAGGAAGTAGAAGAAGCATGCCTATTGGATGAAAGCCTTCGGCTGAATAGCTCTATTGGGTCAAAGAAATATGTAGAAATTCATTTAGCCGTAGTGCTCGAGAACAAATCGCCACTTGGTTGTCTAAAGGCATTTACAAGTTAACTCGAATTCATAATAGTACAAATCAGAATATTAAACATATTCAAATTATTTTAAATGAAAGGGTTTATTGGGGCTGTGGTCAAGAAACGTTCAAGACAAAAAACGAAAGGATCATTATGCCTGCAAAATATACTTTACTCCGATAAAGTTATTCTTTTAACACCTATATGAGATAATCTTGAAAATTGCTAAAGATATTATTTGAACTGGTTAAAATTTTCTCTATAAACGTCCTGTTGTGAGAGAAATTTGGTACAACACAATTGAGAGAATCTTGCTCGAATATTCGTAAGAAACGTCCTTGATTATCGGACAGAGCTTACAGGTTCAAAGCTCGAAGCCTGAAGCTCACGGTATGAATAGAATAGTTGAAGTATGTTTCTGGGGGCTGAGTTGACAAAACCACCGGTCGAAATAAGTAGTGTAAATCCTACACCACCCGTAGATTCGCCGGAATATGTATCACTGAGGTGCACGTGCCTTATGACTCTCGAGAGTGAAAATCCGAATCCCCTAGTCAAGTGCCTACATATCCTATTTATAGGAATCAAGCCCCATGTAGTTCTATTAGGTTTATACTTCTTAATCCTGATGAATTCCACCACCCTAAGATCGTCCATCTTAGAGTTTTTATCGAATTAGGTAGCTCCAGCCGAGCTTCCTAGTCTCCTAATCCATGTCCAACTCGAAGTCCTATAAATCCTCAAGTAAGTTGTGCTTATCCGAATAATTAATATGAGTCCCATACTAATTATATTTGTTCCATCCAGTGTGTTTAACCAGACTTAGAAGTCCTTTTATAAGTATCATTCCGTGCTCCTAAAGTATAGGTAGCTGAATCCTTGTCCTATTAGTATTCTGCCTTCGACTACTCATCGCCTGTGACCAGTCTCGAGGTTCATACCCCCTGAACCTCAATGCCTTGAACCTGCCTTGGCACCTTGATCCACCTTAGAATACCCCAAATCTAACCCGTGATGTCCTAAGCCTGTACCTCAGTATCTTAAAGGCTACCTTGATGCTTCGGACCTGCCTTAGTACCTCGAACCTGTTCCTGGGTACCTGTTGCGACACCTCGAACCTATCTGGATCCCTTGAACCCAGACCACGGGCATCATGAACTTGTTCCTTGGTACCCATCATCATAGTCCAATACCTTGCTATTGGATATATAACAGATATGGGCCTTAAATTGAGCCCATACGAGATTTTGGGCACAACAACTACCCCCCGGTTCCTTGCAGTATTGAATACAAGAGGAACCAAAACTCACCTCATTCTTGAACAATCGACTCTTAACCTCATAACCAGCTGCAGACCCTTAGCTGGACACCCGGTATCTAACTAGAATCTTCGGTGTTTATACCTTTATTTTTCAGCAAATTAATCCCACGCTTTAACTGCCTTTCCAGAGAATATTTATTCTTCTGCATCTCATCTTTTTTTGAAAAGAATTCAAATTTCAAAACCTGCAACAAACTTCTCATATCCCTCCTAGAAAATTGATCCATGCATTAACCTTTCACATTTTTCGTTGTTTTTTTTTTTTTTTTTACCTATCTGAAGATGCCACCTGGCACAGCTGCTCCTCTTCCGTGTGTACTTAAATACACATGCACCCTTCTTTTCCTCTTTTTATCTCATTTTTTCACACAAACTATTCATTCTCCACACTCTCCTTCTCCGTCGAAGAGCTTCAGCGCGACGTGCACCTTTGACGATTCTTTAATTCCGACCATCTTCGAACTGCATCACTCCACAAGGTACAAATCTATCTTTATTTGCCGTTTTTAATCCTTATTTGCCGTTGCATGCCGCTCTTGAATATGCCCCTCTTATTTGTTCATACACACATATACACAACCATGTATGCATACACATATACTTATATTATCATGTCAATCACACCGGAAGCCCAAAATACCACACGCACTCGCCTCTTGTGAACCATAATAGCTTGATGGCATTTGTTTTACTATCATGTAAAATCGAGACCTTAAAACCCTTTTAAACCCATGTCTTCTTTGGTGTGTCGATTTGCATATTGCACCGTGTCTTTTCGTCTTCTTGATTGTTCTTTCTTGCGTGTATAACTGATTATGCATATTACACATGCCTCGACATATTAATATTGATATGCCATCTTGTAAAAGGATCTAAGATGATAATAGAAAACCCCTCCTGTTGCCTTAGGCTTAGAGTTCTATACTATGACCTCTCTTGAGGCGAAGACCCCTATGGACCTTCATCTGCCCTTTAGATGTACAAGCAACCTTGTAATTTGTAATTCCCTCACCTTTGGAATTACTCCGACCACCACTTGTTCGACCTAAGCCCTCAACCATAATTCGGGGAGAAAACCCCAATCGAAAACTTTTGTGAACTTTTCGGTTTTCTTGTCCTCTTGATTGCCTGTTTGAGAAGAAACCCTGTTGGCCGTTATCTCACCCTGCTCCATCCTTTGCAGATGTCAGGGAGCTCAACTACGGTCAGCTCGCATCAATCAACCGCACAAGAGGTTCAGACTCCTATTGACTCTGATCCCCTATCTGTCAGACCCTTTCCAACAAAACCACTTACCATAAAACCAGTCAGTACCAGAACTCGCTCCAAGGTTAAAGTACTGGTTCCTGAACAAGCCATTGTATCCGTGCGCACAAATCTTTTTTCCCACAAAACCAAAGATTCCCAAGCCATAGCCATTCACCAAACATCGTCCAACAACTATCCGTCCCCCGATTCAGAGGTTGAGGTCGAGGTTTCCTCAGGAGATGAAGATCCCAATGAATCACAGGGCATAATTCCTGCCTGTGAGGAATTAGACACCTCAATGAATGCCAACAGAGTGAAACTTCTTCTCCAAAAACATCGTCCCAAGTGTCGCTTGGTGGTACCTTCCCCTGGGGAAAGGTGTCATCGTTTTGACAACTTTGAACCTGATCAACAGATACCTTGTGCTGTGTTTTCTGCCACGTTTTTTAGAATGGGTTTGTCCATCCCTTTACATCCCTTTATCCACGATATCGTCACCTACTATGACATCGCTCCCCTTCAAATGACCCCGAATGCCTACAGAATGGCCATGTGTATGTATGTTCTCTATGATCAGCTGTTTGAAAAGAAGATGTCTGCTCGCGAGCTGGGTTTCTTTTACCAGCTTAAACAAACAGGAAAGAATTCTGGTTTCTTTTATTTGTCTGCCTGGAATGTTCATGATGGACAGTGCATTAAGGGAAACAAAAAGGGAATGACCGATTGGTTACCCCAGTTTCTCTACTGCTATGACTGTCCTACATACAGAACTGAATTTAACAGAAACCCTAGTAAGTAACGTTTCCATATTTTCCTTTGTTCCTCCCCGAATGATCTAGATATTACAATCTAATCCATACCTAAACCTTGATATAGAGATTCCGAGTAAGACAGCACTCAAAGGCCATTCCCTGGAGAGGGCCTATGAGGCCTTGAAGCTGTCAGCAGAGCTAGGAGATGGTGCTAGTCTGTTGACGAATTATAATCTTAAAAAGTGTGGTTTTTTGCCAAATGGGATACCCACAAACCTGGTCCCAACGGAGGATTCCGAAGTTGAAACTTCAAGTAAAATAGATCCCCTGCCATGTCTTTATGCTTTACTCTGTTGTTTGCGCCTTCGTAATCATGCTTATTACCTGGTTTACATACCTTGTTGCCCATATATTAACCTTTGATTTTCTTTTTGCAGATATGGCTTCTGGTGTGCCATCGTTCATCAATAAATCCGCAAGCTATGATGATCTCTTTGGAGATGAAGGGAAAGATCTTCTTCCCATAGACGCTACCCCTATTTCAAGGATGAAATCAACTCCGGCTTCCCAGGCCAAGTCTACCACCTCTTCTAAGAGAAAGTTGCCGCCATCTGCTGCCGTCGATTCTGCTAGGGGCCCTGGATCCCGTTTCAATAAGAAGTTCAAGCCATCACCCCCCAGCACCCCAGGTGAAGGTTCCGGCCCCCTGGTCCGCAAGTTTTTTACCATGGCGGGAAATCAGATTCCGGAAGAGGCTATTGCTGAGTGGGACAAGATGAGCTTGTCTGAAGTTGCGAAGGCCACCGCCTGGTGTGAAGCTCAAAGTCTCTTTCACACCTTAAAGCGGAACGAAGAGATGGTGGTAGCGGCCCGTGGCGATCATAAGTTATCTGAAGAAGTCAAGTATTTGAAGTCCCTCCTTAAAACAAGTGAAGATGAGAAGAAGAAGTTAGCTGATGCCAGCAAGAAGCTTAAGGCTTCCGAGGCTAAGCTGTTGAAAGAGCGTGACCAGTTGAATACTTCCATAGTAAACCTTGATACTGAGAAGGACGCCCTCCAAGCTTCTTATACTAGGAAAGTTGGCGAGTTTAAGAAGAAGCTGGATTCTCTCAATACCACCATCGCCCTGGAGAGGTCTACCCGTGAGGCTGCCAAACGTGAAAAGTTTGAGGCCGGATACAGCCGCGGGGTAAATGATTATATTGAGTCCACCTATGACCATTTCCCGACTCTAGATTGGACCCTGCTTGGAGAGGATGCCGTGAAGCTGGTGGGAGAAATCAAGAAGAGGGAGGCTGCTGCAGCTGTGGAGCAAGGGAAGATGGCTCCATCTGAACCTGAGGCTGAGGCGCAGGTCATGGGTGAGAGCTCCAACCCAGATGCCCAAACAGAAGGTGTGGAGGTGGCCGACCCTGTTGCTGACCAGGATGCTCCTGGGGCGTCTCCCGACAACCTCGCTTCATGAGTACCGTTTTTCATTATAAGTATTTCTATCTTCGAAAACATTCATACCCTTTGGAAGGGTTAACTTTATGGTTTTTGGTTTTGATAACATTCCTGGCGTTCGCGCCATAGATTTTTAACATTTGGATGAGGGTGCGGGTACCTCGGAATACCTCGCAAGATGTAACCTTTTAAATCTGGTTTTCATCTTTTTAAATCTATCGTACTTTTGTTTTCCTTATGCCCGAAATCCATGTCTAGATTTTCCATGCTATTTCTTCTGTATGATTACTAAATTGATATATCGAGTTCACATACAGGTAGCTGTGGTTCCGTGAGATTCCGAGTGCACCAAACCAACCTGTCCTGCTACGTTAGATAACCAGGATCCTTAAGCCAGTGAATAAGTATGTGTCCGTCCAGGTATATCCATGATTTACACCATGAAAGTAGTCAATAGGATCTATACCATAAGATCACATTTTGTATATAAAGTTCACCCACACGCGTATTTGCGTCATAGCAACCATAAACCTGAAGCTCACCCGTGCTTTTTCGCACCTCTTGACCGGAGATACAAACCGTATATGATAAAGGTCATTCACGACCAAATTACTCCAATAATCTGATGTATAAATAATCAATTCTTGCACCTAATTTCCTTAAGTGCATAATCTATTTTCCATAGATTAGATCATCCATAAGCCATTTTATCCACTGCATTCGAGAAAACCCGATCATGCATATATATCCTTGCCTAGGGCAATGTGCCATTAAATTCCATGTACTTCACAATCCTGTATGAAGCTTAATCCGTGCCACGGCTTCAGGGGTCATTAGCCTTGAACCTCCCAACTGTGGTGTCAATCCGTCCAGTGTTCTAGCTTGCATTTGTGCAAGGAAGTTTGAACCAGAGTATGGCCCATGAGTGGTTTCCACACTTTACCATGATACTCATGCCTAGTGTCCCTGGGGCTTATATGAGTTGGTACATTTGAATATTTATCCGTGAATGTTAGCCTTTACCTCATAATCCATGAGTATTAACCTTTACCTCATAATCCATGGGTATTAACCTTTACCTCATAATCCATGGGTATTAACCTTTACCTCATAATCCATGAGTATTAACCTTTACCTCATAATCTATGGGTATTAACCTTTAATCCAATCCAATTCCGTTAAATTTAATCCAAATAACATTAAATCCAATCCAATAATATTAAATCCAATCCAATAATATTTCGAAATTTAACCATTTGAACCTGTATAGAGTATATCCACTACCCCCCAGTTCTTTATCATATAATCGTTTATGGTGAAGAACTAAACAGAGGCAATCATACATCCAACTTTTAATCCACATGTAATCCTTACAGCAAGAACATAAAGAGTGATAAAGCATTCAAACAAGAAAAGCCACATGAACCAAAAATAGAGGTTTCATTAATATTGTAAAATTTATCGAAAAACATCCCATAGGTAGGGTGTGCATACACTACCCCCCGAGTGCTCAAAGAACAAATGAGAATGTCTTACTATGAACCTGAACCAAAGTGCTTCGAAGCTGATCCAAACAGCTATGAAGCTGAGGCTCACAACCATGAAGCTATACCTAAGCATGGCAGTTACAACTAATAAACTGCTTTTATTATTCCTATGCCTGAAAGAGGCCTACAGAAATAGTACCTGATGATTTACTGGTAGTATTTCTTGAGATGCTCACCATTCCACGCCCTTGGAATGAGCTTTCCATCCAAATCCGTGAGATGGTAGGTACCTTCCCATAAGACAGTCTTTATGAGGTACGGACCTTCCCAATTTGCTCCAAACACGCCATGCCCATGAACCTTCATGTTGGGCATCATTCTCCTTAGGACCAAATCGCCAACCTTCAATGGACGAGCACGGACCTTGCTGTCAAAGTACTTCCGAGTACGTTGTTGATAAGCAGCTAGCTTCAGCTGTGCAGTAGTTCGAACCTCTTCCACGAGATCTAAGTACAACCGATGATTCACCTCGTTGTTTTTAGGATCGTAGTTATCCCTTCTGAACGATCCAGCCCCAATTTCCACGGGCACCATAGCTTCACAGCCGTAGGTTAAGGTGAAAGGTGATTCTCCGGTGGTGGTTCGTGGTGTGGTGTTATATGACCATAAAACCATAGGGAGTTCCTCAGGCCAGCATCCCTTGCTTTCTTCCAATTTAGTTTTCAAAGTGTGTTTGATGATCTTGTTGACAGCTTCCGTCTGTTCATTACTTTGAGGGTGATAGACTGCCGTGAAGCCTTTCTGAATCCCGAGGTCATCACACAGCTTTCGCAACTCTTTGCTATCAAACTGCTTTCCATTATCTGAGATCAATTTATATGGAACCCCGAATCTGCACACGATTGCCCGAAAAACAAATTCCTTTATTTTTGCTGCGGTTATTGTAGCTAGAGGTTCAGCTTCAGCCCATTTGGTAAAGTAATCTACCGCCACAACAGCATATTTCACTCCTCCTTTACCTTTAGGGAGCTCCCCAATCAGGTCGATTCCCCACACAGCGAAAGGCCAAGGGCTTGTGAGTGGTTTCAAGGGAACAGCTGGATTGCTATTGAAGTTTGCGAACCTTTGGCAACGATCGCATGCCCGAGTGAACCTGTGAGTATCTTTCTGGATTGTCGGCCAATAGTATCCTTGGCGTAATATTTTGTGTGCCAGAGAGGTTCCCCCTGAATGATTGCCACAAATTCCCTCATGGACTTCCCGCATAATATACTCGCATTCGTCTCCTGAGATGCACTTCAAAAGCGGTTTGTTAAATCCTCTTTTGTATAAACAACCATCATAGATGACATACCTTGCAGCTTGGTATTTTATTCTTCTTGCTTCCTCCTTTCTTTCTGGAACAATCCCTTTTGTGATGTAATTCATAATAGGTGCTGTCCACAATGCCTCAGTTGCAGGTTCCAAGTTCATGACCTCAAGCCTTGGGATGCTAGGCTGAAGTTGAATCTCCAAAGGTATTACCCCTAGCATAGTAGCTTCCCTTTGTGAACCCAGTTTTGCAAGTGCATCCGCGTCAGTGTTTTGTGTTCTTGGGATTTGCTCGAGGTTTACTTCTTTGAACCTGCTAATCAGCTCTTGGGCGTACCTCATGTAAAGGTCAGTACGAGGACCTCTAGCCTGGAATCCTCCTCGAATATGCCACACCACCAGCATAGAATCACTGAAAACGGTCATGTTTTCTACCCTCATTTCCAAAGCAAGCTTCAAGCCAGCTATTAGAGCTTCATACTCTGCATCATTGTTTGTTGCACTAAAAGCGAAGTGAATGGAGCTTTGAAGCTTGTGGCCTTCCGGACTAATGAGAACGATACCAGCTCCTGCCCCATTTCCATTTACCGCTCCATCTACATAGAGTGTCCACCACGGTGAGCAGTTTTCGACCGTCTCTTCGGGGGCTGTAGGTTCATCTATACACTCATCGCCCTTAACCTCAAATGATGGGGGGAATTCCAACAAGAAGTCCGCCAGCACCTGCCCTTTTATAGCCGTTCTTGGCTTGAAGTCAATATCGAATTGTCCCAACTCCACAGCCCATTTCATAAGCCTTCCCGAAGCTTCAGGTTTGTGCAAAACCTGCCTTAGTGGGAATGAAGTACGTACCTCGATTCGGTGTGCCTGAAAATAAGGCCGAAGCTTCCTCGAAGCCAAGATTAAGGCATAAGACAACTTTTCCATGTTAGAATACCGTGTTTCGGCGTCCAGCAATCTTTTACTTACGTAATAAACCGGGTGTTGAACCTGTAGCTCCTCCCGGACTAGTACAGCACTGATAGAATATTCTGAAACTGCCAAGTACAAGATGAGAACCTCTCCATCTAGAGGTTTAGACAACAATGGAGGACTGCTCAACTGTTCCTTTATCTTTGTAAAAGCAGCTTCACATTCCGGGTTCCATTCGAAGTTCTTTCCTTTCTTGATTGCTGCAAAGAATTCTCTACATTTATCTGAAGATTTGGAGACAAACCTGTTTAGAGCTGCAATCCTACCAGTAAGACTCTGAACCTCCTTTATGTTTCGAGGAGATCGCATCTCGACTAAGGCTTTAATCTTGGCAGGGTTTGCCTCAATCCCCCGATGATTGACAATGAAGCCTAGAAACTTTCCTGATTCCACGCCAAAAACACATTTCTGAGGGTTGAGCTTCATTCTGAACCTACGTAGTATGTTGAACATTTCTGATAGATGTATCACATGGTCAGCTGCAGCTTTAGATTTGACCAGCATGTCATCAACATAAACTTCCATAGTTTTCCCTATCTGATCTTTGAACATCTTATTGACCAGCCTTTGGTAGGTAGCTCCAGCGTTCAACAACCCAAAAGGCATGCCAATATAACAGTAAAGACCTCTATCTGTGATGAAGGATGTATGCTCCTGATCAGGTTCATACATGGGAATCTGATTATATCCCGAGTAGGCATCCATGAAGCTTAAGAGAGCATGCCCAGCTGTAGCATCCACCAATTGATCAATCTGTGGGAGTGGAAAGCTGTCTTTAGGGCATGCCTTGTTCAAATCCGTAAAATCCACACATGTTCGCCATTTTCCGTTAGGCTTCTTGACAAGCACTGGATTTGCCAACCAATCCGGGTAGAATGATTCTCTTACCAGTCTAGCTTCTAGTAACCTGTCGACTTCTTCTTTGAGGGCTAAAGCTCTCTCACCACTTATTGCCCTTCGTTTTTGTCTCACGGCAACCCTTTCGGGGTCTATGTTAAGGTGATGACACATCACCCTGGGATCAATCCCCACCATGTCAGAGTGACACCAAGCGAAAACATCTAAGTTATTTTTTAAGAAACGAGCCAATGCTTCCCTAGTTTCAGGTTCCAACTGCTTTCCAATTTTTAGCTCCTTGGAAGGGTCGGTTGCATCCACTAGGATTGACAAAGTGTCACCAGCAGCACCTGTTGTTTCCCTAGCTTCAGGCATTCGGGGATCTAAGTCAACCTTCACCTGAACCTCCGTATCAATTCTTCTAGATTGTGAAGAAACCTTGGGGGAGCTTTCCGCCTGGGCATCCTCAAAGTCGCTATCATTTACCTCTTCAACAATACCTTCGATAAGAGGTTCACTGTCCTTTCTGAGTTTCGGTGGGGGTGCCTCCAGCATCCGTACCTCATTCTGGGTATCTACCCCCGAAGAAAAGACAATATCCATGGAGCTTTCTTCACCTGGATGTTGGATAATCATAATTACATTGCACAAATTATGTACCTGCTGTGAAGGTTCATCCTTCGTTGGTGCCTCCTGGTACCTATAGCAATTATCCGTGGTACCTCCATCAACCAACAACAAATGCTTTGAAGCTTGCTCAGCGGTGCGCAGAGCCTTACTATAGCATTCCCTGGAATCTACCTGACAGCCCTTTAGACATCCAATCCCGTTAGGAGTGGGAAACTTCATGGAGAGATGATAGATAGAGGTTACTACTCTCATTTCCTTTAAGAGGGGTCTGCCCACGATACAATTATATGATATGTCTTCGTTCACCACCATGAATTCTGTCACCTGTGTAGCTCTCATAGGTTCAGCCCCCAACACAACAGGAAGTTTTACTCTACCCACAACTTGCACTGGTCCGCCAGTAAATCCGTATAAGTCATTGTAAGCAGGGGACATTTCCTTGTCCGCGAGTCCCATCTTTTGATAAGTGTCAGAAGCCAATATGTTGCAAGAACTTCCATTATCCACCAAGACACGATGCACATTGAGCCCTCCAATTGTGATAGTCACCACCAATGCATCGTTGTGGGGGTGATGCACATGCCTTGCATCGTCTTCAGTGAAGGTGATGTCCGCAGCTTCACCTCTAAACAG
This sequence comes from Heracleum sosnowskyi, assembly GCA_030848705.1. Classification (NCBI taxonomy): domain Eukaryota; kingdom Viridiplantae; phylum Streptophyta; class Magnoliopsida; order Apiales; family Apiaceae; genus Heracleum; species Heracleum sosnowskyi. The sequence goes on along the minus strand of CM061236.1, from coordinate 80,385,226 downwards.
CTTTGGGGGTCTATCTGCCAAATGATAAATATTTGTGAGAGGGTTTCCTCTAGCCTCACGTGCATAATTCTTCATTGCATTCCTGCTGAAACCTCCAATGTATGGTCCGCCTATGATTGTGTGAATACTACCAGCCCTGGTAGCTCGATCAGGTGCAGACTTTTCTTCATCTCTCTTGGATCTGTCATCCTTGTACTTTTTCGCCTCCTGGGCCACAAATTCTGTGAGGAAACCTTTCCTGATCAAGTCCTCAATATGATCTTTGAGGTGTCGGCAGTCGGCTGTTTCATGCCCATTAGCATCATGGAAAGCACAATATCTAGCCAAATCCTTCCTTCCGGGAGGTCCCGTCCTGGAGGGTTTCCTGAACATCCCCGACTTATCACCAATTTCAAAGATATGTTCCACAGGTGCTGCCAAAGGGGTGTATTCCGAGTACTTTCTACTACCCTTAGATGACGGATATTTGTACTCAACTGTTCTCTTCGACCCTGTGGTGTTCACTGACAGAGGTGCAGTCTTTGCCTCCTTGCTTACATCCCGGCCATCACCTGAAGCCGTGTTATAGGTTGTCCGCTTGCTATAATTCCTTTCCTTCGGGCTGTAAGACCTATTCCTCTTATTCCTGTTCCAATCTCGTGAAGCGTTATCCTTTTTCAAATTCTCCAAGGACTGTTCCACAACTTTGTGTCTTTCTGCCTTAGCGTAGAAGTCAGCCAAAGTGGTAGGTTCCCTACTCTGCAGCTCCTTCTAGAATTCAGTTCCAGGCCTAACTCCAGCTATCAGAAAGTTTTTGTAAGTCTCGTCAGTAGTTTTCCTCACCCTTGGAACCTCAGCATTGAACCTCTTGAAATAGTCGTTAAGTGATTCGTTGTCACGCTGCTTAATATTTGCTAGGGTATTGGCCGGAGGTGCAAACGTGACTGAAGCTCTAAACTGGGTTACAAACATCTCACCCATCTGTCTCCATGACTTAATAGAATTGGAGGGGAGCCTTTTGAACCACTGATGAGCACTATCCCTTAGAGTCGCAGCCAGCAACCGACATTTTGTGCGATCCTTGATTTGATAGACTTCCATCTCTGTGTTGAAACGACTGAGAAACTCTACGGGGTCTGTGGTCCCGTTGAATTTCAAGTCTCCTACTCCCCTGTAGCTACGGGGTAAGGGCGAATCCCGCACCTTCTTAGTGAAAGGTGATCCCACCGTCAATCCTGATTGGGGGCCCCTTTCTGCCATAATTTTCTCGAGGACTTTCCTGAGGTCTTCCTCCTTGTATTTTTCACCACCTTCAGCTGACCTAGAGGTGTCATCAGTGTCACTCCCACCGTTGGAGCTCTAATCAGAACTGTCATCAGCTTTATAGGACGAGCCTGAGCTATGCTCATCCTCAGGTTTAGAGTGGGACTTATCCTTATGACTCCCTGACGCCTTAGACAGTGATTTCTCACTTTGTACCTTCTTGGGACCCTTCTGTTTTGCCTCCAATAGCTTAAGCCTCAAATCCTTACTCGTTAGTTTCTTTCCCATTCGGTCGAATACAGTGACACTCCTTGTAACCGAAGGTTCAGGATCCTCCTTATCCTTGGGCTCAGCTTCAGGGTTCCAGTCAGGATTACTCTGATCAGTTTCAACATCAGAAAAAGTCTTCTTAGTTCTTTCCTCCTCAGGTCCTTCCTCCTCACTGCCAAAATCCAGCCGAGTAGGCGTAACCTTTGGAGTCTTAGGCCTTTTTTGCTTCTTTCGCCATCTTTTCATCTTTTCAGATTTTTTCCCCAAGGAATCCACCCTTTCACCAATTTTCTTGAGGTGATCGAAAATATCCTTGTTCGTAACCTCGCCATGAGGACCTGTTCCACGGCCTTCTTCATTGTTAGTTGGTGTTTGCGTTTTTCTGGAATCATCCGACATCTTTTCTCTCTTAAGATTTCTAATGGAGTTCCCCTCCTTCTAGCGCCACTTATGTTGTGAGAGAAATTTGGTACAACACAATTGAGAGAATCTTGCTGGAATATTCGTAAGAAACGTCCTTGATTATCGGACAGAGCTTACAGGTTCAAAGCTCGAAGCCTGAAGCTCACGGTATGAATAGAATAGTTGAAGTATGTTTCTGGGGGCTGAGTTGACAAAACCACCGGTCGAAATAAGTAGTGTAAATCCTACACCACCCGTAGATTCGCCGGAATATGTATCACTGAGGTGCACGTGCCTTATGCCTCTCGAGAGTGAAAATCCGAATCCCCTAGTCAAGTGCCTACATATCCTATTTATAGGAATCAAGCCCCATGTAGTTCTATTAGGTTTATACTTCTTAATCCTGATGAATTCCACCACCCTAAGATCGTCCATCTTAGAGTTTTTATCGAATTAGGTAGCTCCAGCCGAGCTTCCTAGTCTCCTAATCCATGTCCAACTCGAAGTCCTATAAATCCTCAAGTAAGTTGTGCTTATCCGAATAATTAATATGAGTCCCATACTAATTATATTTGTTCCATCCAGTATGTTTAACCAGACTTAGAAGTCCTTTTATAAGTATCATTCCGTGCTCCTAAAGTATAGGTAGCTGAATCCTTGTCCTATTAGTATTCTGCCTTCGACTACTCATCGCCTGTGACCAGTCTCGAGGTTCATACCCCCTGAACCTCAATGCCTTGAACCTGCCTTGGCACCTTGATCCACCTTAGAATACCCCAAATCTAACCCGTGATGTCCTAAGCCTGTACCTCAGTATCTTAAAGGCTACCTTGAAGCTTCGGACCTGCCTTAGTACCTCGAACCTGTTCCTGGGTACCTGTTGCGACACCTCGAACCTATCTGGATCCCTTGAACCCAGACCACGGGCATCATGAACTTGTTCCTTGGTACCCATCATCATAGTCCAATACCTTGCTATTGGATATATAACAGATATGGGCCTTAAATTGAGCCCTTACGAGATTTTGGGCACAACACGTCCATAATTCAATTTTTGATCCAAAAATGGACTTTCAGCCTGACTGGTAATGTTAAAGATAACATATGAACCGGTTAAATCAATTCTCATCCTAGTAACCTATTGCAACAAGAAATGAAGAATAGGCTAACAAACATTACAAGGAATTTTAAGTAAATTGTTGAATTATTATTGGTTTAAGATTGTTTTGAATATTTTTTCATTGATTGAGTCTAACATTTTATAAATATTGTCATTTAGTTTTTAAACTTATATTATTTAAAATTTGAACACTCGTTTTTGATTTTGTAGCCCATTGACGATATTTTATTGACTTGAACAATTTCTTATCAAATGAAACAATTATAAATAATTTAATTTCATCCTATAAATAATTGTAAATAATTTTATAATTGTAAATAATTGTAAATCTTATTTTATAATAGTTATTGAGTACGTATCACAAATTTGAAAATAATGACCAATCAATAGTTGGTTGTAATAGTTCTTGGATTATAATTTTATGAAAATCAATACATAATTTAAAATAAATAATTCTGATTGATTTTAAATTAAAAGAATAGTTCATCAATAAATATTTATGAAAATCAATTCATATTTCATTATATAAAATTTATTTATTTTAAATTAAAACAGTAATCTATTATTAAATTTTTTGATTTAAAAAATGTAATAAATGAATATATTATATTAAATAAATATTGTACATGAATTATAATTGTTAACAAATCATGATTCAATTGATTGGTAACGAATCATGATTTGATTAATTAGTAAAATCTCTCGTGTTTAAATTGTATATATTAAAAAAACTCAATTCATGATACATAATAATATTATGATTGTGATTGATTTTATGTTAATTGAAAAATTGATTAGTAAATATTTATGAAAAATAGCTCATAATATATAATAATATAGTTTTTAATTATTTTAAACTAAAAGAATTATTCATTAGTAAATATTTTATTACTTAAAAGAATATAAATTTATTGATATGCTAAATCAAGTAATTATTATATTTAAGAGATATTAAATTAATAATTCATTAGTAAATATTTTATTACTTAAAAGAATATAAAATTTATGAATATGCTAAATCAAGTAATTATTATATTTAAGAGATGTTATTGGTCCAAAATAATTCTGATTGACTCCCATCTATATCTATATCTATGATAATCAATCTTTAATATAAAAAATATAATCTGATTGATTTTAAATTAAAAGCGTGATTAGTTAGTAAGTATTTATAAAAATTGCTTACTAATATATAATTATATAATCGATATTGATTTTAATTTGAAATAGTAATTTGTTTTAAGACTTAATGATTTTTTAGCGCTAAAGGTTTACTACCATGTACACATCGGCCCCTGTGTTTTAAAGTTTTACCTTTTAGCTCGTGAGGTACTAGAATCATACATTTCAACCCTTATACTGGTTCAGAATAAAAAAATGGTATAACTCGGATGTGCAAAACAGTCTTGAAAACATAGATTTAAGCTTGGTTGCATGAATGTTATTGGTTTGGATGACTATCATCTTTAAAACAGTCTTTAAAACATGGATTTAAGCTTGTTTTGCCCATCCGAGTTATACCATTTTTTTTATTCTAAACCGGTATAAGGGTCGAAAGGTATGATTTTAGTATCTCAGGGGTTAAAAAGTACAACTTTAAAACACAGGGCTATATATGATAGTAAATCATTATGGTTAAAAGGCTATTAAACCTTGTTTTAAACATATGGATATGTTAAATTAATTAATGTATTTAAATTAGATATACTAATTAATCATGGTTAGGATAGTAATATGAGAATTGTAAATAAGAATTTTTTTTAATATAATATGATTGGTCTAAAATTTAGAAGTGCTTTTTGCTTCATATTTTCTGATTGATTAATTGCATACCTGGGTAGGCTCAGGTATTACAATAAAAAAAATTGTTTAACATATAAGAATATAATAGACAAATTTGTGTTCAATTAAGTTTGATAATATTATAAATTACATATTTTAATAAATGATTGATAATTTAACGGTATTTTGAATCAAATTTAGTTCGCACATTTTTTATTTTGCCCCTAAAATCTTATATCACTTGTAATTCTATGTTGGTTTTTTTTACGAATGCTATTATGATTTTTCATATGCTTAAAACTAATAGTATAAATTATATATTTTAATAAATGACTGATAATTAAGATGTAATTTGTACCAAATTTAGTACGCATCTTTTATGGTTTCACTCCTAAATTTTGCATCTTTTTTTTTTGTTTCACCCCTGAAATCTCATCCAACCTATAATTCGATTTTCTTTTTCTATAAATCCTATTATATTTGTAACTTTTTTATTATAATTTAGAATTGAAAAAGACAATGATAAATAATAATTTGTTAAATAATTATTTAATAATGCAGAATTCATATTAGATATTAATTAATATAAACTGTATATTGTTTGTTTTCATGTGAGTCAAGTTACAATCATTTTCCCAAACATCACACAGTACAGAAGAAGTTGCTGAACAAATTCGTAGAAGACTTTTTTATTGGGCTAATTATGTTGTTGATTATTAAAGTGGACCTAAAATATCAAGTTGGTCATCAAACTAAAAATGGTCACAATTAGGTCACTAAAGTTGGTTACAAGGTACAGTCCGCTAAGTAAAGAATTTTTTTAGATGAAAAATGATGATGTATTAAAAAATATTTAATGTGATATATACATAGTAGGATAACATACCCATTTCAGACCATAAAATTGAAGAAATTAGCATTAATATTAGTGTTTTCCGTCTAGAAAAAAGTATGTTATATAATAGAATGTACCTGTAGCTGATTTTAGTGACCTGTTTGAGACCGTTTTCAATTTGATGACCAACTTAATATTTTAGGTCCATTTTAGTGATCAACAAGATAATTACCCATTTTTTATTTGGCATCAGTGAATCATTAACGTCAATGGTCCGATCCAATGTCTGCTTTAGTTATCTTGTACGTTTAGCGTTTAAACTATAAATCTATACTAAACTATAATAGTCAAGGATAATTGACAGTTTGGTTAGCACATTTTTTTTAGTCACCCATTTCCTTTGTGATTTTTTTTTAATATTAGTTAATTTAAAATAAAAAAAATTAAAAATAGATAAATACTAAACTATAATAGCCAAACAATAGGATAATTGATAGTTTGGTTAACACCTTCTTTTTTAGTCACCCCTTTACTTTGTGATTTTTTTTAATATTAGTTAATTCAAAATAAAAATAAATAAAAATAAATAAATTGCGATATATTCTAACCAATTTATACTAAATCTATACTAAACAATAATAAGCAAAATATGGTATAATTTGTAGTTTTGTACATAAAAAATAATAATAGATAAATTGCAATATATCCGACCAACAACATATTAAATTTTATTCTAAAAATATAAATAAAGTTAAAATTACATCAATTATTATATTTTATTTTATAAACAAAAAAATCATATTTAAAATTAAAATATTTAAAAGATCCCGTGCTTTGCACGGGTTATAAGCTAGTATTATATAGCTTAAAACCTATGTAATACATCATTCATGGTTAAATTTAATAGTTAATTTAATTATTTAATTAGTATAGTTAAATTTTTTTTATAAATATATTAACTATTAAATGAATAAATTAAAGAACGATTAACTGAACTACCAACGAAACTTTCTTTCGCAAGAGTTATTTTTAAATATTTTATTATTTAAATTTTATTTTATTATTTTTAGTTTTGTTAATTATATAGAATACAATGTATCTATTATATATTAAAGAAAAAAAATGAATAATACTACATTTTGACTAAATTTTATATTTACTTATTGTTAGATATAATTGCTGATGATTGTTTATCAGTGTTTAAGTAACAGGTACTTATCAGAGTTTACACTAGAAGCCAGTCATAGTTTGTTAAAGTCTGACGGGGTGAGAGTTTATTTATCTGTCGGTGCATACTTGAAGATTCTAGAAGCAATATATCTTGATTGAGATAGCTAAAGAAACGGGACAGAAGACAGAAGCAATCCTAATTTGATATAAATTGTATAGCTGATTTATAGGAATATCAATTAGAGATTGACTATGTAGCTGTGTACTATATAAACACAGATAGGTTAACCCTAAAAGGGATGCGAATACGGAATACATTATTCTTGTAACATAGCAGCTCTCTGTGATATTTTACATCACTGAGAGAAGAGTTATTTAATATAATTCAGTTTATTGTTCATAAACAGTGTTCTTGATTGTTATTCTCATACATATATTGATTATATATTGTGTATTCGGCCTAACAATTGGTATCAGAGCGAAGGCTGTTTAATATATACAGTTTTACGATTCAAACACAAGTATAATCATGACTGAACAAGTTCCAACCGGTGCAGCTCCTGAAAAGGTTCAACCTACCTCTGTGAGTCGATATGAGACTATCAGGGTTCCAATTCTCAGACCAGTGGAATATCCAATATGGAAGGTGAAGATGACCATGTTTCTGGAAGCCACAGATCCAGAATATCTTGATAGAATCTATAATGGTCCTCATAAACCAACTAAACTGTCTACTGTTGTTGCTGGTGAAGAGCAAAAGCTTATTCCAAAGGAAAAGAAAGATTTGACTCCTGAAGACATCTCATCGATTGCAAAGGATGCAAAGGTTAGACATCTTCTCCACAGTGCCTTAGATAATGTCATGTCTAACAGAGTTATTGGTTGCAAAACTGCCAAAGAAATATGGGATGCTTTAGAAGTCAGATGCCAAGGAACAAGTGCAATAAAGAAGAACAGAAAGACTATACTTACACAGGAGTATGAACACTTTGACTCAAGACCTGGTGAAACTTTGACTGAAACATATGACAGATTCTGTAAACTGTTGAATGATTTATCTCTGGTTGATAAAGAATATGATCTTGAAGAGTCTAATCTCAAGTTTCTTTTATCTTTACCTGAAAGATGGGATTTAAAGACAACAACAATAAGAGATAATTATGAGCTTGCAAATACAGAGCTTGATGAAATCTATGGGTTGCTTAAAACCCATGAACTGGAGATAGAACAAAGGAACAGAAGAACTAGTAAGAAGACAAAATCTGTTGCTTTCAAGGTTGAAGAAAAACTCATGAAGAAAGAAACATCAAAGAAGAAAGCTAAGGGGAAAGCTTTGGTCATAAACTCTGAGAATGAGTCATCAAACTCTGATGATGACTCAAACACTGATGACTCGTCTGAATCTGAGGATGATGAAGAACAAATGATGCAAATGGCTGCTTTGATGGTGAAGACTTTCAAAAAGATGGGTTTCAAGAACTTCAAGAAAGGAAAGAGATTCTCTAGGAGAGATTCAAACTCCGAAAGGAAGAGTTTCAGAAAGTCTGAAGGAAGGGATATCAAGTCTGGGAAGAAAGATAAGTCTGAGATCCAGTGCTACAAGTGTAAAGAGATGGGTCACTATGCTCCAGAATGCAAGAAAGGAAAATCTGAAAAGGCACTCATCACTAAAGGAAGAGATTGGGCAGACACTTCAGATGAGGATGAGGATGTAAACTATGCTCTCATGGCAACTGTCAAAGATGAATCTGACTCATCTGAAAATAAGGTACCTCTAACAACTTATGCTTATGATACTGATAACATATCTGAATTGAGAATTTATCTTAAAAGCATACATGTTAGTTATAGAGATCAGACCTTAGAAAATGAGAGAATTAAATCTGAGAATCTAAATCTTAGAGAAATGAATAAGTTTCTTGAGGAAAGACTTGTTAACATGCAACAAGTTCAAAAGGAAAGAGATGATGTTGTTTATGTTGAACAGGAATTGCTCAAAAGATATAGGCAAATTGAATCTGAATTAGAAAAAGAGAGAAAAGTAATTAAAACCTGGACAAACTCTGGAAAAGATACACATCAAGTGTTTCAGACAGATACTGTAGGTTTAGGTTACTGTGAGGAAGATGAACTTAGGTTTAAAGATAAAGTTAAAGTTAGATCAAATCTTAAACCTGTGAAATTTGTTCCTGAATCCAGTACGCTAAAATCTGTAGTTGTGAAAGAAGCTGTTATGGAGCCAGTTGAAACTTGTGAAAAACAGGTTAATGTTGGTTCAATAACAGAAAATCAGATTGAGACAGAAGCTGTTAAAGAACCAGTAAAAATCTGTGATAAACAGGTTAATGTTGGTTTGATGACAGAAAAACAATTTAAACATAAGCTCAAAGAAGTAAAGTCTGTCAACAAAAAGAAAGTGTGCAAGAAAAATAGGAATGGAAAAGTAGGCATTAATAAAAGAAGTGCTTATCTGCCTAATTCTGATGCTCATAGAAAGACATGTCATAGTTGTGGTAGTACTAACCATCTTGCCAGATTTTGCAGGAAGAACAAAGATATTAATTCTTTACCCTCCAAGTCTGGAGTAAAGAATGATTATGTTAGGGTTAGACCACAGACTTTATGCACACACTGTGGGAGTACTTGGCATTCCATTTATACTTGCAAGAGTTATCATGCTATTTATCACAACTATTATGAGTTAAAACCCAACTTGAAATGGGTTAGGGCAAACTCTGCGAGTGTAAAATCTGACACAGTTAGCTTAAACTCTGTTGATAGTAATTCCGCTGCAAAAGCTAACTATGTTAAGAAAGCCAAAGGATCCAAGCAAGTCTAGATCCTTAAATCTAACTCTTTGTAATTGTTTGTGATTGCAGGGCATAAGGGAAAGTATCCTAGTCTTTGTAATAGTTAGATCAACTATTATTCTTGTAACCTAGCAGCTCTCTGTGATATTTTACATCACTGAGAGAAGAGTTATTTAATATAATTCAGTTTATTATTCATAAACAGTGTTCTTGATTGTTATTCTCATACATATATTGATTATATATTGTGTATTCGGCCTAACACTTATATTTTTAAAACTAATATTATAAATAATAATTTTAATACGTTGTCTTATTTGCTTGTATTTTTTGATGATTTATGTATTCATTTTATATATTAAATTATTAAAAAAAATTATAAGCAATATTTATTTGACTCGGCATGATTCATTTTATTTTATTATAAAAGCTATTACTCCCTCCGTCCCTCTCATTTCTTTACAGTTTTTTACACTGCTTGGCACGCATTTTAAGGCTCCTATAAAATATAGATCTACAACTTATTTTTAATTTTTTTTTGCAAAATAAAAATTTTAACATTATATTTTTATTCAGAAGAAGAAAAATGTTAGATCAGAATTCAATGATCGTCAGGAGCTAGACTCAACTGATCAGGATTGCTGACGTCATCAGTAATGCATAGCTATCAGGATTGCATGGTCGTCAGGATCTGGATGAATATCAGGACCGGGATCAGGATTGATCATCAGGACTGGAAGCTGATCAGGATTCCTACTTCGAGTTATATTTGGAATCTAGTTAAACATGGAAGTTTATTCTGTTGGTTCCTGGTTTGTAGAATGTAGCTATCAAATAAGGATATGTTTCAATCTTTGTAATTGATTAGGACTTATCTTGTTATTGATAGAGAAGTTGTGTGTACTATATAAACACAGTTTTAGGTTTCGATTTATGTACAACATTGATCGATCACACACTTGAGTATTTGTGTAACCTAGCAGCTCTCAAGAACATCAGAATTTCTTGAGAGAGTTTGTAACAGTTTTATATCAGATTTAATAAAGCTATTATTGTTCTTTCATATTTGTGTTATATACTTGAATAAGTCGAGAATCTTATACAATTGTATTCAACCCCCCTTCTACAATTGTTATTTACTGGGCAACAATTGGTATCAGAGAAAACTGATTTAATTTTGAATCAGAGACGATCTAAGATGTCGACAACCAAGTATGAAAGCATGAAGATTCCCATCTTGAAGATATCAGAATATCCTACATGGAGGGTAAAGATGCTGATGTACCTGGAGGCTATGGATCCTGACTACTTGGACAGGATTCGTGATGGACCATATATACCAACAAGGATCATAGAACGAACAGATACTGTACCTGAACATTATGTGGTCAAAGCCAAAAGTGAATGGACTCTAGAAGAAAAAGCTCATGTACTCAGGGAACCAAAGATAACGAATATCTTGCACAATAGTCTTGATGCTGTCATGTCAAACAGAGTGATTGAATGCAAGTCTTCAAAAGAAATATGGGATACTTTGGAAACTCAGTGCCAGTGATCTGCATCTGTCAAGAAGAACAGAAGGGCTCTTTTGATTCAAGAATATGAACAATTCGATGCAAGACCTGATGAGAGCCTGACTGATCTATATGATAGATTTCTGACACTATTGAACAGTTTATCTTTAGTTGACAAGGAATATGAAACTGAAGATTCAAACACCAAGTTTCTAAGAGCTTTACCTGAAGAATGGGACACTCAGACCTCGATCATTAGACATCAGTATGATCTCAACACTGTGTCTCTTGATGAAGTCTATGGAATGCTAAGAACTCATGATCTTGAAGTTCAACAGAGGAAGAACAAGAAAAACAGCAAGGCAAAATCAATTGCTTTGAAAGCAGAGGCTAAATCAAAAGGAAAAGCTATGGAGGTCTCTAGAAGGAAATCAAGAATAGCTGAGTCAGATCCTGAAGACTCTTCATCAGATTCTGATGGCAATCCTGATGCCAATATTGATGATGATTCTTCTGACTCAGACATGGAAGAGATGGTTGCTATGATTGTCAGAAACTTCAGAAGGATGAAGTTCAGGAAGAATAGAAGACAAGGCAACTTTCAGAAAAAGACCTTCAATGCAGACAAAGACAAGTATATCAAAAAGGACAGCAAGGGTAGCAAATTTGACAAGTCAAAGGTTAGATGCTACAAGTGTAATGGTATGGGTCACTTTGCCTATGAATGCAACAAGACGAAGGCACTCATCACATCAAGCAAGGATTGGATGGACTCTTCCTCAGAATATGATACTGAGATAGTTAACTATGCTTTAATGGCCAATGCTGATGTAACTGCTGCTCCTGATGATAAGGTACTAAATACTATCTTTGATTTTGATACTGATAATGCTTCTGAGTTAAGACGTTTTCTAAAGTCATTACATATTAGCTTTAGAAGTCAAACTGCTGAAAATACTAGAATCTTATCTGAGATGTCTGACCTTAGAAAAAGGAATGAGATATTAGAAGCTGAATTTTCTCGTATGCAAGAAGTACAAAAAGAATGTGATAATGCTAAACACATGTACTTAGAGATGAAATCTAAATGTACTTCTCTTGAAAAGGAACTTGAATATGCTAATGAGAAAATCAGAACCTGGACAGACTCTGGTAGGAAATTTCATGAGATTAATACCTCTAAGAATTGGAAAGAGTGTCTAGGATATAAGTCAGATGAAGATAAGAAATTGAAAGAGAAAATTGTCATTGATGAGACAGTCAGTCCAAAGACCTATAGACATGTTATAGACGCAACCAAATCTAAGATTACTCCTGTTAATTTTGTTTTTGGTAAGGATTCCAATTCTACTTTTGAAAAGGGATCTACTTCTACTCAAGGAATTAAAATTATAAAGTCTAAACCTGTCATGAATGAAGTCACTAAGAATGTAGGTCTATTGTCTCAGAAACAGCTTAAGGATAAAATCTGTGAGGTTACAGATAAGAAAAAGGAAGCTACTGTTAAGAGAAACAGGAATGGTAAGGTTGGGATCAATAAAGAGAATGGTTATAAATATATCCCAAATGCACCTAGAAAGTGTTGTTTTAACTGTGGTAACTCTAATAATCATGCTATTGATTGTAAGAAGAGTAAGAAGAAGATTGCTGAAATTCCTAAGTCTGATGTTAGGAATAGATCAGTATTTTATAAACCACAGAAGTCCTGTTTTCATTGTGGTAGTAAATGGCATTCTATTTATACTTGTAAAGAGTATCATGATTTGTACTATAACTTTTATGATCCATTGCCTAAGTTTGATAGGAGTACAAAGTCTGATAGAATTGAGAATGTCATAGTGAAACATGCTTTTGTTAATACTGATGCTGACAAAGCAAATCCTGATGGAGTAAATCCTGTCAGGACTGCTAATGTCAGAAAGTCTTCTGCTGCTAAAATTAATAAATTGCATGAAAAAGGAACCCAACATGTATGGGTTCCTAAGTGTTCTAACTAGTGTGTTTCTATTCTGATTACAGGGAAAAAGGAAGAATGTGTTAGTCATGGATAGTGGATGTTCTGTGCACATGACTGGAAACAAAGCCCTGTTATCAGAATATGAGGAAAAAGCTGGCCCAACTGTGTCTTATGGAGATGGCAACATTGGACAAACCTTGGGATATGGCAATATAATCATTGGAAATGTCATCATTGAAAAAGTAGCTCTAGTGAAGGACTAAAACACAATCTGTTGAGTATTAGTCAAATCACTGACAGAGGTTATCATGTCAATTTCTATTCCACACATTGTGAAGTAGTCAGTAAAGCAACAGGAAAGATAGCTCTGACTGGCTACAAGCATGGTAACATATATGAAGTCAACATTCTCTCAAATACTGATGACTCCCCTGCATGTCTGATCAGTAAAGCTTCATTAGATGAAAGTTGGAATTGGCACAAGAAGCTTTCTCATCTCAACTTCAGCAATATCAATGAGTTGGTTAAGAAAGATTTAGTAAGAGGATTACCTAAAGTCTTGTATACACATGATGGACTCTATGATGCATGTCAGAAAGCAAAACAAAGGAGGACATCATTCCAGAGTAAATCAGAATCCTCTATTGAAGAACCATATCACATGCTACATCTTGATCTATTTGGTCCAGTCAACATCATGTCCATCCGTAAGAAAAGGTACACTCTTGTAATTGTTGATGAATATTCTAGATTCACCTGGGTGTATTTTCTGCACAGAAAAGATGAAACTCCTGAAGTTCTGTTGGATCATGTGAGAATGATTGAGACAACCACAAAGTACAAAGTGAAGATACTGAGAAGTGATAATGGTACTGAATTTAAGAATTCAAAGATGGAAGAGTTCTGCAAATACAAAGGAATCATTCAACAATTCTCTGCTCCTGGCACACCCCAGCAAAATGGAGTAGTAGAAAGGAAAAATAGAACTCTTATTGAAGCTGACAGAACTATGTTGGAAGAAGCTAAATTACCTATATATTTCTGGGTAGAAGCAGTCAACACATCATGCTATACACAAAATCTCACATTGATAAACAAGCATGGTGTTACTCCTTATCAGTCACTCAAGGAGAAGAAACCAAGTCTGAAGCATTTGCATGTGTTTGGCTGTAAGTGTTTTGTTCTCAGAACTCATCCTGAACAGCTAGGGAAATTTGAAACAAAGGCTGATGAGGGAATTTTCATTGGCTATCCTACATCAAGAGCCTTCAGAGTTTTCAATTTGAGAACAAGAACTGTAATGGAGTCAATACATGTATCTTTTGATGATAAGAAGATAACTGGAATCATTGAAGACTCTCATGATAGATTGATTTTTGAAAATGAAGCTTCCAAGGAACCTGAAGAAAGTGAATCAGATTTTGTCAATACATCAGATCCTGATGGGTCACCAAATCCTGATGACACACCAGATACTGATGGTGCTAATACTGATGATGCAAATTGTAATAACCCTGAATTTTGGACTCAGTTAAAAAAAAATAATTTTTGATGAATAGTAAATGTGATGAATAGTAAATTTGCTGATGGAAATTTTTTCAGACCACACTATGTGGATGATATGGAATGAATGTTTCGAGGTTATATTATTGATGTATAGGAAGAATAAAAGAATGTAAACGCAATCAGAATCAGGAGATTCCCATTCGAATTTTAAATCACTATTCATCGGACAATCAAGGATTTATTGATTTGATCGTTTTGAGGAAGTATGTAGAATGAGAAATCCATGATCATACCTTAAACCAAGGTGAGAAATCTAGGATCACATATTAAACCAAGGTAGTGGAGAGATCAAGGAAGTATTCCCTAGCTTTGGTACTGAGAAACGTTTTAAAAACCACTTGAAACTATCGCGAAACAAAAGCGTAACAAATTGTGGATTAAACCCTAACCAAAGGAGGAGTATTATATCAGATCATCAAGTGCAATATATAAGAGGATTGAGGATACAAATGATGACATAAGCATGATGCAGAGGAGTGACATAAACATGACATAAGGATGACCAAGTGATGACAAAGTGGTGAATCACCACCTTGTCACCACTTTCACCACCACCACAAGTTCAAAAAGAGGCATGTCATGGGTGACAAGGCTTGCTTATGACCACACAATTATATGGCTGGTAATTAAGAGTAATTAGACCAAACAAAAAGAAAAGAAAAAGCAAGAAAGTATCATCTTCTCCATTTTCTCAGAATTTCTGCCCAGCTTGACCATGGTGGAAAGAAAATTTCATAACTCCAAATTTTGACCAACTCTTCCTCATGGCATAGGCAAGGTACGTTCAAAATTTCATGGTCATCCAATTAGTATAGCATGCTCAAATCCTTGCTCAACGTTCGGGTGAATAGTAACTCCGAGAATTTACTAACTTGTTCTTGATTTCTTTTGTAAGTTTGAGGATTTTAAGCATAGATCGAGGCTCACTTAAGGCTTACAAGCTCTTTTTATTATGTTAAGACTTCAAAAAAGGTATGAACACCATCCACCCTTTTGATTTACTTCGAGTTTTAAGCTTAAGTTAAGTTATGTTTAAGCATGTGTTAGTTCTTGGAGTTTGGGTTATAAATGGCTAAACCTTGATGGTTAATGGTTATGAGTTGATGATTGGTAATGTTCTCATAAATTTTATGGACTGACCTTGAGTTTATAATGATGGATTGATGGCTTGGTTGATGTTATTGGATTATTTGGAATGGTATAAACATGGGAACCGCGTTTAAGCGTCGTTACCATGCCGGATTTCACTTAGGAAATTTGGACAGAGATTACGAATACCTTAAAGGCATAACCATAGAGGTTTCTGACCATGAACATGTAGCCTCTGTTCCCTAGTTTGTTTTAGCGAAAGAATCGTATCGTTTCGATTTACAGTTTAGGAGAAACGTCCGTTTTAGTAAAAGCGGTTACAGATAACTAAGTAGTTCATTGTATGAACTTTGAGATTGTGATCAAGCCCTTTAAAAATGGACTTGGGTCGAGATATTAAAATGGATATTAGTATGGACAGTTAGGAAAGGAACCTAAAAGGTTTCGTGTTAAAAAGATAATTTTTCGATTTTATAAAAATGTCGGAACCAAAGCTGCGCGAGGAGTAAGTGGTTCTGCATTCCACTGCCAAAACCTGCTGCTTTCGGGATTTTGATCCCCTTAAGCAGAAAAACATGTTCAAGCATTTTGTTCTATTCTTTCCCTAGACCGCGCACGCGAAAACGGTGTGTCATTTCGACTAACGGTTAAGGAGATATGAGCGTTTTAGTGAAAGACGTGCGAATAGTAACTTTCCGTAGCTCATCCAAGTTTGAAAATACATTTCATCAAGTTAAACCCCTGTTTTGAGATCGAAACTTTTATGATAAATATTAAAAATACTCAAGATGATTTTAGAAGTTGTCTCGTATTTAAATACGAGTTTTCAGATTTATTAAAAGTGTTAGAGTACGAGTCGCGTAATAGTAACTCTATGAAAAGTCAACTCTAGGGTACTACTTTGATCATCCATTGTGACTAAGATAAAGGATTATTTCGAGTCGATTAAAACACGAACCTTGTTGAGGAATAACGTGACTACATGATGTGTTTAACATATAGTTGACTTTAAATGAGTGTTATGAGCGAATGATTACGTTAGGGGACTGATCGAGTATTTCTTTGTTTATAGATTTGCGGCAAGTTCTTGAACCCCTAACAACCAAGGATCCGAGGCAAGTTTTCTCATCCTATGCTGTATTTTAAAGTACAATATTATGATAATATGCATATGATAGATGCATGCTTTCAAATGTATTATATGCATATGTTAGATGCATGCTTTCAAACCTCACATCGTATATAAATGTGATGATATTAAAAATGATGAGATGTGATGTATGCATATGATAGATGCATGCAAGTTTTCAAACCCTACACCATATAATGATGCTGTTGTGATATATGTTGTGGTATTGCTATATATATATGCTGCTTTAATGCTGTGAAATAACGTAAAACTGTTTTCGCTTTGTAAAAAACTGTATAAGGTATAAGGTTTATATGCTAGATAAGTACTAGATATAAACCAAGGTTAAAGGTTAAAGACTCTAAGTATAGAGTACTTGTACGATGGTTTTAAAACTTAGACCGGGAGTCAAATTATTATTTTGTTTTAAACTACTATCAAAAGCTGGAAGGTTCCAGGGACGGTTATATTTTAAAGATTTATTAAATATTCCAATATCTATATTATGGGATATTTAAGGTGAGATATTTAAATAATATTATAATAAATATTATTTGAATATTATTTAATTAAAGTGAATATTATTTTGAATATTCACTTAAGTGTTTATATTGAATAATAATTCAATATTTATTAATTGATTATTATTTAATTAAGTGAATATTATTTTGAATATTCACTTAAGTAGTTTATATTTAATAATAATGTAATATTTATTATTTGGGTATTTATTAAATATTCCAAATATGATTTAAAATCATAGAACCTTATTATATGATTAAAGGTTCTATTATTTACACAAAAATATAAATTTCTGATTTCCAGAAAAGATATTAAAATAGAGATTCCCAACTATTATCTTAAGATAGTTAAAGATAATTAAATGCGAATAGTATTTTTCCAACTCATCGAAAACTGGGAATCTAGTTCAAGAATTCGAGGACAGAGTTTTACTTCCACTGTTCCTCTAGAATACTTATAACTAGGGGATGGCTCCCCCATTCAAGTAGAGTATTTCAAACTCGTTGAACTCTGAAATTTCAAAAAACTCCCTGGTCATGATTTCAAAATACGTAGAAATCATCGATAGTCTCGTTGACTAATGTCAACCCACACTTTGACTTACTCCTTTCAATTACTCTGGAGTAAGGTGTTCTAAACGGTTGCAAAGTTTTGACGAGTATTCGTACTTCGGAAATATGGAATTAAATTCCAATTTCCGTTTCATTAATGTTTTTCATCATGGGAATTGGAAAGGCCTACACGGCAATGAAATAGGTGCCGGGGTAGTGCCAAATTTATCAAGGCTTGCCCGGTGACGAAATAGGCGCCGAGGTAGTGATCTGTTGAGTGCTAAGGCTTGCCCGGTGACGAAATAGGCGCCGAGGTAGTTATCTCTTAGTACAATGGCCCATATGCGGTCAGGGTGATAACCGAACAGGAAATCGTCCTTCTACTAGTAGAAAATAAAAGTTACGATACAACGGCTGATCACCGTGTGTCGGGTGTTCCAGTATATTCCCTTCCCTCCAATTGGAGTTGTGCTGCACATTGTAATGAAAGCCTAGGTGCTGAGTTACTGATAATGTGGCAGTGATGAGTAATGATGTTCCTCATACAGTAGTTGTACTGTATGGCATGTTTTGACGAAAAGAATGTTTAAACATATCGTTCGGTATATGAACGGGGTTTTAAAGGTTTTCAATTATGATATCAGCTTACATATATGATTATGTTGCTATATCTGATTGTCGAGCTATAGTGCTCATTCTTGCTTCCTTTATAAAAGGTGTTCATTACTGACATTTTACAGTATTTTGAACAGTATGAGATATCTAAATAGATATGTGATTATATCTGTTGAAAAGGTATTTAAGATATACAATATGTTGAACTGTATAGTATTTTGAATCGATGGATAGGTTTTAAGCCTTGATTCCATTATTTGATATCTATTTTAAAAGATATGTTTTGAATCTTGGTTCATTATATCGATACCAAGGATTTCTAAATGAATTACGAAAAGTAGTTGAGTATGATTATAAGTCATACAGTATTTTGAACGGTATACTATTTTGGGGGTCGAACCCTAGTAGTTTTTAAATATGGGTCCTATATGGATTATCTACCTGAATGGTTTAAAGATTTAAACTGGGATAGATTTCTTGCTGAGCGCTATTAGCTCATTCTTGCTTTATTAAATCTTTCAGCATGAAGAAAACATTGCCGATTCACCTTGTGTTACGAGAGCAAGGGAATGGAGAGACCACCCTTGAGTTAGTTCAGCAAGATGGATACTGTCGGATTTAGCAGAACAGCTGTAGACTGAGTTAGTAAGAATTATTTTCGAATAGGTTTGTATTATTAAACCTTGTATAGAATTGTGAGGTCTATTATTTTAACTTCAGGTAGAGGTTGTAAATGATAGATGAGATCCTGGATAGTACATTTGATTTGTAATAACAAATGTTACTTATTGTTGCTCATTTCCAAGGCTATAACTTGTGTGTGTGTGCGTAAGTGATTGGGGTCTTTTGGAGTTATATTATTAGAATGTTGTAAGTAATGCAGGTATTATATAATTGATGGAGCGTGACAACCCAGATTCCTGACCCCGGATCTGGGGGTGTTACACAAATAATAGTGATACAACTAGTAGTGCTAATGTTGAGGGGGAGCAACAGCATTCTACTACAAGTTCAGAGTCAACTCAATCATCAGGAAGAATTCTCCAGATACTGATTCAAGTGATGATCCTGATAACTCATCAGGAGGAAATATCAACAATTCAGGGAGAGCTTCAAGACAAATAAATTCTTCTAATCAAGATAACACCAATCCAGGGGGAGCATCTACTTCAAGAAACAATTTAACACCAGCAAGGAAATGGACAAAAGACCATACTCCTGATTTGATCATTGGAGATCCTGATGCAGGTGTTCAAACAAGAAGTGCAACTCAGAATGAATGTCTATACAATAACTTTCTTTCCAAGGAGGAGCCTAAGAAAGTTGAAGATGCACTTAAAGATGCTGATTGGGTTACTGCAATGCAAGAAGAACTGAATGAATTTGAAAGGAATGAAGTCTGGAAACTGGTACCAAGACCAAATAATAGATCAATTGTTGGTACAAAGTGGATTTTCAAAAACAAGACTGATTCTGATGGAGTAATAATCAGAAACAAAGCTAGACTAGTTGCAAAGGGGTATTCTCAACAAAAGGGAATTGATTATGATGAAACTTTTGCTCCTGTTGCAAGACTAGAAGCCATCAGGATATTTCTTGCTTATGCAGCTCATAAGAAATTCAAGGTTTTCCAGATGGATGTTAAAAGTGCTTTCTTAAATGGTGAACTGGATGAAGAAGTTTATGTTGAACAACCTCCTGGTTTCATTGATCCTAAATATCCAGATCATGTCTACAGATTGGATAAGGCACTTTATGGACTAAAGCAAGCTCCAAGAGCATGGTATGAAACCTTAGCTCAATTCTTACTGGAAAGTGGATTCAAACGAGGTGCAATTGATAAAACACTATTCTATTTGAATCATGGTAAGGATTTGCTGTTAGTTCAGATTTATGTTGATGATATCATTTTTGGGTCAACAAACAATAAGCTGTGTGAAAAGTTTTCTAAGCTTATGCAGTCAAGATATCAAATGAGCATGATGGGAGAAATGAGTTACTTTCTTGGTCTTCAAGTTAAACAAACTGATGAAGGGATTTTTATCAATCAGTCTAAATATACAAGGAATTTATTGACAAGGTTTAACATGCAAGATAGTTGTCCTGCTACAACTCCCATAGCTACAGCTACCAAACTTGATCCTGATCAAGGTGCTGAGGTAGATGTAACTCACTACAGAGGAATGATTGGCTATTTATTGTATCTCACTGCAAGTAGACCTGATATCATGTTTGCAACCTGTCTGTGTGCAAGATTTCAAGCAAAACCTAGAGAACCCCATCTGATTACAGTCAAAAGAATTTTCAGATATCTCAAAGGCACTCCTTCACTTGGCCTTTGGTATGCAAGGGAATCAAATTTTGGGTTGTGTGGTTATTCAGATGCTGATTTTGCAGGATGCAAAATAGACAGAAAAAGTACTTCAGGAAGCTGTCAGTTTTTGGGTGGAAGACTAGTTTCGTGGTTCAGTAAAAAGCAAAAATCCATTTCCACTTCAATTGCAGAAGCTGAGTACATTGCTGCAGGAAGTTGTTGTGCTCAGATAATGTGGATGAAAAATCAGTTGTTAGATTATGGTCTGTCATACTAAAAAATCCCTATTTATTGTGATAACCAAAGTGCTATTGCAATGACAGGAAATCCAGTTCAGCATTCTCTTACTAAACACATCAGTATTAGATATCACTTCATAAGAGAACAGGTTCTGGAAGGAACAATTGAACTTCACTTTGTTCCTACTGATCAACAACTAGCTGATATATTCACCAAGCCACTGCCTGAAGCTACTTTTAATAAATTGGTGAATGAACTTGGAATGATGAACTTTGATAATTTCTGAGGAAAGTTACAGAGAGGAAATCCTGATAACTGTCAAATCCTGATGGTTATTCAGAAAGGTATGTATTTTTGATCAATTCCTGATAAGACTCAATCCTGACAGAAAGTCAACTAGTCAAATCCTGATGCTCAGATATTGAAGCTGGTATAAACACCAGAGGTTCTATGCTAATTTGTCATCAACACTCCTGGTAAACTCTGGAAAATAAGATTATTACTTAGTCTTTGATTAGGTTTTCAATCTTAATTCTCAATTTCAATCATATTTCTATCAGAGTTTACTATTCATCATTTTATATATCAATATCAGTGTTACTAACAAATTGTGCAGGCAAGTAAAGAAAGAATACAGTTGAGAAAATAGACAAATTTCATTAATTCTTGAAGATTCATTACAAATGAAAATGGAAATTACATATTTTTTTTCCTAGTCTATTTTTCTACTCAGGAACACGTGCCCTGCAGATAAGCATGAACGCTCCTGAGCAGCTTCGCAGTCCATCAGAACTGGAAGATCTCTTGTTCCATCCTTAAAGGACAAGGAGGGGAGCAGATGCACTTGAAGGTGGCTCGTCCCCATGATCACCGGGACGCTTCCAAGCCTCCAACTTGACAAATATGAGATTGTCAAGAGGATTCCAGTCAAGATTGGCCTGCTGGAAGTTGTGCCAAAGCACATCGGCCATTGCGTTAACAAAGGCTTCGTGTTCCTGAGGGTCAGGAACTGGTTGCGGCTCTTCATCTTCTGCGATCTCAGACAGTGCTTCATACATCTGTTGCCAGATTTCATCGATATTTTCGACTTCTTCATCTGGTAAGTTGTTTTGTTGTTGGTTAGCAGCCATTGAAAAACGAAGAAGGTGAAAGGTTTTCGTAAGTTTTTCTTTGGAGAGGATTTGTGTTTTTATAAATAGATGATGTTATGTTTAACAGTTCTCTTTTATAGAGAATGTGTATTAAGGATGCAGGTCATTTTCTCAATATCGAGGCGACTGTTCAGCTTCTCATAATTACATTGCCTCGTTCATTGGTAAGAATGGTTACGTGATTATTATGCCATTTATTTCGTAATCATGTTTTTTTTTAAAATGCATTTATCAGGATTGTCAAAATAAATTTTGTTTTCATAAATAAAATTTTATTTTACTTCATATTAAAAAATTGCATTTTTCAATCCTGATAAGGCAAATGGTTTCATAGGAAATGCTTTTATTCCTGATGAGGTTAGGTTTCTCTTACATCAGAAAATGCCTACTTGTTATGGATTACTTTCTCATGCTATGGGGCAAGGCCAATCACACCTTGTTCCTAACCCAAACATTCATCTTAAACAGTCTAAACAGTCAACATCCACCTCTAATGTCTCTCAAAAGACTTTAGTTGTAAAATCAAAGAAATCAGCTAGAACTGATGTGCCAGGAAGGCAATCAGGTTCAAAGGATTTTTCCTCTACACCACTCACTAAAAGGAAGTTACAAGGGGGTGTACAAGGTGTCCTGGTGAAGAAAGCTGATAAGGTTGTTAAGGATGTTCCTGTGAAAAGGAAGTTAAGGTTAGTTGATGAAAGTGATTCAGAGGATAACTTACATATATCCTCTATAATGAATGTGTATAAGGAAGTTGCTGATACTGCTGCTGAAGCTGTGGTTCCATTGTCTACACCACAGAAGAAAAGGAGATTATCTAAGGGCAGGTATCAAATTCCTTTAGAAATAAAGCAGGATACTGATGTACAGGACACTTCTATTCTGAATGAGCAATCAGTTTCTACTGCTCAAGCAAATCATGATGTTAGTATTCCTGTTGCTGCACCAAGTCAAGTGGTTACTATTTCAGACTCTCCAGCACAGGACTCTCCAACAAAAAGACGTGTTGATATTTCATGGGAGAAGTATGGTGCTGCTGCTTCCAATCTTGGGATAAAACATCCAATGGAAAAGTTGAGGAAAGCAGAAGAGTTAGTCTATCAGAGACAGAAGAAACTGAAGGGATCAAGCCCACAAGAACCTGAACCTCAAAGTGGTTCAGCAGCTCGTACTGATGATCCAGCCACATAAGAACCACTCAATCAAAGTTTGGGTGAAGGCTTAGCTAGTGGAATGGTCACACAAGAACCATTTTCTCAAAGGGAGAATGAAGACATCAACATTCCAGCCACACAAGAACCATCTTCTCAAAGTGAAGATGCAGGCCGAGCTACAGTTTCTAAGAAAATTCCTGACGATGCTCAAGGGATTTCTGGTGCAGATGAAGTTCAAAGATTGGTCGAGGACACTGTCAATGAGGGAAGCACACAAGAACCTTTAACTCAAAGTGTTGAAGCAGCTTCTAAACCTCAAGCTCCACAAGAACCATTGGTAGAAAATACTGATGCAAGCCTATCAAATCCTGACGGTGTTACTCCTGACGCTAGTGGTGCTCCTGGTGCTGAGTCTATCCTGATACAGCCACTTCGCTCAAGACCAATGGATCATCCTATCTCAGAATCACAGGATAAACTGAAAGGTATAGCTATTTCTGATCCTGATGTTACTCATAGTACTGATGATGATGACTCTGATGATGAGAATCGAAAAGAGAAGGAACAACTTGCTACATCACTCAAAGTTAGTCTTGGAACTACTTTTGGTTCCTCAAGTACATTTATGGCTGGCAATGCTAACACTGAGAAAGATCAAAGACAAGAATTTTCTATTCCTTCCTTTAATCCTGCTGAGGCACTTAGACAGAATGAATGGAACAATTCATGGCACAGTTCTGCTGAATCTGTAAGTTTTTCTTCTGCTTTAGAACATGCCTATGATGCAGTGCAATCTATAGAGAATCAAGACTTGAAGAATCATCTGAAGCCTACAACTCTGTTATCCAAAAGCCTGAAAAGTGAGATTGATTCTATCAAGAATTCAACTGAGTTGGTGAGGAATGATATTTCTCAAAATTTTACAAAGGTGCCTACTACTTTTCATCTAAGGGTAGTAGAATCCCAAGTGAAGTCTGTCATTTCTGAACAAACCTCCATCAACAGATGGATTGATTCTCTGGATACTATGGTAACTGACATTCAAGCCTCTCTTTCCTTAATTCTAAATTTATTGTCAAATCCTGATGTCAAAAAGGGGGAGAAGGTTAGTCAGAAAAAATGTACACCTGATCTAGTATTAAGGAATAATGATGATGATACTGGAGATGATGATAGTGACAAAGTGATACAAGGAGAAACCTCTGATGCTGCTGTTTTGAAGTCTACAATTCAAACTTCTCAAAATCAAACAACACAGTCAACTCATGTTTCTGATTCTGGAGTTAAGACAGTAAGAACATTGGTGCAATCTCAGATCCTGACGGAAGAACAAATCCTGACACCTGGTCATGGACATACTCTTGCTACAATTCCTGAAGGTGATGAAGATATTATTATTGATAATCCTGAAGATGCATCAAATTTATTCCAGAAGTTTACTACAAAGGATGGTAGAATTGTTACTCTTTATCATACTGATAAAAGAGTTCAACAATTATTTGCTAGAAAAGCACTCTCTACAGCAAGTGAAGAATATCCAGATCTCTCAATTGAAGAATTCTTGAGACAACAAAAAGAGATAATGGAAAGCTATTCTGTTTCTACTAGAGGTAGAGGAAGCAGAGGTAGGAGAGGTTCTAGAAGAAGTAGAAGAGGTTCTTCAACTCAAACAGTACCTAGACAGACAAGGTCTAGAGGGTTAAGAATTGAAGAAATTCCTGAACCTATTCAAACTCTAGTAGTTCCTGACAGATATACTTTTGGTGATGATGGAAATGTTGAAGAAGAACCTGAATTGAGAAGAAAACCAAGAAAATCAAGTCTCTGCAATACAAATCAAATTGAAGAATCTAATCCTGATGTTGTTCCTGATAATATTCAAGATCCTGATGATTCTGAAATTTTGCAAGAGATTGATTTAATAATCTTATCTACTGTGGTTGATTCTCACAACAAAGAAGTAGATGAAGAAGAAGAAGCCAGAAGAAGAGATATTACAAGAAGAGATATTACAAGAAGAACAAATAGAGATTTCAATCTCTATATTCAAAGGCTTAAACTTTCGAATAAAAGAAAGTGGAGGAAGTCAAGCAGACAAGAATCTTTACTTGAAAGAAGCTATGCTCATGAAAAGGAGAAAGACAAGAAGTGGAAACACATTAGTACACTGAGGTGTAATACACCTATCAATTTTCAGTCTGGTGGAATTATTACAAGTGCTTCAAGTGTTGTTGATTTATCTGATATGGTTAGATCAAAAGCACTCTGGCTAAGGATGTTTTCAAATCTGAAGCAATTATCAAGTAATTCAAGAGGAGGTGTTGGACACAGGGATGCTGAATATCTGAATATGTCTTATGTTGATCCTTACTCCTTAACTGAAATTGGAGGTACTTTAACTTCTGAAAACCTGAACAATTTAATAGCTGTTGATATAGTTATAGATTGTCATGATGGTTTTGACCAGAAAGAAAAGCTTCTGTACTTCATGAAAGATGGTAGTGTGAAGATTCTATCTATTCAAGATCTGATGATGAAAACTACACAGGAACTGAAATATGTTCATTATCTTTTGAGATTGAAGAATCAAGTGTGCAAAGTGTGGAGTGACATGATTTTGTCAACAATAAGAAGAAGACTGGATGGAAACAGTAATTTCAATGGTAATTATACTCCAATGTACTTAAATCAAAGAGATCAGGATGTGGAAATGCAAAGGGGTACTGCTGTTAAAGAAGTAACTTTTGGCATGACTCAACTTACTCTCAATCCTGATGGGAAGGAAATTGCTTATCTTTTGCTTGAAGAGCATAGTCTTCAGAGAAGCTCCATCTTGAATCTCAGAGCAGCTATCTACCAGATTAATGAAGAAGATGAAGAACTCAGAAATCTTAAGGAAACACTGATTCAAATTCTTGAAGAAAAAGAAGAAAATTTGTTATCCAACTTCTTGAAGATGAATCTGTTCTATCAAAGAATTTAAATAGATAAGTTGTTGCTGCAGATACTTGTACATTTTGTATATATGTTTTTGACATCATTGAATCTTAGGAATCTATACTTTATTTCACAAAGTATGAGATTGGGGGAGATTGTTAGATCAGAATTCAATGATCGTCAGGAGCTAGACTCAACTGATCAGGATTGCTAAAGTCATCAGTAATGCATAGCTATCAGGATTGCATGGTCGTTAGGATCTGGATGAATATCAGGACTGGGATCAGGATTGATCATCAGGACTGGAAGCTGATCAGGATTCCTACTTCGAGTTATATTTGGAGTCTAGTTAAACATGGAAGTTTATTCTGTTGGTTCCTGGTTTGTAGAATGTAGCTATCAAATAAGGATATGTTTCAATCTTTGTAATTGATTAGGACTTATCTTGTTAGTGATAGATAAGCTGTGTGTACTATATAAACACAGTTTTAGGTTTCGATTTATGTACAACATTGATCGATCACACACTTGAGTATTTGTGTAACCTAGCAGCTCTCAAGAACATCAGAATTTCTTGAGAGAGTTTGTAACAGTTTTATATCAGATTGAATAAAGCTGTTATTGTTCTTTCATATTTGTGTTATATACTTGAATAAGTTGAGAATCTTATACAATTGTATTCAACCCCCCTTCTACAATTGTTATTTACTGGGCAACAAAAAAATTTAAAATAATTTATCGAAATATATATTAAAAAAGCCTTCAAATGTATTTTCTATGCACCAGTAATATTCTTGGCTTTTTGAAACATTAAACTTGATGTGTATCTTTTTTTTAATTAAAACCATTTTTTTGTATTAAGTATAATCAATATCTTTATATATATAAAGGAAAACTCCCAGGAGCTCTAGAATCGCTTGATTCATATTTATTTAATTTTTCAGAGCTTCGCAATTTTAATTCAATAAAATTAAATTTCCTTATTTATATTCGAATTTTCTTGGAAGACATTTCTTATTTACACTCGAATTTTTAGGAAAGACAATAAATATATAGAAGTCAATCCTATTTAAAATTTAATTAACAAATATTATCTTTTTTCTCGACTAACTTAAATCATATTTAAGTTTTAATCTATTTTTCTTGAGTTTTACTATTTAATTTCAATTCGAATTTTTAGGGAAAAAAATAAATATATAAAAGTCAATCCTATATAAAATTTAATCAAACAAAATTAACTTCTTTTCTCAACTAAGAAAACGAGTGAGGTGAGGTGGCACCTCTCACATCGCTTCGGTGTATTTTTCTAATTTTCTCAAAATTTGAATTAATAATAACAAAAATTAGAAAAAATCTCAATTATCTTTTAAATCTTTACTAATGAAGAAAATTAAATATATAATTTTAATATTCTTTACCTTAAAATCTTTACTAATGGAGGAAAACAAATTAATATTTACTCTTATATACAAGGAGAAGACGGAGTTTTTTTTTTGACGGAAGAAGACGGAGTTTAGGTGACACCTTATTGTCTTAATCTATTTTTCGAATTTTTAAAATTTTTAGGATAAAAATTGAAAAAAAGAAATTAATGACTACAAAATAGATCTTAATTAAGGAACGAATCTCTTTCTTTCAAAATCGATGCTTTTTTAAAGGAAATATGTATCTATATAAACCGATCTAAGTTTATTGTTCTTCCTGATTCAATAATTTCGTCTGGTTTTTCTTCTCCCTTATGTTTCTTGGAATTTGTATACATATTTTTATCTTCACGTTTGTATTTTTATCTTAAATTAACACTAACTTATAATATTGATAAACCCTTTTTGTTTTGTGACGTGTCGTTTGCGTGAATACGATTGCAAAAATAGTGTCGGAAGAGAACAATATTGGTGTAACTGGGGCAAAAAATAGGTTAAAGTTTATGGATTTAAAGCCAAACTTCCTTCTTACCCAAGTATATTGTATGGGAAAATGAATTTTTTTATCACTGAATTTTATATACTTTTAGAAAACAACCACTGAACTATAAATTTTTAGAAACCAACCACTGAACTATAAACTTATTTGTTTATATCACTAACGTTACTCTCGAATTTCAAAATTAGCATTCCGTTAAATGATTGGCCAACGGATGAAAAGAGTTCTGCATCTCTTATGGGAATCCAACAAGGAAAGAATGAATCCTTGAGGGAATACATAAATCGATTCACTAGGGAGGCTCTGAAAGTCCCGGACTTAGAGGACAAAGTAGCTATGATAGCCCTGCAACAAGGAACCACTGATGATCACTTCAAGAGATCGTTGGCAAATCATCCACCCGAAAGCATGTTGAAGCTTCAAGATAGATCCGGAAAGTATATCAAGGCCGAGGAAAGTATGAAGAAATATGAACCCACTGTTGAGGGAAGTGAAAACGGAAAAAAGAGAAAGGAGACCCAAGAGTATGACGCTAGGGACAAATATCCCACGACAACGAAGGATTCTGACTCTCCACCTAAAAAGAATAACTTTGGACCCAGGTTCAATGAGTATGCAAGGTTGAACACCTCAAGAAGTCAAATTCTGATGGATATTGAGAAGGAAGAAGATCTTCGATGGCCAAAGTCGCTAAGATCCGACTTGGAGAAATGAAACAAGAATCAATTCTGCCGTTTCCATAAATAAGTTGGTCATGACACCGACTATTGTAGACAACTGAAAGATGAGATCGAGTTTTTAATCCGAAGAGGAAAACTCGATAAGTTCACTAAGGATGGGAATCGAGGAAATCAACAAGGAAACTATGAAGGGAAAGACTATGATAGGAGGGACAACGACCAAGATCGTAATCCTAAGCCCCGAGGGCCTGTCATCAACATGATATTTGGAGGTCCGACTGCTGCCGGATCCTCCCAAAACTCAAGGAAAGCTTATGCCCGAGTGTTAGGAATATGTTGTTCTTGATGATAATTATAAAAACACTTAGTAGATTTTGTGTTAAGTGAATTTTGTAGCTGTCTACGGAATGGTATGTTTTGCAGCATCCGTCGACAGGTAGCTCATCAACGGAATGAGTTATGTAGCAATTGCACTGTACAATACTTTACTAGTTGATAGACAATTGTTGTTGGTATTAGATAGGTTTTCTAAGTCATGTTGACTAAGTACTAGATAGGCAAAATAGGTTGGTTAATTGTAAATAAGATGTGCCTTGTAATTCTGCCTAAGTGAAGACATGTCAACTGATGAAGATTACACTATCAACGGATGGAGTTTACACCATCAACGAATGAAGAATATACCATCAACGGATTGAAGAATAAAGCTATCAACGGAATACATCCCTCTACTATCAACGGATTACTATCACTTTTCTGAACAGTTGACAAAGTGATAGTGACAGTTTTCTGACAGATCAAAAGGTGATGTAGAAGTGTACTTTGCATTGGAAGCCATTAAAATGGTCACAGGAAATAAGGAAACATTCCATTTACCAATTAGGTTCTTGAGTGGGATCATATTAAGCATGAAGACAAATGACAAAGATCTCCAAGGACCATTGGACAAAAGGAGTGAAAAGCAAGCTGTTGGCGGTTACCCTTAGTACTTTTTAGTGTAGCCAAAAATAGCATTGTAATCTTGGGAATATATAACCAAGAGTAGCAGTTCATTTATTTGTAAGAAGTGAGATAAAATAATTTTGTATTAGCTTTCTAAAAGAGCACTCTCACTCTACACTTTGTAACTGAGCAGCTGTGTTGCATTTGTAACATAGATTATTTCCATAATAAAAACATCTCAGTTGGATCATCAAACAATACAACTTAAATTTTATATTTTCTTGTGTGATTTTATATTCTCTGTTCAAAGTATTTAAAAGTTGTTTTAAGTTTTAAAAATATCTAGAATTGTATTCAACCCCCCCCCCCTTCTACAATTCTGTTAGGTCATTTGGGATTAACAATTGGTATCAGAGCAAGCTTCTAATATACAAGAAGTTTAAAGATCAAGACCAAAACAGAAACCATGGTGAAGAAGGATGCAGGTGTAAAGATACCAGTTCTAGATTAGGACAATTACTTTCACTGGAAAGTAAAAATGCATCTACATCTCATGTCTATGGATGAGAGATATGTAGACTGAATTGAGAAAGGTCCACACGTTCCCATGGCGATTGCATCTAGAGTTGGACTGCCAGATGATGCTCCAGATGTGGAAATTCCAAAACCTGTCTCAGAATGAACTGTTGAAGATGCTGCAGAAGTCCATAAAGATAAAAGAACCATGAACATTCTGTTCAATGGCTTGGAACAAGAGATGTTTGACAATGTTATAAACTGTACAACTGCTAAAGAAGTATGGGACACGGTTAGAACACTCTGTAAAGGAACTGAGCAGGTAAGGGAGAACAAAATGCAACTTCTCATACAACAATACGAGCATTTTCATTTTAAAGCTGGTGAAACCCTAAATGATACTTTCAGTAGGTTTCAAAAGCTTTTGAATGACTTAAAGCTGTATGGGAGAGTCTACCAAACTAAGGATTCAAACCTCAAATTTCTTAGAGCTCTTCCAAAAGAGTGGAAGCCTATGACTGTTTCTTTAAGAAACACTCAGGAGTACAAAGACTATACTCTTGAAAGGATTTATGGAACTTTAAAGACATATGAGCTGGAAATGGAGCAAGATGAAGAAATTGAGAAGGTAAAAAAGAAAGGTGGATCTGTTGCATTAGTTGCATCTGTGAACCAACTGGAAGATGACAATGAAGAAGCTGCAAGAGCTGCAACTAGTCGAGCTAGTTGTAGAAGTGATGTTAGCAAGGGCAAAGGCAAGATGACAGAAGAAGAAGATGAACCAGCCAACTTGGATGACTTAGATGAAATTGATGATCACATTGCTTTTCTCTCAAGAAAATTTTCTAAGTTGAAATTCAAGAGAAACTCAGAAGCAAGGCCACCAAGGAGAGACTTTCAACCTAGCAAAAATAATTGGGTTGAAAAGTCTAAATCTAAATGTTTCAATTGTGGAATGATTGGTCACTTTGCTGGAGATTGCAGAAAGCCTAAAGCTGAGAAGGGCAACAGGAAATTTGAGCCTGTTGACTATAAAAAGAAATACTTTGAACTTCTCAAGCAAAAAGAAAAGGCTTTCATGTCTCAGGAGTATGATTGGGCTGGTAATGGTGAAGATTCAGATGATGATGTTGAATATGTCAACTTGGCTCTAATGGCTAACAATCATGAGCAGGAAGCAAGTTCCTCTAGAAATCAGGTAACTACTACTAATCTTTCTGAGCTTTCTAAAGGGGAATGCAATACTACAATTAATGAAATGTCTACTGTATTTTATAATTTGCGTGTTACTCTTAAATCACTTACCAAGGAGAACTCAAGAATTAAAGAGACTAATTTGCTCTTAAGTGATAGAAATGCCATGTTAGAAGCACAGCTCATTGAGTTTGAGAAAATGAGGTGTGTCAGTAGGGATGCTAAGCTGGAACTTGAGAAAGTGTTAAAAAGGGAAGAGATTCTTAAAACTCAACTAGAAATAGAACAGAGTGTGATTGCTAAATGGAAAGATTCCAGGAATGTTGCTAGCAACATCATTAATGTTCAAGGTATGGAATCCTTCTGTGAACAATCATGGAAAAAGAACAAAGAGAAGTTAGGGTATGCTGTTGAAACCTTAGAATCAGAATCAGAGTCAACAGACAACAATGATCATTCGTTGAAGGTTGATACGTCAACGGATGGCAAGCTTCCGTTGACAGATGAACCATCAACGGATCATGATGTTCCGTTGACAGAGGAAAAGAAATAAAAACTCACTAGACTTAATAACAAGTATGGTCCTGTCACTAAGAACTTTGTTCAAGGTGAGTCTAGTAAATCAAAGAAAGTTGAGAAGCCTGTTGAGAGAGCTAATGTAGGTCACCTGTCTAACAAGCAATTGAAAGACAAGGTAGAGAAAATTCAAGTTGAGGCTAAGGGCAATAAAAAGAATAACAGAAATGGCAAGGTAGGGATTAACAAACATAACAATTACACACCTGATAAGTATGCTCCTAGAAAGACATGAGTTAATTGTGGTAGTGTTAGTCATTTGTCTGCTAATTGCAAATCTGTTAAGAAGACTGCTAAAGTGAAAATGCCTAAGCCTGCAATGACTGTTTCTATGCCTACAATGCCTGTTATGCCTAACATGTTAGCTCCATATGCACAATTTCAAAATCCATATGCCAGCATGCCATTTGTGCCTAATCCATACATGAATATGTTTAATATGCCACAAATGCCATGGAATGTGAATAACATGTTTGTTCCTCCAACTATGCATGCTGTGAATGAAAATGTGAGCAACCCTCAGAAATCAACACCAAAGGTAAAGGTTGATTTAAATCAATCTGAGCCCAAGGTGAAAAATGATATAAAAGGAAAATCAAAGGCTAACAAAACAGGACCCAAGGAAACTTGGGTACCAAAATCAACTTGATTTGATTGTATTGTGTGCAGGGAGACAAGAGGAATCTTTGGTACTTGGACAATGGCTATTCAAGACACATGACTGGTGATTCTACCCTGCTCACAGAGTTTCAGGAAAGAGCTGGCCCTTGTATTGCTTTTGGAGATGACAGCAAAGGCTACACTAAGGGATATGGCTTGATTTCAAGAGAAAATGTCATCATTGATGAGGTTGCATTGGTGGATGGTCTAAAGCACAATTTGCTTAGTATCAGCCAACTTTGTGACAAAGGATTTTTAGTTACTTTTTCAAGAGAAGCATGTGTTGTTTCTAAAGGTGGAGACAACAATGTGGTAATGACTAGATTCAGAAGAGGGAATGTGTACATTGCTGACTTTAGTAGCACAAGTCCAGATACCATCACTTGTCTTTTCAGCAAGGCAAACAAGGATGAAAGTTGGATATGGCACAAGAAATTATCTCATTTGAATTTCAAAGTTATGAATGATTTGGTGAGGAAAGATCTTGCTAGAGGAATCCCACAGGTGGAATTCTCCAAGGATGGTTTGTGTGATGCCTGTCAAAAGGGGAAACAAAAGAAGACATCATTCAAAAGCAAGACAGAGTCATCAATTGTTCAACAGCTTGAGTTGCTTCATATGGATCTATTTGGCCCAGTCAATGTCATGTCCATCTCAAAGAAGAAATACTGTCTTGTGATTGTTGATGATTTTTCTAGATTTACATGGACTTTCTTTTTGCACTCTAAAGATGAGGCAAGTGAAATCATTATCAATCACATCAAGGTAGTAAACAATCATCCTGATTTCAAAGTAAGAAGGATTAGGAGTAACAATGGGACAGAGTTCAAGAATTCAACTATGAAGATGTTCTGTGAAGAAAATGGAATCATGCATGAATTTTCAGCTACAAGGACACCACAGCAAAATGGTGTAGTTGAAAGAAAAAACAGAACTCTCATTGAAGCTGCAAGGACAATGCTAGATGAATCAAAGTTACCAACTTATTTTTGGGCTGAGGTAGTTAACACAGCTTGCTTCACTCAAAATATTTCTTTGATTAATCAAGCCAAGGGAATGACCCCTTATCAATTACTCAAAAGAAAGAAGACACTATTGGATTTTCTTCATCTCTTTGGATGCAAGTGCTTTGTTCTGAGAAATCAATCTGAGCATTTGGGGAAATTTGAAGCAAAGGCAGATGAAGCAATATTTGTGGGATATGCAGCAGGGAAAACTTACAGAGTTCATAATCTCAGAACCAACATTGTTATGGAATCTGTACATGTTGTTTTTGATGATCTCAAAATTCAAGGTCTCTGTGATGAAGGTTTCCATGAAAGTCTTTCTTTTGAGAATGAGGAAGGAGATCAAGTGAATCATGTTAAGGCTATTGAGAAACAGCCTAAAGTTGTTGTGTCTAGCACAGATGAGAGCAGTAGTGAAGATGAAATTGCTGCATTAAGATTGAAAAGGATAGCTGCTAACAGACCAGTTGGTCATTCCGTTGACAGTCATGGTGGAGGATTCGTTGACAGTCAAAACGAGCATTCCGTTGACAGTCATAGAAATGCTTCCAGGAGTGATCATTTAGGGACAACAAACTCAGGGGGAGTTTCTCAAGAACAAACATCTAATCAAGGCAATCATGATCATGAAGCTACATCTTCTAGAGCTAATCTACCTCCCTCAAGGAAATGGACTAAAGATCATCCCTTTGAACTCATTATAGGTGATGTTTCTTCAAAAGTCCAAACTAGAAGAGCAACTCAAGAGATATGTCTATACAGTAGCTTTCTGTCTCAAGATGAGCCAAAGAAAGTTGAGGATGCACTTCTAGATCCAGATTGGGTTTTGGCTATGCAAGAGGAGCTAAACCAATTTGAGAGAAACAAAGTTTGGAAGTTGGTGCCCAGGCCTAGAAACAGGAGTGTTATAGGCACAAAATGGGTGTTCAGAAACAAGATGGATGAAAATGGCATAGTCACAAGGAACAAAGCTAGACTGGTTGCTAAAGGCTACTCACAGGAAGAGGGAATTGATTTTGATGAAACCTTTGCTCCTGTTGCAAGACTAGAAGCAATAAGGATCTTCCTAGCCTATGCAGCCCATGCCGATGTGAAGAGTGCTTTTCTGAATAGGGAATTGGAAGAGGAGGTATATGTGAGTCAACCTCCTGGTTTTGAAGATGATGATTTTCCAGAGTATGTGTACTTTCTCCTCAAAGCACTCTATGGTTTGAAAAAAGCACCTAGACCCTGGTATGACACACTTTCACAGTTCCTCCTTGAGAATCACTTCACTAGAGGTACTGTAGATAAAACTCTTTTTCATAGGGTTGTGAATGGCTCTACTATACTTGTTCAAATTTATGTAGATGACATAATTTTTGGGTCTACAGATGTAAAACTTTGTCAAAAGTTTGCCAAGCTTATGCAAAGTAAATATGAAATTAGCATGATGGGAGAATTAACTTATTTTCTTGGTCTCCAAGTGAAACAAGTTAATGAAGGCATTTTCATTAGTCAAACAAAGTACATTAATGATTTGTTAAAGAAGTTTAACTTAATGGATTGCTCTCCTGCCAAAACTCCCATGCCTACTACTACTAAACTTGAATTGAATACTAAGGAAAAATCTGTGGACATTTCAAGTTACAGAGGCATGATAGGCTCACTTTTGTATTTAACAGCTAGTAGACATGATATTATGTTTGCTACATGTCTATATGCTAGATTTCAAGCTGATCCTAGGGAATCCCATTTAGTTGCTATTAAAAGAATTTTCAGATATCTCAAAGGAACACCAAACCTTGGCATTTGGTATCCTAGAGAATCTGGCTTTGAACTAATTGGTTATTCAGATGCAGATTATGCAGGATGTAAAATTGACAGGAAAAGCACAAATGGCACTTGTCAATTCCTAGGAAACAAGCTTGTGTCATGGTTCAGCAAGAAACAAAACTCAGTTTCTACCTCCACAGCTGAGGCTGAGTATATTGCAGCTGGAAGTTGTTGTGCTCAGATTTTATGGATGAAAAATCAATTACTTGATTATGGATTGAGGGTTGAGAAAATTCCTATTTTCTGTGACAACACTAGTGCCATTGCCATTACTGAGAATCCAGTGCAGCATTCAAGGACCAAGCACATTGACATCAAGTACCATTTCATTAGAGAACATGTTATGAATGGTACTGTGGAGTTACATTTTGTTCCAAGTGAACAACAACTTGCATACATCTTTACCAAGCCACTTGATGAATCAACATTCTCAAGATTAGTAAGTGAGCTAGGTATGCTAAATTTCTCTTAATTATTTATGAGATTTTTGCAAGTTATTTGTTTTTATGCAGCCAGAAATTTGCTATGATTTTCTGTGAATTAATTTTCTCAGAAAAGTGAAATTTTGTCTAAGTCAAAATTACTATGTCAACGATTGTCTTAATCCGTTGACAGTCTTAGCATTTTTCTGGGTGTCCCGTTGACATTTTTTTTATGTCAACGGATAAGGCTGGATGTTAACCGCCCATTTCTCATCCGTTGATATAGCGCTTTTAATATCAACCGTTGATCTGCACGTCTTTTACCACGATCTATACATACACCCCTGTAAGTATTAATCATGGTAATAATCTATTTGTAACGGTTACATTTTTTTTTTCAGCCAATCCAGTAATTTATAATAATTATTGGGCTTTATTTTTGAGTATTTTTGGGGGAGTTTTTAAGAAATTTTATTTTCTTTAACTTTTTTTTTACTTTACTCTCTCAAAAATTCCAAAGGTTTTTTTTTTCTCTTTCTCTCTCAAAGCAAAACTATTTTCGAACTCAATTCTACTCAACAATGGCACCAATCGTGAAGCTTATGTCCGCTGGAGGGTTCATCTACGAGAAGAACAACTCCATACCATTTATTGATAAGGAAGGCTCGAATGAAATCTTTCACAAAATGATGGATTTCATGGTGAACTGCAAATTAAGCTATGCCATGTTTCACTCCACTCCTCTCTACTGTGAAATCATTGAGGAGATGTGGAACTCCTGTACGTTTAATGAAATAGACTGCACACTGCAGTTCACAATTCAAGGTAAAGGGTATACTGTCAATTCTGATGTTATGCAAGCATGTCTTCATTTTCCTGAGAATAACTGTCTAGCTTTGCCTACACATGCTGAAATTGTTACCATGCTTAATTATGTGAATTACTCTTTATCAACTGATAATTTGGGTAAGATAATTAGGAGAGGTTTGGTCAGGGAATATAGTTACTTAGCTGATGCATTCATTAAGGTCTTTTCTGGTAAAATCGGTAATTTTGATGCATTAAGTAACTCAATTTTGATTATGTTTACCATGCTCTTAACTGATAGATATTATAACTTTAGCACCCAACTTATGTATGAAATTGGTGCTAAGTTGGGTGATAAGGCTAATAGGAAAAATAATATCTATTATGCTAGATTTCTAATGATGTTGGCTAACCATGGTAGTCCAGCACCATTGGTTATCTCTAACCCAAATTCCAGGTTTGACAGCTTTGTACAAGAGAAGAGGGTCTTGACAGACATCCTGAGGATCAATCACAATGGTGATGTTCCAGTGGTGTATCTGCCCATAATTGAGGTAACCACTTCTAACTCTGTTAGTTTAACTGTTACTTCTACTATTTCACCCACTTCTGTTGCAATGGAGTATGTAGTTGTGACCCAACAGGCACCTGTTGTAAAATCCACTACAAAACCTAAGGGGAGTGGTGCAGGTGGTGTGAGAGGTGAGGGAAGGGGTGAAAATCAAAGAAACCCTAAGAATAAGGTGGGAGAGATAAGTGAGACCCAACCAAACCCCATTGTGTCTTCCCAACAAGACACAATGAGTAAAAAGGATTTAAGCTCAAGTCTAACTACATCCTCTCAAAAGGATGTAGTTATTGAAACAAGCTCTCCTCCAAGAGCACACTCCAAAAGGGTAAGGGACACTTCAAGACCCCAAACAGAAATTTCCCAATACCAAAGGAGAGTGAAGCAAAAATCCCAGGTTTCACAGGGCACACACACACTGGAAGCAACACTTCCAGTTTCTCAAATTCAGTTTGATGTAACCCCTATCATTATACTGGGATTACAGTCCCATTCTCTAAACATTAATCTTGAACCAACTCCACAAAATTCTCCTACACACTCTCTAGATGTGGACATGATCCATACATCTATTCCTGATTCTCCATCTTTTTTCTTGGAGAAGCCCCATTCTGAAATTGGTGGTCATCACTTATTATGTGATTTGTTGGGCCATCAATCATCCTTTTCTAAAACTGCAACTGAATCTATAGACCCTTCATTCAAATCAATCACTACAGATTCTGTTGTAATTTCCATTTCTCAAGCCCCTTTATTGACTTCATCAACGGATCTTTCTCATCCGTTGACAAGTGTTCCTCCATCAACGGAATCCTTTCCGTTGACAGTTCAAACTACTCATCCATTGACAGTCACGTCTGCACCTTCCACTTTAAATCCAGTTGTTCCCACAACTAGTGCAGATGACCTGGTAGTAGTTGAAACACTTCTAGGATTACGAGGGAGTGAAAATGAGAGGCTGGCTTGCAGCCAGGCAAAAGGAGAGGCTGACTATTTCTTCCAGTCAGGCAAAAGGAGAGGCTGAGAGTTCCACCTTAGTAGGTGAAGGTGAGGGTGTGAGAGGTGTGAGCCATGGGGAGCCCATGATGCAAGAAAAGAGTGGAAAGAGAGAAGGGACTAGAGGAGATATAAGGGAGGAAGAAGCCATTGCTAGTGAGTCAATGGAGGTTAATGAGGGTGAAAGGGAAATGACTTTCCAGGAGCATTATCAACAGACTCTGGATAGTATTTCTCTGGATCCTGAAACCTTTACTCATCTTGTGCCAGCCTATCAACTAATGGCTCAACAGGGCAATGTGGAGGCAGAGAGGTCACTTAATCTTATCCATACAACTGCATCCATGATGAGGGCTAAATATGCACTTGCTAATTTGTCTCCAGGAGCTGGTGGAAGTTTTGAGTATGATGATTCTTCAAGTGATGAGGATGGTGATCTACAGGTGGCTATCAATTCACAGACTGGGACTTCTGTGGTGCCTCCTACACCAAGATGGCTTTCTCAACACATGCATGGAAATCATAGCCTGGATGCTGCAATTACTAGGCAGTACAATGAGGCTTACCTGGCTCAGGAGTCTGCTAATGACAATGACAAGAAATTCTACAAGGCTATAATGGACTCTTTGGAGATTCAGAGGCTACAAATGTTGCACACCAGGATTGAAGCTAGGGACATCAAGGACTCCATTGCCAATCTAAAGGACTCCACAGATAGGAGGCTTGATGACAAACTACCCCTTCTCACTGTTGCCAGGATGAACACATTTTTCACCAAAGAACCTGAGGTGGCAACTACTCTGAAGACTCTTACTTCTAGGGTGGACAAAGTGGAAGCCACACTATCTTAGATGCAGAAGGAACAGGAGAAGCAAACTCAACTGTTAGCCCAGCTAGTGGCAGCTCAGGGACTCCCTCTCATCACTCTTGATGATAACAAAAAGGGGGAGAAATCAAAGGAGCTAAATGTTCAAGTCACCAAAGTTATGGTCCCAGCCATTTCTCTGCCAAAGGAGCCACTAGCTATGGGGGAGTACACAAAAGGCAAGTTGGATGGAATCGACCTTATTGAACGTGCATCTATGAGACTGCAACTTGCAGGACAAATTCAAGAGCAAATGAAGAGTATAGATGCACGGGCCAAGAAGTTAGCTGAAATTGCTAAAGATAACCATCCATAAACGGATAAAGCTACTTCTATATCAACGGATGAGCTCACTCCATCAACGGATCTCAGAATTACATTGTCAACGGATGAGCTCATTTCTTGTTAGGTCCAAAGTATCGTAGAAGGGGGGGGGGGGGTTGAATACGATACTCACAAATTCTTCGATTTCGTTCACGGATAATTCTTTGTGATATAGTTCAAAATCAAATACTCCAAATCAAAACACGAGTCGGGGAATATATCGTTTTATAAATATAAACCACGAAGGGTGCTACAAATTCTAATCCGTAGGATTAGCTACAATGAGTTCAGGTTAAACACAATCACTACAATAACAGAATTCTGAGCTATATTAAGTTCTCTGTAAATTTCTCCGTCAAGAACTCTCTCTTCGTAAATGACTTTTCTGTGTTCTGCCTTAACTGAAGAAGAACACTTCTTCAAACTCTATTTATAGTCTTCATTTGAAAAACCATCAAACCAAAAGAATTGGTTGATTCCTGGCCATTGGATCTTCATCAACTGATCAACAAAGTAATACTTTCCACCTGCTCCATTTAAGAAAACCATCGAATGGATTAAATCAATTTACCATTCGATAGTTTTTAAATAAAAACTATCGAATGTCAAATTGATTCTAAATGATTTTCTGAGAATAACTTTTTATATCATTCGATAGTTTTTCTAAATAGAAAAACTATCGAATCATTTCCTTGTCTTTTATCTTTTAATAAATCTCTTGAGCTCTAGGGTGTTTCAGTTTTAGACTGTATCAATTTCTTCTCAGACGATAAAACAACCTGTTCTTTTTAAGTGCCGTCACCTAGTGCAACTGGTCTGGTTCACAGATGAATAACACTTGATCAATTCTTCTTTTATGTCTTCAATTCAGTGCTGCTGATAAGTCCTTTGTTTATCTGGTTGCTTCAATTAAATCACTGGAATCCCGTGGTACTAACCCTAAACGATTCACATACTTTTGTCGTCTTGAAAGTCTTGTTTCTTTTTCTATCACTGAGGCTTGAACATTTTCATGAATTTCTTTCCGTGACCTGTTTACGGACTTCAAGAATACATAACGTATTTTGATTTTTTGAGTTTACTTTATCTTCTTTGATTCTGGATTCCTGTGCTTCTGTTAATACTACTGTCTGTCTTGTCCTTTGTTGAGTTGTAGTTATCTCTTTTACATCTTATGTTACATTATGCTTTAGAATCTCCCCCTATTTGATTGGATAGAGTTCGACAAGAAAATACTTCGAGGATAACTCAACTAACTAAGGAAACATGAAACTAATTAAAGTAAGACAGCATAATAATATTAAATGCATTCTGGATCAGATATATATACATTTCCAGATTTCATAAATCAAAAAACAATAAAACTTTATACAATGAAGTTGCTCCTCTAGTCTGAGCTGATAGTTCTTTTGTTCTTTGCTTCTCATCTTCAGTCCATTCCAATCTCACCTTCTTCAATCATTGGATCGGAGTTAGCAGCTTGATAATCAATCACTGATAGATAGTGCAGTGGTTCTCCAGGTTTAAGGATTGCTCCTTGAATGTGTCTTTAAATGTACTCAACCTCTTGACCCACTCCAGCGCATAACCATGCAATGTTAGCATCTTTCTTGTTTAGCTTTGGCATGTTTGGTAATCTGGTATGCACTTCCAATCCTCTTTCCACTCTTTTCCAATAGTAAGGAACATTCTCCATTAGAAATCTTCTAAGAGTGTCTGCTGCTTTGTCCTTCTCCGTTGATGAGAATCAAGTGGATCTAAGATACTTCTCAACTGATATTAGATAGTTGCTTGGATAATCTCTCAGTTTGTCCTCAGAAAAATAGCAGATTCTGAACAAGTCATTCGTCATGAATCTAACCATTGGAGGATCTTCAGTAATCTCTGGACCGACTTTCATCAAGATCTCCTTAACATGCTCACAGAGCAGTTCATTTAGCCTTGTAGTTCTTTGAATCTTGATGAGAATTACCTGCAATTCTGTGTACGTTCTCTGTTCTAAAAACTTAGTGGAAATCACAAATGTACCTTTCTCAAGAAAATTGATCAATATGTTCCAGGCTCCATTTGCTTTAACCCCTTCTTTCAGAAAGATCATAGAGTTTCTCAATGCTGTGAAGTAAGTCTGATCTTCAAGATTGGCACTTCTGATGTTCTGAATGATAACTTCCACCTCAGCATTGTCGTTGACTTCTAATCCGTCTTCAACTCCGCAAAAGGTTTTATAAGCCATCTCCCATTCATTACCTTCTTTCTTTTCCAGATCTATCATCTTCTTCTGTCTCACTTCACTATACCTCTTGAACCTCTTCAGTTTTTCACTTCGCAGAACTACTTGTTGTTTCTCTTTCTCAGCTTGCCTGGCATCTATTGCATCTCTTTCAGCTCTTATTGCTTCCAAGGCAGCTTCTTCTTCTTGTGACAGAGGATTTGCTTCTTCTTCCATATTATCCTCCCAGATTGGATGTTCAACAGGCTCTGGATAATATGGCTCATGCTCCTCCTGAATTGGTTGCTCTTGCATGACCTCAAATTCCTCTTCACTCTTCTCTTCTTGTACAAGTTCTTCTATCCAGTACTGTCTTATCGGAATAGCTTCAACAGTTTCCCAAACTCCCCATCCATCCATACCTTTCTCCCCATCTCCAACTTTCTCCCCCTTAGTTGAGGAATCCTCGACAAAAGCATCCTCAGCATAAAAGGCAGCAGAAGGATCAGGTTGCTGATTTGAAGGACCAGGTTGTCCAGTTTGCTGGTTTCTTAGCATAGTCCAGATTGACTGTACTCCGTCACTTTGGTTTTCCAAGAAATCCATAATCTGCTTATTCATCTCATTCATAGATGTTCACACAATATCACGCAAGTATACGCGGTAACAAGTAATATAAGAATAAGTAGTGTTCGTTCCCACAGAGACTGCTTTGGTTATTATAGTTATGCACTTATGCAACAATGTATGGCTATCGTTCAATGCTAAGACAAGTATCAAAGTTGTGTTTTGATTAACTAAATTATCTAACAATTTATCAAGACTATAATTAACTAAAGATTGTTGTTTAATTACTTATGAGACTAAAACATGGGATCCTAACTTCATTAAATACTTCATTCAGAGTCTTTTGTCTTTAATCAATGCATGTGACAGTTGTGATAACTAATCGGATAACACGAAATCAGTACACGCTACCTTTCAGTATACGTATACCAAACCACTCAACATCCACAAAAGAGATAGAAGTTAAGCAGACACCAATTATGCTTAGACCCTATATGTCTATAAGATTTGAAAACATAACGGTTTAACGAGCAAGTTATCCATTCAGATTACATAGTGCAGGTAAAATGGTTAAAATCACCTACGAATCATGCATGACAAACATACATAAACCTATGCTAGCATGGCAAGTTCTAAACCTCTATATCCACTTTCTCAATCAATAGAGATTAACAAACAATCTTAGATGTTAGCTACGCATCCAAGAAGAATAAGCACAACCAAACTAGGATATCAATTAGCCATCACACACACATCTTTAAAACTATTAACTACTGAAATCCATAAATAAATCCGTTAGAACCCCACGACAACGATTAGTTCATAATCGAACCGTTCATCATCGTGGGTTCTGATGAAAACATAATAATAATAAGTCTAGAATACTGAATAAAAGTACTAGAGATAAGGTTTAAGAAAAACAAAACCAACGAGAATCCAAAGTATCGCCTAATTAGAAGAATACAAAGATAATATGAAAAGTAGATCTTTGTAATCAGCCGTCTTCTTGTTCTCCTCACCGGTGGATGAATATGTATGAATATAAGACAATGTATATCTCAGAATTCGTCCACCAATAGTTTATATAGGCTGCAGGGTTGACTGGTCTTTTGGCAACTTTCCTTTTCTGACTCGGAATTGCTTTTTACAGCATTTGGAGAGCGCGGGCGCGCCTAGTAGGGCGCAGGCGCGCCTGGTTACTGTTCAGAATCCTCAACTTTGCATTCCTTGACTTTTCTTTGCGCTCTCTCGCTCCGCAACCACTTGACCTTCACAAAAATCCTCAAAACACCTCTGCAAACCACAAGAACTCCATTTGTCTGCTGACAATTCATCTCTGCAAATACTAACACAAAACACATCACAAAAACCACACACTTGAGAACAAACGATCAATTTAAGCCAATTTAGGACGATCCAAGTGGATATGAAATCCACTTATCACACCCCCAAACTTAAACCGATGGTTGTCCTCAAGCAGAAACAGACTCTACTAACTATAATGCAATGCATGAATGCACCTAATATGAAAATGCAAACGATCCCCTCAAACTAACCATAACCAATCAACAAGCTAACATCTCAAGGAATGCAATATTTCAAACAGAGTTCGACCAAATCCCCGTATACTAACAATACAAACACAGAAACGTGCGTGTGTGAGATGCTCATCAATATACTCCTAAACTAAACCAAGACCATATCCTATTCTTCACCAAAACAACCACAAGCTTATAAACAGAATGAACTCTAGACACAAGAAACCACTTAAAGACACCTCA
This sequence comes from Heracleum sosnowskyi, assembly GCA_030848705.1. Taxonomy (NCBI): domain Eukaryota; kingdom Viridiplantae; phylum Streptophyta; class Magnoliopsida; order Apiales; family Apiaceae; genus Heracleum; species Heracleum sosnowskyi. The sequence continues at coordinate 80,341,004 of CM061236.1, read as the reverse complement.
AAATCCACTTGAGCTAGATAGGAATTCATGCTTTATTACTATACACATGCTTATTTGACCGTGCAATGGCTGAGACCCCAAAAGGCTTATACAATAATACCCATGTAGCGAGCTTTAGGTTAGTGGATCCCAGACCGGAAAAGTCTTAGGTCACTAGGCACAAAGTCCCCTAGAACTTAATTGCTCGAGTATTAAAGAGCTCAACCTGATCAATTCTGTATAACAACTAATACAACTCTTTTTTTTTCTCTTTTTTTTTCCTTTCTTTTTTTTTTCAATTTCGGAATGAGCGCACTTTGTTTTTCCTCATCCCACCCTAGACTACTCATTTTCATGAGCGGCTACTAGCCATTATTAACAACTAGCATGAAATCCCTGGTTTTCCCCAAACTTAGACTTAAGTGCTTCTTTCAATTTCAAGAGAATAGAAAACATTCTGAATATAAGCAAGCAGTTAAATTCTAACATCCAAACAAACATGGTCTGATCAAATTCAAAAGCAACCAATGAGACTTGTGAAATTATTTTGTTTCTGGCATGCAAGTCAATTCATAAAAACTTAATCAGCCCTCTATCATCACTACCACACTCCCATCAACATCGACTCATCAACGGAAATAGTCAAATCCTACGGGATCATGAAATATGCATGCTATGCAAATGCAACTAAATGGACTCACATAATATATAAACAAATATGCAACACAATGCTCTATATGACAAAAACATGCAAAGATATGAATGAACTAACTACATATGCAATATGAATCCTATATGAACACACACTAACATTCCCTAATTACCACCCCCAAACTTACAATATTCAATGTCCTCATTGAAGGTAATAAAAAGGAAAGATGCAGAGAATACCTAATCATCAGCAGTACCACCCTCCTCAGGTGGTGTATCCTGAGGTGGATAAACAGAATCAGCTCCAAAGGTGGGCCAAGCAACATCAACTCCAGTGGCTCTGAATGCAGTACTCAAAGCCTGAGTCAAATCCTGAGCAAAACGGCTATGACTATCATGAATAGCATCAATGCACCGCGTCAGCCGCCTATACTGCACATCCCCAAAACCAGACCTATCCACCTCACGCTGAATCCTGGATGCACGTTCCCTCCTAGCTGCAGGCTCACGAGGTGGAGCCTCTGCTTCCTCAGCATCCTCAAGATGAGTATAACCCAAACCATAGTAATCCGGGGCACCACCATCCCAATCCTCCATCCTAGCAATCGTCGAATGATCGATAGGAGCACTCGGTAACTGAACCTGCTCCTCCTCAGACCAACGAACACCAACTGCAGCACACAACTTAGTAACAATGGAGGCATGAGGAATCGCCCCCGTTGTGTGACGCCCCCAAATCCGGGGTCAGGATTTGGTGCCACTATCGCTCTGAATATAACATAATTATACAGACGACCCCTCAACAAAGGATCGATCACAGGTTATGGTATGAAACAAGAATCTAAAATATCAATGTATATTACAACATCTAATTCAGTTAATTACAAACCATAAGCCACCATCTAACCGTTGGTGAGAACTAACATGAATTCTATCTGTCTGGCAACATGGAGCCTAAATTCTCGAATCAGGCCTTCTCACGGTCCTCTTAGCGGTTACTCGAAAACGGCATACTCCATTCCTAACTGAAAGGTTAGGGAATAATAAAAACAAGAGTGAGCCAAAAATTTGCCCAGCAAGTGAAATCAATGTAAGCAGTTTTCATTAGATAAATCCATCAACTAGAAATTCATTAGTAATCGAATGGTAATCAATTGGTAATCAATAGGAAATCACATGGTACTCAACTGGTAATCAAATGAGAATCAAATGGTATTCAACATGGTAACAAGTTTCAAGATATACATTTCTGTTCAAAGAATAAGATTAAGCAATTGAATTGGAACTTCCGATAAGACGGTACGAGCTATACGGGTGATCAGCCACGTAAAGCTCCAGACCATGTTTTCACAAGGTCCTAACATTCAGGATCCATAGGCACACATTGGCCATAAAATACATACATAAGTAACCAGGACCGCCGCCACGGTCAAAGGTTGTTCCATTCATAAGTAATTTAACAAAGGGATTAATGAATAATAGGCTTTCAACATTTCCGATATTCACTTCAGGGTATAAGCAATTTCAATATTTTATTGCAAGGGTTTAAAGAATGAACAATTGAAAGGCATGGTAAGTAAGTGAGCAAAGGAATAAGTAAGCTTTGGGTATTCAAAAGTTAATAGAGGTCAACAAAGTATAAGTCAAGATAAAGGTGCGATTAAGCATGGTAAATAAGTTAACAAGGAAATAAGTACGTATCAGGGATTTAACGGTTAACAAGAAAGTTCAGGGGATAGTGCAAAGTAAAGGTATCATATGAACATGGTAATGGCATCATACGAGTTACATGAAGATAAGGGATCAAATGTAGAGTTTGTAAATAAAGAGCAAGGTGTAAGGGTACAATGGTATAACAAACGATTGCATCATAATGGTAAAGGATAAGTAAAGGTTATACGTATACTTGTAACATAATCAAAAGGTATCATTTGCATCATAATTTAAGAAAACTACCACTTGAAAGATAAGTGGAGGGAATAGACACTTGCCTCAAAAGCCGATAAACTAACTCAATAACTTGCACACCACTCTGAGTTTACGTACACGGGCTCCTTTCCTGGCCTCCTACTTGTACCTATATAAAGGTATACTTGGCATTTCCGTAATCTATTTGAAACGTATCTGTAACTACATCCTTATTTTCACTATATCGCTCATGGTCATATTAAGGGTTCTTGTCCTTGGTTACTTAGTAAATGGTGGTCCATTCATCCTTAGCATTTTGCTTACTGGACTTAACGATTGCCATCTCTTAAGAAAAGTCACACCTCTCCATGCTTGTTACACGTAACTCTAGCCTTCGGTTTATAGCGCTCATTGGCGTAATGTCCTCTCTGATTACACTTGTAACGTACTATATTGATCTTATTACGAAATCCCAGTTGTTTATTTCCACAAGTTCTACATTTTGGTATCGGAGGTCTCAGAGGTCTTTGTTGATCCAAATCTTGTGGACGGTTCCCTTGACCATCACTTCCAGTTTCTATTCTTCTATATCCAGCATTCCTATTTGACTGATACTCAGGCCTTATATTGAAACGGTTCTGAAAATTCCTTAATTATTGGTCTTCTTCTCGTGTCTCCACCTTCCCTTTTCTAGCTTCTTTTGTTTGTAATCAATAACTTTACTCCTAATCCATGATCTTACTTCATGTTGGAGTCTCTTAACTCTCTTCTCATCGATTTTCACATATTCGAACACAAACCTGACTAGCTCTATAAACTTTGCTTCATATTACGCTATGCTCAACTTATCCTGCTTCAGTTCTAAAGTTTACATCCAATATGTGGTCTCAAGACGTTCAAAACCTTGTAATAATCTAACTACCATATTCAAAGTGAAATATAGAATAAACGGGTACTCATATATATACTTGCCCAACAAGTAGAATAACAGTCCTCTATAAACAATAACCAATGCCTCTCCAATATCACTTTATTTCATACTTCATCGTGATTAGTATTGGTATATCCTTGTTACCTTCTCCTTATCCATACCAAATTCTCGGTAATAATAAACCTTGTAATCGTGTTGTAAGTCTAATGAGCAATCTGACTCGACGTTCAGTCCTCCTTTTAAAACAATTTCCTAAACTCGATCAAAACAAATTTCCAGTCAATGTAAGTACAGCTTAACACTCAGAATGCCGTCATTTTCGCCTTTGCGACTTCCAATCTTTGATACCTTTAAGAGTCGTAAGAGTTTCCGACGAAATGAACCAATAGATACGAAGGTGTCAACAAACATGGAAATATAACAAGCATGTTTAGTAAGAATTTATGGTAAAAAGAATTTAACTAAGAGATCAAGATGATCATCGAACTTTATCAGGTTGCATTTGTCATTTTAAACAACACAGTACAGAAGGTGGCCAACCTTTAGTACTTTTGTGACAAACACACAACCAGTGGCGTCCCACCGGACTTCTATCACGCAGATAGAAAGTCCCTGAATCCCCTATATATATAGGGTTGTTCATCTTAGTTACAACAAGGAGGATCAAAAATTTAAGAGGAATATATGAAAGGTTTAAGAGTTTCAAAAGTTTATATAATATTGGATCAAGTAGCCCCTGAACAATAGAGGTATTTCGTAAAGAATAAAATAATAGAAGTGAGAAATTGAATCTTTGAAAAAGGTAAATTGAATAAAATCAATGACTAGTTGTGAATAGACTTATCCTTACATCGAACGAATGGAGGTAATCACGCCTTGTCTCATGTAGATGGTCCTTAGGGGAGTAAATTTCTAGTCTGGGCTTATAGGTATGTCCCGCTAATAAATCAACTTATGGAATCTTGTATAAGAAGGAATTTACACTTTAGCCGCTCCTCTGGATGAATGTCCCTATCACGGGGGTAAAATCGTCATCATATCGCAAAGAATCTATATAAGTCTTTCTAAACGTTATCTTAGAGCTTCTACTCTCAATCAACTCTAACTATACTTGGTTCGGAACTCTGCGCGGTGTTTCCTATAGCGTTCGCGATGTAGCCGAAGTCGCAGATGAAATTCGGGAAAGTATATAAAGATTTACAGGTGATGTCTTCTGAACTGGTAGCTCTGACGCTCCGATTGACTCTTCCAGCTTCGAATTAGTTTCCTCGTCCGCAACCCGATCTTCAGATAGTTCCAGCGTATACTCGCTCGATATGTTGGAATACGATATAACGTGGAAGTGCGTGACTTAAGTTAATATTTGTACAGAAAATTCAGCATGACCTATTCGTAAAATGGACTATGCCCTGTTTTAACAATATCTCAAATACTTACTCAATCATCCACACATAATCCATAATTCGTTCAATATTCCATCCATCTCCAATCCCTTTCATTCTACATGTAAGAAATAACTCTGCCTTGACATGCAGCTATACTATAAGAAAATAAATTTACCTAAGGGGTAATGGAAATCTCCACTTGGTCGGGTGCATGCACTGATACTGATATTGACGACTCTGGCTTAAGAAAAAGGAATCTCAGATGAAGGTTAATCTCTCAAAACAGCCATTATCTATAACCACACAATAATAAGCCAAGAAGATACTTAAACGGTAAAGGGTTATCTTAATTCTACTAATACTCATCCTAAAGGTAACCTACATCTACAAATCCTATTTTACCTATGAAGCTTAAGTCCTAGAGCGAACCTATCCTATTGGTCAAAACTATATTCATAGATCCTAGCTCAACTCTATGTGAGTTTTCTCATTGTTTTTCCTATCTTAGACTCTTCTACCTATTCTTGTTTCAGTGACCAATAACCTGTAGCTCTGATACCAACCTGTGACGCCCCCAAATCCGGGGTCAGGATTTGGTGCCACTATCGCTCTGAATATAACATAATTATACAGACGACCCCTCAACAAAGGATCGATCACAGGTTATGGTATGAAACAAGAATCTAAAATATCAATGTATATTACAACATCTAATTCAGTTAATTACAAACCATAAGCCACCATCTAACCGTTGGTGAGAACTAACATGAATTCTATCTGTCTGGCAACATGGAGCCTAAATTCTCGAATCAGGCCTTCTCACGGTCCTCTTAGCGGTTACTCGAAAACGGCATACTCCATTCCTAACTGAAAGGTTAGGGAATAATAAAAACAAGAGTGAGCCAAAAATTTGCCCAGCAAGTGAAATCAATGTAAGCAGTTTTCATTAGATAAATCCATCAACTAGAAATTCATTAGTAATCGAATGGTAATCAATTGGTAATCAATAGGAAATCACATGGTACTCAACTGGTAATCAAATGAGAATCAAATGGTATTCAACATGGTAACAAGTTTCAAGATATACATTTCTGTTCAAAGAATAAGATTAAGCAATTGAATTGGAACTTCCGATAAGACGGTACGAGCTATACGGGTGATCAGCCACGTAAAGCTCCAGACCATGTTTTCACAAGGTCCTAACATTCAGGATCCATAGGCACACATTGGCCATAAAATACATACATAAGTAACCAGGACCGCCGCCACGGTCAAAGGTTGTTCCATTCATAAGTAATTTAACAAAGGGATTAATGAATAATAGGCTTTCAACATTTCCGATATTCACTTCAGGGTATAAGCAATTTCAATATTTTATTGCAAGGGTTTAAAGAATGAACAATTGAAAGGCATGGTAAGTAAGTGAGCAAAGGAATAAGTAAGCTTTGGGTATTCAAAAGTTAATAGAGGTCAACAAAGTATAAGTCAAGATAAAGGTGCGATTAAGCATGGTAAATAAGTTAACAAGGAAATAAGTACGTATCAGGGATTTAACGGTTAACAAGAAAGTTCAGGGGATAGTGCAAAGTAAAGGTATCATATGAACATGGTAATGGCATCATACGAGTTACATGAAGATAAGGGATCAAATGTAGAGTTTGTAAATAAAGAGCAAGGTGTAAGGGTACAATGGTATAACAAACGATTGCATCATAATGGTAAAGGATAAGTAAAGGTTATACGTATACTTGTAACATAATCAAAAGGTATCATTTGCATCATAATTTAAGAAAACTACCACTTGAAAGATAAGTGGAGGGAATAGACACTTGCCTCAAAAGCCGATAAACTAACTCAATAACTTGCACACCACTCTGAGTTTACGTACACGGGCTCCTTTCCTGGCCTCCTACTTGTACCTATATAAAGGTATAATATCGTCTTAGTCTTTATAACTTAGTACCTCAGCTTTGTTTACGTAACTCTAAGTACTTCTACCCCATCGTCATACAATCACAAGTACTTATATATATATATACAATCAAGAAGCACATAGTGTCTTCACAACTTTAATTAACACTTAGACATGTAGTCACTTAACACATATTTGCTTAATGTCATCAACAAATCTAGTCAAAATGACCATATACACTTTCAACACATTCAACCTTTACGACATAACCGACCTTTAATCATTTAACACGTACCATATGACGTCACATGACTTTCCTCAACATATTGATGAAAGGCCTCAAGATAAAGACTTCTAACATTTCTATCTAGTTCCTTTTTGACCATAGATAACACTTGATCACATAAAGCCACTTATACTCACAACATGTTTAGTTAACCAATACATAACAACTTACGACCAATTTATAGTTGACTAACCAAGTCTAGATTCAAGTTACTATAGCAATGCTAATTCTAATTAAAGACAACCATATTGGTTTAGCACATATGTAACTATTCAAATTACATCATAGCGACGTCTTATACCAATTAAGATACAATTAAGCACTAACACATAATTGACCATGTATACCACATAAGATCATCAATTAACAAACTACTATACGACACCACCAACTCAACCAATCTTCTCCGCTCTACTTCCTTTTCTTTTCTCTCTTCCTCGGCCTCTCGGCCTTTCTCCCTCTCCTCACTCCCTCTTTCTCGGCTTTACACTAACACCAACCACACACATAACAAGTATACTCACACACCCTCACACACATCATATATTTTGAAAGAAATACTTACGCGAAAAGAAATAATTTTTCTAAAACAAGACACACTCATACTAAATACATTTTACTAAATTGACACACTTCCTTTGTAAATACATTTTCAAGAACTTAGTTTTAAAAGAACTCACATCACAATTATAATTTTAAATCACACACACCTAAGAATACATTTTGAACATATACACACCTATTCATTTTGAAAATACACACCTATTCATTTTGAAAATATACACCTATTCATTTTGAAAATATACACCTATTCATTTTGAAAATACTCACACCTATTAATTTTGAAAATACACACACTCATTAATACATCTTGAAAATCACACTTCCAACTCAAAGTTTTGAAATCAATTTATTCCTTCCCAACTTCATCTCTCTCTCTCTCTCTCTCTCTCTCTCTCTCTCTCTCGGCCTCCCTCTCCCTCTCTCTCTCTCGGCCTTCCTCTCCCTCTCTCTCTCTCTCGGCCTTCCTCTCCCTCTCTCTCTCTCTCTCTCTCTCGGCCTTCCTCTCCCTCTCTCTCTCTCTCGGCCTTCCTCTTCCTCTCTCTCTCTCTCTCTCTCGGCCTTCCTCTCCCTCTCTCTCTCTCTCTCGGCCTTCTCCTCTCTCTCGACCTCTCTCTCCCCCTCTCCTCCTTCCACCTTAACTCCCATCCTTCAAACCACAACCAATACAACTTCAAGCCAAAGTTAAATCAACAAATGTTTTAATTGCAACTAACATTTATAAACAAAATAAAATCATACTTTCTTTTAAACTAACATGCAACTTATAATCTTACAAATCCTTACTACTTACATCACATACAACATACACACTAAATATAAAATCAAACCCACTAACAAACTTTAATCAAAATCCTCTTAGATCATAAAATTAGTAACATGCATCAACTAAATGAACTTGAGTTCAACTTTTAAACACAAGAATCAAGACTATGGCTCACAAGGATCATTGCCATGGTCGGGTTTCTTCTCGGATGTGCCCAAAACAATGGGTTTCATCGAGAGTGACCCTAAATACACACAATCAACCTTTGCATGTAAGCTTTAAGCATAAAGACCCTTAAATCCGAAAATTTCAGATTTTGAAAACATGTTAAAACTCGAAATTAGTACAAGAGGGTTGTAGAGCTTTGAGAGAGGAGTGTTTTGGTTACTCACACTTGTAATTTGGATGAGAGAATCACAAGTTATGGAGGTTTTAATTTGTAGAAGATGAAGAACAAGAGAGAGAAATGGTGTTGGGGAGAGAAGAAGAAGAAAAGAAGAAGAAGGAGAAGAGAGAACGGGTGGGGGAGTAAATGGGGGTGGGTAGGGGTTTTTATAGGGGAGTTAAATTAATGTAAAAGTAAACACTTTTTTGTTATTTAATTATCAAATGACAAAAATGTCCAATAGAATAAAATACCAACATGATAAAAATCAAGGGCTTACATGTAAATTCATAATCCCATTTCTAGATCAAGTAGAAATATTATTCTACAAATATCTTTTGTAGATTAGATAATTAAAATTTCATTTACATAGAAATAATCAAATAAAATGTCTTTTTATCTCAAAAATAATTTTAAATAAAAATTTACCATTCTCTAGATAAATAAATAAATTACCCACTGAAAATAAATAATCTAGAAGGTGTAGCATCCCTCAAAATAAGTATTTAAAATAATAAAGTGATTATAAAATTTAAATCATGAGTTTAACACTAAAATAAAATAAAAATAATGCTAAGAAATATTTCATGCTACTAATTAAATAATTTAGCATACTCTAAATTTAATATAAATATTATATGACCCAAATAAATTTTCAGAGCACTTGAATAAAATTTAGAAACCACATTCATAATTAATTAATTATTCACCACGCACATAATTCACATTTTAAGCACATAACAATTATGGCACATAAAGAAATTTCAAATTATAGGACTATATCAAATAATTATTTTTTTCTCAAATAAGTATGACTAAAATATGAGCTTACACATAAATCACATTATACCAAGATCATCATTGCTAACTAAAATTTCAAGAATAAAATCTCAATTGCTATTACTAGCAATAAATATAAAATAATTTTAAATAGCTCTTAAAATTAAGGGTACTCAAATTAGCACAAAGAGCCTATTAAACAATTATCATACACATATAAAATTAATGGTATTCACATATTGATAATAATTTACAAGTCAAAAATTCTAAGGCGTTACAACCTTCCCCCCTTAAAAGGATTCTGTCCTCAGAATCTATTACGTAAACAGCTGAGAGTACTTTTCTAACATTTCATTTTCTAGCTCCCAAGTTGATTCTTCAACCTTGGGGTTTCTCCACAAAACTCTTACTAGTATAACTACTTTTATTTCTAAGCACTTTCTCTTTCTGATCTAAAATTTTTACTGTTTGCTCAACATAGTACAAATAAGTTTGAATCTCTATCAACTCGTATTCTATTACATGGTCAGAATCGAAATACTACGTCTTAAGCATAGACACGTGAAATACACTATGGATATGTTGCATAAGGCTAGCTTATACGCAATCTTACCCACACACTTCAATATCTTATAAGGTCTAACTAATTTTGGACTAAGCTTTCCTTACTTACCAAATCCCGTTTTCCATGGTGACACTTAATATGACTGACTCTCTTACTCTATAATCTATACCTTCCCTGGTTTAATCCTCATATTATAGTCGTCGATTCCGAGTAGCTATTAATCCTTTTTGGATGAGCTCAATAGTTCTTTGGTCTGATACATTAACTCTGGTTCCAATCTCGTGCATTTATCAACTTCTTTTCAACCTAATGAAGATCTACATCTTTCTCCGTACAAGGCTTCATAAACTGGCATTTCCATTATTCGCGTGATAGCTATTGCGGTAAAAGAATTCCACTAATGACAAACGATCATCTCAATTATCTTCAAAATTCATCGTACAAACTCTAAATTTGTCTTCGATTGTCTAAATAGTCTATTAACTTTGACCATACGTGGTACACATGTTCAACTTGGTTTCTGAACATGCCGACAACTTTCTCCAAAATCTTGAATAAAATTGTGGGTCTTGGTCGAATTCATTTAATACTTGAATCATATGCCTCACTACTATCTCTTATAGTCGATAAACCAATTTGTCTAATGAAAGTTTCTCGTTGGTGGGAAAGAAAGGTACCAACTTGGTAAATCCGTCGATCATAACTCAAATGGCATCATGAGATGTTCAATCTTAAATTCAGGAATTTCTAATGGTTGTAATAGTCCACTAAATCTCTGATGTTCGATTTTAACTCTCTAACAGGTGAAACACTTACTCATACGAAATCATATTTTGAAATAACACCCTCACACTTTTACAAGATTACGTTTTTGAATGACACACACACACACAAAGTCACATTTGTGAAAAGAACACGTTTAAAAGAATACGCACACACACATTTTTAAATCGTATTTTAAATCATACTCATAAAATCTTATTTTTGAATAACACACTCACACCTTTAGAAAATCATGTTTTAAAGTACACACACACCCAAAAACACATTTTGAAAGTACACCTACCTACTCACTCAAAATCCCATCTTTAGATTTCTACCTAAAAGTAAACCTTTAAGAAAACTCTTTCTTTATAAAAACTTACTACTTTTCTTTAAACAACACCCACACCTCAACACCTTCATGAAAGATTACACACACACTTTTAAAATCGTATTTTGAAAACACACAAAAGTACATTTTAAATTTACACACACAAAATCAACTTAAATCCTCTTTTTCCTAAGATCTTGCAATTGAATTGCTAACCTTTACATTTATACTGGTGCCATTCTATATGGTGCCTTTGAAATTCGTTCTAATCCGGGTGCTAAGTCTACAACAAACTCTATTTCCATTTTCCCATACTCTGTTAACCAATCCATTCTTAGAATTTACATCAAATCTCCCTAACTTGACGGGAATCAAGTAATCCTAAGAAAATGGTGATCTGTCATATCAATCTCACAGTGAGGAAAAACTAGATGAATCGATATACGCTCCTGATTAGATATTCCTATAGTCAAAGCTTTACTTAATAGTTGAATCGTACAACGCGGTTTATGATCAAATTTTATAGAGGTAAAAGACTTGGTAGATCCAAAATAAATTAATACTTGGCATTTCCGTAATCTATTTGAAACGTATCTGTAACTACATCCTTATTTTCACTATATCGCTCATGGTCATATTAAGGGTTCTTGTCCTTGGTTACTTAGTAAATGGTGGTCCATTCATCCTTAGCATTTTGCTTACTGGACTTAACGATTGCCATCTCTTAAGAAAAGTCACACCTCTCCATGCTTGTTACACGTAACTCTAGCCTTCGGTTTATAGCGCTCATTGGCGTAATGTCCTCTCTGATTACACTTGTAACGTACTATATTGATCTTATTACGAAATCCCAGTTGTTTATTTCCACAAGTTCTACATTTTGGTATCGGAGGTCTCAGAGGTCTTTGTTGATCCAAATCTTGTGGACGGTTCCCTTGACCATCACTTCCAGTTTCTATTCTTCTATATCCAGCATTCCTATTTGACTGATACTCAGGCCTTATATTGAAACGGTTCTGAAAATTCCTTAATTATTGGTCTTCTTCTCGTGTCTCCACCTTCCCTTTTCTAGCTTCTTTTGTTTGTAATCAATAACTTTACTCCTAATCCATGATCTTACTTCATGTTGGAGTCTCTTAACTCTCTTCTCATCGATTTTCACATATTCGAACACAAACCTGACTAGCTCTATAAACTTTGCTTCATATTACGCTATGCTCAACTTATCCTGCTTCAGTTCTAAAGTTTACATCCAATATGTGGTCTCAAGACGTTCAAAACCTTGTAATAATCTAACTACCATATTCAAAGTGAAATATAGAATAAACGGGTACTCATATATATACTTGCCCAACAAGTAGAATAACAGTCCTCTATAAACAATAACCAATGCCTCTCCAATATCACTTTATTTCATACTTCATCGTGATTAGTATTGGTATATCCTTGTTACCTTCTCCTTATCCATACCAAATTCTCGGTAATAATAAACCTTGTAATCGTGTTGTAAGTCTAATGAGCAATCTGACTCGACGTTCAGTCCTCCTTTTAAAACAATTTCCTAAACTCGATCAAAACAAATTTCCAGTCAATGTAAGTACAGCTTAACACTCAGAATGCCGTCATTTTCGCCTTTGCGACTTCCAATCTTTGATACCTTTAAGAGTCGTAAGAGTTTCCGACGAAATGAACCAATAGATACGAAGGTGTCAACAAACATGGAAATATAACAAGCATGTTTAGTAAGAATTTATGGTAAAAAGAATTTAACTAAGAGATCAAGATGATCATCGAACTTTATCAGGTTGCATTTGTCATTTTAAACAACACAGTACAGAAGGTGGCCAACCTTTAGTACTTTTGTGACAAACACACAACCAGTGGCGTCCCACCGGACTTCTATCACGCAGATAGAAAGTCCCTGAATCCCCTATATATATAGGGTTGTTCATCTTAGTTACAACAAGGAGGATCAAAAATTTAAGAGGAATATATGAAAGGTTTAAGAGTTTCAAAAGTTTATATAATATTGGATCAAGTAGCCCCTGAACAATAGAGGTATTTCGTAAAGAATAAAATAATAGAAGTGAGAAATTGAATCTTTGAAAAAGGTAAATTGAATAAAATCAATGACTAGTTGTGAATAGACTTATCCTTACATCGAACGAATGGAGGTAATCACGCCTTGTCTCATGTAGATGGTCCTTAGGGGAGTAAATTTCTAGTCTGGGCTTATAGGTATGTCCCGCTAATAAATCAACTTATGGAATCTTGTATAAGAAGGAATTTACACTTTAGCCGCTCCTCTGGATGAATGTCCCTATCACGGGGGTAAAATCGTCATCATATCGCAAAGAATCTATATAAGTCTTTCTAAACGTTATCTTAGAGCTTCTACTCTCAATCAACTCTAACTATACTTGGTTCGGAACTCTGCGCGGTGTTTCCTATAGCGTTCGCGATGTAGCCGAAGTCGCAGATGAAATTCGGGAAAGTATATAAAGATTTACAGGTGATGTCTTCTGAACTGGTAGCTCTGACGCTCCGATTGACTCTTCCAGCTTCGAATTAGTTTCCTCGTCCGCAACCCGATCTTCAGATAGTTCCAGCGTATACTCGCTCGATATGTTGGAATACGATATAACGTGGAAGTGCGTGACTTAAGTTAATATTTGTACAGAAAATTCAGCATGACCTATTCGTAAAATGGACTATGCCCTGTTTTAACAATATCTCAAATACTTACTCAATCATCCACACATAATCCATAATTCGTTCAATATTCCATCCATCTCCAATCCCTTTCATTCTACATGTAAGAAATAACTCTGCCTTGACATGCAGCTATACTATAAGAAAATAAATTTACCTAAGGGGTAATGGAAATCTCCACTTGGTCGGGTGCATGCACTGATACTGATATTGACGACTCTGGCTTAAGAAAAAGGAATCTCAGATGAAGGTTAATCTCTCAAAACAGCCATTATCTATAACCACACAATAATAAGCCAAGAAGATACTTAAACGGTAAAGGGTTATCTTAATTCTACTAATACTCATCCTAAAGGTAACCTACATCTACAAATCCTATTTTACCTATGAAGCTTAAGTCCTAGAGCGAACCTATCCTATTGGTCAAAACTATATTCATAGATCCTAGCTCAACTCTATGTGAGTTTTCTCATTGTTTTTCCTATCTTAGACTCTTCTACCTATTCTTGTTTCAGTGACCAATAACCTGTAGCTCTGATACCAACCTGTGACGCCCCCAAATCCGGGGTCAGGATTTGGTGCCACTATCGCTCTGAATATAACATAATTATACAGACGACCCCTCAACAAAGGATCGATCACAGGTTATGGTATGAAACAAGAATCTAAAATATCAATGTATATTACAACATCTAATTCAGTTAATTACAAACCATAAGCCACCATCTAACCGTTGGTGAGAACTAACATGAATTCTATCTGTCTGGCAACATGGAGCCTAAATTCTCGAATCAGGCCTTCTCACGGTCCTCTTAGCGGTTACTCGAAAACGGCATACTCCATTCCTAACTGAAAGGTTAGGGAATAATAAAAACAAGAGTGAGCCAAAAATTTGCCCAGCAAGTGAAATCAATGTAAGCAGTTTTCATTAGATAAATCCATCAACTAGAAATTCATTAGTAATCGAATGGTAATCAATTGGTAATCAATAGGAAATCACATGGTACTCAACTGGTAATCAAATGAGAATCAAATGGTATTCAACATGGTAACAAGTTTCAAGATATACATTTCTGTTCAAAGAATAAGATTAAGCAATTGAATTGGAACTTCCGATAAGACGGTACGAGCTATACGGGTGATCAGCCACGTAAAGCTCCAGACCATGTTTTCACAAGGTCCTAACATTCAGGATCCATAGGCACACATTGGCCATAAAATACATACATAAGTAACCAGGACCGCCGCCACGGTCAAAGGTTGTTCCATTCATAAGTAATTTAACAAAGGGATTAATGAATAATAGGCTTTCAACATTTCCGATATTCACTTCAGGGTATAAGCAATTTCAATATTTTATTGCAAGGGTTTAAAGAATGAACAATTGAAAGGCATGGTAAGTAAGTGAGCAAAGGAATAAGTAAGCTTTGGGTATTCAAAAGTTAATAGAGGTCAACAAAGTATAAGTCAAGATAAAGGTGCGATTAAGCATGGTAAATAAGTTAACAAGGAAATAAGTACGTATCAGGGATTTAACGGTTAACAAGAAAGTTCAGGGGATAGTGCAAAGTAAAGGTATCATATGAACATGGTAATGGCATCATACGAGTTACATGAAGATAAGGGATCAAATGTAGAGTTTGTAAATAAAGAGCAAGGTGTAAGGGTACAATGGTATAACAAACGATTGCATCATAATGGTAAAGGATAAGTAAAGGTTATACGTATACTTGTAACATAATCAAAAGGTATCATTTGCATCATAATTTAAGAAAACTACCACTTGAAAGATAAGTGGAGGGAATAGACACTTGCCTCAAAAGCCGATAAACTAACTCAATAACTTGCACACCACTCTGACTTTACGTACACGGGCTCCTTTCCTGGCCTCCTACTTGTACCTATATAAAGGTATAATATCGTCTTAGTCTTTATAACTTAGTACCTCAGCTTTGTTTACGTAACTCTAAGTACTTCTACCCCATCGTCATACAATCACATGTACTTATATATATATATACAATCAAGAAGCACATAGTGTCTTCACAACTTTAATTAACACTTAGACATGTAGTCACTTAACACATATTTGCTTAATGTCATCAACAAATCTAGTCAAAATGACCATATACACTTTCAACACATTCAACCTTTACGACATAACCGACCTTTAATCATTTAACACGTACCATATGACGTCACATGACTTTCCTCAACATATTGATGAAAGGCCTCAAGATAAAGACTTCTAACATTTCTATCTAGTTCCTTTTTGACCATAGATAACACTTGATCACATAAAGCCACTTATACTCACAACATGTTTAGTTAACCAATACATAACAACTTACGACCAATTTATAGTTGACTAACCAAGTCTAGATTCAAGTTACTATAGCAATGCTAATTCTAATTAAAGACAACCATATTGGTTTAGCACATATGTAACTATTCAAATTACATCATAGCGACGTCTTATACCAATTAAGATACAATTAAGCACTAACACATAATTGACCATGTATACCACATAAGATCATCAATTAACAAACTACTATACGACACCACCAACTCAACCAATCTTCTCCGCTCTACTTCCTTTTCTTTTCTCTCTTCCTCGGCCTCTCGGCCTTTCTCCCTCTCCTCACTCCCTCTTTCTCGGCTTTACACTAACACCAACCACACACATAACAAGTATACTCACACACCCTCACACACATCATATATTTTGAAAGAAATACTTACGCGAAAAGAAATAATTTTTCTAAAACAAGACACACTCATACTAAATACATTTTACTAAATTGACACACTTCCTTTGTAAATACATTTTCAAGAACTTAGTTTTAAAAGAACTCACATCACAATTATAATTTTAAATCACACACACCTAAGAATACATTTTGAACATATACACACCTATTCATTTTGAAAATACACACCTATTCATTTTGAAAATATACACCTATTCATTTTGAAAATATACACCTATTCATTTTGAAAATACTCACACCTATTAATTTTGAAAATACACACACTCATTAATACATCTTGAAAATCACACTTCCAACTCAAAGTTTTGAAATCAATTTATTCCTTCCCAACTTCATCTCTCTCTCTCTCTCTCTCTCTCTCTCTCTCTCTCTCTCTCGGCCTCCCTCTCCCTCTCTCTCTCTCGGCCTTCCTCTCCCTCTCTCTCTCTCTCGGCCTTCCTCTCCCTCTCTCTCTCTCTCTCTCTCGGCCTTCCTCTCCCTCTCTCTCTCTCTCGGCCTTCCTCTCCCTCTCTCTCTCTCTCTCTCTCGGCCTTCCTCTCCCTCTCTCTCTCTCTCGGCCTTCTCCTCTCTCTCGACCTCTCTCTCCCCCTCTCCTCCTTCCACCTTAACTCCCATCCTTCAAACCACAACCAATACAACTTCAAGCCAAAGTTAAATCAACAAATGTTTTAATTGCAACTAACATTTATAAACAAAATAAAATCATACTTTCTTTTAAACTAACATGCAACTTATAATCTTACAAATCCTTACTACTTACATCACATACAACATACACACTAAATATAAAATCAAACCCACTAACAAACTTTAATCAAAATCCTCTTAGATCATAAAATTAGTAACATGCATCAACTAAATGAACTTGAGTTCAACTTTTAAACACAAGAATCAAGACTATGGCTCACAAGGATCATTGCCATGGTCGGGTTTCTTCTCGGATGTGCCCAAAACAATGGGTTTCATCGAGAGTGACCCTAAATACACACAATCAACCTTTGCATGTAAGCTTTAAGCATAAAGACCCTTAAATCCGAAAATTTCAGATTTTGAAAACATGTTAAAACTCGAAATTAGTACAAGAGGGTTGTAGAGCTTTGAGAGAGGAGTGTTTTGGTTACTCACACTTGTAATTTGGATGAGAGAATCACAAGTTATGGAGGTTTTAATTTGTAGAAGATGAAGAACAAGAGAGAGAAATGGTGTTGGGGAGAGAAGAAGAAGAAAAGAAGAAGAAGGAGAAGAGAGAACGGGTGGGGGAGTAAATGGGGGTGGGTAGGGGTTTTTATAGGGGAGTTAAATTAATGTAAAAGTAAACACTTTTTTGTTATTTAATTATCAAATGACAAAAATGTCCAATAGAATAAAATACCAACATGATAAAAATCAAGGGCTTACATGTAAATTCATAATCCCATTTCTAGATCAAGTAGAAATATTATTCTACAAATATCTTTTGTAGATTAGATAATTAAAATTTCATTTACATAGAAATAATCAAATAAAATGTCTTTTTATCTCAAAAATAATTTTAAATAAAAATTTACCATTCTCCAGATAAATAAATAAATTACCCACTGAAAATAAATAATCTAGAAGGTGTAGCATCCCTCAAAATAAGTATTTAAAATAATAAAGTGATTATAAAATTTAAATCATGAGTTTAACACTAAAATAAAATAAAAATAATGCTAAGAAATATTTCATGCTACTAATTAAATAATTTAGCATACTCTAAATTTAATATAAATATTATATGACCCAAATAAATTTTCAGAGCACTTGAATAAAATTTGGAAACCACATTCATAATTAATTAATTATTCACCACGCACATAATTCACATTTTAAGCACATAACAATTATGGCACATAAAGAAATTTCAAATTATAGGACTATATCAAATAATTATTTTTTTCTCAAATAAGTATGACTAAAATATGAGCTTACACATAAATCACATTATACCAAGATCATCATTGCTAACTAAAATTTCAAGAATAAAATCTCAATTGCTATTACTAGCAATAAATATAAAATAATTTTAAATAGCTCTTAAAATTAAGGGTACTCAAATTAGCACAAAGAGCCTATTAAACAATTATCATACACATATAAAATTAATGGTATTCACATATTGATAATAATTTACAAGTCAAAAATTCTAAGGCGTTACACGTTGTACCACCCTTCAAAAACTTCACCATACTCCTATAAAGGAGCTCTCCAAGATCAATGTATTCTTCATTCAGAATACCAAAAAGAACAATAGCCCTTTCCACCGTAACCTCATGCTGATGCGAAGAAGGCACAATATTAGCAAAAATAAACAAATTCCAAGCCCTCGCATACCTGTTCATAGCAGAAGCCGGAAAAGTAATCGGCTCGGTGGTGCCAGCCTTGTACTTCCAAGTCGTGCCTGGAACACACATCTCCCCAAGAATGTACTCGAGATCAAGATCGTCCCGAGTCTTCAAAGACCAGTCTTCCTCACCCCTCCTCCTCCTAGGAAAATTCAAAACCCGATGAATTGCCCTAGCCGTATAATCAACAGTAAATCCCCGAACCACACTATAACCGTTCTTTTCGGCTTTAGCATTAGCATAGAACTCCCGCACAATAGACAACGGGACCGGCTCCGGTGCTTCACAAAAGGATTCCCAACCCCTCTTCGTAATCATGGTAAACAAGTGCCCATCAGTAGGTTGAGGCAAAAATCCCCTCTCTTTAGCCACAACCTTCGACAACAAACGAGAAAATTCAGCCTGAGCCTCTGGAGATGTGAATTTCTCTCCTCCAATACCAATACTCGACTCCTCCTCGGAAGAAGAACGACGAGTGCTACTACTACCTGCAAATCTACCCCTCTTTGGTGGAGCCATTGAAAATGATGAAGAGATGTATAGATATGTGTATGTATAGGTGTGAGAGAGAGAATGAGAAAGAAAGAATTTAGGGGCTAGGGTTTTGATATTAGGGGTTGGGAATGGTAGGGAAATGTTTAAATAGGGGAAAAACTAATAAAAACTGAATTGGGGGAGGTTTTTTTCTTTTTTCCCGTTTTATTTTTTCATGGACAGGGATTGGGCGCGGGCGCGCGTGGCTAGGGCGCGGGCGCGCGGTCCTTCTGCCAGATTTTCTGATTTTCTGATTTTTTTGCTTTTTTTTTTTTTTTTTTTTAAAACAAATGAAAAATACTTACAACATAGCATGGGTTGCCTCCCACTAAGCGCTTGTTTTACGTCTATAGCTTGACGTGATTCCTGACTCCTTAAACAGCTGAAACAAGAACCGCGGTTTCCGCCTCGCGATTCACCCGTTCACCAAAATACGGTTTCAACCTCTGACCATTGACCTTGAATGCGTCATCCGGTGACTTGTCGAAAACTTCCACTGCACCATGTGGAAACACTGTTTTGACCGTGAACGGCCCCGACCACCTTGACTTTAGTTTTCCTGGAAAAAGCTTGAGACGAGAGTTGAAAAGCAAAACAAGTTGGCCAGGAACAAAGGACTTGTGCACCAACTTCTTATCATGCCATCTCTTGACCTTCTCCTTGTATAACTTGTGATTTTCATAAGCCTGTAGCCGAAACTCATCCAACTCATTAATTTGAAGCATTCTTTTCTCACCAGCAGCTGACAAATCAAAGTTCAACTTCTTCAACGCCCAATATGCCTTGTGCTCTAGATCGGCAGGCAAATGACAAGCCTTCCCATACACCAACTGAAACGGTGACGTACCCAAAGGAGTCTTGTAAGCTGTCCTGTAAGCCCAAACAGCTTCATCAAGCTTCAACGACCAATCCTTCCTATTAGAAACTTCAGCTTGGCCATTTGTCTGAGGATGATAGGCAGTAGCAACACGATGATTGATATTATACCTAGCCATCAAGGCTGTAAACTTGCGGTTGCAAAAATGCGTACCCTCATCACTGATGATTACCCTTGGAGTTCCGAAATGCGTGAAGATTTGCTTATGCAGAAAACTCAGCACCACTTTAGCATCATTGGTCGGTAAAGCCTTTACCTCGACCCATTTAGACACATAATCCACAGCTAACAGTATGTACTGATTATTGCAGGACGAAACAAACGGTCCCATGAAATCGATTCCCCACACATCGAAAATCTCCACTTCAAGCAGCATATTAAGAGGCATCTCGTTCCTCCTAGAGATATTACCAACCCTTTGGCATCGATCACACCTCAACACAAACTGATGAGCGTCTTTAAACAGAGTTGGCCAGTAGAAACCTGCATGAAGTACTCGATTAGCTGTCTTCTCGCCACCATAATGACCTCCATAAGTGGTGGAATGGTAATCTCGCAAAACACCCTCAGTTTCACTATAAGGAATGCATCTCCTTATAACCTGGTCAGTTCCCTGTCTAAATAAGAAAGGCTCGTCCCAACGGTACCACTTCACATCATGTAGAAACTTCTTCCTTTGAGCATAAGAGAATTCAGCAGGAATGACATTACTCACAAGATAGTTAACAATATCTGCAAACCATGGTTCTTCATCTTGCACCCCAAAAAGTTGCTCATCAGGAAAAAATTCATTGATAAGAGTTTTATCACCTGCATTCTTACCGTGGTTCTCCAACCAAGACAAATGATCAGCCACCTGGTTTTCTGTACCCTTCCTATCCTTGATCTCCAAATCAAACTCTTGCAGCAAAAGAACCCAACGAATCAACCGAGGCTTTGAATCTTTCTTAGAAATCAGATAACGAATGGCTGCATGATCAGTATAGACTACTACCTTCGTTCCAAGAAAATATGACCTGAATTTCTCGAAACTATAGACAATAGCTAAGAGTTCCTTCTCTGTAGTAGTGTAATTCAGCTGCGCATCGTTGAGGGTTTTGCTAGCATAGTAAATCACATGAAACACCTTGTTCTTCCTTTGCCCAAGAACAGCTCCCACTGCATAGTCACTAGCATCACACATCAACTCAAAAGGTTCACCCCAATCAGGTGCAGTGATAATGGGGGTAGTAGTCAACTTCTTCTTCAAAAGCTCGAAAGCAGCCAAGCAATCTTCATCAAACTTGAAAGGAACATCCTTCTCCAACAAATTACATAAAGGTTTGGAGATTTTAGCAAAGTCTTGAATGAATCGCCGATAGAACCCCGCATGACCCAGAAAACTGCGGATTCCCTTAACTGAGATTGGTGGAGGAAGATTTTCAATTGTCTCCACCTTGGCCTTATCCACTTCAAGCCCCTTACTAGAAACCTTATGCCCAAGAATGATTCCTTCTTGCACCATGAAGTGACATTTTTCCCAGTTGAGCACCAAATTGGTCTCAACACACCTTTTCAACACCATGCCAAGATTCTGTAGGCACTGGTCATAAGAAGTTCCAAACACTGAGAAGTCATCCATGAACACCTCCACATTAATGCCAATCATATCTGAGAAAATAGCCATCATACACCTCTGAAAAGTTGCTGGTGCACCACAGAGTCCGAAAGAAACGTGACGGAACGCAAAAGTGCCAAACGGACATGTGAATGTGGTCTTCTCCTGATCCTCTGGAGCAATACAAATCTGATTATAACCTGAATAACCATCCAGAAGGCAATAGAACTCATGACCAGCCAACCTGTCTAGCATCTGATCAATGAACGGAAGAGGGAAATGATCTTTTCTGGTTGCTTTATTCAGCTTTCGGTAGTCCATGCAAATTCTCCAGCCTGTAACTATACGAGTAGGGATGAGCTCATTCTTCTCGTTAGCAACCACTGTCATGCCTCCTTTCTTAGGCACACATTGCACCGGACTCACCCAAGAGCTGTCTGAAATAGGATAGATAATGCCTGCATCCAGCCATTTGAGAATTTCTTTCTTCACTACCTCTTTCATGATAGGATTGAGCCTCCTTTGAGGATCCACTGTTGGCTTACTTCCTAGTTCAAGCGGAATCTTATGCATGCAATACGAAGGGCTGATTCCCTTGATATCCGCTATGGTCCAACCAATGGCTGACTTGAACTCTCTCAGAATTCTCAAGAGTTTTTCTTCTTCATTACCAGACAAGTTAGATGCAATAATCACAGGTAAAGTAGATGCATCACCTAGAAAAGCATACCTCAAGTGCTCCGGTAGTGGTTTAAGTTCAAGAGTATGAGCTTCTTCAATAGACGACTTGAGACGCTCCTGAGAATTTTTTAGCTCCACTATGCCAAGAGAATCAAATGGCATATCAATCTTTCTTTTCCACGGAGAAGCATTCAAGTACTGCATTTGCTCTTCTCTTTCTTTGTCTTCCATCTCAGAATCCCCTATCAAAACCTTCTCCAAGGTGTCTGACTTAAGCAATTGCTCAATCTCCGTGTACACCGCAGACTCAACCAAGTCCACTGAAAAACACTCTTCTTCCTCTGTAGGGAACTTCATTGCATTGAACACACTGAAGGTGACATTCTGGTCATGCACCCTCATTGTAAGTTCTCTTTTCTGCACATCGATCAAAGTACGGCCTGTAGCTAAGAACGGTCTTCCCAAGATAATAGGAATCTTCTTGTCTTCCTCAAAGTCCAGGATCACAAAATTAGCAGGAAAGATAAGCTTATCCACTCTAACCAACACATCCTCCACTATGCCCCTTGGATATGTGATCGACCGATCAGCCAGCTGTAAGGACATATTTGTAGGTTTAGGCTCAGGAAGTCCAAGTTGCATGAAGACAGACAACGACATCAGATTAATGCTAGCTCCCAAGTCACACAAGCACTTGTTGAAAGATAGATTGCCGATTGTGCACGGTATGGTGAAACTCCCTGGATCCTTGAGTTTAGGAGGTAACTTCTGCTGTAGAATAGCACTACACTCTTCTGTTAGAGCGACGGTCTCCAACTCCTCTAGTTTCAACTTCCGAGATAGAATACCCTTCATGAACTTTGCGTAGCTCGGCATTTGTTCTAGAGCTTCCGCAAAAGGTATGTTGATCTGCAACTTTTTGAAAACCTCCAGAAACTTAGCAAACTGCTTGTCCAACTTCTGTTTCTGAAGACGTCTAGGGAATGGCGGAGGAGGATAGACCTCCTTGCTCTCTGTAGCTTGCTTCAGAACAGATTTCTCAGTAGAAAGGTCACGCTTTTTCGCTTCATTTTCCCCCAAACTGGCTTTTTCCTCTTTTTCTTCATCTGCTGGCAGAACATCAGGCGCGGGGGCGCTTGGTAGGGCGCGGGCGCGCCCACTTTCTGTTGGAAAACCATAAATTTTTTCGTTTTCCTCAGTTTCTGAGTTCTGGTCACCTGTAACCTTTCCAGATCGCAAGGTAACTGCTTTAACATGTTCTTTGACTTCTCTTTTGCCAGGATTAGCTTCCGTATCACTAGGGAGAGTTCCCTGTGGTCTATTCAACAAGGCATTGGCAATTTGACCGATTTGATTCTCAAGAGTCTTGATAGAAACAACTTGGCTCTTGCACATTAGCCTCAATTCCTCCAGTTCAGACTTTTCATTAGATGACGGACCAGCATTGCCATGAGATGGTTGTTGAAAACCTGGTGGTTGATATGGTTGCCTTGGAGCATACTGCTGCTGTCCAGAAGGATTATAGGCCTAGCTCCATACTGCTGATATGGTTGTTGTGGTTGATTCTGACCACCTTGATTGTTGCTCCAACTGAAGTTAGAATGATTTCTGTTGTTGGGATGATAAGCATTAGGCACTGGCTGCTGTGGCCTCTGAAAATTGCTCACAAACTGTGCTGATTCATTAGATATGGCACACTGAGTCGTGTCATGAGCACCTGCACATAGCTCACAAACACTAGCCACCTGCTGAACTCCATAGTTCGTCAGAGAATCCACCTTCATGGACAAAGCCTTCAACTGAGCTGCTATTGCCGTAGCTGCATCCACTTCCAGAACCCCTGCTACCTTGCCTTGTGATAACCTCTGAGTTGGATTATGATATTCATTAGCAGCCATCATATCAATTAGCTCATAAGCTTCATCGTAGCTCTTAGCCCAAAGAGCTCCTCCTGATGCCGCATCAAGCATTGGTCGAGATTGACCTCCAAGACCATTATAGAAACAATTAATCACCATCCAATCAGGCATTCCATGATGAGGACACTTCCTAAGCATCTCCTTGTAGCGCTCCCAAGATTCACATAAAGTTTCCCCTGACTGCTGTAATAACCCGAATTTTTCGTAGAATTAAAACTTTTCTTATTATGATTAAGTGCATCAGTGAATAGTGAATTTGGTGGATGAATAGTGATTTTGAGGATTAACAAAGTTTTTCATGCCACCTATGTACGAGACGTAGTATGGATATTCCGAAGTCATATTAGTGATCTACGGAGTAAATAAGTGAATGCAAAGACGATCGGAATTCAGAAATTCCAAATTTTATTTTGGAATAGTATTTGACCGGGCAGCGAATTATATATTATTATATTCAAGAAATAAGATATTAAAATTGAGGATTTGAGGATTTAATATTTTGGAATTTTATTATTTTATTAAAGTCGATTTAAGGATTCGATTGTTGGAATGAATAGTGAATAGTTACTATTCACTGCGAGAATCGCGTAGAGTTTTATTCGCTCTTTTTGGAAAATATTTCGAATCGTTTCAAGAGGAACAAGGCAACATCTACCGGATTAAATATAGACATGGAAGTAACATGTAACAAGATTAATTCGAGGAATGCAACATTTGGATCATCCATGTGAAAGGAAACGAACCAGTAAAGCGAACCAGTAAAACTACTTTATCTGGGCCAGTGCATGTGTGACATGTGTCGGAAGGAGAAGCAACCAAGGGTGATGACTCACCACTTTTGACATAAAAATCAGCATTTCTAATTGACCAACCAAGACAAAAGAAAAACAAAACATTTTCATTTTCCCCATTTTCGGCTAAAGTACAACTGCCGGATTGTAAAATCCATATCTCCTTCATTTCTTGGTGGAAAATGGCGATCTATAGCTAGTTGGAAAGGTCTTGAGATAACCTACATTTCCTATTTCACAAGTTTCTTTCATTTGAGCAAGGTAAGGCCTTCATATTTCCAGTTCTTTAAACCGGTGTATAGTAACTCCGAGAATTCATAACTTGTTCTTGATTTTCTTTTGCAAGTTTAAGGATGATAACCATGGATGAAGACTCTTTTGAGGCTTACAAGCTCTTGTTGTGTGTTTAAGGATTCAAGAAAGGTATAAACACCTCTGCCCCTATTGTTTATATGAGTTTGAAGTGGTTTTGATGTTTATGTAAAGTTAAGATCATGATTAAGTAATTATATGAATTATTGGTTGAGTTTGGAGGATGGGTTATGAATTTGTTTTGATTATTCATGGAGGATTTGACTGAGTGGAGGGTGTATAAGGTGGATGGTGAGTTTGGGATTGTTTGGTATTGATTTGAGTGTGTTTTGAAAATGGAAAACGTTAAGTTTTAAGCCGTCGTAATGCCCGATTCTCGTTAACTTTAAAACTGCATAGAATCCGAAAACTTAACTGCCTCTTTTGGTTCAGTGATGAACATGAGTGTGTAGAGCTTTGTTTCTAGTTTACGTGAGCGCAAGAATCATGTCGTTACGATTTACGGTTTAAGAGAAAAGTGAGTTTTAGTAAACGTCGTTCGGAGGAACAACCCTTCTCTGTTCAGAAACTTTGAGGCTATATTTGGACCACTTCGGAGCCATATTAAAATGTGAAACTTTGAGGAATAATACTAGAGACAGTTAGGAAGGCTCACGAAAACGATTCGGATTAAAAAGATTATTTTTCGATTTTATAAAAATGTTTTAGTCGAGGTCGCGCAAGTGAAAACCACTGAAAACAAGACTTAGAAACCAAGGTTCCAAATGGTTAAGTATAACTTGGATTTGAGGATGGATTTCGAACCAAACTTATGATTTAAGTATTTGACGAATAACATGGACTTAGTGTGACGCTAGAGCGAGCAAGTAATGCCTTGGTTGTATTTCGCTTACGTGTTTAAGCATTGAGTTATAAGTGGTTTATCGAGGGGATTAACCGTGTGTTTTCGTTTGACTTTGTCTAGATTGTCCGGCATCGTCGCGAACCCCTATCACTTCTCGAGCATCAGGCAAGTTTCTAAAAACCATATTTTGAAGTATGTATATACTAGATGCAAGTTATGTATGCATACTCGATCGTTCAGAGTATATTTATTTTGAAATATATGAAATATGTTGAATAAGTTTCAATCCATATTTGCAAGTTTCCCAATATTGTGCTTCCTTATCAAAACCAGTATATCCTTGGTCTTGTTAATGATATTAAATCCTGCTCGTGCGATAACCAAAATCCCATGACCTTATAATACGGTTGATGGGTGGTGATGCTTTTAAGATCCTACGCCTTGAATTATATGGTGTATATGTTTATAAACTTTTCGTATGGTGGAAGGGGACTTTATATCATAAGGTAGGTATTTGTGTACTGGAATAAGAAAGGCTCAGAGGGTAGAGCATGTATTGAGTTTATAACTTAGCCAGCGTATCGGGGTTATTTTGTAAGGTATATTTTCGAAAACCCGGACAGAGCTTTTTAGAAAGATTTTCGCAATAATTAACCTAAAGGCAACATCACCAATAAACCAGTGTTTATTTAATTAGTAAATACTTCTGGAAGCATTTACGGATTAAATAAGCCTTATTCGTCTAATTAAATTTGTTTACTTAGATGAATATCATTTTCAAAATGTTTTCTTAAAATCGCTTTGTTCCGGAATGATAACAAAGATATCGGGTAACTGTTATTCGAGGGTTAATTATTTTATTTAAAGAATATTATTTTTATTCATTTGAGGATTATTGACTTTAAGAATATTATTTATTAATATTCATTTTAAGAATATTATTTATTAATATTCATTTTAAGAATATTATTTATTAATATTCATTTGAGGATTATCGACTTACAGAATATTATTTATATTCATTTGAGGATATTGACTTTAAGAATATTATCGTACATATTCATCTGGGGATTATGTAATGAATAGTATGTGTGAATATTCATTTGAAAGTTATTTAATTGTTTAATGAATATTACCTTTGAATATTCATTCGAGGATTGATTATTTATTTAATGAATATTACTTTTGAATATTCATTTGAGACTTAATTATTTAATGAATATTATTTTCGAATATTCATTTGAAATTTATTGATTAATGAATATTATTTTGAATATTCATTTGAGACTTAATTATTTAATGAATATTATTTTCGAATATTCATTTGAAATTTATTGATTAATGAATATTATTTTGAATATTCATTTGAGGCTTAATTATTTAATAAATATTATTAAGTATTTGTAAATCAAAAAGAGGTTCCCAAAACAATGTTTTCCATTTAAATCCGTCTCTTAAGAGGATTTAAATGTTCGCTCAACCATCAAAAATATGGGAAACCTGATTTAAGAGACTACTATTATTTTTGAACTCTCAACTCAAAACTGTCAAGGGACTGATATTTTTTTGGAGCAATTTAATTGCTGCCAGTCTAGTGTTGTGTTACCACCTCAATGATCGAGGGGTAAATTCATGGAACAAGTCGATATCCATTAACAAGCATAGCTTGGGAAATATTGGAGAATCTCCCTTTCCAACCTAGATATAACTACTTAGTGGAGTCGTATCAACAAGTGTTACACTTGGGGAAAGGAGGACGATCTTTACGTTTCAGAGTCATGGATTCCATCTGAAATAGGAGTGGTGTAAGTGGTCAAGTTGCGTGGGCCCATCCAACTTTTATATATTGCCCCAAATGGGCCGGGAGGTCATAGTAAGGCGGTAGACAATGTCAGGCCGTCGTGATACTTCCATCTACATGTAGAAAACTATTTGAGCGGTGCGACCTGCTACTGATCATAGTAAGGTTAGGCACAGCGGACGCGGTAGCAACTCCAGTATTGGTTCATCATCCAATTTGGATATTCCTGCAACATGTATTGGGGTGAAGAACCAATCATGTTGGTAGGGGGTCGAAAAGTGTTTGGAAATGAAGTGACAATAAATTCATGCAACTTCATCTTTTATTTATGAGTTATGACTCTGTGGATACCTTACATAACATGAGTTATGGTAAGGGAGTTGTTTATACTGAATCACCTTATAACTTCATCTTTTAAGTTATATGTTGATATTCTGCATATATAGCAGATATTTTTCGGAAAGGTTATATTTGGTTTACTTTGAAACCTCATCGTTTATACTAGAACTTTGTTCATAATATAGCCAAAGTTTGCAGAAATATTATGAAATTGATATTTGAAATACAACAATGGTATTATTTTTGGGATTACATTCCGATAAGGATGTAATTTAAGTATCGAGATATTTTGACAAATTATTGTCTTATACCCGCTTTATTTCTGGGTTGAATTAAAGGCAGAATTATGCCATACTTTCATTTCCTTGCTGAGCTATCGCTCACTCTTGCTATTGTTTTATATATATTATATAGCAGCGAAGCAGGATGCCAATGGGACGGCACATACCCCGCAAGGCGTTTTCATAAACAGTTTCTAGCAGTGATCCCGAGAGTAGTACGAACCAATCGAATCAGGCTACAGCTTTCGGTATTCGACTTATGTATATACATGAATGGTATTAGAGGATTGTAAGCATCAGAAGACTAAGTTGGTAATGTAACATTACTTAGAAATTGTATCAGTGACAGATTCAAAAGACATTTGGGTATTGTAATAAAAATTATTTATTCCGCAGTTGTTGTATTGTGTCGTTTCTGAGACTCTAACCTGTGTGTGTGTGTGTGAGACGTATGTTGTGGGGTCATGAGCAGGTGAATTATGAATGGTGTGAGTAATACAGGTAAGGCAAGGAGTACATGGATCGTGACTACCCTAAATCCCTGACCCCGGATTTGGGGCTGTTACAGAAATGGTATCAGAGCGTTAGGTTACAGTCCTCAGAAACGATAGGAGATCGAGTCTTACAATACCCTTAAGAATGATAAGAACATCTAGAGCCTAAATTGAGTTCGTAGTCGGGTTAGAGGACACGACCCTGACTGTTTAAGATGAAGCCCGAGAGGGGACTTCTTTTGGGAAACCGTACTTAGGACTTCATGATTAGTCACCTCGATTCGTATGAGTTATAGATTGATGGGATTCTGAGATACCAGACCCCGAGGCCTTCGAGTAGGCAATTGATGATGCGTTCCTTGAAATGGACGGAGACCCGATAAAGGAAGATCCATAGGAGGATCTAGAGGAAGACCCCATGGTGGGTCAAGGAAAGAATCTTGTAGAGAACGTGTTGATTGATAAAGATGTAGTTTGTTACTTGAGGTCGTATAATAGGACCAGACGAACCTTCAAAGGACAAATAAGTGACGAAACGAGAGTTTTAAGGATCGTTCATGATTCATCAAGAGATATGACAAAGAAAATGGAGTAGAGTCTCCAAAGCAGAAGAGGTGGAGGCAGTACAGCCAGTATCAGTGGATTGATTCGACTTGAACGAAACCTGTTACCCGTAGTCGGTTATAGTTGCCCATAAGGAGGCGGCATACGTAAGAACCAAGATGTTCAGATTTTCACGAACGATTAAGGGTACTTAGTTGCCTAGAATAGTGTAAGGAATTGTTTTGGGCTATGAGATTTCAATCCCCCACGACCAGCGATTCCACTGGAAATAGTGTCTATTACATCATTGAGGGATTTTATTATCTCAAGGAAAATTTTGGGTATAAAGATGATTGAAATAGAGACCGAATTTAAGTTTGTAGTTTGTAACGATCCTCCGGAGTACCGCCCAGTCGACATGTGGAATTGTCATTGCTATGGGCGACAACGGTATCGAAGTCTTCTTATAGAACAGAACGCTTACTTCAGATGTTTGCGCCTAGTCGAATAGAATTCCCTGCGATTGCAAAGGTCGATGGTTGGATCCTTAGCGACTATTATAAGTCGGCAATGACGTAAGTATCAAACACCTTAGGGCGCGTGGAAAAGAAAAGCTTTGGAATTGAACGATTATCCATTAGAGGAGCCGACATAAAAGGCATCCGTAGAGACCTTGGTAGTACCCTCCCCCTTTGCAGATTATGTGGGATATTTCCCCAATCTATGATCTATCTTGACCTCTTTCCAAGAAAGAATTCTGATAAAGGGTATATTCCCTCTTCGAAGTTATTTTATAACACTTGTGTTAAATCATAATTAATTTCAATTGTGTTAGAGGCTGTCACGATGCCTACTTTCCGGTTTTCGAAGCCCTGTCAAATGATGTTATTTAAGCTTTCACTTTTCTTCAAATAATGAATGACCCCATGGTGATACCTCACCACTTGTTTGTTAAGTACCAGTATCTTTTTGGTTATTCTTTTCTTTGTATTTTCTTTGGAAAACGCACCTTGGAATCTGTTCAATTTTAATTCAAGGTGTTCCTTTGAGAAATATTGTCGAGAGGCGATAATCATTAAATTGATCTCGAATTGCTTTCATACTTTTCAACTTCCATTGAGACGAACAACCCTATACTTTTAGGGGCTACAAGGACTATCTGTCTATGTGATAGAAGTCTGATGGGACGCCATCACTTGTAAGTTGTGAAATACAAGAAGGCTAATTACCTTTAGTAATGTCTCAATCGAGGAACGCAACGTTGAGTTCTTACGATCATGTTGATCTCTCGGTAAATTCTCTTACCTCCAATAAGGTTACCTTAAAACTCATAACCTTATGATCACCAGTGTGTGACGTTTTCCTTGATATGGGAGCTGTCTTTCAAGGCCCCATGAATTTTGGTTATCCTCATTGAATTCTAAGGGGAGGCGAACCAGGTCAAATAAGTCAAAATTCGCTGATAGGAATTAGATTCGCAACGAAATCGCCTATGACAGGAGCGAATCCCTAAGACGAATAGAATGTTAATGACATATCAATGAATTGGTTTATTCTCCCAAGGATATTATGATAATGGAAAGGGGATCAAGTGATATATGTGAAAGGAATAGTGATGTGTCGTGTACTCCAATGACAACGGTGTTAGATAGATGCCATATAGTGGAATTGAGATTTTGGAGGAGTTGTTTACGAATGGACACTACCTCTGGGTTAGCAAGATAAGTACTGGCGATAGAGTCAGAGGGAGCTGGTATTGTGACTTGGGGAGAAGTTGACATTATAATAAGGACGGGTGGGTTGACACCCAATGGAGCCCAGACTGATTGTAAGAGAGAGAGAGTAATAAATAAAGGATGGAAACAGATTCAGAGATTCTTGAATATAGTTTAGACTAAGAAGCTATTACGCCAGAGATCCGAGGCTTAATTAGCTCTTATGGTGGACGCCAAGAAAAGAGATACCAAGTAAAAAGGGAACTATAATGGTTTTGGGAGATTGTACAAGGTTTTAATGAGCTACCAGATATCGATTTGGATGACATGAGAATGAATACCGAGTATTCCGAGTATAGTGGGAATGAAAGAGTTAGAGACTCAGTTATAAGAATTGTTGTATAAGGGTATGATAAGGCCCAGTGTATCACCGTGGGAAACCCCGGTGTTGTTCGTAAGAGAGAAAGATGTTAGCACAAGATTATGCATCGAACCTCGAGAGTTGAATGAGTTCGACCTGGAGGATAGGTACCCTTGTAAATGATTGTTTGATCAGCGGAAAAACGCTGTGCATTTCCAAATTTATTCAAGAACTGGATACCACCAGTTGGAAGTTAAATCCGAGGATGTACCCAAGACTGCGATTCGTACGAGGAATAGACACTTTGAGATTTTAGCGAAGTTATTTTGGGTTGACTAATGCACCCACAAATTTTGATGGAATGTAATGAAGTGGCGTTGAGTTATCCGTGATAGTAGATAACATGAGATGGAGAAATGGCTAAAATTTACCTAAAATTGACTGTGAGATACACTACCATCCGGGGAAGGCCAATGTGGTGGCCGATACCCTTGATTAAAATGAGACAGAGATGGATTCCGAATAATCGGGAATTAAAGGATGAGATTTTACACAAAACCAAGTTAGTCCAACAAACTAGAAAGACAAAAGATTTCACCAACAAGCGGCTAGTGACAACCAAGACAGACAGAGAAAGTATGCGGACTAAGCCCGCGAGTATAGAAATAGTACTGCTATTGATAAGCTAAATGGCAAGTTGATGAATGACAATCAAGTTTATGCTGGTGTATTTCTGTACAAACAAGATAGAGAATATGAGGTTAGCGATTCGTGATGCTAAAGGTATCTCCATGGAAAGAATTAATGAGATTTGAAAAGAAAGGGAAGTCGAGCCCGAGATTCATTGGGCCATCTGAGATTTTAAAATGCGTCAGGAAGGTGGCCTACGAGCCAGCCTTACCCCCCAAACTTGTAGCATGGTCATAACGGGGTTCAGGTGTCAATGCTACGTTAGTATACTATAGATGCCCGGCATATGTTAGAGTACGAGCAGGTAGATATACAACCTGGTCTGACTTACAAAGAACAACCTGTGGAAATCACGGATAGAAAAGAGCAAGTGCTAAGTGACGAGGTTGCCAAGCTAGTGAGAGGTTTGTGGAAAATCAAGAAGTGGAAGAATCCACTTGGGAGTTAGAAAGTGCAATGGGAGGGAATTACCCCCAGTTATTCCTAAGCTGATTCCGGGACGGAATCCTTTTAAGGAGGGGAGACTGTAATAACCCGAATTTTTGGTAGAATTAAAACTTTTCTTATTATGATTAAGTGCATCAGTGAATAGTGAATTTGGTGGATGAATAGTGATTTTGAGGATTAACAAAGTTTTTCATGCCACCTATGTACGAGACGTAGTATGGATATTCCGAAGTCATATTAGTGATCTACGGAGTAAATAAGTGAATGCAAAGACGATCGGAATTCAGAAATTCCAAATTTTATTTTGGAATAGTATTTGACCGGGCAGCGAATTATATATTATTATATTCAAGAAATAAGATATTAAAATTGAGGATTTGAGGATTTAATATTTTGGAATTTTATTATTTTATTAAAGTCGATTTAAGGATTCGATTGTTGGAATGAATAGTGAATAGTTACTATTCACTGCGAGAATCGCGTAGAGTTTTATTCGCTCTTTTTGGAAAATATTTCGAATCGTTTCAAGAGGAACAAGGCAACATCTACCGGATTAAATATAGACATGGAAGTAACATGTAACAAGATTAATTCGAGGAATGCAACATTTGGATCATCCATGTGAAAGGAAACGAACCAGTAAAGCGAACCAGTAAAACTACTTTATCTGGGCCAGTGCATGTGTGACATGTGTCGGAAGGAGAAGCAACCAAGGGTGATGACTCACCACTTTTGACATAAAAATCAGCATTTCTAATTGACCAACCAAGACAAAAGAAAAACAAAACATTTTCATTTTCCCCATTTTCGGCTAAAGTACAACTGCCGGATTGTAAAATCCATATCTCCTTCATTTCTTGGTGGAAAATGGCGATCTATAGCTAGTTGGAAAGGTCTTGCGATAACCTACATTTCCTATTTCACAAGTTTCTTTCATTTGAGCAAGGTAAGGCCTTCATATTTCCAGTTCTTTAAACCGGTGTATAGTAACTCCGAGAATTCATAACTTGTTCTTGATTTTCTTTTGCAAGTTTAAGGATGATAACCATGGATGAAGACTCTTTTGAGGCTTACAAGCTCTTGTTGTGTGTTTAAGGATTCAAGAAAGGTATAAACACCTCTGCCCCTATTGTTTATATGAGTTTGAAGTGGTTTTGATGTTTATGTAAAGTTAAGATCATGATTAAGTAATTATATGAATTATTGGTTGAGTTTGGAGGATGGGTTATGAATTTGTTTTGATTATTCATGGAGGATTTGACTGAGTGGAGGGTGTATAAGGTGGATGGTGAGTTTGGGATTGTTTGGTATTGATTTGAGTGTGTTTTGAAAATGGAAAACGTTAAGTTTTAAGCCGTCGTAATGCCCGATTCTCGTTAACTTTAAAACTGCATAGAATCCGAAAACTTAACTGCCTCTTTTGGTTCAGTGATGAACATGAGTGTGTATAGATTTGTTTCTAGTTTACGTGAGCGCAAGAATCATGTCGTTACGATTTACGGTTTAAGAGAAAAGTGAGTTTTAGTAAACGTCGTTCGGAGGAACAACCCTTCTCTGTTCAGAAACTTTGAGGCTATATTTGGACCACTTCGGAGCCATATTAAAATGTGAAACTTTGAGGAATAATACTAGAGACAGTTAGGAAGGCTCACGAAAAAGATTCGGATTAAAAAGATTATTTTTCGATTTTATAAAAATGTTTTAGTCGAGGTCGCGCAAGTGAAAACCACTGAAAACAAGACTTAGAAACCAAGGTTCCAAATGGTTAAGTATAACTTGGATTTGAGGATGGATTTCGAACCAAACTTATGATTTAAGTATTTGACGAATAACATGGACTTAGTGTGACGCTAGAGCGAGCAAGTAATGCCTTGGTTGTATTTCGCTTACGTGTTTAAGCATTGAGTTATAAGTGGTTTATCGAGGGGATTAACCGTGTGTTTTCGTTTGACTTTGTCTAGATTGTCCGGCATCGTCGCGAACCCCTATCACTTCTCGAGCATCAGGCAAGTTTCTAAAAACCATATTTTGAAGTATGTATATACTAGATGCAAGTTATGTATGCATACTCGATCGTTCAGAGTATATTTATTTTGAAATATATGAAATATGTTGAATAAGTTTCAATCCATATTTGCAAGTTTCCCAATATTGTGCTTCCTTATCAAAACCAGTATATCCTTGGTCTTGTTAATGATATTAAATCCTGTTCGTGCGATAACCAAAATCCCATGACCTTATAATACGGTTGATGGGTGGTGATGCTTTTAAGATCCTACGCCTTGAATTATATGGTGTATATGTTTATAAACTTTTCGTATGGTGGAAGGGGACTTTATATCATAAGGTAGGTATTTGTGTACTGGAATAAGAAAGGCTCAGAGGGTAGAGCATGTATTGAGTTTATAACTTAGCCAGCGTATCGGGGTTATTTTGTAAGGTATATTTTCGAAAACCCGGACAGAGCTTTTTAGAAAGATTTTCGCAATAATTAACCTAAAGGCAACATCACCAATAAACCAGTGTTTATTTAATTAGTAAATACTTCTGGAAGCATTTACGGATTAAATAAGCCTTATTCGTCTAATTAAATTTGTTTACTTAGATGAATATCATTTTCAAAATGTTTTCTTAAAATCGCTTTGTTCCGGAATGATAACAAAGATATCGGGTAACTGTTATTCGAGGGTTAATTATTTTATTTAAAGAATATTATTTTTATTCATTTGAGGATTATTGACTTTAAGAATATTATTTATTAATATTCATTTTAAGAATATTATTTATTAATATTCATTTGAGGATTATCGACTTACAGAATATTATTTATATTCATTTGAGGATATTGACTTTAAGAATATTATCGTACATATTCATCTGGGGATTATGTAATGAATAGTATGTGTGAATATTCATTTGAAAGTTATTTAATTGTTTAATGAATATTACCTTTGAATATTCATTCGAGGATTGATTATTTATTTAATGAATATTACTTTTGAATATTCATTTGAGACTTAATTATTTAATGAATATTTTTTTCGAATATTCATTTGAAATTTATTGATTAATGAATATTATTTTGAATATTCATTTGAGACTTAATTATTTAATGAATATTATTTTCGAATATTCATTTGAAATTTATTGATTAATGAATATTATTTTGAATATTCATTTGAGGCTTAATTATTTAATAAATATTATTAAGTATTTGTAAATCAAAAAGAGGTTCCCAAAACAATGTTTTCCATTTAAATCCGTCTCTTAAGAGGATTTAAATGTTCGCTCAACCATCAAAAATATGGGAAACCTGATTTAAGAGACTACTATTATTTTTGAACTCTCAACTCAAAACTGTCAAGGGACTGATATTTTTTTGGAGCAATTTAATTGCTGCCAGTCTAGTGTTGTGTTACCACCTCAATGATCGAGGGGTAAATTCATGGAACAAGTCGATATCCATTAACAAGCATAGCTTGGGAAATATTGGAGAATCTCCCTTTCCAACCTAGATATAACTACTTAGTGGAGTCGTATCAACAAGTGTTACACTTGGGGAAAGGAGGACGATCTTTACGTTTCAGAGTCATGGATTCCATCTGAACTAGGAGTGGTGTAAGTGGTCAAGTTGCGTGGGCCCATCCAACTTTTATATATTGCCCCAAATGGGCCGGGAGGTCATAGTAAGGCGGTAGACAATGTCAGGCCGTCGTGATACTTCCATCTACATGTAGAAAACTATTTGAGCGGTGCGACCTGCTACTGATCATAGTAAGGTTAGGCACAGCGGACGCGGTAGCAACTCCAGTATTGGTTCATCATCCAATTTGGATATTCCTGCAACATGTATTGGGGTGAAGAACCAATCATGTTGGTAGGGGGTCGAAAAGTGTTTGGAAATGAAGTGACAATAAATTCATGCAACTTCATCTTTTATTTATGAGTTATGACTCTGTGGATACCTTACATAACATGAGTTATGGTAAGGGAGTTGTTTATACTGAATCACCTTATAACTTCATCTTTTAAGTTATATGTTAATATTCTGCATATATAGCAGATATTTTTCGGAAAGGTTATATTTGGTTTACTTTGAAACCTCATCGTTTATACTAGAACTTTGTTCATAATATAGCCAAAGTTTGCAGAAATATTATGAAATTGATATTTGAAATACAACAATGGTATTATTTTTGGGATTACATTCCGATAAGGATGTAATTTAAGTATCGAGATATTTTGACAAATTATTGTCTTATACCCGCTTTATTTCTGGGTTCAATTAAAGGCAGAATTATGCCATACTTTCATTTCCTTGCTGAGCTATCGCTCACTCTTGCTATTGTTTTATATATATTATATAGCAGCGAAGCAGGATGCCAATGGGACGGCACATACCCCGCAAGGCGTTTTCATAAACAGTTTCTAGCAGTGATCCCGAGAGTAGTACGAACCAATCGAATCAGGCTACAGCTTTCGGTATTCGACTTATGTATATACATGAATGGTATTAGAGGATTGTAAGCATCAGAAGACTAAGTTGGTAATGTAACATTACTTAGAAATTGTATCAGTGACAGATTCAAAAGACATTTGGGTATTGTAATAAAAATTATTTATTCCGCAGTTGTTGTATTGTGTCGTTTCTGAGACTCTAACCTGTGTGTGTGTGTGTGAGACGTATGTTGTGGGGTCATGAGCAGGTGAATTATGAATGGTGTGAGTAATACAGGTAAGGCAAGGAGTACATGGATCGTGACTACCCTAAATCCCTGACCCCGGATTTGGGGCTGTTACAACTGCTGTGCAAACTGAGTAAGAACATTCCTGATTGCTGCTGTTTTAGCCATAGGGAAGAATTTAGTGAGAAACTTCTGAGCAAGATCCTCCCATGTAGCAATAGAACCTACTGGTAGAGAGTGCAACCATCCCTTAGCCTTATCCCTCAGAGAAAATGGGAAAAGTCTTAGCTTCACAGCATCTTCCGACACTCCGTTGAACTTGAAGGTGTCGCAAATCTCGATGAAATCCCTAATATGCATATTAGGATCTTCCGTTGGAGCACCCCCAAACTGAACTGAATTCTGCACCATCTGAATCGTGCCAGGCTTGATTTCAAAAGTATGAGCTGCAATAGTCGGCCTGACAATGCTAGATTGAATGTCATTGATCTTTGGCTGAGAATAGTCCTTCAAAGCCTTAGTTTCTGTTGCTAATTGATCTCCCATAACTAGACTTGATTCAAGTTCTTCTTTCCGAGATTGAGAATGTGTTCGCATACACGCTTAATAAAGTAACTAAAACACACCAACAAAGTAAAATTGATGAGTATAATCCGAGTCAGTGAACTTTAACGACC
The DNA here is from genome assembly GCA_030848705.1 of Heracleum sosnowskyi. Lineage (NCBI taxonomy): Eukaryota > Viridiplantae > Streptophyta > Magnoliopsida > Apiales > Apiaceae > Heracleum > Heracleum sosnowskyi. Next base: position 80,302,365 of record CM061236.1, on the reverse strand, counting down.
ACTGATGACAAACACATAAACTATATAAATAACACCGAGTCCCCGGCAGCGGCGCCAAAAACTTGTTCACACAATATCACGCAAGTATACGCGGTCACAAGTAATATAAGAATAAGTAGAGTTCGTTCCCACAGAGACTGCTTTGGTTATTATAGTTATGCACTTATGCAACAATGTATGGCTATCGTTCAATGCTAAGACAAGTCTCAAAGTTGTGTTTTGATTAACTAAATTATCTAACAATTTATCAAGACTATAATTAACTAAAGATTGTTGTTGAATTACTTATGAGACTAAAACATGGGATCCTAACTTCATTAAATACTTCATTCAGAGTCTTTTGTCTTTAATCAATGCATGTGACAGTTGTGATACCTAATCGGATAACACGAAATCAGTACACGCTACCTTTCAGTATACGTATACCAAACCACTCAACATCCACAAAAGAGATAGAAGTTAAGCAGACACCAATTATGCTTAGACCCTATATGTCTATAAGATTTGAAAACATAACGGTTTAACGAGCAAGTTATCCATTCAGATTACATAGGGCAGGTATGATGGTTAAAATCACCTACGAATCATGCATGACAAACATACATAAACCTATGCTAGCATGGCAAGTTCTAAACCTCTATATCCACTTTCGCAATCAATAGAGATTAACAAACAATCTTAGATGTTAGCTACGCATCCAAGAAGAATAAGCACAACCAAACTAGGATACCCATTAGCCATCACACACACATCTTTAAAACTATTAACTACTGAAATCCATAAATAAATCCGTTAGAACCCCACGACAACGATTAGTTCATAATCGAACCGTTCATCATCGTGGGTTCTGATGAAAACATAATAATAATAAGTCTAGAATACTGAATAAAAGTACTAGAGATAAGGTTTAAGAAAAACAAAACCAACGAGAATCCAAAGTATCGCCTAATTAGAAGAATACAAAGATAATATGAAAAGTAGATCTTTGTAATCAGCCGTCTTCTTGTTCTCCTCACCGGTGGATGAATATGTATGAATATAAGACAATGTATATCTCAGAATTCGTCCACCAATAGTTTATATAGGCTGCAGGGTTGACTGGTCTTTTGGCAACTTTCCTTTTCTGACTCTGAATTGCTTTTTACAGCATTTGGAGAGCGCGGGCGCGCCTAGTAGGGCGCGGGCGCGCCTGGTTACTGTTCAGAATCCTCAACTTTGCATTCCTTGACTTTTCTTTGCGCTCTCTCACTCCGCAACCACTTGACCTTCACAAAAATGCTCAAAACACCTCTGCAAACCACAAGAACTCCATTTCTCTGCTGACAATTCATCTCTGCAAATACTAACACAAAACACATCACAAAAACCACACACTTGAGAACAAACGATCAATTTAAGCCAATTTAGGACGATCCAAGTGGATATGAAATCCACTTATCAATAGAAGCTAGCGACAGGTCAATGTTGTCCAATCTTGAGTTGGTAGTCTTTTCCATATGATCCAGCCTCTTGTTTAGCTTAGACTCCACTCTTAAAAGTGTGTTCATTGCATCTTTTACACGCGCTTGACCATCCTGGATAACCAGAACGTCCTCTCTCAAAGCTTCCTGTCCTTGTGACAAAGCATCTACTTCATTCATGAATCCATCCTTTAGTTCCTTGACGTCCGTCCTCAACTCGACTAGTTCTTCCATATCTTCCTTCTTCAAGGAGTCCATTGCCTGCTTCGTACCTGTTATAGTGCCAGATGCACTGCCAATGACCCTGAATGTTCTTCTGGAATCAGCTGCAGCCAAGTCAACCTTCTCTTGAATAGTCTTTAAAGAAGGATTGCCATGACTAGAGGAGATCCCTTGGTCAAAGGAAGGTCGCAGTGGAACCTTGAATAGTGGATTTCCTTCTTTGTCACGAACTGTCATCTCCTTGAGGGTGGATTGAACATGTACCTCTCTTTCTGTAGGCAGTAGAAGATCATCAATATGTGGTAGGGTTAGGGTGTCACTCCTCACATTTGGCTCTGGGTGTACACTCAACGTTTCTGTTGGTGTTTCACTCATTTTTCCTTTCTCACTCAGGCCAGGTGTAAGTGTTTTTGTTTCACTCAATCCCTTAATGCTAGTTGTACCTGCAGAAGAAAACACCGTAGTCGTCCTTAAGGAGGTCACCGGTGGTGCAATGGGGCTTCGCAAGTCCCCGTCCTTGGTTAAACCAAGTTGCTGATCATCCGTAGATGATATATCCTTTGAAGGATCTAGAGTTTGAATCTCTAGGGGGTTAGAAACAGGCTCTATAAACAGCAGAGATCCTGAACCTTCCCCAATAGTCTGTGAAGACTTTACCTCAGTTGACTCCTCAATAGTAATTGATTCATTGTCACCGAGTTGCCGATCTGCACCTACGTCAGACCCTTTTCCCGCAGGATCCAGATATGTTCCATCTGGCCTTCTCTCGACTTCTGTGAAGACTCTTGGTTCTTAGAACCTTCAACCAGTGAACCTGACCGTAATATGGTCGGAACACCAGTTGCTTCCGTCAATTCTTCCTTACTTGATTGAGCTATTGGTTCAGATATAGCTTTCGTTAGCATTGCCCAATCAAAATCAGAAAAATCTGTGAAGGGTTCTTTGGATGAGAGAAATGAAGTATCAACAGTTGCCTCGGTATCTGTTCTTCTCCTTTTAGAGGAAGGCAGAGATGTTGTTGAAGGGTGTATCTCCTTATGTGGTGCTGCTTTGGCACTATCTCCCTCTACACTCAAGGATGTTTGTTTACTGGGTATAGGAGGGGAAGGAGGTTCGTTTATTGTTTCATTTGGCTCTACCAAAGGCTCTTCGACCGTGGTTAGAGGTTGTGGGTTTGCAACCTCTTGGTCAGGAATGGCCACTGAGGGCTCTGGATCAACATCCATTGGTTCAGGTGCCATTTCAGGTTGAGGTTGAGGAATATTACCTTCTATTACCTGTTCCCCTGGGGGTAGAAGTGGTAGGGGCACTGTTCTTAGATATTCAGTGAGCACAGTGGGTACCCCTGGAAGATAGTTGGTCTTCCTTATGAGAGCGGTTAAGGCATTGCTCTTCATTCTCATGCACTCCTGTGTGTCTTCACCTTCAAATGTGTCCCGATCATCGTCTGTTAACACATCATTGAGAATTAGTTGTAGGAACCTAGGATAAAAACAAAGCACATCGTCCATGCCCGTTCTGTCATCCAATGGTCCCATGCACAGAATCACTTGATCAATCACTAAGTTTCCTATGTTTATATTCCTATTGTTAGCAATGGCAAACCCTATTTTCTGAAGAAATAAGGGAATACCATGCAGATTTGTAAGCTTAGCAGTAAAAACATGGATAAGTGTATGAAAGAAGAAATTCCATGGCTTAGTTAAATAATGCTTCAGAAACTCTCCCACCAAGAAGTTAGGTTGTTGACTTCTAATGAGAGTGAAGAAGGCATGTATTTCTTCAGTTGTGGGATCAGGAAAAAGGTTTTCTGTTGGAAATTGTAAAACCCTATTAAAATCATGTTCTGTCACCCTTATTGTTCTACCGCCAGGCACAATAAAACTGAATGCACTAATACCATTCGCAGATGTGTCAGTGGCTGTAGTGTACAATGCAGTCAATTGATCAATACAAAGAACTACAGGAGTACTCAAGGAATATGCCACCAACGATCGTGTGTTCAGAAATTCTGCCCATGCACGAAATTGTAAATTCGTAATGGCTTGCAGATTCTGAAACGAGACATGATTAGTTTTGGTAATAATAAATTCTCCAGCCATTTTAAATTTCCAGAAAATTAAATTTTAAAACCAAAACTAATTTCACCTAAATTTAATTAATTATTTCTAATTAATCAAACTTGACACAAAATTAACCCTTTTTTTTGAAAACACAACTTCGAACACTATCAAAATTTAGAACCCTAATTGTTAAAACCAACTAACCAACACAATCAAAAGAACTCAATTGTTTAAGCAATTTAATTCTAAGAAGTGTACTGTTAACAATTTCTTTGAGGTTCACAATTTTGGTTCGATGGATTCTCCCTTACTTTGTTTCAAAACTCAAAAACAACCAAGTTTTCACTGTTAAAAGAGAATCAACAGTGAAGAACAGTAATTTTTTTAAGTTTTACTCGGTCAAAACTGAAGAAACTATCGAGATGTGTTCTTGAAACTGTATAAAATATGTAAGTATATATATATAAACGGCCACTTTCAATTTCTCAGATCTGTGAAAATGAGAAAGAAAAAAAATAAGGCACGTTTATATACCTTTTAACCTTGCAGGGGTATTTTGGTCATCTTGCTGTTCGATAGATTTTAAATGAATGTTCGATGGTTTTTATATAGGGGCAAACCTGTCAACTGTACTTCGATAGTTTTTGGAAAACTATCGAGGTTTTTGAAAAACAGAATTTAAAAAGGTTTTTTATAAAAACTATCGAACTAGGTTTCTTTGAAATCAAGAAACTATTGAACACATTTTATGAGAAAAAAATATCAAGAATTTTAAATATAGAATAGATTAAATTCACTTCGATACTTTTCAATTACTTTTTCAAAATCTATCGAGAATTTACATATGGAAATAGATAAATTCACTTCGATACATTTTTAAAAATATTCTCAAAAACTATCGAAAGGTGTTTTCGATGGTTTTTCTTTTCCTATTTAAAAACTATCGAATTGATGTTCGATGGTTTTTATTTAGTACTTAGAAAAACTATCGAATTTTCTAAATTCGATGGTTTTTGCTTCTATTCAAATTTTAAAACCTGTTCATGTTCTAAAATTCAAAATTTTTAATTTCCTGTCAATTTTTATTTTGAATAAACTTTTTCAAATTTACCAAAATCAATTGTTAACAGAAAATTCACAATTTTCTTAGAATAAAATCAACTAAATATCATTTGAATGATATTAATCAATTAAAATCCAATAAATTATGCTGCATTAATCTACAATGTTAAAAACAAAGTAAATTAATTCAAATTAAATAAATGCTTGAATATTTAGAACAAATATTAGCATCTAAATAATCTTTAGAATTAATAACCAATTAAATGCCCGAAGATATATCATCCATAATTATGACATAAAATTAGTACAAAAATCCTAACTACGAGAATTGCTCCAGAAAATAAATTCACGAGTCCTAAGGATATAGAAATTCTTAAACTCATGTATTCACTAGGACTATCTTGCAGTTACTGACTTCTAATCAAAATCAATTAGAAAAATTTAACATCCCAAGTTCACCAACCAGCTTTGAAAAAGTGGATTCATCAAGCGGTTTAGTAAAGATGTCTGCAATTTGGTCCTCTGTGGGTACAAAATGTAACTCCACAGTTCCATTCATGACATGCTCTCGGATAAAATGATACCTGATGTCGATGTGCTTCGTCCTTGAGTGTTGCACTGGATTGTTAGAGATTGTTATGGCACTTGTGTTGTCGCAAAATATTGGAATCTTTGTCAACAAAAGCCCATAGTCACGGAGTTGGTTTCTCATCCACAAGATTTGAGCACAGCAGCTTCCAACGACAATGTATTCAGCCTCAGCTGTTGATGTGGAAACTGAATGTTGCTTCTTGCTATACCAAGAAACTAATCTTCTTCCAAGAAACTGACAGCTTCCTGAAGTACTCTTCCGATCAATCTTACAACCTGCAAAATCAGAGTCTGTGTATCCAATAAGATCAAATCCTGTATCTTTAGGGTACCAAATTCCAAGATTTGGAGTCCCCTTAAGATATCTAAATATTCGCTTAACAGCTATTAGATGAGATTCTTTAGGATCAGACTGAAACTTAGCACACAAGCATGTTGCAAACATTATATCTAGTCTACTTGCAGTGAGATAAAGTAATGAGCCTATCATACCTCTGTAGCCTGTGATGTCAACCTTCTTACCAGTTTCATCCTTATCAAGCTTAGTGGCAGTTGGCATAGGAGTCTTTGTTGTAGACGAGTCTTCCATTTGATACTTCTTCAGAAGATCTTTAATGTACTTGGACTGACAAATGAATATACCATCTTGTCTTTGGTATACTTGCAGTCCAAGGAAGAATGACAATTCACCCATCATGCTCATTTCATAACGACTCTGCATTAACTTAGCAAATCTCTTGCATAGATCATCATTAGTAGACCCAAATATTATGTCATCAACATATACTTGCACCAATATCAAATCATTTTTATGCTTTTTGAAAAAGAGAGTCTTGTCTACAACACCTCTTGTAAAATCATTTTCAAGTAAGAATTCAGAGAGAGTGTCATACCAAGTCCTTGGAGCTTGTTTGAGTCCATAGAGAGCTTTGAATAGAAAGTACACAAAGTCTGCCAGTTTTGAATCCTCAAAACCTGGAGGTTGTTCCACATACACTTCTTCTTCTAACTCCCCGTTCAGAAAAGCACTCTTCACATCCATTTGATATACTTTGTAATTGGAATGTGCTGCGAATGCCAGAAACATTCTGATGGCCTCAAGTCTTGCAACTGGTGCATAGGTTTCATCATAATCTATACCATCTTCTTGAGAGTAACCTTTAGCAACCAGTCTGGCTTTGTTTCTCGTTACAATGCCATCTTCGTCCAACTTATTTTTGAATACCCATCTTGTTCCAATAACAGATTTTCCATTAGGCCTGGGTACCAGCTTCCAAACTTTCTGCCTTTCAAACTGATTGAGTTCCTCTTGCATAACAATCACCCAATCTGGATCATCTAGAGCATCTTCAACTTTCTTAGGTTCTGTTTCTGAAAGAAACCCAGAATAGTGACATTCATTTTGTGATGTTCTCCTAGTTCTCACTCCTGTGTCTGGATCACCAATGATCAAGTGAAAGGGATGATCTCTATTCCATACCCTTTGTCTTGGCAGATGCGATCTTGATGATTCTCCTTGTTCTAGATGTTGTGGAGTGTGACTAGGTGATCCTTCTCCTGCTCCCCCTGAGTTATTGACGGTTTGATCTGTTGACCCTGTTGATTGACTAGTGGATCCAGTAGTAGTTTGAGTATGTCCACCACTATCACCACTTGGTCCAGAATCATTATCATCATGATTATTATTGATAACTGTAACAACTTCAGGTTCTACTTCATTGTCAGAGAGATCTCCTGATAGATTTTCAAAAACCAAGGATTCAGAGTTCTCTCTTGTTTGCAGGCCTGGTCTTTTGGTGTCGTCAAATGTTACATTAAAGCTTTCCAACACCTTCTTATCTTCAATCACATATACCCTGAAAGCCTTAGATTCCAGAGAATAGCCCAGAAAAATGCCTTCATCTGCTTTGGCATCAAACTTGCCAAGATGTTCTCCATCTTTAAGTACAAAACACTTTGCACCAAACACATGAAAGTACTTCAGTGTTGGTTTCTTGTTGGCCATTAACTCATACAGAGTCTTTTCATGATCTTTGTTGATCAGGGTTCGATTCTGAGTGTAGCAAGTTGTGTTCACTGCTTCAGCCCAAAAGTAAGTGGGAAGTTTTGCTTCATTCAACATGGTCCTTGCTGCTTCAACCAAGGTCCTGTTCTTCCTTTCCACTACTCCATTCTGTTGAGGAGTTCTTGGTGCTGAAAACTGTCTTGATATTCCTTTCTCTGAGCAGAAATCATTAAGAACTGCATTCTTGAATTCAGTTCCATTGTCTGATCTGATTGTCCGCACAGGTAGCTTAGCTTCCACTTCTATCTTCTTGATGTGATCAATGATTAGTTGTGTTGCTTCATCCTTTGATTGTATGAACAACACCCACGTGTACTTGGAGTAGTCATCCACCATCACCAATGCATATCTTTTTCTTGAAAGTGACATAACATTGACTGGACCAAATAAATCCATATGAATCAGTTGTAATGGTTCAGCAATGCTTGTCATTCCTTTGCTTCCATGTGATGCTTTCTTTGACTTCCCTTTTTCACATGCTTCACATAGTCCCTCCTGATTGAATTCCATCAGGGGCAATGTTAGGTCCAAAGTATCGTAGAAGGGGGGGTTGAATACGATACTCACAAATAATTTAATTTCGTTCGCGGATAATTCATTCAGTTCTATAACGAAATCAAACACACCAAACCAAACCAAGTTTCTGGGAATATATCTTTTTATAAATATAAACCTCGAAGGGTGCTACAATTTCTAATCCGTAGATTAGCTTCAATGAGTTTAAGGTTACACAAATTCAATACAATGATCAAGTTCTGAGCACTATTAATTTCAATGAATTTCTCCGGCTCAATTCTCTCTCTCAGTAATGTCTCTGTGTGTTTTCCTTAACTGAAGAAGACACATTCTTCACTCTGTATTAACTGCAGTCTTTTGGTTTGAAAACTATCGAACCACAATTGAAGAATCAATCATGGGCGTCCAATTTTCATCAACCTGTAAAACAAAGAATACTTTTCACCTACTCCTAAATAAAAACCATCGAATGAATTAACTTAATTTACCATTCGATAGTTTTTTAATTAAAACTATCGTATACCAAATTAAGTTAACATGGTTTTCAATGAATCATTTTTAATACCATTCGATAGTTTTTTTTCAATTGAAAAACTATCGAATCCTTTTTCTTGTCTTATATCATTTAATGATTCCACTGAGCTCCTGGGTGTTTAAGTAATAGACTGTAACACTTTCTTCTGAGACGATAAAACAATCTGATCTTTTTAGTGCCGTCAACTAGTGCAACTGGTCTGGTTCACAGATGAATAACACTTGATCAATTCTTCTTCTACGTCTTCAATTCAATGCTGCTGATAAGTCCCTTGTCGTTCTGGTTGCTTCAATTAAATCACTGGAATCCCGTGGTACTTAACCCTAAATCATTCACATACTTCTGTCGTCTTGAAAGTCTTGTTTCTTTTGCTGTCACTGAGGCTTGAACATTTTCATGAACTTCTTTCCGTGACCTGTTTACGGACTTCAAGAATACATAACGTATTTTGATTTTTTGAGTTTACCTTTTCTTCTTTGATTCTGGATTCCTGTGCTTATGTTAATATTATTGTCTGTCTTGTCCTTTGTTGAGTTATAGTTATCTCTTTTACATCTTATGTTACATTATGCTTTACAATCTCCCCCTATTTGATTGGATAGAGTTCGACAAGCAAATACTTCGAGGATAACTCAACTAACTAAGGAAACATGAAACTACTTAAAGTAAGACATCGTAATAATATTAAATGCATTCTGGATCAGATATATATACATTTCCAGATTTCATAAATCAAAAAACAATAAAACTTTATACAATGAAGTTGCTCCTCTAGTCTGAGCTGATAGTTCTTTTGTTCTTTGCTTCAATCTTCAGTCCATTCCAATCTCACCTTCTTCAATCATTGGATCGGAGTTAGCAACTTGATAATCAATCACTGATAGATAGTGCAGTGGTTCTCCAGGTTTAAGGATTGCTCCTTGGATGTGTCTTCCAATATATTCAACCTCTTGACCCACTCCAGCCCATAACCATGCAATGTTAACATCTTTCTTGTTTAGCGTTGGCATGTTTGGCAATCTGGTATGCACTTCCAATCCTCTTTCCACTATTTTCCTATAGTAAGGAACATTCTCCATTAGAAATCTTCGTAGAGTGTCTGCTGCTTTGTCCTTCTCCGTTGATGAGAATCCAGTGGATCTAAGATACTTCTCAACTGAGATTAGATAGTTGCTTGGGTAGTCTCTCAGTTTGTCCTCAGCCAAATAGCAGATTCTGAACAAGTCATTCGCCATGAATCTAACCATTGGAGGATCTTCAGTAATCTCTGGACCGAATTTCATCAAGATCTCTTTAACATGCTCACGGAGTAGTTCATTTAGCCTTGTCGTCCTTTGAATCTTGATGAGAATAACCTGCAATTCTGTGTATGTCCTCTGTTCTAAAAACTTAGTGGAAATCACAAATGTACCTTTCTCCAGAAAATTGATTAATAAGCTCCAGGCACCATTTGCTTTAACCCCAGCTTTCAGAAAGATTATAGAGTTTCTCAATGCTGTGAAGTAAGTCTGATCTTCAAGATTGGGACTTCTGATGTCCTGAATGATAACTTCCACCTCAGCATTGTCGTTGACTTCTAATCCGTCTTCAACTCCGCAAAAGGTTTTATAAGCCATTTCCCATTCATTACCTTCTTTCTTTGCCAGATCTATCAACTTCTTCCTCCTCACTTCATTATACACCTTGAATCTCTTCAATTTTTCACTCCTCAGAATTGCTTGTTGTTTCTCTTTCTCAGCTTGCCTGGCATCTACTGCAGCTCTCTGAGCTCTATTGCTTCCAAGGCAGCTTCTTCTTCTGGTGACAGAGAATTTGCTTCTTCTTCCATAATATCCTCCCATATTGGATGTTCAACGGGCTCTGGATAATATGGCCCATGCTCCTCCTGAATTGGTTGCTCTTGCATGACCTCAAATTCCTCTTCACTCTTCTCTTCTTTCTGTACAAGTTCCTCTATCCAATACTGTCTGATTGGAATAGCTTCAACTGTTTCCCAAACTCTCCATCCATCCTTCTCCCCTTCTCCAACTTTCTCCCCCTTAGTTGAGGAATCCTCGACGAAAGCATCCTCAGCATAAAAGGCAGTAGAAAGATCAGGTTCCTGATTGGAAGGACCAGATTGTCCAGTCTGTTGGTTCTTCAACATTGTCCAGATTGACTGTACTCCGTCACCTTGATTTTCTAAGAAATCCATAATCTGCTTATTCATCTCATTCATAGAAGCTAGCGTCAGGTCAATGTTGTCCAATCTTGAGTTGGTAGTCTTTTCAATATGATCCAGCCTCTTGTTTAGCTTAGACTCCACTTGTTAGGAATATGTTGTTCTTGATGATAAACATAAAACACTTAGTAGAATTTGTGTAAAGTAATTTGTAGCTGTCAACGAAATGGCATGCTTTGCAGCGTTTCGTTGACAGGAAGCTCATCAATGAAATGAGTGCTGTAGCAATTGCACTGTACAATACTTCTAGTTTGATATGCATTTCGTTGTAGGTATTGGATAGGTTTTCTAAGTCATGTTGACTAAGTACTAGATAGGCAAAATAGGTTGGTTAATTGTAAATATATTATGCCTTGTAGTCTTGCCTAAGTGAAGACATGTCAACGGTATGAAGATCACTCTGTCAACGAAATGGAGTTTACTCATCAACGAAATGGAGTTTACTCATCAACGAAACGAAGATTTCCCATCAACAGAATGAAGAATAAAGCTATCAACGAAACACATCTTCCTACTATCAACGAATCATTATTTCTTTTCTGTGACAAAGTGATAGTGACAGTTTTCTGACATATCAAAAGGAGATGTGGAAGTGTACTTTGCATTGGAAACCATTAAAATGGACATGGGGAATAAGGAAACATCCCAGTTTCCAATTCGGCTCTTGGGAGTGATCATAATAAGCATGAAGACAAAAGCAAAGATCTCCAAGGACCACTGGACAAAGGGATGAAAAGCAAACTATTGGCGGTTACTCATTGTACTTTTAGTGTAGCCAAAAATAGAGTTGTAAACTTGGGTTTTATATAACCAAGTGTAGCAGTTACTTTATAAATAAGAGAAGAAAAACAAATAGATTGTATTAGCTATCTTTGAGAGCATACTTCTCTACATTCTTGTAACTGAGCAGCTGTGTACATTTTGTATCACAGATTATTTCCGCAATAAAAATCACTTCAATTGGATCATCAAACAATCCAACTGAAATTATTTATGTGCTTGTGGTTTTTATTTTATAAGTTCAGTTTTAATTTGTAAGTTGTTTTTAAGTTTAAGAAATATCAAGAATTGAATTCAACCCCCCCTTCTACAATTCTGTTAGGTCATTTGGGATTAACAATTGGTATCAGAGCGAGCTTCTAACATACAAGAAGTTTAAAGATCAAGACCAAAACAGTAACCATGGTAAAGAAGGATGCAGGAGTAAAGATACCAGTTCTTGATAAGGACAATTACTTTCACTGGAAAGTAAAGATGCATTTACATCTCATGTCTATGGATGAGAGGTATGTAGACTGCATTGAGAAAGGTCTACACGTTCCCATGAAGACTGCATCTAGAGTTGGAGTGCCAGATGATGCTCCTGATGTTGAAATTCCAAAACCTGTCTCAGAATGGACTATTGAAGATGTTGCATAAATCCATAAAGATAAAAGAACCATGAACATTCTGTTTAATGGTTTGGAGCAAGATATGTTTGACAATGTCATAAACTGTACAACCTCCAAAGAAGTATGGGACACTGTTAGAACTCTCTGTGAAGGAACTGAGCAAGTTAGGGAAAACAAAATGCAGCTCCTTATACAACCATATGAGCATTTTCATTTTAAAGCTGGTGAAACCCTAAATGACACGTTTAGTAGGTTTCAAAAGCTTTTGAATGGATTAAAGTTGTATGGGAGGATCTATCAAACCAAGGATTCAAACCTTAAATTTCTTAGAGCTCTTCCAAAAGAATGGAAGCCTATGTCTGTTTCTCTCAGAAACACTCAAGAGTACAAAGACTACACTCTTGAAAGGCTTTATGGAACCTTGAAGACATATGAGTTGGAAATGGATCAAGATGAAGAAATTGAAAAGGTACAGAAGAAAGGTGGATCTATTGCATTGATGGCATCTGTGAACCAACTGGAAGATGACAATGAAGAAGCTGCAAAGGCCACAACTAGTCGAGCTAGTTGTAGGAGTGATGTTAGCAAGGGTAAAGGCAAGATGACAAAAGAAGAAGAATCAGAACCAGCCAACTTGGATGACTTAGATGAAATTGATGAACACATTGCTTTTCTGTCAAGAAAATTCTCTAAGTTCAAATTCAAGAGAAACTCTGAAGCAAGGCCACCAAGAAAAGACTTTCAACCAAGCAAAAATAATTGCATTGAAAAGTCTAAATCTAAATGTTTCAATTGTGGAATGCTTGGTCACTTTTCTGGGGACTGCAGAAAGCCCAGGGTTGAGAAGGGAAACAGGAAATTTGAGCCTGTTGATTACGAAAAGAAATATTTTGAACTTCTCAAACAAAAAGAGAAAGCTTTCATGTCTCAGGAGTATGATTGAGCTGGTAATGGTGAAGATTCTGATGATGATGTTGAGTATGTCAACTTGGCACTTATGGCTAACAATCATGAGCATGAAGCAAGCTCCTCAAGCAACCAGGTAACAATTACTAATCTTTCTGAGCTTTCTAAAGAGGAATGCGATAGTGCAGTAAATGAAATGTCTACTGTACTATATAATTTGCGTGTTACTCTTAAATCACTTACCAAAGAGAATTCAAGAATAAAAGAGACTAATTTGCTCTTAAGTGATAGGAATGCAATGTTAGAAGCACAGCTCATTGAATTTGAGAAAATGAGGTGTGTTAGTAGGGATGCTAAGAAGGAACTTGAGAACGTGTTAGAAAGGGAAGAAATTCTTAAAACACAACTTGAAATAGAACAAAGTGTGATTGCTAAATGGAAAGATGCCAGGAATGTTGCTACCAACATCATTAATGTTCAAGGTATGGAATCTTTCTGTGAGCAATCATGGAAAAAGAACAAAGAGAAGCTAGGGTATGTTGTTGAAACCTTAGAATCAGTTTCTGAGTCAACAAACAACAATGATCATTTGTTGAAGGTTGATATGTCAACGGAATGCACTGTTTCGTTGACAAATGAACCATCAACCGATCAGGCTGTTTCGTTGACAGAGAAAAGAAAAGAAGAACTCACTAGACTTAATAACAAGTATGGTCCGGTCACCAAGAACTTTGTTCAAGGTGAGTCTAGTAAATCAAAGAAAGTTGATAAGCCTGTTGAGAGAGCTAATGTAGGTCACTTGTCCAACAAGCAATTGAAAGATAAGTTAGAGAAAGTTCAAGTTGAGGCTAAGGGAAATAAAAAGAATAACAGGAATGGCAAAGTAGGGATTAACAAACACAACAATTACACAACTGATAAATATGCTCCTAGAAAGACATGTGTTAATTGTGGAAGTGTTAGTCATTTATCTACTAACTGCAAATCAGTTAAGAAGACTGCTAAAGTGAAAATGTCTAAGCCTGCAATGAATGGTTCTATGCCTACTGTTATTCCCAAATGACCTAACAGAATTGTAGAAGGGGGGGGGGGGGTTGAATACAATTTTTGATATTTCTTAAACTTAAAAACAACTTACAAATAAAACTGAACTTAAAGTAAAAATCACAAGCACATTAATAATTTCAGTTGGATTGTTTGATGATCCAACTGAAGTGATTTTTATTGCGGAAATAATCTGTGATACAAAAGTACACAGCTGCTCAGTTACAAGATTGTAGAGAAGTATGCTCTCAAAGATAGCTAATACAAACTATATATTTTTCTTCTCTTATCTTTAAAGTAACTGCTACACTTGGTTATATATTCCCAAGTTTACAACCCTATTTTTGGCTACACTAAAAGTACAATGAGTAACCGCCAATAGTTTGCTTTTCATCCCTTTGTCCAGTGGTCCTTGGAGATCCTTGCTTTTGTCTTCATGCTTATTATGATCATTCCCAAGACCCAATTGGAAACTGGGATGTTTCCTTATTCCCCATGTCCATTTTAATGGTTTCCAATGCAAAGTACACTTCCACATCACCTTTAGCTCTGTGCAGTAAACTGTCACTATCACTTTGTCAACTATACAGAAAAGCAATAATGATTCGTTGATAGTAGGGAGATGTGTTTCGTTGATAGCTTTATTCTTCATTCCGTTGATGGTGTTTCCCTCGTTTCGTTGATGAGTAAACTCCATACCGTTGACAGAATAACCTTCATACCGTTGACATGTCTTCACTTAGGCAAAATTACAAGGCATAATATATTTACAATTAACCAACCTATTTTGCCTATCTAGTACTTAGTCAACATGACTTAGAAAACCTATCTAATACATATAACAGAATGCCTATCATTTTGAGAAGTATTATACAATGCAATTGCTACAACACTCATTTCGTTGATGAGCTTCCTGTCAACGGAATGCTGCAAAGCATGCCATTTCGTTGACAGCTACTAAATGACTTTACACAAATTCTACTAAGTGTTTTATGTGTATCATCAAGAACAACATATTCCTAACAATCTCCCCCAATTTATGACTGATAGAATAACAGCCATAAATCAAGAGACTTGATGATAACAAAAACACTCAGATACATTATAAATTACAAAAGTAGAAAATGCATTAAGCTTCATAATATTTTGAACAAAGTACAAGACTTACAAGACTAATGCCCAGAAATGCTCCTCTAGACTGAGCACATGATTCATCTTGGTCTTCTTTGTGGCATAGTCTTCTTCCCTCTCTTAGAGTTGTTTTCCTCAATCTGGACCTGTAGCCTTCTGTAGAAGATCTTCTCTTCCTCATCTTGATCACCAAGCTTGGATTGCATAAACTTTAGAGTTTGATTAGATGCCTTATCCAGCTGGTCTTCCATCCTGAAGAATCTTCTGCAGTTGGCCTTGTCCTTAAATTCCATCATCCAGTAAGGTTGAAGATGGATCTTCTTTCCTGTTGAGGGCACTCTAAGCATCCTGGGAAGAGCCTCAGGCTTGTTCCAGCTAGCCTTTATTTGACATACCTTGAATATGAAAACTAATCTTTCAGGCAACTTTTGAGAAGCTGCAATGCCCCTTACTTCCACCAGGTTGTCTAAATCAAGATGTAAGCTAGATTCTTCCCTGATGTCAGCAATGTACATGCAGTCCTCTGGATTTGCATGGGGTTTCTGAGGTTGTGGCTTTCTCACAAATACTGGCTTTGCCTTGACAGCCCTTTTCTTTGACTTTATTGGCTGATCCTTTTCAAATAGGAACCTTGGAAAATAGGCTTCATCAAATTCAATAGGCTCCTCTTTTGGCATGATTGGCTGATCATGAAAGTTGACAGGATGTGCAGGATCACATGCCAATTTTCCTTCATGAGGTTGATCAGCAAGAATTTGATGTGCACATGTTGTGGAAGTGGCTTGAGCAGTGTCCTGAGACTCCTTTTTATCAAAATCCAGATTCCTTTTAGCTCTAGCCTTTGGTTGCCTTACACTTTTCCTTGCTTTTTCAGCTTCCTCAGCTCCATCCTTAGCTTTTTCTTCCTGTAAGGTTTCTTCATCTTCAAGTGCTTGAGCAACTGCCATTGCTTGCATTGCTGCCCTTTCAGATTCTTCAGCTTTGGCCTTAGCAAAATTTGGGTGACCAACCCCAATGCAGATTTCCTTGCTGTCCCTGTAGATGATGGCCCTTTGATTCCTTATGCTTGGATGATTGCTTTCCTTGCACTTAGTGACCAGCTTCCCTAGGACTTTGAACTCATCTGGCTTTGGTGGAGGATAAAATATCCTTTCAGTGTTCTTGCCTTTGGGTTTGATAGGTGACATTGGAGATATCACTCTTGCATCCACATTCCTAAAGCATGAAGATTGGCCTTTCTCATTTCTTGAATCTTGAAGGATTCCATGCTGAAGGGGCTCTATAGCATAAGAGCTCTTGAACTGTGGCTCCATTTGTACTATCACCATTGCATTTGTTGATGGTGGTATAGAAGTAGCTTGAACCTTTGATGCCTTTGCAGTGTCAGCTAGCTTCTTGACTTTTGCTTCTATATTTGACCAGTGATCCCTAATCTGTCCTGCAAGTTTCATCCTCATAGAGGCTTCCTGGATCAGGTCAATACCATCCTTTTTCTTCTTTCCAAACTCCCCCATTGCTAATGGCTCTTCTGGTAAGGAGATGGCTGGGACCAAAACCTTTGTGATTTGTATCTCTAGCTCCTTAGTTTTCTCCCCCTTTTTGTTATCATCAAGTGAGATGATATGGAGTCCTTGAGCTGCCAGAAGCTGGGTGAGTAGCTGTGTTTGCTTCTCCTGTTCCTTCTGCATTTGAGAATGTGTAGCCTCAACTTTGTCCACTCTAGAGGAGAGAGTTTTCAAAGATGAGGACACTTCAGGTTCCTTGGTGAAAAACCTTGACATCTTGGAGACAGTGTGAAGAGGAAGCTTTTCATCTAGCCTCCTGTCAGTAGCATCCCTAAGGTTGCTAATTGAATCCTTGATTTCTGTAGCCTCAATCCTTGTCTGCATCATTTGTAGCCTTTGAATTTCCAGAGAATCCATTATGGCCTTGTAGAATTTCTTGTCCCTTGCTTCAGCAGACTCATGAGCTAGATATGCCTCATTATACTGCCTTGTGATAGCAGCATCCAAGTTGCATC
Source organism: Heracleum sosnowskyi (assembly GCA_030848705.1). Lineage (NCBI taxonomy): Eukaryota > Viridiplantae > Streptophyta > Magnoliopsida > Apiales > Apiaceae > Heracleum > Heracleum sosnowskyi. The sequence goes on along the minus strand of CM061236.1, from coordinate 80,285,138 downwards.
TACCATGCATATCCTGAGAAAGCCAGTTTGGTGTAGGAGGTACCACAGATGTCCTAGTCTGTGTAGTAGTGGCCACCTGTAGATTGTCACCAAAGCTGTCCTCATCATCAGAAAAATTGAAGTCTTCACTTGCTGCAGCTCCTGGAGGTAGATTGGTCAAGGCATCCTTTGCTCTTTGCATTGATGCAGTAGTATGAATTAAGTTGAGTGACCTTTCTGCCTCCACATTGCCCTGTTGAGCCATAACTTGATAGGCTGGCACAGGATGAGTATAGGTCTCAGGATCCAGGGAAATACTATCCAGAGTTTGTTGATAATGCTCTGGGAAGGTAAGTTCCCTTTCTCCCTCACTGACCCCCATTAACTCACTAGCAATGGCTGCTTCCATCCTTATGGCTCCTGTAGTCCCTTCTCTCTCTCCACTCTTTTCTTGCATCATGGGCTCCCCATGGCTCACACCTCTCACATCCTCACCTTCACCTACTAAGGTGGTACTCTCAGTCTCTCCTTTTGCCTGGCTGGAAGAAATAGCTAGCCTCTCACTCTCAGTCTCTCCTTTTGTCTGGCTGCAAGCCGGCCTCTCAATTTCACTCCCTCTCAAACCTAAAAGTGTCTCAACTACCACCAGGTCATCTACACTAGTTGTGGAAACAACTTGATTTTCAATAAGGGGTGTAGAATGACCTATCAACGGAATGGTAGTTTGAACTGTCAACGGTATGGATACCGTTGATGGAGAAACACTTGTCAACGAAATAGACTGTTTCGTTGATGAAGTCAAGAAAGCACTTTGAGAATGTGAAATTACAGTAGAATCTGTGGTGATTGATTTGAGATTGGGGTCCACAGATCCTCTTGGAATTTCAGAAAAAGTTGGTTGATGGCCCAACAAATCACTTAACAAGTGATGACCACCAGCTTCAGAGTGGGGCTTCTCCAAGATTAGAGTTGGAGAATCAGGAATAGATGTATGGATCATGTCCACATCTAAAGATTGAGTTGGTGAATTTGATGGAGATAATTCAAGATTGATGTTTAGAGAATGGGACTGTAACCCCAGAGTGATAATAGGGGTTACATCAAACTGAATTTGAGAAACTGGAAGTGTTGCTTCCAGTGTGTGTGCACCCTGTGTACCCTTGGATTTCTGCTTCACTCTCCTTTGGTATTGGGAAAATGTAGACTGTGGGCTTGAAGTGTCCCTTACCCTCTTGGACTGTGCTCTTGGTGAAGAGCTTGTTTCAATAATCACATCCTTTTGGGAGGATGCAATTAGACTTGTGTTTAAATCCATTTTACTCATTGTGCCTTGTTGGGAAGACACAATGGGGCTTGGCTGGGACACACTATCCTTTCCTTCCTTATTCTTGGGGTTTCTTTGATGTTCACCCCTTCCCTCACCTCTCACAACTCCTGAATCACTCCCCTTGGGTTGTGAAGTAGTTTTTGCAACAAGTGCCTTTTGAGAAGCACCTGAGGTTGGCTTTGAGGGTTTCTTTGATTTAGGTTTTGCTGCTTGGGCAGGAGCCTGTTGGGACACAGCTACAGACTCCATAGCAACATTGGTGGGTGAAATAATAGAAGTAGCAACTATACTAACAGGGTTAGAAGAAGTTACCTCAATTATGGGCAAATACACCATTGGGACATCACCATTGTGGTTAAGTCTCAGTATATCTGTCAGAACCCTTTTCTCTTGCACAAAACACTCAAACTTGGAAACAGGGTTAGAAATAACTAATGGTGTTGGACTAACATGATTAGCCAACATCATCAGAAACCTAGCATAATAGATATTCTTTTTCCTATTAGCCTTATCACCCAACTTAGCACCAATTTCATACATAAGTTGGGTGCTAAAGTTGTAATATCTATCAGTTAGGAGCATGGTAAATAGAATTAACATAGAATTGGTCAATGCATCAAAGTTGCTAATCTTACCAGAAAATACCTTGATAAATGCATCAGCTAAATAACTATATTCTCTAACCAAACCTCTCCTAATTATCTTACCCAAATTATCAGTAGGCAATGAGTAGTTTATGGAGTTTAGCATGTTAACCATTTCAGTGAATGTAGGCAAAGCATCACAGTTATTTTCAGAATTAACTATATACTCATTACCTTGAAGAGTGAATTGCAGTGTGCAGTTTGTTCCACTATACTCACACGAGGTCCAGATCTCCTCGATTATCTCATTATAGAGAGGAGTTGAGTGAAACATAGCATAGCTCAACTTGCAGTTCTTCATGAAGTCCATCATCTTGAAAAAGATACTGTTTGAACTCTCCTTGACAACAAATGGAATTGAGTTGTTCTTTTCATAAATGAACCCTCTTGCTGACATAAGCTTGACTATGGGTGCCATTGTTGAGTGAAGAAAAGCTTCGAACTAAATTGCTTGTTAGAGAGAAGAAGAGAGAAAAGCCTTTGGAATTTTTGAGAACAGGTAAAAAGAAATTAAAGAAAATAGAATTTCTTAAATACTCCCCCAAAAATTCTCAGAAATTGAGTCCAATAATAAATGTAAATTACTGGATTGGCTTAAAAATATAACCGTTACTTTTAAAGTATTACCATGATTTATACTTACAGGGGTGTATGCATAGATCGTGGTAAAAGATGTGTCAAAATTTCAACGGTTCAGATTAAAAGCGCTATATCAACGAATCAGAATTGGGTGTTTAAGGTCCCGTTTGTTTCGTTGATAAAAAGCTGTGTTTCGTTGATATAAAAGAGTTATCAACGAAACACCCAGAAAAATGCTAAGGCTGTCAACGAAATGGTTCGTTTCATTGACATAGTGATTTTGACTTAGACAAAATTTTACTTTTTCCTGAGAAAATTAATTCACAGAAAAACATAGCAAGTTTCTGGCTTCATTTGTAACTTGCAAAAATCTCAAAGTAATTAAGAGAAATTTAGCATACCTAGCTCACTTACTAATCTTGAGAATGTTGATTCATCAAGTGGCTTGGTAAAGATGTCTGCAAGTTGTTGTTCACTAGGAACAAAATGTAACTCCACAGTACCATTCATAACATGTTCTCTAATGAAATGGTACTTGATGTCAATGTGCTTGGTCCTTGAATGCTGCACTGGATTCTCAGTGATGGCAATGGCACTAGTGTTGTCACAGAAAATAGGAATTTTCTCAACTCTTATTCCATAATCAAGTAGTTGATTTTTCATCCATAAAATCTGTGCACAACAACTTCCAGCTGCAATGTACTCAGCCTCAGCTGTGGAGGTAGAAACTGAGTTTTGTTTCTTGCTGAACCATGACACAAGCTTGTTTCCTAGGAATTGACAGGTTCCAGTTGTGCTTTTCCTGTCAATTTTACATCCTGCATAATCTGCATCTGAATAACCAATTAGTTCAAAACCAGATTCTCTAGGATACCAAATGCCAAGGTTTGGTGTTCCTTTGAGATATCTGAAAATCCTTTTAATAGCAACTAAATGGGATTCCCTAGGGTCAGCCTGAAATCTAGCACACAGACATGTAGCAAACATAATATCAGGTCTACTAGCTGTTAAATATAAAAGTGAGCCTACCATGCCTCTGTAACCTGAAATGTCCACAGATTTTTCCTTAGTATTCAATTCAAGTTTGGTGGCAGTAGGCATGGGAGTTTTGGCAGGAGAGCATTCCATTAGGTTAAACTTCTTTAACAAATCATGAATATATTTTGTTTGACTAATGAAAATGCCTTCATTAACTTGATTTACTTGAAGACCAAGAAAGTAAGTTAATTCTCCCATCATGCTCATTTCATATTTACTTTGCATAAGCTTGGCAAACTTTTGACAAAGTTTCACATCTGTAGACCCAAAGATTATGTCATCTACATAAATTTGAACAAGTAAAGTAGAGCCATTTACAACCCTGTGAAAAAGAGTTTTATCTACAGTACCTCTAGTGAACTGATTCTCAAGGAGGAACTGTGAAAGTGTGTCATACCAGGCTCTAGGTGCTTGTTTCAAACCATAGAGTGCTTTGAGGAGGAAGTATACATATTCTGGAAAATCATCATCTTCAAAACCAAGAGGTTGACTTACATACACCTCCTCTTCCAATTCCCCATTCAGAAAAGCACTCTTCACATCCATTTGATAGACTTTGAAATTGGCATGGGCTGCATAGGCTAGGAAAATCCTTATTGCTTCTAGTCATGCAACAGGAGCATAGGTTTCATCAAAATCAATTCCTTCTTCCTGTGAATAGCCTTTTGCAACCAATCTAGCTTTGTTCCTTGTGACTATGCCATTTTCATCCATCTTGTTTCTGAACACCCATTTTGTGCCTATGACACTCCTGTCCTTAGGCTTGGGTACCAGCTTCCAAACATTGTTTCTCTCAAATTGGTTTAGCTCTTCTTGCATGGCTAAAACCCAATCTGGATCTAGAAGTGCATCCTCAACTTTCTTTGGCTCATCTTGAGACAGAAAGCTACTATATAGACATTCTTCTTGAGTTGCTCTTCTAGTTTGGACTTTTGAAGAAACATCACCTATAATAAGTTCAAAGGGATGATCTTTAGTCCATTTCCTTGAGGGAGGTAGATTTGCTCTTGAAGAGGTAGCTTCATGATCATGATTGCCTTGATTGGATATTTGTCCTTGAGAAACTCCCCCTGAGTTTGTTGTCCCTAAATGATCACTTCTAGACGCATTTCTATGACTGTCAATGGTATGACCATTTTGGCTGTCAACGAAACGCTCATTTTGACTGTCAACGAATCCACCATCATGACTGTCAACGAAATGACCATTTGGTCTACTAGCAGCTATTCTTTTCAATCTTAATGCAGCAATTTCATCTTCACTGTTGCTTTCATCTGTGCTAGATACAACAACTTTAGGCTGTTTCTCAGTAGCCTTAACATGATTCACTTGATCTCCTTCCTCATTTTCAAAAGAAAGACTTTCATGGAAACCTTCATCACAGAGACCTTGAATTTTGAGATAATCAAAAACAACATGTACAGATTCCATAACAATGTTGGTTCTGAGATTATAGACTCTGTAAGCTTTCCCTGCTGCATATCCCACAAATATTGCTTCATCTGCCTTTGCTTCAAATTTCCCCAAATGCTCAGCTTGATTTCTCAGAACAAAGCACTTGCATCCAAAGACATGAAGAAAGTCCAATAGTGGCTTCTTTCTTTTGAGTAATTGATAAGGGGTCATTCCCTTGGCCTGATTAATCAAAGAAATATTTTGAGTGAAGCGAGCTGTGTTAACTGCCTCAGCCCAAAAATAAGTTGGTAACTTTGATTCATCTAGCATTGTCCTTGCAGCTTCAATAAGTGTTCTGTTCTTCCTTTCAACTACACCATTTTGCTGTGGTGTCCTTGCTGCTGAAAACTCATGCAAAATACCATTTTCTTCACAGAACACCTTTATGCTTGAATTCTTGAATTCTGTCCCATTGTCACTCCTAATCCTTCTTACTTTCAAGTCAGGATGATTGTTTACCATCTTGATGTGATTGATAATGATTTCACTTGCCTCATCTTTGGAGTGCAAAAAGAAAGTCCATGTAAATCTAGAAAAATCATCAACAATCACAAGACAATATTTCTTCTTTGAAATAGACATGACATTTACAGGGCCAAACAAATCCATATGAAGCAACTCAAGCTGATGGACAATTGATGACTCTGTCTTGCTTTTGAATGATGCCTTTTTTTGTTTCCCTTTTTGACAGGCATCACACAAACCATCCTTGGAAAACTCCACCTGTGGAATTCCTCTAGCAAGATCCTTCCTCACCAAATCAATAATAACTTTAAAATTCAGATGAGATAATTTCTTGTGCCATAGCCAAATTTCATCCTTGCTTGCCTTGCTGAAAAGACAAGTGATGGTGTCTGAACTTGTGCTACTAAAGTCAGCAATGTACACATTCCCTCTTCTGAATCCAGTCATTACCACATTGTTGTTTCCTCCTTTAGAGACAACACAGGCTTCTTTAGAAAAAGTAACTAAAAATCCTTTGTCACAAAGTTGGCTGATACTAAGCAAATTGTGCTTAAGACCATCCACCAATGCAACCTCATATATGATGACATTCTCTTTTGAAATCAAGCCATATCCCTTAGTGTAGCCTCTGCTGTCATCTCCAAAAGCAATACAAGGGCCAGCTCTTTCCTGAAACTCTGTGAGCAGGGTAGAATCACCAGTCATGTGTCTTGAACAACCACTATCCAAGTACCAAAGATTCCTTTTGTCTCCCTGCACACAATAAAATCAAATCAAGTTGATTTTGGTACCCAAGTTTCCTTGGGTCTTGTTTTGTTAGCCTTTGCTTTCCCTTTTATATCATTTTTCACCTTGGGCTCAGATTGATTCAGATCAATCTTTACCCTTGGTGTTGATTTCTGAGGGTTGCTCACATTTTCATTTACAGCATGCATAGTTGGAGGAACAATCATGTTATTCATATTCCATGGCATTTGTGGCACATTAAACATATTCATGTATGGATTAGGCACAAACGACATGCTAGCATATGGATTCTGAAATTGTGCATATGGAGCAAACATGTTAGGCATAACAGGCATTGTCCTTATCAAGGATTTCTTTATATTCATGTCTCTTATCTTTATGGATTTCTGCAAGATCTTCAATTGTCCATTCTGAGACAAGTTTTGGAATTTCCACATCAGGAGCATCATCTGGCACTCCAACTCTAGATGCAAACTTCATGGGAACGTGTGGACCTTTCTCAATGCAGTCTACATACCTCTCATCCATATCAAGAACTGGTATCTTCACACCTGCATCCTCTTTACTTTCCAGTGAAAGTAATTGTCCTTATCAAGAACTGGTATCTTCACACCTGCATCCTTCTTCACCATGGTTTCTGTTTTTGGTCTTGATCTTTAAACTTCTTGTATGTTAGAAGCTTGCTCTGATACCAATTGTTATTCCCAAATGACCTAACAGAATTGTAGAAGGGGGGGGGGGTTGAATACAATTTTTGATATTTCTTAAACTTAAAAACAACTTACAAATAAAACTGAACTTAAAGTAAAAATCACAAGCACATTAATAATTTCAGTTGGATTGTTTGATGATCCAACTGAAGTGATTTTTATTGCGGAAATAATCTGTGATACAAAAGTACACAGCTGCTCAGTTACAAGATTGTAGAGAAGTATGCTCTCAAAGATAGCTAATACAAACTATATATTTTTCTTCTCTTATCTTTAAAGTAACTGCTACACTTGGTTATATATTCCCAAGTTTACAACCCTATTTTTGGCTACACTAAAAGTACAATGAGTAACCGCCAATAGTTTGCTTTTCATCCCTTTGTCCAGTGGTCCTTGGAGATCCTTGCTTTTGTCTTCATGCTTATTATGATCACTCCCAAGACCCAATTGGAAACTGGGATGTTTCCTTATTCCCCATGTCCATTTTAATGGTTTCCAATGCAAAGTACACTTCCACATCACCTTTAGATCTGTGCAGTAAACTGTCACTATCACTTTGTCAACTATACAGAAAAGCAATAATGATTCGTTGATAGCAGGGAGATGTGTTTCGTTGATAGCTTTATTCTTCATTCCGTTGATGGTGTTTCCCTCGTTTCGTTGATGAGTAAACTCCATACCGTTGACAGAGTAATCTCCATACCGTTGACATGTCTTCACTTAGGCAAAATTACAAGGCATAATATATTTACAATTAACCAACCTATTTTGCCTATCTAGTACTTAGTCAACATGACTTAGAAAACCTATCTAATACATATAACAGAATGCCTATCATTTTGAGAAGTATTGTACAATGCAATTGCTACAACACTCATTTCGTTGATGAGCTTCCTGTCAACGGAATGCTGCAAAGCATGCCATTTCGTTGACAGCTACTAAATGACTTTACACAAATTCTACTAAGTGTTTTATGTGTATCATCAAGAACAACATATTCCTAACACCTACAATGCTTGTTATGCCTAACATGTTTGCTCCATATGCACAATTTCAGAATCCATATGCTAGCATGTCATTTGTGCCTAATCCATACATGAATATGTTTAATGTGCCATAAATGCCACGGAATATGAATAACATGTTTGTTCCTCCAAATATGCATGCTGTGAATGAAAATGTGAGCAATCCTCAGAAATCAACACCAAGGGTAAAGATTGATTTAAATCAATCTGAGCCCAAGGTGAAAAATGATATAAAAGGAAAAGCAAAGGCTAACAAAACAGAACCCAAGGAAACTTGGGTACCAAAATCAACTTGATTTGGTTTTATTGTGTGCAGGGAGACAAAAGGAATCTTTGGTACTTGGATAGTGGTTGTTCAAGACACATGACTGGTGATTCTACCCTGCTCACAGAGTTTCAGGAAAGAGCTGGCCCTTGTATTGCTTTTGGATATGACATAAAAGGCTACACTAAGGGATATGGCTTGATTTCAAAAGAGAATGTCATCATAGATGAAGTTGCATTGGTGGATGGTCTTAAACACAATTTGCTTAGTATCAGCCAACTTTGTGACAAAGGATTTTTAGTTAATTTTTCTAAAGAAGCCTGTGTTGTTTCTAAGGTAGGAAACAACAATGTGGTCATGACTGGATTCAGAAGAGGGAATGTGTACATTGCTGATTTCAGTAGCACAAGTTCAAACACCATCACTTGTCTTTTCAGCAAGGCAAGCAAGGATGAAAGTTGGCTATGGCACAAGAAATTATCTCATCTGAATTTCAAGGTTATGAATGATTTGGTGAGGAAAGATCTTGCTAGAGGAATTCCACAGGTGGAATTCACAAAGGATGGTTTGTGTGATGCCTGTCAAAAGGGGAAGCAAAAGAAGGCATCATTCAAAAGCAAGACAGAGTCTTCAATTGTCCAACAGCTTGAATTACTTCATATGGATCTATTTGGCCCTGTAAATGTCATGTCCATCTCAAAGAAGAAATACTGTCTTGTGATTGTTGATGATTTTTCTAGATTTACATGGACCTTCTTTTTGCACTCCAAAGATGAGGCAAGTGAAATCATTATCAATCACATCAAGATGGTAAGCAATCATCCTGACTTCAAAGTAAGAAGGATTAGGAGTGACAATGGGACAGAATTGAAGAATTCAAGCATGAAGGTGTTCTGTGAAGAAAATGGTATCTTGCATGAATTTTCAGCAGCAAGGACACCACGGCAAAATGGTGTAGTTGAAAGGAAAAACAGAACACTTATTGAAGCTGCAAGGACAATGCTAGATGAATCAAAGTTACCAACTTATTTCTGGGCTGAGGCAGTTAACACAGCTTGCTTCACTCAAAATATTTCTTTGATTAATCAGGCCAAAGGAATGACCTAAAGTTGTTGTATCTAGCACAGATGAAAGCAACAGTGAAGATGAAATTGCTGCATTAAGATTGAAAAGAATAGCTGCTAGTAGACCAAATGGTCATTTCGTTGACAGTCATGATGGTGGATTCGTTGACAGTCAAAATGAGCGTTTCGTTGACAGCCAAAATGGTCATACCGTTGACAGTCATAGAAATGCTTCTAGAAGTGATCAATTAGGGACAACAAACTCAGGGGGAGTTTCTCAAGGACAAATATCCAATCAAGGCAATCATGATCATGAAGCTACCTCTTCAAGAGCAAATCTACCTCCCTCAAGGAAATGGACTAAAGATCATCCCTTTGAATTTATTATTGGTGATGTGTCTTCAAAAGTCCAAACTAGAAGAGCAACTCAAGAAGAATGTCTATATAGTAGCTTTCTGTCTCAAGATGAGCCAAAGAAAGTTGAGGATGCACTTTTAGGTCCAGATTGGGTTTTAGCTATGCAAGAGGAGCTAAACCAATTTGAGAGGAACAATGTTTGGAAGCTGGTGCCCAAGCCTAAGGACAGGAGTGTCATAGGTACAAAATGGGTTTTCAGAAACAAGATGGATGAAAATGGCATAGTCACAAGGAACAAAGCTAGATTGGTTGCAAAAGGCTACTCACAGGAAGAGGGAATTGATTTTGATGAAACCTTTGCTCCTGTTGCAAGACTAGAAGCAATAAGGATTTTCCTAGCCTATGCAGCCCATGCCAATTTCAAAGTCTATCAAATGGATGTGAAGAGTGCTTTTCTGAATGGGGAATTGGAAGAGGAGGTGTATGTAAGTCAACCTCCTGGTTTTGAAGATGATGATTTTCCAGAGTATGTGTACTTCCTTCTCAAAGCACTCTATGGTTTGAAACAAGCACCTAGAGCCTGGTATGACACACTTTCACAGTTCCTCCTTGAGAACCACTTCACTAGAGGTACTGTAGATAAAACTCTCTTTCATAGAATTGTGAATGGCTCTACTATACTTGTTCAAATTTATGTAGATGACATAATTTTTGGGTCTACAGATGAAAAACTTTGTCAAAAGTTTGCCAAGCTTATGCAAAGTAAATATGAAATGAGCATGATGGGAGAATTAACTTACTTTCTTGGTCTCCAAGTGAAGCAAGTTAATGAAGGCATTTTCATTAGTCAAACAAATTATATTCATGATTTATTAAAGAAATTTAACTTAATGGAATGCTCTCCTGCCAAAACTCCCATGCCCACTGCCACCAAACTTGAATTGAATACTAAGGAAAAATCTGTGAACATTTCAAGTTACAGAGGCATGGTAGGCTCACTTTTATATTTAACAGCTAGTAGACCTGATATTATGTTTGCTACATGTCTATGTGCTAGATTTCAGGCTGATCCTAGGGAATCCCATTTAGTTGCTATTAAAAGGATTTTCAGATATCTCAAAGGAACACCAAACCTTGGCATTTGGTATCCTAGAGAATCTGGTTTTGAACTAATTGGTTATTCAGATGCAGATTATGCAGGATGTAAAATTGACAAGAAAAGCACAACTGGAACCTGTCAATTCCTAGGAAACAAGCTTGTGTCATGGTTCAGCAAGAAACAAAACTCAGTTTCTGCCTCCACAGCTGAGGCTGAGTATATTGCAGCTGGAAGTTGTTGTGCACAGATTTTGTGGATGAAAAATCAACTACTTGATTATGGAATAAGAGTTGAGAAAATTCCTATTTTCTGTGACAACACTAGTGCCATTGCCATAACTGAGAATCCAGTGCAGCATTCTAGGACCAAGCACATTGACATAAAGTACCATTTCATTAGGGAACACGTTATGAATGGTACTGTGGAGTTACATTTTGTTCCAAGTGAACAACAACTTGCAGACATCTTTACCAAGCCACTTGATGAATCAACATTCTCAAGATTAGTAAGTGAGCTAGGTATGCTAAATTTCTCTTAATTATTTATGAGATATTTGCAAGTTAAAATGCAGCCAGAAATTTGCTATGTTTTTCTGTGAATTAATTTTCTCAGGAAAAAGTAAAATTTTGTCTAAGTCAAAATTACTATGTCAACGAAACGCACCATTTCGTTGACAGTCTTAGCACTTTTCTGGATGTTTCATTGATAGCTCTTTTATATCAACGAAACGCAGCTATATCAACGAAATAGACGGGACCTTAAACGCCCAATTCTGATTCATTGATATAAGCGCTTTTAATCTGAACCGTTGAAATTGCACGTCCTTTACCACGATCTATGCATACACCCCTGTAAGTATAAATCCTGGTAACTTTTTAATTGTAACGGTTATATTTTTTTTAAGCCAATCCAGTAATTTACATCTATTATTGGACTTAATTTCTGAGAAGTTTTGGGGGAGTATTTAAGAAATTCTATTTTCTTTAATTCTTTTCTACATGTTCTCAAAAATTCCAAAGGCTTTTCTTTCTTCTTCTCTCTAACAAGCAATTCAGTTCGAAGCTTTTCTTCACTCAACAATGGCACCCATAGTCAAGCTTATGTCTGCTGGAGGGTTCATCTATGAGAAGAACAACTCCATCCCTTTTGTTGTCAAGGAAAGCCCGAACATCATCTTTTTCAAAATGATGGATTTCATGAAGAATTGCAAGCTGAGCTACGCAATGTTTCACTCTACACCACTCTACAATGAGATAATCGAGGAGATTTGGACCTCATGTGAGTATAGTGGGACAAATTGCACTTTGCAATTAACCATTCAAGGTAATGAGTACATAGTCAATTCTGATGTGTTGCAAGCTTGCTTACACCTTCCTGAAAATAATTGCTCTGCTTTGCCCACATATACTGAAATGATTAACATGCTAAATTCTATAAACTATTCATTGCCTACTGATAATTTGGGTAAGATTATTAGGAGAGGTTTGGTTAGGGAATACAGTTATTTAGCTGATGCATTCATAAAGGTATTTTCTGGTAAAATTAGTAATTTTGACGCATTAACTAATTCCATGTTGATTCTGTTTACCATGCTCCTAACTGATAGATATTACAACTTTAGCACCCAACTTATGTATGAAATTGGTGCTAAGTTAGGTGATAAAGCAAATAGGAAGAAAAATATCTATTATGCTAGATTTCTGATGATGTTGGCTAACCATGTTAGTCCAGCACCATTAGTTATCTCTAACCCTGTTTCCAGGTTTGAGTGCTTTGTGCAAGAGAAGAGGGTTTTGACAGATATACTGAGACTTAACCACAATGGTGATGTCCCAGTGGTGTGTCTGCCCATCATTGAGGTAACTACATCTAACCCTGTTAGTGTAATTGTTACTTCTATTGTTTCACCCACCCATGTTGCTATGGAGTCTGTAGCTGTGTCCCAACAGGCTCCTGCCCCAGCAGTAAAACCTAAATCTAAGAAATCCTCCAAGCCAACCTCAGGTACTTCTCAAAAGGCACATGTTGCAAAAACTACTTCACAACCAAAGGGGAGTGATTCTGGAGTTGTGAGAGGTGAGGGAAGGGGTGAAAATCAAAGAAACCCCAAGAACAAGGAAGGAAAGGATAGTGTGTCCCAACTAAGCCCCATTGTGTCTTCCCAACAAGGCACAATGAGTAAAATGGATTTAAACACAAGTCTAGTTGCATCCTCCCAAAAGGATGTGATTATTGAAACAAGCTCTCCTCCAAGAGCACACTCCAAGAGGGTAAGGGACACTTCAAGCCCACAGTCTACTTTTTCCCAATACCAAAGGAGAGTGAAACAAAAATCCAAGGGTACACAGGGTGCACACACTCTGGAAGCAACACTTCCAGTTTCACAAATTCAGTTTGATGTAACCCCTATTATTACTCTGGGGTTACAGTCCCATTCTCTAAACATCAATCTTGAACCAACTACACAAAACTCACCAACTCAGTCATTAGATGTGGACATGATCCATTCATCTATTCCTGATTCTCCAACTCTTATCTTGGAGAAGCCCCACTCTGAAGCTGGTGGTCATCACTTGTTAAGTGATTTGTTGGGCCATCAACCAATTTTTTCTGAACCTGCAAGAGGATCTGTGGACCCCAATCTCACATCAATCACCACAGATTCAATTGTAATTTCACTTTCTCAAAATGCTTTATTGTCTTCATCAACGAAACAGCCTCTTTCGTTGACAAGTGTTTCTCCATCAATGGTATCCATACCGTTGACAGTTCAAACTATCATTCCGTTGATAGGTCATTCTATACCCCTTAATGAAAATCAAGTTGTTTCCACAACTAGTGTAGATGACTTGGTGGTAGTTGAGACACTTTTAGGTTTGAGAGGGAGTGAAACTGAGAGGCTGGCTTGCAGCCAGGCAAAAGGAGAGAATGAGAGTGAGGGGCTGGCTATTTCTTCCAGCCAGGCAAAAGGAGAGATTGAGAGTATCACCTTAGTAGGTGAAGGTGAGGGTGTGAGAGGTGTGAGCCATGGGGAGCCCATGATGAAAGAAAAGAGTGGAGAGAGAGAAGGGACTACAGGAGTAATAAGGGAGGAAGCAGCCATTGCAAGTGAGTTAATGGGGGTCAATGAGGGAGAAAGGGAACTTACTTTCCAAGAGCATTATCAACAAACTCTGGATAGTATTTCCCTGGATCCTGAGACCTTTACTCACCCTGTGCCAGCCTATCAAATTATGGCTCAGCAGGGCAATGTGGAGGCAGAGAGGTCAGTAAACCTAATTCATACAACTGCATCAATGCAAAGAGCAAAGGATGCCTTGACCAATCTATCTCCAGGAGCTGCTAGTGGTGACTTTGATTTTTCTGATGATGAGGACAGCTTTGGTGACAATCTACAGGTGGCTACTACTTCACAGACTGGGACTTCTGTGGTGCCCCCTACACCAGACTGGCTTTCTCAGGATGGTCATGGAAGAATCAAACTGGATGATGCAATCACTAGACAGTACAATGAAGCCTTCTTGGCTCATGAATCTGTTAGTGTTGAACACAAGCCTTTCTACAAAGCCATTATGGACTCCTTGGAGATTCAAAGGCTACAAATGTTGCAGACCAGGATGGAAGCAAGGGACATCAAGGACTCTGTTGGGAACTTGAAGGATGCTATAGACATGAGGCTTGATGAGAAGCTTCCCTCTCTCACTGTGTCCAAGATGAACAGGTTTTTCTCCAAGGAACCTGAAGTGTCCTCATCTTTGAAGACTCTTTCCTTTAGAGTGGACAAAGTAGAGGCTACGCTTTCTCAAATGCAAAAGGAACAGGAGAAACAGACTCAACTCCTAACTCAGCTTTTGGCAGCTCAGGGCCTCCCTATCATCTCTCTTGATGATAACAAAAAGGGGGAGAAATCTAAGGAGCTTGATATACAAATCACAAAGGTTTTGGTCCCAGCCATTACCTTACCAGAAGAGCCATTAGCTATGGGGGAGTCAGGGAAAAACAAGCTTGATGGCATTGACCTAATTCAGCAAGCATCAATGAGGATTCAGCTTGCAAAACAGATAAAAGACCAGTGGTCTAGCATAGATGCAAGGGTCAAGAAAATTGCTGAATCTTCAAAGACAAATCAGCCATCAACAAATGCAATGGTGATTGTATCAATGGAGCCACAGTTCAAGAGTTCATATGTTATAGAACCCCTTCAACATGGAGTCTTTCAAGATTCAAGAAGTGAGAAAGGGCAATCTTCATGCTTTAGGGATGTGGATGCAAGAGGGATATCTCCATTATCACCTGCCAAACCCAAGGGCAAAAACATTGCAAGGATATTTTATCCTCCACCTAAGCCAGATGAGTTCAAAGTCCTAGGGAAGCTGATCATTGAAAGCAAAGAGAGCAATCATCCAAGCATAAGGAAGAAAAGGGCCATCATCTACAGGGATAGCAAGGAAATTTGCATTTGGGTTGGTCACCCAAATTTTGCTAAGGCCAAAGCTGAAGAATCTGAAAGGGCAGCAATGCAAGCACTTGCAATTGCTCAATCACTTGAAGATGAAGAAACCCTACAGGAAGAAAAGGCTAAGGATGAAGCTAAGGAAGCTGGAAATGAAAGGAAGAGTGCAAGGCAACCAAAGGCTAGAGCAAAAAGGAATATGAACTTTGATAAAGATGGTTCCCAGGACACTGCTCAAGACTCTTCCACAACAATTGCACATCAAATTCCTGGTGATCTACCTCTTGAGGGAAAGTTGGCTTGTGATTCTACACATCCTGTCAACTTTCATGATCAACCAATAATGCCAAAAGAGGAGCCTTTTGAATTTGATGAGGCTTACTTTCCAAAGTTCCTATTTGAGAAGGATCAACCAATGAAGAGAAAGAAAAGGGCTGTCAAGGCAAATCCAGTGTTTATGAGAAAGCCACAACCTCAAAAACCCCCTGCAAATCCAGAGGACTGCATGTACATTGCTGACATCAGGGAAGAATCCAGTTTACATCTTGATATAGACAACCTGGTGGAAGTAAGGGGCATAGCAGCTTCTCAAAGATTGCCTGAGAGACTAGTTTTTGTATTCAAGGGTGGTAGAGAACAAGTGTGGCCTCTCTACAGAATTTTAGGAGAAGACTATCAAACACTACTCTCAGTGTTTAGATGCTTGAAAAAGGACTTTGGCTTCACCAAAACAGCCAAGTCTGAGGTGGTCTCCAAAATTTGTCAAATAAAGGCTAGCTGGAACAAGTCTGAGGCTCTTCCCAGGATGCTTAGAGTGCCCTCAACAGGAAAGAAGATCCATCTTCAACCTTACTGGATGATGGAATTTAAGGACAAGGACAATTGCAGAATATTCTTCAAGATGGAAGACCAGCTGGATAAGACATCTAATCAAACTCTAAAGTTTATGCAATCCATGCTTGGTGATCAAGATGAAGAGGAGAAAATCTTTTACAGAAGGCTACAGGTCCAAATTGAGGAAAACAACTCTAAGAGAGGGAAGAAGACTATGCCACAAAGAAGACACAGATGAATCATTTGCTCAGACTAGAGGAGCACTTTTGGGCATTAGTCTTGTAAGTCTTGTATTTTCTCTAAAACATTATGAAGCTTAATGCATTTTCTACTTTTGTAATTTATGATGTATCTGAGTGTTTTTGTTATCATCAAGTCTCTTGATTTATGGCTGTTATTCTATCAGTCATAAATTGGGGGAGATTGTTAGGAATATGTTGTTCTTGATGATAAACATAAAACACTTAGTAGAATTTGTGTAAAGTAATTTGTAGCTGTCAATGAAATGGCATGCTTTGCAGCGTTTCGTTGACAGGAAGCTCATCAACGAAATGAGTGCTGTAGCAATTGCACTGTACAATACTTCTAGTTTGATATGCATTTCGTTGTAGGTATTGGATAGGTTTTCTAAGTCATGTTGACTAAGTACTAGATAGGCAAAATAGGTTTGTTAATTGTAAATATATTATGCCTTGTAGTCTTGCCTAAGTGAAGACATGTCAACGGTATGAAGATCACTCTATCAACGGAATGGAGTTTACTCATCAACGAAATGGAGTTTACTCATCAACGAAACGAAGATTTCCCATCAACGGAATGAAGAATAAAGCTATCAATGAAACACATCTTCCTACTATCAACGAATCATTATTGCTTTTCTGAATAGTGACAAAGTGATAGTGACAGTTTTCTGACAGATCAAAAGGAGATGTGGAAGTGTACTTTGCATTGGAAACCATTAAAATGGACATGGGGAATAAGGAAACATCCCAGTTTCCAATTGGGCTCTTGAGAGTGATCATAATAAGCATGAAGACAAAAGCAAAGATCTCCAAGGACCACTGGACAAAGGGATGAAAAGCAAACTATTGGCGGTTACTCATTGTACTTTTAGTGTAGCCAAAAATAGAGTTGTAAACTTGGGTTTTATATAACCATGTGTAGCAGTTACTTTAGAAATAAGAGAAGAAAAACAAATAGATTGTATTAGCTATCTTTGAGAGCATACTTCTCTACATTCTTGTAACTGAGCAGCTGTGTACATTTTGTATCACAGATTATTTCCGCAATAAAAATCACTTCAGTTGGATCATCAAACAATCCAACTGAAATTATGACTGTGCTTGTGGTTTTTATTTTATAAGTTCAGTTTTAATTTGTAAGTTGTTTTTAAGTTTAAGAAATATCAAGAATTGTATTCAACCCCCCCCCCCCCCCTTCTACAATTCTGTTAGGTCATTTGGGATTAACACCACTCTTGAAAGTGTATTCATTGCATCTTTTACCTGCGCTTGACCATCCTGGATAACCAGAACGTCCTCTTTCAAAGCTTCATGTCCTTGGGACAAAACAGTTACTTCATTCATGAATCCGTCTTTAAGTTCCTTGACGTCTGTCCTCAAGTCGATCAGTTCCTCCATAGCTTCCTTCTTCAAGGTGTCCACTGCCTGCTTCGTACCTGTTATAGTGCCAGATGCACTGCCAATGACCCTGAATGTTCTTCTGGAATCAGCTGCAGCCAAGTCAACCTTCTCTTGAATAGTCTTTAAAGAAGCATTGGCTTGACTGGAGGAGATCCCTTGGTCAAAGGAAGGTCGTAGTGGAACCTTGAATAGTGGATTTCCTTCTTTGTCACGAACTGTCATCTCCTTGAGGGTAGATTGAACTTGTAACTCCCTTTCTTTCGGTAACAATAAATCATCAATATTTGGAAGGGTTAGGGTGTCACTCCTCACATTTGGCTCTGGGTGTACACTCAACGTTTCTGTCGGTGTTTCACTCATTATTCCTTTCCCACTCAGGCCAGGTGTAAGTGTTTTTGTTTCACTCAATCCCTTTTTTGCTCAATGTACTTGCAGAAGAAAACACCGTAGCCATCCTTAAGGAGGTCACCGGTGGTGCAATGGGGCTTCGAAAGTCCCCGTCCTTGGATAAACCAAGTTGCTGATCATCCGTGGATGATTTATCCTTTGAAGGATCTAGAGTTTGAATCTCTAGGGGGTTAGAAACAGGCTCTATTAACAGCAGAGATCCCGAATCTTCCCCAATAGTCTGTGAAGACTTTACCTCAGTTGACTCCTCAATAATAATTGATTCATTGTCACCGAGTTGCCGATCTGCACCTATGTCAGACCCTTTACCCGCAGGATCCAGATATGTTCCATCTGGGGAGGTAGACAATGACCCTTTAGATTGTGCATTTAGGTCAAAGCCTTCTCTCGACGTCTGTGAAGACTCTTGGTTCTTTGAACCTTCAACCAGTGAACCTGACCGTAATATGGTCGGAACACCAGTTGCTTCCGTCAATTCTTCCTTACTTGATTGAGCTATTGGTTCAGATATAGCTTTCGTTAGCGTAGCCCAATCAGCATCAGAAAAATCAGTAAAGGGCGCTTTGGAAGTTTGAAATAAAGTATCAACAGTTGCCTCGGTTTCTGTTCTTCTCCTTTTAGAGGTAGGCAGAGCTGCTGTTGAAGGGTGTATCTCCTTATGTGGTGCTGCTAAGGCACTATCTCCCTCTACACTCATGGATGTCTGAATATTGGGTATAGGAGGGGAAGGAGGTTTGTTTGTGGTTTCATTTGGCTCTTCCAAAGGCTCTTCGACCGTGGTTAGAGGTTGTGGGTTTGCAACCTCCTGGTCAGGAATGGCCACTGAGGGCTCTGGATCAACATCCATTGGTTCAGGTGCCATTTCAGGTTGAGGTTGAGGAATATTACCTTCAATTACCTGTTCCCCTGGGGGTAGAAGTGGTAGGGGCACCGTTCTTAGATAGTCTGTGAGAACAATGGGTACCCCTGGAAGATAGTTGGTCTTCCTTATCAGAGCGGTTATAGCATTGCTCTTCATCTTCATGCACTCCTGGGTGGCTTCACCTTCAAAAATCTCCCGTTCATTATCTGTTAAGATATCGTTGAGAATTAGCTGTAGGAACCTAGGATAGAAATAGAGCACATCTTCATTTATGCCTGTTCTTTCATCCAGTGGTCCCATGCACAGAATGACTTGATCAATCATTAGCCTTCCTATGTTAATATGTCTATTGTTCGCAATGGCAAACCCTATCTTTTGAAGGATTAAGGGAATACCATGCAGATTTGTTAGCTTGGCAGTAAAAACATGGATTAGGGTGTGAAAGAAAAAATTCCATGGCTTTGGCAAGTAATGCTTCAGAAACTCTCCCACAGAGAAGTTAGGTTGTTGACTTCTTATGAGAGTGAAGAAAGCATGTATCTCTTCAGTTGTGGGATCCGGAACAAGGTTTTCTGTAGGAAAATGTAGGATTCTATTAAAATCATGTTCCGTCACCCTTATTGTTCTGCCCCCTGGCACAACAAAACTAAAGGATCTTATATTATTCTCACTCGTATCCGTGGCGGTTGTGTACAACGCAGTCAATTGATCAATACAAAGGACCACGGGAGTACTCACAGCATATGCCACTAATGAACATGTGTTCAGAAACTCTGCCCATGCACGAAACTGTAAGTTCGTTATGGATTGCAAGTTCTGAAACGAGACATGATTAGTTTTGGTAACAATAAATTCTCCAGCCATTGTTTTAAATTTCCAGAAAATTCAATTAAAACCAAAACTAATTTTTCACTTAAATTTAATTAATTATTCCTAATTAATCAAACTTGACACAATATACCCCTCTTCTTTTCGAATGCAAACACCTAAACCAAAAACAAATTCCTAGATTTAGAACTTTGACTACAAATTGATAATGTATTAGTGAATTTCAACCTTGAGAACTCAACAGAGTACAAAATTCTCACTAATTATCAAAGTATCACAATCCTAGTTTCCTCTTTCTTGATGGTTTTCTTTGGAGAACAATTAAAACTCAACAACACACAGTACACAGTAAGTTCTTTGTTTAAGAAGAATTCACTGTAGTAATAGTAACTGTTGAAGGTTAAAAATCAATGAGTAATCAAGAAAGTATCGAGCTTTTGTGTTCTTGGCCGTGTAAGTATTGTAAGTAAAAAAAACTCTAGCTTTTCTTAGATCTGTAAAAACTGAAAAGAAAAAGCTAAGGCATCGTTTTTATACATTTTTGAAACTATCAGGGGCAAACTTGTCAATTCAGGTTTCGATAGATTTTAAAAGAGCATTCGATGGTTTTCAGAAGGGGTAAAACTGTCAACTTCCCTTCGACAGTTTTTGGAAAACTATCGAAGTTTTTTGAAATACAGAATTTTAAGAGTTTTTATGAAAACTATCGAAGGTTAATTCTATTTAAAACTGAAAACTATCGAATTGCCTTTGTTGAGAAAACTATCGAGAATTTAAAATATGAAAATCATTGAATTCATTTCGATACTTTTTCTCAATATTTCAAAATCTATCGAGGATTTAAATATTGAATTAAGTAAATCCACTTCGATACATTTTAAATTAACCTCAAAAACTATCGAACTGTATTTTCGATGGTTTTTCCTTTCCTTAACAAAAACTATCGAATTTCACTTCGATATATTTTATTTAGTACTTAGAAAAACTATCGAATTTTCTTAATTCGTTGGTTTTTGCTTCTATCCAAAATTTTATAACCTGTTCATGTTCTAAAAATCCATATTGTTTTTATTTCCTGTCAAGTTTTAATCCTAATAAATCTTTACAAATTTACCAAAATCAATTCTTAACAGAAAATTCACAATTTTCTCAGAATAAAATCAACTAAATATCATTAAATGATATTAATCAATTAAAATCCAATAAATTATGCTGCATTAATCTACAATGTTAAAAACAAAGTAAATTAATTCAAATTAAATAAATGCTTGAATATTTAGAACAAATATTAGCACTTAAATAATTTTTAGAATTAATAACCAATTAAATGCCAGAAGATATATCATCCATAATTATGACATAAAATTAGTACAAAAATCCTAACTACGAGAATTGCTCCAGAAAATAAATTCACGAGTCCTAAGGATATAGAAATTCTTAAACTCATGTATTTACCAGGACTATCTGCAGTTACTGACTTCTAATCAAAATCAATTAGAAAGATTTAACATCCCAAGTTCACCAACCAGCTTATTGAAAGTGGATTCATCAAGCGGTTTAGTAAAGATGTCTGCAATTTGATCCTCTGTGGGTACAAAATGTAACTCCACAGTTCCATTCATGACATGCTCTCGGATAAAATGATACCTGATGTCGATGTGCTTCGTCCTCGAGTGTTGCACTGGATTGTTAGAGATTGCTATGGCACTTGTGTTGTCACAAAAGATTGGAATCTTTGTCAACAAAAGTCCATAGTCACGGAGTTGGTTTCTCATCCACAAGATCTGAGCACAGCAGCTTCCAGCAGCAATGTATTCAGCCTCAGCTGTTGATGTGGAAACTGAATGTTGCTTCTTGCTGTACCAGGAAACTAACCTTCTTCCAAGAAACTGACAGCTTCCTGAAGTACTCTTCCGATCAATCTTACAACCTGCAAAATCAGAGTCTGTATATCCAATAAGATCAAATCCTGTATCTTTAGGGTACCAAATTACAAGATTTGGGGTCCCCTTAAGATATCTAAATATTCGCTTAACAGCTATTAGATGAGATTCTTTAGGATCAGACTAAAACCTAGCACACAAGCATGTTGCAAACATTATATCTGGTCTACTTGCAGTGAGATAAAGTAACGAGCCTATCATACCTCTATAGCTTGTGATGTCAACCGTCTTACCAGTTTCATCCTTATCAAGCTTAGTGGCAGTTGGCATAGGAGTCTTTGCTGTAGATGAGTCTTCCATTTGATACTTCTTAAGAAGATCCTTGATGTACTTGGACTGACAAATGAATATACCATCTTGTCTTTGGTATACTTGCAGTCCAAGGAAGAATGAAAATTCACCCATCATGCTCATTTCATAACGACTCTGCATTAACTTAGCAAATCTCTTGCATAGATCATCATTAGTAGAACCAAATATTATGTCATCAACATATACTTGCACCAATATCAAATCATTTTTATGCTTTTTGACAAAGAGAGTTTTGTCTACGACACCTCTTGTAAAATAATTTTCAAGTAAGAATTCAGAGAGAGTGTCATACCATGTCCTCGGAGCTTGTTTGAGTCCATAGAGAGCTTTGAATAGAAAGTACACAAAGTCTGCTAGTTTTGAATCCTCAAAACCTGGAGGTTGTTCCACATACACTTCTTCTTCTAACTCCCCGTTCAGAAAAGCACTCTTCACATCCATTTGATATACCTTGTAATTGGAATGTTCTGCGAATGCCAGAAACATTCTGATGGCCTCAAGTCTTGCTACTGGTCCATAGGTTTCATCATAATCTATACCCTCTTCTTGAGAGTAACCTTTAGCAACCAGTCTGGCTTTGTTTCTCGTTACAATGCCATCTTCGTCCAACTTATTTCTGAATACCCATCTTGTTCCAATAACAGATTTTCCCTTAGGCCTAGGTACCAGCTTCCAAACTTTCTGCCTTTCAAATTGATTGAGTTCTTCTTGCATAGCAATTACCCAATCTGGATCATCTAGAGCATCTTCAACTTTCTTAGGTTCTGTTTCTGAAAGAAACCCAGAATAGTGACATTCATTTTGTGATGTTCTTCTAGTTCTCACTCCTGTGTCCGGATCACCAATGATCAAGTGAAAGGGATGATCTCTATTCCATACCCTTTGTCTTGGCAGATGCGATCTTGATGATTCTCCTTGTTCTAGATGTTGTGGAGTGTGACTAGTTGATCCTTCTCCTGCTCCCCCTAAGTTGTTGACGGTTTGATCTGATGATTATGTAGACTGACTAGTGGATCCTGTAGAATTTTGAGGATCTCCACTTTGGTCACCACTTTGTCCAGAGTCATTATCATTATCATTATTATTAATAACTGTAACAACTTCAGGTACTTCTTCATTGTCAGAGAGATCTCCTGATAGATTTTCAAATACCAAGGATTCAGAGTTCTCTCCAGTTTGCAGGCCTGGTCTTTTGGTGTCGTCAAATGTTACATTAAAGCTTTCCAACACCTTCTTATCTTCAATCACATATACCCTGAAAGCCTTAGATTCCAGAGAATAGCCCAGAAAAATGCCTTCATCTGCTTTGGCATCAAACTTGCCAAGATGTTCTCCATCTTTAAGTACAAAGCACTTTGCACCAAACACATGAAAGTACTTCAGTGTTGGTTTCTTGTTGGCCATTAACTCATACGGAGTCTTTTCATGATCTTTGTTGATCAGGGTACGATTCAGAGTGTAGCAAGCTGTATTCACTGCTTCAGCCCAAAAGTAAGTGGGAAGTTTTGATTCACTCGACATGGTCCTTGCTGCTTCAACCAAGGTCCTGTTCTTCCTTTCCACTACTCCATTCTGTTGAGGAGTTCTTGGTGCTGAATACTGTCTTGATATTCCTTTCTCTGAGTAGAAATCATTAAGAACTGCATTCTTGAATTCAGTTCCATTGTCTGATCTGATTGTCCGCACAGGTTGCTTAGCTTCCACTTCTATCTTCTTGATGTGATCAATGATTAGTTGTGTTGCTTCATCCTTTGATTGTATGAACAACACCCACGTGTACTTGGAGTAGTCATCCACCATCACCAATGCATATCTTTTTCTTGAAAGTGACATGACATTGACTGGACCAAATAAATCCATATGAATCAGCTGTAATGGTTCATCAATGCTTGTCATTCCTTTGCTTCCATGTGATGCTTTCTTCGACTTCCCCTTTTCACATGCTTCACATAGTCCCTCCTGATTGAATTCCATCAGGGGCAACCCTCTCACTAACTCTCTCTTTACCAAAGAGTTCATAGTTTTGAAGTTCAAGTGTGAGATCTTCTTGTGCCATAGCCAACTTTGTTCTGAAGATGCCTTACTGTAGAAACATGTAACTTCTCCTTCACTGGTAGAACTTAAGTCAGCTATAAACAAATTTCCTTTTCTCACTCCCAGTAGAGTAAGCTTCTCATCCTTCCTGTTGGTGATTAAGCACTTGTCCTTTCTGAAATCTACATTGTAGCCTTTATCACAGAACTGACTGATGCTTAGAAGATTGTGCTTTAATCCTTCAACAAGAGAGATGTTTTCAATGATGACATTTCCAGCTTTCAATTTACCATATCCCGTAGTGAATCCTTTGTTGTCATCTCCAAAGGTTACAATCAGGCCGGTCTTCTTCACCACCTCTGTAAGCAGGGACTCTTCACCTGTCATGTGTCTAGAACAGCCACTATCCAGAATCCACACGACCTTTGAGTTTTTAACCTTACCCTGCAATCACAGATTGATTAAGCGGACTTTGGTACCCAAAATTGTTTGGGTCCTGAAGGTTTAGATGATTTAACAGGAGTAACATTCAATTTAGTCTTACCCTGTTTGATATTCATAGTATCTGTGGATTTAACATTATCAGTGCTATTGCTACTATCATTCATCAACTAAAAATAAGCATGCATGATGTTGTACTTACATAGCAAACACTCTTTCTTTCCACAGGGTTTATGAAGATCAGGCATGTCAGACATGTTATGCATTTCAGAAGTATTGGCAGTTTCTACTTTAACCTTTTTACATGCATATGTAAGGTGTCCAGAAGAATTACAAATAGTGCACAACTTCCTAGATGCAATGGGAGAAAATGGAACAACTTCCTGATTAACAATCTTCTTTTTCCCATTTCTGTTCTTTTTAACATTACTAACTAAGTCACCTACTTCAGTTTTAGGTATAACAGTTTTTACTGATTTCCTAGGCAACTTAGTCTCTACCTCTTTTTCCTTCAATAAATCCTCCTCAAGCAATTCTTGTGCTATGTAAAGGTCATCCTCATGAAAAGGTTCTGAGAAGGGCCTGACAAAGACTGGACTGTCCACATTCTTAAGAATGTGTGGAATATCCTTCTTGACAACAGAAGATGTCACAGGGAATTCCAAGATCTTTTTCCCAGCCTTTTTGGAATAGTCAAGTCCTATAGCAGTTTTATTACCCTGGGTCTGAGTATCTATTAACTCCTTAGCAATCAGGGCGGAATTCTTAAAAGCATTCAGCTTCAAATCTAAATCTGAAATCTGCTTCCTGAGGATAGTCTCTATCTCATCATTACACTTGACCTTGTTCTCTAAGTACTCATTCTTTTGCTTAAGATCTTCTAATGTGACAGCTACAAGCTCTAGTTCTTCATTTTTAGATTCTAACTTTTTAATCTTAAGAACTAGTTTAGCATTCTCTATTTCAGATGCTAGCATGCTTGTGTGTACATTAAACAATTCTACACTTAGATCTTGCACAGTTTTCTTGTACTCAGAGTTAGACATATCAATTGTAGTTAAGATAGGTACCTGAGATGATTGTGGTGATTCCTCTGAATAGTCAGCCATTAGGGCAACATTCACATATTCATCCTCTTCATCCGAATCAGTATCATCCCAGTGTTTTCCCTCTGCTATATAAGCCTTCCCTTTCTGCTTTCCAGAAAATGCCTCCAGTTGCTGTTTAAGCTTGGCATTCTCCTTCTTCAAATCCTCATATGAGTCTTTCTTTCCATAGACATCTTTCATGTCTCTTGCTTGACGAGGCTTCCGGCATTCAGTGGCGAAATGCCCTAACTCATTGCAGTTGTAGCATCTTGATTTGCTTCTATCAATCATGCCAGTCTTGTAGCCTCCCTTAAAGCCTGTACTAGATGTATAATTGCTCTTCTGGAATCTGTTGGTTGAGCCCTTGAACTTGTACTTAGGGTTTCTCTTGAAACGAATATGACTAAACTTTGCAGCTAAGTACGCCATGGTTTTGTCTTCCATTTGCTCAAGCTCTTCTAGGGTGTAGTAATCACTTTCATCAACACCCAGATTCACAGAATCCATTTTTGCTTCTATTATCACCTCCTTTCCAGCTCTAGAGGTTTGAACCTGAATCTCAGAAATTGTTGGTTCATCCACTACAAGTGCTGCTGATCTCACAAGTGCATTGTGCTTGCTTTCCACTGTCCCTGATCCGTAGATTATCACTCTCTGTTCCTGTTCCATCTCATAGGTCTTCAACTTGCCATAGATCATCTCTAATGACATCTTTGTGAAGTCAATTCTTTCCCTTATGGATGATGACTTGTGTTCTACATGATGGGGCAGCGTCATCATGAACTTCCTGTTTGATTCTCTCAGTGGATAGGTCTTTCCTTTCATTGCCAATTCATTGAGTAGCTTAGTATATTTCTCAAAGACCTGAGTTATACTTTCTCCTGGCAGAGACCTAAACGCTTCGTATTGAGAAGTCGGGATGTCCAATCTGTTTTCCTGCACGTCTTCAGTTCCTTCCATTATCAAGTTAATGGTATCCCACATATGTTTCCCGCTTGTACAGTTCATCAACTGATAGCTCATTTCCTTGTCTGCGGAGTCCGCCAATATCAACATTAAACCGGTGTCCAATCGAATCAGTTCTTTGTCAGAATCTTTAAATTCACTAATATCCTTAGGTTGGGTGCCTGAAGGAATCCTGCTACCATCAGGAGCTGTAGATTCACCAACTGGTTTCATTGGTACAAACGGTCCGTTTTCTAAAATGCCAATATACAACGGATTAGATGCCTTGATAAATAACAGCATCTTCATCTTCCACAAACCGAAATCATCTCTAGTAAACGGGGGAACTTTAATACCAGCGGTTGTCTTTGGAGCACTCATGGTTTCTGAAAATTTCAAATTGTTTAAAATTCAAGAAATTCCAATTAAATGAAAAATTTTGAAAGTTAAAAAATTTGCTTCGAATTTTCACGCTACGTTTGATTTTGGTCTCATTCACCGGATCTGATTTGTATATCAATCAAGAAGCTCTGATACCAATTGTTAGGTCCAAAGTATCGTAGAAGGGGGGGTTGAATACGATACTCACAAATAATTTAATTTTGTTCGCGGATAATTCATTCAGTTCTATAACAAAATCAAACACACCAAACCAAACCAAGTTTCGGGGAATATATCTTTTTATAAATATAAACCTCGAAGGGTGCTACAATTTCTAATCCGTAGATTAGCTTCAATGAGTTTAAGGTTACACAAATTCAATACAATGATCAAGTTCTGAGCACTATTAATTTCTATGAATTTCTCCGGCTCAATTCTCTCTCTCTCAGTAATGTCTCTGTGTATTTTCCTTAACTGAAGAAGACACATTCTTCACTCTGTATTAACTGCAGTCTTTTGGTTTGAAAACTATCGAACCACAATTGAAAAATCAATCCTGGCCGTCCAATTTTCATCAACCTGTAAAACAAAGAATACTTTTCACCTGCTCCTAAATAAAAACCATCGAATGAATTAACTTAATTTACCATTCGATAGTTTTTTAATTAAAACTATTGAATACCAAATTAAGTTAACATGGTTTTCAATGAATCATTTTTAATACCATTCGATAGTTTTTTTTCAATTGAAAAACTATCGAATCCTTTTTCTTGTCTTATATCATTTAATGATTCCACTGAGCTCCTGGGTGTTTAAGTAATAGACTGTATCACTTTCTTCTGAGACGATAAAACAATCTGATCTTTTTAGTGTCGTCAACTAGTGCAACTGGTCTGGTTCACAGATGAATAACACTTGATCAATTCTTCTTCTACGTCTTCAATTCAATGCTGCTGATAAGTCCCTTGTCGTTCTGGTTGCTTCAATTAAATCACTGGAATCCCGTGGTACTTAACCCTAAATCATTCACATACTTCTGTCGTCTTGAAAGTCTTGTTTCTTTTGCTGTCACTGAGGCTTGAACATTTTCATGAACTTCTTTCCGTGACCTGTTTACGGACTTCAAGAATACATAACGTATTTTGATTTTTTGAGTTTACCTTTTCTTCTTTGATTCTGGATTCCTGTGCTTCTGTTAATATTATTGTATGTCTTGTCCTTTGTTGAGTTGTAGTTATCTCTTTTACATCTTATGTTACATTATGCTTTACATGCAACCCTCTCACTAACTCTCTCTTTACCAAAGAGTTCATTGTTTTGAAGTTCAGATGTGAGAGCTTCTTGTGCCATAACCAACTTTTTTCTGAAGAAGCCTTTCCATAGAAACATGTAATTGATCCTTCACTGGTAGAACTTAAGTCAGCTATGAACAAATTTCCTTTTCTTACTCCCAGTAGCGCAAGCTTCTCATCCTTCCTGTTTGAGATCAATCATTTGTCTATTCTGAAATCCACATTGTATCCTTTGTCACAGAACTGACTGATACTTAGCAGATTGTGCTTTAATCCTTCCACAAGAGAGATGTTTTCAACAATGACATTTCCAATCTTCAAATTACCATATCCCGTAGTGAATCCCTTGTTGTCATCTCCAAAGGTAACTATTGGGCTGGTCTTCTTAACCACATCTGTCAGCAGGGACTCTTCTCCTGTCATATGTCTGGAACAACCACTATCCAGTATCCATATCACATTTGCACTTTGTACCTTGCCCTGCAATCACAGATCGATTAACCGGACTTTGGTACCCAAACATGTTTGGGTCCGTAAGGTTTAGGGGATTTAACAGGAGTAACATTTAATTCTGTCTTAACACCTTTTCCTTTCATGTTAACTGTGGGATTTTCATTGTTAGTGCTACTAGATGCATTCATTAACTTAAAATAAGCATGCATGATATTGTATGAACATAGTAAGCACTCTTTCTTTCCACAGGGTTCATGAAGTTCAGGCATGTCAGACATGTTATGCAATCCAGAAGTGACAGCAGTTTCTACTTTAACCTTTTTACATGCATGTGTAAGGTGATTAGCAGAATTACAAGTAGCACACAACTTCCTAGATGCAATGGGAGATGTATTAACAATATTCTGATTAACTACATTCAGCTTCCCATTCCTGTTTTTCTTGTTCTTTCTAACCTTGCTGCCTATTTCAGTTTTAGGTTTTTCTTTAATCACTGACTTCCTAGGCAACTCAGTTGACTCTTCCTCTTCTTTCTTTACATCCTCCTCAA
Organism: Heracleum sosnowskyi; assembly: GCA_030848705.1. NCBI lineage: Eukaryota > Viridiplantae > Streptophyta > Magnoliopsida > Apiales > Apiaceae > Heracleum > Heracleum sosnowskyi. The sequence continues at coordinate 80,255,917 of CM061236.1, read as the reverse complement.
GCAATTCTTGTGTTATGACTAAGTCTCCTTCTTCAAAAAGTCCTGACATAGGCTTAACAAAAACTGGACAACTCACATTCTTGAGAACATGTGGAATATTCTTCTTGACAGGTTTAGGTGTCTGAGGAAATTCCAAAACTTTCTTGCCAGCTTTCTTGCTATAGTCTAGACCTATTGCAGTCATCTTCCCTATGGTCTGATTATCAATTATTTCCTTTTGAATCAGGGCGGAGTTCTTATAAGCGTTCAGTTTCAACTCTAGGTCTGAAATCTGCTTCCTCGGGATAGTCTCTATCTCTTCATTACACTTGACCTTGTTGTCTAAGTACTCAATCCTCTGTTTCAGACTTTCTATTGTGACACTTACAAGCTCTAGTTCTTGATTTCTAGATTCTAAATCCTTAACCTTTTGAACTAGTTTAGCATTTTCAATTTCAGATGCTAGCATGCTTGTGTGTACATTAAACAATTCAACACTTAAGTCTTGTACAATTTTCTTAAACTAGGAATTAGACATGTCAATTGTAGTTAGGATAGGTACCTGTGATGATTGAGGTTATTCCTCTGAAGAGTCTGCCATCAGGGCCATGTTCACATACTCTTGCTCTTCATCCGAATCAGTATCATCCCAGCTTTTACCCTCAGCTATATAAGCTCTCCCTTTCTGCTTTCCAGATGAGTTTTCCAGTTGTTGTTTCAACCTTGCATTTTCTTTCTTCAACTCATCATAAGAATCCTTTTTATCATAACCACCTTTCTTGTCTCTTGCTTGACGAGGCTTCTGGCATTCAGTAGCAAAATACCCTATCTCATTGCAGTTGTAGCATCTTGACTTGCTTCTATCAATCATGCATGTCTTGTAGCCTCCCTTAGTTCCTATACTTGGTGAATAATTGCTTTTCTGAAATCTGTTGGTTGGTCACTTGAACTTGTACTTAGGGTTTCTTTTGAAACGAATATGGCTAAACTTTGCAGCTAAGTACGCCATGGTTTTGTCTTCCATTTGCTCAAGCTCTTCTAGGGTGTAGTAGACACTTTCATCAACACCCAGATTTGCAGAATCCATCTCAGCTTCTATTATCACCTCCTTTCCAGCTCTAGGGATCTGAACCTGAACTTCAGAAGTTGTTGGTTCATCCACTACAAGTGCGGCTGATCTTGCGAGTGCAGTACTCTTCTTGTCCACTGTCCCTTGTCCGTAGATAATTACTCTTTGTTCCTGTTCCATCTCATAAGTCTTCAACTTGCCATAGATCATCTCTAATGACATCTTTGTGAAGTCTATTCTTTCCCTTATGGATGATGACTTATGTTCTACATGGTGGGGCAGCGTCATCATGAACTTCCTATTTGATTCTCTCAGAGGATAGGTCTTTCCTTTCATTGCCAATTCATTCAAAAGCTTAGTAAATTTCTCAAAGACCTGAGTTATACTTTCTCCTGGTTGAGACCTAAATGATTCATACTGAGAAGTCAGGATGTCCAATCTGTTTTCCTGCACGTCTTCAGTTCCTTCCATTATTAGATTGATGGTATCCCACATGTGCTTCCCGCTTGTACAGCTCATTATCTGATAGCTCATCTCTTTGTCTGCGGAGTCTGTCAATATGAGCATCAGACCTGTATCCAATCTAATCAATTCTTTATCTGTATCAGTGTACTCAGATGATTCCTTAGGAATAGAACTTCTAGGAACTCTAGTACCATCTGGAGTTGTAGATTCGTCAATTGATTTCATTGGTACAAATGGTCCATTCTCCAGTATGCCAAGATACAAAGGATTTGATGCCTTTATAAATAATAGCATTTTCATTTTCCACAGACCAAAGTCATCTCTTGTAAACGGGGGCACCTTGATACCTGCTGTTGTCTTTGGAGCACTCATGGTAGAAAATTTCAAATTGTTTAAAATTCAAGAAATTCCAATCAAATGAAAAATTTTGAAAGTTAAAAAATTTGCTTCAGATTTTCAAGCTATGTTTGATTTTGGTCTCATTCACCGGATCTGATTTATATATCAATCAAGTAGCTCTGATACCAATTGTTAGGTCCAAAGTATCGTAGAAGGGGGGGGGGGGGTTGAATACGATACTCACAAATTCTTCGATTTCGTTCACGGATAATTCTTTGTGATATAGTTCAAAATCAAATACTCCAAATAAAAACACGAGTCGGGGAATATATCATTTTATAAATATAAACCACGAAGGGTGCTACAAATTCTAATCCGTAGGATTAGCTACAATGAGTTCAGGTTAAACACAATCACTACAATAACAGAATTCTGAGCTATATTAAGTTCTCTGTAAATTTCTCTGTCAAGAACTCTCTCTTCGTAAATGACTTTTCTGTGTTCTGCCTTAACTGAAGAAGAACACTTCTTCAAACTTTATTTATAGTCTTCATTTGAAAAACCATCGAACCAAAAGAATTGCTTGATTCCTGGCCGTTGGATCTTCATCAACTGATCAACAAAGTAATACTTTCCACCTGCTCCATTTAAGAAAACCATCGAATGGATTAAATCAATTTACCATTCGATAGTTTTTAAATAAAAACTATCGAATGTCAAATTGATTCTAAATGATTTTCTGAGAATAACTTTTTATATCATTCGATAGTTTTTCTAAATAGAAAAACTATCGAATCATTTCAGGGTGTTTCAGTTTTAGACTGTATCAATTTCTTCTCAGACGATAAAACAACCTGATCTTTTTAAGTGCCGTCACCTAGTGCAACTGGTCTGGTTCACAGATGAATAACACTTGATCAATTCTTCTTTTATGTCTTCAATTCAGTGCTGCTGATAAGTCCTTTGTTGATCTGGTTGCTTCAATTAAATCACTGGAATCCCGTGGTACTAACCCTAAACCATTCACATACTTCTGTCGTCTTGAAAGTCTTGTTTCTTTTGTTGTCACTGAGGCTTGAACATTTTCATGAACTTCTTTCCATGACCTGTTTACGGACTTCAAGAATACATAACGTATTTTGATTTTTTGAGTTTACTTTATCTTCTTTGATTCTGGATTCCTGTGCTTCTGTTAATACTACTGTCTGTCTTGTCCTTTGTTGAGTTGTAGTTATCTCTTTTACATCTTATGTTACATTATGCTTTACATTCCTTCATCAACGAATGCCATGGTTTTAGAATCAACGGATATGGAGCCACAGATTAAAGGGTCATATGATCTAAAGCCCCTTCTACATGGAGTTACTCATGGTCCAAGGAAAGAACGGGGACAAACTTCATGCATTAGGGATGTGGACCAAGCTACACTTCAAAGAAGCCTATCTCCAAGATCCCCTGCTAAACCAAAAGGGCAAGAACATTGCAAGGACCTTTTATCCTCCACCATATCCAGATGAGATCAAGGTTCTAGGACAACTTATCATAAAATGCAAGGAAAGCAATGATCCTGAGATAAGGAACCAAAGAGCAGTTGTCTACGGGAATGGTCAAGAAATATGTGTTTGGGCTGGTCACCCAAACTTTGCTGAGCCTAAAGCTGAGGAGTCAGCTAGGGCAGCTATGCAAGCCCTTGCAGTTGCCCAGGCTCTAGATGAAGAAGAAAGACTTCAAGAAGAAAAAGCTAAAGCTGAAGCTGAGCAAAGCAAAGGGAAAAGGAAAAACACAAGGCAACCCAAAGCAAGAGCTAAAAGAAACTTGGCTCTTGTTGAGGGTGACTCTCAAGGTACTGCCTCAGCTGCAACAAATGTGCCTCTAACCTTCCCTGATGTAGAGTTTGGAGAAAGGTTGGCTGGTGATCCTGTACATCTAGTTAACTTTCACAATCAACCAATTGAGCCAAAGGAGGAGCCATTTGAGTTTGATGAAGCCAACTTTCCCAAATTTCTAATTGAGATGGATGCAAAGAAGAAATCACAGCAGAGGGCTGCTAAGGCTAAGCCAATCTTTGTGAAGAGACCACAAGCTGAGAAACCTCCTACCAACCTAGAGGACTTCATCTACATTGCTGATATCAGGGAGGAGTCTGACTTGCATCTACATCTTAATGACTTGGTTGAAGTGAGAGGAATAGCAGCTTCTCATAAACTACCAGAGAGATTGGTGTTTGTCTACAAGGGTGGGAGGGAACATATTTGGCCTCTACACAGGATTCTGGGAGAAGACTATCAGACACTGCTATCTGTGTTCAAATGCCTGAAGAAAGATTTTGGTTTTACCAAAACTGCAAAGTCTGAGGTTGTCTCCAAGATCTGCCAAATCAAAGCCAGCTGGAACAAGCCTGGTGCACTTCCCAGGGTTCTCAAAGTCCCTCAAACAGGAAAGAAAATTCATCTCCAACCCTTTTGGATGATGGAATTCAGAGAGAGGGACAATTGTAGAAGATTTTTCAGAATAGAAGACCAACTGGAAAAGGCATCCAATGAAACTCTGAGATTAATGCAATCCAAGTTGGGAGATGAAGATGAGGAGAACAATGCCAGAAAGGGGAAGAAAACAAGACCACAGAGACAAAGTTGATAAATCTGCTCAGGCTAGAGGAGCAGCTCTGTGCACTTGTTTTGTAAGATTCTCTACTTTGTATTTCAATAAAATTCTAAAATATAATGAAGCTCAATGCAATTTCTGCTTTTATCATTTGTAATTTGTTTAAGTGTTTTTGTTATCATCAAGGCCCTTGATTTATGGCTGTTATTCTATCAGTCATAAATTAGGGGAGATTGTTAGGAATATGTTGTTCTTGATGATAATTATAAAAACACTTAGTAGATTTTGTGTTAAGTCAATTTTATAGCTGTCAACGGAATGGTATGCTTTGCAGCATCCGTTGATAGGTAGCTCATCAACGGAATGAGTTATGTAGCAATTGCACTGTACAATACTTTACTAGTTGATAGACAATTGTTGTTGGTATTAGATAGGTTTTCTAAGTCATGTTGACTAAGTGTAATTCTGCCTAAGTGAAGACATATCAACGGATGAAGATTACACTATCAACGGATGGAGTTTACACCATCAACGGATGAAGAATATACCATCAACGGATTGAAGAATAAAGCTATCAACGGAATACATCCCTCTACTATCAACGGATTACTATCACTTTTCTGAACAGTTGACAAAGTGATAGTGACAGTTTCCTAACAGATCAAAAGGTGATGTCGAAGTGTACTTTGCATTGGAAGCCATTAAAATTGTCACAAGAAATAAGGAAACATTCCATTTACCAATTAGGTTCTTGAGTGGGATCATATTAAGCATGAAGACAAATGACAAAGATCTCCAAGGACCATTGGACAAAAGGAGTGAAAAGCAAGCTGTTGGCGGTTACCCTTAGTACTTTTTAGTGTAGCCAAAAATAGCATTGTAATCTTGGGAATATATAACCAAGAATAGCAGTTCATTTATTTGTAAGAAGTGAGATAAAATAATTTTGTATTAGCTTTCTAAAAGAGCACTCTCACTCTACACTTTGTAACTGAGCAGCTGTGTTGCATTTGTAACACAGATTATTTCCGCAATAAAAACATCTCAGTTGGATCATCAAACAATCTAACTGAAATTTTATATTTGCTTGTGTTATTTTATATTCTCTGTTCAAAGTATTTAAAAGTTGTTTTAAGTTTTAAAAATATCTAGAATTGTATTCAACCCCCCCCCCCCCTTCTACAATTCTGTTAGGTCATTTGGGATTAACACCGAGAAGTAATGACTGTTGTAGGAGAAACACCGAAACGTGCCAAGACAGAAGTGGCTATTAGCTTTGATGATTCTGATCTTGAAGGGGTGAAGTTCTCCCATGACGACCCGTTGGTCATTATACCTGTAATAGGAAACTCTAAAACCAAGAGGGTTCTGGTAGATAATGGACATCTTGTTTCATGACGCCTTCATCAAGATGGGATATACCGATTCGCAACTGACTCCTTCAAACATGCCCATATACGGGTTCAATGGGGTTGAATCTAAAGTAGAGGGAACTATTCTGCTCCCAATGACAATAGGGCAAGGTTCACAAACAGCAACTCAAATGCTGAATTTCTTGGTGATAAAGGCAACCTCGACTTATAATGCAATCCTTGGGAGGACACGCCTTCATGCATTCAAGGCTGTTGCCTCAACTTACCATTTGAAAATAAAGTTTCCAACAAGGAACGGGGTTGGTGAAGAACAAGGAGATCAAAAGATGACTAGGAGTTGCTATATAACCGCGTTAAGGCTTGATGGAGTCGGGGGGGGGGGGGGGGGCAGGTTCTCCCAATCGAGGTTATGGATTCAAGAGACGATGAAGAAATAAGGGACTGAGATGCCAAGAACATGGCATGCCTCAAATTTGAAAGTTTATTATGTTTAAGTGTTTCCTAAAAGGATCCACTAATAGGACAAGTAGCAATAAGTTCGACGAAACCATTCTGAGCTCTTAAGCTCTTAGTAGGAAGTGGAGTACTATGTAAGGGTCGAACCCTATTTTTAAAAAAATATTTCAAGTTCTTTTTCACTATTTTATTGCTTATCTTTGTTTGAGTATTTCCTTATTGTTTTACTAAAGAACAATTTGTACCAATAGCACTTGATCAAAGTGCCAGCCTATTCAAGAGGCCAAGTACTAGGAATTACCTTACAAAAGATAAGCTAAATAAATATAAGTGAATGCAAGAACGAAGAAACAAAATATGCATAAACCCCGAAGAAGAAGTATTCAAAAGATAAGACTACAAGATATAACATAAATAACATGCATGGATAGAAGATCCCGAAGGATCAAGGAGTTATGTTACAAACATCAAATAAAGTCCTAAAGTACATGAAAGGACCTTGAATAAAAGAAAGATATAGATAATTAGAGCCACGCAGGACCAATAAAACCTACTCTAAGTCATCAGACGGGTCCTTGTCAAGGACATGGGCATCCCTACGAGGGGCATCCAAGTCCTCTATGAAGTCATCAGCAGGCTCAGACTCCTCCATTGGCTGAGAATCATCACCAGGTTGTGAAAAGGCCAAAGTAGTAGTAGCCTCAACACCCGGAAAAGATGGGACGGGATACTTTTCTAGGGTAACACCCTCGATCTAGGTCCCCAACTAGCCAATAATCTCTTCCCAGCACTTCTGGAAAGTGCCGGGGAAGTTAGCATCATACTCCGTAGTAAGGAGATCATCGAACTCCTGTGAAGCTTTATATTCAGCTACCACCTACTCGTGGCCCCTTTGGAGGCGTGCCTCTAGTTGCCGGACCTTTTCCTTATCATCCACTAGCTCTCTCTCAGCAACTCCAAACCTCTCAAAATTAGCCTCGGAGGCAGACAAGTATCGGTCCTTGTCGCTCTCATCAATGGCCTTTTCGGCCCTGAACGTCCTCAGGTTCCGTAAGGAAGCCTGATGATAGACGTTAGCCTTCAAGATAAGATATGAATTAAAGAATACACAAAAATGAATACACAGTTAACGAAAGCAATTTGATTTTGAAAACATACCGTATCAATGGCCTGCGAGCCCATAAGCTCGATTTGTAGATCCTCAGAGGAATCCACTATGTGAGCCCAGTCCCGTGGGGTGATCACGCTCTTGGACCACTCCGCAGCAGCCCGAGAGTCACCAACCGCGGTGTCCTTGTTACGAAGACCCCACTTAATGACAAAGGGGTTGGGATCTTTGTCAACCCTCATTGGCTCTTCAGCCAGAAAAATAGGCACCTTCCTCGAGGAAGAGCTGCTTTCTGTACGACCCCTCTTGGAAGCCCTGTCCACGGTCACAGAGGTTCCAGAAGCGGCATCAGTCTCTCGCTTCTTGAAAATTTGGGCAAGTAAGTCCTGAGCTGAAAAGCAAATCAAGATAACATTAGTTACAAACAAGTTAAGTAAGAAAAAAAATTGATTGATTGAAAACCACCTAAGGAGCTATGGACGCCTAGGAGACAGCCTCGGAGCCATGGTTCCCAACCCTGCCTTGTGCGCGGGGGTGACCAACGCCCCGAGGACAAGAAAAAAACTACAAAGATTTTTTAGAAAAAGAAAAAAAAATTAAAACCGCCCTAGAAGCCATGAACGCCCAGGAGACGTCCTTGCAGGCGTGGTTCACAACACCGTCTTGTACACGGGGGTGACCACCGCCCAGAAGGCATTTGAAAAGGCAAGCATGATGAAAAATGCCTAGGAGAAAAAGAACACCCAGGAGACGTCCTAGAAGGCGCGGATCACAACCCCGCCTTGTACGCGGGGTTGACCACCGCCTTGTACGTGGGGTTGACCACCGCCTAGGAGACAAAGGAAAAGCAAGCACTTTTCAACAAAAAAAATTGATGGAAAACGCCCAAAAAATTACGAATGCCTAGCAAACAGTCTCGGAGGCGTGGATCACGACCCCGTCTTCTACACGGGGGTTACCAACACCTAGAAGACAAGAGGAAGTGAGCCTTTATTTTTTGTAAAAAAGAGAAAAAAAATAATTATTAATTGTTTTCCCCGAAAATTCAAAAAAATATATTATACGGGAACAATTGTTATTAAGTCTTGAGGACCAATGATATATTTTTGAATAATTTTTCAAAAATATTAAAGCGAACAACGCCTGGAGCAAACAGGTCTTCTAGGCGGCCTAATCCACGCCTAGAAAGCAACAGAGCTGACCTCCTTTTCTTTAAAAGATTTTTCACAAAAAAAAAATCGAAAAACGCCTAAGAAGCTTTCTCACACGCGGGGTTGACAACGTTGTCTTGTAGGCGGGGGTTACCCACGCGCGGAAGGAATGGCTGGACACCAGTTTTTCTATTAAAATTCTGTCCAGAAAGAGGTTTGTCCCCCCACGGGGAACAGAGTGTGGAACAGAGTTTTGGTTGGTTAGGTGCAAAAGGAGACAAAAATGTTAATATCAAAGAAATTCTAGAAATTGCTAATAAATAGCAAAATGCCCGTAGTTGCCTAAGAAAGGGTAATAATTTATGTAGATAATTATTTATGGGTAAAAAGGGTAATAATTTATGTAGATAATACATAAAAAGCCCGTAGTTGCCTAAGAAAGGTGTAAATAAAGGATCGTTTACCCAAAATTTTTGAAATTAAGACATTCTTTTTAAGAATGACCAAGAAATTTAGACAATATAAACAGTGAAAGGTTCATATAAATGTAAAATTAGCCTCGAATAAGGCAACAATCATCGTAAATGTGTAGGTCGCTCCACACTTTGCAATAAGGCGATACTTGTGAAACACTAGTATAAATAAAGTCCTAGGTAAAGAATAAAAAAGACCCCGAATCTTGAAAAAGGTCAATATAATTTCTACGAAAGCTTGAAAAGTTTTCTTAGAAATTGGGGGACAAATGATATGGGCTAAAAATAACCCTTGAAACATAGTAAATGATGTATTAATTAGACCTAGATTGGTCCAAGAATTAAGCCCAATTAATGAGGTCTGAAACCCTAATTATTTATTAATTTCGTAATTAATAAAAAGGGAAAATCTACAACTCATAAAAAGAGTCCAAAGTGTGATAAATTCTTCAAAAAGTCTGCCTCCTACAAAGAAGGATCTAGAATCTCAATCAAAGGAAATGACTAGTCACAGTCCTTATCCTACGATAAGGAAAAGACTTGCCCATCAAGGAATACAATCTTTATCCACCGTCAAGAAGAAGACTTATTCGCTAAGTCTCCCAAACATACCCTAAATACAAGGCTCCTGACGCCTATATAAAGGACCCAATCCTTCAATCAGAACTACGTTTTAGACTTCATCCTCGAATAAGGACATACAAGTCACTACGTCATTGGTGTGCCCCTACAGCCATAGCCCCGAGGGCAACACCAAGAACTACGTTTTTGTCTTGATTCTCAATTACGAATTGAGATACGTAGGCATCTTGTGAGGACCGATTTAGTCACGAAACACGAGAACAGCCATTAAAGCTCGAAGCTCTCTAACCCTAGCATTAAATTCGCAAGCACAATTTTTATTCCACAACAGCAGGTTATACATGTGCATACTTAAAAACTATTGTTAATCAGTTTTTTGATTTGTGTAAAGAGAATCTACCTGACACGATAGAAAAATTCTCTACCTAGGCGGCTTAAAATCATATTTTTATCAATTTTTCGTAAATCTAACCATACCGATGCAAATTTTATGCAAAAATAAGTATGTGGGAATTCTTTTATAAATTTTACCCTTTAAGAATACATTTAATTTAACATAGTATTTTATATATCGCTTACAATATGAATGTAACAGCTCAGATTTGCTAATCTTTTAATTCGTACGGTTGGATTTTCGAATTTGAAAACGCTTAGGTAGAGAAATTTTCTACCGTTGGATATGCTGGGTATATATGCCCTTGTTAGGTCCAAAGTATCGTAGAAGGGGGGGGGTTGGATACGATACTCACAAATAATTTAATTTCGTTCGCGGATTAATCTTTCAGTTCTATAACGAAATCAAACACACCAAACCAAATCAAGTTTCGGGGAATATATCTTTTTATAAATATAAACCTCGAGGGGTGCTACAATTTCTAATCCGTAGATTAGCTTCAATGAGTTCTAGGTTATTCACAATCAATACATTGATAGAATTCTGAGCACTATAAATTTCTATGATCTTCTCCGGCTCAAACTTCTCTCTCCGTAATTGCTACTATGAAAAAACCTGACTGAGGAAGACACTTCCTCTCTCTGTGTAATTATAGACTTAGTTTTTAGAAAACTATCGAACCTTAATTGTTAAAACAATCTTGGCCGTCCAATTCTCATCAACCTGACAAACAAAGAAAACTTTTCACCCACTTTGTGAATTGAAAACTATCGAATAATAAAGTAATAATTACATTCGATGGTTTTTAAAATAAAAACTATCGAATGGAACTTTTACTTTATTAAAGTTTTCATTCACTTTTTACTTTTCCATTCGATGGTTTTCTAATTAAGAAAACTATCGAACATTTTCTTTTGATTTTCTTTATGTCACCTTCGATGGTTTTCTTAAAAGAAAAACCATCGAACTCTTTTCCTTGTCCTTGACCTTTTAGAAAATCCATTCAGCTCCAGGGTGTTTCAGTTTTAGACTGTATCAATTTCTTCTGAGATGATAAAACAACTTGATCTTTTTAGTGCCGTCACCTAGTGCAACTGGTCTGGTTCACAGATGAATAACACTTGATCAATTCTTCTTTCATGTCTTCAATTCAATGCTGCTGATACGTCCCTTGTCGTTCTGGTTGCTTCATCACTGGAATCCTGTGGTACTGAACCCTAAATCATTCACATACTTCTGTCGTCTTGAAAGTCTTGTTTCTTTTGCTGTCACTGAGGCTTGAACATTTTCATGAACTTCTTTCCGTGACCTGTTTACGGACTTCAAGAATACATAACGTATTTTGATTTTTTGAGTTTACCTTTTCTTCTTTGATTCTGGATTCCTGTGCTTCTGTTAATATTATTGTCTGTCTTGTCCTTTGTTGAGTTGTAGTTATCTCTTTTACATCTTATGTTACATTATGCTTTACAATCTCCCCCTATTTGATTGGATAGAGTTCGACAAGCAAATACTTCAAGGATAACTCAACTAACTAAGGAAACATGAAACTACTTAAAGTAAGACAGCGTAATAATATTAATGCATTATGGATCAGATATATATACATTTCCAGATTTCATAAATCAAAAAACAATTAAACTTTTTACAATGAAGTTGCTCCTCTAGTCTGAGCTGATAGTTCTCTTGTTCTTTGCTTCAACATTCAGTCCATTCCAATCTCACCTTCTTCAATCATTGGATCGGAGTTAGCAGCTTGATAATCAATCACTGATAGATAGTGCAGTGGTTCTCCAGGTTTAAGGATTGCTCCTTGGATGTGTCTTCCAATATATTCAACCTCTTGACCCACTCCAGCCCATAACCATGCAATGTTAACATCTTTCTTGTTTAGCTTTGGCATGTTTGGCAATCTGGTATGCACTTCCAATCCTCTTTCCACTCTTTTCCTATAGTAAGGAACATTCTCCATTAGAAATCTTCTAAGAGTGTGTGCTGCTTTGTCCTTCTCCGTTGATGAGAATCCAGTGGATCTAAGATACTTCTCAACTGAGATTAGATAGTTGCTTGGGTAGTCCCTCAGTTTGTCCTCAGCCAAATAGCAGATTCTGAACAAGTCATTCGTCATGAATCTAACCATTGGAGGATCTTCAGTAATCTCTGGACTGACTTTCATCAAGATCTCCTTAACATTCTCACGGAGCAGTTCATTTAGCCTTGTAGTTCTTTGGATCTTGATGAGTATAGCCTGCAATGCTTGGTGTCTTTCTCTCTCAGCTTGCCTGGGCTTTCACCATCTCTCTCAGTCTTCAATCCAGTACTATCTAAATGGAATAGCTTCATTGGTTTCCCAAACTCCCCATCCAGTTGTTTGCCAACCTTCATTAGTCACTTCATTTGTTTCCCCTTCTCCAACTTTCTCCCCCTTAGTTGAGGAATCTTCGATGAAGTTATCCTCATTGTAAAAGGTAGTAGAAGGATCAGGTTGTTGTTGTGAAGGTCCGGGTTGTTGGTTCCTCAACATATTCTATAATCTCCTTGAGGGTGGATTGAACATGTACCTCTGGGTAATAGCAAATCATCAATATTTGGAAGGGTTAGGGTGTCACTCCTCACGTTTGGCTCTGGGTGTACACTCAACGTTTCTGTCAGTGTTTCACTCATATTACCTTTCCCACTCAGGCCAGGTGTAAGTGTTTTTGTTTCACTCATTCCCTTAGTGTTAGTAGTACCTGCAGAAGAAAACACCGTAGCCGTCCTTAAGGAGGTCACCGGTGGTGCAATGGGGCTTCGCAAGTCCCCGTCCTTGGATAAACCAAGTTGCTGATCTTCCGTAGATGATATATCCTTTGAAGGATCTGGAGTTTGAATCTCTAGGAGGCTAGAATCAGGCTCTATTAACAGCAGAGATCCTGAAGCTTCCTCAATAGTCTGTGAAGACTTTACCTCAGTTGACTCCTCAATAGTAATTGATTCATCGTCACCGAGTTGCCGATCTGCACCTACGTCAGACCCTTTACCCGTAGGATCCAGATATGTTCCATCTGGGGAGGTAGACAATGACCCTTTAGATTGTGCATTTAGGTCAAAGCCTTCTCTCGACGTCTGTGAAGACCCTTGGTTCTTAGAACCTTCAACCAGTGAACCTGACCATAATATGGTCGGAACACCAGTTGCTTCCGTCAATTCTTCCTTACTTGATTGAGCTATTGGTTCAGATATTGCTTTCGTTAGCGTAGCCCAATCAGCATCAGAAAAATCAATAAAGGGCGCTTTGGATGAGAGAAATGAAGTATCAACAGTTGCCTCGGTTTCTGTTCTTCTCCTTTTAGAGGAAGGCAGAGCTGTTGTTGAAGGGTGTATCTCCTTATGTGGTGCTGCTTTGGCACTATCTCCCTCTACACTCATGGATGGTTCTTTACTGGGTATAGGAGGGGAAGGAGGTTCGTTTATGTTTTCATTTGGCTCTTCCAAAGGCTCTTCGACCGTGGTTAGAGATTGTGGGTTTGCAATATCATGGTCTGGAATGGCCACTGAGGGCTCTGGATCAACATCCATTGGTTCAGGTGCCATTACAGGTTGAGGTTGAGGAATATTACCTTCAATTACCTGTTCCCCTGGGGGTAGAAGTGGTAGGGGCACCGTTCTTAGATATTCAGTGAGAACAGTGGGTACCCCTGGAAGATAGTTGTTCTTCCTTATTAGAGCGGTTATTGCATTGCTCTTCATTCTCATGCACTCCATGGTCTCCTTGCCTTCGAAGGTCTTTGCTGTTTAATACAAAAATTATCGAACACCTTTTGTTGAAAAACTATCGAGAATTAAAATAAAGGAAAAATTAATTCTCTCCGATAGATTTTCTTTTTATTTGAAAAAACCATCGAGAATTTAGATAAAGATTAATGAAATTCAATTCGATGCTTTTTCAAATTTTCCTCAAAAACTATCGAAAGGTTTATTTCGATGGTTTTCTTTTCCTATTTAAAAACTATCGAAATTTTTGTTCGATGGTTTTTAACTAGTACTAAGAAAAACTATCGAATTTACTAAAATTCGATATTTTTGCTTCTTTTCCAATTCCTAAAACCTGTTCTTGTTTTAAGAATCAGAAACTTTTATTTCCTGTCTAGTTTTAATTCTAATAAATCTTTTCAAATTTACCAAAATCAATTCTTAACAGAAAATTCACAATTTTCTTAGAATAAAATCAATTAAATATCATTGAGTGATATTAACCAATTAAAATCTAATGAATTATGCTGCATTAATTTACAATGTTAAAAACAAAGCAAATTAATTCAAATTAAATAAATGCTTGAATATTTAGAACAAATATTAGCACTTAAATAATTTTTAGAATTAAGAACCAATTAAATGCCAGAAGATATATCATCCATAATTATGACATAAAATTAGTACAATAATCCTAACTACGAGAATTGCTCCAGAAAATAAATTCACGAGTCCTAAGGATATAGCAATTCTTAAACTCATGTATTCACCAGGACTATCTGCAGTTACTGACTTCTAATCAAAATCAATTAGAAAGATTTAACATCCCAAGTTCACCAACCAGCTTATTGAAAGTGGATTCATCAAGCGGTTTAGTAAAGATGTCTGCAATTTGATCCTCTGTGGGTACAAAGTGTAACTCCACAGTTCCATTCATGACATGCTCTCGGATAAAATGATACCTGATGTCGATGTGCTTCGTCCTCGAGTGTTGCACTGGATTGTTATAGATTTCTATGGCACTTGTGTTGTCACAAAAGATTGGAATCTTTGTCAACAAAAGTCCATAGTCACGGAGTTGGTTTCTCATCCACAAGATCTGAGCACAGCAGCTACCAGCAGCAATGTATTCATCCTCAGCTGTTGATGTGGACACTGAATGCTGCTTCTTGCTATACCAGGAAACCAATCTTCTTCCAAGAAACTGACAGCTTCCTGAAGTACTCTTCCGATCAATCTTACATCCTGCAAAATCAGAGTCTGTATATCCAATAAGATCAAATCCTGTATCTTTAGGGTACCAAATTCCAAGATTTGGGGTCCCCATAAGATATCTAAATATTCGCTTAACAGCTATTAGATGAGATTCTTTAGGATCAGACTGAAACCTAGCACACAAGCATGTTGCAAACATTATATCTGGTCTACTTGCAGTGAGATAAAGTAATGAGCCTATCATACCTCTGTAGCCTGTGATGTCAACCTTCTTACCAGTTTCATCTTTATCAAGCTTAGTGGCAGTTGGCATAGGAGTCTTTGCTGTAGATGAGTCTTCCATTTGATACTTCTTAAGAAGATCCTTGATGTACTTGGACTGACCAATGAATATACCATCTTGTCTTTGGTATACTTGCAGTCCAAGGAAGAATGACAATTCACCCATCATGCTCATTTCATAACGACTCTGCATTAACTTAGCAAATCTCTTGCATAGATCATCATTAGTAGAACCAAATATTATGTCATCAACATATACTTGCACCAATATCAAATCATTTTTATGCTTTTTGACAAAGAGAGTTTTGTCTACAACACCTCTTGTAAAATCATTTTCAAGTAAGAATTCAGAGAGAGTGTCATACCATGTCCTCGGAGCTTGTTTGAGTCCATAGAGAGCTTTGAATAGAAAGTACACAAAGTCTGCCAGTTTTGAATCCTCAAAACCTGGAGGTTGTTCCACATACACTTCTTCTTCTAACTCCCCGTTCAGAAAAGCACTATTCACATCCATTTGGTATACCTTGTAATTGGAATGTGCAGCAAATGCCAGAAACATTCTGATGGCCTCAAGTCTTGCTACTGGTGCATAGGTTTCATCATAATCTATACCCTCTTCTTGAGAGTAACCTTTAGCAACCAGTCTGGCTTTGTTTCTCGTTACAATGCCATCTTCGTCC
Organism: Heracleum sosnowskyi; assembly: GCA_030848705.1. Lineage (NCBI taxonomy): Eukaryota > Viridiplantae > Streptophyta > Magnoliopsida > Apiales > Apiaceae > Heracleum > Heracleum sosnowskyi. The sequence goes on along the minus strand of CM061236.1, from coordinate 80,240,015 downwards.
AACTTATTTCTGAATACCCATCTTGTTCCAATAACAGATTTTCCCTTAGGCCTGGGTACCAGCTTCCAAACTTTCTGCCTTTCAAACTGATTGAGTTCTTCTTGCATAGCAATTACCCAATCTGGATCATCTAATGCATCTTCAACTTTCTTAGGTTCTGTTTCTGAAAGAAACCCAGAATAGTGACATTCATTTTGTGATGCTCTCCTAGTTCTCACTCCTGTGTCCGGATCACCAATGATCAAGTGAAAGGGATGATCTCTATTCCATACCCTTTGTCTTGGCAGATGCGATCTTGATGATTCTCCTTGTTCTAGATGTTGTGGAGTGTGACTAGTTGATCCTTCTCCTGCTCCCCCTGAGTTGTTGACAGTTTGATCTGATGATTCTGTAGACTGACTAGTGGATCCTGTAGAATTTTGAGGATCTCCACTTTGGTCACCACTTTGTCCAGAGTCATTATCATTATTATTATTATTAATAACTGTAACAACTTCAGGTACTTCTTCATTGTCAGAGAGATCTCCTGATAGATTTTCAAATATCAAGGATTCAGAGTTCTCTCCAGTTTGCAGGCCTGGTCTTTTGGTGTCGTCAAATGTTACATTAAAGCTTTCCAACACCTTCTTATCTTCAATCACATATACCCTGAACGCCTTAGATTCCAGAGAATAGCCCAGAAAAATGCCTTCATCTGCTTTGGCATCAAACTTGCCAAGATGTTCTCCATCTTTAAGTACAAAGCACTTTGCACCAAACACATGAAAATACTTCAGGGTTGGTTTCTTGTTGGCCATTAACTCATACGGAGTCTTTTCATGATCTTTGTTAATCAGGGTACGATTCTGAGTGTAGGAAGCTGTATTCACTGCTTCAGCCCAAAAGTAAGTGGGAAGTTTTGATTCACTCAACATGGTCCTTGCTGCTTCAACCAAGGTCCTGTTTTTCCTTTCCACTACTCCATTCTGTTAAGGAGTTCTTGGTGCTGAATACTGTCTTGATATTCCTTTCTCTGAGAAGAAATCATTAAGAACTGCATTCTTGAATTCAGTTCCATTGTCTGATCTGATTGTCCGCACAGGTAGCTTAGCTTCCACTTCTATCTTCTTGATGTGATCAATAATTAGTTGTGTTGCTTCATCCTTTGTTTGTATGAACAACACCCACGTGTACTTGGAGTAGTCATCCACCATCACCAGTGCATATCTCTTTCTTGAAAGTGACATAACATTTACTGGACCAAATAAATCCATGTGAATCAGCTGTAATGGTTCAGTAATGCTTGTCATTCCTTTGCTCCCATGTGATGCTTTCTTCGACTTCCCCTTTTCACATGCTTCACATAGTCCCTCCTGATTGAATTCCATCAGGGGAAACCCTCTCACTAACTCTCTCTTTACCAAAGAGTTCATAGTTTTGAAGTTCAGATGTGAGAGCTTCTTGTGCCATAGCCAACTTTGTTCTGAAGATGCCTTTGCATAGAAACATGTAACTTCTCCTTCACTGGTAGAACTTAAGTCAGCTATAAACAAGTTTCCTTTTCTCACTCCCAGTAGAGTAAGCTTCTCATCCTTCCTGTTGGTGATCAAGCACTTGTCCTTTCTGAAATCTACATTGTAGCCTTTATCACAGAACTGACTGATGCTTAAAAGATTGTGCTTTAATCCTTCAACAAGAGAGATGTTTTCAATGATGACATTTCCAGCTTTCAATTTACCATATCCCGTAGTGAATCCTTTGCTGTCATCTCCAAAGGTTACAATCGGGCCGGTCTTCTTAACCACCTCTGTAAGCAGGGACTCTTCACCTGTCATGTGTCTAGAACAGCCACTATCCAGAATCCACACGACCTTTGAGTTTTTAACCTTACCCTGCAATCACAGATTGATTAAGAGGACTTTGGTACCCAAAATGTTTTGGGTCCTGAAGGTTTAGATGATTTAACAGGAGTAACATTCAATTTAGTCTTACCCTGTATGATATTCATAGTATCTGTGGATTTAGCATTATCAGTGCTGTTGCTACTATCATTCATCAACTTAAAATAAGCATGCATGATGTTGTATTTACATAGCAAACACTCTTTCTTTCCACAGGGTTCATGAAGATCAGGCATGTTAGACATGTTATGCATTTCAGAAGTATTAGCAGTTTCTACTTTAACCTTTTTACATGCATGTGTAAGGTGTCCAGCAGAATTACAAATAGTGCACAACTTCCTAGATGCAATGGGAGAAAATGGAACAACTTCCTGATTAGCAATCTTCTTTTTCCCATTCCTGTTCTTTTTAACACTACTAACTAAGGAACCTACTTCAGTTTTAGGAAAATCAGTTTTAGGTAATTCATCTTTTACTGATTTCCTAGGCAACTTAGTCTTTACCTCTTCTTCCTTCAACAAATCCTCCTCAAGCAATTCTTGTGTTATGAAAAGGTCATCCTCATTAAAGAGTGGTGGAAAAGGCTTAACAAAAACTGGACAATCTACATTCTTTAGAACATGTGGAGTATTCCTTTTAACAACTGAAGGTGTCACAGGAAATTCCACAATCTTCTTACCAGCTTTCTTGTCATAGTCAAATCCTATAGCAGTTTTATTCCCTATGGCTTGAGTATCAATGATCTCCTTAGCAATTAGGGCGGAATTCTTAAAAGCATTCAGCTTCAAATCTAGATCTGAAATCTGCATCCTGAGGATAGTCTCTATCTCATCATTACACTTGACCTTGTTCTCTAAGTACGCATTCTTTTGCTTAAGATCTTCTAATGATACAACTACAAGCTCTAGTTCTTCATTTTTAGATTCTAGCTTTTTAATCTTAAGAACTAGTTTAGCATTTTCCATTTCTGATGCTAGCATGCTTGTGTGTACATTAAACAATTCTACACTAAGATCTTGCACAGTTTTCTTGTACTCAGAGTTAGACATATCAATTGTAGTTAAGATAGGTGTTCGCACAAAAACACGCAAGTGCACGTGGTCACAAGTAATATAGAGATAAGTAGGATTCGTTCCCACAGAGACTAGAATTGTTCGTTTTAGTTCACTTATACACAAGATTACGATTTCTATCCACTGCTAAAACAATCACAAATTTGGGTTGATTATACTAATGATTATTATTAACTAAGAATTTACTAGAAAAATGACTTAAACGATTTTCTTATAAATAAACAAACATGGGATTTCAACTTCATTAACCACTTCATCTAGAACCTTATGCCTCTTAGCCTAGCATGTGCAAGCGATGATAACTGATTAGACGCACTAAACTGACACACGCCAACTTTCGTTGTACATATATCATCCTACTGATCATCCACAATTGATAGAAGTCAAGTAGTCACCAAATATGCTTAGTCCCTATATGTCTATAGAGATTGAAAACATAATGGTTTACAATCAAGCATCCAAATAATCACATAGTCGGTGCGAGACGGATAGAATTACACCACAAATTAATACATGCTCTTCACATGCAAAAACCTACGCTAGCATGGTATGTTCTAAACCCTAGATCCACTTTCGCAATCACTAGGATTCAACAAACAATTACGGATGTTCGCGACGCACCCATAACGAATAAGCGCAACCAAACTAGGTTAACAATATATCAAACAGACACCAAGGCATAAAAACATTTAATAACTAGAATCCATGGAAAACTCCATTAAAACCCCATGATAACGATTAGCCCATAATTGGACTTCTCATCATCATGGGTTCAAGTGATAACATGATTAAAACAATATAAAGCATAGAAGAAAGAAATCTGAATTCAATATTAAACTAATTACGAGAACTGAATATGAAATCAATTAAACTAAGGAGAAAAGACAAAAGAAAACTTCTCTTGTTCTTGAGCCTCCTTTGCTTACAATATACGTATGTCTCTGTCTAATACTAGGTCTGAATAATATGTCTCTAATATATCTGATATAAAGTATTTTTTTAATTAACTAAAATAATTACAAGGAGATTTCCCAATCAGAATTAGATTTCTATAATGGAAATTTCGTTGGCTTCTGTTCCCTCCTGATTCTGGACCGTTCCGAGCAGTAATAAAATATGAGCCCAACTCAGAATTAAAGATCTTCTTCCAAGCTTTCCAACGACTGCTTACGGGCCCAAAACAGACTTGTAGAACTCCAGATAGAGCCCAAACAGTAAAATCTGCGCAACCAGCCCAAAAATCCGAAAATTGCTTTAATCCACTCCAAAAATTGCAATTTAAGCTCCACTTCAAATTAAATAGGATCTCCTTAATACCTACAATAAAACAATATAATTTATTAAATAAAAATCCAATTCAGTGCAAAATAACTTAAATATAAGGACCAAATTACGATAAAGCTCACGCTTATCACATCCCCACACTTAGCGTATTGCACGTCCTCGGGCAAAGAAAAACAAAAAAACTACGATCTAACTAAATAGTACCACTTCCGTAGGTGATCACGGTTGCATTTAGCATATGCAGCAAGCCCTTTAAACCCCTAGGCAGCCCTAGTGGACGAGTAAGGTCTCGTGAGGGCCTATAGTGAATGTACCCACAAAATTTATATTTTCCTACCAAGTCTCAAGCATGCCAAACTAATATGAATGCAACTACATGAATATACAAAGATTCCAATCATGCATGTGTCCACCTTATTAACATATAATCCTCAGAATATACAACAGTCTAGGATTTCACCCATCTCACATATTAGTCATGCTACTTTTCCATTGCAAGTACGGTGTGCGTAGTGCGTGTTCTTCATGCTCTCTAGTGAAACAAACCAAACACCAACAAATCTCAATCGAGTCTCAACCATGAGCTAATAATCAGAATAACGCTTAAACACTTCGTTACTTAGAATGAACTCTCGCTTAGGGTTGTCAGGAGTTTCCATGCCTCTCAATTTTTTTCTATTTTGTTTCTCTTTTTTTTTTTTTCTATTAGCTCGCAAATCAAGTCTTTCTCCAGTAACCAATGGCTAGAACATTGCTACCCAATGACCTCAAAGGAGGACGATGATATGCTACATACAAAGGTCAAGTCTTTCTCCAGTAACCAATGGTTAGAACATTGCTACCCAATGGTCTCAAAAGAGGACAATGATCTATTGTAAAATTTCTTATTATTTTTTTTTTAGAAAGGCATTTACACTCCCTCAACTTCCCCACACTTAAGCATTACTCATTCTAAACTCAAAAGGGAATACGCAAGCTTCTACGTTCACTCATGGATAAGACTCAAGAATTAAGCTAGTCTAGGTCACGTCTCTAGAGCATTTTAATAGTGTTCTCAAAACAATTACCGCACAAACAACTTCTAAGCATGCACAACATCACATACGATCAAGACTACTAACCAAGACATTATGCACATAAACTCATCATAGGATATCAACTTGGTATTACACACATTCATGGAATTATGCAAATGCAACGTATACACAATGCTCTACTACACAACAATTATGTATGTAGAATTAAACAACTATATGCTCTACTTTTAATGCAGCTAACACAATTTTGAGACGAGGCATATACAATAATTTTATTAATACTATTCCAGCAACTCCCTTGGTTCACCTACATGAACTCTTTCCTGAAACACTTAACAAACTCATCAAATCACCTTGAGGGAGTACACTAAAATTATATAATATTTATTTTTCCTAATAATAATAACGATACCAATAATAATAATACACTAATAATACACTAACTTACAAAAATTGGGTTGCTTCGCAATAAGCGCACTTCTTTATTGTCTTTGGCTAGACTTATTTATACATGCAGCCTTATCAATGAGGTGAAAAAGCATATAATTTGGCAAATCTCCCAATTTTAATTAATCTAATTTTGTTAGAATATATCACATCTAAAAGAACATATACACATTGGGAGGAAACGATAACATGATTTTTAACAATTATCGGAATGTCAAAGTACTCAAAATATTTAATACAAATATTTAAACACTGACACTCCAAAAATGACTCCCAAATTGGATCGACATAAGACAAATACACATGTTCTTTCTCAACCTTATTTAAGTCAAATTCCTCCAATTTCGGTGCTACATTATCGATTAATTTTAATCCCACAACATCAGCATCAAAGTCTTGATCTATTATAACACATTCCTCTTCTACATCATACAATAAAGGAGAGGGGTCATCTAACACATCAAATTCATTACTGGCATCAGAACCTTCAGTTATTAAAATATTTTCCTGAAAAGCAGAGGGACATATACAAGCCGGAATTTCATAATCATCATATCCATTCCTTTTTAAACTAGAATGTAAACCCAATGACTCTTCTTCATATGACACGCCATATTTCAATTCATGAAGGACATACCAACCTATTGACCCCTCGGGTAATGATGACTCATTGTGTATTACGTAGTCAAGCATACGAGAATTACAATTTTTGACTTGATGCAAGTATGGGTAACGTTGTAACAAATCAGATGAATCAGGATAAGAGTTAGGATACATATCTGGATAAAAGCTCAAGTTGTCCTTGTCAATCCTGTGAAAACTCAACACTTAATACAAAAGAACCAAATAAACTAGAAAAAGAAAAGGGATAAGAAAAGAAGTGTCCGAGTCAGTGAACTTTAACGACCACTGATGACAAGTACATAAACTAAACAAAACAATAACCGAGTCCCCGGCAGCGGCGCCAAAAACTTGTTCGCACAAAAACACGCAAGTGCACGTGGTCACAAGTAATATAGAGATAAGTAGGATTCGTTCCCACAGAGACTAGAATTGTTCGTTTTAGTTCACTTATACACCAGATTACGATTTCTATCCACTGCTAAAACAATCACAAATTTGGGTTGATTATACTAATGATTATTATTAACTAAGAATTTACTAGAAAAATGACTTAAACGATTTTCTTATAAATAAACAAACATGGGATTTCAACTTCATTAACCACTTCATCTAGAACCTTATGCCTCTTAGCCTAGCATGTGCAAGCGATGATAACTGATTAGACGCACTAAACTGACACACGCCAACTTTCGTTGTACATATATCATCCTACTGATCATCCACAATTGATAGAAGTCAAGTAGTCACCAAATATGCTTAGTCCCTATATGTCTATAGAGATTGAAAACATAATGGTTTACAATCAAGCATCCAAATAATCACATAGTCGGTGTGAGACGGATAGAATTACACCACAAATTAATACATGCTCTTCACATGCAAAAACCTACGCTAGCATGGTATGTTCTAAACCCTAGATCCACTTTCGCAATCACTAGGATTCAACAAACAATTACGGATGTTCGCGACGCACCCATAACGAATAAGCGCAACCAAACTAGGTTAACAATATATCAAACACACACCAAGGCATAAAAACATTTAATAACTAGAATCCATGGAAAACTCCATTAAAACCCCATGATAACGATTAGCCCATAATTGGACTTCTCATCATCATGGGTTCAAGTGATAACATGATTAAAACAATATAAAGCATAGAAGAAAGAAATCTGAATTCAATATTAAACTAATTACGAGAACTGAATATGAAATCAATTAAACTAAGGAGAAAAGACAAAAGAAAACTTCTCTTGTTCTTGAGCCTCCTTTGCTTACAATATACGTATGTCTCTGTCTAATACTAGGTCTGAATAATATGTCTGTAATATATCTGATATAAAGTATTTTTTTAATTAACTAAAATAATTACAAGGAGATTTCCCAATCAGAATTAGATTTCTATAATGGAAATTTCGTTGGCTTCTGTTCCCTCCTGATTCTGGACCGTTCCGAGCAGTAATAAAATATGAGCCCAACTCAGAATTAAAGATCTTCTTCCAAGCTTTCCAACGACTGCTTACGGACCCAAAACAGACTTGTAGAACTCCAGATAGAGCCCAAACAGTAAAATCTGCGCAACCAGCCCAAAAATCCGAAAATTGCTTTAATCCACTCCAAAAATTGCAATTTAAGCTCCACTTCAAATTAAATAGGATCTCCTTAATACCTACAATAAAACAATATAATTTATTAAATAAAAATCCAATTCAGTGCAAAATAACTTAAATATAAGGACCAAATTACGATAAAGCTCACGCTTATCAATAGGTACCTGAGATGATTGTGGTGATTCCTCTGAAGAGTCTGCCATTAGAGCAACATTTCCATATTCCTCCTCTTCATCCGAATCAGTATCATCCCATTGTTTTCCCTCTGCTATATAAGCTTTCCCTTTCTGCTTTCCAGAAAATGCCTCCAGTTGCTGTTTAAGCTTGGCATTCTCCTTCTTCAACTCATCATAAGAATCCTTCTTTCCATAGACATCTTTCATGTCTCTTGCTTGACGAGGCTTCCGGCATTCAGTGGCGAAATGCCCTAACTCATTGCAGTTGTAGCATCTTGATTTGCTTCTATCAATCATGCCAGTCTTGTAGCCTCCCTTAGAGCCTGTACTAGGTGTATAATTGCTCTTCTGGAATCTGTTGGTTGAGCCCTTGAACTTGTACTTAGGGTTTCTCTTGAAACGAATATGACTAAACTTTGCAGGTAAGTACGCCATGGTTTTGTCTTCCATTTGCTCAAGCTCTTCTAGGGTGTAGTAAACACTTTCATCAACACCCAGATTCACAGAATCCATCTTTGCTTCTATTATCACCTCCTTTCCAGCTCTAGAGGTTTGAACCTGAATCTCAGAAATTGTTGGTTCATCCACTACAAGTGCTGCTGATCTCACAAGTGCATTGTGCTTGCTTTCCACTGTCCCTTATCCGTAGATTATCACTCTCTGTTCCTGTTCCATCTCATAGGTCTTCAACTTGCCATAGATCATCTCTAGTGGCATCTTTGTGAAGTCAATTCTTTCCCTAATGGATGATGACTTGTGTTCTACATGATGGGGCAGCGTCATCATGAACTTCCTGTTAGATTCTCTCAGTGGATAGGTCTTTCCTTTCATTGCCAATTCATTGAGTAACTTAGTATATTTCTCAAAGACCTGAGTTATACTTTCTCCTGGCAGTGACCTAAACGCTTCATATTGAGAAGTCAGGATGTCCAATCTGTTTTCCTGCACGTCTTCAGTTCCTTCCATTATCAAGTCCAATTGTTAGGTCCAAAGTATCGTAGAAGGGGGGGGGGGGGGGGGTTGAATACGATACTCACAAATAATTTAATTTCGTTCGCGGATTAATCTTTCAGTTCTATAACGAAATCAAACACACCAAACCAAATCAAGTTTCGGGGAATATATCTTTTTATAAATATAAACCTCGAGGGGTGCTACAATTTCTAATCCGTAGATTAGCTTCAATGAGTTCTAGGTTATTCACAATCAATACTTTGATAGAATTCTGAGCACTATAAATTTCTATGATCTTCTCCGGCTCAAACTTCTCTCTCCGTAATTGCTACTATGAAAAAACCTGACTGAGGAAGACACTTCCTCTCTCTGTGTAATTATAGACTTAGTTTTTAGAAAACTATCGAACCTTAATTTTTAAAACAATCTTGGCCGTCCAATTCTCATCAACCTGACAAACAAAGAAAACTTTTCACCCACTTTGTGAATTGAAAACTATCGAATAATAAAGTAATAATTACATTCGATGGTTTTTAAAATAAAAACTATCGAATGGAACTTTTACTTTATTAAAGTTTTCATTCACTTTTTACTTTTCCATTCGATGGTTTTCTAATTAAGAAAACTATCGAACATTTTCTTTTGATTTTCTTTATGTCACCTTCGATGGTTTTCTTAAAAGAAAAACCATCGAACTCTTTTCCTTGTCCTTGACCTTTTAGAAAATCCATTCAGCTCCAGGGTGTTTCAGTTTTAGACTGTATCAATTTCTTCTGAGACGATAAAACAACTTGATCTTTTTAGTGCCGTCACCTAGTGCAACTGGTCTGGTTCACAGATGAATAACACTTGATCAATTCTTCTTTCATGTCTTCAATTCAATGCTGCTGATACGTCCCTTGTCGTTCTGGTTACTTCATCACTGGAATCCTGTTGTACTGAACCCTAAATCATTCACATACTTCTGTCGTCTTGAAAGTCTTGTTTCTTTTGCTGTCACTGAGGCTTGAACATTTTCATGAACTTCTTTCCGTGACCTGTTTACGGACTTCAAGAATACATAACGTATTTTGATTTTTTGAGTTTACCTTTTCTTCTTTGATTCTGAATTCCTGTGCTTCTGTTAATATTATTGTCTGTCTTGTCCTTTGTTGAGTTGTAGTTATCTCTTTTACATCTTATGTTACATTATGCTTTACAGCCTTGAAAGGGTTTAGTACAAGTTGGAACACAAATAGAGACCTATTGTGTATACAATTTTTTCTAATTTGTTTTAGTTGATTTCTATATTTAATAATGATTATAAAGAATGTTATCTTTTTTTATATAGTTTTTGATGTATTCTTTTTGTGATTTTGGTAATTAATTAGAGTTATTCAATACCGTTATCTCATAATTTTTTTCATTAATCATATTTAGATAATTGAATTTCTTTATTTACATTCAAATTCATTGTAAAAACAATAAATATATAAAAATCAATCATGTTCAGAATTCAATTAAACAAATGTTAAGTTTTTTTCTTAACTAAACTAAAACTGAAATCCCTTACATACATTCAAATTCACATGAAAGACAATGATTATATACAAATCGATTATGTTTCCATGATTAACCTTTTATATTATAATGATGCACATGTACGCACTAAAAAAGTTTTATTATAACGTCTAAAAATATTTAAGAAATTTGTAATTTTTGTGATAATACAAATAGTTGAAATTTGAAACGGTGGTTAATAATTAAAATTTTATTATTGCTTAATTTTATTATTTTTAATTTATATGTATTTGGTGCAATGGGCATCGGCCGATGAAAGTAAGACACAAAATCCGCATATAAAGTCTAGGGATATTTAAGAAATTTTTAATTTTTCTTACGATACTAATAGTTGAAGTTTGAAACGGTGGTTAATACTTAAATTTTGTTATTGCATATTTTTAGTATTTTTTATTTGTTTGTACTTATGCAACGGGCGTCGACTCAAAAAATATGACAGAAAATCGGCATATAAAGTCCAAAGATATTTCAGAAATTTGTAATTTTTGTGATAATATGAATGGTTGAATTTGAAATGGTGGTTAATACTTAAATTTTATTAATTTTATTTGATAAACAATAAGTTGACATGTTAAAATAGGTAAACTTTTTTAAATACTTAAAAGCATTAAAATTAGTTTTAAAATAAATAAATAAATAGGACCGTAAACTGATCATGGTAAATAGGTCTTGGAAATGCCCTTTAATTAGAATATTTAAATTTATTTTTAATTATTATAACTTTTTAAACTAATTAGGTCATTAAAATAGGTTTAAAAATAAATAGGGTTGTTACTCGAACCAAGTACATGGTATTAACTGAATTTTGTTAAAAAGGAAATAAGTTCATTTAGAAATTTTATTTATATTTCTATATGTGTATATTTATAGATATCTATAATAAACAAGTCTAAATATTATGAGTAACTAAGTAAAATAATATCGTATCAAAAAATAAATATTAAAGTGTTTGTTAATAATTTAGTAAGAGTAATTAAGTAAAAATAATTAAGTACATACAGTTAAATAAGACAAGTATCATACTTAGCAAAAAAAAAAATAAGACAAGTATCATACCTTACCAAAAAACAGGTACCAAAACTTTTTATGTTTCATCTTTAATAATACTAGCTTAAAACCCGTGCGATGCATGGATTGTTAATTGTTATTTTATTATTATTTTTTAATTGTATTTGTTAAAAAAATAAGTAGGCATGTTAAAATAACTAAACACTTTTAATTAATTAAAAACATTAAAACATATTTTAAAATAAATAAGTAAGGGTTTGCTCATTATATTTTTTGAAAAGGAGGGGTTTTAGTATGGAAAAATAAAAAATGTAACATATATTTAGTTTAAAAAGGTAAATGTCCGTGATATTTTTGGAAAATGAGGTTTTAAAATTTAATAATTTAAATTATTTAAATACGTTTTAAAATAAATAAGTAAAGGGTTTGTCCGTAATATTTTTACAAAAAGAATTGATTTTAGTGAGAAAAATAGAAAAAGTAAATTGAAAAATGCAATTTTCCGTGATATATTTAGAAAATGAGGGACTTTGTTAGAAAAAATCTATAATGTGTTTTAGTTGAAATGGTAATTGGTTATATATAGGTATTTGATTATTTATATTTTAATATTTTTAGTAATTGCATTTGTTAAGAAAAATAAGTAAACATGTTAAAATAGGTAAACTTTTAAAAAAATAATTATAATATTAGGCTTAAAAATAAATAACTAAAGGTTTGTCCGTGATATTTTTGGAAAATGAGGGGTTTTAGTAAGAAAAAATAGAAAAACTAACATGTTTTAGTTAAAAAAGGTAATTGTCCGTGATATATTTGAAAAAGCAGGGGAATTTGTTAGAAAAAATAAAAAAAAATGTATTTTAGGTGAAAAAAGTAATTGGTTATAAATAGGTAATATTATTATTTAATAATATATTTTCATAAATAAGTAAGGTTAATTAAGTAAAAACACGAATTTAAGAAAGGATAATTAAGTAAAATCACAACGTACCATACCGACCGACCAAATTTTAATGTTTCGTATATTATATAATAGTATTGATAGTATAGATAGATATATTATAGTTTGATTGATTTTATATTTTTTTTCTTAAATAATTAATATTTAAAATTTTACCAAAACTTTTTATGTTTCGTCTTTAATAATATAGTATATATATATATATATATAGGGTCGCTGCGAAACGCGGCTTAGTAGACTAGTACTTATATAAAGGAGAATACGTGGTCGGTGAGGTGGCACATCTCAAATCACTTCGATCTATTTTTCTAATTTTCTCAAATTTTTGAATTATTAATATTAGAGATTCGAAAATATCTCAACTAGCTTTAAAACTTTTACTAATGAAGATATTAATATACTAATTTTTTTATTATAAAATATCTCAATTGTATTTTAACTCTTTAGTAACGGAGGAAACTAAATATACAATTTTAATATTTTTGCCTTTAAAATCTTTACTTACAGAGGAAACTAAATATTCAATTTTAATATTCTCCTAAAATTTTATTTATGAATAAACTTACTAACATAGAAACTAAACATATTATTTTAATATTTTTTTAAACTCTAAATTACCATCTTAATACTCTTCTATATTTTCTCTCAAACTTTTGAATCAATGAATAGAAAAATTATTAATTACCTTCTATTATTCAAGACTTTCTTCTTAAATCAAATTATATTCTTATTATTCTCCTAGAATTTCTCTTTAAGTCAAATTATCATATTAACATTCTCTTATATTTTATCTTCAATTCTTTAAATATTAACGAATAGAAAAATCTAAATATAACTTCCTCTTCAAGTCAAAGTTTTCATTTATATATACTTAAATTAAATTAAAATTGAATTAATAAATATTGAAATTAAATTTACCTTCTAAATATTTGTTAACTTAGAAAATTAAAGTTAACATCTTAATATTTTTCTAAACTTTTTCTTCAAGTTAAATTTTTTATCTATATATATAAATTTGCCATTCATTCTCGACGCATCCTTTGTATCTCTATTTTTTTAATATACAACATTTTTTATGATCTATATTTTTTTTACGATTCTCTTAATTTTAGGTTTATTTCATTTGTTGTTGTTTTTTTCATTCATTCTGTAGGTTAATTATGTATTAAAATTTGATGTTATTATATGTTGTGTTTTTTTTTTGCAGAATTCTTTGATCTTGAGAAAATTGGTTGTAAAAAGTCAAGTATTTCAAGAGGCTTGTATCCGATCTAATGAATTATTGATCACAGGTTGTCTAACTTGATTCTTTTATGAACAAAGATTGTTCAATTCCTTTATTGTTATTAAATAGAAAAATTAAAGAATATTTCGTGTATCTTTGTTTTTAAGAAATTTGTATCTGATTTAGGATTAATTTTAAAGGAGACCCTTATATAATTTTTATCTCACTTTATTACCCGGAGAAAGTTTCATCGTCTTATTTATATATACAGAACATGAAAACCGAAAGGATGGGAGAAAAAGCTTCAAATTACAGAAAAAGACCGGTGGTAAACGAGGAAAACATGGACTAGATTACGCCTCCTATCAAGCCCGAAGGTGAAGATTAATTGATCATCAATTCTCAAAGTAATTAATTGAAAATTTTATATGTTTTGCTTTAGAACATTGTAGACGTTAATCAAATTAGTTGATTATTTTGATAAAAATTTAATTAGTTGACTATTTTGATAAAATTTATTAGTTGTCAAAAATTAGCTGAATTGTCATACGATGTGCTAGAATGTAATGTGTTGGCCACTTGGCTAACACGTATATTATCTTTTATCGTCTTTATATATTTTTATAATTTGTTCAGAATTATTTATTGTTAAATAAAAATAAATTTTAATTATCTTATATTTTTCTAAACTTTTTCCTTACACGTCAATATACTTATACAAAGGAGAAGACGATGGTGGTGAGATGTCGCCTCTCAAATCACTTCGATCTATTTTTTCAATTTTCTCAAAATTTTGAATTATTAATGCTAAAGATTCGAAAATATCTCTATTGTCTTTAAAATCTTTACTAATGGAGGAAACTAAATATTCAATTTTGACAACTTTCTAGGGTATATGACCCAGGAAGATGGTGATGAGCGCTGGTCCCTCGCATTGGAAAACAAGTTTAAGGTAAATACTGACGCTGCGATGTTTCAAACTTCTCACTGCTATAGTTTCGCTTTTGTCGCCAGAAATCATACAGGAGATTTAATAGAAGCAAGGTCGCGTTGTGTAGCAGGTCAGGTTTCCCTGATAGCAAAGAAGTCATGGGGATCCGAGAAGTTTTGAGTTGGATCAAGGAAAAACAGATGACTGAAGTTATACTTGAATCTGATTGCCTTACTGCAGTGCAAGCGATCAGAGGACAACAAGTGTTGTTATCATACTTTGGCAGGCTCATTCAAGAGTGTAAAGAGCTGCTGTCGGAGTTAAAAAACAAAGGCGTGTCCCTTAAATTTGTTAAGCGGTCTGCGAACTGCGTAGCTCACTATTTAGCGAGATATAGTAGTTCTATAGCTGATCGTAGTTGGGGGATGAGTAATGCTCATTCAGAGTTCCTTCATGTATTGAAGAACGACTTGAAGAATTAATGAAATTCTATTTCTTTCGGCAAAAAAATATATTCAATTTTAATATTCTTGCCTTTAAAATCTTTACTAACGGAGGAAACTGAATATACAGTTTTAATATTTTCCTAATTTTTTTATTAGAAAATATCTCAATTGTTTTTTAAATATTTGCCAATGAAGGAAACTAAATATACAATTTTAATATTCATGACTTTAAAATCTTTATTAATGAAAGACACTAAATACAATTTTAATATTCTCCTAATTTTTTTATTAATTAATGTACTTACTAACGTAGGAAACATTATCTTAATATTCTCCTGAATTTTCTATTTAAGTCAAAACTAAGTATACTATGGGCGTGTTTGGCTAACGGTTTATAAGTCAGCTTATGACTTATAAACCCATTTCATCTTATGAGGGGTGTTTGTATACTCAGCTTATTTGATAACTTATAACTTATAAATTGATAAGTTGAATGTTAGAAATCACCAACATTTTACTTAACTTATCAACTTATTCTTTGATTTCTTTATTTTTTTAATACTTTATATTTTTACCTTTGTGTTTTTAAATATTTTTTTAATTTAAAATGCAAGTGTTGAAATCATTGTATTTAATAATTATTTTTTCAAATTTAATTTAGCAAACTCTTAACTAACTTCTAAGTAAATTTATCCAAACACCCGTATAACTTATAAGAATATCAACTTATCACTTATAAAGCACTTACTCATTTTAAGCTATAAGTCAACTTTTTTGTGATACCCCAAACACGCACTATATTAATACTTACTCCCTCCGTCCCTCACATTTTTTTTACAGTATTTTTACACTATTTGACACGCATTTAAAGCTCCTATAAAGTTATCGCTCTACAACTTATTTTTAAAATTTTCTTTTTCTAAATAAAAATTTAAACATTATATTTTTATTTAAAAGAAGAAAAAATTTAAAATAATTTATCGAATTATACATTAAAGGAGCCTTAAAATGCGTGCCGAGTCCCCGTCCCCCAATGTAAAGAATTGAGGGGGCGGAGGAAGTACTCTACGAGTCTAATTTAATTACTAATTTCTTTTTTTATTATCTTTTAATCGAGGAAAATAACAAGGAGACGATATGAGAGGTGTCAGACGATTTGTGAGGTGACACCCAAATTGCCTTGATCTATTTTTGTAATTTTCTCAAAATTTTGAATTAATAATATTAAAGGTTATAAAATATCTAAATTATCTTTTAAATCTTCAGTAATAGAAATCTTATGATGATAAAAACCCCACGTTTAATTTATCTATATGTTTTACATATATATTAAAAATCAATAATATTAGGAGGAACATATTGTATGTTATAATAAAATGTCCAAAATAATATTACAGTTCATGATTAATCGTATTTTTTGATAAATACGATTAATCGTATTTGTATTAAACTTCATATTTTTTATTGATGATCAGGATATAAAATATTGTGATAAAATATTTTAATCATCAATAATATTTTGATATTTTGATAAAATATCCTGATCATCAATAATATTAATATTTAATCTTATGTGTTTGTTTTTCGAGGGTGCGATTCATTAGGAGGAGCATATTGTATGTTAGAATTTTTTTGTGATATAATATGTTGGAATTTTAATATTGATGTTATATTATATATTTTAAAATAGAAGTTGAAATAATAATTTTGAGAAAAGTAAAAATGGTTATAAATATACTAATATTTGATATAATATTAAAATAATGAAAAATATTTAAAAAAAATTGACATTTTCAATATTTATTCAAAATTTCGGTAAATGATCAAAGACGAAACAGAGGATTAAAAAAAAAAATCTTAATTTTATATTAGAAAAATTATTTTCTCTAAAAACAGATTTTATAAAATATTTTCTAAAAAAATTATTATAAAACCGCTGGGAAGCGGCTTAGTAAACTAGTTTTATGTTAAAATAGTACAATTTAGAAATTCAGAAAGTCTGCTTTCTTTCTTCTTATCTTCCAAATTGCCGGTTACTTTCAAAAAAAAAAATGTTCGAAATTGCGGGTTACAGTTATGAGGTTGTTTTTTTGGATAAACAAGTCAAACAACTTATTTAGTTGTTATTTTTTTTTATTCTAAAGCACTTGGCTAGTAGAGAGATATATAAAGATAGCCGGGAATTCAAGCTCCAAAATATATGCAGACATAGTTATCATCAAAAACCTAACAACAAACATGCAGATAATCACTATTATATGTTTATCTTTAATTATCTTTATCCATTAAAAACTAAACCTCAAGTAATATATCCATAAGCATTCCTATAATCATTTTTAAGATTTACAAAACGTACGTGTACTAGTTCATTTTGAGTGTAAACATGACTGGAAAAATTTCAATTCTTGTTTTACTATCGTTAGTTGCTATTTGCAATTGCATTAAGGTGACATATGATTCACGATCCTTTATCATTGATGGTCAAAGAAAATTGTTCATCTCGGGTTCGATTCACTATCCAAGGAGTACACCTCAGGTATGTTCATTTTATACTTACTGCATCATCATTTTTAATGTTCCGTTTTTCTTGTAGTGTAATGATATTTATGTGTCAACTTTAGAAAATTTCAATGTTAGTCATACTTAACGTTGTGTTGTAATTGTGCACGTATAGATGTGGCCAGATTTGATCAAGAAGGCTAAAGCAGGAGGTCTGAATACAATAGAAACTTACGTTTTTTGGAATGCTCATGAACCTCAACGACGTCAGTATAATTTTACCGGAAATTTGGATCTCATGAGATTTCTTAAAACCGTACGAGACGAAGGATTGTACATTATTCTAAGGATCGGACCATATGTCTGTGCCGAATGGAATTTTGGGTATTAATTTATTTCTTTAATGTTCGTTTCTGCTAAAATGTAGCTAGCTAGTGCAAACATTTAACTGTGTTTTGATTTTGGTCATTTAGTGGATTTCCGGTGTGGTTGCATAATATGGACGGGGTTAAGTTTAGGACTGCCAACGCTGTTTTTATGGTATTCTCTGGTGATCTTTTTGGGCTCTACTTTATTCTGTTTATATAGCTTGTTATAAAGTTTTTATGTAATGTTTTAAACTTTCAGAATGAGATGCAAAATTTTACAACTTTGATAGTCGATATGGCCAAAAAGGAAAAACTTTTTGCTCGGCAAGGTGGCCCTATAATTATCTCACAGGTTTTACTTTCTTCTCGTTTAGTTTCATTGATGATGTCAGTATATGTGATGATTCTATAATTAGTGCTAATTAATTAATTGTCTAAAATATTTCAGATAGAAAATGAATTTGGAAATGTGGAGGATCCGTATTGCAGCTTCTCAAAAGTTGCCTGAAAGATTAGTTTTCACATTCAAGGGTGGTAGAGAACAAGTGTGGCCTCTCTACATAATTTTAGGAGAAGACTACCAAACACTACTCACAGTGTTTAGATGCTTGAATAAGGACTTTGGCTTCACCAAAACAGCCAAGTCTGAGGTGGTCTCCAAAATATGTCAGATAAAGGCTAGCTGGAACAAGCCTGAGGCTCTTCCCAGGATGCTTAGAGTGCCCTCAACAGGAAAGAAGATCCATCTTCAACCTTACTGGATGATGGAATTTAAGGACAAGGACAACTGCAGAAGATTCTTCAGGATGGAAGAACAGCTGGATAAGGCATCTAATCAAACTCTAAAGTTTATGCAATCCATGCTTGGTGATCAAGATGAGGAAGAGAAGATCTTTTACAGAAGGCTACAGGTCCAGATTGAGGAAAACAACTCTAAGAGAGGGAAGAAGACTATGCCACAAAGAAGACCAAGATGAATCATTTGCTTAGTCTAGAGGAGCACTTCTGGGCATTAGTCTTGTAAGTCTTGTATTTTGTTCAAAATATTATGAAGCTTAATGCATTTTCTACTTTTGTAATTTATAATGTATCTGAGTGTTTTTGTTATCATCAAGTCTCTTGATTATGGTTGTTATTCTATCAGTCATAAATTGGGGGAGATTGTTAGGAATGTGTTGTTCTTGATGATAAACATAAAACACTTAGTAGAATTTGTGTAAAGTCATTTTGTAGATGTCAACGAAATGACATGCTCTGCAGCATTCCGTTGACAGGAAGCTCATCAACGAAATGAGTGTTGTAGCAATTGCATTGTACAATACTTCACAATATGATAGGCATTTTGTTGTATGTATTAGATAGGTTTTCTAAGTCATGTTAACTAAGTACTAGATAGGCAAAATAGGTTGGTTAATTGTAAATATATTATGCCTTGTAATTTTGCCTAAGTGAAGACATGTCAACGGTATGAAGATTACTCTGTCAACGGTATGGAGTTTACTCATCAACGAAACGAGGGAAGCACCATCAACGGAATGAAGAATAAAGCTATCAACGAAACACATCTCCCTGCTATCAACGAATCACTATTGCTTTTTGAATAGTTGACAAAGTGATAGTGACAGTTTACTGAACAGATCTAAAGGAGATATGGAAGTGTACTTTGCATTGGAAGCCATCAAAATGGTTACTGGAAATAAGGAAACATTCAAATTTCCAATAAGGCTCTTGGGAATGATTATAATAAGCATGAAGACAAAAGCAAAGATCTCCAAGGACCATTGGACAAAAGGAATGAAAAGCAAGCTACTGATGGTTACTACTATTGTTCTTTAGTTTAGTCAAACGTAGAGTTGTAAACTTGGGCTTATATAACCAAGTGTAGCAGTTACTTTAGAAGTAAGAGAAGAAAAACAAATAGTTTGTATTAGCTATCTTTGAGAGCATACTTCTCTACAATCTTGTAACTGAGCAGCTGTGTACTTTTGTATCACAGAATATTTCCGCAATAAAAATCACTTCAGTTGGATCATCAAACAATCCAACTGAAATTATTAAGTGCTTGTGGTTTTTATTTTATAAGTTCAGTTTTTAATTTGTAAGTTGTTTTTAAGTTTAAGAAATATCAAAATTGTATTCAACCCCCCCCCCTTCTACAATTCTGTTAGGTCATTTGGGATTAACACTCACAATTTGGGGGAGATTGTTAGGCTCAAGGCATGTCTGATTACCACTATTAACAAGCCTAATCATTGTGACTATGTCACTCTACATGACCTAGTGATTTCTATCACTGGGATATAGTATAGGTCTCTCTGTACTTGTCTTGTTCTCATGAATATTAGCTTGATCATGTATGCTCAGAATTATAATGAGTTTAGTAAGTTTCTTGCATCTAGAATGTACATAGGCCATTGAATAATTGTCCTGGTAGAAGTTCAGAATTGTTCATGCAGCAGGATTGTAATAACCCGAATTTTTGGTAAAATTAAAACTTTTCTTATTACGATTAAGTGCATCAGTGAATAGTGAATTTGGTGGATGAATAGTGATTTTGAGGATTAAGAAAAAAATTTCATGCCACCTATGTACGAGACGTAGTGTGGATATTCCGAAGTCATATTAGTGATCTACGGAGTAAATAAGTGTATGCAAAGACGATCGGAATTCAGAAATTCCAAATTTTATTTTGGTGTAGTATTTGACCGGGCAGTGAATTATATATCATTATAATCAAGAAATGAGATATTAAATTTGAGGATTGGAGGATTTAATATTTTGGAATTTTATTATATTTGATTTGAGAATTTAGAACGAAAACCGCTGATACTTTATAACGAGATTAAGCGATTAAGTAAACGAATCATGGATTAAGGATTGAAATTATGACAAGATTAAATATCCTACATGATCATCAAGAGAATTATATCAAGTGGATTCAAGGATTTAAACAAAAAGGAAGCTAACCAAGAGTTAAGGAACTCTATAAAAAGAGATTGAGAATATTCGAAGAAACGCGAGAACATTTTCTAAGAACAAGGAATAAAGAGGGAATAGATAAGGGATGTTGGAGTTAATATTGATTTAAGGGATTGTGCCACAGTGGAGTAATAAAATGCAACATATAAGCTGTAACGTATTGATTTTATTAAAAGGACACAAAGACGATCCAATTGGTGGAAGAAGAAAAACCAAGGTGTCATGCATGAAAGTCAACCAAAAAGCTAATGGTGTATTTGCAACATTGGCAAAAATGGAGTTGTTTGATGAGAGGCCAACACTTGGACTAATGAGAGAGCAACAAGTGGACCAATGGGTGGTTAACAACACAAAAGAAAAGATGCATCCAAGTTGAAAAACAAAACAAAGTAAGATGAGCAAAAGCTCTCCCATCTGCCAAACAAGAGCACAACTCAAAGAAAAATTCATATCTCCACTTACATCCATCCATAAATCACCACATTTTTACCGTATCTTCTCCACTCCATGGGTAAGGTTCGTTCAAAATTTCATGGCAATCCAAGTAGTATAGCTTAGTCAAATCCATGCTCAAAGCTGGGGCTGAATAGTAACTCCGAGATTGCTAAATTGTTTTCTTGTTTTGTTCTTAAGGTTTAAGCTATATGAGGACTATCTAAGGCTTGTTAAGTGTTTGTAAACACTTGGTAGTGTTGCTAGAGCTTCCAAGAAGGTAAAACCCTGACCCACCTTTGAGTTTTATATGAGTTTTGAAGTGGTTTTGAGGATCATGTAAAGTTAAGATCATGATTAAGTGATTTAGTGATTATTTGGCTTTGTTTAATGTGTAAAATGATGGGTGTTGGATTTGAGCCTCGCCACTGATCTTAGAGGTGTATGATGGTTGTTCGTTGGTGTTAAGGATGTATGGTATGTCGTAGTGATTGGTTTGGAGTGTTCGTAAAATGGAAATGCTCAATTTAAAGCCGTCGTAATGCCCATTTTTTTGTACTGCCTTGACAGTAGCCACCCGAGACCATAACTGTGTCTAAAGAGTAAGCATTGAATATTATTGTGTAGATATTGTTGTCTAGTTTGTTTTGCCGCAAGAATCATGTCAAAAGAGGTTACGGTTTTTGGCTTATGGTCGTTTTAGTAAAAGTTGTTCGAGAAATGAAATTCCAGAAACACATCAACTTCATGACTGTGTTTGAGACCCTTACAAGTGATTATAAAATATGAGATTTCGTGGTAAAGTGCTAAGGTCAGTTGGCAAGAGGTGTGCGAAGGTTTCGAGTCCAAAAGATTATTTTTCGATTTTATAAAAATGCGACAGCAGAGGTTGCGCAAGTGAAAACCACTAAGAACCCGACTTAGAAACCAATGTTATAAATGGTTAAGTATAACTTGAATTTGAGGATCGATTTCGAACCAAACTTACGACTTAAGTATTTGACGAGTAGCATGGACCTAGTACGAGGCTAGATTAATCCATTAAGTGCTATGATTGTGATTCGCTTACGTGTTTAAGCATTAAGTTATAAGTGGATTATTTAGGGGATTAATCGTACGTTTTCTTTGACTTGTCTAGATTGTCCGACATCGTCGCGAACCCCTACCACTTCTCGAGCATCAGGCAAGTTTTCGAAACCTATGCTTACTGTTGTTGTGATAATAAACTGCTTTCATATATGATATGCAAATGCGAGGTATGCATGTTTTATTCCCAAGTACATTGCGATATATAAATTGCATGCTTGTCTTCGAACGGCTATATATAGTGATACTCGAGGTTATGATTTGATTATGGGCTTCTAAGCTAGATATGGGATATTAGTTAGAAGCCAGGTTTTTATAAATGCCCTAGGTAAAGGGCGTATGATTTTTATTCTTTAGGCCGGAAGTAGTTATATTTTCTGTATATGTTAAAGATTATTTTTCCGATAAAGATATCGGGTAACTGTTATTCGATGATTATTTATTTAAATGAATATTATTTTTGAATATTCATTTAAGGCTTATTTATTTAATGAATATTATTTTGAATATTCATTTAATCCTTATTTATTTAATGAATATCATTTTGAATATTCATTTAATCATTATTTATTTAATGAATATTATTTTGAATATTCATTTAATCATTATTTATTTAATGAATATTATTTTGAATATTCATTCAAGGTTTATTTATTTAATGATTATTATTTTGAATATTCATTTAATCACTATTTATTTAATGAATATTGTTTTTGAATATTCATTTAAAGTTTTATTTATTTAATAAATATTATTTGATTATTTATTAAATACTTTTAACACATTTTTAAATTGAGTTGTATTATTTAAAGTTATTCTTGACCTTCAACATTTATGAAGGATATTCTAAGCTGTATTATTAATTATTTTAAATCAAGGAGAGGTTCCCAAAACACGGTTTTCCATTTGAATCTATCTTTTTGAAGAGGATTTAAATACTCGCTCAACTATCCAGAATATGGGAAACCTGATTTAAGTGACTGTTACTCATTTTAAACTCTCAACTCAAAACTGTCAGGGGAAAGATATTTTCTCTGAGCAATTTAATTGCTGCAAGTTAAATGTTGTGTTACTACCTCAACGATCGAGGAGTAAATTGATGGAACAAGTCGATATCCATTAACAAGCAATAGCTTGGGAAATATTGGTAAATTTTCCTTTCCAATTAGATACGACTACTTTGTGGAGTCCTATCAACGAGTAATATACTTGGGGAAAGGAGGACGAACTTTACGTTTCAGAGTCATGGATTTTATTCGAACTAGGAGCCGAGTAAGTGGCTGAGTGGCGCCGGTCCATCAATGGCCCAACCGTTGGCCGGGTGGTTCCAGAGGGCGGTGGACAAGTAAATCCGTCGGTTCTTCCTTAGGGTGGTGGACAAGTAAATCCGTCGGTTCTTCCTTCTACATGTAGAGAAACAAATGGTGAGATGCACAACGTACGACTGATCATCGTAAAGGTTGTGGCTTCTGCGCGACAATGCTCCAGTATTAGTTCATCATCCAGTTATGGATAATTCTGCAACATGTATTGAAAGGTTTACCGATCATGTTGGCAGGGAATTTGAAAAATGTTCAAAAATGAAGTTACAATAAATCCTTGCAACTTCATCTTTTATTTTATGAGTTATAACTCTGATAAAACCTTACTCAGATTATATATGCATAAGTGGATTTTGGGTTACGGAACGTTATATGAAATTTTCCTCGTAACTTCATCTTTTATATCATATGACTCTGTGGATACCTTACATAACATGAGTTATGGTAAGGGAGTTGTTTATACTGAATCACCTTATAACTTCATCTTTTAAGTTATATGTTGATATTCTGCTTACATAACAGATAATTTTTTTGGAAAGGTTATATTGGTTTACTTTGAAACCTCATCTTTTATATTATACTAGAACTTTGTTCATAATATAGTAAAAGTTTGCAGAAATATTATGAAAATGATATTTGAAATACAACAATGGTACTGTTTTTGGAATACATTCTGATAAGGAAATAATTTCAGTATCGAGATATTTTGACAAATTATTGTCTTATACCCGCTTTATTCTGGGTTGAGTTAAAGGCAGGATTATGCCATACTTTTATTACCTTGCCGAGCTATCGCTCACTCTTGCTATTGTCCTATAAATATTATATAGCAGCGAAGCAGGATACCAAGGATTCGGCGCACATCCCTCAAGCGAGTGGTAAGCGCAAGGCATTCTCATGAGCAGTTTCTAGCAGTGATCCTGGAAGTAGTGTGAACCAGTCAGATCAAGCTGGAGCTTTTGGTATTCATCTTATGTATAGATATGAATGGTATGAGAGGGTGGTGAGTATTACAAGGCTAAGTTGGTAATGTACCATTACTTAGGAGTGGTATCAGTAGCAAATTCAAAAGACATTTGGGTATTGTAATAAAGATTATTTATTCCGCAATTGTGGTATTTGTGTCGTTTCTGAGACTCTAACCTGTGTGTGTGTGAGAGATATATACATTGTGGGGTCATAAGAAGATGAATTGTGTCTATTGTGAGTAAAGCAGGCAAGGCAAGAAGTAAGTGGATCGTGACTACTCTAAATCCCTGACCCCGGATTTGGGGCTGTTACAAGGATGGAGATGAATAAGGCCCTGAAGAAATAAGTTGCCGAAATTTGTCTAAGGCATTATATAGCAAAGTCAGAATAAAGCTATATCGTGAAGTCACCAATATCCATGTCGAGAAGTGCTTTATCGCATAGTCCAATTTGTACTATGTCGTGAAGTCATCAAGACTCATATCGTGAAGTGTTGATATCGCAATGTCAAGATGTGCTGGATCGTGAAGTCCTCAAATAGTCTATGTCGCATAGTCCTCAAATAGTCTATGTCGCATAGTCCTCAAAAAGACTAGATCGTGAAGTCCTGAAATGGCTTATGTCGTAAAGTCCTCAAATGGCTTATGTCGCAAAGTCCTCAAAGGTCATGTCGCGTAGTCTTCACAAGGGACATCGCGAAGTCAGGAATGAAGTGGAGTTCACGATATCGACACTTAGCCGTTTACAACAAGACAAATGAAGGTACAAGATCAAAGCCAATGGAGACAAATACTGAAGCATCTGTATTGGTCAGGTGGTCCAAAATACAGATGACAAATCTATAGCTAAACTTGGAGAGGAAGAAGGAAGACAAGCAGCTACAGATAAGGGAGAGGACCACGAAAAGCAAGTGGTCCTCCCTGACACAGTCAACCTTTTATAGAACGACAAATTGGAGTTGCAGGAAGGATAGCTGTGTAATTAGGAGTGTGCACTAGTTTTTATAGGACAATATATATATTGTGCACACCCTACTGTTAGCTGCAAGTGAGCATATCATAGGAATATATTCAAGCACTTCTTTCTCTGTAAGAAAAACAAGATACAAACTGTGTTAATCCCAAATGACCTAACAAAATTGTAGAAGGGGGGGTTGAATACAATTTTGATATTTCTTAAACTTAAAACAACTTACAAATTAAAAACTGAACTTATAAAATAAAAACCACAAGCACTTAATAATTTCAGTTGGATTGTTTGATGATCCAACTGAAGTGATTTTTATTGCGGAAATAATCTGTGATACAAAAGTACACAGCTGCTCAGTTACAAGATTGTAGAGAAGTATGCTCTCAAAGATAGCTAATACAAACTATTTGTTTTTCTTCTCTCATTTCTAAAGTAACTGCTACACTTGGTTATATAAGCCCAAGTTTACAACTCTACGTTTGGCTAAACTAAAGAACAATAGTAGTAACCATCAGTAGCTTGCTTTTCATTCCTTTTGTCCAATGGTCCTTGGAGATCTTTGTTTTTGTATTCATGCTTATTATAATCATTCCCAAGAGCCTTATTGGAAATTGGAATGTTTCCTTATTTCCAGTAACCATTTTGATGGCTTCCAATGCAAAGTACACTTCCATATCTCCTTTAGATCTGTTCAGTAAACTGTCACTATCACTTTGTCAACTATTCAAAAAGCAATAGTGATTCGTTGATAGAAGGGAGATGTGTTTCGTTGATAGCTTTATTCTTCATTCCGTTGATGATGTTTCCCTCGTTTCGTTGATGAGTAAACTCCATACCGTTGACAGAGTAATCTTCATACCGTTGACATGTCTTCACTTAGGCAAAATTACAAGGCATAATATATTTACAATTAACCAACCTATTTTGCATATCTAGTACTTAGTCAACATTACTTAGAAAACCTATCTAATACATACAACAAAATGCCTATCATATTATGAAGTATTGTACAATGCAATTGCTACAACACTCATTTCGTTGATGAGCTTCCTGTCAACGGAATGCTGCAAAGCATGCCATTTCGTTGACAGCTACAAAATAACTTTACACAAATTCTACTAAGTGTTTTGTGTTTATCATCAAGAACAACATATTCCTAACAATCTCCCCCAATTTATGACTGATAGAATAACAGCCATAAATCAAGAGACTTGATGATAACAAAAACACTCAGATACATTTTAAATTACACAAGTAGAAAATGCATTAAGCTTCATAATATTTTGAACAAAATACAAGACTTACAAGACTAATGCCCAGAAGTGCTCCTCTAGACTGAGCAAATGATTCATCTTGGTCTTCTTTGTGGCATAGTCTTCTTCCCTCTCTTAGAGTTGTTTTCCTCAATCTGGACCTGTAGCCTTCTGTAAAAGATCTTCTCTTCCTCATCTTGATCACCAAGCATGGATTGCATAAACTTTAGAGTTTGATTCGATGCCTTATCCAGCTGGTCTTCCATCCTGAAGAATCTTCTGCAGTTGTCCTTGTCCTTAAATTTCATCATCCAGTAAGGTTGAAGATGGATCTTCTTTCCTGTTGAGGGCAGTCTAAGCATCCTGGGAAGAGCCTCAGGCTTGTTCCAGCTAGCCTTTATTTGACATATTTTGGAGACCACCTCAGACTTGACTGTTTTGGTGAAGCCAATGTCCTTCTTCAAGCATCTAAACACTGTGAGTAGTGTTTGGTAGTCTTCTCCTAAAATTCTGTAGAGAGGCCACACTTGTTCTCTACCACCATTGAATGTGAAAACTAATCTTTCAGGCAACTTTTGAGAAGCTGCAATGCCCCTTACTTCCACCAGGTTGTCTAAATCAAGATGTAAGCTAGATTCTTCCCTGATGTCAGCAATGTACATGCAGTCCTCTGGATTTACAGGGGGTTTCTGAGGTTGTGGCTTTCTCACAAATATTGGCTTTGCCTTGACAGCCCTTTTCTTTGACTTTATTGGCTGATCCTTTTCAAATAGGAACCTTGGAAAATAGGCTTCATCAAATTCAATAGGCTCCTCTTTTGGCATGATTGGTTGATCATGAAAGTTGACAGGATGTGCAGGATCACATGCCAATTTTCCTTCATGAGGTTGATCAATAGGAATTTGATGTGCACTTGTTGTGGAAGAGGCTTGAGCAGTGTCCTGAGAATCCTCTTTATCAAAATCCAGATTCTTTTTAGCTCTAGCCTTTGGTTGCCTTACACTTTTCCTTGCTTTTTCAGCTTCCTTAGCTCCATCCTTGGCTTTTTCTTCCTGTAAGGTTTCTTCATCTTCAAGTGCTTGAGCAATTGCCAATGCTTGCATTGCTGCCCTTTCAAATTCTTTAGCTTTGGCCTTAGCAAAATTTGGGTGACCAACCCAAATGCAGATTTCCTTGCTGTCCCTGTAGATGATGGCCCTTTTATTCCTCCATAAAGAAGAGAATACCCGATTTGCAGACTATTAGTGGGAATTGCATCCCAATTCGTGCACTTCTTTCCAAAAGCCCTTGTTATGCAGTCGAAAAAGAAACTCCATTCCTTGCGCAAAAACGGCCTTTTGAGTTGACCAATCTTTGTCAATGGTCCAGAGTAGCCTATTTCCCTCATCATTCTAACCAACTCAGAATCACCAACAGAGATTGTGAAAGCATTGAAATCCTCAAGACCCAAAGCATCACGAACAGTAGTTGGAGTAACTATAAACTCTTCTCCTTGAAATTCAAAAATTATGGACGGAGACCCAGACTCTCCTCCATTATCATAAGTGACTGCCAAAGAGTCCTGATTTGAGATGCAGACAGCTTCAACGGTGCGGTGAGAGCAGTACCAACATCAGAGTTTGACAAGAAATCCTGAATCAAATGAAACGCCTCCGGTGCGTTCTCATTTGCTAAAGGAGCAGCATAGTTGTTTGGGACAAATTCTAACCCAGAAGCAGTAAACATTGTTGTAGCCATTAGAGAAGTTTAGAAGAAAGCAAGAAATGAGACAGAGAAAAGTGTAGAATGTATGTAGTGAAAGTGTTTGAGACAGTGTTTGTGAGTAAAAACTTATGAAAAGATGAAGTGTGTAAAAGAATGAACCGTTTATGTGTAGTAAGTTTAAATAATAACAGTGAAAATTAAAACCCAATCGTTTTAATCATTACTACACACAGCAGGCGTCTTTGAAAAATGTGTGAGTGGGACAGATGTCAAACATGTATACGCTGACAGCTGTATGTAACAACTTCCAATACACACGCGCAGTAAAAATAGCCATAATTACCGCTTTTCACACTGTTCAAAACACTCAACCTCTCTCTCCTCTGTTTAATACAAATATGAACCGTTTGTACTCATACTCTTTCGAATTTCTAAACAAATGTCTAATCTCAAAATTATAAAATGTCTGAAACAAAGAAATCATTTTACCCATCAAAGATTAAAACAAAATTACCTCGGCGTATTTCTCACAATACATCAGTGTTTACCATTTGTCCTTCTTTGTCAATAAAGTCTTTTCTCAAACTGTACAGGTGTGAATAATTGTGTGTGCTATAGCAGAGTTTACCGAAATCAATATTTAGATCATCTCAAAGTGCATAAAATCCACAAACTTAAGCAGTAAAAACTGGTTGCCTAAACTCTCATGTAAAACATAAAATCTGATTTTTATATCTAAACTCTGTATTTTGATATCCTTTCATTTGGATATATCTTTTATTCTTCACCCCCTTTATATATATATATATATATATATATATATATATATATTTTTTTTTTTTTTAATTTTTCCAGTAATCAGTGGTTGGCACTAGTCACCAAAAATCAAAGATTTTAGCCCTTATTTCATACAATAAGTTCCTGGATCTTCCTAGGCACAACATGATCTCAAAGGAATTTGTGCTCTTTTTGGTATCTTTTGATTTGAGGGTGAATTATTTACAATTAATAATCAGAGTTTAGACTTTTCATCAGTTAATGCAATTAATTTATGAGAGAAAATGCAAACAGCTAATACAGACTCAGTGTATAGGATCAATAAACTAAGAGATGCTATAAATACAGAGACAGTATCATGCTGTGTTAACTTACTGCACATATTTGAGATCAGAATCTATACAACTCTTAAGGATTCATAATTACTTACTGAGAATTATGCTTCATACAAATTTCTTCATTGGTCAATATGTTTCAGACAATATCACAATCAGAGTATAACATCAGAGTTTAAACGACAGAGTATGACCAACACTTTATGACTAACAGAGTTTAGCATCAGAGTTTACGTTCAGAGTTTATTACACTGGTACTCATAACAGTTAATACATGCAAGGAATCATGAGCATTAAAAATCAAACATGTATAGTTTTTGAGTCTAACCCGTATCTCTAGTCAAAACCAGAGATCATTCCAAGTTCATTTACCAATCTTGTAAAAGTAGGTTCACTCAAAGGTTTGGTGAAGATATCTGCAAGTTGTTGGTCTGTAGACACAAAATGAAGCTCAATATCTCCTTCTTCCACATGTTCCCTGATAAAATGATACCTTATGCTGATGTGCTTGGTCATGGAATGCTGTACTGGGTTACCTGTCATAGCAATAGCACTTTGGTTATCACAGTAAATAGGTATTTTAGAGTACCTTAACCCATAATCCAGCAACTGATTCTTCATCCACAGAATCTGTGCACAACAGCTACCAGCAGCTATATACTCTGCTTCTGCAGTGGATGTGGAAATTGATTTCTGTTTCTTGCTATACCAAGAAACCAATCTGTCACCTAAGAATTGACAGCTTCCACTTGTACTTTTTTTGTCTATCTTACAGCCTGCAAAATCTGCATCAGAGTAACCAATTAGCTAAAACTCTGATTCTCTAGGATACCACAAACCCAAGGTTATGGTTCCTTTGAGATATTTGAAAATCCTTTTTACAGCTGTTAGATGAGGCTCTCTGGGATCTGCTTGAAATCTTGCACAAAGACATGTGGCATACATGATATCAGGTCTACTTGCTGTGAGATACAGAAGAGACCCTATCATGCCTCTATAGGTTGCCACTGTAGCACCTGTGTCTTTGTCTAGCTTTGTTGCTGTAGCCATGGGAGTTGTAGCAGATGAACTATCAAGCATACCAAATTTCTTTAGAAGATTTCTGGTATACTTTGCTTGATTGATAAAAATCCTATCATCTGTTTGCTTGACCTGTAAACCTAGAAAATAACTAAGCTCTCCCATCATGCTCATTTGGTACCTGGACTGCATAAGCTTTGCAAACTTCTTACAAAGTTTGTCATTAGTAGATCCAAAAATAATATCATCTACATAAATTTGAACTAAAAGAAAATCATCACCAGAATTAAAATAAAACAAAGTTTTATCAATTGTACCTCTTGTGAACCCACTTTCTAAAAGAAATTGAGCAAGAGTTTCATACCATGCTCTTGGTGCTTGCTTTAGTCCATATAGTGCCTTGTCAAGCCTGTAGACATAATCTGGATGCTTGGAATCTACAAATCCTGGTGGTTGTTCAACAAACACTTCTTCTTCAAGCTTCCCATTGAGAAAAGCACTTTTCACATCCATCTGAAAGACTTTAAACTTCTTGTGTGCAGCATAGGCCAGAAAAATTCTTATGGCCTCCAATCTTGCAACTGGAGCAAAGGTTTCATCATAGTCAATTCCTTCCTGTTGTGAATAACCTTTAGCCACAAGTCTAGCCTTGTTTCTTGTAATCACACCTTCACTGTCAGTCTTGTTTCTGAAAACCCACTTTGTACCTACAATTGATCTATTCTTTGGTCTAGGTACAAGTGTCCAGACTTCATTTCTTTCAAATTCATTTAACTCTTCTTGCATTGCTGTTATCCAATTTGCATCTTGAAGAGCTTCTTCCACTTTCTTTGGTTCTGTTTGAAGACAAGAAAGCATGATACAGACACTCATTATTTGTTGCACTTCTAGTTCTCACACTAGCATCAGGATCTCCAATTATGAGATCAGGTGTGTGTGCCTGTGTCCACTTTCTTGCTGTTGGTAAGTGGTTTCTTGCATTATTATTTGATCCTCCCCCTTGATCCATGCTCTCCTGATTCATATGTTGACTTTCTGCAGCATTTGAGGCTCCCCCTGAATTGGATGACTGTTAATCCCAAATGACCTAACAGAATTGTAGAAGGGGGGGGTTGAATACAATTTTGATATTTCTTTAACTTGAAAATACTTTATAAAATTAAACTGAACTGAATAAATAAAAACACAAGATATAAATAATTCAGTTGGATTGTTTGATGATCCAACTGAAGTGT
This sequence comes from Heracleum sosnowskyi, assembly GCA_030848705.1. Lineage (NCBI taxonomy): Eukaryota > Viridiplantae > Streptophyta > Magnoliopsida > Apiales > Apiaceae > Heracleum > Heracleum sosnowskyi. Next base: position 80,207,851 of record CM061236.1, on the reverse strand, counting down.
TTTTATTGCGGAAATAATCTGTGATACAAATGTACACAGCTGCTCAGTTACAAGGTTGTAGAGAAGAAAAATGCTCTCAAAGATAGCTAATACAAACTCTTTGTTTTTCTTCACACAAATAAAGTAACTGCTACACTTGGTTATATAAACCCAAGTTTACAACCCTATTTTTGGCTACACTAATAGTACAATGAGTAACCGCCAATAGTTTGCTTTTCATCCCTTTGTCCAGTGGTCCTTGGAGATCCTTGCTTTTGACTTCATGCTTATTATGATCACTCCCAAGAGCCCAATTGGAAACTGGGATGTTTCCTTATTCCCCATGTCCATTTTAATGGTTTCCAATGCAAAGTACACTTCCACATCTCCTTTTTGATCTGTCAGGAACCTGTCACTATCACTTTGTCAATTGTATAGAAAAGCAATAATGATTCGTTGATGGCATAGAGATGTGTTTCGTTGATAGCTTTATTCTTTGTTTCGTTGATGAGCTTCCTTGTTTCGTTGATAGAGTAATCTTCATTCCGTTGACATGTCTTCACTTAGGCAAAATTACAAGGCACTAAATATTTACAATTAACCAACCTATTTTGCCTATCTAACCATTTAGTCAACATGACTTAGAAAACCTATCTAGTACTCAACAAACTGCATATCAAACTATGAAGTAATGTACAGTGCAATTGCTACATCACTCATTTCGTTGATGAGCTTCCTGTCAACGAAACACTGCAAAGCATGCTATTTCGTTGACAGTTACAAAATAACTTAATACAAAATCTACTAAGTGTTTTTATAATTATCATCAAGAACAACATATTCCTAACAATCTCCCCCAATTTATGACTGATAGAATAACAGCCATAAATCAAGAGCCTTGATGATAACAAAAACACTCAGGCATATTACACATGATAAAAGTAAAAGTTGTATTGAGCTTCATAAAGTTTTTAGAAATAATGCAAGACTTACAAAACTAATGCCCAAATGTGCTCCTCCAGACTGAGCAAATAATTCATCTTTGTCTTCTTTGGGGCATAGTCTTCTTCCCTCTCCTAGAGTTGTTCTCCTCAATCTGGACCTGTAGCCTTCTGTAAAAGATCTTCTCTTCTTCATCTTGATCACCAAGCTTGGATTGCATAAACCTTAGAGTTTGATTAGATGCCTTGTCCAGCTGGTCTTCCATCCTGAAGAACCTTCTGCAGTTGTCCTTGTCCTTGAATTCCATCATCCAGAAAGGTTGAAGATGGATCTTCTTTCCTGTTGAGGGCACTCTTAGCATCCTGGGAAGAGCCTCAGGCTTGTTCCAGCTAGCCTTTATTTGACATATTCTGGAGACCACCTCAGACTTGGCTGTTTTGGTGAAGCCAAAGTCTTTCTTCAAGCATCTAAACACTGTGAGTAGTGTTTGGTAGTCTTCTCCTAGAATTCTGTAGAGAGGCCAAATTTGTTCTCTACCACCCTTGTATGTGAAAACCAATCTTTCAGGTAGCTTCTGAGAAGCTGCAATGCCCCTTACTTCCACCAGGTTGTCTAAATCAAGATGCAAGCTGGATTCTTCCCTGATGTCAGCAATGTACATGCAGTCCTCTGGATTTGAAGGGGGTTTTTGAGGTTGTGGCTTTCTCACAAATACTGGCTTTGTCTTGACAGCCCTTTGCTTCAATTTCTTCTTTGGATCCATCTCAAAAAGGAATTTAGGAAAGTTAGCCTCATCAAACTCAATTGGCTCTTCCTTTGGCTCAATTGGCTGATCATGATAATTAACAAGATGTTTGGGATCGCAGGCTAACTTTAAAGATGGATCAGGAATTGTTGGAGGTACAGAAGAGTCTGATGCAATACTCTGAGAGTCATCATTTTCAAAGGTTATGTTTCTTCTAGCCCTTGCCTTTGGTTGCCTTATACTCTTCTTTTCACTCCTTTCCTTTTGGGCTTTTTCTTCTTGCTGTCTTTCTTCTTCATCTAGAGCTTGAGCTACTGCAAGAGCTTGCATAGCTGCTCTTTCTGATTCCTCAGCCTTGGCTTCAGCAAAGTTTGGATGACCAGCCCAAACACAGATTTGTTGTCCATTCCTGTAGACAATTGCCCTTTGCTTCCTTATCTCATGATTATTACTTTCCTTGCTTTTTGTGATGAGAAGTCCAAGTAGTTTGAGCTCATCTGGATAAGGTGCAGGATAGAAAGTCCTTGCTATGTTTTTGCCCTTTGGTTTAGCAGGAGACTTGGGAGATAAGCTTCTTTGTAATATAGCTTCTTCCACATCCCTAATGCATGAAGTTTGTCCTTTCTCCTTTCTTGGTCCTTGAATGACTCCATGTAGAAGGGGCTCTTGGTGATAGAAAGAATTTGTCTGTGGCTCCCATTCCGTTGATGCTAGTACCATGGCATTCGTTGATGGCTGTTCCGTTGATGGATTTGGGTCCTTGTCTTCAGTAATCTTCTTGAACTTTGCTTCTATGTTGGACCAATGTTCTTTGATTTGTTCTGCAAGTCTCATCCTCATAGAAGCTTCTTGTATAAGGTCAATACCATCCTTTTGCTGCTTGCCAAGCTCCCCCATTGCTAATGGCTCCTTTGGTAGGGAAATGGCTGGGACCATAACCTTGGTAATCTGAATGTCTAGCTCCTTAGATTTCTCCCCCTTTTTGTTATCATCAAAAGAGATGGCTGGGAGTCCTTGAGCCGCCACTAGCTGGGCCAAAAGTTGAGTTTGTTTCTCCTGTTCCTTTTGCATCTGTGACAGAGTGGCTTCCACCTTGTCCACTCTAGAAGAGAGAGTCTTCAAGGAGGAATCCACTTCAGGTTCTTTAGAGAAAAACCTGTTCATCCTGGACACAGTGAGAAGAGGAAGCTTTTCATCTAGCCTCCTATCATTAGCATCCTTGAGATTGCTGATTGAATCCTTGATCTCTGTAGCCTCAATCCTTGTCTGCAACATTTGTAGCCTTTGGATTTCCAGAGAATCCATGATGGCCTTGTAGAATTTCTTGTCCCTTGCATTTGCAGACTCATGAGCTAAGTAGGCTTCATTGTACTGCCTGGAGATAACAGCATCTAGAGTGGCTCTACCATGCATACCTTGAGAAAGCCAGCCTGGTGTAGGAGGCACCACAGAAGTCCCAGTCTGTGAAGTGGTGGCCACCTGTAGATTATCACCATAGCTGTCCTCATCATCAGAAAACTCAAAATCTCCACTTGCTGCAGCTCCTGAAGGTAGATTGGTCAGGGCATCCTTTGCTCTTTGCATTGATGCAGTTGTATGAATTAGGTTTAGTGACCTTTCTGCCTCCACATTGCCCTGCTGAGCCATAATTTGATAGGCTGGCACAGGATGAGTAAAGGTCTTAGGATCCAGGGAAATACTATCCAGAGTTTGTTGATAATGCTCTTGGAAAGTAAGTTCCCTTTCTCCCTCACTGACCTCCATTAACTCACTTGCAATGGCTGCTTCCCCCCTTATAGCTCCTGTAGTCCCTTCTCTCTCTCCACTCTTTTCTTGCATCATGGGCTCCCCATGGCTCACACCTCTCACACCCTCACCCTCACCTACTAAGGTGGTACTCTCAATCTCTCCTTTTGCCTGGCTGGAAGAAATAGCCAGCCTCTCACTCTCAAGCTCTCCTTTTGCCTGGCTGCAAGCCAGCCTCTCAATTTCACTCCCTTTCAAACCTAGAAGTGTTTCAACTACCACCAGGTCATCTACACTAGTTGTGGAAACAACTTGATTTTCAGTAAGAGGTGTAGAATGACCTATCAACGAAATGGTAGTTTGAACTGTCAACGGTATAGGTACCGTTGATGGAGAAACACTTGTCAACGAAAGAGGCTGTTTCGTTGATGAAGTCAATGAAGCATTTTGAGAATGTGAAATTACAGTAGAATCTGTGGTGATTGATTTGAGATTGGGGTCCACAGATTCGCTTGCAGTTTCAGAAAAACGTGGTTGATGGCCCAACAAATCACTTAACAAGTGATGACCATCAACTTCAGAGTGGGGCTTCTCCAAGATTAGAGTTGGAGAATCAGGAATAGATGTATGGATCATGTCCACATCTAAGGATTGAGTTGGTGAATTGGATGGAGATAAATCAAGATTGATGTTTAGAGAGTGGGACTGTAACCCCAGAGTAACAATAGGGGTTACATCAAACTGAATTTGTGAACCTGGAAGTGTTGCTTCCAGTGTGTGTGCACCCTGTGAACCCTTGGTCTTTTGCTTTACCCTTCTTTGGTATTGGGAAAATGTAGACTGTGGGCTTGAAGTGTCCCTTACCCTCTTGGACTGTGCTCTTGGTGGAGAGCTTGTTTCAATAATCACATCCTTTTGGGAGGATGCAATTAGACATGTGTTTAAATCCATTTTACTCATTGTGCCTTGTTGGGAAGACACAATGGGGCTAGGCTGGGAAGCACTTATCTCACCTTCCTTATTCTTGGGGTTTCTTTGATTTTCACCCCTTCCCTCACCTCTCACAACTCCAGACTCACTCCCCTTAGGTTGTGTGGTAGTTTTTACAACAGGTGCCTTTTGAGAAGCACCTGAGGTTGGCTTGGAGGATTTCTTTGATTTGGATTTAGTTGCTGGGGCAGGAGCCTGTTGGGTCACAGCTACAGACTCCATAGCAACAAGGTTGGAGGAGACAATAGAAGTAACAGCTACACTAACAGGGATAGTAGTAGTTACCTCAATGATTGGCAGATACACCACTGGAACATCACCATTGTAGTTCAGCCTCAGTATGTCTGTCAATACTCTCTTTTCTTGTACAAAGCACTCAAACCTGGCATTAGGGTTAGTGATAACTAATGGTGCTGGACTAACATGATTAGCCAGCATCATCAGAAACCTTGCATAATAGATATTTTTCTTCCTATTTGCCTTATCACCCATCTTAGCACCAATTTCATAAATAAGTTGGGTGCTAAAGTTGTAATATCTATCATTTAGAAGCATGGTTAGGAGAATTAACATAGAGTTAGTTAATGCATCAAAATTACTAATCTTTCCAGAAAAGACCTTAATGAAGGCATCAGCTAAATAACTGTATTCTCTAACCAAGCCTCTCCTAATTATTCTACCCAGATTATCAGTAGGCAAAGAGTAGTTTATAGAATTTAGCATGGTAGTTATTTCAGTGTTAGTAGGCAAAGCATCACAGTTATTATCAGGAATTTGTAAACATGCTTGCACAACATCAGAATTAACTATGTACTCATTACCTTGGAGAGTGAATTGCAGAGTGCAATTTGTTCCACTATAATCACATGAGGTCCAAATCTCCTCAATTACTTCATTGTAGAGTGGTGTAGAGTGGAACATAGCATAGCTCAACTTGCAATTCTTCATGAAATCCATCATTTTGAAGAAAAGTCTGTTCGGGTTTTCCTTTGCAACAAACGGGATGGAGTTGTTCTTCTCATAGATGAACCCTCCAGCAGACATAAGCTTGACTATGGGTGCCATTGTTGAGTGAGAAAAGAAAACTTCGAACTGAGTTGCTTGTTTGAGAGAGAAAGAGAGAGAAAAGCCTTTGGAATTTTTGAGAGCAGGTAAAAAGAAATAAAAAAAAATAGAATTCCTTAAATACTCCCCCAAAAATTCTCAGAAAATGCGTCCAATAATAAAGATAAATTACTGGATTGGCTAAAAAAAAATATAACCGTTACTCTTAAAGTATTACCATGATTTATACTTACAGAGATGTATGCATAGATCGTGGTAAAAGACGTGTCAGTTTTCAACGGTTCAGATTAAAAGCGCTAAATCAACGAATCAGAATTGGGCGTTTAAAGTCCTGTTTGTTTCGTTGATACTGCTGTGTTTCGTTGATATAAAAGAGCTATCAACGAAACACCCAGAAAAATGCTAATAATGTCAACGAAATGATTTGTTTCGTTGGCATAGTTATTTTGACTTAGACAAAATATTACTTTTTCCTGAGAAAATTAAATCACAGAAAAACATAGCAAATTTCTGGCTGCATTATGACTTGCAAATATCTCAAAAATAATTAAGAGAAATTTAGCATACCTAGCTCACTTACTAATCTTGAGAATGTTGATTCATCAAGTGGCTTGGTAAAGATGTCTGCAAGTTGTTGTTCACTTGGAACAAAATGTAACTCCACAGTACCATTCATAACATGTTCTCTAATGAAATGGTACTTGATGTCAATGTGCTTGGTTCTTGAATGCTGCACTGGATTCTCAGTAATGGCAATGGCACTAGTGTTGTCACAGAAAATAGGAATTTTCTCAACTCTTAATCCATAATCAAGTAGTTGATTTTTCATCCATAAAATCTGTGCACAACAACTTCCAGCTGCAATATACTCAGCCTCAGCTGTGGAGGTGGAAACTGAGTTTTGTTTCTTGCTGAACCATGACACAAGCTTGTTTCCTAAGAATTGACAGGTGCCTGTTGTGCTTTTCCTGTCAATTTTACATCCTGCATAATCTGCATCTGAATAACCAATTAGTTCAAAACCAGATTCTCTAGGATACCAAATGCCAAGGTTTGGTGTTCCTTTGAGATATCTGAAAATCCTTTTAATAGCAACTAAATGGGATTCCCTAGGATCAGCCTGAAATCTAGCACATAAACATGTAGCAAACATAATATCAGGTCTACTAGCTGTTAAATATAAAAGTGAGCCGACCATGCCTCTGTAACTTGAAATGTCCACAGATTTTTCCTTAGTATTCAATTCAAGTTTGGTGGCAGTAGGCATGGGTGTTTTGGCAGGAGAGCATTCCATTAAGTTAAACTTCTTTAATAAATCAAAAATATATTTTGTTTGACTAATGAAAATGCCTTCATTAACTTGCTTTACTTGAAGACCAAGAAAGTAAGTTAATTCTCCCATCATGCTCATTTCATACTTACTTTGCATAAGCTTGGCAAACTTTTGACAAAGTTTTTCATCTGTAGACCCAAAAATTATGTCATCTACATAAATTTGAACAAGTATTGTAGAGCCATTCACAATCCTATGAAAAAGGGTTTTATCTACAGTACCTCTAGTGAAGTGATTCTCAAGAAGGAACTGTGAAAGTGTGTCATACCAGGCTCTAGGTGCTTGTTTCAAACCATAGAGTGCTTTGAGGAGAAAGTACACATACTCTGGAAAATCATCATCTTCAAAACCAGGAGGTTGACTCACATACACCTCCTCTTCCAGTTCCCCATTTAGAAAAGCACTCTTAACATCCATTTGATAGACCTTGAAATTGGCATGGGCTGCATAGGCTAGGAAAATCCTTATTGCTTCTAGTCTTGCAACAGGAGCAAAGGTTTCATCATAATCGATTCCTTCTTCCTGTGAATAACCTTTTGCAACCAATCTAGCTTTATTCCTTGTGACTATGCCATTTTCATCCATCTTGTTTCTGAACACCCATTTTGTGCCTATGACACTCCTGTCCTTAGGCTTGGGCACCAGCTTCCATACATTGTTCCTTTCAAATTGGTTTAGCTCTTCTTGCATAGCCAAAACCCAATCTGGATCTAGAAGTGCATCCTCAACTTTCTTTGGCTCATCTTGAGACAGAAAGCTGCTATATAGACATTCTTCTTGAGTTGCTCTTCTAGTTTGGACTTTTGAAGAAACATCACCTATAATGAGTTCAAAGGGATGATCTTTAGTCCATTTTCTTGAGGGAGGTAGATTTGCTCTAGACGAGGTAGCTTCATGATCATGATTGCCTTGATTGGACATTTGTCCTTGAGAAACTCCCCCTGAGTTTGTTGTCCCTAAATGATCACTTCTAGAACCATTTCTATGACTGTCAACGGTATGACCATTTTGGTTGTCAACGAAACGCTCATTTTGACTGTCAACGAAACCACCATTATGACTGTCAACGAAATGATCATTTGGTCTACTAGCAGCTATTCTTTTCAATCTTAATGCAGCAACTTCATCTTCACTGCTGCTTTCATCTGTGCTAGTTACAACAACTCTAGGCTGTTTCTCAGTAGTCTTAACATGATTCATTCGATCTCCTTCCTCATTCTCAAAGGAGAGACTTTCATGGAAACCTTCATCACAGAGACCTTGAATTTTGAGATCATCAAAAACAACATGTACAGATTCCATAACAATGTTGGTTCTGAGATTATAGACTCTGTAAGCTTTCCCTGCTGCATACCCCACAAAAATTGCTTCATCTGCCTTTGCTTCAAATTTCCCCAAATGCTCAGCTTGATTTCTCAAAACAAAGCACTTGCAACCAAAGACATGAAGAAAATCCAATAGTGGCTTCTTTCCTTTGAGTAGCTGATAAGGGGTCATTCCCTTGGCCTGATTAATCAAAGAAATATTCTGAGTGAAGCAAGCTGTGTTAACTGCCTCAGCCCAAAAATAAGTTGGTAACTTTGATTCATCTAGCATTGTCCTGGCAGCTTCAACAAGTGTTCTGTTTTTCCTTTCAACTACACCATTTTGCTGTGGTGTCCTTGCTGCTGAAAACTCATGCAAAATACCATTTTCTTCACAGAACGCCTTCATGCTTGAATTCTTGAATTCTGTCCCATTGTCACTCCTGATCCTTCTTACTTTCAAGTCAGGATGATTGTTTACCATCTTGATGTGATTGATAATGATTTCACTTGCCTCATCTTTAGAATGTAAAAAGAAGGTCCAAGTAAATCTAGAAAAATCATCAACAATCACAAGACAATATTTCTTCTTTGAAATAGACATGACATTTACAGGGCCAAACAAATCCATATGAAGTAACTCAAGCTGATGGACAATTGATGACTCTGTCTTGCTTTTGAATGATGCCTTCTTTTGTTTCCCTTTTTGACAGGCATCACACAAACCATCCTTGGAAAACTCCACCTGTGGAATTCCTCTAGCAAGATCCTTCCTTACCAAATCATTCATAACCTTGAAATTTAGATGAGATAATTTCTTGTGCCATAGCCAACTTTCATCCTTGCTTGCTTTGCTGAAAAGACAAGTGATGGTGTCTGGACTTGTGCTACTAAAGTCAGCAATGTACACATTCCCTCTTCTGAATCCAGTCATTACCACATTGTTGTTTCCTCCTTTAGAAACAACACAGGCTTCTTTTGAAAAAGTAACTAAAAATCCTTTGTCACAAAGTTGGCTGATACTAAGCAAATTGTGCTTAAGACCATCCACCAATGCAACCTCATCTATGATGACATTCTCTTTTGAAATCAAGCCATATCCCTTTGTGTAGCCTTTGCTGTCATCTCCAAAAGCAATACAAGGGCCAGCTCTTTCCTGAAACTCTGTGAGCAGGGTAGAATCACCAGTCATGTGTCTTGAACAACCACTATCCAAGTACCAAAGATTCCTTTTGTCTCCCTGCACACAATAAAATCAAATCAAGTTGATTTTGGTACCCAAGTTTCCTTGGGTCCTGTTTTGTTAGCCTTTGTTTTTCCTTTTGATTCATTTTTCACCTTGGGCTCAGATTGATTTAAATCAATTTTTACTCTTGGTGTTGAATTCTGATTATTGCTCATATTTTCATTTACAGCATGCATATTTGGAGGAACAAACATGTTATTCATATTCCATGGCATTTGTGGCACATTAAACATATTCATGTATGGATTTTGCACAAATGACATGTTAGCATATGGATTCTGAAATTGTGCATATGGAGCAAACATGTTAGGCATAACAGGCATTGTAGGCATAGGACTATTCCTTGCAGGCTTGGGAATTTTCACATTAGCAGTTTTCTTAACAGATTTGCAGTTAGTAGACAAGTGACTAACACTTCCACAATTAACACATGTCTTTCTAGGAGCATATTTATCAGGTGTGTAATTGTTGTGTTTGTTAATTCCTACTTTGCCATTCCTGTTATTCTTTTTATTTCCCTTAGCCTCATTTTGAACTTTTTCTACCTTGTCTTTCAATTGCTTGTTAGACAAGTGACCTACATTATCTCTCTCAACAGGCTTCTCAACTTTCTTTGAATTACTAGACTCACCTTGAACAAAGTTCTTGGTGACAGGACCATACTTGTCATTAAGTCTAGTGAGTTTCTCTTTTCTTTTGTCTGTCAACGAAACAGCCTGATCGGTTGATGGTTCATGTGTCAACGAAACATTGCATTTCGTTGACATATCAACCTCCAACAAATGATCATTGTTGTTTGTTGACTCTGTTTCTGATTCTAAGGTTTCACCAACACACCCTAGCTTCTCTTTGTTCTTTTTCCATGATTCCTCACAGAAAGATTCCATACCTTGAACATTAATGATGTTGGTAGCAACATTCCTGGAATCTTTCCATTTAGCAATTACACCTTGTTCTATTTCAAGTTGTGTTTTAAGAATTTCTTCCCTTTGTAACACGTTCTCAAGTTCCTTCTTAGCATCCCTACTAACACATCTCATTTTCTCAAATTCAATGAGCTGTGCTTCTAACATTGCATTCCTATCACTTAAGAACAAATTAGTCTCTTTTATTCTAGAATTCTCCTTGGTAAGTGATTTAAGAGTAACACGCAAATTATATAGTACAGTAGACATTTCATTTACTGCACTATCGCATTCCTCTTTAGAAAGCTCAGAAAGATTAGTAATTGTTACCTGGTTGCTTGAGGAACTTGCTTCCTGCTCATGATTGTCAGCCATAAGAGCCAAGTTGACATATTCAACATCATCATCAGAGTCTTCACCATTACCAGCCCAGTCATACTCCTGAGACATGAAAGCCTTTTCTTTTTCCTTGAGAAGTTCAAAGTATTTCTTTTTATAATCAACAGGCTCAAATTTCCTGTTGCCCTTCTCAACCTTGGGCTTTCTGCAGTCTCCAGCAAAGTGACCAAGCATTCCACAATTGAAACATTTTGACTTAGACTTTTCAATCCAGTTTGTTTTGCTAGGTTGAAAGTCTCTTCTTGGTGGCCTTGCTTCTGAGTTTCTTTTGAACTTGAACTTAGAGAATTTCCTAGACAGAAAAGCAATGTGCTCATCAATCTCATCTAAGTCATTCAAGTTGGCTGGTTCTGATTCTTCTTCTTCTTCTGTCATCTTGTCTTTACCCTTGCTAACATCACTCCTACAACTAGGTCGACTAGTTGTGGCCTTTGCAGTTTCTTTGTTGTCATCTTCCAGTTGGTTCACAGATGCAATTAATGCAATAGATCCACCCTTCTTCTGTACCTTTTCAATTTCCTCATCTTGCTCCATTTCCAGCTCATAAGTCTTCAAGGTTCCATAAAGCCTTTCAAGAGTGTAGTCTTTGTACTCTTGAGTGTTTCTAAGAGAAACAGTCATAGGCTTCCATTCTTTTGGAAGAGCTCTGAGAAATTTAAGGTTTGAATCCTTAGTTTGATAGATCCTCCCATACAGCTTTAATCCATTCAAAAGCTTCTGAAACCTACTAAACGTGTCATTTAGGGTTTCACCAGCTTTAAAATGAAAATGCTCATATTGTTGTATAAGGAGTTGCATTTTATTTTCCCTGACTTGCTCAGTTCCTTCACAGAGAGTTCTAACAGTATCCCATACTTCCTTAGAGGTTGTACAGTTGATAACATTGTCAAACATCTCTTGCTCCAAACCATTAAACAGAATGTTCATGGTTCTTTTGTCTTTATGGACTTCTGCAACATCTTCAACAGTCCATTCTGAGACAAGTTTTGGAATCTCTACATCAGGAGCATTATCTGGCAATCCAACTCTAGAATCAAGCTTCATGGGAACGTGTGGACCTTTCTCAATGCAGTCTACATACCTCTCATCCATAGACATGAGATGTAAATGCATCTTTACTTTCCAGTGAAAGTAATTGTCCTTATCAAGAACTGGTATCTTCACACCTGCATCCTTCTTCACCATGGTTTCTGTTTTTGGTCTTGATCTTTAAACTTCTTGTATGTTAGAAGCTCGCTCTGATACCAATTGTTAATCCCAAATGACCTAACAGAATTGTAGAAGGGGGGGGTTGAATACAATTTTGATATTTCTTTAACTTGAAAATACTTTATAAAATTAAACTGAACTGAATAAATAAAAACACAAGATATAAATAATTCAGTTGGATTGTTTGATGATCCAACTGAAGTGTTTTTATTGCGGAAATAATCTGTGATACAAATGTACACAGCTGCTCAGTTACAAGGTTGTAGAGAAGAAAAATGCTCTCAAAGATAGCTAATACAAACTCTTTGTTTTTCTTCACACAAATAAAGTAACTGCTACACTTGGTTATATAAACCCAAGTTTACAACCCTATTTTTGGCTACACTAATAGTACAATGAGTAACCGCCAATAGTTTGCTTTTCATCCCTTTGTCCAGTGGTCCTTGGAGATCCTTGCTTTTGACTTCATGCTTATTATGATCACTCCCAAGAGCCCAATTGGAAACTGGGATGTTTCCTTATTCCCCATGTCCATTTTAATGGTTTCCAATGCAAAGTACACTTCCACATCTCCTTTTTGATCTGTCAGGAACCTGTCACTATCACTTTGTCAATTGTATAGAAAAGCAATAATGATTCGTTGATGGCATAGAGATGTGTTTCGTTGATATCTTTATTCTTTGTTTCGTTGATGAGCTTCCTTGTTTCGTTGATAGAGTAATCTTCATTCCGTTGACATGTCTTCACTTAGGCAAAATTACAAGGCACTAAATATTTACAATTAACCAACCTATTTTGCCTATCTAACCATTTAGTCAACATGACTTAGAAAACCTATCTAGTACTCAACAAACTGCATATCAAACTATGAAGTAATGTACAGTGCAATTGCTACATCACTCATTTCGTTGATGAGCTTCCTGTCAACGAAACACTGCAAAGCATGCTATTTCGTTGACAGTTACAAAATAACTTAATACAAAATCTACTAAGTGTTTTTATAATTATCATCAAGAACAACATATTCCTAACAATGACTCAGAGTTTAAACTGTCAGAGTTTGAATCAGTTTCCTCAACTGACTCACTTGCTGTGTCTTGTTGAGCTTCTTCACGCTCCCCCTCAACTGGTTCTCTATTTTGTTCAATTTGAGAATTTCCAGTTTCTCCAGTATTTACCAGTAGAGGTTCAGAGTATGCTTCGTCAGAGTTTGTCAGAACCGCTTCATCAGAGTTTGTCGGTACTGCTTCATCAGAGTTTACATCATCAGAGAATAAACCTTCATTTTCAAAACGCAGTTGATCATATTCATCTAAGTCATCAAGTCCAGTTATTTTCTTGTCATCAAATGACACATGTATGGATTCCATGATCACTTTAGTTCTCAGATTGTAAACTCTGAATGCTTTTGTTGACACTGGATAGCCAACAAAGATTCCTTCATCAGCTTTTAACTCGAACTTAGTCAACTGTTCAGGATGAGTCTTCAACACAAAGCATTTGCATCCAAATATATGAAAATATTTCAAATTTGGCTTCTTATTTTTCACCATCTCATATGGTGTTTTCCCATGCTTGTTGATCAGTGTAGCATTTTGAGTAAAACAAGCAGTTTGAACAGCTTCTGCCCAGAAATAAGTTGGCAATTTTGCTTCGTCAAGCATAGTTCTGGCTGCTTCAATTAAAGTTCTGTTCTTTCTTTCAACTACACCATTTTGCTGTGGAGTTCCAGGTGCAGAAAATTCTTGTTTCACTCCTCTTTCCTTGCAGAAAGCTTCCATGATTGAGTTTCTGAATTCAGTTCCATTATCACTCCTTATAATTTTGACTTTGTGCTGTGATCCTTTGTCCAGTAGATTTACATGATCCATCAGAGTTTGAGCAGTTTCATCCTTCTTTGATAAGAAATGCACCCATGTATATCTAGTATATTCATCAACAATTACTAGAGCATATTTCTTTCTGCCCATAGACATCACATTCACTGGTCCAAAGAGATCAACATGTAGAAGATGATAAGGTTCCACTACTGAAGATTCAGATTTGCTCTTGAAAGATGACTTCCTTTGCTTGGCCTTTGGACAAGAATCACATAGGCCATCTAAGCTAAGTATTGACTTGGGAAGTCCCCTTACAAGATCCTTTCTTATTAGCTCATTAATGTTGTTCAAATTGAGATGAGAGAGCTTCTTATGCCAGTTCCAACTCTCTTCATTTGACATTCTTGCAGTCAGACACACTGTTTTTCCATCAGAGTTTGTTACCAAACTTGCTTCATAAATGTTGTTGTGCCTGTGTCCAACTAGAACAACTTTTCCAGTAGATTTACTGATAACTTCACAGTGTTCAGTATGAAAATCTACATGGTTTCCTCTATCACAGATTTGACTCACAGATAGCAGATTATGCTTGAGTCCTGAGACTAGAGCTACATTTGATATGATGACACTTCCAAGATTTATATTGACATATCCCAGAGTAAGTCCTATGTTGCCATCTCCATAGGATACTTTTGGGCCAGACTTCTCCTCAAAATCTGATAGCAGGGCTTTATTTCCAGTCATGTGTCCTGAGCATCCACTGTCTAAGATAAGGGTGCTCTCTTTTATGCCCTGCAATCACAATCAATTACACAGAGTTAGTTTTAAGGATCCAGACTTGCTTGGATCCTTTGGCTTTCTTAACATTGTTAGCTTTTGCAGCGGAATCATTATCAACAGAGTTTAAACTAACATTGTCAGACTTTACACTTGCAGAGGTTGCCCTAACCCATTTTAAGTTGGGTTTTAGCTCATAATAGTTATGATAAATAGCATGATAACTCTTACAAGTATAAATAGAATGCCAAGTGCTCCCACAGTGTGTGCATAAAGTCTGTGGTTTAACCCTTACATAATCATTCTTTACTCCTGATGTAGAAGGTAAAAAATTAATATATTTGTTCTTATTGCAAAATCTAGCAAGATGGTTAGTACTACCACAATTATAACATGTTTTCCTTGAAGCAGCAGCAGTAGGCAAATGATTATTTCTTTTATTTATGCCTATCTTTCCATTCCTATTCTTCTTGGACCCTTTTGGTTTCATGGCAGACTTTACCTCTTTGAGCTTATGATTGAACTGTTTTCCTGTCATTAAACCAACATTAACCTGTTTTTCACAGACTTTTACTGGCTTTCTAACAGCTTCTAATTCCATTAGATTTTCTGTTATAATATTTTCATGTCTTTCACAGGTTTCATCTGATTCCATATCAGCTTCTCTTACTACAACAGATTTTAACTTAGTGGACTCTGGAACAAATTTCACAGGTTTAAGTTGTGGTTTAACCTTAACCTTGTCTTTAAACCTAAGTTCATCATTTTCATAATAGCCTAAACCTACAGAATCTGTCTGAAACACTTGATGAGTGTCTCTTCCAGAGTTTGTCCAAGTCTTGATTATTTTTCTTTCTTTTTCTAGATCAGATTCTAGTTGCCTATATCTTTTGAGCAACTCCTGTTCAACATAAACAACATCATCTCTTTCTTTTTGAATCTGCTTCATATTTTCAAGTTCTCCTTCAAGAAACTTGTTTCTATCTTTAAGGCTATGATTCTCAGATTTAATTCTCTCATTCTCTAAAGTCTGATCCCTATAACTAACATGTACGCTTTTCAGATATACTCTTAATTCAGATATATTATCAGTATCATAAGCATAAGTAGTTAGGGGTACCTTATTTTCAGATGATTCAGTCTCATCTTTGACAGTTGCCATAAGAGCATAATTTACTCCATCATCAGAGTCTGAAGTATCTGCCCAGTCTTTGCCTTTAGAGATGAGTGCTTTCTCAGATTTGCCTTTCTTGCACTCTGGGGCATAGTGACCCATCTCCTTACACTTGTAGCACTGGATTTCAGATTTATCCTTCTTGCCAGACTTGGTCTCCCTTACATCAGACTTTCTAAAACTTTTCCTTTCAGAGTTTGAATCTTTCCTTGAGAATCTCTTTCCTTTCTTGAAGTTCTTGAATCCCATCTTCTTGAAGGTCTTCACCATCAATGCAGCCATTTGCATCATCTGTTCTTCATCATCCTCAGAGTCAGAAGCTTCATCAGAGTTTGAGTCATCATCAGAGTTTGATGACTCACTTTCAGATTTAATGACTAGAGCCTTTCCCTTGGATCTCTTCCTTGATGATTCTTTCTTGATGGGCTTCTCCTCAACTTTGAGAGCAACAGATTTTGTCTTCTTGCTTGATCTTCTGTTTCTTTGTTCTATTTCCAATTCATGAGTTTTCAGTAACCCATAAATCTCATCAAGTTCAGTTTCAGTAAGTTCGTAATTATCTCTTATAGTTGTTGTCTTCAAATCCCATCTTTCAGGTAAAGATAAGAGAAATTTGAGATTTGATTCTTCAAGATCATATTCTTTATCAACTAGAGATAAATCATTCAGCAGTTTACAGAATCTGTCATATGTCTCAGTCAAGGTTTCATTGGCTCTTGAATCAAAGTGCTCATACTCCTGAGTGAGTATTGTTTTCCTGTTCTTCTTTATAGCAGTGGTTCCTTGACACCTGACTTCCAAAGCATCCCAGATTTCTTTTGCAGTTTTGCAACCAATTACTCTGTTAGACATAACATTATCTAAAGCACTGTGTAGAAGATGTCTAACCTTTGCATCTTTTGCAATTGATGAGATGTCCTCAGGAGTCATATCTTTCTTTTCCTTTGGAACAGTCTTTTGTTCTTGACCATCAACAACAGGAGACAATTTAGTCGGCATATGAGGACCATCATAGATTCTGTCAAGATATTCTGGATCTGTAGCCTCCAGAAACATGGTCATCTTCACCTTCCAAATTGGATACTCCACTGGCCTGAGAATTGGAACCCTGATTGTTTCATACCGACTCACAGAATTAGGTTTAACCTGTTCAACCGTGGGAGGAGCTTGATTTTCTTCAGACATGATTATTACTGTGTTTGAATCGAAAAACTGTATATATTAAACAGCCTTGGCTCTGATACCAATTGTTAGGCCGAATACACAATATAATCAAATATGTATGAGAATAACAATCAAGAACACAAGTTTGTAAATCAACAAACTGAATTATATTAAATAATTCTCTCTTAGTGATGTTAATGAATCACAAAGAGCTACTAGGTTACAAGAATAATATTTTCAATAATCGCGTCCCTTCTAGGGATAACCTATCTGTGTTTATATAATACACAGTTACAATCAATCTCTAATTGATACTCCTACAAATTAGCTATACAATTGTAATCAATTAGAATTGCTTCAGTCCTCTGTCCAGTCTCCTTAGCTGTATCAATATATTCTGCTTCTTTCCATCTTCAGAATATATTGCTTCTAGAATCTTCATAATATGCACTGACAGCTAAATCGACTTTCACCCTGTCAGACTTTAACAAACTCTGACCGGCTTCCATGTAAACTCTGATGCGCATCTGTTGCTTAAACACTGATGAACAAACGTCAGCAATTATATCTAACACTTGTGACTATGCCATTTTCATCCATCTTGTTTCTGAACACCCATTTTGTGCCTATGACACTCCTGTCCTTAGGCTTGGGCACCAGCTTCCAAACATTGTTCCTCTCAAATTGGTTTAGCTCCTCTTGCATGGCTAAAACCCAATCTGGATCTAGAAGTGCATCCTCAACTTTCTCTGGCTCATCTTGAGACAAAAAGCTACTATATAGACATTCTTCTTGAGTTGCTCTTCTAGTTTGGACTTTTGAAGAAACATCACCTATAATAAGTTCAAAGGGATGATCTTTAGTCCATTTCCTTGAGGGAGGTAGATTTGCTCTTGAAGAAGAAGCTTCATGATCATGATTGCCTTGATTGGATATTTGTCCTTGAGAAACTCCCCCTGAGTTTGTTGTCCCTAATTGATCACTTCTAGAAGCATTTCCATGACTGTCAACGGTATGACCATTTTGGCTGTCAACGAAATGTTCATTTTGACTGTCAACGAATCCACCATCATGACTGTCAACGAAATGACCATTTGGTCTGCTAGCAGCTATTCTTTTCAATCTCAATGCAGCAATTTCATCTTCACTGCTGCTTTCATCTGTGCTAGTTACAACAACTTTAGACTGTTTTTCAGTAGCCTTAACATGATTCACTTGATCTCCTTCCTCATTCTCAAAAGAAAGACTTTCATGGAAACCTTCATCACAGAGACCTTGAATTTTGAGATCATCAAAAACAACATGTACAGATTCCATAACAATGTTGGTTCTGAGATTATAGACTCTGTAAGCTTTCCCTGCTGCATATCCCACAAATATTGCTTCATCTGCCTTTGCTTCAAATTTCCCCAAATGCTCAGCTTGATTTCTCAGAACAAAGCACTTGCATCCAAAGACATGAAGAAAGTCCAATAGTGGCTTCTTTCTTTTGAGTAGTTGATAAGGGGTCATTCCCTTGGCCTGATTAATCAAAGAAATATTTTGAGTGAAGCAAGCTGTGTTAACTGCCTCAGCCCAAAAATAAGTTGGTAACTTTGATTCATCTAGCATTTTCCTTGCAGCTTCAATAAGTGTTCTGTTTTTCCTTTCAACTATACCATTTTGCTGTGGTGTCCTTACTGCTGAAAACTCATGCAAAATACCATTTTCTTCACAGAACACCTTCATGCTTGAATTCTTGAATTCTGTCCCATTGTCACTCCTGATCCTTCTTACTTTCAAGTCAGGATGATTGTTTACCATCTTGATGTGATTGATAATGATTTCACTTGCCTCATCTTTGGAGTGCAAAAAGAAAGTCCATGTAAATCTAGAGAAATCATCAACAATCACAAGACAATATTTCTTCTTTGAAATAGACATGACATTTACAGGGCCAAACAAATCCATATGAAGCAACTCAAGCTGATGGACAATTGATGACTCTGTCTTGCTTTTGAATGATGCCTTCTTTTGTTTCCCTTTTTGACAGGCATCACACAAACCATCCTTGGTGAATTCCACTTGAGGAATTCCTCTAGCAAGATCTTTCCTCACCAAGTCATTCATAACTTTGAAATTCAGATGAGGCAATTTCTTGTGCCATAGCCAACTTTCATCCTTGCTTGCCTTGCTGAAAAGACAAGTGATGGTGTCTGAACTTGTGCTACTAAAGTCAGCAATGTACACATTCCCTCTTCTGAATCCAGTCATTATCACATTGTTGTTTCCTCCTTTAGAAACAACACAGGCTTCTTTAGAAAAAGTAACTAAAAATCCTTTGTCACAAATTTGGCTGATACTAAGTAAATTGTGCTTAAGACCATCCACCAATGCAACCTCATCTATGATGACATTCTCTTTTGAAATCAAGCCATATCCCTTAGTGTAGCCTTTGCTGTCATCTCCAAAAGCAATACAAGGGCCAGCTCTTTCCTGAAACTCTGTGAGCAGGGTAGAATCGCCAGTCATGTGTCTTGAACAACCACTATCCAAGTACCAAAGATTCCTTTTGTCTCCCTGCACACAATAAAATCAAATCAAGTTGATTTTGGTACCCAAGTTTCCTTGGGTCCTGTTTTGTTAGCCTTTGCTTTCCCTTTTATATCATTTTTCATCTTGGGTTCAGTTTGATTTAAATCAATCTTTACCCTTGGTGTTGATTTCTGAGGGTTGCTCACATTTTCATTCACAGTATGCATAGTTGGAGGAACAATCATGTTATTCATATTCCATGGCATTTGTAGCACATTAAACATATTCATGTATGGGTTAGGCACAAACGACATGCTAGCATATGGATTCTGAAATTGTGCATATGGAGCAAACATGTTAGGCATAACAGGCATTGTAGGCATAGAACTGTTCATTGCAGGCTTTGGAATTTTCACATTAGCAGTTTTCTTAACAGATTTGCAGTTAGTAGATAAATGACTAACACTTCCACAATTGACACATGTCTTTCTAGGAGCATATTTATCAGGTGTGTAATTGTTGTGTTTGTTAATCCCTACTTTGCCATTCCTGTTATTCTTTTTATTTCCCTTAGCCTCAACTTGAACTTTCTCTAACTTGTCTTTCAATTGCTTGTTAGACAAGTGACCTACATTAGCTCTCTCAACAGGCTTCTCAACTTTCTTTGATTTACTAGACTCACCTTGAACAAAGTTCTTGGTGACAGGACCATACTTGTTATTAAGTCTAGTGAGTTCATCTTTTCTTTTCTCTGTCAACGAAACAGCCTGATCGGTTGATGGTTCATCTGTCAACGAAACATTGCATTCCGTTGACATATCAACCTTCAACAAATGATCATTGTTGTTTGTTGACTCAGTTTCTGATTCTAAGGTTTCACCAACACACCCTAGCTTCTACTTGTTCTTTTTCAATGATTGTTCACAGAAAGATTCCATACCTTGAACATTAATGATGTTGGTGGCAACATTCCTGGCATCTTTCCATTTTGCAATCACACTCTGTTCTATTTCAAGTTGTGTTTTAAGAATTTCTTCCCTTTTTAACACATTCTCAAGTTCCTTCTAAGCATCCCTACTAACACACCTCATTTTCTCAAATTCAATGAGCTGTGCTTCTAACATTGCATTCCTATCACTTAAGAGCAAATTAGTCTCTTTTATTCTAGAATTCTCTTTGGTAAGTGATTTAAGAGTAACACGTAAATTATATAGTACAGTAGACATTTCATTTACTGCACTATCGCATTCCTCTTTAGAAAGCTCAGAAAGATTAGTAATTGTTACCTGGTTGCTTGAGGAACTTGTTTCCTGCTCATGATTGTTAGCCATAAGAGCCAAGTTGACATACTCAACATCATCATCAGAATCTTCACCATTACCAGCCCAATCATACTCCTGAGACATGAAAGCCTTTTCTTTTTGCTTGAGAAGTTCAAAGTATTTCTTTTTATAATCAACAGGCTCAAATTTCCTGTTACCCTTCTCAACCTTGGGCTTTCTGCAGTCTCCAGCAAAGTGACCAAGCATTCCACAATTGAAACATTTAGACTTAGACTTCTCAATCCAGTTAGTTTTGCTAGGTTGAAAGTCTCTTCTTGGTGGCCTTGCTTCTGAGTTTCTTTTAAACTTGAACTTAGAGAATTTTCTAGACAGAAAAGCAATGTGTTCATCAATCTCATCTAAGTCATCCAAGTTGGCTGGTTCTGATTCTTCTTCTTCTGTCATCTTGCCTTTACCCTTGCTAACATCACTCCTACAACTAGCTCGACTAGTTGTGGCCTTTGCAGCTTCTTCATTGTCATCTTCCAGTTGGTTCACAGATGCAATCAATGCAATAGATCCACCCTTCTTTTGTACCTTTTCAATTTCTTCATCTTGCTCCATTTCCAACTCATATGTCTTCAAGGTTCCATAAAGCCTTTCAAGAGTGTAGTCTTTGTACTCTTGAGTGTTTCTGAGAGAAACAGTCATAGGCTTCCATTCTTTTGGAAGAGCTCTAAGAAATTTAAGGTTTGAATCCTTGGTTTGATAGATCCTCCCATACAACTTTAATCCATTCAAAAGCTTTTGAAACCTACTAAACGTGTCATTTAGGGTTTCACCAGCTTTAAAATGAAAATGCTCATATTGTTGTATAAGGAGCTGCATTTTATTTTCCCTAACTTGCTCAGTTCCTTCACAGAGAGTTCTAACAGTGTCCCATACTTCTTTGGAGGTTGTACAGTTTATGACATTGTCAAACATCACTTTCTCCAAACCATTAAACAGAATGTTCATGGTTCTTTTGTCTTTATGGATTTCTGCAACATCTTTAATAGTCCATTCTGAGACAAGTTTTGGAATTTCTACATCAGGAGCATCATCTGGCACTCCAATTCTAGATGCAAACTTCATGGGAACGTGTGGACCTTTCTCAATGCAGTCTACATACCTCTCATCCATAGACATGAGATGTAAATGCATCTTTACTTTCCAGTGAAAGTAATTGTCCTTATCAAGAACTGGTATCTTCACACCTGCATCCTTCTTCACCATGGTTTCTGTTTTTTTGTCTTGATCTTTAAACTTCTTGTATGTTAGAAGCTTGCTCTGATACCAATTGTTAATCCCAAATGACCTAACAGAATTATAGAAGGGGGGGTTGAATACAATTTTGATATTTCTTAAACTTAAAACAACTTTCAAATTAAAAACTGAACTTATAAAATAAAAACCACAAGCACTTAATAATTTCAGTTGGATTGTTTGATGATCCAACTGAAGTGATTTTTATTGCGGAAATAATCTGTGATACAAAAGTACACAGCTGCTCAGTTACAAGATTGTAGAGAAGTATGCTCTCAAAGATAGCTAATACAAACTATTTGTTTTTCTTCTCTCATTTCTAAAGTAACTGCTACACTTGGTTATATAAGCCCAAGTTTACAACTCTACGTTTGGCTAAACAAAAGAACAATAGTAGTAACCATCACTAGCTTGCTTTTCATTCCTTTTGTCCAATGGTCCTTGGAGATCTTTGCTTTTGTCTTCATGCTTATTATAATCATTCCCAAGAGCCTTATTGGAAATTGGAATGTTTCCTTATTTCCAGTAACCATTTTGATGGCTTCCAATGCAAAGTACACTTCCATATCTCCTTTAGATCTGTTCAGTAAACTGTCACTATCACTTTGTCAACTATTCAAAAAGCAATAGTGATTCGTTGATAGCAGGGAGATGTGTTTCGTTGATAGCTTTATTCTTCATTCCGTTGATGATGTTTCCCTCGTTTCGTTGATGAGTAAACTCCATACCGTTGACAGAGTAATCTTCATACCGTTGACATGTCTTCACTTAGGCAAAATTACAAGGCATAATATATTTACAATTAACCAACCTATTTTGCCTATCTAGTACTTAGTCAACATGACTTAGAAAACCTATCTAATACATACAACAAAATGCCTATCATATTGTGAAGTATTGTACAATGCAATTGCTACAACACTCATTTCGTTGATGAGCTTCCTGTCAACGGAATGCTGCAAAGCATGCCATTTCGTTGACACCTACAAAATAACTTTACACAAATTCTACTAAGTGTTTTGTGTTTATCATCAAGAACAACATATTCCTAACAAACTGTTCTTGTTTAGAAGCCAGAATTTCTCTTGTGAGATTTTGGAAGCTGTAGTATTTAATTTGCTTAATACAAAGTAGATTAAAGTGATTGTGTGTGTACTGTTTATTTTATTCCGCATTCTCTTACTACACAATATGTTACAGCAATTTAGTTTCAAGAAAGAAAAAATCTATCAAACTATCCATTCACCCCCCTTTGTCTAGTTTCTAAGTGGTATTCATTACTAACACAACACATAATATTACCCCTTAACCTCTGTAGATCAGTTAGTCGTAGGTATAGTAGTTAGCCAAGAGACTACATTGATTCACATGTTTGTATTTTGACATGAAAGACTAAGTTTAATGTAGTATCGTGGTGTAAGTCGACATGTGTTTCGACTTTAGACATATTAAATGATATTGTGATAAAAGTTGATTAAGTATGTGGTTTATTGACTTGTGTATTGATGGATTTGCCATTTGGGAAAGTTGAAATGTCATTTTTGGTTTGGTATATGCTTTTGTGCATGGTATATTTAAGTTTCAAACAGGACATTGTAATCTGGATTCATAAAAAGTGTTGCAAGTAAGTGTTGCCGGTAATACTAAAAAATATTACAATAGGGATAAAAATGTTGTAGATAATTGTTGCAAAAAAACCTTAATGTATTGCAAAAGGCATCAAAATGTTGCATCAAAGTGTTATAATGAACTGACATTATAACATTTTTACTCAATAGATGTTGCAAGAAGGTGTTGCATTAGTCTATTGTAACACCTTAAAAATGTTACTAAAACAGATGAAAGTGTTACAAAAAAGTTCTATTGTAATATTAAAAAATGTGTTTTAATAAGTAGACATAATGTTGCAATAGAGGCCATAGGCAACGCCAGCAAATGTAATGCCGAATTTTGGCCAAAACGATACATAAACATCTACTTAACATTTTTGGGGTCTAACAATACACTTTTATAGGGTTGCAATAGGTCATTTTTGGTGTAGTGACATCTGAACCAAATCCGTTACTCTTGAATCCTAGTCTTATAGAATCTTCCAATCCCAAGAGTCCCGAAGAAGTTCAATCTAATGAGGCATCACCCTCCGATGAACCACCTTCAAAACCCCATTCTGATATGTCTAGTGAAAAAGTCTTTAAGCCGAAAGCCCCATTCCCTCAAAGACTTACTTCAAAAAAACAATCTGCTCAACTAGATCAGATTTTGGAAGTCTTCAAGCAAGTCAAGATTAACATTCCTCTTTTAGATGAAATTCAACAAGCTCCCTCTTATGCTAAGTGTCTAAAAGATTTGTGTACTCATAAAAGAACCACTCATGTTCTTAGAAAAGATTTCCTAACACCCAATGTTAGCTCTATCTTGTCAAATCAAATCCCTTTGAAGTTTACGGATCCTGGTTGTCCAATGTTAGCTCTATTTTGTCATTGGTAATACTTTCATTGATAAAGCTTTAGTCGATCTAGGAGCTAGTGTGAATCTTCTTTCATTATCTGTCTATCAAGACTTGGGTTTAGGTGAACTTAAAGAGACTAGTATCACTCTTCAGTTAGCTGACCGTTCTGTAAAAATTCCTAAGGGTATAGTGGAAGATGTGTTGATTAAGGTTAGTGATTTTGTCTTCCCCGTCGATTTCATTGTTCTAGAAACTGAACCTTTCCAAAATATCAAAAATCAAATTCCCATCATTCTAGGAAGACCTTTTCTTTCCACGTCAAATGCTTTGATTAACTGTAGGAATGGTTCGATGAAACTCACTTTTGGAAATATGACCATAGATCTTAATGTCTTTAATGTAGGTAATCAACCTAATGAGCTTTTTGAACAACCTGTAGGAGTTAATTTGATTGATGAGGTTGTTTCATGGTCACATCTTGAGGATAGTACAATTGTGTCTTTTCTTGAGAACGATATTTTGTTAGAGTCTGAGAGTAATAAAGAACTTCATGAGCTGTATAAGAATTTTTTTTCCGAGGAGATGTTAGATGAATTGAATGTTATTTGTTCTATGCATGAAACCCAACTTGAGGATAGTTCTTTGAATCCTAAGTCAGTTGTTAAGACTTCTATTGGTGAGCCACCCCATGTTGTTATCTCTAGTGACATAGTTCATAACCAAGAATTTTAAGTAATTAATCTGCTTAAATAATATAAAGAAGCATCTACTTGGTCTATGAATGATGTTATTGGTATGAGTTTTATTCTGGTTCAAGATCATCTTTCTCTAGTGGATAATGTTGTCTTTGTGGGTGAGTTTCACATGTTTAATGATTCTGTTAAGAAAGAAGTTTTCCATGATCTGGTATTGGTTAGTATGTGCTTTTGTCTTGCGTCTCCCATAGTTAAGTGTAGGTATGGGGGAGTGTGTGTTTATTGTGTTTGTGTCTGTGTGTTATAGATATTGTTCTATTTCTCCATCATGCCCTTATCAGGTATTCTCGTCCTTTTACTTTGTGTGAGTGAGTTTTTGAGCCTATATGCATATCTTTTGCATTTTATATTCATTTGCTTGAGTGTCCACATGTTGTTTGCATTGCTATCGTTTGTTTGAGACCTTTTTTGAAACGCATGACGTTATTTGATGATAAGATGATAAAGGCATTTAGGAATAACCTATATTTTCCAAATTACCACACCATTTATATATGATCAATTAGTTACTCACTTGAGCTTAATCTTATTTTTTCAGTGACACAACACATTACCTGCCTAAACTTTTTTCTTGTTTAGCCTTACTTATGTTTGATCTCAAATTGTCAAAGGCTAGTAGGAACTTGACAGAGTAATAAGGTGTGTAAGATCGGTTTACTTTTGTTCATTACTTTTGAGGAAATATTTGGTTTGATTGCTTACTTGATAGTCATTGTTCAAGAAATTTTTGAAGGAGGATTGTGGTTGCTTATATCTATCTCTTAGCTCTCGAAAAAAAGAAGATGAAACAAAAAAAAGAATAAAAAAAAAGAGAAAAAAAATATATAAAAAAAAAGAAAAAAAAAATTATCATGAGAGCATACTTATGTTTGTGTGATCCTTCTTCATTCGACTACTCAAGCCTTTTGTTGGAACAAAGTAGAAAATTTAAGTGTGGGGAGGATGTTTGGTGTTGTGTATGATTTATTATGGTGCCTACTAGCTTTTGACACTTCACCTTATTTGGCCTTACTTGACATACCTTGTCTCTAGTCACGTTACAACCCCAATAAAGACCTTTTGACTATCATCATTGATGTATGTTGTGTTAAAGTTAGATTGATACCAAATGTCAAGCATGCTTATGATTTTGTTGGAATAGAGTGATACACTTACCCTTGTTCTTGAGTGAATATTCTTTTGTGAGTGAAAGGTGAGTTATTGCTTGTTTCTATATTTGAGGTTCCAAGTTTTAACTCAAAGGTATACTCTTGTGGGCTTAGCATGGTTACCAACTTATTTTTACACTTGACATGGACTTTTGAGCACTTATGCTTATTTATTTGAGTATACTATGTAAATCCATGCACCTTCCACGACAAGACATTTCAAATTCACTTTGATTCTTAAGTTGATATAGCTTGAGAGGACTTGTATGTGTGGTGTTGCATTGCCATGCAATCTTTAATATGAGCTAGATGGATTTTGTGGGTACATTCATTATAGACCCTCACGAGACCTCACTCCCACTAGGGCTGCCTAGGGGTTTAAAGGGCTTGTTGCATATGCCAAATGCAACCGTGATCACCTACAGAAGTGGTATTATCTATTAGATAGTAGTTTATAATATATTAGTTTTTCTCGAGGACGAGCAAAAGATAGGTATGAGGGCATTTGATAGGTCCATAATTTAATACATTTTTAATACCTATTTCATGTTCGTTTTCGTAATTTTTTTATTTAATAAATTGTTTTCTTTTGTTTTGTAGGAAAATAAATAAAATCATATTTTAAGCAGAAAAAGGTGAAAAAAGGCAAGGAGGTGGAAATACTTGAAGTTAAAAGGAAATTGGATAAAATTTGGAAAACTTATCGGAGAAGAAAATGGAATTGAGGAAATATTTTTAGAATTCGATTTGTAATCAAAGAGCCCAAACTCATTATTTTTTCTATATATATGGGTCTCCTCTCTTGTATTTGAGACATCAATTTAGAGTAGATCTCGTAATTAGGAGTAGGAGTAGTTTAATTATTTTTCCATTCAAACAATTTTTATTTTGCTCAAACAGTTTTTCCATAATTTTAATTCAGCAATTTAGTTCATTTTCTTTAGTTTGTCTTTTAATTGATTTAATATGTGCCATGTTTTTAAGTTTATATTATTGTCTTTCTTGTTTAATTAATATGTGTAGCTAATGTTTTTGCCCTAGGATGAAGATGAAGTTAATTTAATAATTTTTGATATCTTCTTGTCCCTATTAATTGGTTCTCATGATTTTTCTTGGTGCTTAATTGGTCAATTGACAAAGTAATTTTGATATATTATTGTTACCAAATTTATTTTTCATAGCCTATGCTTGCTCCATGAAGTTTTGATAGGTTATTGTTAGATAACAAGTTTCATAGTATATGCTTGTATCGTTAATTGATATAACAAGTTTATTTATGTTTGTATCGAGCATTGAAATAAGCAGTCAGTTGACACAAATCTTGCGTTTTTGTTTCAGTTTATCTCATACAGTTTAATATAATTAAGATTATATAACAATATAAAGACCCTCGGTATTGTATAGGCCAACACGAGAGCTAATAAAAAGAAAAAGAGAAAACCCTAAATTAGGCTGCACCGACAAAGATCTGAAAAGCGGACAACAAAACAGAGGAAACAGAGGCTGTTGGTTAACTTTGGTCTCTAAGATTATTTAACAAGAGCAGGTACTATATAATTAGTATTGTATGAGTGATTTAATGATATAGTGCTTGTTATTTAAAGTTTGATGTATGTGGTTTTTGTATTAAATCTTTAATACTCGATTGAATATATCTACCTAGATTTCATGTTCTCTGTACACTAATATTGTATTAATTGACAATTTGTTGTATTATGGAATACAATTTATAATATTAACTTGGTGCTCGCTGGTACATGTGTGTGACTAATAAGAGTATTAATTGTTGATTATTTGAAGTTACATGTATATATTAGCGGGCATTAATTTATATAGATACTTTAATTTTATTATCATTATTATTATTAATTTGATTTTGTTAGCATTACAGGCTCTCAGTGATTCGTTGATGACTCCAGATTTCTTAATTTTAGTGTACTCGGTTTAATGTACTAAGAATTTACCGGAGCTTAAATACATTAGCACATCTCAGGAGATATTAATATTCAATTTGTTAAATGTATATCATGTGCGTGTGTGGCCGTAGGGCCAAAACAATAGTGTGTGTTAAGTTAGTTTTAGTTTATTTAATTCCCATGCCATGGCCTAGAGGTTTAATATTAATTTTTAGTTATTTCAAAAGAAGACTTTAAGAGCTATATAAAATTGATGTAGAGGGTTGTAATGGCTAGTTAATTCATGTGCTTGTTAACTGAGTTGTAGATATTAAGTTAATAAATTAGTGGCAGGAATGAGTTTAATAAATAAATATGGAAAGAGAATATATTTTAACTATAGATTATAATTTTGTGTTTAGATCGTGGGTCGGGTGTTTAGCGGGTGCTGCGAGTTTGGTTAGTGTTTGAGGTTACTATTTTCTGAGGTACAGATTCTCTCCTCTTTTATTCAGCGCTACTCCTCTTGGAAATATTAATGTTAAATTCGTTTTGACCCCAAATATGTTCGTTTGGTTTTAATCATTTTGAATATGAAAATTGGTTCTGACTCTGAAAAATATTTTGAAATCAATTTTGAAATATTTAAATTTCTGTTTCTGCGATTTTCTGATATTGTGTATATTTTATATCTGTTGAAAATATTGAGAATATATGTTCTGTAAGAATTTAAAATGTTTTGCGAAATATTATATTTGAACCCTTAGTGATATAGGGTATACCGAGTTAACCAGCTGTAGGGGTACTACAGCCATGTCATTGCGGCACCAGTGGCATGACACTTCCATGACAGTGTGATTGGTCATGGCTTATCCTTCTATTCTGTTAGCTCTTGGGAGGAGCATTTGCGCATTTTGATATTTGTTTTAGAATACGTGGGTGCACCCAGAGTTTGTGATTTGTGATTTGATTTGATTTGACGGTGACGTTGTATATGCCGTACACGTTATCCGATTTGTTGCACACATTAGGTACCCTATGATGTGTGTATTTGTATCTGTTCTGTTCTGATCTCGGTATGAAATATCCTAACCCTTCGTCGCTTCAGCCATACTTGTTTTCAATTAATTATTTTTATTACAAACTGTCAAATATGAATATCTGTTTTATAAACTGTATTCTAAATCGGTACTCGGCAATTGTCTCATGCCGTATTCTGTTTCTGGCAGGTGCTTAGGGGGATCTGGGACTGTGTGATGGAGATCACCATTTAGTCCATTAATTAGGATTTACTTATTTCTAGCATTATTAGACTTTATTGTTCATTCGATATTTTGAATTTTTCGTATTTATCGGTTTGAACTGTTTTGGAGGATAAATATTATTTTGGAGATTATTAGACTTATTTCAGCATTATTTAGAAATTATTTAGTGCTCTGTTTGCAGGTTTATGATTTAATAAGTAGTCCCTCATTTAATTATAGATGGGGGTGTTACAAAGATGGCATCAGAGCTCAGGTTCTTTCTTCTAGAAAACCTATTTAGGTTGACCTGTGAGTTTGGGTAGACGTTACGATGGGTATTTTGCTTTCAAGCTCATTACATCTTGCTATATTCTTTTGACATCTGTTTTTGCATTGCTTCTGCTTCCTATCCCTGTTATCTTCATTCGTTCGATATCTTATATTATAGATGTCTAGTGTTGGATTATATTTTGGTTAGATGTTGGATGACTGGTGGAGTTGTATTCATCAGGGACATACTTTGCACTTTGAATTGGTTGGTTTATTTTGTAAAGGGATTTGATTATGTACCAACCACGTCTTGCAAATTTTTGAATTTAAGTGTTGCAGTTGTTATTATTACTAATGTTGCAATATTTCATTTTCTGTTGCCCTAGTAGATAGAGTTAGTGTTACATTAGCTATATCATAACAATATCTAGTGTTTCATTAGCTAAAGAATTAGTGTTGTAATAGAAAGTGGGCCCCACTGGTGATGTGCATATTCTTGTGGGCCCCACATATAGACCCACAAATGATGTGGCACCCACATGTGACGTGGTAATTTTTAGTGGGCCCCATATGTGGGACCCAGAAGTGACGGGGCACACATGTGACGTGGCACTTCTGTGGGACCCACAAATGACATGGCATACACGTGGCACCCATCAATGACGTGTCCTCCTTTTTGTGGGCCCCACATTTTTGTTTGTGGTTAGGTTGAGGTAACACGTTTCTTGTGTTGCATTTGTTTGATTTAGTGTTACTCTATGGGCCTCATGTAATACTTTCCCCTGTGTTAGTATTGGGAACGAAAGCGTTGCATTTTATGTCAAAGGTAACATTGGCAGATGAAATGATAAAAGTGCTTTACCTTTGGCCTCCTGCAGCAATTTTTGTATATAATGCAACACTAGATATGCGTTGCATCCGACCATCTATGGTAATTTAACTTTCTTTTATTCTATCATACTTTCGTGTTGTATAATTTTTGAGTTATTTTAATTAGAAAATATAAAATAGGCAATGAGCTAAAAAATAGTTATTTATTAATAATTATAAAAAATTATGTAATCGTTTTATATATGTGTTGCCCGTGTGTTATATAGGGGTGTTCAAAAAATCCGTCAAATCGTAAATCCGGACCGGACCACAACAATCCGAACCAAAAAAAACCGAAACCGTAAAAACCGTTTATAATGGTTCGGTTAACCGAACCGTTTATATATATATGGTTTGGTTGTGTTTTCTAATATATTAAAACCGGTTAAACCAAACCGGACCGTTTATATACTAATATGTTAAAAATTCTAGTACATAATTATAAATTAAGACTAAAATATAATATATATATATATATATATATATACATATATAATAAAAAAAATTAATTATATAAATATATCATTGAGTTAGTTGTAAATATGTTGTAGTTTTAAGCTAAATTAATGTATTACATATTTTTTGAATTCAATATTACATTAACGCAATAAGTAAACTTAATGTTGCTAAATATATATAATAATGCATATATGTAACTATAATATTGAAATGTATTAAAATTTAGGTTACATTTATTTAAATCATATTTTTATTGTAAGTTTAACAAAAAATATATTATGAAGTCCAAACCATGGTTCGGAAGCGCAGACCAAGTTCTTCTATGATTTTATTCAAAATCAGAAGATACAACCCACCTACCAAACTTTTAATAGATAGTATAGATATCAAACAACTAAATAAACATACACACCAAATTAAATTTTTTACTTGCTTGTAAGTAAAATAAAAAAGATTCATAAAAGTAAATTTATTAATAATTTATTAGCAAATGAATAAACCATAATATATTAAAATTGAGAAATGAAAATTTAAGAGGGTAAATATGTAATTGAAACTAACCCTAATTATATCCTATAAATATATCATTATCAATTAAACATTTATCTCATTTGTGGAGTTCCATCTAGCCGCCCCCATTTCTCATTTGAACAAAAGTTTCAAGTGTCCTTTTTCTCCAATCTCTTATCAATAGTTTTACTGTCTCTTTTTTCATCTCTCATCAGCAACATGGGATGTAAGTTTATTTCTTAAACTCATGAGTTTTACAATTGATTTGATTGGTTATATATGTATTACACATATGCAATTAATTTGGTAGAGATATGTATTTTTCACCTCTTTGATTTATTTTAGGATGACATTCGTATCAATACTCTTGTATGGTAGTTTAGTGGGTTAAATAGATATGTGAGATTCAATTGTTTTTTTTTTACTTCCATATAATATTATTATACTCTGTAAGTATTTGAATGTGCTTGGTGCAAGCATGGAAATCACATGGAATAAAACAAATTACATAGCACCCATATATCACATGTGATGTTAAATATTATCATGTAATCTTATGTGTTTTTTTTAACAATTTGTTTTAATAAATATGTAACAGAAATATAATTAATGGTATTATTTTTTGGGTTCAATGATTTTGAATAAAAGTATTTTATATAATAAAGAATACTTATATATCTAATCTATACTAGCTTATACCCCGTGCGATGCACGGTTACTTAAATTTTATTTATAATTATTCTGTTTATAATTATATTTTTATTATGATGCAACACACGATTGTTTTTTTAATATTTATAATTATATTTATTTATGAATATTTTAATATTTAAAAGTTATTAGTTTACATGATTAAATTATTGTTAAAAAAGATTTAGCCAAAAAAAAATTATAGTTAAAAATTTGATATTTATTATATTCTACACGCTCAATTTAATATTTGTTTATATTGAGTTATAAAAGTCAGATTTGACCAATTTTACGGTTCACATGAAATTCACAAAATAATCTTTAATTTAGTTGTGGTTTAATAGTTCTTTTTCAATTAAAAACTATTCTAAAACTAAAAAGAGAATAAAGTGACGAAATTTAATGTTGAGAATTCTATTCGATTTAGGAAATCTACTTAACTTATATGTAGTTTAGATTATTAGAATAACCTTTATTAACCAAATACATGTTTTAATGTTAAATCTAACGGTTTTCACCTATCTATTTAAGATTAAACGATTTTTATTATTTTGGTTATAAATGGGTTTCCTTATTTAATTACAACTATTTTTATGTTTTAACTTTTTGGAAAATCCAATCATAATATAATATCTTTTAACTTATATCATTTTTAGATAATAATTTCTTTTTATATGATATAATATTGATCATCTATTTTTAAAAGTATTGGATCTAACGGTTCAGAATGTTTTGGCAGTATTTAGGACCAAATTACCAGGATAACATCATTAATTTTTCTTAATATTTATAATATTTATAATTTTTATTTTTTTTAAATATTTATTACTAAAATATAATATACTCTTTTTTGTAATATGTTAATGATGCGGGAACTTTGAACTTTTGAGAAAATAAATTATCAATTAAATTTTTTTTTGTAATAGTTCTTCTTTTAAAGTAGTACACCGTGACGATCAAAATTCTGTATAAAATTCATTTTTTTATAGTATATCCCGTAAATATCTATGTTATTATATTAAAAACTAAATAATGAAAGCTTTCTTATAAGTGTGGTCGCTTTGTTTGATCACTCAATCCATAATCGTTGGATCTTTCAAATTAAATTGTTGACAAACGTTACATATAACAGTAAAATTATCATATAGAATGATCTAAGATTTGAATCTACTAACAACATATTAAAATTTACAGGTTTTTTTTTGAAATTTTTTTTTTCATTTTTTTTCTTTCAGACATAGGTTATTTGATAATATTTTTTGTAAAGTACGATTTTTCATAAAAGTACTATACTAATTGATTAACAAACTTTTAAAGTTTCGAATTTAATTATGTAGCTGAGTCTAGAATTTCAAAATACGGTTTTTTTTAATATGAATATAGTCCTGCTAACAATGAAATTAGGTCTCTATGAGTGCTTATAAAACAAAATCACCATTTGCGTATAATTTATTATTTAATTATAAATTATATTTGATTAGTTATGATCTATAACTTAATAAAATAGGATAAAAAATATACACAATTTTATAAAATTTAATCCTCGTATTATTATATTCTTTGTTGATTTGAATTTTTCTTAGATTGATTTTAATTTTTGAACATAGATTTCTAAATTTAAAATAGTTAGAAAAAATTAATTAAATTGGCGTTAAAATAATGATGACATAATAATCATTATTAGAATTTAAATACTCACTTTACTGATTTGGGCTTTATCTTGTGTTTTAAAAATCAGATTTTGACGATTTTACACCCCACGTTTAAATTATTTTTAATTAAAAGATGGTTTAACAATTTTTATCTAACTGGAATTGTTCATGGAAGAGAAAAGAAAGTCACGAATTTTTTACATGGAGAATTCTATTCAATATAGAAAACTTATTTATATTTGGTATATTTGGTTTAAATTATCAAAATACACTTTTTAGAATTTAAATATAATCCTATTATAAATAAAATACACTTTTTTAATATTTGATCAAACGATTTTCATTTATCTAGTTAAGATCTAATAGTCCTTATTAATTTGGTTGTCACGATCAAAATTTTGGATAAATCCCTATTATGCTTATTATATAAAATAGATTAATATAATAAGGATATCAAGTACATACTGATATAAGTATCTTACTAACTGCTTTTATTTTTAATGTTTCGGTTTTATTTATAGTGTATATAAAATTTTAAAATACATTATTACTTTAAAATTATTAAACAGTATAAAAATTATGTTATGATTATATAAAATTTTATTCTCATATTATTATAGTCTTTATCGATTTGAATTTGTTCTTAATTTATTTTAATACTTTATTGAAAGAAAGATAAAATTTCTATATTTAAAAGAATTAGTGGAAAAATAAATAAATTGGTGCTACAATTATAAAAAAATATTTATTAAAATTTAGATACTCACTTTACTATTTGGGTTATATCCTGAGTTTTAGAAATTGAATTTTGACGATTTTACAACACATGTGAAACTAACGAAATTATTTTTAATTTAATGATGATTTAATAATTATTATATAACTTGACTAGTGACCTACCCATAAACCGAAAAGAAAAAATGGTTAAGTATTATATTCAAAATTATTGTTTATGAATATGAAACCCTCAATATTTTAATAATATTTTGATATTATCCTTTTATGTTTGTTATATGTAAAATAATATAATTATAATTTGGATTAATCAAATTGTTATGTTCCTTCAGAAAAAAAATGTTTAAATTTATTCATGTACATGAGTTCTCCTAAGTCTCTTATAACAGGTTCCACATGTATCATTGTTATTTGATATACATGAGCATTATATTGATAATTTTTAATATTGTAATCGATATGAATTGTTATCTGATATTTGGTTTAACAATTATTATCTAACTCGAACTATACATAAATTAAATAGAAAAGATATTTAAGAATTTTTACATAGAAAAATTTTAAATTATCAAAATACACTTTTTAGTATTTAAATATAATTCTATTATTAATCAGATACACTTTTTAATATTAGATCTAACAATTCTCATCGATCTATTTAAGATCTAACCGTAATAATTAATTTGGTCGTATAGTGGTCGTACACGGACCAGATCGATTTTAATTTTTTCTTAAATTGATTTTAATACATAGAATTTATAAATTTAAAAGAATTAGGAAAAAAAATTAAATTGGTGCTACAATAATAAAAAAAAATTATTAAAATTTAGATAATCACTTTACTGTTTGGGCTCTATCTTGAGTTTTAGACAACAGATTTTAACAATTTTACAGCCCACGCGAAGCTAACAAAATTATCTTTAATTTAATGATGGTTTAATAATTATTATCTAACTGGAACTATCCATAAACTAAAGAAAAAAGATAATTATGATTTTTTACATAAAGATTTCTATTCAATATAGAAAACCTATTTATAATTGATTTAAATTAAAAAACAATATTAAAATTTAGATAATCACTTTACTGTTTGGGCTCTATCTTGAGTTTTAGACAAGAGATTTTAACAATTTTATAGCCCACATGAAGCTAACAAAATTATCTTTAATTTAATGATGGTTTAATAATTATTATCTAACTGGAACTATCCATAAACTAAATAGAAAAGATAATTACGATTTTTTACATAAAGATTTCTATTCAATATAGAAAACCTATTTATAATTGGTTTAAATTATCAAAATACACCTTTTAGTATTTAAATACTATCCTATTATTAATCAAATACAATTTTTAATATTATATCTAACGGTCCTCATCTATTTGAATATTTATAGTTTTATAATTCAACGGATCATATACTTTTGGTAGTACAGTGAACTCCCTTACGCTTATTATATATAAGGAGTTAATTTATTGATATTATTTTTAAAAAAATTAATAAAGAAAACTTTTAAAAAGATTGTAAATCAAAAATCATAATCTTATGGTCACTGTTTCAGGTGGCATTAATACTAATAATATCCACATTGGATTCAATAATCTATTACTTTGTTTTGATTCTTGCTGCAATTTATTAAGAATATGAAATAACTGTTGTATATTCAGAAGTAAAACCTTTTAGACCCAAACCAACTGAGTTTACAATTTCTTATAAATCCAAACAAGCAAGGAATAGAATGTTTGCCTGTTTGAATGTTTACAAGCAGACCATATATCATTTTCCAATAAATATATCACTGATGATTACAATGTTTTAATGAAGTCACGAGTCCAAAGGATAACGAGAAAACACTTAAGAAGCTCAACCTGTGTCCATCAAGAACACCACGAGAGGAGCGTTATGTTGATGATGTAAGATCCAACCTCTTCTTGGATATTAATTGAAGCACAAGTTAATGTTTCTTTACTTACATATATATATATAGGGCAAGTCTCAGTGAGGAACTCCTTATATGAGTAACTGAGTAACTATCAATCATGACCCTTAGATTAAACAAAGAAAGAAACTGCTACACAACTAACCTAGAACACGTGACTCCAACTGAAAACATTGACACAAAACAAATTTTATTTGAAAAAAAGTAAACTTCTTTTATATTGTGATTCTAAAAAAGTAATATATCATCACCCAAAAATTAAAATTTTCTTAATCATAAATTAATTCTTAGTACAAAAACACTATCAGTGAAAACGTAACATGTTCTGTAGATTAGTTATTTGTGTTCTGTAAAAATGTAATGTATTTTGTAAATAAATTACTTATGTTCCGTAAAAATGTAATGTGTTCTGTAATTAAATATTTGTATTCTGTAAAAATGTAATATGTTATGTAAATAAATTACTTATGTTAATTCATTTCAGTATGTCCTGTAGATTAATAAAAATAATATTATGTTATTTACGTAATTTTGTTCTGAATAATTTTTTTCTAGAAAAAAAATAATTAATTGAACATACAATCCAATTTTTTATGTTCCGAAAATATTATTATGTGTACATCACTTAATGTTTAATAAATTAATTTATTTGGAAAAACAGGTAATTTACAACATATTTAATTTTACATCATATTTTTTTGAGTGTAGTAATGTTGCATGTGTTAGTTAATTTATATTGTAATATTTTTTGTGTTCAGTGTGGTTTAATTAAAAATTTTATATGTTCTGTAATTATTTTTATGTGTTATGTAAAGAGAGTCTACAATGTTCTGTAATAATTTGTATAAATAATTTGTTCTGTACACACACAGAACAATAAGGATCGATAAGTTTGTGCCTGGTGAACACGTGCAACTGACCAATAAAAATGAGTTACCAAGTTACCCATATAAATCAGTTCCTCATTGAACCCTCCTCTATATATATATCTATGGAACTAAAGTTGTATTATTTGTTTTGGCAATTTCGCAGCCTAATTCGTTAGCAAGGCTCCAGAGTACTTTAGAGCTGAAGGTAAAAGAAGTTAATGGAGTAGTCCAGTTAGTTTTTCTTTACTTGTATTTATTTATTGTACTAAAGCTGTTGTTTACATTTTTGGGACAATTTTGCAGCTTACTTTTTTGAAAAGACTCCTGAAGTCTTTGCAGTCGAAGGAGAATGACGCTGAAGAAGTCCTTCAAATTGGAACAAGATTGTTGGCGCTCAGAGCAGAAATATATCAGCTAATGCAGAAAATATCCGAGCTGAGAGAATGATGCATAGTTGGATCTTGTTGTAATGTGATTGAATGTTATTTTGGTAAACATGGTTGATGAAAAAACATTAAATTGATGGTGCAATCTGGTACTAGCTTTAACCCTCTGCAAAACATGTTCTTCAAATATATTTATTAAATTGA
Source organism: Heracleum sosnowskyi (assembly GCA_030848705.1). Lineage (NCBI taxonomy): Eukaryota > Viridiplantae > Streptophyta > Magnoliopsida > Apiales > Apiaceae > Heracleum > Heracleum sosnowskyi. The sequence goes on along the minus strand of CM061236.1, from coordinate 80,169,896 downwards.
TATGATTTATAATTTAAATATTTATTAATTTTTAAAGTTGATATAATATTATATTATATTATATTTTAATTTATTATTATTGATGTGATTTGAATGATATATTTAGCCGTGTGTTAGAGAATCTCCAATGGAGTTAGTTAAATTGATTGGATTTATTGTTATTTAAACCAATAATTTTCTAATATTTGTTGAACTTGTAAGGTATTATACTACAACAAGATTAGCTATAATGGTTGGCTATATGTTAAAAATATTAATTAATTAATATTTGAAATTGTTATAAATAGAAAATATTATTTGAATATGGTAATAGATTATGTTTAATTTTTCTATAAGGTTGAACATATATGACTAATATAGTGAGGTTGACTAAAATTATAGATAAAGGTTTTATCCTATTGGAGTGATGATTTGTTTACATATTATCTATAAATTTTATATTTGGTATGCCAACAAGGATTTTAACTAAAGGCTTGTTAATAGATGATCTCACGTGTGTTTAATCTCCACTTTTTCGGTTTCTCTTTTACATAATATTGACATTGAGACTTTAATCTTCTCTTTGTAACATGCTAAAATAAATATCTAAAATCTCCCCATTTGTAATTGCTTTATCCGTGTGTGAAGATATATTTGTGGGTGATTTATGCAACAAATATTGAAAAAACAACAATGGGCATCTCTTTCTTTCTTTTTGTACACTTCAGTATGTATTGTAGACTTTTATATGAAAAAATATTAGTTAATTACTAAATTAACACATGTATGTAATTGTGTGGCAATACATGCCCACTTTCTAAAGGGAGGTAATAAGTTGTTGAGCATTAGTAGAAGCATTTAACTAATTGTGTGATTACAAGTTAATCATTCCCTTAAAAGTACTTAACTGATGTTAAGTATTGATCCTATTTGTCACTTTTTTAACATTACCCGGCTAATTATGTCATTAAAAAACAAAAAGAAAAGAGAAAAAGGTGATCATATTCTGTTTCATCCACACACACAAATACAAACTCTAATCTTTCTTCGAGTTAGGGTTTTTCTCGGTTTCGAAATCAATTCAATCTCTGGAATTGCAAGGTATACCAACCCTAATCTTTGCTTTAACTATATTTGTTGAATGTATATCAGGGTTTTTTACACGATATTCAAGGTTTTCTACAAACTCTCACTTTCTTCTTATTTGATGTATTTAGGTCGCTGAATTCAATGAGGGTTGAGATACAACACGGGGGTGAGTTCAATACGAAGGAAGGCATCTACTACTACACAAGGGAGGTACAATCGATAACATTTAAAATGTTGATATGAGTGCACTATCCATAGATCGGTGTCTTAATTGTTTACGAGATATTGGGTACGGTAATGGTTTGAAGCTATACTATAAAAACCTCTGACCGCTAGTAAAGAAAGTTATATATTGCTTTGGAATGATGAATCAGTTAAACAACTTCGTAAAGATGCTATGCCCTTAGGTTCTTTTTGTTTGTTTGTTGTCCATCATTGTGCTGAAGAGAAGGTATACGATGTTGTGGAGGAGATGAATTTTGAAAGTGATGGGAGTGAACCAGATGATCATGATTACGAAGAAGAACAATATAGTGATAGTGAAGAGAGTTGTGATGAAGATAGTATTGGGGATGATGTTGAATCACATAGTGATGAAGAAGTAGAAGCAATTAGGGAGAGGAAAAGAATGTTGAAAGAAGGGATGATTGATCGGTTGAGGGAGGGTAATCTTACTGACATGAATATTAGAAATGGAGTGTTTGATAGAGATGAAGAAAGACAACATGAACCTACAAGTGAGGCTAGGATTGAGTCTACGACAAAAAATAGACATGATCCAGCATTGTGTGATAAACATGTCTGGCAAGATTTTGTGCAACATGAGTATGAGATGTTAAACAGTTTATTTCCTAAGTATGCTGAAAATCAAGATCTTGGATGTGACAGAGTTGAAAAAATTGCAGAGGAGAAAAATGATAGTGATTCATTTGATGCAGCTAGTCTGGAGACATCATATTCAAGTGATCATGAGGAGTTTGATGTGAATAAGTTGAAGAGAGGCAAGAACAAGAAGAAGCAGAAGCCCATTTTCCCTACTTTCAACCCAAATACACCTATATGGAACTTATTGATTTTGAACCTCGCTTAATATTTGCATCAAGACAACTATTGAGAGATGCGATTAGAAATTATGGTGTGGCTAAATAGAGATGAGTGTTCATCAAAAGGAGTGATTTCAAGAGGTTGCAATGTAAGTGTAGAGATAATTACAAGTGGGAATTATGGGCCCGCAGAATGCAGAATGATGAGGCTTACCACGTCAAAACTTACCAAAAAGAGCATAATTGCATCATAGTAAGCAAACAATGAATGGTAAAGGTGAATTGGTTAGCAAAAGAGTTTGGTAATAATATCAGGAGCAATCCTAGATGGAAGCTGAAGGAGTTTGCAGCAGCTATAAATGTCAAGTTCAAGATGCAATGTACACTGAATCAATGCTGGTGGGCTAAAAAAATTGCAATGGCTGAACTTGAATCAGTGTTGAATGAGCATTATGCCAGATTATGGGACTATGGAGCTGAAGTCTTGAGAACTAATCCTGGAAGCTCTGTGTTTATCAAGGGAGAAACAACTGTGGAATCTGAAAATCCTACATTTCAGAGGTTATACATTTGTTTTGATGCATTGAAGAAGGGTTTTTTAAATGGTTGCAGGAAAGTGATAGGCTTAGATGGTTGTTTCTTAAAAGGATATGTCAAAGGAGAGTTGTTGACTGCTATTGGAAGATATGGGAACAATGAGATGTTCCCTATAGCGTGGTCAGTTGATGAAGTAGAGTGCACTGATTCTTGGGTCTGGTTCATCAAGCTGTTGAAAGATGATTTAAATCTTGAAGATGGATACTCTTATACATTCATTACAGGCCAACAAAAGGTATACTTTTCACGTTATGAATCTCTGTAATTTTTTATAGTTTGTGTAATCAATCTATCTATTAAAATGACGAGGATGGGCAACAAGCACCTGCTGCAGCCATTAGGGCTCATGTGAACATCTTAGATTTTTAGGTGGATGGGCCCGGAGTTTTGACATGTCTTATGTCATCTTAAAAAGAATTGCCCCCAATTTTTTTTGACATGGATATAAAAGGAAAAATGCAATATGATCAAAACTAGTAAAAATGCATAAAAATAACACTAAACTCTTGATAGGATATTAATAGCATAACAAAATCACCAACCAGGCAGTTTAATGGTCTACCTAACAAAATGATAACTCACGACTTAAAAATTATTTTTTTCGCATTTATACCGAAAAAATCATTAATCAAACCTTCAAAATTAGAATTTTCTAGCATTTCCTTCTCCATTGATAGCATAGCCAACTCATTCAACCGTTCTTGTGACAAACTATAACCGAGATACGACTTAATCAACTTTCAATTTTAAATATCTCCGTTGAGCTAAAGCCCTGAAATTGTTAATAATATTCTATAAGCAATTGTACTCTAATAGGCTTAAATTTTAATTTTTTTTCAATATATCTCTAGTTTTAATTTATTTATTTTTCATATAGCCCGAATTTTTTAAATAACAAATATGCCCCTAAGTGTTAATGTCACCTGCAATGGCCTGTATGTTTGCCCGCCCACATCTAACACTACAACACATAAGGCCTTTTACGACATAATTTTTACACTAGATCCGTCGTAAATGCCCCCTTTTACGACGAACATGTTTTGTCGTTTATAGTCCAGTTGAAAGTTCGAAAATATGGTCGCAAGTATGGAATCTTGTCGCAAGTTTGAAATCTTGTCACAAGTTTAACTTTGTGTCACAAATTGAAATTTATGTCGCAAGCTCAATTTCTAGTAACAAGTTAAAATTCAGTCATAAATGGAGAATTCTATCATAAATTGTAATTCAGTCACAAGTTCTTATTTTAGTCACAAAGTTCTTATTTTGGTCACAAGTAAAACTATGACACAAGTTGAACTTTTGACGAAAGTTCAATCGTAAATATATTTTTAACATTTTATTTAATTTAAATAAAAGAAAATCAAAATTAAATAAATCCAATACAAATTCTATATTGCGCAATTATAAGAAACAAAATATAAAAATATCTTTTTATATAAAACCATACTCTTATTGTACATAAAATAATTTACCTTATCCTACACAAACTTAGATCAACTTACATCCACAATCCAAATTAAATTTCACAAATATTAAAATTTATATGCACGGCCTCTAGAACTCATATCATGGTCATTATCGTCGGACTTAGTACTCTCACCACCGTTCAGTATTCTCACCACTGTCCAACCGCCGTCAACATCATCATCCACGAAGGCCTTCTCCTACAATATATACATAAACAATTAGCTATAAAGATATATAGGATTGTTAAAATGACTGTTAAAATGAACGTGATAGTAGCCTATGTTTAAGATCTTTACCAGAAACTGACCATATACATATAACACACATAATCATATCCACTCCCCATAACTTCCATTATCAATTCCACGCCAATAACTCACATATCAAAGGTTACAAGGCCATACAAAGGAGAAGCAAGTTACAATATCTTTTGCAGAAGTTTCAATAACAAAGCAGAACTAAAATATATTGCTCACAGCAGCAGTATTGTATTTATAATGAAAAGCTATTTGTACATTTGTTTCTGAGAAGTTAACTACTGTAATATTAACATGTAATATTAACAGTAGCAAAAACTGCTCTATGGTTATATTTGGCTTAAGTTTAAAAATCAAATAATACTTAAGTATAACAGAATTTTTTGTGCATGCTATTCAGTGCAGTACTATAGTTGTGTTCGAGTTCTAGTGTACCATTTTGTTTGTATGTAGCTTAGATGCTTTAACTGATCTTTCTAAATATTTATCAAATAATCTCAAGTAAGTCCGGAACTATCTCAAACTTACATGACAAAAGTATAACCCAAGTTCCCCTTAGTCCACTTTCCTTCTCATCTAGGACGCAACCTCAACCTTGTTCTCACATGATCGCTTTATCGTATATGTCAATGCATCAGAGTCCCTGCAGAAGAGTCTACTTAGATTCATAGGTGAAATAACTATAAACAAATAATGTAAGTAATTAGTGTTGGATCACAAAAGACTCATTGGTTCATTCAAGTAATTAAAAATTATATAAACTACTCCCCCAAATTAGACTTCTGCATATTAATATCACATATGTCCAGCTACATCAAATATATAGTTCATCTTGCCATCAAAAATCTCAATTTGTAGTCAAATAAGCCGATAAAGAATGTGATTATAGCGACCCACATTAGACCAGAATACTAGAACCACCCCATACCTACATTATACACCCCAAAATTTGTGACGTCTCTGTTTCAGCTAATCTTGTGATCTGCTGCTACGAATAAAAAACAAGAAAAAAAATTAGTTCCCTGTTTTAGTCTCCAACGTGATAATATAGATTATAGGCTGACAAAACACACAAAAGTATAGATTGTAGGTTGAATAAACACACACAAAACAATGGTAATGTCGAGACAATCTAATTATACAAAATAAAAAAAAAATTAATCTTGCATACACTACAACACAATATATTTAACAACTGCAGCTATTTTGCTTTCCTTTGATTTCCGACTTGAATGAAGTGTAAAGAAAAACTAAGTTAACTACTAAAAGAAAAACTCTATTTTCTACTTATACAAAACCAGGTTATATAAATTTTGCACACACTCTACAGTTTGACACAAATTTTGCACAATAACTCTGCATAAAATAGCAAGACAACAAAGGCAAGGGTCTTGAATATGAGCTAAAGACAATGTAGAGACTGATCCATAACAAAAATTGCATCTACTTGTATTCATGATTTTGCACGTCATAATTTAAAGCTCCTGCAGGTGATTTAGGGATTCTAATCAAGGTATAATTAGGCTCTTTAATTAAACAGCAGCTTAAACCACATTATGATACTTTTATTGTGAACCAGTTTCATCTGTTTCACAATTCACAATAATAAAATCAATCTCTTTGAAAACCTAGAAACCAAAATTTGTAAGAATACACACTTAATCCCCACATATAAACATCCAAAACCTATTAAATAGGTCCCCCATTGTAAATTTACAAACCCCCACTACAAGAAAAACTCAATCAGACGACACCTTTCAGACAACGGACGGCCGAAAAAGTGTTGCCTAAAATTAACAGACGACAGTTTATTTTTTGGCTCGAAAAAATATTGTCTAATTCGCTACATTACAACGGTTTACGAACCGTTGTCTAAGAAAGTGAAAAGTAGTGGATATAGACGACGCAAATGAATGGGTTTAGACAACAGTTTTTTTAACTCTTGTCTAAATAATATTCAGACAATGTTTTAATTTAACCGTTGTTGGATTGAGACAACGGTTGTCTTAGTCGTATTGTGTGAATAAACGTAAGACAATGTTTCAAAAAAACCGTTGTGTAAATTTGATATAATTTTATTATAAAATTGTGATTAAATTATTGGATAATAATTTTTATATATTAGGATGTTGACTAACTTTGTTTTATTTATTCAATTTATAAAAGTATAAAACAATGGTTTTTGTTTAACAAAGTGTTGTAAGTTGTAAGACTTAACAATGGTTTTGTTCCAAAAACCCGTTGTATATTTGTATAATATACACAAGGGTTTTCGTTTTGATTCGTTCGTTGTTGAATAATCTCTGTAACAATTATTTATGTTGTTAAACCGTTGTATGCTATAGACAATGGTTTCGTTTTATAAATCCTTGTGTGATTATTTACGTTACAACGTTTTGTTTAGCTAAACCGTTGTCTATATAAAAAAGGTTGATTTTAAAAAAAAAATACTTTATTTGTTGCCCTTAATACATACATAAGTGTTACACACTTCCTACAATGTTATTGTATAAATCTCTTATTTGGATATTTAGTATAAAAAATTGTTAAATATATAAAAACACTTAAATAAAGGTTAATGATAATAATAATATCATTGATAGATAGAATACGATCGTACTTCAGATATTTTGTTATACACGTTGTAGATGTGAACATCATATATTGTATGATTTATGATCCTTGATATTTGTTTACAAGGAAATATTAGCTAGCTAGGAAAATGTTAATAATTATAACATTACTAATTCCGAAGTTAAACGAACATTATATAATAACTATACTATTTGCGAATAAGTGACATACCAATACTATTAACAACAATGTTGTCATATTCAAATAACACATTTTACATATCAGTATGACATAATTTAATTATAAAGTCGTCATTAAGTTGTCTTATATTAATTTTATATATGCGAGTCGGGACTCACGTATGTTTTGTTTATTCGATTTTGTAAAAGTATAAGACAATGGTTTTTGTTTAACAAAGTGTTGTAAGTTGTAAGATGTAACAATGGTTTTGGTCCAAAAAACGTTGTATAATATACACAAGGGTTTTCGTTTTGATCCGTTCGTTGTTGAATAATCTCTGTAACAATTGTTTATGTTGTTAAACCGTTGTATGATATAGACAATGGTTTAGTTTTATAAAATCCTTGCGTGATTATTTACGTTACAACGTTTTGTTTAGTTAAACCGTTGTCTATATTAAAAGTGTTGATTTTTTTAAAAAAATACTTTATTCGTTGCCCTTAATACATACATAAGTGTTACACACTTCATACAATGTTATTGTATAAATCTCTTATTTGGATATTTAGTATAAAAAATTGTTAAAAATATAAAAACACTTAAATAAAAGTTAATGATAATAATAATATCATTGATAGATAGAATACGATCATACTTCAGATATTTTGTTATACACGTTGTAGATGTGAACATCATATATTGTATGATTTACGATCCTTGATATTTGTTTACAAGGAAATATTAGCTAGCTAGGAAAATGTTAATAATTATAACATTACTAATTCCGAAGTTAAACGAACATTATATAATAACTATTCTATTAGCGAATCATACCAATACTATTAACAACAATGTTGTCATATTCAAATAACACATTTTACATATCAGTATGACATAATTTAATTATAAAGTCGTCATTAAGTTGTCTTATATTAATTTTATATATGCGAGTCGGGACTCACGTATGTTTTGTTTATTCGATTTTGTAAAAGTATAAGACAATGGTTTTTGTTTAACAAAGTGTTGTAAGTTGTAAGACGTAACAATGGTTTTGGTCCAAAAAACGTTGTATAATATACACAAGGGTTTTCGTTTTGATCCGTTCGTTGTTGAATAATCTCTGTAACAATTGTTTATGTTGTTAAACCGTTGTATGATATAGACAATGGTTTAGTTTTATAAAATCCTTGCGTGATTATTTACGTTACAACGTTTTGTTTAGCTAAACCGTTGTCTATATCAAAAGTGTTGATTTTAAAAAAAAAATACTTTATTTGTTGCCCTTAATACATACATAAGTGTTACACATTTCATACAATGTTATTGTATAAATCTCTTATTTGGATATTTAGTATAAAAAATACTTAAATAAAGGTTAATGATAATAATAATATCATTGATAGATAGAATACGGTGATACTTCAGATATTTTGTTATACACATGTCGATATCATATTCATTTTCTTGCTTTTAATTTTCTATTATAGACTTATATATATATATGTGTGTGTGTGTGTTTCATTTTGTAGATGATTAAATTTGGGGTTTTCATTTTAGAGCTTTAATTGTAGGGCTTTCGTTAAGGTATTCGATCTCTAACTCATATGGGTTTTGTATTTGCCGTTAATACATAATCATACACTTCATACAATATTATCATATGAATCTATTATTTGGATATTTAGTATAAAAATTTGTTAAACAAGAACGTTTAAATAAATGTTCATAATAACAATAATAATATCACTATATCACTGATAAATAGAATACGACCATATGTCAGATATTTTGTTATATACATTGTAGTTTGTTATTTTTTTAATTCTTTTTAAACATCATTGAAATAAGTAGGTATTAATATCCGTACGGTTGGATCATCAAAAAAAAATTATTAAGAAAATCATTTTCTTAATCGGCATTAGTCTCATTTGAGGGAGTAGTATTTTTACTAGTTTTCTGTTTAAAAAATGTACACGATAAATTTTATATTTTAAATTTTTTTACATCATTAAAATAAATAGGTATTTATATACTTACAATTGGATCGTGAAAAACTTAAATTTGTTTCTATATTTATTTTTAATAAAAAACTTCAAATTATTACTCATAACTTTTTTAATTTCCCTCCCACACTTTTCATCAACGAACCCAAATTTTCGGACTCTTATTTCCCCCGGCCCATATTTCATTTCCCCCCTTAACAAAAATTTCACTATCTCACTTTAGGTTAGCCGCTCTCTCTTTATCTCGTCTCCCCCTCTTTCTCTCATCTTCCTCTCTTACCAATCTCTCTTACCAATCTCGACCACAACCAATACGCCAATCCAAACTCCAACAACCTATTTCACTCGGCTCTCTCTCTCTCTCTCTCTCATACATACACACCAACACAAAAAGCCCTCATTCCTCTCCCCCTAAATAAGCTAAGAATCGTTCTCACAGCACATCCCTCACTTTAATGTCTTTCCCCCCTAAATGAAAATTTCCATTTTGCTTTCCCCCTTTGATTGAAATATAGACTAAACACGGTTCTCATTTCTCTAGCAGCCAGACAAAAAGATCTCGACATAACCTACTTTCGACTACAAAATGCATCGAAGAACACACCATCGCTCTTGGAGAACCGATCGAAGAACTGGTACTCTAGAGTTACAATTTTTTGTGGCTCTGATTAATCGATTGCTACTAATTTTTATTTTCTTTGATTTTGCAAGTGATTAGGGCTTTAAATTGGGGATTTTACTCTTTTGCTCCAATTAATAGGTAAATGTATACATATTTTTTTTGCAGGAAGTCCCGAGTTTTGAATTTTATTCTGAATTTATTCCAGTAGGAAGTCCATATTATCTATTTATTCTAAATTTTTCTCAGGTAGGATCTATTATCTATTTGTTGTTTCGAGATAGTGTTTTTGACCCATACAGGCCAGTTCATTAATATTATGTACATTGGCTCGCAAAAGGTGCCGAAAGAGAAATGGTCACCACAAAAAGAGCTGGCCTTGTTTGAGGATCTGTAATGCTTAAAGGAGAGGTAGATGGTATAAGAGCATGGATTTCTCTATTTGGAAATAATTATGTACCACCATTTTGGTCATTTGTAGGTGAGTTAATGTGTAGCGACTTGCTAGTGGCTTCTTGTAAGCATATATGTTGATGCTAGATTCTTTAAATACAGTAAATAGTAGTTCTGGAGTAAATCGGTGATCTATTAATCTTGCATTCCTTACCTGATATCATATCATGTATGCTCTGAGTCTTTTTCTTTTTGTATGTGTCAGTTGTGATTTGCTTGGATGTAAATTTGCAATTTGTTGCAATTAACTTGGTATTTTGTATATTTCACCTGAGTTTCACCAGATTAGTTATTAGAGCACTGCACACTAGTCACATAGTTGTCTAAACAATAACAGATAGAAAAAAACAAGAATTTAATAATCTGAAATCATTTCTATGAATAGTGATCTCTAAATAAGAATTTATCTATTGGGTGGTAGAAAAAAAGATGATGCGTCTCAGGTAGGATTTTAGTGATACTAGTGTCAACTACAAGTCAGTATCAAGTCCATATTTTTTTTCAGGAAGTCCCGAGTTTTGAATTTTATTCTGAATTTATTCCAGTAGGAAGTCTATATTATCTATATATTCTGAATTTTGGCCTAGGACTCTAGTTTAAGCTTTCATAGTTTATAATCTTTATAAGAGTTGAAGATGATCACAATTCACAAAAAGTATTGCATCACCTGTTAAAGAACATGGCGTACACTTTATGATTTACTGTAACCGAATTATGGCGACTGCTTCTTATAGCAGCTTCTTGTGCTGGTTTATTTCTGTTTTACCAGGAAATTAAAGTTTTTTCAGCAACTGGATCATCCGAACATTGTGCAATATCTTGGCAGTGATATAGTTAGTATTTTGTTGGTTTCATGTTCTCTTATGTTAGCCTGACTTTGCTCATTCTGACTTTGACAATATTTACCAATGACAAAGTTATATATCTATTGCAGATACTTGGAGTGTAGGTTGTACCGTCATTGAGATGCTGACTGGAAAACCACCATGGAGTGAATACAGTGGGGTAAGCATCTAAACAACTGCAAATAGTAAGTAGTCAGTATAGCGAGCCTCTCAATATTCATGATATCAAACAAATAACAGTATGGTTGTAAATCAACACTTAGGTTTCTGGTTTGGTATCTATTGCTACTAGGTAAACCAAAACCTCAGATGCTTTTTCTATGTTTCAATTTACAATTTTTTCACAATATGATGAATACTAATGCTTGGCGAAAATTACCTTTGCTAATTTTACAGGTGCAAAATTGTAATATTCAGCTTCGCAACTCCCTTGTAAAGGCCCTCCTACCAGGCTTAGACAGGCTGAAAGACACTAGAGCAGGAAGAAATTTGGCTAACAAGATACTTGACCTGGCTTCTCCCCGACATCAATGATTCAGCTTGAAGCAAACTTTGAGAAATTGCAGAAGTTTTGTCATCTATTTGTTTAGGCTTATGAAATCATCTTCTGTGCTTTATGAAATTATCTTCTGTGCAGAAAGTAATTTATTGACTTTGGTGGCAAATCATCTGTTCTTTTGGATGTTAAGCCATGGGATGATGAGACTGACATGAAGAATCAAGGATGGGAATCCTCGCAGATTACTTTTGCAGTGGTAAAATCATCATCTATTTAACTTTCGACTTCACGTCAGGTACAATAGATGATGATTTTACCACAACAAAAATAATCATTCGATTGGAGCATTAGTTTGTGAATTTGGTGAATAGTGGTTGTAATGGTGAATATTAGTTGGTAATATGTGAAGTATTTAGTTTGGTATTTTTGTTGGCTTGTAATTACAATGTCTACCATTGTTTCATTTGGTCCAGATTGAGGAAAACAACTCTAAGAGAGGGAAGAAGACTATGCCACAAAGAAGACCAAGATGAATCATTTGCTTAGTCTAGAGGAGCACTTCTGGGCATTAGTCTTGTAAGTCTTGTATTTTGTTCAAAATATTATGAAGCTTAATGCATTTTCTACTTTTGTAATTTATAATGTATCTGAGTGTTTTTGTTATCATCAAGTCTCTTGATTATGGTTGTTATTCTATCAGTCATAAATTGGGGGAGATTGTTAGGAATGTGTTGTTCTTGATGATAAACATAAAACACTTAGTAGAATTTGTGTAAAGTCATTTTGTAGATGTCAACGAAATGACATGCTCTGCAGCATTCCGTTGACAGGAAGCTCATCAACGAAATGAGTGTTGTAGCAATTGCATTGTACAATACTTCACAATATGATAGGCATTTTGTTGTATGTATTAGATAGGTTTTCTAAGTCATGTTAACTAAGTACTAGATAGGCAAAATAGGTTGGTTAATTGTAAATATATTATGCCTTGTAATTTTGCCTAAGTGAAGACATGTCAACGGTATGAAGATTACTCTGTCAACGGTATGGAGTTTACTCATCAACGAAACGAGGGAAGCACCATCAACGGAATGAAGAATAAAGCTATCAACGAAACACATCTCCCTGCTATCAACGAATCACTATTGCTTTTTGAATAGTTGACAAAGTGATAGTGACAGTTTACTGAACAGATCTAAAGGAGATATGGAAGTGTACTTTGCATTGGAAGCCATCAAAATGGTTACTGGAAATAAGGAAACATTCAAATTTCCAATAAGGCTCTTGGGAATGATTATAATAAGCATGAAGACAAAAGCAAAGATCTCCAAGGACCATTGGACAAAAGGAATGAAAAGCAAGCTACTGATGGTTACTACTATTGTTCTTTAGTTTAGTCAAACGTAGAGTTGTAAACTTGGGCTTATATAACCAAGTGTAGCAGTTACTTTAGAAGTAAGAGAAGAAAAACAAATAGTTTGTATTAGCTATCTTTGAGAGCATACTTCTCTACAATCTTGTAACTGAGCAGCTGTGTACTTTTGTATCACAGAATATTTCCGCAATAAAAATCACTTCAGTTGGATCATCAAACAATCCAACTGAAATTATTAAGTGCTTGTGGTTTTTATTTTATAAGTTCAGTTTTTAATTTGTAAGTTGTTTTTAAGTTTAAGAAATATCAAAATTGTATTCAACCCCCCCCCTTCTACAATTCTGTTAGGTCATTTGGGATTAACACTCACAATTTGGGGGAGATTGTTAGGCTCAAGGCATGTCTGATTACCACTATTAACAAGCCTAATCATTGTGACTATGTCACTCTACATGACCTAGTGATTTCTATCACTGGGATATAGTATAGGTCTCTCTGTACTTGTCTTGTTCTCATGAATATTAGCTTGATCATGTATGCTCAGAATTATAATGAGTTTAGTAAGTTTCTTGCATCTAGAATGTACATAGGCCATTGAATAATTGTCCTGGTAGAAGTTCAGAATTGTTCATGCAGCAGGATTGTAATAACCCGAATTTTTGGTAAAATTAAAACTTTTCTTATTACGATTAAGTGCATCAGTGAATAGTGAATTTGGTGGATGAATAGTGATTTTGAGGATTAAGAAAAAAATTTCATGCCACCTATGTACGAGACGTAGTGTGGATATTCCGAAGTCATATTAGTGATCTACGGAGTAAATAAGTGTATGCAAAGACGATCGGAATTCAGAAATTCCAAATTTTATTTTGGTGTAGTATTTGACCGGGCAGTGAATTATATATCATTATAATCAAGAAATGAGATATTAAATTTGAGGATTGGAGGATTTAATATTTTGGAATTTTATTATATTTGATTTGAGAATTTAGAACGAAAACCGCTGATACTTTATAACGAGATTAAGCGATTAAGTAAACGAATCATGGATTAAGGATTGAAATTATGACAAGATTAAATATCCTACATGATCATCAAGAGAATTATATCAAGTGGATTCAAGGATTTAAACAAAAAGGAAGCTAACCAAGAGTTAAGGAACTCTATAAAAAGAGATTGAGAATATTCGAAGAAACGCGAGAACATTTTCTAAGAACAAGGAATAAAGAGGGAATAGATAAGGGATGTTGGAGTTAATATTGATTTAAGGGATTGTGCCACAGTGGAGTAATAAAATGCAACATATAAGCTGTAACGTATTGATTTTATTAAAAGGACACAAAGACGATCCAATTGGTGGAAGAAGAAAAACCAAGGTGTCATGCATGAAAGTCAACCAAAAAGCTAATGGTGTATTTGCAACATTGGCAAAAATGGAGTTGTTTGATGAGAGGCCAACACTTGGACTAATGAGAGAGCAACAAGTGGACGAATGGGTGGTTAACAACACAAAAGAAAAGATGCATCCAAGTTGAAAAACAAAACAAAGTAAGATGAGCAAAAGCTCTCCCATCTGCCAAACAAGAGCACAACTCAAAGAAAAATTCATATCTCCACTTACATCCATCCATAAATCACCACATTTTTACCGTATCTTCTCCACTCCATGGGTAAGGTTCGTTCAAAATTTCATGGCAATCCAAGTAGTATAGCTTAGTCAAATCCATGCTCAAAGCTGGGGCTGAATAGTAACTCCGAGATTGCTAAATTGTTTTCTTGTTTTGTTCTTAAGGTTTAAGCTATATGAGGACTATCTAAGGCTTGTTAAGTGTTTGTAAACACTTGGTAGTGTTGCTAGAGCTTCCAAGAAGGTAAAACCCTGACCCACCTTTGAGTTTTATATGAGTTTTGAAGTGGTTTTGAGGATCATGTAAAGTTAAGATCATGATTAAGTGATTTAGTGATTATTTGGCTTTGTTTAATGTGTAAAATGATGGGTGTTGGATTTGAGCCTCGCCACTGATCTTAGAGGTGTATGATGGTTGTTCGTTGGTGTTAAGGATGTATGGTATGTCGTAGTGATTGGTTTGGAGTGTTCGTAAAATGGAAATGCTCAATTTAAAGCCGTCGTAATGCCCATTTTTTTGTACTGCCTTGACAGTAGCCACCCGAGACCATAACTGTGTCTAAAGAGTAAGCATTGAATATTATTGTGTAGATATTGTTGTCTAGTTTGTTTTGCCGCAAGAATCATGTCAAAAGAGGTTACGGTTTTTGGCTTATGGTCGTTTTAGTAAAAGTTGTTCGAGAAATGAAATTCCAGAAACACATCAACTTCATGACTGTGTTTGAGACCCTTACAAGTGATTATAAAATATGAGATTTCGTGGTAAAGTGCTAAGGTCAGTTGGCAAGAGGTGTGCGAAGGTTTCGAGTCCAAAAGATTATTTTTCGATTTTATAAAAATGCGACAGCAGAGGTTGCGCAAGTGAAAACCACTAAGAACCCGACTTAGAAACCAATGTTATAAATGGTTAAGTATAACTTGAATTTGAGGATCGATTTCGAACCAAACTTACGACTTAAGTATTTGACGAGTAGCATGGACCTAGTACGAGGCTAGATTAATCCATTAAGTGCTATGATTGTGATTCGCTTACGTGTTTAAGCATTAAGTTATAAGTGGATTATTTAGGGGATTAATCGTACGTTTTCTTTGACTTGTCTAGATTGTCCGACATCGTCGCGAACCCCTACCACTTCTCGAGCATCAGGCAAGTTTTCGAAACCTATGCTTACTGTTGTTGTGATAATAAACTGCTTTCATATATGATATGCAAATGCGAGGTATGCATGTTTTATTCCCAAGTACATTGCGATATATAAATTGCATGCTTGTCTTCGAACGGCTATATATAGTGATACTCGAGGTTATGATTTGATTATGGGCTTCTAAGCTAGATATGGGATATTAGTTAGAAGCCAGGTTTTTATAAATGCCCTAGGTAAAGGGCGTATGATTTTTATTCTTTAGGCCGGAAGTAGTTATATTTTCTGTATATGTTAAAGATTATTTTTCCGATAAAGATATCGGGTAACTGTTATTCGATGATTATTTATTTAAATGAATATTATTTTTGAATATTCATTTAAGGCTTATTTATTTAATGAATATTATTTTGAATATTCATTTAATCCTTATTTATTTAATGAATATCATTTTGAATATTCATTTAATCATTATTTATTTAATGAATATTATTTTGAATATTCATTTAATCATTATTTATTTAATGAATATTATTTTGAATATTCATTCAAGGTTTATTTATTTAATGATTATTATTTTGAATATTCATTTAATCACTATTTATTTAATGAATATTGTTTTTGAATATTCATTTAAAGTTTTATTTATTTAATAAATATTATTTGATTATTTATTAAATACTTTTAACACATTTTTAAATTGAGTTGTATTATTTAAAGTTATTCTTGACCTTCAACATTTATGAAGGATATTCTAAGCTGTATTATTAATTATTTTAAATCAAGGAGAGGTTCCCAAAACACGGTTTTCCATTTGAATCTATCTTTTTGAAGAGGATTTAAATACTCGCTCAACTATCCAGAATATGGGAAACCTGATTTAAGTGACTGTTACTCATTTTAAACTCTCAACTCAAAACTGTCAGGGGAAAGATATTTTCTCTGAGCAATTTAATTGCTGCAAGTTAAATGTTGTGTTACTACCTCAACGATCGAGGAGTAAATTGATGGAACAAGTCGATATCCATTAACAAGCAATAGCTTGGGAAATATTGGTAAATTTTCCTTTCCAATTAGATACGACTACTTTGTGGAGTCCTATCAACGAGTAATATACTTGGGGAAAGGAGGACGAACTTTACGTTTCAGAGTCATGGATTTTATTCGAACTAGGAGCCGAGTAAGTGGCTGAGTGGCGCCGGTCCATCAATGGCCCAACCGTTGGCCGGGTGGTTCCAGAGGGCGGTGGACAAGTAAATCCGTCGGTTCTTCCTTAGGGTGGTGGACAAGTAAATCCGTCGGTTCTTCCTTCTACATGTAGAGAAACAAATGGTGAGATGCACAACGTACGACTGATCATCGTAAAGGTTGTGGCTTCTGCGCGACAATGCTCCAGTATTAGTTCATCATCCAGTTATGGATAATTCTGCAACATGTATTGAAAGGTTTACCGATCATGTTGGCAGGGAATTTGAAAAATGTTCAAAAATGAAGTTACAATAAATCCTTGCAACTTCATCTTTTATTTTATGAGTTATAACTCTGATAAAACCTTACTCAGATTATATATGCATAAGTGGATTTTGGGTTACGGAACGTTATATGAAATTTTCCTCGTAACTTCATCTTTTATATCATATGACTCTGTGGATACCTTACATAACATGAGTTATGGTAAGGGAGTTGTTTATACTGAATCACCTTATAACTTCATCTTTTAAGTTATATGTTGATATTCTGCTTACATAACAGATAATTTTTTTGGAAAGGTTATATTGGTTTACTTTGAAACCTCATCTTTTATATTATACTAGAACTTTGTTCATAATATAGTAAAAGTTTGCAGAAATATTATGAAAATGATATTTGAAATACAACAATGGTACTGTTTTTGGAATACATTCTGATAAGGAAATAATTTCAGTATCGAGATATTTTGACAAATTATTGTCTTATACCCGCTTTATTCTGGGTTGAGTTAAAGGCAGGATTATGCCATACTTTTATTACCTTGCCGAGCTATCGCTCACTCTTGCTATTGTCCTATAAATATTATATAGCAGCGAAGCAGGATACCAAGGATTCGGCGCACATCCCTCAAGCGAGTGGTAAGCGCAAGGCATTCTCATGAGCAGTTTCTAGCAGTGATCCTGGAAGTAGTGTGAACCAGTCAGATCAAGCTGGAGCTTTTGGTATTCATCTTATGTATAGATATGAATGGTATGAGAGGGTGGTGAGTATTACAAGGCTAAGTTGGTAATGTACCATTACTTAGGAGTGGTATCAGTAGCAAATTCAAAAGACATTTGGGTATTGTAATAAAGATTATTTATTCCGCAATTGTGGTATTTGTGTCGTTTCTGAGACTCTAACCTGTGTGTGTGTGAGAGATATATACATTGTGGGGTCATAAGAAGATGAATTGTGTCTATTGTGAGTAAAGCAGGCAAGGCAAGAAGTAAGTGGATCGTGACTACTCTAAATCCCTGACCCCGGATTTGGGGCTGTTACAAGGATGGAGATGAATAAGGCCCTGAAGAAATAAGTTGCCGAAATTTGTCTAAGGCATTATATAGCAAAGTCAGAATAAAGCTATATCGTGAAGTCACCAATATCCATGTCGAGAAGTGCTTTATCGCATAGTCCAATTTGTACTATGTCGTGAAGTCATCAAGACTCATATCGTGAAGTGTTGATATCGCAATGTCAAGATGTGCTGGATCGTGAAGTCCTCAAATAGTCTATGTCGCATAGTCCTCAAATAGTCTATGTCGCATAGTCCTCAAAAAGACTAGATCGTGAAGTCCTGAAATGGCTTATGTCGTAAAGTCCTCAAATGGCTTATGTCGCAAAGTCCTCAAAGGTCATGTCGCGTAGTCTTCACAAGGGACATCGCGAAGTCAGGAATGAAGTGGAGTTCACGATATCGACACTTAGCCGTTTACAACAAGACAAATGAAGGTACAAGATCAAAGCCAATGGAGACAAATACTGAAGCATCTGTATTGGTCAGGTGGTCCAAAATACAGATGACAAATCTATAGCTAAACTTGGAGAGGAAGAAGGAAGACAAGCAGCTACAGATAAGGGAGAGGACCACGAAAAGCAAGTGGTCCTCCCTGACACAGTCAACCTTTTATAGAACGACAAATTGGAGTTGCAGGAAGGATAGCTGTGTAATTAGGAGTGTGCACTAGTTTTTATAGGACAATATATATATTGTGCACACCCTACTGTTAGCTGCAAGTGAGCATATCATAGAAATATATTCAAGCACTTCTTTCTCTGTAAGAAAAACAAGATACAAACTGTGTTAATCCCAAATGACCTAACAGAATTGTAGAAGGGGGGGTTGAATACAATTTTGATATTTCTTAAACTTAAAACAACTTACAAATTAAAAACTGAACTTATAAAATAAAAACCACAAGCACTTAATAATTTCAGTTGGATTGTTTGATGATCCAACTGAAGTGATTTTTATTGCGGAAATAATCTGTGATACAAAAGTACACAGCTGCTCAGTTACAAGATTGTAGAGAAGTATGCTCTCAAAGATAGCTAATACAAACTATTTGTTTTTCTTCTCTCATTTCTAAAGTAACTGCTACACTTGGTTATATAAGCCCAAGTTTACAACTCTACGTTTGGCTAAACTAAAGAACAATAGTAGTAACCATCAGTAGCTTGCTTTTCATTCCTTTTGTCCAATGGTCCTTGGAGATCTTTGTTTTTGTATTCATGCTTATTATAATCATTCCCAAGAGCCTTATTGGAAATTGGAATGTTTCCTTATTTCCAGTAACCATTTTGATGGCTTCCAATGCAAAGTACACTTCCATATCTCCTTTAGATCTGTTCAGTAAACTGTCACTATCACTTTGTCAACTATTCAAAAAGCAATAGTGATTCGTTGATAGAAGGGAGATGTGTTTCGTTGATAGCTTTATTCTTCATTCCGTTGATGATGTTTCCCTCGTTTCGTTGATGAGTAAACTCCATACCGTTGACAGAGTAATCTTCATACCGTTGACATGTCTTCACTTAGGCAAAATTACAAGGCATAATATATTTACAATTAACCAACCTATTTTGCATATCTAGTACTTAGTCAACATTACTTAGAAAACCTATCTAATACATACAACAAAATGCCTATCATATTATGAAGTATTGTACAATGCAATTGCTACAACACTCATTTCGTTGATGAGCTTCCTGTCAACGGAATGCTGCAAAGCATGCCATTTCGTTGACAGCTACAAAATAACTTTACACAAATTCTACTAAGTGTTTTGTGTTTATCATCAAGAACAACATATTCCTAACAATCTCCCCCAATTTATGACTGATAGAATAACAGCCATAAATCAAGAGACTTGATGATAACAAAAACACTCAGATACATTTTAAATTACACAAGTAGAAAATGCATTAAGCTTCATAATATTTTGAACAAAATACAAGACTTACAAGACTAATGCCCAGAAGTGCTCCTCTAGACTGAGCAAATGATTCATCTTGGTCTTCTTTGTGGCATAGTCTTCTTCCCTCTCTTAGAGTTGTTTTCCTCAATCTGGACCTGTAGCCTTCTGTAAAAGATCTTCTCTTCCTCATCTTGATCACCAAGCATGGATTGCATAAACTTTAGAGTTTGATTCGATGCCTTATCCAGCTGGTCTTCCATCCTGAAGAATCTTCTGCAGTTGTCCTTGTCCTTAAATTTCATCATCCAGTAAGGTTGAAGATGGATCTTCTTTCCTGTTGAGGGCAGTCTAAGCATCCTGGGAAGAGCCTCAGGCTTGTTCCAGCTAGCCTTTATTTGACATATTTTGGAGACCACCTCAGACTTGACTGTTTTGGTGAAGCCAATGTCCTTCTTCAAGCATCTAAACACTGTGAGTAGTGTTTGGTAGTCTTCTCCTAAAATTCTGTAGAGAGGCCACACTTGTTCTCTACCACCATTGAATGTGAAAACTAATCTTTCAGGCAACTTTTGAGAAGCTGCAATGCCCCTTACTTCCACCAGGTTGTCTAAATCAAGATGTAAGCTAGATTCTTCCCTGATGTCAGCAATGTACATGCAGTCCTCTGGATTTACAGGGGGTTTCTGAGGTTGTGGCTTTCTCACAAATATTGGCTTTGCCTTGACAGCCCTTTTCTTTGACTTTATTGGCTGATCCTTTTCAAATAGGAACCTTGGAAAATAGGCTTCATCAAATTCAATAGGCTCCTCTTTTGGCATGATTGGTTGATCATGAAAGTTGACAGGATGTGCAGGATCACATGCCAATTTTCCTTCATGAGGTTGATCAATAGGAATTTGATGTGCACTTGTTGTGGAAGAGGCTTGAGCAGTGTCCTGAGAATCCTCTTTATCAAAATCCAGATTCTTTTTAGCTCTAGCCTTTGGTTGCCTTACACTTTTCCTTGCTTTTTCAGCTTCCTTAGCTCCATCCTTGGCTTTTTCTTCCTGTAAGGTTTCTTCATCTTCAAGTGCTTGAGCAACTGCCAATGCTTGCATTGCTGCCCTTT
Source organism: Heracleum sosnowskyi (assembly GCA_030848705.1). Lineage (NCBI taxonomy): Eukaryota > Viridiplantae > Streptophyta > Magnoliopsida > Apiales > Apiaceae > Heracleum > Heracleum sosnowskyi. The sequence goes on along the minus strand of CM061236.1, from coordinate 80,148,612 downwards.
CAAATTCTTTAGCTTTGGCCTTAGCAAAATTTGGGTGACCAACCCAAATGCAGATTTCCTTGCTGTCCCTGTAGATGATGGCCCTTTTATTCCTCCATAAAGAAGAGAATACCCGATTTGCAGACTATTAGTGGGAATTGCATCCCAATTCGTGCACTTCTTTCCAAAAGCCCTTGTTATGCAGTCGAAAAAGAAACTCCATTCCTTGCGCAAAAACGGCCTTTTGAGTTGACCAATCTTTGTCAATGGTCCAGAGTAGCCTATTTCCCTCATCATTCTAACCAACTCAGAATCACCAACAGAGATTGTGAAAGCATTGAAATCCTCAAGACCCAAAGCATCACGAACAGTAGTTGGAGTAACTATAAACTCTTCTCCTTGAAATTCAAAAATTATGGACGGAGACCCAGACTCTCCTCCATTATCATAAGTGACTGCCAAAGAGTCCTGATTTGAGATGCAGACAGCTTCAACGGTGCGGTGAGAGCAGTACCAATATCAGAGTTTGACAAGAAATCCTGAATCAAATGAAACGCCTCCGGTGCGTTCTCATTTGCTAAAGGAGCAGCATAGTTGTTTGGGACAAATTCTAACCCAGAAGCAGTAAACATTGTTGTAGCCATTAGAGAAGTTTAGAAGAAAGCAAGAAATGAGACAGAGAAAAGTGTAGAATGTATGTAGTGAAAGTGTTTGAGACAGTGTTTGTGAGTAAAAACTTATGAAAAGATGAAGTGTGTAAAAGAATGAACCGTTTATGTGTAGTAAGTTTAAATAATAACAGTGAAAATTAAAACCCAATCGTTTTAATCATTACTACACACAGCAGGCGTCTTTGAAAAATGTGTGAGTGGGACAGATGTCAAACATGTATACGCTGACAGCTGTATGTAACAACTTCCAATACACACGCGCAGTAAAAATAGCCATAATTACCGCTTTTCGCACTGTTCAAAACACTCAACCTCTCTCTCCTCTGTTTAATACAAATATGAACCGTTTGTACTCATACTCTTTCGAATTTCTAAACAAATGTCTAATCTCAAAATTATAAAATGTCTGAAACAAAGAAATCATTTTACCCATCAAAGATTAAAACAAAATTACCTCGGCGTATTTCTCACAATACATCAGTGTTTACCATTTGTCCTTCTTTGTCAATAAAGTCTTTTCTCAAACTGTACAGGTGTGAATAATTGTGTGTGCTATAGCAGAGTTTACCGAAATCAATATTTAGATCATCTCAAAGTGCATAAAATCCACAAACTTAAGCAGTAAAAACTGGTTGCCTAAACTCTCATGTAAAACATAAAATCTGATTTTTATATCTAAACTCTGTATTTTGATATCCTTTCATTTGGATATATCTTTTATTCTTCACCCCCTTTATATATATATATATATATATATATATATATATATATATATATATATATATATTTTTTTTTTAATTTTTCCAGTAATCAGTGGTTGGCACTAGTCACCAAAAATCAAAGATTTTAGCCCTTATTTCATACAATAAGTTCCTGGATCTTCCTAGGCACAACATGATCTCAAAGGAATTTGTGCTCTTTTTGGTATCTTTTGATTTGAGGGTGAATTATTTACAATTAATAATCAGAGTTTAGACTTTTCATCAGTTAATGCAATTAATTTATGAGAGAAAATGCAAACAGCTAATACAGACTCAGTGTATAGGATCAATAAACTAAGAGATGCTATAAATACAGAGACAGTATCATGCTGTGTTAACTTACTGCACATATTTGAGATCAGAATCTATACAACTCTTAAGGATTCATAATTACTTACTGAGAATTATGCTTCATACAAATTTCTTCATTGGTCAATATGTTTCAGACAATATCACAATCAGAGTATAACATCAGAGTTTAAACGACAGAGTATGACCAACACTTTATGACTAACAGAGTTTAGCATCAGAGTTTACGTTCAGAGTTTATTACACTGGTACTCATAACAGTTAATACATGCAAGGAATCATGAGCATTAAAAATCAAACATGTATAGTTTTTGAGTCTAACCCGTATCTCTAGTCAAAACCAGAGATCATTCCAAGTTCATTTACCAATCTTGTAAAAGTAGGTTCACTCAAAGGTTTGGTGAAGATATCTGCAAGTTGTTGGTCTGTAGACACAAAATGAAGCTCAATATCTCCTTCTTCCACATGTTCCCTGATAAAATGATACCTTATGCTGATGTGCTTGGTCATGGAATGCTGTACTGGGTTACCTGTCATAGCAATAGCACTTTGGTTATCACAGTAAATAGGTATTTTAGAGTACCTTAACCCATAATCCAGCAACTGATTCTTCATCCACAGAATCTGTGCACAACAGCTACCAGCAGCTATATACTCTGCTTCTGCAGTGGATGTGGAAATTGATTTCTGTTTCTTGCTATACCAAGAAACCAATCTGTCACCTAAGAATTGACAGCTTCCACTTGTACTTTTTTTGTCTATCTTACAGCCTGCAAAATCTGCATCAGAGTAACCAATTAGCTAAAACTCTGATTCTCTAGGATACCACAAACCCAAGGTTATGGTTCCTTTGAGATATTTGAAAATCCTTTTTACAGCTGTTAGATGAGGCTCTCTGGGATCTGCTTGAAATCTTGCACAAAGACATGTGGCATACATGATATCAGGTCTACTTGCTGTGAGATACAGAAGAGACCCTATCATGCCTCTATAGGTTGCCACTGTAGCACCTGTGTCTTTGTCTAGCTTTGTTGCTGTAGCCATGGGAGTTGTAGCAGATGAACTATCAAGCATACCAAATTTCTTTAGAAGATTTCTGGTATACTTTGCTTGATTGATAAAAATCCTATCATCTGTTTGCTTGACCTGTAAACCTAGAAAATAACTAAGCTCTCCCATCATGCTCATTTGGTACCTGGACTGCATAAGCTTTGCAAACTTCTTACAAAGTTTGTCATTAGTAGATCCAAAAATAATATCATCTACATAAATTTGAACTAAAAGAAAATCATCACCAGAATTAAAATAAAACAAAGTTTTATCAATTGTACCTCTTGTGAACCCACTTTCTAAAAGAAATTGAGCAAGAGTTTCATACCATGCTCTTGGTGCTTGCTTTAGTCCATATAGTGCCTTGTCAAGCCTGTAGACATAATCTGGATGCTTGGAATCTACAAATCCTGGTGGTTGTTCAACAAACACTTCTTCTTCAAGCTTCCCATTGAGAAAAGCACTTTTCACATCCATTTGAAAGACTTTAAACTTCTTGTGTGCAGCATAGGCCAGAAAAATTCTTATGGCCTCCAATCTTGCAACTGGAGCAAAGGTTTCATCATAGTCAATTCCTTCCTGTTGTGAATAACCTTTAGCCACAAGTCTAGCCTTGTTTCTTGTAATCACACCTTCACTGTCAGTCTTGTTTCTGAAAACCCACTTTGTACCTACAATTGATCTATTCTTTGGTCTAGGTACAAGTGTCCAGACTTCATTTCTTTCAAATTCATTTAACTCTTCTTGCATTGCTGTTATCCAGTTTGCATCTTGAAGAGCTTCTTCCACTTTCTTTGGTTCTGTTTGAAGACAAGAAAGCATGATACAGACACTCATTATTTGTTGCACTTCTAGTTCTCACACTAGCATCAGGATCTCCAATTATGAGATCAGGTGTGTGTGCCTGTGTCCACTTTCTTGCTGTTGGTAAGTGGTTTCTTGCATTATTATTTGATCCTCCCCCTTGATCCATGCTCTCCTGATTCATATGTTGACTTTCTGCAGCATTTGAGGCTCCCCCTGAATTGGATGACTGTTAATCCCAAATGACCTAACAGAATTGTAGAAGGGGGGGGTTGAATACAATTTTGATATTTCTTTAACTTGAAAATACTTTATAAAATTAAACTGAACTGAATAAATAAAAACACAAGATATAAATAATTCAGTTGGATTGTTTGATGATCCAACTGAAGTGTTTTTATTGCGGAAATAATCTGTGATACAAATGTACACAGCTGCTCAGTTACAAGGTTGTAGAGAAGAAAAATGCTCTCAAAGATAGCTAATACAAACTCTTTGTTTTTCTTCACACAAATAAAGTAACTGCTACACTTGGTTATATAAACCCAAGTTTACAACCCTATTTTTGGCTACACTAATAGTACAATGAGTAACCGCCAATAGTTTGCTTTTCATCCCTTTGTCCAGTGGTCCTTGGAGATCCTTGCTTTTGACTTCATGCTTATTATGATCACTCCCAAGAGCCCAATTGGAAACTGGGATGTTTCCTTATTCCCCATGTCCATTTTAATGGTTTCCAATGCAAAGTACACTTCCACATCTCCTTTTTGATCTGTCAGGAACCTGTCACTATCACTTTGTCAATTGTATAGAAAAGCAATAATGATTCGTTGATGGCATAGAGATGTGTTTCGTTGATAGCTTTATTCTTTGTTTCGTTGATGAGCTTCCTTGTTTCGTTGATAGAGTAATCTTCATTCCGTTGACATGTCTTCACTTAGGCAAAATTACAAGGCACTAAATATTTACAATTAACCAACCTATTTTGCCTATCTAACCATTTAGTCAACATGACTTAGAAAACCTATCTAGTACTCAACAAACTGCATATCAAACTATGAAGTAATGTACAGTGCAATTGCTACATCACTCATTTCGTTGATGAGCTTCCTGTCAACGAAACACTGCAAAGCATGCTATTTCGTTGACAGTTACAAAATAACTTAATACAAAATCTACTAAGTGTTTTTATAATTATCATCAAGAACAACATATTCCTAACAATCTCCCCCAATTTATGACTGATAGAATAACAGCCATAAATCAAGAGCCTTGATGATAACAAAAACACTCAGGCATATTACACATGATAAAAGTAAAAGTTGTATTGAGCTTCATAAAGTTTTTAGAAATAATGCAAGACTTACAAAACTAATGCCCAAATGTGCTCCTCCAGACTGAGCAAATAATTCATCTTTGTCTTCTTTGGGGCATAGTCTTCTTCCCTCTCCTAGAGTTGTTCTCCTCAATCTGGACCTGTAGCCTTCTGTAAAAGATCTTCTCTTCTTCATCTTGATCACCAAGCTTGGATTGCATAAACCTTAGAGTTTGATTAGATGCCTTGTCCAGCTGGTCTTCCATCCTGAAGAACCTTCTGCAGTTGTCCTTGTCCTTGAATTCCATCATCCAGAAAGGTTGAAGATGGATCTTCTTTCCTGTTGAGGGCACTCTTAGCATCCTGGGAAGAGCCTCAGGCTTGTTCCAGCTAGCCTTTATTTGACATATTCTGGAGACCACCTCAGACTTGGCTGTTTTGGTGAAGCCAAAGTCTTTCTTCAAGCATCTAAACACTGTGAGTAGTGTTTGGTAGTCTTCTCCTAGAATTCTGTAGAGAGGCCAAATTTGTTCTCTACCACCCTTGTATGTGAAAACCAATCTTTCAGGTAGCTTCTGAGAAGCTGCAATGCCCCTTACTTCCACCAGGTTGTCTAAATCAAGATGCAAGCTGGATTCTTCCCTGATGTCAGCAATGTACATGCAGTCCTCTGGATTTGAAGGGGGTTTTTGAGGTTGTGGCTTTCTCACAAATACTGGCTTTGTCTTGACAGCCCTTTGCTTCAATTTCTTCTTTGGATCCATCTCAAAAAGGAATTTAGGAAAGTTAGCCTCATCAAACTCAATTGGCTCTTCCTTTGGCTCAATTGGCTGATCATGATAATTAACAAGATGTTTGGGATCGCAGGCTAACTTTAAAGATGGATCAGGAATTGTTGGAGGTACAGAAGAGTCTGATGCAATACTCTGAGAGTCATCATTTTCAAAGGTTATGTTTCTTCTAGCCCTTGCCTTTGGTTGCCTTATACTCTTCTTTTCACTCCTTTCCTTTTGGGCTTTTTCTTCTTGCTGTCTTTCTTCTTCATCTAGAGCTTGAGCTACTGCAAGAGCTTGCATAGCTGCTCTTTCTGATTCCTCAGCCTTGGCTTCAGCAAAGTTTGGATGACCAGCCCAAACACAGATTTGTTGTCCATTCCTGTAGACAATTGCCCTTTGCTTCCTTATCTCATGATTATTACTTTCCTTGCTTTTTGTGATGAGAAGTCCAAGTAGTTTGAGCTCATCTGGATAAGGTGCAGGATAGAAAGTCCTTGCTATGTTTTTGCCCTTTGGTTTAGCAGGAGACTTGGGAGATAAGCTTCTTTGTAATATAGCTTCTTCCACATCCCTAATGCATGAAGTTTGTCCTTTCTCCTTTCTTGGTCCTTGAATGACTCCATGTAGAAGGGGCTCTTGGTGATAGAAAGAATTTGTCTGTGGCTCCCATTCCGTTGATGCTAGTACCATGGCATTCGTTGATGGCTGTTCCGTTGATGGATTTGGGTCCTTGTCTTCAGTAATCTTCTTGAACTTTGCTTCTATGTTGGACCAATGTTCTTTGATTTGTTCTGCAAGTCTCATCCTCATAGAAGCTTCTTGTATAAGGTCAATACCATCCTTTTGCTGCTTGCCAAGCTCCCCCATTGCTAATGGCTCCTTTGGTAGGGAAATGGCTGGGACCATAACCTTGGTAATCTGAATGTCTAGCTCCTTAGATTTCTCCCCCTTTTTGTTATCATCAAAAGAGATGGCTGGGAGTCCTTGAGCCGCCACTAGCTGGGCCAAAAGTTGAGTTTGTTTCTCCTGTTCCTTTTGCATCTGTGACAGAGTGGCTTCCACCTTGTCCACTCTAGAAGAGAGAGTCTTCAAGGAGGAATCCACTTCAGGTTCTTTAGAGAAAAACCTGTTCATCCTGGACACAGTGAGAAGAGGAAGCTTTTCATCTAGCCTCCTATCATTAGCATCCTTGAGATTGCTGATTGAATCCTTGATCTCTGTAGCCTCAATCCTTGTCTGCAACATTTGTAGCCTTTGGATTTCCAGAGAATCCATGATGGCCTTGTAGAATTTCTTGTCCCTTGCATTTGCAGACTCATGAGCTAAGTAGGCTTCATTGTACTGCCTGGAGATAACAGCATCTAGAGTGGCTCTACCATGCATACCTTGAGAAAGCCAGCCTGGTGTAGGAGGCACCACAGAAGTCCCAGTCTGTGAAGTGGTGGCCACCTGTAGATTATCACCATAGCTGTCCTCATCATCAGAAAACTCAAAATCTCCACTTGCTGCAGCTCCTGAAGGTAGATTGGTCAGGGCATCCTTTGCTCTTTGCATTGATGCAGTTGTATGAATTAGGTTTAGTGACCTTTCTGCCTCCACATTGCCCTGCTGAGCCATAATTTGATAGGCTGGCACAGGATGAGTAAAGGTCTTAGGATCCAGGGAAATACTATCCAGAGTTTGTTGATAATGCTCTTGGAAAGTAAGTTCCCTTTCTCCCTCACTAACCTCCATTAACTCACTTGCAATGGCTGCTTCCCCCCTTATAGCTCCTGTAGTCCCTTCTCTCTCTCCACTCTTTTCTTGCATCATGGGCTCCCCATGGCTCACACCTCTCACACCCTCACCCTCACCTACTAAGGTGGTACTCTCAATCTCTCCTTTTGCCTGGCTGGAAGAAATAGCCAGCCTCTCACTCTCAAGCTCTCCTTTTGCCTGGCTGCAAGCCAGCCTCTCAATTTCACTCCCTTTCAAACCTAGAAGTGTTTCAACTACCACCAGGTCATCTACACTAGTTGTGGAAACAACTTGATTTTCAGTAAGAGGTGTAGAATGACCTATCAACGAAATGGTAGTTTGAACTGTCAACGGTATAGGTACCGTTGATGGAGAAACACTTGTCAACGAAAGAGGCTGTTTCGTTGATGAAGTCAATGAAGCATTTTGAGAATGTGAAATTACAGTAGAATCTGTGGTGATTGATTTGAGATTGGGGTCCACAGATTCGCTTGCAGTTTCAGAAAAACGTGGTTGATGGCCCAACAAATCACTTAACAAGTGATGACCATCAACTTCAGAGTGGGGCTTCTCCAAGATTAGAGTTGGAGAATCAGGAATAGATGTATGGATCATGTCCACATCTAAGGATTGAGTTGGTGAATTGGATGGAGATAAATCAAGATTGATGTTTAGAGAGTGGGACTGTAACCCCAGAGTAACAATAGGGGTTACATCAAACTGAATTTGTGAACCTGGAAGTGTTGCTTCCAGTGTGTGTGCACCCTGTGAACCCTTGGTCTTTTGCTTTACCCTTCTTTGGTATTGGGAAAATGTAGACTGTGGGCTTGAAGTGTCCCTTACCCTCTTGGACTGTGCTCTTGGTGGAGAGCTTGTTTCAATAATCACATCCTTTTGGGAGGATGCAATTAGACATGTGTTTAAATCCATTTTACTCATTGTGCCTTGTTGGGAAGACACAATGGGGCTAGGCTGGGAAGCACTTATCTCACCTTCCTTATTCTTGGGGTTTCTTTGATTTTCACCCCTTCCCTCACCTCTCACAACTCCAGACTCACTCCCCTTAGGTTGTGTGGTAGTTTTTACAACAGGTGCCTTTTGAGAAGCACCTGAGGTTGGCTTGGAGGATTTCTTTGATTTGGATTTAGTTGCTGGGGCAGGAGCCTGTTGGGTCACAGCTACAGACTCCATAGCAACAAGGTTGGAGGAGACAATAGAAGTAACAGCTACACTAACAGGGATAGTAGTAGTTACCTCAATGATTGGCAGATACACCACTGGAACATCACCATTGTAGTTCAGCCTCAGTATGTCTGTCAATACTCTCTTTTCTTGTACAAAGCACTCAAACCTGGCATTAGGGTTAGTGATAACTAATGGTGCTGGACTAACATGATTAGCCAGCATCATCAGAAACCTTGCATAATAGATATTTTTCTTCCTATTTGCCTTATCACCCATCTTAGCACCAATTTCATAAATAAGTTGGGTGCTAAAGTTGTAATATCTATCATTTAGAAGCATGGTTAGGAGAATTAACATAGAGTTAGTTAATGCATCAAAATTACTAATCTTTCCAGAAAAGACCTTAATGAAGGCATCAGCTAAATAACTGTATTCTCTAACCAAGCCTCTCCTAATTATTCTACCCAGATTATCAGTAGGCAAAGAGTAGTTTATAGAATTTAGCATGGTAGTTATTTCAGTGTTAGTAGGCAAAGCATCACAGTTATTATCAGGAATTTGTAAACATGCTTGCACAACATCAGAATTAACTATGTACTCATTACCTTGGAGAGTGAATTGCAGAGTGCAATTTGTTCCACTATAATCACATGAGGTCCAAATCTCCTCAATTACTTCATTGTAGAGTGGTGTAGAGTGGAACATAGCATAGCTCAACTTGCAATTCTTCATGAAATCCATCATTTTGAAGAAAAGTCTGTTCGGGTTTTCCTTTGCAACAAACGGGATGGAGTTGTTCTTCTCATAGATGAACCCTCCAGCAGACATAAGCTTGACTATGGGTGCCATTGTTGAGTGAGAAAAGAAAACTTCGAACTGAGTTGCTTGTTTGAGAGAGAAAGAGAGAGAAAAGCCTTTGGAATTTTTGAGAGCAGGTAAAAAGAAATAAAAAAAAATAGAATTCCTTAAATACTCCCCCAAAAATTCTCAGAAAATGCGTCCAATAATAAAGATAAATTACTGGATTGGCTAAAAAAAAATATAACCGTTACTCTTAAAGTATTACCATGATTTATACTTACAGAGATGTATGCATAGATCGTGGTAAAAGACGTGTCAGTTTTCAACGGTTCAGATTAAAAGCGCTAAATCAACGAATCAGAATTGGGCGTTTAAAGTCCTGTTTGTTTCGTTGATACTGCTGTGTTTCGTTGATATAAAAGAGCTATCAACGAAACACCCAGAAAAATGCTAATAATGTCAACGAAATGATTTGTTTCGTTGGCATAGTTATTTTGACTTAGACAAAATATTACTTTTTCCTGAGAAAATTAAATCACAGAAAAACATAGCAAATTTCTGGCTGCATTATGACTTGCAAATATCTCAAAAATAATTAAGAGAAATTTAGCATACCTAGCTCACTTACTAATCTTGAGAATGTTGATTCATCAAGTGGCTTGGTAAAGATGTCTGCAAGTTGTTGTTCACTTGGAACAAAATGTAACTCCACAGTACCATTCATAACATGTTCTCTAATGAAATGGTACTTGATGTCAATGTGCTTGGTTCTTGAATGCTGCACTGGATTCTCAGTAATGGCAATGGCACTAGTGTTGTCACAGAAAATAGGAATTTTCTCAACTCTTAATCCATAATCAAGTAGTTGATTTTTCATCCATAAAATCTGTGCACAACAACTTCCAGCTGCAATATACTCAGCCTCAGCTGTGGAGGTGGAAACTGAGTTTTGTTTCTTGCTGAACCATGACACAAGCTTGTTTCCTAAGAATTGACAGGTGCCTGTTGTGCTTTTCCTGTCAATTTTACATCCTGCATAATCTGCATCTGAATAACCAATTAGTTCAAAACCAGATTCTCTAGGATACCAAATGCCAAGGTTTGGTGTTCCTTTGAGATATCTGAAAATCCTTTTAATAGCAACTAAATGGGATTCCCTAGGATCAGCCTGAAATCTAGCACATAAACATGTAGCAAACATAATATCAGGTCTACTAGCTGTTAAATATAAAAGTGAGCCGACCATGCCTCTGTAACTTGAAATGTCCACAGATTTTTCCTTAGTATTCAATTCAAGTTTGGTGGCAGTAGGCATGGGTGTTTTGGCAGGAGAGCATTCCATTAAGTTAAACTTCTTTAATAAATCAAAAATATATTTTGTTTGACTAATGAAAATGCCTTCATTAACTTGCTTTACTTGAAGACCAAGAAAGTAAGTTAATTCTCCCATCATGCTCATTTCATACTTACTTTGCATAAGCTTGGCAAACTTTTGACAAAGTTTTTCATCTGTAGACCCAAAAATTATGTCATCTACATAAATTTGAACAAGTATTGTAGAGCCATTCACAATCCTATGAAAAAGGGTTTTATCTACAGTACCTCTAGTGAAGTGATTCTCAAGAAGGAACTGTGAAAGTGTGTCATACCAGGCTCTAGGTGCTTGTTTCAAACCATAGAGTGCTTTGAGGAGAAAGTACACATACTCTGGAAAATCATCATCTTCAAAACCAGGAGGTTGACTCACATACACCTCCTCTTCCAGTTCCCCATTTAGAAAAGCACTCTTAACATCCATTTGATAGACCTTGAAATTGGCATGGGCTGCATAGGCTAGGAAAATCCTTATTGCTTCTAGTCTTGCAACAGGAGCAAAGGTTTCATCATAATCGATTCCTTCTTCCTGTGAATAGCCTTTTGCAACCAATCTAGCTTTATTCCTTGTGACTATGCCATTTTCATCCATCTTGTTTCTGAACACCCATTTTGTGCCTATGACACTCCTGTCCTTAGGCTTGGGCACCAGCTTCCATACATTGTTCCTTTCAAATTGGTTTAGCTCTTCTTGCATAGCCAAAACCCAATCTGGATCTAGAAGTGCATCCTCAACTTTCTTTGGCTCATCTTGAGACAGAAAGCTGCTATATAGACATTCTTCTTGAGTTGCTCTTCTAGTTTGGACTTTTGAAGAAACATCACCTATAATGAGTTCAAAGGGATGATCTTTAGTCCATTTTCTTGAGGGAGGTAGATTTGCTCTAGACGAGGTAGCTTCATGATCATGATTGCCTTGATTGGACATTTGTCCTTGAGAAACTCCCCCTGAGTTTGTTGTCCCTAAATGATCACTTCTAGAACCATTTCTATGACTGTCAACGGTATGACCATTTTGGTTGTCAACGAAACGCTCATTTTGACTGTCAACGAAACCACCATTATGACTGTCAACGAAATGATCATTTGGTCTACTAGCAGCTATTCTTTTCAATCTTAATGCAGCAACTTCATCTTCACTGCTGCTTTCATCTGTGCTAGTTACAACAACTCTAGGCTGTTTCTCAGTAGTCTTAACATGATTCATTCGATCTCCTTCCTCATTCTCAAAGGAGAGACTTTCATGGAAACCTTCATCACAGAGACCTTGAATTTTGAGATCATCAAAAACAACATGTACAGATTCCATAACAATGTTGGTTCTGAGATTATAGACTCTGTAAGCTTTCCCTGCTGCATACCCCACAAAAATTGCTTCATCTGCCTTTGCTTCAAATTTCCCCAAATGCTCAGCTTGATTTCTCAAAACAAAGCACTTGCAACCAAAGACATGAAGAAAATCCAATAGTGGCTTCTTTCCTTTGAGTAGCTGATAAGGGGTCATTCCCTTGGCCTGATTAATCAAAGAAATATTCTGAGTGAAGCAAGCTGTGTTAACTGCCTCAGCCCAAAAATAAGTTGGTAACTTTGATTCATCTAGCATTGTCCTGGCAGCTTCAACAAGTGTTCTGTTTTTCCTTTCAACTACACCATTTTGCTGTGGTGTCCTTGCTGCTGAAAACTCATGCAAAATACCATTTTCTTCACAGAACGCCTTCATGCTTGAATTCTTGAATTCTGTCCCATTGTCACTCCTGATCCTTCTTACTTTCAAGTCAGGATGATTGTTTACCATCTTGATGTGATTGATAATGATTTCACTTGCCTCATCTTTAGAATGTAAAAAGAAGGTCCAAGTAAATCTAGAAAAATCATCAACAATCACAAGACAATATTTCTTCTTTGAAATAGACATGACATTTACAGGGCCAAACAAATCCATATGAAGTAACTCAAGCTGATGGACAATTGATGACTCTGTCTTGCTTTTGAATGATGCCTTCTTTTGTTTCCCTTTTTGACAGGCATCACACAAACCATCCTTGGAAAACTCCACCTGTGGAATTCCTCTAGCAAGATCCTTCCTTACCAAATCATTCATAACCTTGAAATTTAGATGAGATAATTTCTTGTGCCATAGCCAACTTTCATCCTTGCTTGCTTTGCTGAAAAGACAAGTGATGGTGTCTGGACTTGTGCTACTAAAGTCAGCAATGTACACATTCCCTCTTCTGAATCCAGTCATTACCACATTGTTGTTTCCTCCTTTAGAAACAACACAGGCTTCTTTTGAAAAAGTAACTAAAAATCCTTTGTCACAAAGTTGGCTGATACTAAGCAAATTGTGCTTAAGACCATCCACCAATGCAACCTCATCTATGATGACATTCTCTTTTGAAATCAAGCCATATCCCTTTGTGTAGCCTTTGCTGTCATCTCCAAAAGCAATACAAGGGCCAGCTCTTTCCTGAAACTCTGTGAGCAGGGTAGAATCACCAGTCATGTGTCTTGAACAACCACTATCCAAGTACCAAAGATTCCTTTTGTCTCCCTGCACACAATAAAATCAAATCAAGTTGATTTTGGTACCCAAGTTTCCTTGGGTCCTGTTTTGTTAGCCTTTGTTTTTCCTTTTGATTCATTTTTCACCTTGGGCTCAGATTGATTTAAATCAATTTTTACTCTTGGTGTTGAATTCTGATTATTGCTCATATTTTCATTTACAGCATGCATATTTGGAGGAACAAACATGTTATTCATATTCCATGGCATTTGTGGCACATTAAACATATTCATGTATGGATTTTGCACAAATGACATGTTAGCATATGGATTCTGAAATTGTGCATATGGAGCAAACATGTTAGGCATAACAGGCATTGTAGGCATAGGACTATTCCTTGCAGGCTTGGGAATTTTCACATTAGCAGTTTTCTTAACAGATTTGCAGTTAGTAGACAAGTGACTAACACTTCCACAATTAACACATGTCTTTCTAGGAGCATATTTATCAGGTGTGTAATTGTTGTGTTTGTTAATTCCTACTTTGCCATTCCTGTTATTCTTTTTATTTCCCTTAGCCTCATTTTGAACTTTTTCTACCTTGTCTTTCAATTGCTTGTTAGACAAGTGACCTACATTATCTCTCTCAACAGGCTTCTCAACTTTCTTTGAATTACTAGACTCACCTTGAACAAAGTTCTTGGTGACAGGACCATACTTGTCATTAAGTCTAGTGAGTTTCTCTTTTCTTTTGTCTGTCAACGAAACAGCCTGATCGGTTGATGGTTCATGTGTCAACGAAACATTGCATTTCGTTGACATATCAACCTCCAACAAATGATCATTGTTGTTTGTTGACTCTGTTTCTGATTCTAAGGTTTCACCAACACACCCTAGCTTCTCTTTGTTCTTTTTCCATGATTCCTCACAGAAAGATTCCATACCTTGAACATTAATGATGTTGGTAGCAACATTCCTGGAATCTTTCCATTTAGCAATTACACCTTGTTCTATTTCAAGTTGTGTTTTAAGAATTTCTTCCCTTTGTAACACGTTCTCAAGTTCCTTCTTAGCATCCCTACTAACACATCTCATTTTCTCAAATTCAATGAGCTGTGCTTCTAACATTGCATTCCTATCACTTAAGAACAAATTAGTCTCTTTTATTCTAGAATTCTCCTTGGTAAGTGATTTAAGAGTAACACGCAAATTATATAGTACAGTAGACATTTCATTTACTGCACTATCGCATTCCTCTTTAGAAAGCTCAGAAAGATTAGTAATTGTTACCTGGTTGCTTGAGGAACTTGCTTCCTGCTCATGATTGTCAGCCATAAGAGCCAAGTTGACATATTCAACATCATCATCAGAGTCTTCACCATTACCAGCCCAGTCATACTCCTGAGACATGAAAGCCTTTTCTTTTTCCTTGAGAAGTTCAAAGTATTTCTTTTTATAATCAACAGGCTCAAATTTCCTGTTGCCCTTCTCAACCTTGGGCTTTCTGCAGTCTCCAGCAAAGTGACCAAGCATTCCACAATTGAAACATTTTGACTTAGACTTTTCAATCCAGTTTGTTTTGCTAGGTTGAAAGTCTCTTCTTGGTGGCCTTGCTTCTGAGTTTCTTTTGAACTTGAACTTAGAGAATTTCCTAGACAGAAAAGCAATGTGCTCATCAATCTCATCTAAGTCATTCAAGTTGGCTGGTTCTGATTCTTCTTCTTCTTCTGTCATCTTGTCTTTACCCTTGCTAACATCACTCCTACAACTAGGTCGACTAGTTGTGGCCTTTGCAGTTTCTTTGTTGTCATCTTCCAGTTGGTTCACAGATGCAATTAATGCAATAGATCCACCCTTCTTCTGTACCTTTTCAATTTCCTCATCTTGCTCCATTTCCAGCTCATAAGTCTTCAAGGTTCCATAAAGCCTTTCAAGAGTGTAGTCTTTGTACTCTTGAGTGTTTCTAAGAGAAACAGTCATAGGCTTCCATTCTTTTGGAAGAGCTCTGAGAAATTTAAGGTTTGAATCCTTAGTTTGATAGATCCTCCCATACAGCTTTAATCCATTCAAAAGCTTCTGAAACCTACTAAACGTGTCATTTAGGGTTTCACCAGCTTTAAAATGAAAATGCTCATATTGTTGTATAAGGAGTTGCATTTTATTTTCCCTGACTTGCTCAGTTCCTTCACAGAGAGTTCTAACAGTATCCCATACTTCCTTAGAGGTTGTACAGTTGATAACATTGTCAAACATCTCTTGCTCCAAACCATTAAACAGAATGTTCATGGTTCTTTTGTCTTTATGGACTTCTGCAACATCTTCAACAGTCCATTCTGAGACAAGTTTTGGAATCTCTACATCAGGAGCATTATCTGGCAATCCAACTCTAGAATCAAGCTTCATGGGAACGTGTGGACCTTTCTCAATGCAGTCTACATACCTCTCATCCATAGACATGAGATGTAAATGCATCTTTACTTTCCAGTGAAAGTAATTGTCCTTATCAAGAACTGGTATCTTCACACCTGCATCCTTCTTCACCATGGTTTCTGTTTTTGGTCTTGATCTTTAAACTTCTTGTATGTTAGAAGCTCGCTCTGATACCAATTGTTAATCCCAAATGACCTAACAGAATTGTAGAAGGGGGGGGTTGAATACAATTTTGATATTTCTTTAACTTGAAAATACTTTATAAAATTAAACTGAACTGAATAAATAAAAACACAAGATATAAATAATTCAGTTGGATTGTTTGATGATCCAACTGAAGTGTTTTTATTGCGGAAATAATCTGTGATACAAATGTACACAGCTGCTCAGTTACAAGGTTGTAGAGAAGAAAAATGCTCTCAAAGATAGCTAATACAAACTCTTTGTTTTTCTTCACACAAATAAAGTAACTGCTACACTTGGTTATATAAACCCAAGTTTACAACCCTATTTTTGGCTACACTAATAGTACAATGAGTAACCGCCAATAGTTTGCTTTTCATCCCTTTGTCCAGTGGTCCTTGGAGATCCTTGCTTTTGACTTCATGCTTATTATGATCACTCCCAAGAGCCCAATTGGAAACTGGGATGTTTCCTTATTCCCCATGTCCATTTTAATGGTTTCCAATGCAAAGTACACTTCCACATCTCCTTTTTGATCTGTCAGGAACCTGTCACTATCACTTTGTCAATTGTATAGAAAAGCAATAATGATTCGTTGATGGCATAGAGATGTGTTTCGTTGATATCTTTATTCTTTGTTTCGTTGATGAGCTTCCTTGTTTCGTTGATAGAGTAATCTTCATTCCGTTGACATGTCTTCACTTAGGCAAAATTACAAGGCACTAAATATTTACAATTAACCAACCTATTTTGCCTATCTAACCATTTAGTCAACATGACTTAGAAAACCTATCTAGTACTCAACAAACTGCATATCAAACTATGAAGTAATGTACAGTGCAATTGCTACATCACTCATTTCGTTGATGAGCTTCCTGTCAACGAAACACTGCAAAGCATGCTATTTCGTTGACAGTTACAAAATAACTTAATACAAAATCTACTAAGTGTTTTTATAATTATCATCAAGAACAACATATTCCTAACAATGACTCAGAGTTTAAACTGTCAGAGTTTGAATCAGTTTCCTCAACTGACTCACTTGCTGTGTCTTGTTGAGCTTCTTCACGCTCCCCCTCAACTGGTTCTCTATTTTGTTCAATTTGAGAATTTCCAGTTTCTCCAGTATTTACCAGTAGAGGTTCAGAGTATGCTTCGTCAGAGTTTGTCAGAACCGCTTCATCAGAGTTTGTCGGTACTGCTTCATCAGAGTTTACATCATCAGAGAATAAACCTTCATTTTCAAAACGCAGTTGATCATATTCATCTAAGTCATCAAGTCCAGTTATTTTCTTGTCATCAAATGACACATGTATGGATTCCATGATCACTTTAGTTCTCAGATTGTAAACTCTGAATGCTTTTGTTGACACTGGATAGCCAACAAAGATTCCTTCATCAGCTTTTAACTCGAACTTAGTCAACTGTTCAGGATGAGTCTTCAACACAAAGCATTTGCATCCAAATATATGAAAATATTTCAAATTTGGCTTCTTATTTTTCACCATCTCATATGGTGTTTTCCCATGCTTGTTGATCAGTGTAGCATTTTGAGTAAAACAAGCAGTTTGAACAGCTTCTGCCCAGAAATAAGTTGGCAATTTTGCTTCGTCAAGCATAGTTCTGGCTGCTTCAATTAAAGTTCTGTTCTTTCTTTCAACTACACCATTTTGCTGTGGAGTTCCAGGTGCAGAAAATTCTTGTTTCACTCCTCTTTCCTTGCAGAAAGCTTCCATGATTGAGTTTCTGAATTCAGTTCCATTATCACTCCTTATAATTTTGACTTTGTGCTGTGATCCTTTGTCCAGTAGATTTACATGATCCATCAGAGTTTGAGCAGTTTCATCCTTCTTTGATAAGAAATGCACCCATGTATATCTAGTATATTCATCAACAATTACTAGAGCATATTTCTTTCTGCCCATAGACATCACATTCACTGGTCCAAAGAGATCAACATGTAGAAGATGATAAGGTTCCACTACTGAAGATTCAGATTTGCTCTTGAAAGATGACTTCCTTTGCTTGGCCTTTGGACAAGAATCACATAGGCCATCTAAGCTAAGTATTGACTTGGGAAGTCCCCTTACAAGATCCTTTCTTATTAGCTCATTAATGTTGTTCAAATTGAGATGAGAGAGCTTCTTATGCCAGTTCCAACTCTCTTCATTTGACATTCTTGCAGTCAGACACACTGTTTTTCCATCAGAGTTTGTTACCAAACTTGCTTCATAAATGTTGTTGTGCCTGTGTCCAACTAGAACAACTTTTCCAGTAGATTTACTGATAACTTCACAGTGTTCAGTATGAAAATCTACATGGTTTCCTCTATCACAGATTTGACTCACAGATAGCAGATTATGCTTGAGTCCTGAGACTAGAGCTACATTTGATATGATGACACTTCCAAGATTTATATTGACATATCCCAGAGTAAGTCCTATGTTGCCATCTCCATAGGATACTTTTGGGCCAGACTTCTCCTCAAAATCTGATAGCAGGGCTTTATTTCCAGTCATGTGTCCTGAGCATCCACTGTCTAAGATAAGGGTGCTCTCTTTTATGCCCTGCAATCACAATCAATTACACAGAGTTAGTTTTAAGGATCCAGACTTGCTTGGATCCTTTGGCTTTCTTAACATTGTTAGCTTTTGCAGCGGAATCATTATCAACAGAGTTTAAACTAACATTGTCAGACTTTACACTTGCAGAGGTTGCCCTAACCCATTTTAAGTTGGGTTTTAGCTCATAATAGTTATGATAAATAGCATGATAACTCTTACAAGTATAAATAGAATGCCAAGTGCTCCCACAGTGTGTGCATAAAGTCTGTGGTTTAACCCTTACATAATCATTCTTTACTCCTGATGTAGAAGGTAAAGAATTAATATATTTGTTCTTATTGCAAAATCTAGCAAGATGGTTAGTACTACCACAATTATAACATGTTTTCCTTGAAGCAGCAGCAGTAGGCAAATGATTATTTCTTTTATTTATGCCTATCTTTCCATTCCTATTCTTCTTGGACCCTTTTGGTTTCATGGCAGACTTTACCTCTTTGAGCTTATGATTGAACTGTTTTCCTGTCATTAAACCAACATTAACCTGTTTTTCACAGACTTTTACTGGCTTTCTAACAGCTTCTAATTCCATTAGATTTTCTGTTATAATATTTTCATGTCTTTCACAGGTTTCATCTGATTCCATATCAGCTTCTCTTACTACAACAGATTTTAACTTAGTGGACTCTGGAACAAATTTCATAGGTTTAAGTTGTGGTTTAACCTTAACCTTGTCTTTAAACCTAAGTTCATCATTTTCATAATAGCCTAAACCTACAGAATCTGTCTGAAACACTTGATGAGTGTCTCTTCCAGAGTTTGTCCAAGTCTTGATTATTTTTCTTTCTTTTTCTAGATCAGATTCTAGTTGCCTATATCTTTTGAGCAACTCCTGTTCAACATAAACAACATCATCTCTTTCTTTTTGAATCTGCTTCATATTTTCAAGTTCTCCTTCAAGAAACTTGTTTCTATCTTTAAGGCTATGATTCTCAGATTTAATTCTCTCATTCTCTAAAGTCTGATCCCTATAACTAACATGTACGCTTTTCAGATATACTCTTAATTCAGATATATTATCAGTATCATAAGCATAAGTAGTTAGGGGTACCTTATTTTCAGATGATTCAGTCTCATCTTTGACAGTTGCCATAAGAGCATAATTTACTCCATCATCAGAGTCTGAAGTATCTGCCCAGTCTTTGCCTTTAGAGATGAGTGCTTTCTCAGATTTGCCTTTCTTGCACTCTGGGGCATAGTGACCCATCTCCTTACACTTGTAGCACTGGATTTCAGATTTATCCTTCTTGCCAGACTTGGTCTCCCTTACATCAGACTTTCTAAAACTTTTCCTTTCAGAGTTTGAATCTTTCCTTGAGAATCTCTTTCCTTTCTTGAAGTTCTTGAATCCCATCTTCTTGAAGGTCTTCACCATCAATGCAGCCATTTGCATCATCTGTTCTTCATCATCCTCAGAGTCAGAAGCTTCATCAGAGTTTGAGTCATCATCAGAGTTTGATGACTCACTTTCAGATTTAATGACTAGAGCCTTTCCCTTGGATCTCTTCCTTGATGATTCTTTCTTGATGGGCTTCTCCTCAACTTTGAGAGCAACAGATTTTGTCTTCTTGCTTGATCTTCTGTTTCTTTGTTCTATTTCCAATTCATGAGTTTTCAGTAACCCATAAATCTCATCAAGTTCAGTTTCAGTAAGTTCGTAATTATCTCTTATAGTTGTTGTCTTCAAATCCCATCTTTCAGGTAAAGATAAGAGAAATTTGAGATTTGATTCTTCAAGATCATATTCTTTATCAACTAGAGATAAATCATTCAGCAGTTTACAGAATCTGTCATATGTCTCAGTCAAGGTTTCATTGGCTCTTGAATCAAAGTGCTCATACTCCTGAGTGAGTATTGTTTTCCTGTTCTTCTTTATAGCAGTGGTTCCTTGACACCTGACTTCCAAAGCATCCCAGATTTCTTTTGCAGTTTTGCAACCAATTACTCTGTTAGACATAACATTATCTAAAGCACTGTGTAGAAGATGTCTAACCTTTGCATCTTTTGCAATTGATGAGATGTCCTCAGGAGTCATATCTTTCTTTTCCTTTGGAACAGTCTTTTGTTCTTGACCATCAACAACAGGAGACAATTTAGTCGGCATATGAGGACCATCATAGATTCTGTCAAGATATTCTGGATCTGTAGCCTCCAGAAACATGGTCATCTTCACCTTCCAAATTGGATACTCCACTGGCCTGAGAATTGGAACCCTGATTGTTTCATACCGACTCACAGAATTAGGTTTAACCTGTTCAACCGTGGGAGGAGCTTGATTTTCTTCAGACATGATTATTACTGTGTTTGAATCGAAAAACTGTATATATTAAACAACCTTGGCTCTGATACCAATTGTTAGGCCGAATACACAATATAATCAAATATGTATGAGAATAACAATCAAGAACACAAGTTTGTAAATCAACAAACTGAATTATATTAAATAATTCTCTCTTAGTGATGTTAATGAATCACAAAGAGCTACTAGGTTACAAGAATAATATTTTCAATAATCGCGTCCCTTCTAGGGATAACCTATCTGTGTTTATATAATACACAGTTACAATCAATCTCTAATTGATACTCCTACAAATTAGCTATACAATTGTAATCAATTAGAATTGCTTCAGTCCTCTGTCCAGTCTCCTTAGCTGTATCAATATATTCTGCTTCTTTCCATCTTCAGAATATATTGCTTCTAGAATCTTCATAATATGCACTGACAGCTAAATCGACTTTCACCCTGTCAGACTTTAACAAACTCTGACCGGCTTCCATGTAAACTCTGATGCGCATCTGTTGCTTAAACACTGATGAACAAACGTCAGCAATTATATCTAACACTTGTGACTATGCCATTTTCATCCATCTTGTTTCTGAACACCCATTTTGTGCCTATGACACTCCTGTCCTTAGGCTTGGGCACCAGCTTCCAAACATTGTTCCTCTCAAATTGGTTTAGCTCCTCTTGCATGGCTAAAACCCAATCTGGATCTAGAAGTGCATCCTCAACTTTCTCTGGCTCATCTTGAGACAAAAAGCTACTATATAGACATTCTTCTTGAGTTGCTCTTCTAGTTTGGACTTTTGAAGAAACATCACCTATAATAAGTTCAAAGGGATGATCTTTAGTCCATTTCCTTGAGGGAGGTAGATTTGCTCTTGAAGAAGAAGCTTCATGATCATGATTGCCTTGATTGGATATTTGTCCTTGAGAAACTCCCCCTGAGTTTGTTGTCCCTAATTGATCACTTCTAGAAGCATTTCCATGACTGTCAACGGTATGACCATTTTGGCTGTCAACGAAATGTTCATTTTGACTGTCAACGAATCCACCATCATGACTGTCAACGAAATGACCATTTGGTCTGCTAGCAGCTATTCTTTTCAATCTCAATGCAGCAATTTCATCTTCACTGCTGCTTTCATCTGTGCTAGTTACAACAACTTTAGACTGTTTCTCAGTAGCCTTAACATGATTCACTTGATCTCCTTCCTCATTCTCAAAAGAAAGACTTTCATGGAAACCTTCATCACAGAGACCTTGAATTTTGAGATCATCAAAAACAACATGTACAGATTCCATAACAATGTTGGTTCTGAGATTATAGACTCTGTAAGCTTTCCCTGCTGCATATCCCACAAATATTGCTTCATCTGCCTTTGCTTCAAATTTCCCCAAATGCTCAGCTTGATTTCTCAGAACAAAGCACTTGCATCCAAAGACATGAAGAAAGTCCAATAGTGGCTTCTTTCTTTTGAGTAGTTGATAAGGGGTCATTCCCTTGGCCTGATTAATCAAAGAAATATTTTGAGTGAAGCAAGCTGTGTTAACTGCCTCAGCCCAAAAATAAGTTGGTAACTTTGATTCATCTAGCATTTTCCTTGCAGCTTCAATAAGTGTTCTGTTTTTCCTTTCAACTATACCATTTTGCTGTGGTGTCCTTACTGCTGAAAACTCATGCAAAATACCATTTTCTTCACAGAACACCTTCATGCTTGAATTCTTGAATTCTGTCCCATTGTCACTCCTGATCCTTCTTACTTTCAAGTCAGGATGATTGTTTACCATCTTGATGTGATTGATAATGATTTCACTTGCCTCATCTTTGGAGTGCAAAAAGAAAGTCCATGTAAATCTAGAGAAATCATCAACAATCACAAGACAATATTTCTTCTTTGAAATAGACATGACATTTACAGGGCCAAACAAATCCATATGAAGCAACTCAAGCTGATGGACAATTGATGACTCTGTCTTGCTTTTGAATGATGCCTTCTTTTGTTTCCCTTTTTGACAGGCATCACACAAACCATCCTTGGTGAATTCCACTTGAGGAATTCCTCTAGCAAGATCTTTCCTCACCAAGTCATTCATAACTTTGAAATTCAGATGAGGCAATTTCTTGTGCCATAGCCAACTTTCATCCTTGCTTGCCTTGCTGAAAAGACAAGTGATGGTGTCTGAACTTGTGCTACTAAAGTCAGCAATGTACACATTCCCTCTTCTGAATCCAGTCATTATCACATTGTTGTTTCCTCCTTTAGAAACAACACAGGCTTCTTTAGAAAAAGTAACTAAAAATCCTTTGTCACAAATTTGGCTGATACTAAGTAAATTGTGCTTAAGACCATCCACCAATGCAACCTCATCTATGATGACATTCTCTTTTGAAATCAAGCCATATCCCTTAGTGTAGCCTTTGCTGTCATCTCCAAAAGCAATACAAGGGCCAGCTCTTTCCTGAAACTCTGTGAGCAGGGTAGAATCGCCAGTCATGTGTCTTGAACAACCACTATCCAAGTACCAAAGATTCCTTTTGTCTCCCTGCACACAATAAAATCAAATCAAGTTGATTTTGGTACCCAAGTTTCCTTGGGTCCTGTTTTGTTAGCCTTTGCTTTCCCTTTTATATCATTTTTCATCTTGGGTTCAGTTTGATTTAAATCAATCTTTACCCTTGGTGTTGATTTCTGAGGGTTGCTCACATTTTCATTCACAGTATGCATAGTTGGAGGAACAATCATGTTATTCATATTCCATGGCATTTGTAGCACATTAAACATATTCATGTATGGGTTAGGCACAAACGACATGCTAGCATATGGATTCTGAAATTGTGCATATGGAGCAAACATGTTAGGCATAACAGGCATTGTAGGCATAGAACTGTTCATTGCAGGCTTTGGAATTTTCACATTAGCAGTTTTCTTAACAGATTTGCAGTTAGTAGATAAATGACTAACACTTCCACAATTGACACATGTCTTTCTAGGAGCATATTTATCAGGTGTGTAATTGTTGTGTTTGTTAATCCCTACTTTGCCATTCCTGTTATTCTTTTTATTTCCCTTAGCCTCAACTTGAACTTTCTCTAACTTGTCTTTCAATTGCTTGTTAGACAAGTGACCTACATTAGCTCTCTCAACAGGCTTCTCAACTTTCTTTGATTTACTAGACTCACCTTGAACAAAGTTCTTGGTGACAGGACCATACTTGTTATTAAGTCTAGTGAGTTCATCTTTTCTTTTCTCTGTCAACGAAACAGCCTGATCGGTTGATGGTTCATCTGTCAACGAAACATTGCATTCCGTTGACATATCAACCTTCAACAAATGATCATTGTTGTTTGTTGACTCAGTTTCTGATTCTAAGGTTTCACCAACACACCCTAGCTTCTACTTGTTCTTTTTCAATGATTGTTCACAGAAAGATTCCATACCTTGAACATTAATGATGTTGGTGGCAACATTCCTGGCATCTTTCCATTTTGCAATCACACTCTGTTCTATTTCAAGTTGTGTTTTAAGAATTTCTTCCCTTTTTAACACATTCTCAAGTTCCTTCTAAGCATCCCTACTAACACACCTCATTTTCTCAAATTCAATGAGCTGTGCTTCTAACATTGCATTCCTATCACTTAAGAGCAAATTAGTCTCTTTTATTCTAGAATTCTCTTTGGTAAGTGATTTAAGAGTAACACGTAAATTATATAGTACAGTAGACATTTCATTTACTGCACTATCGCATTCCTCTTTAGAAAGCTCAGAAAGATTAGTAATTGTTACCTGGTTGCTTGAGGAACTTGTTTCCTGCTCATGATTGTTAGCCATAAGAGCCAAGTTGACATACTCAACATCATCATCAGAATCTTCACCATTACCAGCCCAATCATACTCCTGAGACATGAAAGCCTTTTCTTTTTGCTTGAGAAGTTCAAAGTATTTCTTTTTATAATCAACAGGCTCAAATTTCCTGTTACCCTTCTCAACCTTGGGCTTTCTGCAGTCTCCAGCAAAGTGACCAAGCATTCCACAATTGAAACATTTAGACTTAGACTTCTCAATCCAGTTAGTTTTGCTAGGTTGAAAGTCTCTTCTTGGTGGCCTTGCTTCTGAGTTTCTTTTAAACTTGAACTTAGAGAATTTTCTAGACAGAAAAGCAATGTGTTCATCAATCTCATCTAAGTCATCCAAGTTGGCTGGTTCTGATTCTTCTTCTTCTGTCATCTTGCCTTTACCCTTGCTAACATCACTCCTACAACTAGCTCGACTAGTTGTGGCCTTTGCAGCTTCTTCATTGTCATCTTCCAGTTGGTTCACAGATGCAATCAATGCAATAGATCCACCCTTCTTTTGTACCTTTTCAATTTCTTCATCTTGCTCCATTTCCAACTCATATGTCTTCAAGGTTCCATAAAGCCTTTCAAGAGTGTAGTCTTTGTACTCTTGAGTGTTTCTGAGAGAAACAGTCATAGGCTTCCATTCTTTTGGAAGAGCTCTAAGAAATTTAAGGTTTGAATCCTTGGTTTGATAGATCCTCCCATACAACTTTAATCCATTCAAAAGCTTTTGAAACCTACTAAACGTGTCATTTAGGGTTTCACCAGCTTTAAAATGAAAATGCTCATATTGTTGTATAAGGAGCTGCATTTTATTTTCCCTAACTTGCTCAGTTCCTTCACAGAGAGTTCTAACAGTGTCCCATACTTCTTTGGAGGTTGTACAGTTTATGACATTGTCAAACATCACTTTCTCCAAACCATTAAACAGAATGTTCATGGTTCTTTTGTCTTTATGGATTTCTGCAACATCTTTAATAGTCCATTCTGAGACAAGTTTTGGAATTTCTACATCAGGAGCATCATCTGGCACTCCAATTCTAGATGCAAACTTCATGGGAACGTGTGGACCTTTCTCAATGCAGTCTACATACCTCTCATCCATAGACATGAGATGTAAATGCATCTTTACTTTCCAGTGAAAGTAATTGTCCTTATCAAGAACTGGTATCTTCACACCTGCATCCTTCTTCACCATGGTTTCTGTTTTTTTGTCTTGATCTTTAAACTTCTTGTATGTTAGAAGCTTGCTCTGATACCAATTGTTAATCCCAAATGACCTAACAGAATTATAGAAGGGGGGGTTGAATACAATTTTGATATTTCTTAAACTTAAAACAACTTTCAAATTAAAAACTGAACTTATAAAATAAAAACCACAAGCACTTAATAATTTCAGTTGGATTGTTTGATGATCCAACTGAAGTGATTTTTATTGCGGAAATAATCTGTGATACAAAAGTACACAGCTGCTCAGTTACAAGATTGTAGAGAAGTATGCTCTCAAAGATAGCTAATACAAACTATTTGTTTTTCTTCTCTCATTTCTAAAGTAACTGCTACACTTGGTTATATAAGCCCAAGTTTACAACTCTACGTTTGGCTAAACAAAAGAACAATAGTAGTAACCATCACTAGCTTGCTTTTCATTCCTTTTGTCCAATGGTCCTTGGAGATCTTTGCTTTTGTCTTCATGCTTATTATAATCATTCCCAAGAGCCTTATTGGAAATTGGAATGTTTCCTTATTTCCAGTAACCATTTTGATGGCTTCCAATGCAAAGTACACTTCCATATCTCCTTTAGATCTGTTCAGTAAACTGTCACTATCACTTTGTCAACTATTCAAAAAGCAATAGTGATTCGTTGATAGCAGGGAGATGTGTTTCGTTGATAGCTTTATTCTTCATTCCGTTGATGATGTTTCCCTCGTTTCGTTGATGAGTAAACTCCATACCGTTGACAGAGTAATCTTCATACCGTTGACATGTCTTCACTTAGGCAAAATTACAAGGCATAATATATTTACAATTAACCAACCTATTTTGCCTATCTAGTACTTAGTCAACATGACTTAGAAAACCTATCTAATACATACAACAAAATGCCTATCATATTGTGAAGTATTGTACAATGCAATTGCTACAACACTCATTTCGTTGATGAGCTTCCTGTCAACGGAATGCTGCAAAGCATGCCATTTCGTTGACACCTACAAAATAACTTTACACAAATTCTACTAAGTGTTTTGTGTTTATCATCAAGAACAACATATTCCTAACAAACTGTTCTTGTTTAGAAGCCAGAATTTCTCTTGTGAGATTTTGGAAGCTGTAGTATTTAATTTGCTTAATACAAAGTAGATTAAAGTGATTGTGTGTGTACTGTTTATTTTATTCCGCATTCTCTTACTACACAATATGTTACAGCAATTTAGTTTCAAGAAAGAAAAAATCTATCAAACTATCCATTCACCCCCCTTTGTCTAGTTTCTAAGTGGTATTCATTACTAACACAACACATAATATTACCCCTTAACCTCTGTAGATCAGTTAGTCGTAGGTATAGTAGTTAGCCAAGAGACTACATTGATTCACATGTTTGTATTTTGACATGAAAGACTAAGTTTAATGTAGTATCGTGGTGTAAGTCGACATGTGTTTCGACTTTAGACATATTAAATGATATTGTGATAAAAGTTGATTAAGTATGTGGTTTATTGACTTGTGTATTGATGGATTTGCCATTTGGGAAAGTTGAAATGTCATTTTTGGTTTGGTATATGCTTTTGTGCATGGTATATTTAAGTTTCAAACAGGACATTGTAATCTGGATTCATAAAAAGTGTTGCAAGTAAGTGTTGCCGGTAATACTAAAAAATATTACAATAGGGATAAAAATGTTGTAGATAATTGTTGCAAAAAAACCTTAATGTATTGCAAAAGGCATCAAAATGTTGCATCAAAGTGTTATAATGAACTGACATTATAACATTTTTACTCAATAGATGTTGCAAGAAGGTGTTGCATTAGTCTATTGTAACACCTTAAAAATGTTACTAAAACAGATGAAAGTGTTACAAAAAAGTTCTATTGTAATATTAAAAAATGTGTTTTAATAAGTAGACATAATGTTGCAATAGAGGCCATAGGCAACGCCAGCAAATGTAATGCCGAATTTTGGCCAAAACGATACATAAACATCTACTTAACATTTTTGGGGTCTAACAATACACTTTTATAGGGTTGCAATAGGTCATTTTTGGTGTAGTGACATCTGAACCAAATCCGTTACTCTTGAATCCTAGTCTTATAGAATCTTCCAATCCCAAGAGTCCCGAAGAAGTTCAATCTAATGAGGCATCACCCTCCGATGAACCACCTTCAAAACCCCATTCTGATATGTCTAGTGAAAAAGTCTTTAAGCCGAAAGCCCCATTCCCTCAAAGACTTACTTCAAAAAAACAATCTGCTCAACTAGATCAGATTTTGGAAGTCTTCAAGCAAGTCAAGATTAACATTCCTCTTTTAGATGAAATTCAACAAGCTCCCTCTTATGCTAAGTGTCTAAAAGATTTGTGTACTCATAAAAGAACCACTCATGTTCTTAGAAAAGATTTCCTAACACCCAATGTTAGCTCTATCTTGTCAAATCAAATCCCTTTGAAGTTTACGGATCCTGGTTGTCCAATGTTAGCTCTATTTTGTCATTGGTAATACTTTCATTGATAAAGCTTTAGTCGATCTAGGAGCTAGTGTGAATCTTCTTTCATTATCTGTCTATCAAGACTTGGGTTTAGGTGAACTTAAAGAGACTAGTATCACTCTTCAGTTAGCTGACCGTTCTGTAAAAATTCCTAAGGGTATAGTGGAAGATGTGTTGATTAAGGTTAGTGATTTTGTCTTCCCCGTCGATTTCATTGTTCTAGAAACTGAACCTTTCCAAAATATCAAAAATCAAATTCCCATCATTCTAGGAAGACCTTTTCTTTCCACGTCAAATGCTTTGATTAACTGTAGGAATGGTTCGATGAAACTCACTTTTGGAAATATGACCATAGATCTTAATGTCTTTAATGTAGGTAATCAACCTAATGAGCTTTTTGAACAACCTGTAGGAGTTAATTTGATTGATGAGGTTGTTTCATGGTCACATCTTGAGGATAGTACAATTGTGTCTTTTCTTGAGAACGATATTTTGTTAGAGTCTGAGAGTAATAAAGAACTTCATGAGCTGTATAAGAATTTTTTTTCCGAGGAGATGTTAGATGAATTGAATGTTATTTGTTCTATGCATGAAACCCAACTTGAGGATAGTTCTTTGAATCCTAAGTCAGTTGTTAAGACTTCTATTGGTGAGCCACCCCATGTTGTTATCTCTAGTGACATAGTTCATAACCAAGAATTTTAAGTAATTAATCTGCTTAAATAATATAAAGAAGCATCTACTTGGTCTATGAATGATGTTATTGGTATGAGTTTTATTCTGGTTCAAGATCATCTTTCTCTAGTGGATAATGTTGTCTTTGTGGGTGAGTTTCACATGTTTAATGATTCTGTTAAGAAAGAAGTTTTCCATGATCTGGTATTGGTTAGTATGTGCTTTTGTCTTGCGTCTCCCATAGTTAAGTGTAGGTATGGGGGAGTGTGTGTTTATTGTGTTTGTGTCTGTGTGTTATAGATATTGTTCTATTTCTCCATCATGCCCTTATCAGGTATTCTCGTCCTTTTACTTTGTGTGAGTGAGTTTTTGAGCCTATATGCATATCTTTTGCATTTTATATTCATTTGCTTGAGTGTCCACATGTTGTTTGCATTGCTATCGTTTGTTTGAGACCTTTTTTGAAACGCATGACGTTATTTGATGATAAGATGATAAAGGCATTTAGGAATAACCTATATTTTCCAAATTACCACACCATTTATATATGATCAATTAGTTACTCACTTGAGCTTAATCTTATTTTTTCAGTGACACAACACATTACCTGCCTAAACTTTTTTCTTGTTTAGCCTTACTTATGTTTGATCTCAAATTGTCAAAGGCTAGTAGGAACTTGACAGAGTAATAAGGTGTGTAAGATCGGTTTACTTTTGTTCATTACTTTTGAGGAAATATTTGGTTTGATTGCTTACTTGATAGTCATTGTTCAAGAAATTTTTGAAGGAGGATTGTGGTTGCTTATATCTATCTCTTAGCTCTCGAAAAAAAGAAGATGAAACAAAAAAAAGAATAAAAAAAAAAGAGAAAAAAAATATATAAAAAAAAAGAAAAAAAAAATTATCATGAGAGCATACTTATGTTTGTGTGATCCTTCTTCATTCGACTACTCAAGCCTTTTGTTGGAACAAAGTAGAAAATTTAAGTGTGGGGAGGATGTTTGGTGTTGTGTATGATTTATTATGGTGCCTACTAGCTTTTGACACTTCACCTTATTTGGCCTTACTTGACATACCTTGTCTCTAGCCACGTTACAACCCCAATAAAGACCTTTTGACTATCATCATTGATGTATGTTGTGTTAAAGTTAGATTGATACCAAATGTCAAGCATGCTTATGATTTTGTTGGAATAGAGTGATACACTTACCCTTGTTCTTGAGTGAATATTCTTTTGTGAGTGAAAGGTGAGTTATTGCTTGTTTCTATATTTGAGGTTCCAAGTTTTAACTCAAAGGTATACTCTTGTGGGCTTAGCATGGTTACCAACTTATTTTTACACTTGACATGGACTTTTGAGCACTTATGCTTATTTATTTGAGTATACTATGTAAATCCATGCACCTTCCACGACAAGACATTTCAAATTCACTTTGATTCTTAAGTTGATATAGCTTGAGAGGACTTGTATGTGTGGTGTTGCATTGCCATGCAATCTTTAATATGAGCTAGATGGATTTTGTGGGTACATTCATTATAGACCCTCACGAGACCTCACTCCCACTAGGGCTGCCTAGGGGTTTAAAGGGCTTGTTGCATATGCCAAATGCAACCGTGATCACCTACAGAAGTGGTATTATCTATTAGATAGTAGTTTATAATATATTAGTTTTTCTCGAGGACGAGCAAAAGATAGGTATGAGGGCATTTGATAGGTCCATAATTTAATACATTTTTAATACCTATTTCATGTTCGTTTTCGTAATTTTTTTATTTAATAAATTGTTTTCTTTTGTTTTGTAGGAAAATAAATAAAATCATATTTTAAGCAGAAAAAGGTGAAAAAAGGCAAGGAGGTGGAAATACTTGAAGTTAAAAGGAAATTGGATAAAATTTGGAAAACTTATCGGAGAAGAAAATGGAATTGAGGAAATATTTTTAGAATTCAATTTGTAATCAAAGAGCCCAAACTCATTATTTTTTCTATATATATGGGTCTCCTCTCTTGTATTTGAGACATCAATTTAGAGTAGATCTCGTAATTAGGAGTAGGAGTAGTTTAATTATTTTTCCATTCAAACAATTTTTATTTTGCTCAAACAGTTTTTCCATAATTTTAATTCAGCAATTTAGTTCATTTTCTTTAGTTTGTCTTTTAATTGATTTAATATGTGCCATGTTTTTAAGTTTATATTATTGTCTTTCTTGTTTAATTAATATGTGTAGCTAATGTTTTTGCCGTAGGATGAAGATGAAGTTAATTTAATAATTTTTGATATCTTCTTGTCCCTATTAATTGGTTCTCATGATTTTTCTTGGTGCTTAATTGGTCAATTGACAAAGTAATTTTGATATATTATTGTTACCAAATTTATTTTTCATAGCCTATGCTTGCTCCATGAAGTTTTGATAGGTTATTGTTAGATAACAAGTTTCATAGTATATGCTTGTATCGTTAATTGATATAACAAGTTTATTTATGTTTGTATCGAGCATTGAAATAAGCAGTCAGTTGACACAAATCTTGCGTTTTTGTTTCAGTTTATCTCATACAGTTTAATATAATTAAGATTATATAACAATATAAAGACCCTCGGTATTGTATAGGCCAACACGAGAGCTAATAAAAAGAA
The DNA here is from genome assembly GCA_030848705.1 of Heracleum sosnowskyi. Classification (NCBI taxonomy): domain Eukaryota; kingdom Viridiplantae; phylum Streptophyta; class Magnoliopsida; order Apiales; family Apiaceae; genus Heracleum; species Heracleum sosnowskyi. Next base: position 80,116,981 of record CM061236.1, on the reverse strand, counting down.
AAAGAGAAAACCCTAAATTAGGCTGCACCGACAAAGATCTGAAAAGCGGACAACAAAACAGAGGAAACAGAGGCTGTTGGTTAACTTTGGTCTCTAAGATTATTTAACAAGAGCAGGTACTATATAATTAGTATTGTATGAGTGATTTAATGATATAGTGCTTGTTATTTAAAGTTTGATGTATGTGGTTTTTGTATTAAATCTTTAATACTCGATTGAATATATCTACCTAGATTTCATGTTCTCTGTACACTAATATTGTATTAATTGACAATTTGTTGTATTATGGAATACAATTTATAATATTAACTTGGTGCTCGCTGGTACATGTGTGTGACTAATAAGAGTATTAATTGTTGATTATTTGAAGTTACATGTATATATTAGCGGGCATTAATTTATATAGATACTTTAATTTTATTATCATTATTATTATTAATTTGATTTTGTTAGCATTACAGGCTCTCAGTGATTCGTTGATGACTCCAGATTTCTTAATTTTAGTGTACTCGGTTTAATGTACTAAGAATTTACCGGAGCTTAAATACATTAGCACATCTCAGGAGATATTAATATTCAATTTGTTAAATGTATATCATGTGCGTGTGTGGCCGTAGGGCCAAAACAATAGTGTGTGTTAAGTTAGTTTTAGTTTATTTAATTCCCATGCCATGGCCTAGAGGTTTAATATTAATTTTTAGTTATTTCAAAAGAAGACTTTAAGAGCTATATAAAATTGATGTAGAGGGTTGTAATGGCTAGTTAATTCATGTGCTTGTTAACTGAGTTGTAGATATTAAGTTAATAAATTAGTGGCAGGAATGAGTTTAATAAATAAATATGGAAAGAGAATATATTTTAACTATAGATTATAATTTTGTGTTTAGATCGTGGGTCGGGTGTTTAGCGGGTGCTGCGAGTTTGGTTAGTGTTTGAGGTTACTATTTTCTGAGGTACAGATTCTCTCCTCTTTTATTCAGCGCTACTCCTCTTGGAAATATTAATGTTAAATTCGTTTTGACCCCAAATATGTTCGTTTGGTTTTAATCATTTTGAATATGAAAATTGGTTCTGACTCTGAAAAATATTTTGAAATCAATTTTGAAATATTTAAATTTCTGTTTCTGCGATTTTCTGATATTGTGTATATTTTATATCTGTTGAAAATATTGAGAATATATGTTCTGTAAGAATTTAAAATGTTTTGCGAAATATTATATTTGAACCCTTAGTGATATAGGGTATACCGAGTTAACCAGCTGTAGGGGTACTACAGCCATGTCATTGCGGCACCAGTGGCATGACACTTCCATGACAGTGTGATTGGTCATGGCTTATCCTTCTATTCTGTTAGCTCTTGGGAGGAGCATTTGCGCATTTTGATATTTGTTTTAGAATACGTGGGTGCACCCAGAGTTTGTGATTTGTGATTTGATTTGATTTGACGGTGACGTTGTATATGCCGTACACGTTATCCGATTTGTTGCACACATTAGGTACCCTATGATGTGTGTATTTGTATCTGTTCTGTTCTGATCTCGGTATGAAATATCCTAACCCTTCGTCGCTTCAGCCATACTTGTTTTCAATTAATTATTTTTATTACAAACTGTCAAATATGAATATCTGTTTTATAAACTGTATTCTAAATCGGTACTCGGCAATTGTCTCATGCCGTATTCTGTTTCTGGCAGGTGCTTAGGGGGATCTGGGACTGTGTGATGGAGATCACCATTTAGTCCATTAATTAGGATTTACTTATTTCTAGCATTATTAGACTTTATTGTTCATTCGATATTTTGAATTTTTCGTATTTATCGGTTTGAACTGTTTTGGAGGATAAATATTATTTTGGAGATTATTAGACTTATTTCAGCATTATTTAGAAATTATTTAGTGCTCTGTTTGCAGGTTTATGATTTAATAAGTAGTCCCTCATTTAATTATAGATGGGGGTGTTACAAAGATGGCATCAGAGCTCAGGTTCTTTCTTCTAGAAAACCTATTTAGGTTGACCTGTGAGTTTGGGTAGACGTTACGATGGGTATTTTGCTTTCAAGCTCATTACATCTTGCTATATTCTTTTGACATCTGTTTTTGCATTGCTTCTGCTTCCTATCCCTGTTATCTTCATTCGTTCGATATCTTATATTATAGATGTCTAGTGTTGGATTATATTTTGGTTAGATGTTGGATGACTGGTGGAGTTGTATTCATCAGGGACATACTTTGCACTTTGAATTGGTTGGTTTATTTTGTAAAGGGATTTGATTATGTACCAACCACGTCTTGCAAATTTTTGAATTTAAGTGTTGCAGTTGTTATTATTACTAATGTTGCAATATTTCATTTTCTGTTGCCCTAGTAGATAGAGTTAGTGTTACATTAGCTATATCATAACAATATCTAGTGTTTCATTAGCTAAAGAATTAGTGTTGTAATAGAAAGTGGGCCCCACTGGTGATGTGCATATTCTTGTGGGCCCCACATATAGACCCACAAATGATGTGGCACCCACATGTGACGTGGTAATTTTTAGTGGGCCCCATATGTGGGACCCAGAAGTGACGGGGCACACATGTGACGTGGCACTTCTGTGGGACCCACAAATGACATGGCATACACGTGGCACCCATCAATGACGTGTCCTCCTTTTTGTGGGCCCCACATTTTTGTTTGTGGTTAGGTTGAGGTAACACGTTTCTTGTGTTGCATTTGTTTGATTTAGTGTTACTCTATGGGCCTCATGTAATACTTTCCCCTGTGTTAGTATTGGGAACGAAAGCGTTGCATTTTATGTCAAAGGTAACATTGGCAGATGAAATGATAAAAGTGCTTTACCTTTGGCCTCCTGCAGCAATTTTTGTATATAATGCAACAGTAGATATGCGTTGCATCCGACCATCTATGGTAATTTAACTTTCTTTTATTCTATCATACTTTCGTGTTGTATAATTTTTGAGTTATTTTAATTAGAAAATATAAAATAGGCAATGAGCTAAAAAATAGTTATTTATTAATAATTATAAAAAATTATGTAATCGTTTTATATATGTGTTGCCCGTGTGTTATATAGGGGTGTTCAAAAAATCCGTCAAATCGTAAATCCGGACCGGACCACAACAATCCGAACCAAAAAAAACCGAAACCGTAAAAACCGTTTATAATGGTTCGGTTAACCGAACCGTTTATATATATATGGTTTGGTTGTGTTTTCTAATATATTAAAACCGGTTAAACCAAACCGGACCGTTTATATACTAATATGTTAAAAATTCTAGTACATAATTATAAATTAAGACTAAAATATAATATATATATATATATATATACATATATAATAAAAAAAATTAATTATATAAATATATCATTGAGTTAGTTGTAAATATGTTGTAGTTTTAAGCTAAATTAATGTATTACATATTTTTTGAATTCAATATTACATTAACGCAATAAGTAAACTTAATGTTGCTAAATATATATAATAATGCATATATGTAACTATAATATTGAAATGTATTAAAATTTAGGTTACATTTATTTAAATCATATTTTTATTGTAAGTTTAACAAAAAATATATTATGAAGTCCAAACCATGGTTCGGAAGCGCAGACCAAGTTCTTCTATGATTTTATTCAAAATCAGAAGATACAACCCACCTACCAAACTTTTAATAGATAGTATAGATATCAAACAACTAAATAAACATACACACCAAATTAAATTTTTTACTTGCTTGTAAGTAAAATAAAAAAGATTCATAAAAGTAAATTTATTAATAATTTATTAGCAAATGAATAAACCATAATATATTAAAATTGAGAAATGAAAATTTAAGAGGGTAAATATGTAATTGAAACTAACCCTAATTATATCCTATAAATATATCATTATCAATTAAACATTTATCTCATTTGTGGAGTTCCATCTAGCCGCCCCCATTTCTCATTTGAACAAAAGTTTCAAGTGTCCTTTTTCTCCAATCTCTTATCAATAGTTTTACTGTCTCTTTTTTCATCTCTCATCAGCAACATGGGATGTAAGTTTATTTCTTAAACTCATGAGTTTTACAATTGATTTGATTGGTTATATATGTATTACACATATGCAATTAATTTGGTAGAGATATGTATTTTTCACCTCTTTGATTTATTTTAGGATGACATTCGTATCAATACTCTTGTATGGTAGTTTAGTGGGTTAAATAGATATGTGAGATTCAATTGTTTTTTTTTTACTTCCATATAATATTATTATACTCTGTAAGTATTTGAATGTGCTTGGTGCAAGCATGGAAATCACATGGAATAAAACAAATTACATAGCACCCATATATCACATGTGATGTTAAATATTATCATGTAATCTTATGTGTTTTTTTTAACAATTTGTTTTAATAAATATGTAACAGAAATATAATTAATGGTATTATTTTTTGGGTTCAATGATTTTGAATAAAAGTATTTTATATAATAAAGAATACTTATATATCTAATCTATACTAGCTTATACCCCGTGCGATGCACGGTTACTTAAATTTTATTTATAATTATTCTGTTTATAATTATATTTTTATTATGATGCAACACACGATTGTTTTTTTAATATTTATAATTATATTTATTTATGAATATTTTAATATTTAAAAGTTATTAGTTTACATGATTAAATTATTGTTAAAAAAGATTTAGCCAAAAAAAAATTATAGTTAAAAATTTGATATTTATTATATTCTACACGCTCAATTTAATATTTGTTTATATTGAGTTATAAAAGTCAGATTTGACCAATTTTACGGTTCACATGAAATTCACAAAATAATCTTTAATTTAGTTGTGGTTTAATAGTTCTTTTTCAATTAAAAACTATTCTAAAACTAAAAAGAGAATAAAGTGACGAAATTTAATGTTGAGAATTCTATTCGATTTAGGAAATCTACTTAACTTATATGTAGTTTAGATTATTAGAATAACCTTTATTAACCAAATACATGTTTTAATGTTAAATCTAACGGTTTTCACCTATCTATTTAAGATTAAACGATTTTTATTATTTTGGTTATAAATGGGTTTCCTTATTTAATTACAACTATTTTTATGTTTTAACTTTTTGGAAAATCCAATCATAATATAATATCTTTTAACTTATATCATTTTTAGATAATAATTTCTTTTTATATGATATAATATTGATCATCTATTTTTAAAAGTATTGGATCTAACGGTTCAGAATGTTTTGGCAGTATTTAGGACCAAATTACCAGGATAACATCATTAATTTTTCTTAATATTTATAATATTTATAATTTTTATTTTTTTTAAATATTTATTACTAAAATATAATATACTCTTTTTTGTAATATGTTAATGATGCGGGAACTTTGAACTTTTGAGAAAATAAATTATCAATTAAATTTTTTTTTGTAATAGTTCTTCTTTTAAAGTAGTACACCGTGACGATCAAAATTCTGTATAAAATTCATTTTTTTATAGTATATCCCGTAAATATCTATGTTATTATATTAAAAACTAAATAATGAAAGCTTTCTTATAAGTGTGGTCGCTTTGTTTGATCACTCAATCCATAATCGTTGGATCTTTCAAATTAAATTGTTGACAAACGTTACATATAACAGTAAAATTATCATATAGAATGATCTAAGATTTGAATCTACTAACAACATATTAAAATTTACAGGTTTTTTTTTGAAATTTTTTTTTTCATTTTTTTTCTTTCAGACATAGGTTATTTGATAATATTTTTTGTAAAGTACGATTTTTCATAAAAGTACTATACTAATTGATTAACAAACTTTTAAAGTTTCGAATTTAATTATGTAGCTGAGTCTAGAATTTCAAAATACGGTTTTTTTTAATATGAATATAGTCCTGCTAACAATGAAATTAGGTCTCTATGAGTGCTTATAAAACAAAATCACCATTTGCGTATAATTTATTATTTAATTATAAATTATATTTGATTAGTTATGATCTATAACTTAATAAAATAGGATAAAAAATATACACAATTTTATAAAATTTAATCCTCGTATTATTATATTCTTTGTTGATTTGAATTTTTCTTAGATTGATTTTAATTTTTGAACATAGATTTCTAAATTTAAAATAGTTAGAAAAAATTAATTAAATTGGCGTTAAAATAATGATGACATAATAATCATTATTAGAATTTAAATACTCACTTTACTGATTTGGGCTTTATCTTGTGTTTTAAAAATCAGATTTTGACGATTTTACACCCCACGTTTAAATTATTTTTAATTAAAAGATGGTTTAACAATTTTTATCTAACTCGAATTGTTCATGGAAGAGAAAAGAAAGTCACGAATTTTTTACATGGAGAATTCTATTCAATATAGAAAACTTATTTATATTTGGTATATTTGGTTTAAATTATCAAAATACACTTTTTAGAATTTAAATATAATCCTATTATAAATAAAATACACTTTTTTAATATTTGATCAAACGATTTTCATTTATCTAGTTAAGATCTAATAGTCCTTATTAATTTGGTTGTCACGATCAAAATTTTGGATAAATCCCTATTATGCTTATTATATAAAATAGATTAATATAATAAGGATATCAAGTACATACTGATATAAGTATCTTACTAACTGCTTTTATTTTTAATGTTTCGGTTTTATTTATAGTGTATATAAAATTTTAAAATACATTATTACTTTAAAATTATTAAACAGTATAAAAATTATGTTATGATTATATAAAATTTTATTCTCATATTATTATAGTCTTTATCGATTTGAATTTGTTCTTAATTTATTTTAATACTTTATTGAAAGAAAGATAAAATTTCTATATTTAAAAGAATTAGTGGAAAAATAAATAAATTGGTGCTACAATTATAAAAAAATATTTATTAAAATTTAGATACTCACTTTACTATTTGGGTTATATCCTGAGTTTTAGAAATTGAATTTTGACGATTTTACAACACATGTGAAACTAACGAAATTATTTTTAATTTAATGATGATTTAATAATTATTATATAACTTGACTAGTGACCTACCCATAAACCGAAAAGAAAAAATGGTTAAGTATTATATTCAAAATTATTGTTTATGAATATGAAACCCTCAATATTTTAATAATATTTTGATATTATCCTTTTATATTTGTTATATGTAAAATAATATAATTATAATTTGGATTAATCAAATTGTTATGTTCCTTCAGAAAAAAAATGTTTAAATTTATTCATGTACATGAGTTCTCCTAAGTCTCTTATAACAGGTTCCACATGTATCATTGTTATTTGATATACATGAGCATTATATTGATAATTTTTAATATTGTAATCGATATGAATTGTTATCTGATATTTGGTTTAACAATTATTATCTAACTCGAACTATACATAAATTAAATAGAAAAGATATTTAAGAATTTTTACATAGAAAAATTTTAAATTATCAAAATACACTTTTTAGTATTTAAATATAATTCTATTATTAATCAGATACACTTTTTAATATTAGATCTAACAATTCTCATCGATCTATTTAAGATCTAACCGTAATAATTAATTTGGTCGTATAGTGGTCGTACACGGACCAGATCGATTTTAATTTTTTCTTAAATTGATTTTAATACATAGAATTTATAAATTTAAAAGAATTAGGAAAAAAAATTAAATTGGTGCTACAATAATAAAAAAAAATTATTAAAATTTAGATAATCACTTTACTGTTTGGGCTCTATCTTGAGTTTTAGACAACAGATTTTAACAATTTTACAGCCCACGCGAAGCTAACAAAATTATCTTTAATTTAATGATGGTTTAATAATTATTATCTAACTGGAACTATCCATAAACTAAAGAAAAAAGATAATTATGATTTTTTACATAAAGATTTCTATTCAATATAGAAAACCTATTTATAATTGATTTAAATTAAAAAACAATATTAAAATTTAGATAATCACTTTACTGTTTGGGCTCTATCTTGAGTTTTAGACAAGAGATTTTAACAATTTTATAGCCCACACGAAGCTAACAAAATTATCTTTAATTTAATGATGGTTTAATAATTATTATCTAACTGGAACTATCCATAAACTAAATAGAAAAGATAATTACGATTTTTTACATAAAGATTTCTATTCAATATAGAAAACCTATTTATAATTGGTTTAAATTATCAAAATACACCTTTTAGTATTTAAATACTATCCTATTATTAATCAAATACAATTTTTAATATTATATCTAACGGTCCTCATCTATTTGAATATTTATAGTTTTATAATTCAACGGATCATATACTTTTGGTAGTACAGTGAACTCCCTTACGCTTATTATATATAAGGAGTTAATTTATTGATATTATTTTTAAAAAAATTAATAAAGAAAACTTTTAAAAAGATTGTAAATCAAAAATCATAATCTTATGGTCACTGTTTCAGGTGGCATTAATACTAATAATATCCACATTGGATTCAATAATCTATTACTTTGTTTTGATTCTTGCTGCAATTTATTAAGAATATGAAATAACTGTTGTATATTCAGAAGTAAAACCTTTTAGACCCAAACCAACTGAGTTTACAATTTCTTATAAATCCAAACAAGCAAGGAATAGAATGTTTGCCTGTTTGAATGTTTACAAGCAGACCATATATCATTTTCCAATAAATATATCACTGATGATTACAATGTTTTAATGAAGTCACGAGTCCAAAGGATAACGAGAAAACACTTAAGAAGCTCAACCTGTGTCCATCAAGAACACCACGAGAGGAGCGTTATGTTGATGATGTAAGATCCAACCTCTTCTTGGATATTAATTGAAGCACAAGTTAATGTTTCTTTACTTACATATATATATATAGGGCAAGTCTCAGTGAGGAACTCCTTATATGAGTAACTGAGTAACTATCAATCATGACCCTTAGATTAAACAAAGAAAGAAACTGCTACACAACTAACCTAGAACACGTGACTCCAACTGAAAACATTGACACAAAACAAATTTTATTTGAAAAAAAGTAAACTTCTTTTATATTGTGATTCTAAAAAAGTAATATATCATCACCCAAAAATTAAAATTTTCTTAATCATAAATTAATTCTTAGTACAAAAACACTATCAGTGAAAACGTAACATGTTCTGTAGATTAGTTATTTGTGTTCTGTAAAAATGTAATGTATTTTGTAAATAAATTACTTATGTTCCGTAAAAATGTAATGTGTTCTGTAATTAAATATTTGTATTCTGTAAAAATGTAATATGTTATGTAAATAAATTACTTATGTTAATTCATTTCAGTATGTCCTGTAGATTAATAAAAATAATATTATGTTATTTACGTAATTTTGTTCTGAATAATTTTTTTCTAGAAAAAAAATAATTAATTGAACATACAATCCAATTTTTTATGTTCCGAAAATATTATTATGTGTACATCACTTAATGTTTAATAAATTAATTTATTTGGAAAAACAGGTAATTTACAACATATTTAATTTTACATCATATTTTTTTGAGTGTAGTAATGTTGCATGTGTTAGTTAATTTATATTGTAATATTTTTTGTGTTCAGTGTGGTTTAATTAAAAATTTTATATGTTCTGTAATTATTTTTATGTGTTATGTAAAGAGAGTCTACAATGTTCTGTAATAATTTGTATAAATAATTTGTTCTGTACACACACAGAACAATAAGGATCGATAAGTTTGTGCCTGGTGAACACGTGCAACTGACCAATAAAAATGAGTTATCAAGTTACCCATATAAATCAGTTCCTCATTGAACCCTCCTCTATATATATATCTATGGAACTAAAGTTGTATTATTTGTTTTGGCAATTTCGCAGCCTAATTCGTTAGCAAGGCTCCAGAGTACTTTAGAGCTGAAGGTAAAAGAAGTTAATGGAGTAGTCCAGTTAGTTTTTCTTTACTTGTATTTATTTATTGTACTAAAGCTGTTGTTTACATTTTTGGGACAATTTTGCAGCTTACTTTTTTGAAAAGACTCCTGAAGTCTTTGCAGTCGAAGGAGAATGACGCTGAAGAAGTCCTTCAAATTGGAACAAGATTGTTGGCGCTCAGAGCAGAAATATATCAGCTAATGCAGAAAATATCCGAGCTGAGAGAATGATGCATAGTTGGATCTTGTTGTAATGTGATTGAATGTTATTTTGGTAAACATGGTTGATGAAAAAACATTAAATTGATGGTGCAATCTGGTACTAGCTTTAACCCTCTGCAAAACATGTTCTTCAAATATATTTATTAAATTGATATGATTTATAATTTAAATATTTATTAATTTTTAAAGTTGATATAATATTATATTATATTATATTTTAATTTATTATTATTGATGTGATTTGAATGATATATTTAGCCGTGTGTTAGAGAATCTCCAATGGAGTTAGTTAAATTGATTGGATTTATTGTTATTTAAACCAATAATTTTCTAATATTTGTTGAACTTGTAAGGTATTATACTACAACAAGATTAGCTATAATGGTTGGCTATATGTTAAAAATATTAATTAATTAATATTTGAAATTGTTATAAATAGAAAATATTATTTGAATATGGTAATAGATTATGTTTAATTTTTCTATAAGGTTGAACATATATGACTAATATAGTGAGGTTGACTAAAATTATAGATAAAGGTTTTATCCTATTGGAGTGATGATTTGTTTACATATTATCTATAAATTTTATATTTGGTATGCCAACAAGGATTTTAACTAAAGGCTTGTTAATAGATGATCTCACGTGTGTTTAATCTCCACTTTTTCGGTTTCTCTTTTACATAATATTGACATTGAGACTTTAATCTTCTCTTTGTAACATGCTAAAATAAATATCTAAAATCTCCCCATTTGTAATTGCTTTATCCGTGTGTGAAGATATATTTGTGGGTGATTTATGCAACAAATATTGAAAAAACAACAATGGGCATCTCTTTCTTTCTTTTTGTACACTTCAGACTTTTATATGAAAAAATATTAGTTAATTACTAAATTAACACATGTATGTAATTGTGTGGCAATACATGCCCACTTTCTAAAGGGAGGTAATAAGTTGTTGAGCATTAGTAGAAGCATTTAACTAATTGTGTGATTACAAGTTAATCATTCCCTTAAAAGTACTTAACTGATGTTAAGTATTGATCCTATTTGTCACTTTTTTAACATTACCCGGCTAATTATGTCATTAAAAAACAAAAAGAAAAGAGAAAAAGGTGATCATATTCTGTTTCATCCACACACACAAATACAAACTCTAATCTTTCTTCGAGTTAGGGTTTTTCTCGGTTTCGAAATCAATTCAATCTCTGGAATTGCAAGGTATACCAACCCTAATCTTTGCTTTAACTATATTTGTTGAATGTATATCAGGGTTTTTTACACGATATTCAAGGTTTTCTACAAACTCTCACTTTCTTCTTATTTGATGTATTTAGGTCGCTGAATTCAATGAGGGTTGAGATACAACACGGGGGTGAGTTCAATACGAAGGAAGGCATCTACTACTACACAAGGGAGGTACAATCGATAACATTTAAAATGTTGATATGAGTGCACTATCCATAGATCGGTGTCTTAATTGTTTACGAGATATTGGGTACGGTAATGGTTTGAAGCTATACTATAAAAACCTCTGACCGCTAGTAAAGAAAGTTATATATTGCTTTGGAATGATGAATCAGTTAAACAACTTCGTAAAGATGCTATGCCCTTAGGTTCTTTTTGTTTGTTTGTTGTCCATCATTGTGCTGAAGAGAAGGTATACGATGTTGTGGAGGAGATGAATTTTGAAAGTGATGGGAGTGAACCAGATGATCATGATTACGAAGAAGAACAATATAGTGATAGTGAAGAGAGTTGTGATGAAGATAGTATTGGGGATGATGTTGAATCACATAGTGATGAAGAAGTAGAAGCAATTAGGGAGAGGAAAAGAATGTTGAAAGAAGGGATGATTGATCGGTTGAGGGAGGGTAATCTTACTGACATGAATATTAGAAATGGAGTGTTTGATAGAGATGAAGAAAGACAACATGAACCTACAAGTGAGGCTAGGATTGAGTCTACGACAAAAAATAGACATGATCCAGCATTGTGTGATAAACATGTCTGGCAAGATTTTGTGCAACATGAGTATGAGATGTTAAACAGTTTATTTCCTAAGTATGCTGAAAATCAAGATCTTGGATGTGACAGAGTTGAAAAAATTGCAGAGGAGAAAAATGATAGTGATTCATTTGATGCAGCTAGTCTGGAGACATCATATTCAAGTGATCATGAGGAGTTTGATGTGAATAAGTTGAAGAGAGGCAAGAACAAGAAGAAGCAGAAGCCCATTTTCCCTACTTTCAACCCAAATACACCTATATGGAACTTATTGATTTTGAACCTCGCTTAATATTTGCATCAAGACAACTATTGAGAGATGCGATTAGAAATTATGGTGTGGCTAAATAGAGATGAGTGTTCATCAAAAGGAGTGATTTCAAGAGGTTGCAATGTAAGTGTAGAGATAATTACAAGTGGGAATTATGGGCCCGCAGAATGCAGAATGATGAGGCTTACCACGTCAAAACTTACCAAAAAGAGCATAATTGCATCATAGTAAGCAAACAATGAATGGTAAAGGTGAATTGGTTAGCAAAAGAGTTTGGTAATAATATCAGGAGCAATCCTAGATGGAAGCTGAAGGAGTTTGCAGCAGCTATAAATGTCAAGTTCAAGATGCAATGTACACTGAATCAATGCTGGTGGGCTAAAAAAATTGCAATGGCTGAACTTGAATCAGTGTTGAATGAGCATTATGCCAGATTATGGGACTATGGAGCTGAAGTCTTGAGAACTAATCCTGGAAGCTCTGTGTTTATCAAGGGAGAAACAACTGTGGAATCTGAAAATCCTACATTTCAGAGGTTATACATTTGTTTTGATGCATTGAAGAAGGGTTTTTTAAATGGTTGCAGGAAAGTGATAGGCTTAGATGGTTGTTTCTTAAAAGGATATGTCAAAGGAGAGTTGTTGACTGCTATTGGAAGATATGGGAACAATGAGATGTTCCCTATAGCGTGGTCAGTTGATGAAGTAGAGTGCACTGATTCTTGGGTCTGGTTCATCAAGCTGTTGAAAGATGATTTAAATCTTGAAGATGGATACTCTTATACATTCATTACAGGCCAACAAAAGGTATACTTTTCACGTTATGAATCTCTGTAATTTTTTATAGTTTGTGTAATCAATCTATCTATTAAAATGACGAGGATGGGCAACAAGCACCTGCTGCAGCCATTAGGGCTCATGTGAACATCTTAGATTTTTAGGTGGATGGGCCCGGAGTTTTGACATGTCTTATGTCATCTTAAAAAGAATTGCCCCCAATTTTTTTTGACATGGATATAAAAGGAAAAATGCAATATGATCAAAACTAGTAAAAATGCATAAAAATAACACTAAACTCTTGATAGGATATTAATAGCATAACAAAATCACCAACCAGGCAGTTTAATGGTCTACCTAACAAAATGATAACTCACGACTTAAAAATTATTTTTTTCGCATTTATACCGAAAAAATCATTAATCAAACCTTCAAAATTAGAATTTTCTAGCATTTCCTTCTCCATTGATAGCATAGCCAACTCATTCAACCGTTCTTGTGACAAACTATAACCGAGATACGACTTAATCAACTTTCAATTTTAAATATCTCCGTTGAGCTAAAGCCCTGAAATTGTTAATAATATTCTATAAGCAATTGTACTCTAATAGGCTTAAATTTTAATTTTTTTTCAATATATCTCTAGTTTTAATTTATTTATTTTTCATATAGCCCGAATTTTTTAAATAACAAATATGCCCCTAAGTGTTAATGTCACCTGCAATGGCCTGTATGTTTGCCCGCCCACATCTAACACTACAACACATAAGGCCTTTTACGACATAATTTTTACACTAGATCCGTCGTAAATGCCCCCTTTTACGACGAACATGTTTTGTCGTTTATAGTCCAGTTGAAAGTTCGAAAATATGGTCGCAAGTATGGAATCTTGTCGCAAGTTTGAAATCTTGTCACAAGTTTAACTTTGTGTCACAAATTGAAATTTATGTCGCAAGCTCAATTTCTAGTAACAAGTTAAAATTCAGTCATAAATGGAGAATTCTATCATAAATTGTAATTCAGTCACAAGTTCTTATTTTAGTCACAAAGTTCTTATTTTGGTCACAAGTAAAACTATGACACAAGTTGAACTTTTGACGAAAGTTCAATCGTAAATATATTTTTAACATTTTATTTAATTTAAATAAAAGAAAATCAAAATTAAATAAATCCAATACAAATTCTATATTGCGCAATTATAAGAAACAAAATATAAAAATATCTTTTTATATAAAACCATACTCTTATTGTACATAAAATAATTTACCTTATCCTACACAAACTTAGATCAACTTACATCCACAATCCAAATTAAATTTCACAAATATTAAAATTTATATGCACGGCCTCTAGAACTCATATCATGGTCATTATCGTCGGACTTAGTACTCTCACCACCGTTCAGTATTCTCACCACTGTCCAACCGCCGTCAACATCATCATCCACGAAGGCCTTCTCCTACAATATATACATAAACAATTAGCTATAAAGATATATAGGATTGTTAAAATGACTGTTAAAATGAACGTGATAGTAGCCTATGTTTAAGATCTTTACCAGAAACTGACCATATACATATAACACACATAATCATATCCACTCCCCATAACTTCCATTATCAATTCCACGCCAATAACTCACATATCAAAGGTTACAAGGCCATACAAAGGAGAAGCAAGTTACAATATCTTTTGCAGAAGTTTCAATAACAAAGCAGAACTAAAATATATTGCTCACAGCAGCAGTATTGTATTTATAATGAAAAGCTATTTGTACATTTGTTTCTGAGAAGTTAACTACTGTAATATTAACATGTAATATTAACAGTAGCAAAAACTGCTCTATGGTTATATTTGGCTTAAGTTTAAAAATCAAATAATACTTAAGTATAACAGAATTTTTTGTGCATGCTATTCAGTGCAGTACTATAGTTGTGTTCGAGTTCTAGTGTACCATTTTGTTTGTATGTAGCTTAGATGCTTTAACTGATCTTTCTAAATATTTATCAAATAATCTCAAGTAAGTCCGGAACTATCTCAAACTTACATGACAAAAGTATAACCCAAGTTCCCCTTAGTCCACTTTCCTTCTCATCTAGGACGCAACCTCAACCTTGTTCTCACATGATCGCTTTATCGTATATGTCAATGCATCAGAGTCCCTGCAGAAGAGTCTACTTAGATTCATAGGTGAAATAACTATAAACAAATAATGTAAGTAATTAGTGTTGGATCACAAAAGACTCATTGGTTCATTCAAGTAATTAAAAATTATATAAACTACTCCCCCAAATTAGACTTCTGCATATTAATATCACATATGTCCAGCTACATCAAATATATAGTTCATCTTGCCATCAAAAATCTCAATTTGTAGTCAAATAAGCCGATAAAGAATGTGATTATAGCGACCCACATTAGACCAGAATACTAGAACCACCCCATACCTACATTATACACCCCAAAATTTGTGACGTCTCTGTTTCAGCTAATCTTGTGATCTGCTGCTACGAATAAAAAACAAGAAAAAAAATTAGTTCCCTGTTTTAGTCTCCAACGTGATAATATAGATTATAGGCTGACAAAACACACAAAAGTATAGATTGTAGGTTGAATAAACACACACAAAACAATGGTAATGTCGAGACAATCTAATTATACAAAATAAAAAAAAAATTAATCTTGCATACACTACAACACAATATATTTAACAACTGCAGCTATTTTGCTTTCCTTTGATTTCCGACTTGAATGAAGTGTAAAGAAAAACTAAGTTAACTACTAAAAGAAAAACTCTATTTTCTACTTATACAAAACCAGGTTATATAAATTTTGCACACACTCTACAGTTTGACACAAATTTTGCACAATAACTCTGCATAAAATAGCAAGACAACAAAGGCAAGGGTCTTGAATATGAGCTAAAGACAATGTAGAGACTGATCCATAACAAAAATTGCATCTACTTGTATTCATGATTTTGCACGTCATAATTTAAAGCTCCTGCAGGTGATTTAGGGATTCTAATCAAGGTATAATTAGGCTCTTTAATTAAACAGCAGCTTAAACCACATTATGATACTTTTATTGTGAACCAGTTTCATCTGTTTCACAATTCACAATAATAAAATCAATCTCTTTGAAAACCTAGAAACCAAAATTTGTAAGAATACACACTTAATCCCCACATATAAACATCCAAAACCTATTAAATAGGTCCCCCATTGTAAATTTACAAACCCCCACTACAAGAAAAACTCAATCAGACGACACCTTTCAGACAACGGACGGCCGAAAAAGTGTTGCCTAAAATTAACAGACGACAGTTTATTTTTTGGCTCGAAAAAATATTGTCTAATTCGCTACATTACAACGGTTTACGAACCGTTGTCTAAGAAAGTGAAAAGTAGTGGATATAGACGACGCAAATGAATGGGTTTAGACAACAGTTTTTTTAACTCTTGTCTAAATAATATTCAGACAATGTTTTAATTTAACCGTTGTTGGATTGAGACAACGGTTGTCTTAGTCGTATTGTGTGAATAAACGTAAGACAATGTTTCAAAAAAACCGTTGTGTAAATTTGATATAATTTTATTATAAAATTGTGATTAAATTATTGGATAATAATTTTTATATATTAGGATGTTGACTAACTTTGTTTTATTTATTCAATTTATAAAAGTATAAAACAATGGTTTTTGTTTAACAAAGTGTTGTAAGTTGTAAGACTTAACAATGGTTTTGTTCCAAAAACCCGTTGTATATTTGTATAATATACACAAGGGTTTTCGTTTTGATTCGTTCGTTGTTGAATAATCTCTGTAACAATTATTTATGTTGTTAAACCGTTGTATGCTATAGACAATGGTTTCGTTTTATAAATCCTTGTGTGATTATTTACGTTACAACGTTTTGTTTAGCTAAACCGTTGTCTATATAAAAAAGGTTGATTTTAAAAAAAAAATACTTTATTTGTTGCCCTTAATACATACATAAGTGTTACACACTTCCTACAATGTTATTGTATAAATCTCTTATTTGGATATTTAGTATAAAAAATTGTTAAATATATAAAAACACTTAAATAAAGGTTAATGATAATAATAATATCATTGATAGATAGAATACGATCGTACTTCAGATATTTTGTTATACACGTTGTAGATGTGAACATCATATATTGTATGATTTATGATCCTTGATATTTGTTTACAAGGAAATATTAGCTAGCTAGGAAAATGTTAATAATTATAACATTACTAATTCCGAAGTTAAACGAACATTATATAATAACTATACTATTTGCGAATAAGTGACATACCAATACTATTAACAACAATGTTGTCATATTCAAATAACACATTTTACATATCAGTATGACATAATTTAATTATAAAGTCGTCATTAAGTTGTCTTATATTAATTTTATATATGCGAGTCGGGACTCACGTATGTTTTGTTTATTCGATTTTGTAAAAGTATAAGACAATGGTTTTTGTTTAACAAAGTGTTGTAAGTTGTAAGATGTAACAATGGTTTTGGTCCAAAAAACGTTGTATAATATACACAAGGGTTTTCGTTTTGATCCGTTCGTTGTTGAATAATCTCTGTAACAATTGTTTATGTTGTTAAACCGTTGTATGATATAGACAATGGTTTAGTTTTATAAAATCCTTGCGTGATTATTTACGTTACAACGTTTTGTTTAGTTAAACCGTTGTCTATATTAAAAGTGTTGATTTTTTTAAAAAAATACTTTATTCGTTGCCCTTAATACATACATAAGTGTTACACACTTCATACAATGTTATTGTATAAATCTCTTATTTGGATATTTAGTATAAAAAATTGTTAAAAATATAAAAACACTTAAATAAAAGTTAATGATAATAATAATATCATTGATAGATAGAATACGATCATACTTCAGATATTTTGTTATACACGTTGTAGATGTGAACATCATATATTGTATGATTTACGATCCTTGATATTTGTTTACAAGGAAATATTAGCTAGCTAGGAAAATGTTAATAATTATAACATTACTAATTCCGAAGTTAAACGAACATTATATAATAACTATTCTATTAGCGAATCATACCAATACTATTAACAACAATGTTGTCATATTCAAATAACACATTTTACATATCAGTATGACATAATTTAATTATAAAGTCGTCATTAAGTTGTCTTATATTAATTTTATATATGCGAGTCGGGACTCACGTATGTTTTGTTTATTCGATTTTGTAAAAGTATAAGACAATGGTTTTTGTTTAACAAAGTGTTGTAAGTTGTAAGACGTAACAATGGTTTTGGTCCAAAAAACGTTGTATAATATACACAAGGGTTTTCGTTTTGATCCGTTCGTTGTTGAATAATCTCTGTAACAATTGTTTATGTTGTTAAACCGTTGTATGATATAGACAATGGTTTAGTTTTATAAAATCCTTGCGTGATTATTTACGTTACAACGTTTTGTTTAGCTAAACCGTTGTCTATATCAAAAGTGTTGATTTTAAAAAAAAAATACTTTATTTGTTGCCCTTAATACATACATAAGTGTTACACATTTCATACAATGTTATTGTATAAATCTCTTATTTGGATATTTAGTATAAAAAATACTTAAATAAAGGTTAATGATAATAATAATATCATTGATAGATAGAATACGGTGATACTTCAGATATTTTGTTATACACATGTCGATATCATATTCATTTTCTTGCTTTTAATTTTCTATTATAGACTTATATATATATATGTGTGTGTGTGTGTTTCATTTTGTAGATGATTAAATTTGGGGTTTTCATTTTAGAGCTTTAATTGTAGGGCTTTCGTTAAGGTATTCGATCTCTAACTCATATGGGTTTTGTATTTGCCGTTAATACATAATCATACACTTCATACAATATTATCATATGAATCTATTATTTGGATATTTAGTATAAAAATTTGTTAAACAAGAACGTTTAAATAAATGTTCATAATAACAATAATAATATCACTATATCACTGATAAATAGAATACGACCATATGTCAGATATTTTGTTATATACATTGTAGTTTGTTATTTTTTTAATTCTTTTTAAACATCATTGAAATAAGTAGGTATTAATATCCGTACGGTTGGATCATCAAAAAAAAATTATTAAGAAAATCATTTTCTTAATCGGCATTAGTCTCATTTGAGGGAGTAGTATTTTTACTAGTTTTCTGTTTAAAAAATGTACACGATAAATTTTATATTTTAAATTTTTTTACATCATTAAAATAAATAGGTATTTATATACTTACAATTGGATCGTGAAAAACTTAAATTTGTTTCTATATTTATTTTTAATAAAAAACTTCAAATTATTACTCATAACTTTTTTAATTTCCCTCCCACACTTTTCATCAACGAACCCAAATTTTCGGACTCTTATTTCCCCCGGCCCATATTTCATTTCCCCCCTTAACAAAAATTTCACTATCTCACTTTAGGTTAGCCGCTCTCTCTTTATCTCGTCTCCCCCTCTTTCTCTCATCTTCCTCTCTTACCAATCTCTCTTACCAATCTCGACCACAACCAATACGCCAATCCAAACTCCAACAACCTATTTCACTCGGCTCTCTCTCTCTCTCTCTCTCATACATACACACCAACACAAAAAGCCCTCATTCCTCTCCCCCTAAATAAGCTAAGAATCGTTCTCACAGCACATCCCTCACTTTAATGTCTTTCCCCCCTAAATGAAAATTTCCATTTTGCTTTCCCCCTTTGATTGAAATATAGACTAAACACGGTTCTCATTTCTCTAGCAGCCAGACAAAAAGATCTCGACATAACCTACTTTCGACTACAAAATGCATCGAAGAACACACCATCGCTCTTGGAGAACCGATCGAAGAACTGGTACTCTAGAGTTACAATTTTTTGTGGCTCTGATTAATCGATTGCTACTAATTTTTATTTTCTTTGATTTTGCAAGTGATTAGGGCTTTAAATTGGGGATTTTACTCTTTTGCTCCAATTAATAGGTAAATGTATACATATTTTTTTTGCAGGAAGTCCCGAGTTTTGAATTTTATTCTGAATTTATTCCAGTAGGAAGTCCATATTATCTATTTATTCTAAATTTTTCTCAGGTAGGATCTATTATCTATTTGTTGTTTCGAGATAGTGTTTTTGACCCATACAGGCCAGTTCATTAATATTATGTACATTGGCTCGCAAAAGGTGCCGAAAGAGAAATGGTCACCACAAAAAGAGCTGGCCTTGTTTGAGGATCTGTAATGCTTAAAGGAGAGGTAGATGGTATAAGAGCATGGATTTCTCTATTTGGAAATAATTATGTACCACCATTTTGGTCATTTGTAGGTGAGTTAATGTGTAGCGACTTGCTAGTGGCTTCTTGTAAGCATATATGTTGATGCTAGATTCTTTAAATACAGTAAATAGTAGTTCTGGAGTAAATCGGTGATCTATTAATCTTGCATTCCTTACCTGATATCATATCATGTATGCTCTGAGTCTTTTTCTTTTTGTATGTGTCAGTTGTGATTTGCTTGGATGTAAATTTGCAATTTGTTGCAATTAACTTGGTATTTTGTATATTTCACCTGAGTTTCACCAGATTAGTTATTAGAGCACTGCACACTAGTCACATAGTTGTCTAAACAATAACAGATAGAAAAAAACAAGAATTTAATAATCTGAAATCATTTCTATGAATAGTGATCTCTAAATAAGAATTTATCTATTGGGTGGTAGAAAAAAAGATGATGCGTCTCAGGTAGGATTTTAGTGATACTAGTGTCAACTACAAGTCAGTATCAAGTCCATATTTTTTTTCAGGAAGTCCCGAGTTTTGAATTTTATTCTGAATTTATTCCAGTAGGAAGTCTATATTATCTATATATTCTGAATTTTGGCCTAGGACTCTAGTTTAAGCTTTCATAGTTTATAATCTTTATAAGAGTTGAAGATGATCACAATTCACAAAAAGTATTGCATCACCTGTTAAAGAACATGGCGTACACTTTATGATTTACTGTAACCGAATTATGGCGACTGCTTCTTATAGCAGCTTCTTGTGCTGGTTTATTTCTGTTTTACCAGGAAATTAAAGTTTTTTCAGCAACTGGATCATCCGAACATTGTGCAATATCTTGGCAGTGATATAGTTAGTATTTTGTTGGTTTCATGTTCTCTTATGTTAGCCTGACTTTGCTCATTCTGACTTTGACAATATTTACCAATGACAAAGTTATATATCTATTGCAGATACTTGGAGTGTAGGTTGTACCGTCATTGAGATGCTGACTGGAAAACCACCATGGAGTGAATACAGTGGGGTAAGCATCTAAACAACTGCAAATAGTAAGTAGTCAGTATAGCGAGCCTCTCAATATTCATGATATCAAACAAATAACAGTATGGTTGTAAATCAACACTTAGGTTTCTGGTTTGGTATCTATTGCTACTAGGTAAACCAAAACCTCAGATGCTTTTTCTATGTTTCAATTTACAATTTTTTCACAATATGATGAATACTAATGCTTGGCGAAAATTACCTTTGCTAATTTTACAGGTGCAAAATTGTAATATTCAGCTTCGCAACTCCCTTGTAAAGGCCCTCCTACCAGGCTTAGACAGGCTGAAAGACACTAGAGCAGGAAGAAATTTGGCTAACAAGATACTTGACCTGGCTTCTCCCCGACATCAATGATTCAGCTTGAAGCAAACTTTGAGAAATTGCAGAAGTTTTGTCATCTATTTGTTTAGGCTTATGAAATCATCTTCTGTGCTTTATGAAATTATCTTCTGTGCAGAAAGTAATTTATTGACTTTGGTGGCAAATCATCTGTTCTTTTGGATGTTAAGCCATGGGATGATGAGACTGACATGAAGAATCAAGGATGGGAATCCTCGCAGATTACTTTTGCAGTGGTAAAATCATCATCTATTTAACTTTCGACTTCACGTCAGGTACAATAGATGATGATTTTACCACAACAAAAATAATCATTCGATTGGAGCATTAGTTTGTGAATTTGGTGAATAGTGGTTGTAATGGTGAATATTAGTTGGTAATATGTGAAGTATTTAGTTTGGTATTTTTGTTGGCTTGTAATTACAATGTCTACCATTGTTTCATTTGGTTATAAAACTATTGTCTCTTATATTTTTAGCTTAGTGTGGCATCTATAAGAACTATTGTTATTATCTATATCAAACAATGGCCACTGTCTATTTAAACTGTTGTGCAAATGTTTTTCGTACAACATACTCATAAAAGAAACCTTTTGTCTATTTAGACTAAATACAAAAGATTGACCAAACAAAAACGTTGTAAAAATAATCTCTTACAACACATTCTTAAAATAAAACTGTTGTCTAACAAAACAAAGCACAATAGGTAAATACATGTGAAGTGTTGTTCAAAAGCCTTGTTACTACACACTTAGAGATAAAAACTGTTGAGTAAATGCAGATACTGAGGAGAAAACCGTTGTAGATAAGACTTAAACCATTGTGCAAAAGAAATATAAACAAGGCTTTATTAAGAAGCAAACCGTTGTTGTTTCTAGCTGTTATACAACACTTTAGATTTACCAGAATGTTGTGATAATCAACTTATACAACGGGCTGTATGGTAATAAACTGTTGTTGTTTCTGGCTATTATACAACACTTTTTTAATGGGTGACTGTCGTTTCAGTTATTTTGCACAACATTTTTTAACCGTTGTCTAAGGTCCATCTGACGGCATCTCAATAGTCATCGGTTTTCAGGGGTAATAGACAACGGTCCTGGTTGAGTCGTCTGATTCAGTTTTTCTTGTAGTGCCCCAGAACACAAAACACCAAAATCATATAAACATTTAAACCCTAAAAAAGTACCTGAATAAATAAACCTAAAAAATTTAATCCCCCAAGTATCTGTGACACTACAAAGCAAAATCTCTCAATTAGAATCCCTAAATCACCTGCAAAATCAAAGATTAAAAGCTCTAAATGAGAAGCCCGGAATTAAAAAATAATATATGTATATACACACTTCAATTAAGCAGAGCCCCAAATTAAAGGCTTGGTTTTTGAAATTAAGGGTTTCGGTGTAGATATGAGATGTGAGATGTTAGAAATGAATACCACTAGAAACTAGAAACTAGACAGAGGGGGGTGAATGGATAGTTTGGTTATTTTTCGATTCTTGAAAACTAAATAAGCTATATATGATTGTGCTATGTAATATGCAGAAAATAAACAACACACACAATCACTTTAATCTACTTTGTATTGAGTAAATTAAATACTACAGCTTTCCAGAAATTCACAACAGAATTTCTAGCTTCTAAACAAGAACAGATTATATCTTGTTTTGCTTACAGAGAAAAGAGTGCTTAAGATAAAACTATGTGTATCTCTCTTACAGCTTACAGTGGTGTGTGCACGATATATATATTCCTATACAACCTAGGCACACTCCTATTTACACAGTTACCCCTAGCTGAAAGTCCAACTTGTCCTGCCATAAGAAGTTAACTGTGTCAGGAAGGACCACCCGCTTTTCGGAGTCTTTCCCGTTTCTGTAGCTGTTTGTCTCTTATCTTTCTCTCCAAGTTTAGCTGTAGATTTGCCATATGTTCTTTGGACCACCTTGCCAGAACAAATGCTTCAGTATTTGTCTCTTTTGATTCTTGGTTCTGTACCTTGATTTGTCTTGTTGTAAACGGCTAAGTGTTGATATCGTGAACTCCACTTCATTCCAGACTATGCGATGTCACTTGTAAAGACTACGCGATATGGCCTTTTTGAGGACTATGCGACATAGATCATTTGAGGACTATGCGACATAGATCATTTGAGGACTATGCGACATAGATCATTTGAGGACTATGCGACATAGGTCATTCTGAGTACTTCACGACATAGGCTGTTTGAGGACTTCACGATCTAGTACATTTTGACTTTGCTGACTTCAACACTTCACGACATGAGTCTTGAGGACTTCACGACATAGTACAAAATGGACTATACGATCCAGCACTTCTTGTGACGCCCTCCAAACCCGGGGTACAGGTTTGGGAGGTCACTCGACCAACAACTCACAATATACCTGAATAAAACACATGCATAATATAATAATAACATAAAATACCCCTTATCCAAGACCGCATCCAGATTATGGCATTGATCACAAGCTTCTACAATCTTTTATTATTACAACCAGTTTTATCAGAGTTATTACATCACAACTAAGTCCAGAGCTAGACATCTAGTCTAACAAAACAAAACAAACAACTACCCTGCCAAAAACAATCACTCGAGGAGTTCTCCTAGCTGCCGGTGAACTATCTGTCATGCTGTGCTGACTCATACTCTCGCTTCACTGGAATAGGGTTATAAAACAACAAGCAAGAGTGAGCCAAAAGTGCTCAGTAAACATCATATATATATTCAATGCAGTTTCGTAATGAAAAGGAATCACAAGAATTTGAATCAATGCACAGTGCATGAGTATATCAACCGCTTCTGAAGAAAACAGATTAGAATTGGATTTTTATTTATCTCATTCAAATCAAAGGTTGAGCTGCTGGCCAGCCACGCATCAACCCCGGACCTGCTTATAGCAAAGCCCTCCACTGGATCCTTGGCCATCTTGGCCATAATTATCATCGACCAAAATTTGGTCCGACCATTGCTGGTCTATTTTTCAAAAACAATTCCAATTCTATCGTAACACATAAGTAATACAAGCTTCAATAATAATCACAACAAGAATGAAATAGTGTAACAATATCAAGGGCTTCATTTGACAATAAATCCCAACGAGGGTGAAATGACAATAACAAAAGAGTTTCATCTGACAATCAATCACAACGAGGGTGAAATGACAATAGCAAAAGAGTTCATCTGACAATCAATCACAACGAGGGTGAAATGACAATAACAAAAGAGTTCCATCTGACAATCAATCACAACGAGGGTGAAATGACAATAGAAAAAGATTTCATCTGACAATCAATCACGACGAGGGTGAAATGACAATAACAAAAGAGTTCATCTGACAATCAATCACAACGAGGGTGAAATGACAATAGCAAAAAGAGTTCATCTGACAATCAATCACAACAAGGGTGAAATGACAATAGCAAAAGAGTTCATCTGACAATCAATCACAACGAGGATGAAATGACAATAGCAAAAGAGTTCATCTGACAATTAATCACAACGAGGGTGAAATAGTATGATAAATTACAAAAGAGCTTCAACTGATCAAGATCAAGTAAGGTCCGTGAAACAAGTTCGGGATGGTTTCAAGGAAACAACACATCCGTCTCAAGAAATATCAAGGTTACAATATACACAAGTGAATCGAAGGTGAAGATTCTCAATATTCAACAAGATTGTCGATATCAAAGAAATCTGAAATTTTCAAAGAAACAATGTTATTGGTTCAGATACGAACAAGAATCGAATCACAGGGATTGGTTCGATAACAACATACATAACATAGCTCAGAGTAAAATTTCTCAAGGATTTGTGAAAGAAATAGACACTTGCCTGGTTCGACGTAGTCAACCTCTACCGTTGCTATTCTACCTTCTCATTTCCCTTGCCTCGGGAACTCGACTCTAAAATACATATCTAATATTAGTACATCTCATCATTAATACTAGCCTCAACATATCACTCGTAATCATTTTATAAGTCTAAACAGCCTATCGGGCTACTTCCGAGATTTATCGAACGCCCGACCTATTTTTCCGATAAGCAAACTCAGACACAACTCTATATATAAAACATTTACGGACTCTAAACATATTATTCCACTTTATATAAACCATATAGCACTTATAAATATTTTTAAAACAATATCCAAGGCTTATTTAAATTTAAATAAGTCGCAAACAAATTTTAAATCAAAATTCGGACTTTTAAATCCAATATAAGTATTTAAATGCAAATAAATCAATTAATAAAATTAATTGACACTCTTTAAATGCTCAAACTATTCTTAAATAATAAAACAGGTTTGAAAATAATTAAACTGAATTTTTAATTAATTAAATCTAATTAATAATCAATTTTTAAGAATTAACTGATTAAAAGAATTAACCAATTAATTAAATAAATTATTTATTAATTAAAAATAAATAAAATAATTAAGTTTAATCAATTTTCGAATTTAAAATAATAAATATAATTTTACAGAATTTTTCTGAATTAAAAATATATTTTAAAATAAAAATATGAATTTTTAAAGATTTTAAACTATTTTCGAATTAATTTTAAAATAAAAATTCAAAAACAGTGTTCAGAAAATATTTTAGGGTTTCGAAGATTGAGACCAGGTCGAAAATTCGGGCAAACGGGTCGGGAAGAACGAATCCGGGTCACCAAGAACAACCCGCCGGAATCTGGGTTTTCCAGAATCCGGCCGGCGTCCGGTGGCCGGAACCATTCATTTCCGATCAAACACACACCAAACCAGAGGGCTTTTGTTCGCCTTCTCAAAACAAACACAACCAACATACATACAATCCCGAACTATGCCGGAATCGATCACAAAACTCAGCCAAAGAAAACCGGCGGCACAACTCCGGCCGGAAACACGATCTCTCTTATTTCTACATGAAACTCGACGTTTAATATGTTAAAATAAAGCTTACAACACATACAATCAAAGCCCTCTATCAGAATTCATGTCAGATCATCAACAAGAACGGACGAATCAAAAGAAAAATTAGGGCAAAAACCCTAGAATCGAATTCTTCAAAATTGGACATAATCATGAAATTAAAGCATGGATTCTTGCTAATTAGAACCCTAGGAACATGTTGGAAGCAACCAATTGAATGGAGAATCAACAGAATGAAAATCACCAATTCGAACATAAACCCTAATTTTAATTCGAATATTGAACAATTCATAATAAATCGAAAAATTACCAGATGATGATGAGGTTGAAAGATTCTGAAACTAGAGCTCAAGATCTTTGATTTGAGTACTTGAACTTTGGATTTGGATTTCAATAACACCTTCAAAAGTTGGTTTGATTATTCAAGAACACGAAGAACACGGTTCGGGAATTTTGTATTTTTGTATATTTGTAATACGGATTATATGAGGTATAATGTACGATTCTCCTTTTTATACTTAGTGAAAAATAATACCCTAAATGACATTTTTGGATCGATATAGATCCAGTGGATCGTTTAAAAACCCTAATTAGGTTAAAAACATGTTTTACGAAAAGATAATTATCTACAAAGACTGATAATTATCCAAATCAATACATATCATTATATAACTAATGCTCAAGAATACTGGGGCTATAACAGATGAAATATTGACATAAACGATATATCCGTTACCCTGGACAATTAGGGTTTGGAACAATTTTTCCCTTTTTGAACAAAACGAATTATACTGACAAGATCAATTTGATAGGGATGAAATGATACGAATAGTTCTTTCGATAACGATTCGAATACGAAAGACGAAGGGATAATAATGATGTACAAAATTTCAACGGGGCCCTTGAATTTTCAAAACGGGGCTCAAAACTGAATAAGATTCCAAATGACGAAATATTTGAAAGGGGCTTTCGACTCACCAAATAACACATAATCACTTCATAATCGTAACTTATTAATACTCCAAATATCCCATAATAATTATTCTCCAAGTTTAGCTGTAGATTTGCCATCTGTTCTTTGGACCACCTTGCCAGAACAAATGCTTCAGTATTTGTCTCTTTTGATTCTTGGTTCTGTACCTTGATTTGTCTTGTTGTAAACGGCTAAGTGTTTATATCGTGAACTCCACTTCATTCCAGACTACGCGATGTCACTTGTAAAGACTACGCGATATGGCCTTGAGGACTTTGCGACATAGGCCATTCGAGGACTTCGCGATTTAGCCTTTTTGAGGACTATGCGACATAGATCATTTGAGGACTATGCGACATAGATCACTTGAGGACTATGCGACATAGATCATTTGAGGACTATGCGACATAGGTCATTCTGAGTACTTCACGACATGGGCTGTTTGAGGACTTCACGATCTAGTACATTTTGACTTTGCTGACTTCAACACTTCACGACATGAGTCTTGAGGACTTCACGACATAGTACAAAATGGCCTATGCGATCCAGCACTTCTCGACATGGATATTGGTGACTTCACGACATAGCTTTATTCTGACTTTGCTATATAATGCCTTAGACAAATTTCTGCAACTTATTTCTTCAGGGCCTTATTCATCTCTATCCTGCTGCATGAACAATTCTGAACTTCTACCAGGACAATTATTCAATGGCCTATATACATTCTAGATTGCAAGAAACCTACTAAGCTCATTATAATTCTGAGCATACATAATCAAGCTAATGTTCATGAGAACAAGACAAGAACATAGAGAGACCTATACTATATCCCAGTGATAGAATTCACTAGGTTATGTAATGTGACATAGTCACATAGTGTAGGCTTGTTAATGGTGGTATTCAGACATGTCTTGAGCCCAACAATCTCCCCCAAATTGTGAGTAAGATCCTTAGGCACAATTTCATGTCTGATAACAAGCCTAACAAACATAAAAAGAAATAGATACAAGGAGAATAAATTGATGAACAAAATTTGATAACAACTTGGAAGTTTAGGCTTACAGAATTTCTTCTTGAGCTACATGGCTGCTGTCACTACTAGAAAAAGTAGATACAACATCGGTGTTTTAACATCGGTTACAAAAGCCACCGATGTTAAATGGTATTTCAACATCGGTATTTTCTAAAGCGATGTTAAAGCGCGTTTTAGACATCGATTCAAATAATAGCCGGTGTGGATTCTAGTTTTCAAAAAATTAAAAAATTCCCGTATACCACACTTTCCCCCTTTAATAAAATATGTTCCCTCTTATATCCCAAAATATTCCCCCGCCCCCCTTAACCAAATTTCTATCCCCCCAATTTCCCCCCTTTTCCCACACGGTCAACACTCACCCTCTCTCACTTCTCTCTCACTCCTCACTCTCTCTCGCAGCCGTCTCTCTCTCCATCACTCACCGTCTCTGTAACCACAAATTGATACCCTAATCCACAAATTGAAACCCTAATCCATAAATTGAAACCCTAATTGAAGAACCGAACCAAGGGAAAAAGGAATCGACCTAATTGGGTTAATTTCTTTTTCAATTTTTGATTTTTAATTGGGTTAATCGGGTTAATTTCTTTTACAGATCATCTGGAGCTTAGAGTTGGCTTTGACTTTCGATGTAAGCATCCTTGATTTTGCATGTATACTTACAGCTCTGTTAAGCGATGTTTTTTGTTTTTTGTTTTTTGATTTTGATTTCGTTGTTTTTTGTTAAATGTATACTTTTATGTTTTGTATGCTTGTTTACTTTAACTGGATATTTTCTTTGTGTGATTCTTTTTTAATTTATGGCTGGTTTTTTTGTGTTTTTTTGTTTTTGATTGTTAAACGTGGGTACTTTATTTGGTTATCTTACTAATTAAAGGATGAGAATGGAGTTGCGGTTGGAATTGCTGTTTATGATGCTGCGTTTTCGTGGATTAATCATAGCTGATGTCCTAATGCTTGTTATCGGTTTTCGGGATTTAATGATGAATTTGGAACTGGAATGCTCATTACTGCTGCTTCTGTGGATGGAGGAGGCTCTGGTGGCAGCGTATATGAAAGTGATGGTGGTTGGTGATTTTTTTTTTTAATTATAGAATTTGAATATTTGTGAATCAGTGAAATTTTTGTTGTTAGTGAAGAGTAATGACTGTTTTTCCATGTGTTATATGCAATGTAGGATGGGAAAGATATGGTCCGAGAATAGGTATTAGGAATATCAAGCCAATTAGAAAGGGTGAGGAGATAACCATTGCTTCATCTTCAATTTTTGTGTGGCAGCAGCCCTGTGTCATTGGAATGCCATGAAGGCCATCTTGACCATGAACCCGTTGTTGGTGGGAGTGGTGTTGACTTGGGTTATAAGGAAGAAGAACTTGAATGCAGGAATCTCGAAGTTGAAGCAGAAGTAAGAAAGCTCGAAGAAACTTTAGAGTATCAAAGGATGATAGAAAATCAGGCTAAGCAGAAACACCTTGCTGAGAGTATCTATTGGCAGGTGAGTGTTCTAATACTGCAAAATATGTTGGCCCTCTGTTTCTTTGAAGTATAGACAGATATGACTTGGTTCATAGTTACAATTAGAGTCTGCAGATAATTGCATGAGAATTTTCACTCTTAGAAGTAGACTTATGTACATGTATACAGGTTCCCTTGAGTCAGAGGCAGGGCAATGGATTTTGTAATGGTGCAGGACATGTGCCTGGAGAGACTGGTGATGAAGCATCCCAGAAGATTTCTGTCACCCACAGCAATTGTAATGATCACATAATTAAACTAAATGTGTCATCAGTTATGAGGATAATAAAATTGTTGGATAGACAGTAACAGCATTAGAAGTTAATATATTCTTTTTGCTAGGCTTATCTATTGGAGTTGGAGATAATGGTTCCGAGGGTTTTAATCGAAGGACGGGAAGGAGAGGTAAACGCGAGAAATATCCGAACGAAGTAGTTGAGGGGAAGTATCAATATTTGCAGTTTGGGCAAATTAAATTAGATGACATACTACATGGTGAGGACAGTTCTTATGGTTCACTATATTATTAATAGTGTCTTCCTTGTTTTTGACGCTTGTACCAACAAACATCTCCTTATAGCTGCATAGCCTGCGTGAAATGCTTAAGGCAGCGCTGCTATTTGCTTGATCTTCTGATTTATTTCAATTTATGTTCTCTTGTATTAGTACTGCATATCCCATTATCGAGCTGGTTTATCTTGTTTCCATCTACGCTTTTTAGCTTTACATTGATGTGCTCCAGGACATTGGATTCAGCTTGGAACATACAAATTCTTCTGGAGATAAAACTGTAAGTCTTGTTTCTTGAGTTCATTTATAGTTCTGACTTGTTTCGTCGTATCAATTCCGGTCTTTGAATCTTTCTATTCTGCAGTTAATGTTCCCTTACCGGCGGTATGAATGTGACCAAGTGAGTTCTCAATTTGTTATTAGTTACAGGATTTGAATTGATATTGTAAATATCATATACGATGATCAATTATATATCTTTGCAGGGAAATTTCTCTACTTGCTTGGTTGGAACATACAAGCTTGTCTGGGACAATTCATATTCAACATTCTTTAAAAAGGTAGGCAAGTGGCTTACAAGTCCACATGACATGATTTTTACGATTAGTTTTTTAAGAGTGTAGTTAAGCATTTGATAGAGTAATAAACTCCTAGCCTCGCATGTAAAACATGTAGAGAAATACATTATATATCTTTACACTAAGCAAATATAAACTAATTGATAACACATATTAATTCTTTATTTCCGTTCCTCATCAGACGTGTGCAAGTGACTTAATTTCCTCTATCTAATTTAAGCATGATATCAAAATTAGGCCAGAAATATAGAGATGATAGGTTTCCATGCCATTTTCTATTTCACCTGTTGGTGTTATCAGTCGTATTGGTTTCAGTTTCTTTCTTTTCTGGTTACTATCAATTTACTATGATCACTATTGCTTCTGCTCTACTATTACTATATTTTTAATTGTTCTCACTTCAGTTGAGCTATGATTTTATGCTTGTGATTTGATTATGTTTCTTGGATTAGGTTCTTCGGTATAAGGTGGACTGTATACCACCAGTGGTGGAGCCATTGACATCTGTAACTGAAGAAGAACAAAATGCTGAACTTTAGCTAGGCAAACTTATCTGCATCCACACATGTGGCTTGTATTATATCCTATGTTATCTCATTGATGTAAGTCTGGGTTGCCCAATATCAATTTGTGTCTTCCTTTGCAGGGTCGTGAACCTTTGCAGGTTGCTGATGGTATTGTGATAGATATACTAATGCATGGACACCTGGTTAGTAGCAGTGTAACAGATTACACGATGGATGGAGGAGAAGTGCAAGAGCGTGAGTTTGGAGCCTCTTGAGTATATCGAGGACAAAATGTCATATGGATGGAGGAGAAGTGCAATTGCTGCTGCTCTTGCATCAAGACCAGAAGTCGGTTCATCCATAAATATGATCGAGGGATTAGCAACAAGCTCCACAGCTATTGTCAATCTCTTCCTCTGTTCCGTTGACAAACCAGTGATCCTTGGAAGGCCTACAATAGCGTCCTTTAGATTGTCTAGTTCTACCAGATTGATTACTTCATCTACAAACATCTTTCAAAAATCAGAAAATAAAGTTAGTGTAATCTTCAAATTTCTATCTTGTTTTGTGTTAGAACTGTGACATCAAATCAGTGTGTCTTACCATCTTTTCTTCCTTGCTTACTTCTGTAGGTAGCCGAAGGAAGGCAGAGTAAATTAAAGACTCGTGAACTGTAACTTGAGGTGAGTGAATATCATTCTGTTCACAGTATCCAGATATTCGAGCAAAAGTGTCTTGTCTCTTTGGGAATCCTGAAATCCTAATATCACCTTCAATATGCCCTCCTGTTTTCCTTCCCGATAGAACATCCAGTAGTGTGGTTTTTCCGGCCCCAGTAACTCCCATTAGCGCTGTTAGAACTCCAGGCTTAAATGCACCAGTTACTTCCTCAAGTAATTTCTGTTAGCACTGAAGTCGAAAGTCTTTAACACTGCCACTCCCAAACTGGTAACATTATCTGAAGCCTGCATTGTACGCGTGAGCTTAGGAGCTTAGCCTTTTTGTTTTCTTGTGTATTTGTTAGATTCCAACTCACAAATTTAAATGCTTCTCAGGGGAATGCGTCAGTTGATTCTAGGAGACAATCCTGTGTCATTAATCCAGAAAGAGATTCACATGTTCGTGTAGAAAGTAAAGTTCAGGAATTATGTTCTGATAAATTGTCACTGAAGATAGAAACTCAAGGACTACAGCACAGAGACACGGACTACAGAGAATTCTCACAATCCCATACTCCAACAAAAGCAGCATCCACCAGTAAGGATACTATTGCTCCAAGAGATCGGTCTGAATTCAGATTAGAGTCACAATTGCATGTAGTGGAAACTGATTCTTCTGAAGTTAAAAATGATTTACTATCATCTGACATCCAGAGTTTTCGGTACTTTTGATAATTTGGTTGGAATATCTGGTACTTTTGGCAATGTAGTTTATGGCTACTAGAATGTTTTTGGTTGCAACATGTTAGGTAACTTTGAATTGTTTGTGAATCCATTTTGAATTTGATAATTAGCTTTGCGATGCAAGTTTTGTTGCATTGGTAATTAGCTTTGCGATGCAATTTTTGTTGAATTGGTATTGAATTGGTAATCAGGGGCAATGTAAATTAACATCACAGCTATAATTTTGTACTGTTAAAACCGATGTGGAAACCAAACTTAACCAATTTCTAAAGTAACAAAGACATCAGTGTACACTCAAAAATCGATGTTAAATGAACTGTGTACGTAAAAATCAAACCAGAAAACCGAAATTAAATGGGACATATAACATTGCAACAACTTCAAAAACTGATGTTAAAAGGACCATTCAACATCGACAACAATTAAAGAAACCGATGTTAAATGGACACTCAAAAATTATACAGCAAAAAAACCGATGTCTTTAATATCTATTACATCAGTGTCTATACGAAATAGATGTCTTAAAGGCTTTTGACATCAGAGTAACATATCAAACCGATGTTAATTCCCTTATTAGACATCATTTTTAATACATCATTCGATGTCAATATTTATTTTTAACTTGTGTGTCGTTTGTTCAAGAGGATCTAACCTTGATAACAAATCAATATTGAAGTGTTAATAATATACGTTTGTGATGAATTTGTGCCAATGACATCAGAATTTGTTATGTAAACGATGTGGTTTTATCTAATAGACATCAGTCAAAAACCGATGTCTAAACACTGGGACATTTAACAACACTCGCGTAGACATCGGTTGGTTGTTTAGAAAGACATCGGTTTTTAGCCGATGTCTATTGCTATATTTCTAGTAGTGTGTTCCCAATTGTTTCTCTAGTAAATCATCATAAATCTTCTTCTTCCTTATTTCTTCTCTTCTCTTCTTGTCAATTATGGCTTCTTGAAGTTCTTCTCTTGCAAGTAGTTCTTCAATGAGAGGAGAGTCCTTTAGATCATCAATTGCAGCTTTAAGGGCACTTTCCACATATGAATCCAGAAACTCCATCCTTATCTTGCTTTTGCCTCCATTTGGATTTTTGTATTCCACAACATAAGGATTTTGTTTTACCCTACAAAGCCCTTTCTTCCTCAGCTCCTTTGCTCTTTCTTCCATTTCAGCCATCTCTTTCTCTTTCTGGATTATCTTCTTTTCATTTTCCTTCCTTAGATTCTCTTCATAATCAGAGTGCATCTTCATGAACCTGGTTATCTCTATTTTCCACATCCTTTCTTCCTTTTCTTCAAAGTTTAAAAGAGCATTTATCCTTTCAAGTTCATACTTTGAGAAGTATTGCCAGCCTCCTTGCTTCATTTTCCTTTCTCTTCCATCAGTGTATTTGATCTCTAGATAATCTAGCTTCAACTTGACTTCAAAGATTCTTTGAGCTCTCAAAAATGCTAGGGAATCTTCATCATAGTCTTCACCCAGAGGAAGCACTTTTATCCCTACTACATTTGTGATTACCCCATTCTTCTTTGTTATCATTTTCCTTTTAGCTGCCCTCTTGATCTTCATATGTTTCACTTGAGGTAGCTTTCTGGAGCAGGGAGAATTAGTCTTCAGTGCCACATCACTTGGAATCAGCTTCACTCATTTCCCTTTCATCCACTATAACACTCCACTAGCCGTGACTTTGTGGAAGTGTCTTTTAGATTTTTCCTTTGTGGCTACACTTTTCTTCTGTGGAAAATCAGGTTCAGAAGTCTTGGTTAAAGATTTTGGAGGATCATTACTGACAGTACCCACCCTAGACTTTGAGTTTTGTGTTGTGGTTAAGGCACTGCTAGCAATGTCCTTGACTTGCTGATTTCCACTCCTTGTCTTCTTGACAGTTTCTTTATCTCCCTTAGGGTCCTTTTCTTCACCAGCATCTTTTGATCTCTTTGATGATTTGCTCTTGCTGCTGTCACTTGCTCCACCCTTATTGCTCCTTGTTTGACATCTCCTTCTATAGGTTTTCTCTTCATCATCCTCCTCATCATCTTTCTTCTTGCTTCTTTCCTTGAGTGACTCAGGAAAGGTTCATTTCAAGCTCTTCAGCTATTCTTACTCCTCTCTTTGATCTCAGCATCTGCAACACTTGATTTATCTTGGTATTGTTCTTGAATGACAGATGAGCAGGAATCACCAATTGATCAATGTTGTTTGATTTGCTTAGGCTTTAAAAAAGTATTGTCCTTGGGTTAGAAATAACTTCAGGCAATCTTAGAAATTGATCTTTTGATAAGTCATCAAACAGCCTCTTATTGTTTGCCCCATCCTTCTCAATCAACTCCAGAATTGTGTTCAGCTCAGTAAACCTTAGCTTCTCTAGAGTTTCAAAAGATAGATGCCAAAGGCAATTGTCCTTGGATACCTTGATAACTTCTCTTAGATGGGCTTCCTTGATTTTCCTGACTGCCACTGTAAAGTACTTGATTTGCTCATTGATCTTGTTTCTGTAGTTGAGAGTATCTCCTTGAACACTGTTGTAGATGGCTTTCAGAAACTCCAGAAAGGCCTCATCATGATAAGTATTTGAGTTGGCAACTTCCTGTAGCTTGGCCTCAGTGATAATCTTTGCTTTGAGTGGTTTGGCACTTGTAGTCATTTGAGGAGCTAAGGTGTCCATTGGCATTGTAGAGGGATGGAAGGTTGTTGTGACTGTGCTCCTTTGACCTTGAGCATTGATGACATCCACAGAGGGAAGAGTGATTGGTTTTATGATTTCTTCAGAAATTTTGCCCTTAAGCTTTTGCTGCTTGGCAGGTACCCCCCCTCTCTTTTCCAAAATGACCTCCTTTCCTTTCTCCCCCTTAGGCTTGGGATCAGACAAGATGTCTTGGGCCTCTCCAGGAATAGGCAGGTTCATGCTTCTCATCATGGATGTCATCATTTGTTGTTGGACCAGCTGAATGTTGGAAGTTGAGTTGCTTTGGTCATCCATCTTGGCATTAAGCTGCTCCAATGATTGAGAGAGTCCTTTGTTTTCAGCTTTCAGATCAGCCACCTCCCTTTCCAAGCTTTCCACTTTTGAGAAAAGTTGTTGAGATTTGAAGGAATTAAGGGATTGGTCCTTGATCTTGAAGAAGTCAAACTTTGATATGTCAGATATGGGAACTTCATCTACAAGCTTGTTCCCATACTAATTCTTCCACAGAACAGTCAGCAGTGAGTTGGAATTGATGTTGGCTTGCACCTGGTTATCTAGCTTGGAAGAAAGCTTCTTCATGTTATCTGAGACCAAAGCTAGGGTGCAATCCATCATGGAGACATTTGAAGCTGTTTTCTGAACCTCCTTTAGGATGCCATCTACCTTGGGAAAATCAGAGAGATAGGAGTTTTTGAGTTGAGTCAATGACCTTTCTGTTTCCTCCTGGATGGAATAAATCTCTGATTTAAGACCATTCCCAAGATAATGCAGAGCCTTCAGCTGATTCTTGTACATGTCATTCATGGCTTCAAAAACTTCTGTAGGAGCAAGATGTTTGGCATTGGACCCCAAGGATGTGAGATATTCTTCCCTGAGAAAGGCTAGGGCATCCTTGAGCTTCACAGATCTTTTACCATCCAACCAGGCATCAACATTACCATCCTGTTGGGCTTCATCTACTATCTTGTCATGTTGAGCTTCAACATCCTCCTTGTGACACAGAAGAATAGCTTCATAGTCTGAATTTGGAAGGTTGGCTGTGAGGAGATGTTGAGCTATCTTTGAGATCTCATCAATCTGTGCCACATGAAGATTTTGAAGGTCTTCTTCCGTCAATTGTGTGGGCACAGATGATGATCCTGAAGGCCTGTCATGTTGCACAGGCTTCAGCCATTCTGACATTGTGGCCTGAGCCAAGTTAGAGCTGGTGCTAGGCACCTCAAGGGGGGGTTGTGATGTATGAGTTTCCTCTAGTCTTGGAATGACTTTGGAGTCTGATGTTGTCCCCATTGAAATGGGATGAGTGACAACATCATCTCCATGAGCCTGTGAAGGCATTTCCATGTCCATAAGGAATGGAGAGTTTGGCATTGAGTCTCCAGTGAGAACTGGTGAATCCTCTATGTTTGTGTTCGTGTCATTAGGATATGCCCCAGCATGCATTCCCTGACCAACTAGATGTGGTTCCTGGGTGGTGAGCACAGTGTCATGCACCATGTCACTTGAGATTGGCTCAATCACAGATTTGGATTGTGATTGATCAATAGCAGAAAGGTCATGAGAATGACTATTCTGTTGAGAAGAAATATTAGATGTAGATTCTGGAAGAGAAGTGTGGTGTGGATTGGATTTTGGCAACTCCCCCTGAGAAATAGGAGGAGTTTCAAGTGTGATGTGCTCTCCACTCAGTGTGTCATCACCCCTTATTTCTCCTAGGGTCAAGAGTGAGTTCTTGACCCTGTGCAGACTCTTCACAGGTTGTAGTGGGGAGGCTACTCTTTTCAATACCAATGCCCTGTTGAGAGGACATTGACAGTAATAGGTGTACCCCTTTTTGCACATCTAAATCCTGTTGGGAGGATTCAGTGGAGGCTATAGATTTGGATTTCTTCTTTTGTCTTGTGAGCTGTGACTCAGGTTCCTCACTACCTAAATCTACAGTTTCATTGACTATTTCAAGGGCTCTCTTCTTTGTCTTCTTTTTAGTGACACCAACCTTTTGGGAGATTGATGCACTTGGCTTGCTAACCTCTAGAGTGGTGTTTGCAGTAGGGCTACTGGATGGGATAGGAAGGCTAGGGTTAGACTGTGTATCTCCTTCAGTCTTAGCCTCCCCTGTCCAGGAAAGTTCATGGTATATGGGCTTATCAAGTGGATAGGATTCAAATGTGTCCTGCATATGCTTGGTCACACTTAGAATCACATCCACTTGATTCCTTGTGTCCAATGACCCAAATAGAATTTTGGACATGGACTTGGAATAAGCCATTTTATTTTTATCTATACCCTCTAGTTCATGTATATTAGCATCAAGATAATTTAAAATACATTGAAGGAAACGAGGGTAAAAGATGTCATTACCTCTACCACGAACTATCCTCCCTAGCCTTTGAGCCAATTCCTTGAGGATTATTGCTCCAATGTTTACCTCCTGATTGTAGGCTAGGGAATAGGCCAGCTTCACAGCAATGTGACTGATTTGGTCCCATCCTGTCTTCCTGCACAAAAACACCTTTTGGAGTGCGTCAAACAGAAATGACCACTCCCTCCTGACATACTTCTTGTTAAGCTTTGCCGTGTCAATCTTGTCAGCATACTGAATGAGGGTCAAGAAATCCACCATTTGCTTGTCAGTTGCTTCAGCATCATGACCCTCAACCTTTAACCCCAGGGCTTCATTTATTTCCTTCTCCCCAAACTGGAAGGACTTGCCCCCAATTGTGCAACTTACTTCCTGAAACGAAGTCCCATCCTCCTTTTCCATTGTTGCAACCAAAGCTGTTCTCCAGAACCCTTCCAATACATCGACCTACATAGTGGGGTTAAGGGTTAAGGCTTAGCGGAGGTAGGAGGTGTTTAAGAACCGTACAAAGCACTTGTACCTTGGGTTTGCCTCCGCCTCTGAGGGTATTGTGAGTAGATTTGTTTCTTTGGGTATGGTTAAAGGAATTGAGGATGATACTGTTTGAGATTTGGGTGCCATTTCAAGATTGAGAGTGAAGAAGAGAGTAGAAAATTTGAGTTTAGGTTTGAGAATTGAGAGTAGTAGACAAGATGAAAAGTTGTGAACGGTTAGAAAAGAGTATTTATATGATAGAGACACTGCGATATGGAGTTGTGAATATGTACAGACTAATTGTATGTCGCGAAGTCTCAAAATGGCCTGTACCGCAAAGTCTTGCAAAGTATATCGCAGAGTCCTGAAATGAACTATGTCGCAAAGTCTTGAAGATAGAAGGATTTGGATGACTTTGCGATATAGTGAAAATACCCTGTCTAAAACTCTCTTTTTGACATTTAAGCATTTTGTTAGACTTAAATCAAAAATTGAAATAAAATAAATTTAAATAAAAATTCTGTCAAATATGGAGACTTGTCGATATAGTTATTCTGAGTCGCGAAGTCATAAAATGAAATGTGTCGCAAACTCATGAAATGAACTATATCGCAAAGTCTCACAGTTTCAACAGTTTGCGATATAAGTCTGTTTGATTTGAACTAAGTCGTGAACTCTCAAGATCACCTATGTAGAGATGTCTTAAAAACTCATAACTTCTCAGAAAAGTATGATTTGAAAAATATGCAGTAAAATACTGAAATATTTATAAATCATATCTCAGCTAATTTTCACTCCATATGAATAGAGCATTTAAATACAGTGAAAATTTACTGCTGCAACAATTACCTAGCAGATTTACTTAGAACAGCTAAATGAAGGATTGAGCATTCCAATTTCACTCATAAGTCTGTTGAAGACAGCTTCATTTAGAGGTTTAGTGAATATGTCAGCTAATTGTTTCTCAGTTGGAACATAAGAGACTTCTATGGTACCATTTGCATCATGTTCCCTAATGAAATGGTACCTGATCTCAATGTGCTTTGTAATAGAATGATTAACAGGATTGGCAACTATGGATATTGCACTAGTATTATCACACATCAGAGGAATGTGTTCTAACACTAGTCCATAATCCATGAGTTGATTTCTAATCCAAAGCAATTGAGCACAGCAACTTCCAGCAGCAATATATTCAGCCTCAGCTGTGGATGTTGATGTGGACTGTTGTTTCTTACTGAACCAGGACACTAACCTTTGACCTAAGAATTGGCAGCTTCCAGAGGTGCTCTTCCTATCAATTCTGCATCCAGCATAATCAGAATCTGTGTAACCAACCAGGTTGAACCCAGTGCCCTTTGGATACCACAGCCCAAGATTAGGAGTCCCTTTCAGATACCTGAAGATTCTTTTGATAGCCATCATGTGAGATTCCTTAGGATCAGACTGGAACCTTGCACAAAGACATGTGGCAAACATGATGTCTGGCCTGCTAGCTGTGAGATAGAGTAGTGATCCAACCATTCCTCTGTAGACCTTGATGTCAACTCTCTTGCCCTTTTTTTCTTCATCTAGCTTGATTGCAGTAGACATAGGAGTTTTTGCTGGGGATGACTCTTCTAAACCATATTTCTTTAGGAGATCTTTAACATACTTGGATTGATTTATGAAGATGCCATCCTCCCTTTGATGTACTTGCAGACCTAGGAAGAAGGTTAATTCTCCCATCATACTCATCTCATATTTGCTTTGCATCAACTTAGAAAACCTTTCACAGAGTTTTTCATTTGAAGAGCCAAAGATGATATCATCCACATATATTTGAACAAGAATGATATCATTTCCATGCTTCTTGAAGAATAAGGTTTTATCAATTGTACCTCTGGTAAATTGATGCTCAAGAAGAAATTGAGATAGAGTCTCATACCAGGCTCTTGGTGCCTGTTTGAGTCCATAGAGTGCCTTGAGCAGTCTATACATAAAGTCTGGGAAGTTTTCATTTTCAAAGCCAGGTGGTTGGGACACATAAACTTCTTCAGCAAGATCACCATTGAGAAATGCACTTTTCACATCCATTTGATACACCTTGAAATCTGAGTGAGCTGCAAAAGCCAAGAAGATTCTGATGGCTTCCAGTCTAGCTACAGGTGCAAATGTCTCATCATAGTCAATGCCCTCTTGTTGACAGTATCCTTTGGCAACCAACCTTGCTTTGTTTCTAATTACAACTCCTTCTTCATCCATCTTGTTTCTGAACACCCATTTGGTGTCTATAACATTCTTTCCTACTGGAGGTGGCACTAGCTCCCATACTTTGTTTTTCTCAAATTGATTTAATTCTTCTTGCATAGCAACAATCCAATCAGAATTCTTCAAAGCTTCTTCAATTAATTTTGGTTCTTCTTGTGACAGAAAGCAGCTGTACATACATGTATTCATTGTTGCCCTTCTTGTTCTTACTCCCTCACCAGGATCTCCAATGATTTGATCCCTGGTGTGGGCTCTGTCCCATTTCCTTGTGTTACCCTATTCATTTTCTTGACTTGTTCCAGGATCATTTTGATTGACAGTTGCATTCTCTTCTTCTCCCCCTATGTTCGTGAACCCTTGCACAGGTGTTTGAAGAAGATCATCAACTTCAAGAGTTTCATTTTCTGGAACATTTTGAGCAGGAGGTTCATCCTCACTTTCAGAATCCTCTAGATATCCTTGATTTTCAAATCATAATGGCACACTGTCTTGTTCACTTGTTTCAAGTCCGGGAGTTTTTTTGTCTTCAAAGGTAACATCCATGCTTTCCATAACTTTGTGTTGCTCAGGTACAAACACTCTGTATGATGTCCTTTCCAGAGAGTATCCAATGAAGATACCTTCAAATGCCTTAGCATCAAATTTTCCAATATGTTCTGAAGTATCTTTCATCACAAAACACTTGCTTCCAAACACATGAAGATGCTTGAAGGATGCTCTTTTTCCAGTCATTAATGAGTAAGGAGTTTTTCCAGACTTCTTATTGATCAATGTTCTATTTTGCACATAGCATGCTGTATTGACAGCATCAGCCCAAAAGCTAGTAGGTAGTTTTGCATCCAACATCATTGTCCTTGCAGCTTCAATGAGAGTTCTATTCTTTCTCTCAACTACTCCATTTTGTTGAGGTGTTCTGGGAGCAGAAAATTGTTGAGAAATTCCTTTATCTTTACAGAACTCATACAGTGTTGAATTTCTGAACTCAGTCCCATTGTCACTTCTCAAAGCAACTACAGAGGAACCAGTGCTTTGTGCTTCTCTATCAACTCTCTTAATATGCTCTATAATAACTTGGGGTGCTTCATCCTTGGAGAACAGGAATTCCACCCAGGTATATCTTGAATAATCATCAACCATCACTAGAGCATATTTTTTCTTGGAAAGGGACATTACATTCACAGGGCCAAATAGATCCATGTGAATTAGCTGCAGAGGCTTTGAGTTTGTATTGAGCAACTTGCTCTTGTGGCTTGATCTTTTGATCTTTCCTCTTTGGAATGCTTCACATGCTCCATCTTGCACAAACTCCAAAGCAGGCATGTCTCTGATGAGCTCTCTCTTTGTCAGAGAGTTCATTGCCTGAACATTCAAGTGAGACAGTTTCTTGTGCCATAGCCAGAATTCCTCATTTGTGGCCTTAGTGTAGAAACAACAAATTTCTCCCTTGTCTACAGCCTTGAGATCAGCTACAAACAAGCTTCCTTTCTTCACACCAGTTAAAACAACTTCACCACTTCCTCTTTTTATGATTAGACAATGATCTTCATCAAATTCCACTTTGAAACCCCTGTTGGTGAATTGTCCAATGCTCAAGAGGTTGTGCTTTAGTCCTTCAACAAATGCTACATCTTCAATAATGACATTCCCAGATTTGACATTGCCATATCCCATTGTATAACCAATGTTGTCATTTCCAAAGGTTACTGATGGGCCAGCCTTTTCCTCAAAATGTGATAGCAGGGCTATATCACCAGTCATGTGACTTGAGCATCCACTGTCCAAGATCCATATGACCCTTTTATTCCTATTGCCCTGCATTCACAAAGTGACTAAGTTGTCTTTGGTACCCACACTTGGTAGGGTCCAGTTGATTTAGAAACA
Organism: Heracleum sosnowskyi; assembly: GCA_030848705.1. Taxonomy (NCBI): domain Eukaryota; kingdom Viridiplantae; phylum Streptophyta; class Magnoliopsida; order Apiales; family Apiaceae; genus Heracleum; species Heracleum sosnowskyi. Next base: position 80,073,965 of record CM061236.1, on the reverse strand, counting down.
GTTTTGTTAACAATTCTTCTGTCATAAATTGCATTCTTCACAGTAGGAGACTTCACTTTGTCTGTGGCTTTGGAGTTTACACTCTTAGGATCACATGAAGTTTTCACCCTCTCAACCTTGATTGGGGATCCTGTCCTGTGAGTGTGCATATGTGTGTGTGATTCACAAGATTGTGCAGAATCAAGTTTATGCTTAAGAGATAAACAGTTAGCAATCACAGTCACATAGCATGTCATGCAGTTTGAATTACCACAGAAGGAATCATGGATAGAATTTATGCCAACAGAATGGTTACTCAGGTTATCAACTTCAACATTCACTGGTTTGTTACACTTATGAGTCAACTGATTAACATATAGGCATTTCTGACACTGTTTCCTAGGAGCATTTGGCACATAAGCATAGTTGTTACGCTTGTTGACACCTATTTTACCATTTTTGTTTTCTTTCTTTTTCTTAACAACTTCCTTCTTAACTTTAGGACTCTTGACAAGGTTGTCTTTGGTTTCTTCCTGAACAATAGACTTAGGAGAGGAAGAAGTGTCTTTAGTAGCCTCATCTTCTTCAAGTAGTTGTTGCTTGATGATTAGAAGTTCTTCATCAAACTCAACAACACTCTTTTTGAAAATGGGCTTTTCAACACTTGACAGTATGGTTGGGGCATTTTTTTTTGTGAAAGATTCTTTTCCTTTGCCCTTGGACCTCTTCCTTCCCTTATCATTTTCATAATCAAAACCAACTCCAACCTTGCAGTCTTCAGTGTGTTCCTTGTGATAGGTTTGAATAAGTTCAGAGGAGTTCTTGAAGCTTCTTAATTTCAATTCATTTTCAGCAATTTGTTCTCTAAGAGCTTTTTCTATTTGTTCAGCACAAATCACTTTGTTTTTAAGATACTCAATCTCCTTTTTCAAACCATCAAGGCTCACAACCATTAACTCAAGTTCCTCATTCTTTTCTGTAAGCTCAAGATTTCTAGCAATTAGTCTATCAATTTCTTCATTTGCTACTAACATGCTAGTGTGGATATTAAACATCTCAGTACTCATATCTTCAACAGTTTGCTTATATTGAAAAGGAGTCATATCAAGAGAAGTAAGAATAGGTACCTGAATTGAGGAGTCACCTTCATCAGAAAATGCCATCAAGGCATAGTTTGAATACTCTTGTTCTTCTTCTTCATCAGAGTCATCCCAGCACTTTCCCTCAGCAATAAAAGCTTTACCCTGTTGTTTCTTGAGTAGAGCTTCATAATTAGCTTCAAGCTCCAAGTATGCTTTGTCATTTTTGACTTGTTTGGGCTTCTTGCATTCTGTGGCAAAGTGCCCAAGTTCATTGCAGTTATAGCATCTTATTTTGGACCTATCCACACTCCCAGTTTTGTATTCTCCTTTATCAGCACTAGCAATCCCTTTTCCTTTGTTGAAAGTGTTTGAGACACTAGATCCACCAGCATTTCCAGTGTTGAACTTGGACCTAAATGGCTGCTTCATTTTAAACCTTATGTTAGGATACCTCCTAGCCATATAGGCAAAAGATTTGTTTTCCATCTTGTCCAGTTCATCTAAGCTGTAAAACTCATCATCCTCAGGCAAATCATGCACAACTTGAGTCTCATCACCAGTGTCTTCAACCTCCAGTTCCTCAATCTTGACTTGACTGACTTTAAGAGATTCCATTCTTTGACTTAGGTTGTCAGCAATAAGGGCACAGGAAGTATTTGCCATTAATCCTTGTTTAGCTTGAATAGATCTCTTTTGAAACAACTCTAGCTCATAAGTTTTCAAAACACCATATAGCACATCAAAACCAATCTTTGTTAAATCTCTTTCTTTGAGGGAAGAGATTCTTGGTTCCAAGTGATCTGGTAGAGTTAGCAAGAACTTCATGTTAAGCTCTTCTGTCTCATAGTGTTTGTCATAGAGTTTGAGCTCATTTACCAACTTGTTGAACCTCTCAAACACTTCTGTGATTCCCTCCTTTGGCTGAGCCATGAAAGCTTCATATTGTGAAACAAGAATCTGCTTCTTATTCTTTCTTACTTCAGGAGTTCCTTCACACAACACTTCTATACGATCCCACATCTTCTTAGCACTTGTACAGTGAGCAACCGTGCCATACATGTTGAAGTCCATGGATTCACAAATAATAAGTTGAAGATGTCCATCTAGTGCTATTTTCTCCTTTTCCGGATCAGTGTATTTTGAGGGGTCTTTGAGCACATGTCTGGCTGGTATTATCTCAGTACCAACAGTTGTTTCACCAATCTCAATCATTGGAATAAAGGGACCATGTTTTAGAATGTCTAAATACATGGGGTTAGAAGCTTTGATGAAAAGCAACATCTTCTTCTTCCATAAGCTGTAGTGCTCCTTGTTGAAGGGAGGAATCTTTATGCTGCTCAGTTTCTGTGAACTCATTGTAGATCTTTTCCTGTTTGTACGTTAACAGTCTTGCTCTGATACCACTTGTTAGAAATGAATACCACTAGAAACTAGACAGAGGGGGGGGGGGTGAATGGATAGTTTGGTTATTTTTCGATTCTTGAAAACTAAATAAGCTGTATATGATTGTGCTATGTAATATGCAGAAAATAAACAACACACACAATCACTTTAATCTACTTTGTATTGAGTAAATTAAATACTACAGCTTTCCAGAAATTCACAACAGAATTTCTAGCTTCTAAACAAGAACAGATTATATCTTGTTTTGCTTACAGAGAAAAAAGTGCTTTAGATAAAACTATGTGTATCTCTCTTACAGCTTACAGTGGTGTGTGCACGATATATATATTCCTATACAACCTAGGCACACTCCTATTTACACAGTTACCCCTAGCTGAAAGTCCAACTAGTCCTGCCATAAGAAGTTAACTGTGTCAGGAAGGACAACCTGCTTTTCGGAGTCTTTCCCATTTATGTAGCTGCTTGTCTCTTATCTTTCTCTCCAAGTTTAGCTGTAGATTTGCCATCTGTTCTTTGGACCACCTTGCCAGAACAAATGCTTCAGTATTTGTCTCTTTTGATTCTTGGTTCTGTACCTTGATTTGTCTTGTTGTAAACGGCTAAGTGTTGATATCGTGAACTCCACTTCATTCTAGACTACGCGATGTCACTTGTAAAGACTACGCGATATGGCCTTGAGGACTTTGCGACATAGGCCATTCGAGGACTTCGTGATTTAGCCTTTTTGAGGACTATGCGACATAGATCATTTGAGGACTATGCGACATAGATCACTTGAGGACTATGCGACATAGATCATTTGAGGACTATGCGACATAGGTCATTCTGAGTACTTCACGACATAGGCTGTTTGAGGACTTCACGATCTAGTACATTTTGACTTTGCTGACTTCAACACTTCACGACATGAGTCTTGAGGACTTCACGACATAGTACAAAATGGACTATGCGATCCAGCACTTCTCGACATGGATATTGGTGACTTCACGACATAGCTTTATTCTGACTTTGCTATATAATGCCTTAGACAAATTTCTGCAACTTATTTCTTCAGGGCCTTATTCATCTCTATCCTGCTGCATGAACAATTCTGAACTTCTACCAGGACAATTATTCAATGGCCTATATACATTCTAGATTGCAAGAAACCTACTAAGCTCATTATAATTCTGAGCATACATAATCAAGCTAATGTTCATGAGAACAAGACAAGTACATAGAGAGACCTATACTATATCCCAGTGATAGAATTCACTAGGTCATGTAATGTGACATAGTCACATAGTGTAGGCTTGTTAATGGTGGTATTCAGACATGTCTTGAGCCCAACATGAGATGTGATATGTGGGATAGTGTAAATGAGAGATGAGAGTGAAGTACTTGATGTCTTGCGCGGGAGGAAATAATTCAGAAGGGGAAATGGGCGGTGGATGAGCGGCGAGGTGAAAAGAATAAGCGGGGATTTAGCCGCCTAAATTTTTCAGGAGGAGAAAAATGGGAGGGAGCGGAGAGTATAGTGTTTTTATTTTAATTTAACTATTTAAAATTTTTAATTCAAGTTTTCAAAATTATAAAAAATTTATAAAAATTATTTTAATTTTTGTTAAAATCCGTGCGATGCACGAATTGTTAATTGTATATGGTATTTGATCATTTATATTTTTAATATTTTTAGTAATTGCATTTGTTAAGAAAAATAAGTAGTCTTGTTAAAATAGATAATTTCTAAAAAATAATTATAATATTAAAATATATTTAAAAATAAATAACTAAAGGTTTGTCCGGGATATTTCTCGAAAAGGAGGGTTTTAGTAAGGAAAAATAGAAAAACTAACATGTTTTAGTTAAAAAAAGATAATTGTCCGTGATATATTTGAAAAAGTAGGGGAATTTTTTAGAAAAAATAATGTATTTTAGGTGAAAAAGGTAATTGGTTATAAATAGGTAATATTATTATTTAGTAATATATTTCTATAAATAAGTAAGGACAATTAAGTAAAATCACAACGTACCATACTGATCAACGGCCGACCAAACTTTTAATATTTCGTCTATTATATTTAGTCTTATATTATATTAATATTTTCTGTCCGAAAACTAAGAACTAATTTTTATAATTTTAAAAAATTTAAAATATATTTTAAAGTGGAGATACAATTTATAGTAATATAACTGATTTTACTTTTTATTTAGTTATTGTAAAGCATAATGTTAACAGAGATAACTACAACTCAACAAAAAACAAGACAAACTATATATTAACACAAGCACAGAAATCCAGAAGTAAAGAAGAAAAGGTAAACTCAAAAAATCAAAATATGGTATGTATTCTTGAAGTCCGTAAACAGGTCACGGAAAGAAGTTCATTAATATGTTCAAGCCTCAGTGACAAATAAAGAAACAAGACTTTCAAGACTACTGAAGCATTATTTTGATAAAGAATTAGTACCAGAGGATTTCAGTGATTTGAACGAGCAACCAGAATGACAAAGGACTTATCAACAACATTGTATTGAAGACATAATGGTATTGATCAAGTGTTAGTCATCTGTGAACTAGAACAGTTGCACTAGTTGTCAACACTAAAAAGATCACGATGTTTATCGACTCGGAAGAAATTGATTTAAGTCAGACCTGAAACATCCTGGAAGTTAAAAGAAAATGATAAGGTATGTTTAGGTTAACTTGAAGTATGCTTGCTGCAAGAAGAGAGAATCTTCAAGGATCAAAATGCAATTAAAGACATTCGATAGTTTTCCTTTTGAAGAACTATAGAAAGAGAAATGGAGGATTGATTAAAACTATCGAAAGAAGGAAAAACCAATTCGACAGTTTCTTTTCTAGAAACCATCGAAGTGGATAAAAGGTTTTTGTTTGATAGTTTTATTTATAAAACTATCGAACTAGTTTTAAAGAAATAAGCTATTCTTTTCGATAGATTTTAAATTGGAGCAGGTGAAGTGGCTTCAAGTTTTGTCAGAGGTTGGTGAATGAATTGAACGGCTGGGATTTAATCATAGTCTTCGATAGATTTCAAGAAGCCTACAATTACAGAGTTGAAGAAGTGTCTTCTTCAGTTGGTTGTTGCAGAAGATCAAAGACGGAGAAGAATTTAAGAGCTTGATTTCGGACTAGAACACATATAATTATCCGCGAACGAAATTGAATAATTTGTGAGTATCGTATTCAACCCCCCTTCTACGATACTTTGGACCTAACAGTTATATAATACACACATATATCTATTAGTGATTGTGTGTTTTTTATTTAATTTAATTAATAAATTAATATTTGTTTATGATTGAGTTTCTCTGGATATACTATTCGGTTTTTATTGGCAAATTGTCACAATTATACCTTATATAAATATAAAAATTAATATTGTAATTGTTAAATATTGTTTGACGTAATGATAAAACGTTAGTGTCAAATTAGTAACACTAATATTAGTAACACTAATATTTCTTGTTTAGTGGATTCTTAACAATATCATAATATCATATAGTCAATTCTGTTTATCTATAATAACAAATATTACAATTTGGAAATTAATCTCTTTGTTTTATTTCAGAGTTGATGTGATCATCACTTGTTCTCAATTATTAGTTAATTATGTAATATATGATTCTTGAATAAATAAGAATAGAAGAGTAATTTTAATGATAAATTTGATTAAAATATAATGAATCGTAATAATATTTATGACAAAGTATTCTTATTTAGTTGTAAGTACTTGGAAACTTACGACGGAATCAGTCGTAAATACTGGGAAACTTACGACGGAATCAGTCGTAAGTACAGGGAAACTTACGACAAACTACATATTTCGTCGTAAATATGACTAACTTACGACGGAATTGGTCGTAAATACCGGGAAACTTACAACAAACTATATATTTCGTCGTAAATTGAATATCTTGAATTAGTTCAAATTTGTAAAGAATTAAATCTATCGACCCACTGGCTTTATCATGATAGTGTTATACGCTATAATTATCGAGAAATTCGATTAAAAATAAGTAGAACTTGACATCAAATATGAGTTAGCTGAATTGATTTTTATATGTATTAGATGGACAACTAATTACAAGATTCGGATCATCCGGGTCTCTACAATTATTTAAGTGCAAAAGCCAAAAATTATTAAACTTCTTTGTTGCATTTGGGCATAAAATAATAACCTCCGGGAATGATTCGCCAGGATATCCAACAGCGATAGTAAGATATCTATAAATGAATAATATATTATATATATATATATCAATTACACACGGATGATTTATCTATAAATACTAACTTACAATTTATAAATTAATCATAGAAATTTATATAAATAAAATAGAGAAGATTAGAATTGAATACTTGCAATGATATAGGCATGTTGTACAACTAAAAAGTTATTTTTTTACTTTAAGGGAGATGGTGGCACTTATTATTGATTGGTTAGTTTGTAACCGGATAATTATCCGTCATAAATTTGTTGCAAAACAACATCGTCTGGTCATCAATGATAATAAATTTATTTTGCATTTATATTTAATTACACACACACATATATATAATAAAATATTCTATTTACGACCGAAAATTTTATTGTCGTAAGTTCCAACCTTGTAACAGAATCATGTCTCCGTCGTAAGTATCTTACTTAATGACGTCGTCTTATTTTTAAATAATTTAACCATTTTATTTAAAGAATTAATTTTAAATATATGTTAAAATAATATATTTACGACAGATAGTAATTTGTCGTAAGTTCAAATAACATCGTTTCACTCGACAGGGTGTTTTAGTGGCAAATTATAATATTAAACTATTGTGCTTACGACGGAATACATCTTTGTCGTAAATATTTACGACGGATTCTTATGTCCGTCAGTATTTACGACAGATAGGATTATCCGTCGTAAGATAGGCGCGTCACACATTCCGTCGTAAGTATTGTGTCACAAAAGCCCTTATTTGTTGTAGTGTAAGTAGTTCAAGGAATCCAAAAGTTTTAGTAATATTGAACAAAGTGTTAATTTTCTAAGTTGTTAATGTTATGACTGGAGAATCGAATGACAAGTGTTTTCTACGTTGGCAATGTTATGATGGTAGAATTCAATTACTTCTCCTAGGTTCATCCAGAGATATATACCCTACTCCTGAGCCGCCATGTTCCTTTTTGTCTAGTATGGAGCATAAGGAGCCCTATGATTTTCAGGTGAACTTGTTGAATACTTCCGAAGTAAACCTTACACATCAACATGATTTTGTTAATATGAAATGGGAAAAGAAAATTTGTTAATATTATGGTACCATCTAGGTTTTGATGAAATATATATCACGTAGCCTATATATTTTACATGTTATTTTATCTAAAACTTAAATTCCATTTTTTAATTATTTGTTCTGATTCATTACATCTTAAATTAGAGATGATTTATGAGATACATTAATAATATTATTTAACATTATTATTTTAATTATTTATATTTTTATAATTTAATATCACTTGACATTAAATAATAACATTTAAATATTCTAAATTATAAATATTATCATCACTAAATTGTTAAAGTGATAAAGTAAACATTCAAAACTATGAGATAGAGTGAACCCAAATAAATTAGCACTAACGAAGGCAAAATAAAATAAATGTTAAAAAAAAAAATCTTGAAAGGGGCGAATATATATAGAACTTTTTTTTTTTTTTGCTAAGCTATATTGAACTTTCATTATTTGTACTTTAAAGTAGTTAATTGATGCTACTTTCTGTGCTATACATTATATGGTTAAATTTTCTGATAATTTATGTATAATTTCTAGCCTTATGTATTTCTTGTATGAATTTTAGTTTTTTAAAATACTTTTATGTTGAATTCAATTTATTTAATACAGATAATGAATTTTTTTTATTTAAGTATAAAACATAGAAATTTAAGTTATTAAAATAAATTTACATAATTTGTGTTCTATAAAATACAAAATATCACATATTTATATATTACAAAACATAGAACTTTGATATAATAAAATATAGAACATAGACTTTTGCTTCAATAAAATACAGAACATAAAAATGCAGTTTATTTAAAATAGAATATTAAATTTAATTTATTTAAGTATAGAACATAGAAATGTAATTTAATAAAATAAATAATACATAATTCTTGTTATGTAAAATATAGAATGTAACATATTTTTTAACTACAGAATTTTTAGAAAACGTAAACTTTTATTTATAAATATCAATTTATAAAATACAAATTATAATCCAATATTATTAAATGAATACATAACACATTAAATAAATACAAGATCTTCTTCTTTGTTATGATCAGAGAGAAGGAACATGTGGATGTGATTAGGTGCTCAAACCAGACCCTTATTAAAACGAAAACTAAGATTGAGCCACTCAATCTTTTTAAGAACTTTCAATCTCAATTACATATTCGTTATCTAAAATTATACATCTAAAAAAATGTTTATTTATTTATTTTTCTCTCCTCCCAAACCGTCAACACCCACTTCCATCTAATCTTTTTGTTTTTAAATTGTCTATTTCTCTCGCTTTAGTCTCTCTATTTCTTCTTCCCACACATCTCCCTTTTTCTCTATTCATCTCACTTCTTGATCTCTATTTTCATCTCGTTTTCTCATCTAATTTAAATTATTTTTGTATTGATATTCCCTCTCATTTCATCTAAACAGTATTTCGGTGACATTACCTAAGATTCAAAGTGAAATCATGGTTCGAAGATTGAATCTGATCCGAGAAAGTGAAATAACTTGTGAGTTTGATTTACGGGTGACAAATTAATGGATTGGTATAAAAGATGTCGGAGATATAAGAGATGAAGGCACCACAAAATGGTTCGGTGATCGAAACTTGTGACTCATTAATAGTTAGTGATTTGTTTTTGACAGAATTGATATTTTACAATTTTTAAGTGTATATAAATGAACCGTTCTGGTGATTTGCCTTTAAAATTTCTGGTAATTCAGGTTAATTTTTTGGTGATTTGCGTGAAATATTTGGTGATTTGCGATAAATTTCAGTGATTTGTATTAGAATTTTGGTGATTGTGTTTGTTTTGGTGGTGGTGGTAGTATAATATGGCAGTAGTGATTTAAATTCTGGTAATTTTTGGTTTAAATATAGTGATTTTGTAGGTAGTATTGGCGGTGGCGATGGTTATTGTTTTGGAGGTGGTGGCAATGATAATGATCGTGGTGGTGGTGGTGGTGGTGGCGGTGGTGATTGAGGTGTCGGCGGTTATACCAACTATGGTTTAAATATAATACGTAATTAAAGTTTTTAATAATGAAATAAATGTATTTTATAATATTGATATTAGGGTCTTAGTTCTTAGAGGACCAAATCTTAGCCACTACCAAATCTCCTAAGTTTTGTTAACCAAGGAAATCATACCAAATCTCCTAATTTTTGTTAACCAAGGAAATCATAAGCAGATCACTTAAATTCATGATATTTATAAGGGTTATTTACATTTTAACCCTCAAAGTTTCTCAGATTGTACATATCAGCCCTTGAAGTAAAAAAACATACTTCAACACCCTTAAAATTTGATATTTGTACATATTAACCCAAACATTATGTTTCAGAATATTTTTTCCTATTTTGCCCCTAAGTATGATGTATATGATGAACACTTTGATTAAATTTTGTTTCATCTCTACTTGTGCCAGCAATGGCAGATCAGTGTCTAGAATCCCTCCATTATCTAGGATACAATTACGAAGTGTCTAGGATCCCTGATCCCTCCATTATCTAGGATATGATTACGAAGTGTCTAGGATGTTAGTATTAGTGCTCTAGAGACAATACTTTTATGTTTTAAAGAAAACATTTTATTATTATAAATTATGTTTTATTGATTATTGTTATTATTTTATTATGTCTTTATTTACTACGTTATAAATGTTAGCATAATAAATGTCCTTGGAATTATGATACGTATTCGATATCTTTAAGTTTGTGACTTAAAAATGAGATTATATGAATAGTATCTTTATTCCTAAATATCCCTAGTCGAGTGTTATTATTTAAGGACAATAATAATGCACAGAGACTAGTATGTTTGTTGACTGATGACCACATCTCATTGGTCATAGGTATGGTGATACTAAAGTCAAAACATAGGTGCATGTAAGAGTACATAACACTGAATTGACCCGCCGTGAGATTACACATGTTAATAGTGTCATAAGTAATTCTCACTGTGATATTGGTGTAATGATCCTTAGACCTAAAATCATTATATTTTTATACGAGAATTAATATACTTTGATTACATTAAAAGTCACCTTTGACCGGGTGATGATAAAAGTGGACATTGGGTATATTATGAATCGTATGAGAAATATGAATGATCTAGATGGGATTTAACCCTCCTAATTTTAGGAGTGATATTATTGGCCTCTTGTTTGAGTGAGACTAAGAAATGCACGGCCGTGCTCAAATGTTGATTTGATTTATTAGTCTACTCATCGATCAAGAAAACTAAGATTAAATTATGAAGAAGATGACACATTACATGTCTCGAGTTTAATCTATAATATCAAGGTTAAAGGGATTATATTACATGGAACATTATTCACGAAAGGCTTAATCGAATTACCGATTTAATTATTATTACTTGGGTGGCAATGATGTATTACTAGATGCCGCTCATTGTTTACAATTTTAATTAGTTATTGAAATTGTTACCAACGTAATAATAACCTACAGGGTCACACACAAAGAACGTTTGAAGGAGAAATAATTTAAATTATGAATTTAAATTTAAATAAGTAATTTATTCTATTTATAATATTAATTAAGTATGACTTGATTAATTATTTAAATAGAAAATGGAATTACTTAAACTAATTCTGAAATTAGTTATTAATTAATTAAGTGCGACTTAATTAAATAATAAATTGGAATTTCGGATTAGTATTTTATTATAATTGGATTATAATTAGAAAACTTATTTTCCTCTCTATATAAACTCTCAAAGATGGCTGATTTTTGGGGTGAAAAAACATTTTTATATTAAAACCCTAGCCGCTTATGAGAGCAAGAAAAGAGAGAGAGAAACAAGCAGTTTTCGGGTGCTAGTACACATCAATCCTTCAAGAAAAGCGTTCGTGTGGATACCGTAGAGCGTAGATCGCGAGAGCGGGATACGTGGTGATTGAACAAGTTTTGGATCTCCATTAATATTCCATTGATGAATTGTTAAAGCGTTTTAAGGTAAAACACTAATCTCCGAATTAAATCTTTTGTTTTTCGCATGGATCCTGCGGAGGGGTTTCAAATTTTGATTTATTTTTACGTTTTCCGTTGCGTTTATGTGCTCGAAACCCTTCAATGGTATCAGAGCTACTTGAGAAAACGTTTTAATTCGGTTATATGTTTAAAGTTTTGATGTATATATAAGCATGTTTGCCATTATCATGATTGATGTGTTGTTTTGATGATAACATTGATGTATATGCATAAACTTTACATTAATGATGATTGGGATGATCATATGATGATCATATAATCTGTATGTATACTGATATATACATGATATATGTTTGTTCTTGTTATGAGAATCGTATTCGATACGATTTCTGAACACGCTGCGCAGATTTAGTGAAATTTGCATACTGTGTCAGATTTTTGCCGAACATACCTTTTCAGAAAGGGAAACGGGCGTATGAACAAAACTGACTTTGTCACTCGTTCGTGTGTAAGGCGTTTGACGTCGTTTACTGTCTATAAACAGCGATTTAATATTTTCAGAATTCTGATTTAGATTTTCTGATTTACACTTTATTTGATTTCTATGATTGGATCATGAGAAATATGATATGGTATGATATGTTAATGCAATATGAGATGTTCTTAATTGTTATATGAGCATGGTGATTGGTTATGGCCTAACGACCCATAAGATAGTGGTTTTGTTTTAATGGTTTGGTTTCTAAATACGACTTGCATGTAGTTATTCCTTGTAATGTTTAAATCTCGAATGTAACTCGAGTTCTCTTGTAAGTTCAGTAGGATAGGTTGTTTGATTTATGTAATATATATGAAGACATCCAAGATGGAGAACCAAGGAAGCATTACAAGGAGGCAAGCAAGGAGGCAAGTTAAAGCTTGAAGACTTGTAACATTGTATTGTATTTTGATACCACCATATATTGACCTTGATCTTTCCATTAGCTTGGAAAGATCACTTAGGTTGGGCCATAACCAAACACGTTTATTTACGCACTTTACATATATTATGATTGCATATGATGATATGTATGCGTAGATAATGATGCATGCTTTAATTAGATTAAACATGTATGTATTAGATACGTAACGATTCAAGATTTTAAAATTGAACAAAAACGAACATGCGATTCCTGTGTTTATGAAACACGGAAATAAGTATGAATTTCAAATTTTGATATGGGGATATTTTGACAAAAATACAAGCAGCGCTTTTAAGAAAGGCGGGTTTTAAGTGAGACCACTGTGACTCCTCCGACGGACTGGAAATCAAACCATTGATGAATTTTGATTTGAAGTACTTAGTTCAAGGAAAAATTGGGAATCTCTTGATGATGGGATCATGGTCGTTTTAAATAATAACAAATCCCTAAAGTTAAAATATTAAGTCCATTAGATGCCTTCCAATGGGCAACACTCGTCAAGACCTAGATCGAGAAAGAGTGGGTTCGCCAAAGCGAAGCACTCCAATCTATCATGGTAAGACGCGATGAAGTAATGTGATACTTAACTGTTAGACCATTGGGTTAGACTTAACTAAGTTACCACAATAGGATTGTGAACTTAGAGGCATGGAGCTTGGTATGATTTATTAGATAAATGTGAACAAATGTTGTTCTACCAAACTTTCCAAGAGTTATATATGATATAATTGACAAGATTTGTCTACCTAAATAAATCATGTTTTGGGAGTAAAGCCAAAGCTGACCTTAAGCATGACGAAATATGGATCTTGGCTCACTAGAAAGATTTAAGAGAAATACTTTCCGAATTAATAGTTAGGGCTATTTATTTGATAAAAATAGTGGGAGGTATATAATGATATACCATAATCACTTAAACATAATAATTAATAAATTTGCAACCTAGATTAATTTTATGCACTTTAATATTGTAGCTATCAAATGACAAATAACACAAACAACTTATCTATGCGATCAGTCCTTGAGAAGGACAAGCTGACATGAACAAATTTCCTCGACTGATATAGGAGCTTGAGGATCGTCCTCAGGCACCATGATGTTGGTCAAATTCTTCCCTTACCTTTTAGCTGAGAATGTAACATGTGTCGAACATAATGCTTATTGGAAGCAAATTGATGATTCGACTGATGATGTTTCATGTCTCATGCTTGCAACTATGAGTGCTGAGCTTAAGAAACAATATGAACATATGGATGCTTATGAGATATTTGAGCACCTTAAAAGATGTTTGAGGAAAAGGCTCGTCAAAAGGGATTTGACAATAGCAAGGCACCATACACCTACAAGTAGGGAAAGTGAGATTCAGTTGGACCAGATGTTCTAAAGATGATTGGGTATAATGAGTACCTTGATTTTTTTATTTTTTTTTGGGTTTCAAGATTGGTCTAGAGACTCAGAATGATTTGATCATACAAATCTTTGAACAATTACTATTCTTAATTAGTTAGTGAACAACGAAATAAATGAGATAGACATAGCACCCACTAAGTTGTGAAGCACATTGAGAACTGCTGTAAGCAACATGATAAATGCATGGACTACTCCCATAATGATGGTGAATGTAGGAATGTGAATGGGAAAGGAAAATGGGATGGAAAGAAGAAGATTTGATCTAATTCTGTAGCCATATTAAAGTCCAATCCCAAAGAGGTTTTGTCGCCTAAATAAGGTGTTGCTAATTAAAGAAGACGATTGTCGCTTCTGTGGAAAACCGAAAGAATGGAAGTTAAACTGTCATGCTTATTTGGAAGATCTAAGAAGAAGACCAGTGAGGGTCAAGCTTTAGGTTTCGGGTTAGAATTGGAGCAAAAGTTGTTGCTCTAGTTGAAGTAACTCGTTACTTAATTTTGCCTATAAGGCTAAGTTTAGAACTTGATAATTGTAACTACGTGCCTCTAAGAGTAAAGACATTATATTGGTTTCTTGTATGGACAAGAAAGGTTTTTCATTTTAATTGGATATATAACAATTGTTGTTTATTACATTTCAATGAAAGGGTTAATGATGTTGCACAATTAGTTAACAATTTATATGTTCTAAAATGACTCAAATCAAACATTACCTTTGGCACTGTAATTAAGGCCGTATTATAAGAAATGCATTTCCAATTTACATACTGATGGATGATTGGATAAGTTTGATTATGAATCATACGAAGAATGCGAATCTTGGTTTATTTGGTAAAAAGACAAAAATCCCCTTTTACTGAAAATGGTGAAAGGGCCATCGAATGATTATGACTTATACATGGTGATGTATGTGGTCATATAAAGATGGCAGGAGGTAGATTCTACTACTTCATAACGCTCACTGATGATGTCAGTAGATATAGATATAGATATCTTTTGATGAACAAATCCGAATTGTTTGAAAAGTTCAAAGAATATTAAGCTAAAGTAAAAAGGTTCAATGAAAGGAGTTTCTAAGAGCTGAAATCACATTATGTTGGACATAGTGCGATGGATGATGAGTCAAGTGGATCTTCCAATAAGTTTCTAGGGTTATACCCTAGAGACAAGTGCATATACACTAAACCGTGTTCCTACTAAAATGGTTCAAGAGACACCATATAAGATGTGGACTGAGAAAAGTTATAGCATGTCATTTATGAAAATTAGGGGATGCAAAGCGTTTGTGAAACGATTATCCTCTGACAAGCTAGGACCAAAATCAGATAAATGTAATTTTGTGGGATACCAAATTAAAACAAAAGGGGTATTACTTCTTTAATCCTCCAGAGAACAAAGTGTTTGTTGCTCGGACTGTTGTATTTCTTGAGAGAGAATTTCTTTCTAAAAGAAATAATGGGAGGAAAATAGATCTCGATGAGGATCGAGAACCACGAGATAACATTGAACCGAAGTTGGAACAAGAGCAGAATGTACAAGAAAATGTTAATGACAATACTGCTCAAGAAACACAGGTTGTTCGTAGGTCTGGTAGGATTCACCATGAGTCCGAGAGATATTATGAATTTCTCTTGACTCAGGATGGTGATGAAATGCTTGTGAATAATGATAATGAGCCTCTGACCTACCAAGATGCTATGAACATTCCAAGATCTAAAAGTTGGCAGGAGGCTATGAAATCTAAGATGGATTCCATGTATGAAAAACCAAGTATGGACTTTGGTTGATCCACCTAAAGGGGTAAAACCTATAAGGTGCAAGTGCGTTTTCAAGAAGAAAACTGACATGGATAGTAATACAGACCTATAAGGCATGACTGGTGGCAAAAGGTTTCAAGTAAATTCATAGTATTGACTATGATGAAACTTTCTCACCAGTGGCAATGGTCAAGTCCATCAGGATTTTGCTTGCTTACTATGACTACGAAATCTGGCAAATGGATGTCAAGACTACTTTCTTAAATGAGAGTGTAGAAGAGGTTGTGTACATGACACAACCTGAAGGTTTTGTAGATCCAAGTTTTGCTAGAATGGTTTATAAGATAATTCGATCCAATTATGGATTAAAGTAAGCCTCGTGGAGATGGAATATACGTTTTGATGAAACAGTCAAATAGTTTGGCTCTATTCAAAATAAAAATGAACCGTGTGTTTACAAGAAGGTTAGTGGGAGCCATGTGGCATTCCTAGTATCATATGTAGATGATATATTACAGATAAGGAATGACATTCTTTCTCAACAGACTGTTAAGACTTGGTAGAGAAATAGTTTCTTGATGAAAGACTAAGGAGATGTGTCCTATATCATGACGAGCAGGTACCAGTCTAATCCAAGTGATGGTCACTTGATTGGAATCAAGAATATTCTTAAGTGCCTGAAGAGGACTAAAGACTCATTCTTGGTATATGGAGGAGATTGGAAGTTGGATGTAAAATGTTACGGATGTTAGTTTCTAAACAGACATGACAGTTTTTGTGTCTTAGTCTGGATTTGTGTTTTGTCTAAAAAGATGTGTTGTAAGCTAGAATAGTTCACAACAAGAACTGTAAATGATTCTACAATCGAGGCTTAGTATATTGATACTAGCGAAGTAGCCAAAAAGGATGTTTTGGGAATTTACCAAGGCGATATCACCTTATTAATGAGATTAATGATCAAGGAGATATACTTATATGTAAAGTGCATACTATTGATAATATTGCAGAACAACTGACTAAGGCTTTGTCGCAGCAGAAGCATGTAAGTCACACTAGTTCCAAATGTATTGGATACATGGGATATTGGCTCTAGTGCAAGTGGGAGATTGTTAGTATTAGTGCTCTAGAGACAATACTTTTATGTTTTAAAGAAAACATTTTATTATTATAAATTATGTTTTATTGATTATTGTTATTATTGTTATTATGTCTTTATTTACTGCGTTATAAATGTTAGCATAATAAATGTCCTTGGAATTATGATACGTATTCGATATCTTTAAGTTTGTGACTTAAAAATGAGATTATATGAATAGTATCTTTATTCCTAAATATCCCTAGTCGAGTGTTATTATTTAAGGACAATAATAATGCACAGAGACTAGTATGTTTGTTGACTGATGACCACATCTCATTGGTCATAGGTATGGTGATACTAAAGTCAAAACATAGGTACATGTAAGAGTACATAACACTGGATTGACCCGCCGTGAAATTACACATGTTAATAGTGTCATAAGTAATTCTCACTGTGATATTGGTGTAATGATCCTTAGACCTGAAATCATTATATTTTTATACGAGAATTAATATACTTTGATTACATTAAAAGTTACCTTTGACCGGGTGATGATAAAAGTGGACATTGGGTATATTATGAATCGTATGAGAAATATGAATGATCTAGATGGGATTTAACCCTCCTAATTTTAGGAGTGATATTATTGGCCTCTTGTTTGAGTGAGACTAAGAAATGCACGGCCGTGCTCAAATGTTGATTTGATTTACTAGTCTACTCATCGATCAAGAAAACTAAGATTAAATTATGAAGAGGATGACACATTACATGCCTCGAGTTTAATCTATAATATTAAGGTTAAAGGGATTATATTACATGGAACATTATTCACGAAAGGCTTAATCGAATCACCGATTTAATTATTATTACTTGGGTGGCAATGATGTATTACTAGATGCCGCTCATTGTTTACAATTTTAATTAGTTATTGAAATTGTTACCAACGTAATAATAACCTACAGGGTCACACACAAAGAACGTTTGAAGGAGAAATAATTTAAATTATGAATTTAAATTTAAATAAGTAATTTATTCTATTTATAATATTAATTAAGTATGACTTGATTAATTATTTAAATAGAAAATGGAATTACTTAAACTAATTCTGAAATTAGTTATTAATTAATTAAGTGCGACTTAATTAAATAATAAATTGGAATTTCAGATTAGTATTTTATTATAATTGGATTATAATTAGAAAACTTATTTTCCTCTCTATATAAACTCTCAAAGATGGCTGATTTTTGGGGTGAAAAAACGTTTTTATATTAAAACCCTAGCCGCTTATGAGAGCAAGAAAAGAGAGAGAGAAACAAGCAGTTTTCGGGTGCTAGTACACATCAATCCTTCAAGAAAAGCGTTCGTGTGGATACCGTAGAGTGTAGATCGCGAGAGCGGGATACGTGGTGATTGAACAAGCTTTGGATCTCCATTAATATTCCATTGATGAATTGTTAAAGCGTTTTAAGGTAAAACACTAATCTCCGAATTAAATCTTTTGTTTTTCGCATGGATCCTGCGGAGGGGTTTCGAATTTTGATTTATTTTTACGTTTTCCGTTGCGTTTATGTGCTCGAAACCCTTCAATGGTATCAGAGCTACTTGAGAAAACGTTTTAATTCGGTTATATGTTTAAAGTTTTGATGTATATATAAGCATGTTTGCCATTATCATGATTGATGTGTTGTTTTGATGATAACATTGATGTATATGCATAAACTTTACATTAATGATGATTGGGATGATCATATGATGATCATATAATCTGTATGTATATTGATATATACATGATATATGTTTGTTCTTGTTATGAGAATCGTATTCGATACGATTTCTGAACACGCTGCGCAGATTTAGTGAAATTTGCATACTATGTCAGATTTTTGCCGAAAATACCTTTTCAGAAAGGGAAACGGGCATATGAACAAAACTGACTTTTTCATTCGTTCGTGTGTAAGGCGTTTGACGTCGTTTACTGTGTGTAAACAACGATTTAATGTTTTCAGAATTCTGATTTACATTTTCTGATTTACACTTTATTTGATTTCTATGATTGGATCATGAGAAATATGATATGGTATGATATGTTAATGCAATATGAGATGTTCTTAATTGTTATATGAGCATGGTGATTGGTTATGGCCTAACGACCCATAAGATAGTGGTTTTGTTTTAATGGTTTGGTTTCTAAATACGACTTGCATGTAGTTATTCCTTGTAATGTTTAAATCTCGAATGTAACTCGAGTTCTCTTGTAAGTTCAGTAGGATAGGTTGTTTGATTTATGTAATATATATGAAGACATCTTAGATGGAGAACCAAGGAAGCATTACAAGGAGGCAAGCAAGGAGGCAAGTTAAAGCTTGAAGACTTGTAACATTGTATTGTATTTTGATACCACCATATATTGACCTTGATCTTTCCATTAGCTTGGAAAGATCACTTAGGTTGGGCCATAACCAAACACGTTTATTTACGCACTTTACATATATTATGATTGCATGTGATGATATGTATGCGTAGATAATGATGCATGCTTTAATTAGATTAAACATGTATGTATTAGATACGTAACGATTCAAGATTTTAAAATTGAACAAAAACGAACATGAGATTCCTGTGTTTATGAAACACGGAAATAAGTATGAATTTCAAATTTTGATATAGGGAGATTTTGACAAAAATACAAGCAGCGCTTGTAAGAAAGGCGGGTTTTAAGAAAGGCGGGATACGTGGTGATTGAACAAGTTTTGGATCTCCATTAATATTCCATTGATGAATTGTTAAAGCGTTTTAAGGTAAAACACTAATCTCCGAATTAAATCTTTTGTTTTTCGCATGGATCCTGCGGAGGGGTTTCAAATTTTGATTTATTTTTACGTTTTCCGTTGCGTTTATGTGCTTGAAACCCTTCATAGGATCCCTCCATTATCTTGGATATGATTACGAAGTGGTTACATTAGTGAAAAATGCATAACGAGCTTTGAAAACATCTTTATTGACTTCAGTGATTGTTGCGTGTGTGCTCGTAGCTATTTTGTTATAGGTACTATGCATCCCACTCATGACTACCTTTCTAGTAATAACTACCTAATATTTGTTCAAAAGATCATCCAACGGAATGTTGGGAGGACTACGAAAACTCGATATAAGGGTCAGAATGTACAAGTACGCCATATTTTGAGGGCTGATGAGTATTTTCATGCAAACTTTGAGGGTCAAAATTGAAAGTACGGGTTAAAAGTGGAAGAAAAAAGTGAAAAAAAATGAAAAATGATTGGAATGTACAAGTGCCAAACTTTAGGGGTGTGTAAGTACGTTTTTTAACTTTGAGGGTTGGTGTGTGTGTATGGGGAAACTTTGAGGGTAGAAATGGTAATAACCCTATTTATAATATATATTAAGTTCTAGTACTAATAACACGGATTGAATTGTTATAGAAATGTTCGGTGGACATGTATGATTATTTTGACTAGTTAACATCCAATATGGTACGAAATTCTTGATTCTAGTTTTTTTCCTCTATTTTAATTTGTTGTACGATATATTTTTGTTGAGTGAATTTTTTAAACTTTGTGACGTGTCTACTCCGAATGAGAAAAACATTGATCCCGAAAAGAAGGTAAATTTAGCTTCTTGAAAATCTTAACCACTATATATGTTGCCTCGTCCAAGAAACATCACAGCAATATGTACCATGTAAGCTCGCACATGACTTTTAAATAGAGGAAACAGAATGAACATCGGCGGTCATTGAATCAGTTTTTTCGATAAGCCTCAATTGAGCAATAATTGATGTGGCTCGGTCGATTTCCAACACACCAGTTACTTTTTGTTGTGATAACCTAGCAGTAGGATTTAAACTTCACTCCCAACCATTATCTTGGACCATAATTGTCGGCCCGATCGAAGCTGTATCAACAATATGCTTTGAATGCACATTCAATCAACTATAAAAATAATGATGTGTAGAATTTATTTACATCTCGTTAACCTATCACAAATCTCAATAAGATGTCGCATCTGACAATCAGGGTCTTTCGTAGCCAAAATTTTATACTACAAAGAATTATGAATCCTAAAAACCCAAAAATAACAAGAGAAAACATTAAGTGGATGAGAATAGAAATTCTAATATATTAAATAATCATGCATTAGGGGTTATCTCAAAAATTAAATAGGATTATAGGGTTAATGACAGTCGGCCGACCCATCTTCCCCTAACCCTAGCCCCAACATCTTCATCCCCATCCCCTTTCTTCCCATCTCCATCTCCATCCCCATCCCCTTTCTTCCCATCTCTGTCCACACAACACCTCTTCTCTTGTTTTTTCAATTTTCTTTCAATAAAATCGAGATTTGTTACACAAATTTTGTTTTTTCATTTCCGTCTGTTTGAGTTATTAGGTGTGTGTTTGATTGTCTCGCTTTGTGCGATGTGTCTCGCTTTGTGCGATGTGTTGGTTGTGTTGAAAATGAATTTTGTGGTGTATTGGGAGATCTGGATATCTCGCATCAACACCACTTTTGGCAGGTCTATAGCTGGTGTCCGGCAAGTAGATAGCTGGGGTGCGTTTGGAATGGTGGTGAAAATCGCATGTGCTCACCTCTCACAAAAAATATTTGTTCATAACATGAGGTATGTAAGCTTAGTTTTTGCAACTGAGTCCTCTGAACATTGCACTATCCATGAAGTTAATGTGAAGGTCAATTGTCAAGCTACTGTTTTCAGGGGAGATGCAAGCTGGATTGCTCGGGAAACTGTTATCTTCATTTTTAATTTTAAGAATATTTGTATTCAATTAGTTTATCAATCTGGAAACAAAACAACTAATTACTTAGTTTGTTTATTTGTTTTTCAACCTGGTTGCATGATCAGTTGGGGGTTTGTCCCGATTGAATCTCTTTCAAAGTATTAATGAAATCTGCTCTATTTTTGGCAAAAAATAAAATAAAATAAATAATCATGCATTCGCTTAAAACTTGATTAGTCGGTTGATATTGTCAAACCCAAGTGCACGTGATCTCAAGTAATATAATTTCAAAATGAAGTTCATTTCTCTAGAGAATATGTTTGTGTGACCTAAATTTATGCAGTGCGTTATAAAAATCTCGACAATTTATTCAAGCAATCAAGTTAACCATTCATCTAACCGATTATGCATGAGATATCTAATCTGGTAAATAAATTTGTCTGAGGCATTTAAATGTTTCAGATCCATGTCTATTTACCATCAACTATCCCATATACACAATTATATATAAGAGATATAAGGTATTTTGGCTACATGTAGTAAGCAAGTAATTCTCATTTCTCCGTACAAATTAAAATTCACTACAAAGCCACTTCATTGGTAGTTCTTATTATTAATTACTCAATTATAGGAATGTTGAGATTAACTGACTTTGTATAAAGTGACTCGCTTGATGTAATTGAAATAATTAATCTAGCCCATATAGTTATACATAAACTAGATTTCAACAAGAATTTAAATCATAATCATAATTAAACTAGAAAATTAATCTCGATAAAGATCCCACAATGATTTCCATAACCATATATGGGTTTCTGCAACACCTCAAAAAAGTGTAAAAAATACGTTAATAGTGTTGCTAGAAGCCCAAAACTAGCCTAGGGTAACACTTTTTCCAATTTTCGAAGTGTAGGACTTCGCGTGGTTGATGTAGCCGGTAGGGTTCTAAGACAATATTTGCCGAACCTACAGCAACATAGGAAAGAATGTTACAGAAGACCCCATGGCAATACTTTTCTATCTACAGCAACACCTAATGAAGTGTTACAATAGCCCTATGTCAGTACTTTTTAATCTATTTCAACATTCAAAAAATGTTACAATAATATAGCACTTCGTTTCTATTGGCAACACCTTGTTATTTATTGTAATAGTTTTTGTGGAACACTTTTAATATTTCACCAACACATTTTTTTTCTTTTTACCAACACCGACAATATAAATACTTTCAATTTTGTGGCAACACTTTTGTAGATTATTGCAATATTTTAATAAGATAAATATTTATGGGTGGATAATTATTAAAACCAGATTTTCAACCAACCATTGCTAAATATACATTAGATGGAGAAGATGTATAACTTATAAGTAAACAAATGTGTAATCTTAACATGGGTTTTCCAAAGATGTAGAGGAGAAAAAGAAGATAAAAGTTCAATGCAATCTAAGTTGGCTTTTGCGTTAGTTGAGATTCTTTTTGAATGTTTCTGCTAACGAAGAAAGTGATGGGTCCGAGAGGCCAACGCGAATGACTTGAAAGTTAAATGATTCTGGTCCAATTGCTGCAGATTTTATGCACAAAACATCATAATTGCTAATAACCTCTGTCCACCTTTTTCTCAGTTCACTAAGCTCCACCTGCAACCAGAGTGCACTACATGCATGAAAAAAATGCTACAAATTACTTGTCGGTCACAACGATTCTATTAAATTTTTCAGAAGGAGAACATATTATCTCAAAGAAAACAGTAGTCTTCCACCTAACCTTTCATTATAGCAACAACTAATTTATAGAAAATAAATTGTTTTAAATTTAAATTCATCCACTGATAGGTTTTATACTAGTAGTAATTCTAGACAACTTGCATCGAGTGCTCAAAACTGGTCATATGTACAATGCAAGACCATTCAAGTTGTCAAAATTAAGTAATGACGACAAGAATAAAAAGAATAATTTAAACAAGAAAAAAAAAATTAATTAAAGCTAGCTAACTAAAACAACAATGGAAGACGTACCTAATTCCATACAACGTGGCCTCAGACTTTCTCACACATCTTTGAAATGTGTTCACTAGTGAGTTTCCTTCAGACTTGTCTTTATATCTTGACATACATTAGCGAGTTCCCTCCAAACTTGTCTTTATATCCTCGCAACCTTGATCAGACATGATGAGTTAAAAGATCATGGTAAACCTAAAAAACAAGTTTAAAAGCATTTTATAAAATAAAAGACAAACAGTAAGAGATATAGAAAAAAATTGTTTTGATGGAAGTTTTTTATTTCTGATAGGTTTAGCTAACACTAAAAGGAAAACTGAATTAGACAACACCTGTAACACAATAGTGTAAAAAAAAACCCTTGTCCAAAAAAATCAAACAATAGTGTAATGTAATTTTCTTTCAAAATAGCGTTGTCTGAGTACAATTAGGACAAGCGTTATTCATCGTTTCCTAAACTATTGTCCAATTGGTGCACCAGTACTCGTATGAGACAATAGTCATTCTTGTGTGTATTGTGTGACAGAATTTCAGACATGTGTCGATCAAGTCATATTAAACTGTTGTCCTTAAGGTGGCGTCACACAAGTTTATTGATTAATGTTGTTTTTACCAAAACATGTGTTAAGAAATAGAAGACAATGATTTAGATAGACCATTGTTAGATTAAAAAGCATATAGACAACTATTTAACACATGTATGTTGAGTAATGGAGTTTCACACAAGGGTGTATAACTCGTTGTCTTAATCATCTACTTCAGGTGACAACAGTTTTCAGGGAAAACCATTGTCTTATTTTCTGAAAGTCTTTAAAAAAAATTACCTTAAACACAGAAGCAACTATACCCTTGTACACAATTAACCACCTTAAGTCTGAATATCTACTTAAACAAATCATTCAACAAAGTGTCAAACCAAAAACTACATCCTTCAACAAATTGTCCAACCAAATCTTTTAACAATGTGTAAAACCAAAATTCAACCTAAACTTAAAGATATAAATAAACAATTCTATGAATCTAAAGATACAAATCTAACTTTGAAGCTACCAATTAAATCTCAAGTAAACCACACTTATTGGTAGCATTTAATCAATTGCGACAAGGAGATTCAGAAAATTGGCCCTAAAAGTTTAAAGGATTTAAAAATTAGTACGAGGAGATAATTTCAGAAATGAACTCAAAATGAACTTAGTTATTACCATCATGGAAGCTGAATCATCTCTTCTTCCCGCATGTAACTACTATTTTCTACCTCAAGTTCATCAACAGTTGGGAACATTTCGACATCTAACTCATTCTCAAGTTCTATTTCTACGGATCCTACATTTTCATCATCACTTTGGTCAAAGTACTTGTTAGATAATTTTAATACAAACGACCATAATTTTTCAAGAGGGTCATCAATGTAGAAAACTTGCTTGACATGTTTTGTCATGTTTTCCTAACACAAAAGGGTCGTTTATAAAACCTAATTTGTGCAAATTAACAACTGTATATCCTAAATCATTTACCTTAACCCCTTTGTTAAAGATAGGGACCCTAAAGTGGTTATAGTCCAACTCCAAAATACTTGCGATTACTCCATAAAATGTATGTGAAATATGCTCAATGTTGACGTGCACTAGCATCGTATCGGCATCAACATAAACACCATTGCACTGAACTTGCCGCATATCGTCACGGTCCTTCGTGTTATAGGTAACACCATTGATTTTATAGTCACTGAATATAGGGACGTCCTTGTTGGGCCCTTCTGCAAACCACAATATCTCTTTAGTTACTGTATTCGTCACGTAAAGCAATTCTGATGAAATTTGTCCAAAAATTAAAATTAGTCAAACAATTGGAGATGCACTTGATATCTTTATATAACAAAAAATATAATGTATAATACCTTCTTTTGAAACCATTTAGGAAATATTTCATTTTGTTTGTTCTTTAGCCATTCTTCAGCGTTTTCATGTTGTGGATATCTTGTCATCAAGAAAGCCATATGTTCACTGCAAGTAAAATCAATTTGAATATTTTTTGAAACAAATTGCAGAAATCAAGGGAATAACAAAAAGAAATATGTTAAAGTAAATTACTTAAAATATGGGCTCAATTCATAACTATTTTGGAGAAGACACAAATGTGTTTGGTGCAAGTCCTTGTTGCTCGGCGTTATCATTGTTGCACCAGATAAGGGTCTATATTTCTCATTGTTCTTATCCCTACCAGGTAAACCAACTATTGCTTCTTCAAAATTCACTAAACACTCAACGATCGTCTCTTCTGCAACGTAGACCTCAGCGATGCAGCCTTCCGGATGAGCCCTGTTTCATACATATCCCTTGAACGTTTTCATATACCTCTCGAAAGGATACATCCAATGTAGGAAGATAGGCCCACAAAGATCAACTTCTCTCACAAGATGAACTGAGAGCTGGATCATTACATCAAACAAGGAAGGGAAGTGCTTTTCTAGCAGGCATAATGTCTCCACCAACTAAGACTGAATTTTTTCTAATGTATTGACCTCAATGACTTTACTACAAATTGCCTTGAAAAAAAGGCAAAAACCTAATAATAGTGCACCTGACATGTTTTTGAAGTACTGACCGAATTGCGATGGGGAGCAATTGATGAAACATTGTATGGCAATCATGAGATTTCATTCCAAAAAGTCGCAGATTTTTCATCGATACTTAACCCATAATGTTCGAACAAAAACCATCAGGTAGCTTCATGCCAATCAAGTATGAGCAGAAAATCTTCTTTTCTTTATGCAATAAGTTCCAAGATACCATGGGTAACTTCTCTTTTTTCCGGGAGTTTTTGGCCTAAGCTCTCTTCTTATTCCCATTCATCCATATCAAGACGTACAAATTCTCTATCTTTTGTCTTCCCAGGAATATTTAGCTAGTGATAGTCGAAGGCCATCATCATGACCAACACAAACTCAACCATCTTCAAACACCATTCTTGAAAAGGTTGTAAAATTTTCCCATTACTCTTCTCCTTTCAGAAGAATGTAGGAAAAAGGTGGCATGTTCTGTTCTTGATCTCTATCTTCTATATCTATATAGAAGGCCCAAGCCCATACACGTTTCCAACAAGTGGTATCGGAGCCAAGGTCCCGTTTGAGAAAAATGGCAAATATGGTGCAACCAAATATTCCGAAATTGACGGCCACAAATTACGGGAACTGGAATATCCAAATGAAGATGTTACTCGGTTCTTATGACAATTGGGATATTATCGAAAGTGGGTTCAACGAGCCCGCAGATGCATCCGCTGAAGCAGCACTTCCGAATGCCGAAAAGACGACGTTAAAGGAGATCCGAAAAAAGGATAAAAAGGCGTTATATACAATTATTGAAGGTGTTGATGAATCAACCTTTGAAAAAAAATTTGATGCAAAAATGACAAAAGAAGCGTGGGAGATTTTGCAAAAATCTTTCCAAGGTGTTGAAAAAGTTAAAAGGTGCGGCTCCAAGTTCTACGCGGGGAGTTCGAAAATATTAAAATGAAGGCCTCAGAAAATATTGGTGAATATGTTACTCGTTTGAAAACAGTGACAAATGAGATGAAGAGAAACGGCGAAAGTCTCGATGATGTTCGGGTCATGCAAAAATTGCTCCGGTCGTTGACAAGAAAATTTGATTATGTTGTGACGTCTATCGAGGAGTCAAAAGATCTGTCCATAATTTCGATCAACGAGCTAGTTGGTTCACTTCAAGCGCACGAACAACGGATGAACCAGTAGGATGATACAAGCCATTTGGAAAAGGCGTTGCAAAGTAAAGTGTCCATTGGTGAAAGTTGAAGCAGTAGCAGTTCTATTCGTGGAAGAGGTTGCTTTAGAGGTGGCTACCGAGGTGGATGAGGACGTGGAAGGCAGTCCTTCAACAGAAGCCAGAATACTGAAGGTTATCAACCATTTGGCCGTGGTCAAAGTTTTAGAGGCCGAGGAAGAGGCGGATTTCAATGAGGTGACAAGTCTCAATTGTAATAAATTTGGTCATTTAAGTTATGAGTGTAGATCACCAAAAGTGGAAGAAAGGAGTCATTTTGCAGCAACAAAAGAGAACAAAGATGTTGGCACTGCTATGTTCCTCACTTACAAAGGAGACGAGGAAAGCAAGAAAAATGTTTGGTATCTTGACTCTGGTGCGAGCAATCACATGACGGGTCATAAAGATTTATTTACGGAGATAGACGAGACTATCAACGGAGAAGTTACGTTTGGTGATTCTTCGAAGATTCCAGTCAAAGGCAAAGGTACAATTACGATTGTATTAAAGAATGGTGAGAAAAAGTTCATAAATGATGTTTACTATATACCTGCTTTGAAAAGTAACATCATCAGTCTTGGCCAACTTGTGGAGAAAGGATATAATATTCAGATGCAGGATAATTCTCTTATCATCAGAAATCAGGTTCGAGAATTAATTGCAGATGTGGAGATGTCAAAGAATCGTTTGTTTACACTTGATATACAGACGAAGATGCAGAGGTGCTAAAAGTCGGTCATTAAAAATGACTCGTGGTTGTGGCATTTAAGATTTGGTCATTTTGGATTTTCTGGCTTGAAATTATTGTCAAAGACAAAGATGGTGAACGGTTTGCCAGAAATCAATGAACCAGAAAATTTGTGTGAAGCATGTGTCAAGGGGAAGCAACATAGACAAAGTTTTCCCGTTGGAAAATCATGGAGAGCCAGGAGGCCATTGGAAATTGTTCACACGGATATTGCTGGTCCATTTGATATTCCATCACTTGGCGGTAACAGGTATTACCTAACATTTATTGATGATTTCAGCAGGAAAAGTTGGGTATATATCTTGAAAGAAAAGGCGGAGGCTCTTGACAAATTCAAGGAGTTCAAAGCATTGGCAGAAAAGCAAAGTGGCCAGTATTTGAAGATACTCAAGTCAGATAGAGGAGGCGTGTTAGATCAGAATTCAATGATTGTCAGGAGCTAGACTCAACTGATCAGGATTACTGACGTCATCAGTATTGCATGGTCATCAGTATTTGACTAAGCGTCAGTATCTTGTTTATCATCAGGATTCCTACTCAGACTATGATCAGGTTTGATCATCAGGACTTGAAGCTGATCAGGATTCCTACTTCGAGTTATATATGGAGTCTAGTTAAACATGGAAGTTTATTTCTGTCAGTTCCTGGTTTGTAGAATGCAGCTATCGATTAAAGATATGTTTCTATCTTTGTTATTGATTAGGACTTATCTTGTTATTGATAGAGAAGTTGTGTGTAGTATATAAACACAGTTATAGGTTTTGGTTAACAACCAATAACACACTCGAGTATTTGTGTAACCTAGCAGCTCTTAAGAACACCAGAATTTCTTGAGAGAGTTTGTAACAGTTTTATATCAGAGTTAATAAAGTTGTTATTGTTATTGTTATTGATCTTTCATATTTGTGTTATATAAAGTCGAGAATCTTATACAATTGTATTCAACCCCCTTCTACAATTGTTATTTACTGGGCAACAATTGGTATCAGAGCAAACTGGTTTATTTTTAAATCAGAGACGATCTAAGATGTCGACAGCCAATTATGAAAGCATGAAGATTCCCATCTTGAAGATATCAGAATACCCTACATGGAGGGTAAAGATGCTGATGTACCTGGAGGCTATGGATCCTGACAACTTGGACAGGAAACGTGATGGACCATATATACCAACAAAGTTCGTTGAACGAACAGATGCTGTACCTGAACATTATGTGGTCAAAGCTAAATCTGAATGGACTCCAGAAGAAAAAGCTCATGTACTCAGAGAACCAAAGATAAAGAATATCTTGCACAACAGTCTTGATGCTGTCATGTCAAACAGGGTGATTGCATGCAAGTCTTCGAAGGAAATCTGGGATACTTTGGAAACTCAGTGCCAGGGATCTGCATCTGTCAAGAAGAACAGAAGGGCTCTTTTGATTCAAGAATATGAACAATTCGATGCAAGACCTGAAGAGAGCCTGACTGATCTATATGATAGATTTCTGACACTATTGAATATCTTATCTTTAGTTGACAAAGTATATGAACCTGAAGATTCAAACACCAAGTTTCTAAGAGCTTTACCTGAAGAATGGGATACTCAGACCTCAATCATTAGACATCAGTATGATCTGAACATTGTGTCTCTTGATGAGATCTATGGGATGCTAAGAACTCATGATCTTGAAGTTCAACAGAGAAAGAACAAGAAAAGCAGCAAGGCAAAGTCAATTGCTTTGAAGGTAGAAGCCAAATCAAAAGGAAAAACTATGGAGGTTTCTAGAAGGAAAACTAGAGTAGCTGAATCAGATCCTGAAGACTCTTCATCAGATACTGATGGCAATCCTGATGCCAATAATGATGATGAATCTTCTGATTCAGACATGGAGGAGATGGTTGCTATGATTGTCAGAAACTTCAGAAGGATGAAGTTCAGGAAGAATAGAAGACAAGGCAACTTTCAGAAAAAGACCTTCAATGCAGACAAAGACAAGTATATCAAAAAGGACAGCAAGGGTAGCAAATTTGACAAGTCAAAGGTTAGATGCTACAAGTGTAATGGTATGGGTCACTTTGCTTCTGAATGCAACAAGACAAAGGCACTCATCACATCAAGCAAGGATTGGATGGACTCTTCCTCAGAATCTGAAACTGAGGTAGTCAACTATGCACTAATGGGCAATGCTGATGTAACTGCTGCTCCTGATGATAAGGTACTAAATACTATCTTTGATTTTGATACTGATAATGCTTCTGAGTTAAGACGTTTTCTAAATTCATTACATATTAGCTTTAGAAGTCAAACTGCTGAGAATACTAGAATCTTATCTGAGATGTCTGACCTTAGAAAAAGGAATGAGATATTAGAAGCTGAATTTTCTCGTATGCAAGAAGTACAAAAAGAATGTGATAATGTTAAGCACATGCACTTAGAGATAACATCTAAATGTACTTCCCTTGAAAAAGAACTTGAACATGCTAATGAGAAAATCAGAACCTGGACAGACTCTGGTAGGAAATTTCATGAGATTAATACCTCTAAAAATTGGAAAGAGTGTCTAGGTTATAAGTCAGATGATGATAAGAAATTGAAAGAGAAAATTGTCATTGATGAGACAGTCAGTCCAAAGACCTATAGACATGTTATAGACTCAACCAAATCTAAGATTACCCCTGTTAATTTTGTTTTTGGTAAGGATTCCAATTCTACTTTTGAAAAGGGATCTACTTCTACACAAGGAATTAAAATCATAAAGTCTAAACCTGTCATGAAGAATCTAGGTCTATTGTCTCAGAAACAGCTTAAGGATAAAATATGTGAGGTTACAGATAAGGAAAAGGAAGCTACTATTAAGAGAAACAGGAATGGTAAAATTGGGATCAATAAAGAAAATGATTATAAGTATATCCCAAATGCACCTAGGAAGAGTTGTTTTAACTGTGGAAACTCTAATCATCTTGCCATTGATTGTAAGAAGAGTAAGAAGAGAATTGCTGAAATTCCTATGTCTGATATTAGGAATAGATCAGTATTTTATAAACCACAGGATTCCTGTTTTCATTGTGGTAGTCTATGGAATTCTATCTATACCTGTAAAGAGTATCATGATTTGTACTATAACTTTTATGATCCATTGCCTAAGTTTGAAAGTAGTACAAAGTCTGATAGAACTGAAAATGTCATAGTGAAGCATGCTTTTGTTAATACTGATGCTGACAAAGCAAATCCTGATGGAGTAAATCCTGTCAGGACTGCTAAAGTCAGAAAGTCTTCTGCTGCTAAACTTAATAAATTGCATGAGAAAGGAACCCAACATGTATGGGTTCCTAAGTGTTCTAACTAGTGTGTTTCTATTCTGATGCAGGGTAAAAAGAAAAATGTGTTAGTCATGGATAGTGGATGTTCTGTGCACATGACTGGAAACAAAGCCCTGTTATCAGAATATGAGGAAAAAGCTGGCCCAACTGTGTCTTATGGAGATGGCAACATTGGACAAACCTTGGGATATGGCAATATAATCATTGGAAATGTCATCATTGAAAAAGTAGCTCCAGTGAAGGGACTAAAACACAACTTGTTGAGCATTAGTCAAATCACTGACAGAGGTTATCATGTCAATTTCTATTCCACACATTGTGAAGTAGTCAGTAAAGCAACAGGAAAGATAGCACTAACTGGCTACAGGCATGGTAACATATATGAAGCCAACATTCTCTCAAATACTGATGGCTCCCCTACATGTCTCATAAGTAAAGCTTCAGCAGATGAAAGTTGGAATTGGCACAAGAAGCTTTCTCATCTCAACTTCAGCAACATCAATGAGTTGGTTAAGAAAGAGTTAGTAAGAGGATTACCTAATGTATTATACACACCTGATGGACTCTGTGATGCATGTCAAAAAGGAAAACAAAGAAGGACATCATTCCAGAGTAAATCAGAATCCTCTATTGAAGAACCATATCACATGCTACATCTTGATCTGTTTGGTCCAGTCAACATCATGTCCATCAGTAAGAAAAGGTACACTCTTGTAATTGTTGATGAATATTCTAGATTCACCTGGGTGTACTTTCTGCACAGAAAAGATGAAACTCCTGAAGTTCTGTTGGATCATGTGAGAATGATTGAGACAACCACAAAGTACAAAGTCAAGATTCTGAGAAGTGATAATGGTACTGAATTTAAGAATTCAAAGATGGAAGAGTTCTGCAAATACAAAGGAATCATTCAACAATTCTCTGCTCCTGGCACACCTCAGCAAAATGGAGTAGTAGAAAGGAAGAATAGAACTCTTATTGAAGCTGGCAGAACTATGTTGGAAGAAGCTAAATTACCTACATATTTCTGGGCAGAAGCAGTCAACACAGCATGCTATACACAAAATCTCACATTGATAAACAGACATGGTGTTACTCCTTATCAATCACTTATGGAGAAGAAGCCAAGTTTGAAGCATCTGCATGTGTTTGGCTGTAAATGTTTTGTTCTCAGAACTCATCCTGAACAGCTAGGGAAATTTGAAACGAAGGCTAATGAAGGAATATTCATAGGCTATCCTGCATCAAGAGCCTTCAGAGTTTTTAATTTGAGGACAAGAACTGTCATGGAGTCAATACATGTATCTTTTGATGACAAGAAGATAACTGGAATCATTGAAGACTCACATGATAGATTACTATTTGAAAATGAAGCTTCCAAGGAACCTAAAGAAAGTGAATCAGAAGCTGTCCATTCATCCAGTACTGATGGGTCACCAAATACTGATGACACACCAGATACTGATGGAAGTAATACTGATGATGCAAACAATAGTAATACAACTAGTAGTGCTGATGTTGGGGGGAGCAACAACATTCGACTACAAGTTCGGAGTTAACTCAATCATCAGGACAGAATTCTTCAGATACTGATTCAAGTGATGATCCTGACAATACATCAGGAGGACATAGCAATAATTCAGGAAGAGCTTCATCTCAAGCAAATTCTTTCAATCAAGATAACACCAATCCAGGGGGAGCATCTACTTCAAGAAACAATTTGACACCAGCAAGGAAATGGACTAAAGATCATACTCCTGATTTGATAATTAGAGATCCTGATGCAGGTGTTCAAACAAGAAGTGCAACTCAGAATGAATGTTTATACAATAACTTTCTGTCCAAGGAGGAGCCTAAGAAAGTTGAAGATGCACTTAAAGATGCTGATTGGGTTACTGCAATGCAAGAAGAATTGAATGAATTTGAAAGGAATGAAGTCTGGAAACTTGTACCAAGACCAAATAATAGATCAATAGTTGGTACAAAGTGGATTTTCAAGAACAAGACTGATTCTGATGGAGTCATTATCAGAAACAAAGCAAGACTAGTTGCAAAGGGGTATTCCCAACAAGAGGGAATTGATTATGATGAAACTTTTGCTCCTGTTGCAAGACTAGAAGCCATCAGGATATTTCTTGCTTATGCAGCACATAAGAAATTCAAGGTTTTCCAGATGGATGTTAAAAGTGCTTTCTTAAATGGTGAACTGGAGGAAGAAGTCTATGTTGAGCAACCTCCTGGTTTCATTGATCCTAAATATCCAGATCATGTCTACAGACTGGATAAGGCACTTTATGGACTAAAGCAAGCTCCAAGAGCATGGTATGAAACCTTAGCTCAATTCTTACTGGAAAGTGGATTCAAAAGAGGTGTTATTGATAAAACTCTATTTTATTTGAATCATGGTAAGGATTTGCTGTTAGTTCAGATCTATGTTGATGATATCATTTTTGGGTCAACAAACAATAAGCTATGTGAGAAGTTTTCTAAGTTTATGCAGTCAAGATATCAAATGAGCATGATGGAAGAAATGAGTTACTTTCTTGGTCTTCAAGTTAAACAGACTGATGAAGGGATTTTTATCAATCAGTCTAAATACACAAGGAATTTATTGACTAGGTTTAACATGCAAGACAGTACTCCTGCTTCAACTCCCATAGCTACAGCTACCAAATTTGATCCTGATCAAGGTGCTGAGGTAGATGTAACTCACTACAGAGGTATGATTGGCTCTTTATTGTATCTCACTGCAAGTAGACCAGATATCATGTTTGCAACCTGTCTGTGTGCAAGATTTCAAGCAAAACCAAGAGAACCTCATCTGATTGCAGTCAAAAGAATTTTCAGATATCTCAAAGGCAGTCCTACACTTGGCCTTTGGTATGCAAGGGAATCAGATTTTGGATTGTGTGGTTATTCAGATGCTAATTTTGCCGGATGCAAAATAGACAGGAAAAGTACTTCAGGAAGTTGTCAGTTTTTGGGTGGAAGACTAGTTTAATGGTTCAGTAAAAAGCAAAAATCTATTTCCACTTCAACTGCAGAAGCTGAGTACATTGCTGCAGGAAGTTGTTGTGCTCAGATAATGTGGATGAGAAATCAGTTGTTAGATTATGGCCTGTCATACTCAAAAATCCCTATTTATTGTGATAACCAGAGTGCTATTGCAATGACAGGAAATCCAGTTCAACATTCTCTTACTAAACACATCAGTATTCGATATCACTTTATAAGAGAACAAGTTCTGGAAGGAACAATTGAACTTCACTTTGTTCCTACTGATCAACAACTAGCTGATATATTCACCAAGCCACTGCCTGAAGCTACTTTCAACAAATTGGTGAATGAACTTGGAATGATGAACTTTGAGAATTTCTGAGGAAGGTTACAGAGAAGAAATCCTGATAACTGTCAAATCCTGATAGTTATTCAGAACGGTATGTATCTTTGATCAAATCCTGATAGGACTCAATCCTGACAAGAAATCAATTGGTCAAATCCTGATGCTCAGATATTGAAGCTGGTATGAAAACCAGAGGTTCTATGCTAATTTGTCATCAACACTCCTGGTAAACTCTGGAAAATTAGATTATTACTTAGTCTTTGATTAAGTTTTCAGTCTTAATTATCAATGCCTACTTGTTATGGACTTCTTTCTAATGCTATGGGGCAAGGCCCAACCCACCTTGTTCCTGACATAAGCATGCAACCTAAACAGTCTAAACAGTTAACAACCACCTCTACTGTCTCTCAAAAGACTTTAGTTGTAAAATCAAAGAAATCAGCTAGAACTGATGTGTCTGGAAGGCAGTCAGGTTCAAAGGATTTTTCCTCTACACCACTCACTAAAACGAAGAAACAAGGGGGTGTACAAGGGGTCCTGGTCAAGAAAGCTGATAAGGTTGTTAAGAATGTTCCTGTGAAAAGGAAGTTAAGGTTGATTGATGAAAGTGATTCAGAGGATGACTTACCTATATCCTCTGGGATGAATATGAACAAGGAAGTTGCTGATACTGCTACTAAAGCTGTGGTACCATCATCAAAACCACAAAAGACAAGGAAATTATCAAAAAGCAGGTATCATATTCCTTTGATAGTGCAAATGAAGGATACTGATATTCAGACATCAATTCCTGATGAGTCATCTACTCCTGATGCTCTAGCACATCCTGATGTTAGTATTCCTGATGCAACAACAAATGTGGTCTCTATATCAGACTCTCCAGCCTCTCCATCTCAGTTTAGAGAAATTTCTTGGGAGAAGGTTTCTAAAACTGCCTCCTTGGTTGGACTTACATCTCAGTCAAAGAAAAAGAGGAATGCAGAAGAGTTAGTCTATCAGAGACAAAAGAAGCTGAAAGGATCAAGCACACAAGAACCTGAATTTCAGAGTGATTCAGCAGCTACTGTTGATCCTGCCACACAAGAACCACTCAATCAAAGTTTGGGTGAAGGCTTAGCTAGTGGAATGGTCACACAAGAACCATTTTCTCAAAGGGAGAATGAAGACATCAACATTCCAGCTACACAAGAACCATCTTCTCAAAGTGAAGATGCAGGCAAAGCTACAGCTTCTATTGAAAGATTGGTCGAGAACATTGTCAATGAGGGAAGCACACAAGAACCTTTAGCTCAAAGTGTTGAAGCAGCTTCTGAACCTCAAGCTACACAAGAACCATTGGTAGAAAATACTGATGCAAGCATTTCAAATCCTTATGATGTTCATCCTGACGCTAGTGGTGCTCCTGATACTGAGCCTCTTTTGATACAGCCACTTCGTTCAAGACCAATGGATCATCCTATCTCAGAATCACAGGATAAACTGAAAGGTATTGCAATTCCTGATCCTGATATATCTCATGGTTCTGATGATGATAATTCTGATGATAGTGATGATGATGATGAGAATCAACAAGAGAAGGACCAGATTGCTACAGCACTCAAGATGAGTCTTGGAACTAATTTTGGTTCATCGAGTACATTTATGGCTGGCAATGCTTATACTGGAAAAGATCAGAGACAAGATTTTTCTATTCCTTCTTTTGATCCTGCTAAGGCATTTAGACAGAATGAATGGGATAACTCATGGTACAGATCAGCAGACTCTGTAAGTTATTCTTCTACTTTGGAACATGCATATGATGCAGTGAAGTCTATAGAGAATCAAGACTTGAAGAATCATCTGAAGGCTACAACTCTGTTATCCAAGAGCCTGAAAAGTGAGATTGATTCTATTAAGGATTCAACTGATAAAGTGAGGACTGATATTTTTAATAATTTTACAAAGGTGCCTACTGCTTTACATCTAAGGGTAGTAGAATCCCAAGTGAAATCTGTTGTTTCAGAACAAACCTCAATCAACAAAAGAATTGATTCTCTGGATTCTAAGGTAACTGAAATTCAAACCTCTCTTTACTTAATCTTGCAATTATTGTCAAATCCTGATGTCAAAAAGGGGGAGAAGGTTATTCAGACAAAATGTACACCTGATCTAGTATTAAGGAATAATGATGATGATACTGGAGATGATGGTGGTGACAATGTGAAACAAGGAGAAACCTCTGATGCTGCGGTTTTGAAGTCTACAATTCAAACTTCTCAAAGTCAAACTACGCAGTCAACTCATGTTTCTGATTCTGGAGTTAAGACAGTAAGAACATTGATGCAGTCTCAGATCCTGACGGAAGAACAAATCCTGACACCTGGTCATGGACATACTCTTGCTACAATTCCTGAAGGTAATGAAGATGTGATTATTGATAATCCTGAAGATGTATCAAATTTATTCCAGAAGTTTTCTACAAAAGACGGTAGAATTGTTACTCTTTATCACACTGATAAAAGAGTTCAACAATTATTTGCCAGAAAAGCACTCTCTACAGCAAGTGAAGAATATCCAGATCTCTCACATGAAGAATTTTTGAGATTACAAAGAGAGACAATGGAAAGCTATACTGCCCCTGCTAGAGGTAGAGGAGGCAAAGGGAGGAGAGGTGCTAGAAGAAGTAGAAGAGGTTCTTCAACTCAAACAGTACCTAGACAGACAAGGTCTAGAGGGTTAAGAATTGAAGAAATTCCTGAACCTATTCAAACTCTAGTAGTTCCTGACAGATCTACTTTTGGTGATGATGGAATTGTTGAAGAAGAACCTGAATTGAGAAGAAAGTCAAGTAAATCAACTCTCAGCAATACAAATCAAATTGAAGATTCTAATCCTAACATCATTCAAGATCCTGATGAATCTGAAATTCTGCAAGAGGTTGATTTAATAATCTTATCTACTGTTGTTGATTGTCACAACAAAGAAGTAGATGAAGAAGAAGAAGCCAGAAGAAGAGATATTACAAAAAGAACAAATGAAGATTTCAATCTCTATCTACAAAGGCTTAAAATTTCAAATGAAAGACAATGGAGAAATACAAGCAGACAAGAATCTTTACTTGAAAGAAGCTATGCTCATGAAAAGGAGAAATACAAGAAGTGGAAACATATAAGTACACTAAGGTGTGATAAACTTATCAATTTTCAGTCTGGTGGAATTATAACAAGTGCTTCAAGTGCTGTTGATTTGTCTGATATGGCTAGATCAAAAGCATTCTGGTTAAAGATGTTTTCGAATCTGAAGCAAATGTCAAGTTACACAAGAGGAGGTATTGGACACAGGGATGCTGAATTTCTGAACATGACTTATGTTGATCCTTACTCCTTAACTGATGGTTCTGAACATGACTTATAGATTGTCATGATGGTTTTGAAAAGAAAGAAAAGCTTCTGTACTTCATGAAAGATGGTAGTGTGAAGATTTTATCTATTCAAGATCTGCTGATGAAAACTACAAAGGAACTGAAATATGTTCACTATCTGTTAAGATGGAAGAACAAAGTGTGCAAAGTATGGAGTGACATGATTTTGTCAACTATAAGAAGAAGACTGGATGGAAACAGTAATTTCAATGGTAATTATATTCCCATGTACTTAAATCAAAGAGGTCAGGATGTGGAAATGCAAAGGGGTACTGCTGTTAAAGAAGTAACTTTTGGTATGACCCAACTTACTCTCAATCCTGATGGGAAGGAAATTGCTTATCTTTTGCTTGAAGAGCACAGTCTACAGAGAAGTTCTATACAGAATCTCAGAGCAGCTATTTATCAGATTAATGAGGAAGATGAAGAACTCAGAAATCTAAAGGAAAGATTGATTCAAATTCTTGAAGAAAAAGAAGAAAGTTTATTATCCAATTTCTTGAAGATGAATCTGTTCTATCAAAGAGTTTAAACAGATAAGTTGTTTCTGAAGATACTTGTACATTTTGATACATGTTTTTGACATCATTGAATCTTTAGAATCTATACTTTATTTCACAAAGTATGAGATTGGGGGAGATTGTTAGATCAGAATTCAATGATTGTCAGGAGCTAGACTCAACTGATCAGGATTACTGACGTCATCAGTATTGCATGGTCATCAGTATTTGACTAAGCGTCAGTATCTTGTTTATCATCAGGATTCCTACTCAGACTATGATCAGGTTTGATCATCAGGACTTGAAGCTGATCAGGATTCCTACTTCGAGTTATATATGGAGTCTAGTTAAACATGGAAGTTTATTTCTGTCGGTTCCTGGTTTGTAGAATGCAGCTATCGATTAAAGATATGTTTCTATCTTTGTTATTGATTAGGACTTATCTTGTTATTGATAGAGAAGCTGTGTGTAGTATATAAACACAGTTATAGGTTTTGGTTAACAACCAATAACACACTCGAGTATTTGTGTAACCTAGCAGCTCTTAAGAACATCAGAATTTCTTGAGAGAGTTTGTAACAGTTTTATATCAGAGTTAATAAAGTTGTTATTGTTATTGTTATTGATCTTTCATATTTGTGTTATATAAAGTCGAGAATCTTATACAATTGTATTCAACCCCCTTCTACAATTGTTATTTACTGGGCAACAAGGCGAGTACACCTCCAACTTGTTTAAAAGTTTTTGCAGGGCACATGGAATCAATCATCAGTTGACCACTGCATACACTCCACAACAGAATGGTGTTGCAGAAAGGAAGAATCGCACTATTCTTGACATGGCAAGGAGTATGGTGAAAGGAAAGCACTTGCCGGATATGACAAAAGAAGCAAGGCATACAGACTCTACAATCCACTGAGGAAGAAAGAAAAGTTTGATGATGTTGAGTTTGATGAATCGGATTACTGGAGATGGAGCGAGAAAGAAAGAAAAGTTGTTGGTTTGTTTTTCCAGGTTGATGATGATGATGATAGTGATGACTCCAATGTTGAAGATGAGGAGAATGATGATCCAACTCCTCCACCAAGTCCAAATCAACAAACTCCTACATCAACACCATCGACTGCAGGAAGCAGAAGTTCAGGGGGAGCGCCAAGAAAAATGCGGAGTCTGGATAATATCTATGAAGCAACAAGTCCGGTACAAAAAACCTTTGATTATTCCTTGTTTTGTTTAATGGCTGAATGTGATCCAGTGACATTTGAAGAAGCTTCTGAAGAAAGCAAATGGAACAAAGCCATGGATGAAGAAATTGGTGCAATCAAGAAGGACGATACTTGGGAGCTCACAGATCTTCCAGAAGGACACAAAACAATTGGTGTCAAATGGGTCTACAAGACAAAGAGCAATCAGGACGGTGAAGTGGAAAAGTACAAGGCGAGGCTAGTTGCTAAAGGCTACAAACAGAGATATGGCATTGACTATGACGAGGTTTTCGCTCCTGTTGCTAGAGTTGATACTATACGACTTCTTATAGCAA
The DNA here is from genome assembly GCA_030848705.1 of Heracleum sosnowskyi. Classification (NCBI taxonomy): domain Eukaryota; kingdom Viridiplantae; phylum Streptophyta; class Magnoliopsida; order Apiales; family Apiaceae; genus Heracleum; species Heracleum sosnowskyi. The sequence goes on along the minus strand of CM061236.1, from coordinate 80,033,710 downwards.
TTGCAGCATAGAATCAGTGGAAGATTTTTCAGATGGATGTCAAGTCAGCATTTCTCAATGGTTATCTCGAAGAAGAAGTCTATATCGAGCAACCTCCGGGATATGTTCATAAAGGCTCGGAAAATAAAGTTTACAGACTGAAGAAGGCCCTGTATGGTTTGAAGCAAGCTCCGCGAGCATGGAACACACGGGTTGATGAATATTTTCAGAAAAAATGGTTTTGTGAAGAGTTCGTATGAGCATGCCTTCTACACAAAAACAAATTCAGGGGGAGATATTATGATCGTGTGCTTATACGTGGACGACATGATTTTTACTGAAAACAACCCTGGTATGATTGATGATTTTAAGAAAGTTATGACTAATGAATTTGAGATGACAGATATTGTACAAGGTGTCGTACTTTCTTGGAGTCGAGGTGAAGCAAAGCAAAGACGGAATTTTTATGTCACAAGAAAAATATGCGGAGCAGATTCTAAAGAAATTTAGAATGGAAGAATGCAAGCCAGTGAGCACGCCAGCAGAAGCAAGCATAAAGCTCAGAATTGATTCAACGAGGGAGTCGGTAAATCCGACATTGTTTAAGAGTTTGGTTGGAAGTCTGAGGTACCTAACTTTTACTCATCCAGATATTATGTACGTAGTTGGACTGGTAAGTAGGTACATGAAGAAGCCGAAGCAAGATCACTTCATGGCAACTAAAAGAATTTTAAGGTACATAAAGGGAACACATGATCATGGTTTCTTTTACACTCATTAATTCTCAAGATTCAAAATTAGTTGGCTACTCAGATAGTGATTATGGTGGTGATTTGGATGACGGGAAAAGCACTTCTGGATATGCTTTTCATATTGGTTCGGCAATATTTTCGTGGTCATCAAAGAAGCAACAGACAGTTGCTCTCTCAACTTGTGAGGCAGAATACATTGTAGCACCAGCGTGCACGTGTCAAGCTATGTGACTAGGCTACATATTGGGCGAGTTAAATCTTGCCAAGGAAGACCCGGTTACCATTTACGTGGATAATAAATCTGCTATTTCACTTGCGAAAAAGCCAGTGTCACACAGTCGAAGCAAGCACTTTAATATTAAATATCATTTTATTCGAGAACAGGTGAGCGATAAAATCATGGAATTGGTGCACTGCAGGACGGAAGAAAATTTAGCATATATTTTCACAAAGCCGTTAAAGCCGGATGTATTTCTAGAAAATGAAAAAGAAGCTCGGAATGCAAAATCGGGTTTGAGGGGGAGTGTTAAAATTTCAAACCCGCGTATTAGTAAAAGCTAGCTAGGTCAAACACAGCTGAGTTGAATAAGTTGATGAACACGCCACTATACACGGTTTGTAGAAATAAATAAGTGCAGCTGTGCAGATGAAAATATGGTGGGCGGAGACGTGTGTAATAATATCTATATGCATACATGCGGTTAAGTATTTGAATAGGTAATAAGTTCTCCAGGAAATAAGGTAGGCAACGATTTCTTTCAAAGCTGATGGTTAAATACCTGTTGGACTTGGGCTCTTGTCTAAACATGTTTTAATGTTTGTTTTGTTTTATTGTAGTTGAATAAATCAACCTGAACGTTGTAGTCTACATACGTGGTTTAGTAGTTGAGTTTTAGTAGGTCAGCTATCCACATTGAGCTCCTGGTTTGTAGGAGATGCTGTTGCTGGATAATCTTTATATGCTTTGTATTTCTTTCCTTGTTTAATAATCCCAATTGTACGTTTCATTCAACACATTCAGTTTGTTTCCTTTTATATCAGTTTAGTTCTATCATCTGGTATCAAAGCTTATACACTTAAATCCTGTTGGTATTTCGTTGGTATTCAACATGGCGGAATCGAGTAAGAGCAAGGAAGGGCAGATTGGTTTAAGCTATCCGATGTTAACAAAGACTAACTACACTGCATGGGCTATGAAAATAAGACTGTTTATGCAGGCGCACAACGTGTGGGAAGCAGTAGATCCTAAGGACCCAAAGGCCACTGTGGAAGACAAGATGGATAAACGAGCATTGGCCATGATTTACCAAGGGATCTTAGAAGACTTACTGTTGACACTAGCTGAACGAAAGACTGCTAAAGACGCATGGGATGCCATCAAAACAGTGTCTTTGGGTGCTGAGAAGGTCAAGAAAGTGAAGGCCCAAACTCTCAAGGCTGAGTTTGAGTCTTTAAATATGAAGGATTTGGAGCAATTAGATGATTTTTGCTTGAAACTTAATGGTCTGGTTGCAAACATCAGAGCACTTGGAGAAACAATTGGAGAGGAGTATGTTGTAAAGAAGTTGCTGAGGGCGGTTCCAACCAAATTTTTACAAATTGCTTCAGCTATTGAGCAATTCGGAAATTTGGAAAAAATGTTAGTTGAAGAGGTAATCGGTTCTTTGAAAGCTCATGAGGAACGACTATCTAGTCAAAGAGATAACAAAGAAGTACAACAACTCCTGTTGACCAAAGAGGAATGGTCAAAACGTGAACACGAAGACAATAACGGAAAACTCTTGCTTACACGCGAAGAATGGCTCAGTCGAAAGTCAAATCGAGGAGCATCACAGGTTGGGAACGACTATCGTGGAAGAGATACTCAAGGTGGTCGAGGTAGATTTGATAGAGGAAGAATCAAATGTTTTAACTGCGGGGCATATGGCCATTTTGCAGCCGAATGTAGAAAGCCAATAAAAAACAGATTACAGCAAGGAGAAGTGAACTTGGCACAGACAAATGATGATGAACCTGCGCTACTAATGACCATGTGCGAAGAAAGTGCAGATGAAGTGGTATTTCTCTCTGAAGGTGCAGATTCGAATACAAAGGCAACAGAGGAGAGTATTTGGTATCTTGATAACGGAGCTATCAACCACATGACTGGGCGACGGGAAAAATTTGAAAAACTAGATAAGTCGATGAAAGGACATGTTAAGTTTGGTGATGGTTCTCTCGTAAAAATTGAAGGAAAAGGCTCCATTAGAATTGCTTGCAAAAATGGTGAGACTAGAATGTTACATGGAGTATATTATATTCCCACCCTACGAAGCAATATTATAAGCTTAGGGCAGCTCTCCGAAGAAGGGAATCGTGTGGTGCTAAATGGAGACAGTTTATGGGTTTACAATAGTTGTGGCAAGTTACATTGAAGAACCCACCAAGGCTCTCTGTTTATTGACAACCAGAGAAGAAAAAACAAGATTGTGGCACTTACGTTTAGGACACGTAAATTTCAAGGCAATGCAGCTGATGTCAAACAATCAAATGGTTCATGATTTTCCTTCGATCACTCAGCCAAAGGAACTCTGCAGCGGGTGTCTTATGTCCAAACAACCTCGTAAGTCTTTCCCGACTAACTCTAATTTTTCTGCTAAACATAAATTAGCATTGATACATGGAGATCTCTGTGGGCCTATTTCACCTGCTACTCCGGCTGGTAATAACTATTTTATGTTACTTCTGGATGATTATTCTCGTATGATGTGGATTTATATGTTGAAAAATAAGAATGAAGCGTTGTCATGTTTTAAACGCTTTAAATTGCTAGTCGAAAATGCCTCCAAACATACTATCCAGGTGTTTCGTATTGATCGTGGTGGAGAATTTTGTTCAAAAGCTTTTGAATCATATTGTGAAGAGGCTGGCATTCTGAGGCACTATACAGCGCCCTACACACCTCAGCAAAATGGTGTTGTAGAGCGCCTTAATCGAACAGTTGTTGCCATGATTCGCAGCTTGTTGAAGGAAAGGAGTGTTCCTGTCCAGTTCTGGGGCGAGGCTGCTCGACACGCTGTTCACATCTTGAACAAATTGCCAACTCAAGCACTCTCCAACATAACTCCTTATCAGGCATGGCATGATCAAAAGCCATCTGTTGCGTCTTTGCGAGTATTTGGTTGTCTCTCTTATATGAAGATTCCTGCAGTTTTTACACATAAACTCGATGATCGGAGTAAGCTACTTGTACACTTTGGACGGGAACCAGGAACCAAAGCCTACAGGTTATATGATCCTGTCTCTGGTCGTATACACATCAGTAGAGACGTCACTTTCGATGAAGAAAAGGGATGGACCTGGCATACTTCACCCACCAGTGGTAATATGCAATTACCTGGTCAACTCACCCTACCGTCTTACACACCAACCACACAGAATGACTCAGAAGATGAGAATGCTAGCACAGAGGCACCAATGACCCCAGTTACAGCTACAACTACAGCTACGTCTGCTACTACAGAGGGTGCAAGCTCGAGCAGTGGTCATGTCCGTCAAAGATGTAATATCCGTAAACTTTATTAATAATATAAATTATATTTTATGTGTAGAATAATCATTATGGAGTATTTGGAGTCTTAATGGTTAAGGTTGTTGAGTATTAATATGCTAATTGTTGTGTCGAAAGCCCCTTTCGAATATCTTGTCATTTAAAAATATCTTCAGTTTTGAGCCCCGTTTTGAAAATTCAAGGGCCCCGTTGAAATTTTGTACATCATTATTGTTCCTTCGTCTTTCGTATCCAAATCATAATTGGAAGATTTCTTCGTATCATTATATTCCTAATTATCCGGTACTATTAATATTATTGGTTTTATTCAAGAGAGAAAATTTTTCCGAACCCTAATTGTTTAGGGCCATTGATATATCGTTCATATCAATAATACATCTGTTATAGCCCCAGTATTCTTGAGCATTCGTTATTTAAATGATATGTATTTATTGGGATAATTATCAGTCTTTTTGGATGATTATCACCTCGTAGAACGTGTATTTTACTTTATTAAAGATTTAAAGCGATCCAGTGGATCTACATCGATCCAAAAATGTCGTTCGGGGTATTATTTTTCAATAAATATATAAAGACGAATCTTACATTATCCTTCGTATAATCCGTATTTCATATAAGTAAAAATATAAAAATCTCTGAACCGTGTTCTTGAAGATCAAACCAAATTTTGGAAGTGTTATTGGAATCCAAATCTCAAGTTCAAATACTCAAATCAAAGCTCTTGATCTCTAGATTCAGAATCTTCAAACCGTATCATCATCTAGTAATTTTTCGAATTGTTATGAATTTTTCAATATTCGAATTAAAATTAGGGTTCTTATTAAATTTGGGGATTTCTTTTCTGTTGATCCTTCTTTCAATTGACTGCTTCTAACATGTTCCTAGGGTTCTAATTAGTAGGAATCCATGCTTTAATTTCATGTTTATGTTCGATTTTGAGAATTCAGATTTTTGGGTTTTTGCCCGATTTTTCTTTTGAACAGTCCGTTCATATGAATGATCTGACCTTGTTTTTGATAGAGGGCTTTCATTGTATGTGTTGTAAGCTTCATTTTAACATAAAGAACGTAGAGTTTCATGTACAGAATAGCTAGATCGGAAAATATGTTGAGCTCGCCGGAATTTGTTCGGGTTTTGGATTCCGGTGATGTTTTTGGTTTGTTTTTGATCGGAATGTGTTGATATGGTCATAAGGAACGTTTTGGTATAAAAAGCCCCAAATTCTGATGTGTTTTTGAGTCGCCGGATTCTGGGCAGGTCACCGGATTCTGGGAATTTTCCGGCAAGTTCTTGGCGACCCGGTTTGTTCTTGGCGACTCGTGACCCGACCCGTTTGCCCGAATGGTTGACCCGGTTTCAATCTTCGAAACCCTAATTCATTTTCAGAAAACTGTTTTTGGATTTTATTTTTAAAAATAATTCAAAAATAGTTTAAATATTTATAAAAATCATATTTTTATTTTAAAAATACATTTTTGAATTTAGAAAATTCTGGAAAATTATAATTATTTATTTAAATTCGAAAACTGATTAAATTTAATTATTTTAATTATTTTTGATTAATAATTAGTTTATTTAATTAATTGATTAATTTTGTTAATCAGTTAATTCTTATTAATTAATTAATAATTATATTTAATTAATTTAAATTAATTTAAATTATTTTCTAGCTTGTTTTAATTATTTAAAAATAGTTTGAGCATTTAGAATGTGTCAATTAATTTTACATTAATTGATTTAATTGTTTTTAAATACTTATATTGGGATTAATAATCCGATTTTTGATTTAAAAATTATTCGTGACTTGTTTAAATTCAAATAAGCCTTGGACATTGTTCTAAAAATATTTATAAGTACTATATGGTTTATATGAGTCGAATAATGTGTTTTATAGTTCGTAAATGCTTGATATAAGGACTAGTGTCTGAGTTTTGTTTTTCATAAAATAGGACGAGCATCCGATAAATTCTGTTAAATATCCGATTACTTGTTTAGACTTAAATATGGTTATGAGTATATGTCGAAGGTAGAACGAGGATAGTTAGACTTATTATTATGAGTTGTTTATTATAGAATCGAGTTCCCGAAGCAAGGGAAAGGAGAAGATAGAGAGCGCGATAGATTGCTGACAGACGTAGACCAGGCAAGTATCTGTGCATTTTACTTGTTGATTCAATTGATATCGTTTCCAATGATTATGCATGTTACCATCAGAACACTTCAGATTATTCAATCTTTACCCCGTATTGAGCAAATGATGTTATTTCCTTGAATATTCCTAACTTGTTGATTAATCCACAATCGTGTTGAATACCAGAAACCTTTACTTCAATTCATTATATTGACTATATGCATTGTTGATCTTCCTAATTTGGTACGTTGTACCATTGAAACCATTCCGAATTCATTTCTTGAACGTCATTTGATATTGAGCAGTTGAAGCTCTTTTGCAACTATTATACTTTGTAATTGGGTACGTTGTACCATTGAAACCATTCTGAATTCATTTCTTGAACTTCATTTGATATTGAGCAGTTGAAGCTCTTTTGCAACTATTATACTTTGTCGTTGTGTACTTATGTACCATTGAAACCATTCCGAATTAATTTCTTGAACTTCATTTGATATTTGAGCAGTTGAAGCTCTTTTGCAACTATTATACTTTGTCATCGGGTACGTTGTACCATTGAATACGTTTCGAATCTGTTGTGGAACGAAAAGTAGGTTTAGATATTGGCGGCGATATTCAATATATGATGGTGGACAAGCGTGTCTTAATGGCTGCTCTCGTGGTTCGTGACTGCACAGGTCCTCACAAGATGCCTACGTATCTCAATTCGTAATTGAGAATCAAGCCAAGAAAACGTAGTTCTAATGTTGAGGGGTTAGGCCCTTTATATAGGCGTCTGGAGCCCTAAAATCGTGGTAGAATTAGGTTACTTGGTGGCCAAGTAACCGCCTTTGAATAGTGGATAACTCTTATCAGAATTAGTTTCCATGCTGGAGTTGGTTTCCATGTTGGACGTTGTATTGGAAGTTTCCTAGTGGTTTCCAACCACTGGACTGCATATGAACCAAACCCATGCCTTAGTGGTTTAAAACAAGGGTTGGACCTTGGCCCAATTGTTGACTACGAATTTATCATTATAGTCATGGTTCCAGGCCTCATTAATGGACCTCGTATTTGGACCATTTCAAGTACATTTAATGCATCATTAAATGTGTCCTTAGGGCTTTATTTTACCCATATCATTTGCCCCCCTAACTTCGAGAAAACTGATCAGGTTTTCTTGAAGTTAAGTTGACCAATTTTCAATGGCCCCCCTTGGAGCGACCTACACATTCACTACGATTTAGCCTTATTTGAGGCTTCATTTTTAATTGGCTGAGAACACCTGATAACTAAGTTATCGAGTATAGCCAACTTTTGTTAGTGAAAGTTTGAGTTTTGCCAAAATTTGGCTAACTCCGAAGGACAATCACTGAATATTGCCCCAAACGGGTTATATTTGGTGGGCAACGAGCCCTAAATGGTGCTATATGGCACCATTCGATGGTAAACGACATTGTAAACGAAGTTAAATGGTGTTAAATGACGTTAAATGGTGTTAAACGATACTAAAGAGCGTTAAACGACGCTAAACGGCATCAAAACGGCACTAAATGGTGCTAAACGATGAAAAACGACGTTAAACGACGTTAAATGGTGTTAAATGACACTAAAACGGTGCTAAACAACACTAAAAAGCGTTAAACGACGCTAAACGGCATCAAAACGACACTAAATGGTGCTAAACGATGAAAAACGACGTTAAATGGTGTTAAACGACACTAAAATGGTGCTAAACAGCACTAAAAAGCGTTAGACGACGCTAAACGACACTAAAACGGTGCTAAAAATTTTGGTCCAGCTGGAGGTCCTCCGGGAGCCAAGCCGTCCAGCCATGCTCGGCTAAAATTTTTTTTTTTTTTTTTTTCGGCTGTGCCTGGTTCCTGGTCGGCCGTGGGTCTGGTCGGCCGGGATGATTTTTTTTTTTTGGCTGTTCCATGTCCTGGTCGGCCGTGGCCCTGGTCGGCCGTGGGTCTGGTCGGCCGGAATTTTTTTTTTTTTTTTTTTTTTTTTTTTTTTTTTTTTGGCTGTTCCATGTCCTGGTCGGCCGTGGCCCTGGTCGGCCGTGGGTCTGGTCGGCCGGAATTTATTTATTTATTTATTTATTTTTATTTTATTTTTCAAAGCAATTCAACTAAGTGGAATGTTGCTTGAATCTTTAATTCTTTGTTTGAAAACAAGGTTATTGTTTCCAACCACTCTATTTTTTGGTTGTTGGGCGCGATTTCAACCATCGTGCGTGATTTCAACCAACCAAGCATGAAACCAAGATTTAAACATGGTTTTTGGTTGGTGTTTGAAAATATATTGGCCATTTTGGCTTTCTTAGATAAAAGGGTGGTTTCATTCGTGATAACCACTAAATTTTTGTTTGGCGTGATTTCAACCATCGTGCGTGATTTCAATCAACCAAGCATGAAACCAAGATTTAAACATGGTTTTTGGTTGGTGTTTGAAAATATATTGGCCATTTTGGCTTTCTTAGATAAAAGAGTGGTTTCATTCGTGATAACCACTAAATTTTTGTCTGGCGTGATTTCAACCATCGTGCGTTATTTCAACCAACCAAGCATGAAACCAAGATTTAACCTTGGTTTTTGGTCCGAGACTATTGATTTGAACTTGGTTCTTGATCCTCGACTCTTGATCATAGATCTAAAGTTCAAGTCACATTTTTAATTAGTTTTCACTTCCACGTTGGCCATCAAGGCATGATTTCATTCAAGGACCTTGAATTCGAGGTCTCAACTTGATATGGTGTCTTCCAACCAGGATCCATTACCTTGAGGTCATCCTTATTTTTATTCAAGGACGTAATTACTACCTCAAACTTATTCTTTGTCCTTATTCAAGGATGTGAATTCTCCCTTTTGCTCATTTTTGTTTTTAAGGATGTAAGCACTATTCCAAGCTCATCCTTGTTTCCATTCAAGGATGTATGATGGACTCCCATCTTTGGTTTCAAAGTACCTAGGGCTTGTTTCAAATCAAGGCTTGTGCCTTGTACTCGGTGGCTTGGAATCAAGGTTTAAGTGGTTTCTCACTTTCAATCCTTGTTCTCTTGTTTGGAAACAAGGGGTGGTTTCTGATCAAGGATAGTTTGCCACCACTATTCGGTCCAGAGCCTGTTTGAGGGTGTGGTCGGTCACCTCTGGTCAGCCTAAGGCCTCCCCGAGGGCGTGGTAGGCCACCCCTAGTCGGCCTAAGGCCTTTCTAAGGGTGTGGTCGGCTGGCGCCCGGGCGACCGGGGGCCTAGTCGGCCGAGGCTCTAGTCGGCCGAGGGCCTAGTCAGCTGGTGTTCGGGCGACCGGGGGCCTAGTCGGTCGGGGCTCTAGTCGGCCGAGGCTCTGGTCGGCCGGGGGCCTAGTCGGCTGGGGGCCTAGTCGGCCGAGGCTCTAGTCGGCTGGCGTTCGGGCGACCGGGGGCCTAGTCGGCCGGGGCTCTAGTCGGCCGGGGCTCTTGTTCCCCTTGTTTAGAAACAAGATTCTTGTTTCCTATCATGATATTTTTTGGTTGTTTATTTCTTGATCCATACTTTTGAATTCAAAATTGACACTTGGTTCCAGTTCTAGGTTGTTGAAGATCTAGAATGTAATTTAGACAGCCTCCTTGGCTTATTTGTCCCCCCGAGACTCAACCTTGCATATTGATCCCTTAGTATAGGATTCAAGATCCAAACCAGGTTTCTCATTCTTGATTCTTGGTTTAAAATTCAAGATGTTCATTTAGTTGGCCTTCTTGGCTATGCTTGTCTTTCTAACTTGTCTTTTATTCGACCATTTGTAAACTTAACTCGAGGATCCTTTGGGTCCTTCATTATCTCAATCCTTTGTATTGTGTTCATGGTTTATTTCTTATCTTGTTTACTTGTTTTCGGTACTTATGATTGCACATATCGAGTGTTGGTACATAAAAACAAGGTATAAGAAAATAAACATGCATTGGAAACAAAACAAGGACGGGTCCCAACCCTTTTTATAAATAATAAGCTGTAAATATGGGCTACATGCCTTGAAATGGTTTAAATGAACCTTAGGTTTATTCTTCCTACCAAACATCAAGTTGTATCCTGAAAGGATAGTTACACATAATAGATCTTGAGATTCGAGGCGTGCCAAGTGCGAGGCACCTCTGTCTCATTCAAAGTTTCGAGCTTGTAAGCTCCTCGCCCGAGGGTCTTTTTAACTCGATACGGCCCTTCCCAGTTGGGTGCCAGCTTTCCTTTCTTTCCTACTCTCGATGCCTCTATCTTTCTGAGAACCAAGTCTCCATGTCGAAAGAACCTCTCCTTAACCCTTTGGTTGTAATGAAAGGAGGTTCGTTTCTGATATTCTACATTTCGAGCGTGTGCTTCATCCCTGACTTCATCAATTAAGTCGAGTGCCAACCTCATTCCTTCCTCATTAGTCTCTTGCTCAAAGGCTTCAATCCTTGGAGATACATGTGAGATCTCTAGAGGTACTACAGCTTCTGCTCCATATGCAAGCATGAACGGGGTTGTTCCAGTGGTGACTTTGCAAGTGGTAGGATAAGCCCAACGTATAGGCAGTATCTCGTCCACCCAAGTGTTCCAGGAACGTTCGACCCTTTTCTTCAATCCATCCAGTATGATTCGATTCGCGACCTCTGCTTGCCCATTTGCTTGGGGGTGGGCAACCGAGGTGAACCTGAGCTCAATTGCGTTTTCTTCGCAATACTTCCTCAATTCTTCATTGTTGAACTGTGTTTCATTATCCGTAACAAGGATGCGAGGTATCCCGTATCTACACATGATGTTTTCCCACAGGAACTGAGCAACTTGCTTGGTGGTTATCTTGGCCAAGGGTTTGGCCTCAATCCACTTAGTGAAGTAATCAATCACCACTATTAGAAACTTCCTTTATGCTGTAGCCATTGGAAAAGGACCAAGTATGTCCATTCCCCACATAGCAAACGGAATTGGAGAATTGATTGAAGTCAGCATCTCAGGTGGTTGCCTAACCACTGGTGCATGTTTCTGGCAACAATCACACTTCTTAACAAAATCCTTGGCGTCGTTCAGCATTTCGGGCCAATAAAAGCCTAGCCTGGTTATCTTATGAGCAAGGGCTCTGCCCCCCAAGTGTTGTCCACAAATCCCTCCATGGACTTCTTCAAGTGCTTCTCGTGCCTCTTGGGGCCTTTGACATTTTAGGTAGGGGATCACAAAAGACATTTTTATAAAGCAGCCCTTCGATCAAAGTATACCTCAATGCTCTCACAGACAACTTGTGTGCCTCTTGGGTGTTATTAGGGGGCCATCCAGTTTCAAGGTGAGCCTTGATTGGATCCATCCAACAGCCTCCTATATCAATGGGAGCCACAAGTTTTGAATTAATAGTAGGGGCCTTCAAGACCTGAAAGTAAACACTTCCCGAGTAATTCTCAATTTCAGAAGAAGCAAACTTGGACAAGGCATCAGCCTTCACATTCTCCTCTCTGAGGATGTGTTACACATAGCACTCGTCAAATTGAGTCATAACAGCTTTCACAACCCTTCGATATTTAGCCATAGTTTCGTCCCTGGTTTCAAACTCACCATTAACTTGTGAGATAACCAACCTTGAATCTCCACATACCTTCAGGTTCTTGACCCTCAGAATTCTAGCCAAGCCTAGACCAGCTATCAAGGCCTCATACTCAGCTTCATTGTTGGTTGTAGGGAAGTCCAACTTCAAAGCGTACTCAATTGTAAACCCACCGGGGCTTTGCAAAACTAAGCCTGCACCACTTGACTTTGTTTTTGATGCTCCATCAAAATAGAGTATCCAACGTTCTTTCGGATCAAGCTCTACATCCTTATTTTCAACTTCAAGTGCCTCATGGGGTACTACCTCTTGCCCCCCGACTTCTTGGTTGTCAATGGTATATTCAACCACGAAGTCAACCAATGCCTGAGCCTTAATGGCCGTTCGAGGCTTATATTTGATGTCGAACTCTCCTAGCTCAACTGCCCATTTAATTAGCCTTCCACTGGCCTTTGGACTATGTAGAATGCTTCTCAAGGGTTGGTCCGTCAGGACTTCAATTTTGTGTGCCTGAAAGTAAGGGCGTAGCTTTCTTGAGGCCGTGATTAGTGCCAAAGCGAACTTCTCAACGACAAAATAGTTCAATTCTGCCCCATGCAAAATTTTGCTTACATAGTAGACTGGTTTTTGAACCTTTCGTTCCTCCTTTACAAGGACAGCATCGAGAGCTTGATCGGAGGCTGCCAAGTAGAGATAAAGAGTATCTTCCGGGCTTGGTTTGGCCAGCAACGGGGCCTTAGCCATGTACTTCTTGAGTTTTTCAGAAGCCTCTTGGCTCTCTGTTGTCCAGTCAAAATCCTTGACCTTTTTCAGGGCTTTGAAAAACGATAAGCATTTGTCCCCAGACTTTGAGATAAACCTTCCTAAGGGTGTAACTCTTCCAGTCAACCTCTGAACGTCCTTAACGGAACGAGGTGGTTCCATGACGATGATAGCTTTAATCTTGTCGGGGTTAGCTTCAATGCCTCTTTTGGAGACCATGAGACCCAAGACTTTTCCTGGTCCTACTCCAAAAGCACACTTGACAGGATTTAGTATCATCTTATGGTGCCTCAGCACTTCAAATGCTTCCTTCAGATGCTGGATGTGGTCGTTTTTAAACAAACTCTTAATGAGCATGTCATCAACGTAGACCTCCATGGTTTTCCCAATCAAATGGACAAAGATATTGTTAACTAGGCGTTGATAAGTCGCCCCTGCATTCTTTAGTCCAAAAGTCATGACAAGGTAGCAAAAGACCCCAAAATCAGTAATGAATGATACCTTGGCTGTGTCATCCTTGTGCATCTTGATTTGGTTGTAACCACTAAAACCGTCCATGAAGCTCAGCATTTCATGCCCATTGGCTTTCTTAACCATAACCGGGTTTGCCAACCATTCTGGAAATTGGATTTCTTCAATGAATCCAGCTTCTAGGAGCTTTTCAACTTCTTGTTTTATGGCCTCTTGCCTCTCTGGTGCAAAGTTCCTCTTCTTCTGCTGTATCGCCTTTCTTTTTGGATCGACATTGAGCTTGTGAGTTATCAGTTGGGGATCAATCCCTGGCATGTCGGCAGCCGTCCATGCAAATACATCACCATTCTCTTGTAGGAACGTGATCAATTCGCCCTTCAAAGGTTCTTTTAGGAGTGCTCCAATGTAAGTCACCTTTTCAGGTTCGAGGGGATCCAATGGAATAGGAACCAAATCCTCAGCTGGCTTCCCTCTATGGTCCTCATCTTCTCTAACATCCATGTCTTCGATAGGGAGAACCTGCCCCCCGACTCCATCTGGCCTTAACGCGGCTACATAGCAGCTCCTAGCCGTCTTTTGATCGCCCCTTTCTTCTCCAACACCATTCCTGGTTGGGAACTTGATTTTTAAATGGTAGGTTGAGGCCACAGCCTTAAAAGCATGAAGTCCAGTTCTTCCGAGGATGGCATTGTAGGTCGAGGATGCTTTGATTACCACAAAATTCAACATTTGAGTTACTTCTTTTGGTTCCTTACCAATAGTCATAGGCAAATGAATCGTGCCTTCAACTTTAGATTCCACCCCGTTAAACCCGTATATGGGCATGTTCGAGGGGATCAGTTGAGAATCACTATACCCCATCTTCAAGAACATGTCATGGAAAAGGACATCAACAGAGGCTCCATTGTCCACCAGGACTCGTTTTACCTCATTGTTTCCGATCACGGGGGCTATCACTAAAGGGTCGTCATGGGGGAACTTCACCCCTTCAAGGTCCAAGTCATCGAATCCAATCGGCATCTCAGTTTTTGCACGCTTGGGCGCTTCTCCAACAATATGCATTACCTCTCGGGCATAAGCCTTCTGAGAGTTCCTAGTGGTTCCTGCAGCGGTTGGTCCTCCTGAAATCATGTTGATCACTGGACCTCGGGGTTGCGGGTTACGACCTTGATCTCGGTCCCCATCCCTTCGATCATAGTCTCTCCTAGGGGGGTTCCTGTCCTCATCCTTGGTGAATTTGTTCAACTTCCCTTTCCGGATCAGAAACTCAATTTCGTCCTTGAGTTGTCTACAATCATCGGTATCATGGCCCGAGTCTTTATGGTACCTACAATACTTGTTCTTGTCTCTCTTCTCAGGATCTCCCCTTAGTGGCTTCGGCCATCGGAAGTCCCTATCTTTCTCAATGTCATAAAGGATTTGACTCCTTGGAGCATTCAACCTTGCATATTCAGTAAATTTCGTGCCTGGAGCTGAATCAGAGTCTCTAGTCGTACGAGGATATTTGTCCTTGACATCATACTCTTTCTCCGTCTTTCGCTTCTTCGAGCCATCATTATTTCCACTACCTGTAGTGGGTGTGTCAGTCTTCTTCATGCTTTCTTCAGCTTTGATGTACTTTCCAGCCCTTTGTTGGAGCTCAGCCATGCTCTCAGGGGGGTGTTTGGCCAATGACATCTTGAAAAAGACATCCGTGGTTCCTTGTTGAAGGGCTATCATAGCTACCTTGTTGTCTAGATCAGGTATATTCAATGTCTCCTTGGTGAAACGCTTGAGATAATCTCTCAATGTCTCGTTCTTTCCTTGTGTTAGATTCATGAGTGAAGCAGAGCTTTTCTCATGTACTCGTCCACTGATGAACTGATTGATGAAAGCCGTGCTCAGATCTCTAAAACAACTGATAGAGTTAGGCGGCAAGCGACTATACCATCTTTGGGCCATGCCAGCCAAGGTTTTACGAAACGCCCTACATTTAAGGGCATCGGTGACTGGTTGCAGCAACAGTGCATTCGAAAAAGTCCTCACATGGGTTGCGGGATCACCCGTTCCATCATATGCCTTGATAGTAGGCATCTTGAATTTCGTTGATACATGAGCGTCCATTACCTCTTCAGTGAAAGGTGGAATAGGATCGTCTGGGTCACCCAGCTGTGTTAAAACACGGGGATCTGACCTGGGAATCTCTGTCCTTGGAGTCCTAGCTCTTTCTTGCCTCCTCGAAGGTCTTTCCAAATCAATTATAGGAACATCTCTTGCCCTTTGGTTCAAAGGCTGAGTTTGCCTTCTTTGCTGTTCTATCTCCATGTCTTTCTTTAGTTTTTGAATCTCAGCCTCATGGGCCCTTATTCTCTCCATGGCAGTCATGGGTGCGCTTGCAATTGCCCCCCGAGTCCTTCTTTCAAAGGACTCTTTACTGGCTCTTCTTCTCCTGGGTGCTCGATCTCGACCTTCATCAGACGAGTAATCGTCAGAATAGGGCCCTGAATAATCCAAGTACCTTTGTTCAAAGACAGGTCCCAACCCTCGAATGTAGGGTGGTTCGTATGGTTCATGAATTATTGGGGCATGGCCACTCCCTCCGGCTTAAGGGGGATAGTTGGGCAGTCCGTATGTTGGATTGGTGCTTATAGGAAGCACGGTTGTGGAGATCTGTGCTCCATGGGGGAGGTTGTGATCGAGGGGTGAGACAACCATCTGAAGAGGGTTTGTCTCGTTCTGAGGCATGGAAGCTTGGTGATTCGTCCCTTGTGGTTGAGAAACCACCTCTGTAGTGAGGGGTAACGACCCTAGTGGTTGAGAAACCATCTATGTGGTGAGGGGTAATGACCCTGGTTCCGTGGTGATTGGAATAGTGGTGGTGACAGTTGATCCAGTAGCGGTTGCTGTACTCCGTGTTATAGCCATGGTTGTTGTAAGAGTTCCCACAGACGGCACCAAATGTTGTGGAACGAAAAGTAGGTTTAGATATTGGCGGCGATATTCAATATATGATGGTGGACAAGCGTGTCTTAATGGCTGCTCTCGTGGTTCGTGACTGCACAGGTCCTCACAAGATGCCTACGTATCTCAATTCGTAATTGAGAATCAAGCCAAGAAAACGTAGTTCTAATGTTGAGGGGTTAGGCCCTTTATATAGGCGTCTGGAGCCCTAAAATCGTGGTAGAATTAGGTTACTTGGTGGCCAAGTAACCGCCTTTGAATAGTGGATAACTCTTATCATAATTAGTTTCCATGCTGGAGTTGGTTTCCATGTTGGACGTTGTATTGGAAGTTTCCTAGTGGTTTCCAACCACTGGACTGCATATGAACCAAGCCCATGCCTTAGTGGTTTAAAACAAGCGTTGGACCTTGGCCCAATTGTTGACTACGAATTTATCATTATAGTCATGGTTCCAGGCCTCATTAATGGACCTCGTATTTGGACCATTTCAAGTACATTTAATGCATCATTAAATGTGTCCTTAGGGCTTTATTTTACCCATATCAGAATCTATTTCTCGAACTTCATTTGATATTGAACAGTTGAAGCTCTTTTGCAACTATTGTACTTTGTCATTGCGTACTTATCTTGTGATGCATGTTATTTTTTATACTCTGTGATAGAATTGGCATGTTTTTAAAATGGGACCAGAAATGGTCGGGCCATATTCATGGTCGGAATAACTTAAGGCCAAGATGGCCATGGATCCTAGTGGAGGACTTTGCTATAAGCGAGTCCGGGGTTGATGCGTGACTGATCAACAGCTCAACCTTTTGATTTAAAAAATATATATATAAGTCCAATTCTAATCCTTTCTTTTCCCCATTGAGTTTGTTAAAAGCATATTTTTGGCTTAAACCTTGTTGATTCAGATAATTGTGATTTCCTTTCATTACGGAACTGTGATTGATATATATATATTGCTTGCTGAGCACTTGTGGCTCATACTTGTTTGTTTCTAACTCTATTCCAGTGAAGCGAGAATATGAGCCGACACAACGCGAGTGATAGTTTTCCAGCAGCTAGGAGATCACCCCGAGTGATTGTCATTGGCAGGGTAGTTGTTTATTTTGATAGTTAGACTAGATGTCTAGCTTTGAACTTTAAGTTGTGTAATAATATTAACTCTGAAAACTGGTTTGTAATAACTTAGAAGTGTGTTCAATGCCATAACCTGGATGCGGTCTTGGTTAAGGGGTGTTTTTATGTTATTATTATATTATGCATGTGTTATATCCAGGATTATTGTGTTCGTTGGTCGAGTGACTCCCCGAACCTGTACCCCGGGTTTGGAGGGCGCCACAGGTTGGTATCAGAGCAACATGTTATGGCATTTGAAACGAGTTAGGACTTGGGGTCCAGGATAACGTAGAGAGTTAGAAATTCACGTAATGATTGTAGAAGGTCAATTAGGGATATTATGTATGGTAATTGAATGTAGTTATATAATTGCAGCCCCCTAGCTCTAGTTCAGATTCAGACCCGTCAGAGCATACGATAGAGGATAGACATGTACCAGGAGGGAGAGCAGGACCATCGCGGCCGACATGACCCCAGTCTGGACATGCAGCAGTCAGGAGAGATCATATACCTTGTCCTGTTCCACTTCGACGCGTAGCTCCAGCACCAGTGTCACAGGCGTCAGTTTCTGGACCTTTGTACCAGCTTTCTTAGCCACCAGTTCCACATCATGAGTATCAGAGGGTGAGAGGGGAGAGGGAGTATTTCTATAGACAGGTATTGGAGATGAGAGGGACTCGTTCGTCAGAAGAAGCAGTAGCCCGAGAGAGGGATAGACTCAGAGGTCGGATAGGAGAGATTCAGATGAGACTTAGGGTTACGAGTACATTAGTGGAGACGAGGTTGCATGGACTAGCTTCTAGCCGAGAGGGAGAGACTGTAGCCGGGATGAGAGAGATATTGGATTATGCTATGAGAGAGATTGGAGAGGTTGCCGGACCAGCGCTATGGAGGACTAGAGATGATGATCCGTGAGCAGGAGTATGTAAGATTGGATGTTATGTGGGTGTATGGATTTCCAGTTAGATAGTATATAGATGCATAGTATAGTACCAGCAGTGCACCGGACTTATAGTTTCACCTTGGGGGTTGTGGTTGTATTTTTGTTGTTGTATTGTTGATCGGCAGTTGTAGTTCAGCTATGACATACTTTACTTTTGAAAGTGTTCTACGCTTGTATCAAATCTATATATATATATATATATATATATATATGATAACCACCTTTTGCAGAAATATTATTATTCTCTTGTTATTCATTTCAGTACTATAATTGTCATTCTACTTGATACAATGAGTGCACTCTTACGCCATTGTAAACTTTGGTTCTATCAATTGTGTTCTTTTCTCTTCTATTTATAAATTAGTTGATTAAACCAAATTATTGTTTACTCATCAGTAATATGCCTCCTAGACGAAGTACCCGTGCAAATGATTCCTCTGACCAAGAAGGTCACCAGAATCCACCTCCAACAGGTCACATAGATCCGACTGTAATACAGCTTTTGAATACTCTTACTCAACAGACTACTGCCCTAGCACGACAACAACAACAGATTCAACAACAGCTACTTCAGCAGCAGCAGCATCAACAACAGCAACACCAGCAGCACCAGCAGGCAGCACCAGTAGTTACGTTTAAGGCATTTCAAGCAGCGAAACCTCCGGAATTTAAAGGATCTGCAGACCCAGTTGAGGCAAAGGCATGGTTACAGGAAATGGAGAAAGCTTTTACCTTAATAGAGGTAACAAAAGAAAAGAAAACAGAGTACGCTAGTTATTTCTTGAAGAGTGAAGCAAGTTATTGGTGGGAAACGAGTAGGGCTATGGAACTTGAAGGATTAGTTACGTGGGTCAGGTTTACGGAGTTGTTTTTAGAAAGGTATTTTCCTGATTATATGCGAGACCAGATGGAGTTGAAATATTTAGAGTTAAAGCAAGGTAGTATGACTGTTCCCCAGTACGAGACCAAGTTTACTGAATTGTCTAGGTTTGTTCCGACATACGTTGACACGGAGAAGAAGAAGGCCAAGAGGTTCCAACAGGGACTGAGGTCATGGATTCGTAGTAAGTTAGCCATTCTGGAATTGGACACCTATGCAGCAGTGGTTCAGAAGGCAATGATTGCGGAAGCAGAAAGCGATTCATACATGAGAGAGAAAGAAAATAAGAAAAGGAAGATAGGAACATCTGATAAGGCACAACAACAGGGAAGTTCGCCAGGTCAGTCGAATAAGAAACAGGGATTCCAGGCCGATAGGAGTTCAAGTTTTAAGCAACCAGATACCGGGAATATAGGGCAAGACAATCGTTTACTAGCCAACAGTCATCAGGGAATTTCTAGACCCCCACTGTCAGAATGTAGGACATGCGGGAAAAGACATCCAGGAGTATGCAACCGATTGAGTGTCACGTGTTTTAAATGTAACCAGAAGGGTCATTATGCCAGAGATTGCAAGATAGGTATTGTGTGTCACCGATGGAAGGAACCAGGTCATATGATTAAGGATTGCAGAGCACAAGCACCCGTGAACAACATGATTCGAGCTATAGAGGCACCCCCAGCTGTTGATGTTCATCCGCAAGCTAGAGTCTATAACATGTCAATGAGGGAAGCAGTGAGAGACACCGATGTGGTGGCAGGTACACTTCTAATAAACTCTAGTAGTGCTAAATTACGCTGATCTATTATTTTCAAGTTGGGAAGTAGCTTACGAGTTGGTCTTACCCCCGCGCATGAAGCACGTTCATAATATGTTTCACGTATCTATGCTTAAGAAGTATCGACCAGATTCGAACCAAGTAATAGAATATGAACCCATAGAGGTCCAGTCAGATGTGTCTTTTGTAGAACGACCAATTCAGATATCGGGTCGTAGGGAGAATATAATAACCCGAATTTTTGGAAAAATTTAAAACTTTTCTTATTATGATTAAGTGCAGCAGTGAATAGTGATATTGGTGGATGAATAGTGATTTTGAGGATTAAGAAAAATTTTCATGCCACCTATGTACGAGACGTAGTGTGGATATTCCAAAGTCATATTAGTGATCTACGGAGTAAATAAGTGAATGCAAAGACGATCGGAATTCAGAAATTCCAAATTTTATTTTGGTGTAGTATTTGACCGGGCAGTGATTTATTATTATTATATTCAAGAAAAGAGATATTAAAATTGAGGATTTGAGGATTTAATATTTTGGAATTTTATTATATTATTAAAGTCGATTTAAGGATTCGATTGTTGAAGTGGATAGTGAATAGTTACTATTCACTGCGAGAACCGCGTAGAGTTTTATTCGCTCTTTTTGGAAAATGTTTCGAATCGTTTCAAGAGGAACAAGGCAACATTTACAGGATTAAATATAGACATGGAAGTAACATGTAACAAGATTAATTCGAGGGATGCAACATTTGGATCATCCATGTGAAAGGAAACGAACCAGTAAAGCTACTTTAGCTAAGCTCTTGTATGTGCGACACGTGTCCAATGACTAAGCCATAAAGGTGATGACTCACCCCCTTTTTAAACACAAAATATCAGCATCCTTATCAAATAATCAAGACAAAGAAAAGAAAAAGGGAGAGAAATTTCGGGAGAGAAGAAGAAAGAAAAATGGGAGAGAAAGAAATGATCATAACTTGAGATTCCGTGGTCCGTTTTTGGCGTTCCACCACTCAAATCGAAGCTCTTGAGAAGCCCGACGTAACCATGGTAAGCAATCACCTCAACCCCGTGATTTACCCCTTCGATTTCAGTGATTAACAGTCGGAGAAGATGATGAATAGTAACTTGTGTTTTGTTTTGTTTTTGGATATTGAGTTTGTGGCTTCCAAAGGTTGTATTAAGCAAGGATCTAAGGTTACATAAGGAATATAGCAGCAAGCAAGCTTGGAGAAGGTATAAAACCTCTGCCCCTTTTGTTATATGAGTTTTGAAATTGTTTTGATGTTTATGTAAAGTTAAGAGCATGATTAAGCGATTAGATGAATTGTTGATTGAGTTTGGAGGATAGGTTATGAATTTGTTTTGATTATTCATGGAGGATTTGACTGAGTGGAGGGTGTATAAGGTGGATGGTGAGTTTGTGATTGATTGGTATTGATTTGGTTGTGTTTTGGAAATGGAAAACGTTACGATTATAGCCGTCGTAATGCCCATTTGATTTAAGGCTGTTTTGAGCAAGAATTTCGAACTGGTCTTTGAATATTTTTGAACAGAACTGACCATGAACATGTAGGTCTTGTTTTGAGGTTTGTTTTGGTATAAAGATCATGTCCATACGATTTACGGTTTAAGAGAAAAGTGAGTTTTAGTAAACGTCGTTCGGAGGAACAACCCTTCTCTGTTCAGACACTTTGAGACCATATTTGGACCACTTAGAAGCCATATTAAAATGTGAAACGTTTTGGAATAATACTAGAGACAGTTAGGAAGGCTCACGAAAAAGAATCGGATTAAAAAGATTATTTTTCGATTTTATACAAATGTTTTAGTCGAGGTCGCGCAAGTGAAAACCACTGAAAACGAGACTTAAAAACCAAGGTTCCAAATGGTTAAGTATAACTTGGATTTGAGAATGGATTTCAAACCAAACTTGTGATATAAGTATTTGACGAATAACATGGACTTAGTATGAGCCTATAACGAGCTAGTAATTCCTTGGTTGTGTTTCGCTTACGTGTTTAAGCATTGAGTACAAGTGGATTATCCAGGGGATTAACCGTGTGTTTTCGTTTGACTTTGTCTAGATTGTTCGAAATTGTCACGAGCCCTATCACCTCTCGAGCATCAGGCAAGTCTCTAAAACCATATTTTAAAGTATGCATATACTAGATGCAAGATTTCTTATTCCATGCTATGTTTTCCATTAATTATACTAATGATGCATACAATATGATATTATGCATGTTTTCAAACCTTACATCGTATATAGATGTAATGGTATTAAAAATGTTGAGACGTGATATATGCATATGATAGATGCATGCAAGTTTTCAAACCCTCTTTGTAAACTATTGTTGTGATGATATAATACAGGTTTTGAAAGCATGCTTAGAGTAAAAGGCATGAAATGCTATAAAGAGTTTTATGATATATATCCGATGCATGTATGTTGTTGAACAACTGCATATGGTATGATTTCCAAATGTAATTGGATTTGGAGTATGAGATATATGTACGTTTTCATGAGTTCAAATTGATACATATGATGATTTAAGTTGGACTTATAAGCTATGGTTCTAGCAATATTTTTGGAGCTGATATGTTAAGAAAATCCCTCAGTAGGGGGGTATATACTCTGTATTTAAACTACGGACCGGGAATGGTATCAGTTATTATCTAGAGTTATATATATATATACTCTGTACTTATACTACGTACCGAGAAAGGTATCAGTTGCTATCTAGGGTTATTTTATTAATTTATTTTCCATTCTTTGTTAAAGAAGTATGTGGGAATTACTTTTAAATAAATATTCTTTAGTAAATATAGTTTGCATTAATTATTTAAAGCCCTACTTCTTAAGGAAGTATTTTGTGAAAACTATTTTAAACCCTAGATAGCTAATAAAGTATATTTCAGTCAATTTTTATTATAAATAGAGAAGGTTCCCAAATCTATTTCCCGTTTAAGTCTATATTCAGAAAGACTTAAATGTTCGCTCAAACTACAAATGCATGGGACCTTTCTCGAGATTTTATGTATGTTTCCAGTGGACTGCCCAGTCCTAAGCCTTTTTAAATCAATGAATTTATCAGTCTGGTTTACTACCATCAAAATGATTTTGATTACTTCCTCAAGATTCGAGGGGTAAGATCAGTGGAATTAGTTGCATCCATTAACAAGCGTCAGCTTGGGAAATATGGGTGAATTTTCCTTTCCAACCAGATATGACTACTTTGTGGAGTTGTATTCTTGGGGAAAAAGGGAAAGGAACTTCATGTTTCAGTATTATGGATTTACTCGAACTTGGAGAGTATGTAAGGGACTGAGTAGCGCCGGTCCCCTAAGGGAATTACAATATGACCGACGGACTGGTGAACGGGTCTGTTCTTCCCTTAGTTTATCAGAAATTGCCCGACCGTAGGAAAGAGGAGAGCAACAGGCCGACGGACTGGTGAAACGGGTCTGTTCTTCCTCATAGGAAAGTCACAGGCCGACGGACTGGTGAAACGGGTCTGTACTTCCTGCCTACAACCGATTGGCGGGGAGGTAGGTCAGTCAGATACTGTCTATTCTTCCCTTCTACGTAGAAAAAGATCAGGGGGATACAGCTTGCGACTGATCATCGTAGGGGTATCCTCGGCGCCCAGAATCTCCATCTTCAGTTCATCATCCATGAAAGAGCATGTTTTATGCAAGTTTTCAGAGAAAGAAAGTTTATTCAAGTTATTCTGTTATATGCAAGTTTTCAAAGAAAGAAAGTTTACTCAAGAGTATTCAAGTTTATTCCAGTATATGAGTTTATCAGAAAGCATATGAGATTACAAAAAGGTATATGATTGTTTTGATTAAGGGTATATGGAATCAGACGAGTTTCGAAAATGGATTGGGCATATTTTGCCTTGTCTTTATTTCCAGAATATGATATGAGATAAATGTTTGATATGAAAGATGATATTTGGAAATTCCTACAACTTCATCTTTTATTGTATGAGTTATGACTCTGATAAAACCTGATTAAGGATATATATATGCATAAGTGGATTTTGGGTTATGGAAACCTTATATTGGATTTTTCCTTATAACTTCATCTTTTAAGTTATATGTTGATAGTCTGCTTATATTTATATAGCAGATATTTTACGGAAAGGATATACTGAGGTACCTTGTTATTTCATCTTTTATACTATACTAGAACTTTGTTCATAGTATGAATATCGAAAGTTTGCAGAATATTATGGAGATGATATTTGAAATACAACAATGGTATTTTTGGAATACATTCCGATAAGGAAATGATTTCAGTATCAAGATATTTTGACAAATTATTGTCGCATACCCGCTTTATTTCTGGGTTGAATAAAAGGGCAGAATTATGCCATACTTTCATTACCTTGCTGAGCTATCGCTCACTCTTGCTATTATTTTATATATATTATATAGCAGCGAAGCAGGATGCCAATGGGACGGCACATACCTCGCAAGGCGTTCCCATAAACAGTTTCTAGCAGTGATCCCTGGAGTAGTACCAACCAATCAAATCAGGCTACGGCTTTGGTATTCAACTTATGTATAGACATGAATGGTATTAGAGGATTGTGAGCATCAGAAGGCTAAGCTCGTAATGTAACAATACTTAGAAATTGTATCAGTAACAGATTCAAAAGACATTTGGGTATTGTAATAAAAGTTATTTATTCCGCAGTTGTTGTATTGTGTCGTTTCTGAGACTCTAACCTGTGTGTGTGTGTGTGTGAGACATATGTTGTGGGGTCATGAGCAGGTGAATTATGAATGGTGTGAGTAATACAGGTAAGGCAAGGAGTACATGGATTGTGACAATCCTAAATCCCTGACCCCGGATTTGGGGCTGTTACAGAGATGGTATCAGAGCATTAGGTTACAGTCCTCAGAAACGATAGGAGATCGAGTCTTACAATACCCTTAATAATGATAAGAACATCTAGAGCTCAAATTGAGTTCGTAGTCGGGTTAGAGGACATGACCCTGACTGTTTAAGATGAAGCCCGAGAGGGGACTTCTTTTGGGAAACCGTACTTAGGACTTCGTGGTTAGTCACCTCGATTCGTATGAGTTATAGATGGATGGGATTCTGAGATACCAGATCCCGAGGCCTTCGAGTAGGCATTTGATGATGCGTTCCTTGAAATGGACGGAGACCCGATAAAGGAAGATCCATAGGAGGATCTAGAGGAAGACCCCATAGTGGGTCAAGGAAAGAATCTTGTAGAGGACGTGTTGATTGATAAAGATGTGGTGTGTTTCTTGAGGTCTAATAATAAGACCGGATGAACCTTCAAGGGATAAATAAGTGACGAGACGAGAGTTTAAGGATCGTTCATGATTCATCAAGAGGTATGACAAAGAAAATGGAGTAGAGACTCCAAAGCAGAAGAGGTAGAGGCAATATAGCCAGTATCAGTGGATTGATTCGACTTGAACGAAACATGTTACTCGTAGTCGGTTATAGTTGCCCATAAGGAGGCGGCATACGTAAGAACCAAGGTGTTCAGATTTTCACGAACGATTAAGGGGACTTAGTTGCCTAGTATAGTGAAAGGAATTGCTTTGGATATGAGGTTTCAATCCTCCACGACCAGCGATTCCATTGGAAAGAGTGTCTATTACGTCATTGAGGGATTTTATTATCCCAAGGAGAATTTTGGGTATATGTACCATGCAAATGTTATTGTAAGACAAGCACGCTAAGGCGGAATCGAGAACGAGATTTACCACCCTCAGGAAACCAGGAAGGACTTATGAGGATAGAACAGAAAGGTCGGAAATCAGATCCGAGCATTACTAGTAGGTAAATAGATTGATCAAGTTTCCCTGATTTTGGAAAGAAATTCAGCAGATTTTGGCAAACCTTGTCTTTCTGATTACCAGGGGATGTCACCAAAGAGAGTGGAAATTGGAGTGAACCCTGTGGATTGGGTAAGATAGTCGTTATATGGGTTGGTGGACAGACCCTGATTGCTATAATTGATTGTAGAAGATAAAATGATGAAGTTGAGATTGGACGGTAAAGGCGAAATATATTTAAGGACCAAGACGGACTGAGAAATTCCGGGATTGACTTAAATGAAAAGGCTATTGTGCCAAAAGTGTTAAGCTTATGTAGCGCACGGGATTGATATGGGAGAAGGAATATTGGATATAAGGATGATTGAAATAGAGACCAGATTTAATCTTGTAGTTTCTAACGATCTTCCGAAGTACCGCCCAGTCGACATGTGGAATTGTCATTGCTACGGGCGACAACGGTATCGAAGTCTTCTTATAGAACAGAACGCTTACTTGGGATGTTTGCGCCTAGTCGAATAGAATTCCCTGCGATTGCAAATGTTGATGGTTGAATTCTTAGCGACTATTATAAGTCGGCAATGACGTAAGTATCGAGCACCTTAGGGTGTGCATGGAAAAGAAAAGCTGTGGAATTGAACGATTATCCATTAGAGGAGCCGACATAAAAGGCATCCGTAGAGACCTTGGCAAACCTCCCCAACTTATGATCTATCTTGACCTCTCTCCAGGAAAGAATTCTGATAAAGGGTATATTCCCTCTTCGAAGTTGTTTTATAACACTTGTGCTAAACCATATTCAGTTTCAATTGTGCCAGAGGCTATCACAATGCCTACTTTCAGGCTTTCGAAGCCCTGTCAAATGATGTTATTTAAGCTTTCACTTTTCTTCAAATAATGAATGACCCTATGGTGATACCTCACCACTTGTTTGTTAAGTACCAGTATCTTTTGGTTATTCTTTTCTTTGCGATTCTTTGGAAACTGCACCTTTGGAATCTGTTCAATTTTAATCCAAGGTGTTCCTTTGAGAAATATTGTTTAAAAGACGATAATCATTAAATTGATCTCGAATTGCTTTCGTACTTTTCAACTTCCACTGAGACGAACAACCCTATACTTATAGGGGCTACAAGGACTATCTGTCTGTGTGATAGAAGTCGGATGGGACGCCATCACTTGTAAGTTGTGAAATACAAGAAGGCTAATTACCTTTAGTAATGTCTCAATTGAGGCACACAACGTTGAGTTCTTATGATCATATTGATCTCTCGGTAAAATTCTCTTACCTCCAATAAGGTTACCTTAAAACTCATAACCTTATGATCACCAGTGTGTGACATTTTCTTTGATATGGGAGCTATCTTTCAAGGCCCCATAATTTTTGTTATCCTTATTGAATTTCAAGGGGAGGCCAACCAGGTCAAATAAGTCAAAATTCGCTGATAGGAATTAGATTCGCAACGAAATCGCCTATGACAGGAGCGAATCCCTAAGACGAATAGAATGTTAGTGACATATCGATGAAATTGGTTTATTCTCCCAAGGATATTATGATAATGGAAAGCGTGTCAATCGATATATGTGAAAGAATAGCGATGTGCCGTGAACTCCAGTGACAACGGTGTTAGACAGATGCCCTATAGTGGAATTGAGATTTTGGAGGAGTTGTTTACGAATGGACACTACCTCTGGGTTAGCAAGATAAGTACTGGCGATGAAGTCAGAAGGAGCTGGTATTGTGACTTGGGAAAGATGCAGCGTGTTGTTTTTAGAGTAATAATTTTCGGAAATATACGGAGACCCGGATGAAAATGAAAGTTAAAGAGTTAAAACAAGAAACCATGACTGTGACCGAGTATGGGGCCAAGTTTTCTGAATTATCGAGGTTTGTTCCGGAGTTTCTGAACACAGAAGAAAAGAAAGCCAATAGGTTTCAACCAGGGCTACCACCAACAAGCAACCCACTGTCAGGACCTTTAAATAGCAGGTGCCCTGCTACACTGTTTAGACAGAGCTAATGTATCGTTGTATATCAAGAAGTTGAATGACAATTAAACCTTAAGGCCGAGCCACTAAGGGAATAATTACAAGTAGAAATAGTCAATCGAGGGATTTTCCCATAAGACTGGTACATCCAGGTTGTAAACTAGAAATATGAGGTCGACACTTTTGATAGACCTGATCCCTTTCAAGTTGGGAGAAGTTGATATTATAAGAAGGATGGGTTGGTTGACACCCAATGGAGCCCAGACTGATTGTAAGGGATAGAGAGTAATAAATAAAGAATGGAGACAGATTCAGAGATTCTTGAATATAGTCAGACTAAGAAATTATTATGCCGGAGATATGAGGCTTAATTAGCTCTTAAGGTTGACGCCAAGAAAAGAGATACCAAGTATAAAGGGAACTACAATGGTTTTGGGAGATTGTACAAGGTTTTAATGAGCTACCAGATATCGATTTGGATGACATGAGAATGAATAACGAGTATTCAGGTTATAGTGCCGCATCTCCTGTTAGCCTCAGTGAGAATGGAAGAGTTAGCGACTCAGTTACAAGAATTGCTGGGCAAGGATATGATAAGACACAGTGTGCCACCGTGGAGAGCCCGGTGTTGTTGTAAGAGAGAAAGATATTAGCACAAGATTATGGAATCTCGAGAGTTGTATGAGTTCGACATGGAGAATAGATACCCTTGTAAATGATTGTTTGATCAGCGGAAGAACGCTGTGTATTTCCAAATTTATTTAAAGAACTGGGTATCACCAGTTGGAAGTTAAATCAGAGGATATACCCAAGACTGCGATTCGTACTAGGAATAGACACTTCGAGTTTTCAGCGACGTTATTTTGGGTGGACTAATGCACCCACAAATTTTATGGAGTGTAACGAAGGGGCTTTGAGTTACCCGTGATAGTAGATAGCATGAGATGGAGAAATGGCTAGAATTGACCTAGAATTATGACTGTAAGATACACTACCATCCGGGGAAGGCCAATGTGGTGGCCGATACCCTTAATTAAAATGAGACAGAGATGGATTCCGAATGATCGGGAATTAAAGGATGAGATTTTACACAAAACCCAAGTTAGTCCAATAGACTAGAAAGACAAAAGATTTCACCAACAAGTGGCTAGTAACAGCCAAGACAGACAGAGAAAGTATGCGGACTAAGCCCGCGAGTACAGAGATAGTACTGTTGTTGATAAGCTAAATGGCAAGTTGATGAATGACAAGCAAGTTTATGTTGGTGTATTTCTGTGCAAACAAGATAGAGAATATGAGGGTAGATATACAACCTGGTCTGACTTACAAAGAACAACCTGTGGAAATCACGGATAGAAAAGAGCAAGTGCTAAGTGACGAGGTTGCCAAGCTAGTGAGAGGTTTGTGGAAATCAAGAGGTGGAAGAATCCACCCGGGAGTTAGAAAGTACAATGGAAGAGAAGTACCCCCAGTTATTCCTAAGTTGATTCCGGGACGGAATCCTTTTAAGGAGGGGAGACTATAATAACCCGAATTTTTGGAAAAATTTAAAACTTTTCTCATTATGATTAAGTGCAGCAGTGAATAGTGATATTGGTGGATGAATAGTGATTTTGAGGATTAAGAAAAATTTTCATGCCACCTATGTACGAGACGTAGTGTGGATATTCCAAAGTCATATTAGTGATCTACGGAGTAAATAAGTGAATGCAAAGACTATCGGAATTCAGAAATTCCAAATTTTATTTTGGTGTAGTATTTGACCGGGCAGTGATTTATTATTATTATATTCAAGAAAAGAGATATTAAAATTGAGGATTTGAGGATTTAATATTTTGGAATTTTATTATATTATTAAAGTCGATTTAAGGATTCGATTGTTGAAGTGGATAGTGAATAGTTACTATTCACTGCGAGAACTGCGTAGAGTTTTATTCGCTCTTTTTGAAAAATATTTCGAATCGTTTCAAGAGGAACAAGGCAACATTTAGAGGATTAAATATAGACATGGAAGTAACATGTAACAAGATTAATTCGAGGGATGCAACATTTGGATCATCCATGTGAAAGGAAACGAACCAGTAAAGCTACTTTAGCTAAGCACTTGCATGTGCGACACGTGTCCAATGACTAAGCCATAAAGGTGATGACTCACCCCCTTTTTAAACACAAAATATCAGCATCCTTATCAAATAATCAAGACAAAGAAAAGAAAAAGGGAGAGAAATTTCGGGAGAGAAGAAGAAAGAAAAATGGGAGAGAAAGAAATGATCATAACTTGAGATTCCGTGGTCCGTTTTTGGCGTTCCACCACTCAAATCAAAGCTCTTGAGAAGCCCGACGTAACCATGGTAAGCAATCACCTCAACCCCGTGATTTACCCCTTCGATTTCAGTGATTAACAGTCGGAGAAGATGATGAATAATAACTTGTGTTTTGTTTTGTTTTTGGATATTGAGTTTGTGCCTTCCAAAGGTTGTATTAAGCAAGTATCTAAGGTTACATAAGGAATATAGCAGCAAGCAAGCTTGGAGAAGGTATAAAACCTCTGCCCCTTTTGTTATATGAGTTTTGAAATTGTTTTGATGTTTATGTAAAGTTAAGAGCATGATTAAGCGATTAGATGAATTGTTGATTGAGTTTGGAGGATGGGTTATGAATTTGTTTTGATTATTCATGGAGGATTTGACTGAGTGGAGGGTGTATAAGGTGGATGGTGAGTGTGGGATTGATTGGTATTGATTTGGTTGTGTTTTGGAAATGGAAAACGTTACGATTATAGCCGTCGTAATGCCCATTTGATTTAAGGCTGTTTTGAGCAAGAATTTCGAACTGGTCTTTGAATATTTTTGAACAGAACTGACCATGAACATGTAGGTCTTGTTTTGAGGTTTGTTTTGGTATAAAGATCATGTCCATACGATTTACGGTTTAAGAGAAAAGTGAGTTTTAGTAAACGTCGTTCGGAGGAACAACCCTTCTCTGTTCAGACACTTTGAGACCATATTTGGACCACTTAGAAGCCATATTAAAATGTGAAACGTTTTGGAATAATACTAGAGACAGTTAGGAAGGCTCACGAAAAAGAATCGGATTAAAAAGATTATTTTTCGATTTTATACAAATGTTTTAGTCGAGGTCGCGCAAGTGAAAACCACTGAAAACGAGACTTAAAAACCAAGGTTCCAAATGGTTAAGTATAACTTGGATTTGAGAATGGATTTCAAACCAAACTTGTGATATAAGTATTTGACGAATAACATGGACTTAGTATGAGCCTATAACGAGCTAGTAATTCCTTGGTTGTGTTTCGCTTACGTGTTTAAGCATTGAGTACAAGTGGATTATCCAGGGGATTAACCGTGTGTTTTCGTTTGACTTTGTCTAGATTGTTCGAAATTGTCACGAGCCCTATCACCTCTCGAGCATCAGGCAAGTTTCTAAAACCATATTTTAAAGTATGCATATACTAGATGCAAGATTTCTTATTCCATGCTATGTTTTCCATTAATTATACTAATGATGCATACAATATGATATTATGCATGTTTTCAAACCTTACATCGTATATAGATGTAATGGTATTAAAAATGTTGAGACGTGATATATGCATATGATAGATGCATGCAAGTTTTCAAACCCTCTTTGTAAACTATTGTTGTGATGATATAATACAGGTTTTGAAAGCATGCTTAGAGTAAAAGGCATGAAATGCTATAAAGAGTTTTATGATATATATCCGATGCATGTATGTTGTTGAACAACTGCATATGGTATGATTTCCAAATGTAATTGGATTTGGAGTATGAGATATATGTACGTTTTCATGAGTTCAAATTGATACATATGATGATTTAAGTTGGACTTATAAGCTATGGTTCTAGCAATATTTTTGGAGCTGATATGTTAAGAAAATCCCTCAGTAGGGGGGTATATACTCTGTATTTAAACTACGGACCGGGAATGGTATCAGTTATTATCTAGAGTTATATATATATATACTCTGTACTTATACTACGTACCGAGAAAGGTATCAGTTGCTATCTAGGGTTATTTTATTAATTTATTTTCCATTCTTTGTTAAAGAAGTATGTGGGAATTACTTTTAAATAAATATTCTTTATTAAATATAGTTTGCATTAATTATTTAAAGCCCTACTTCTTAAGGAAGTATTTTGTGAAAACTATTTTAAACCCTAGATAGCTAATAAAGTATATTTCAGTCAATTTTTATTATAAATAGAGAAGGTTCCCAAATCTATTTCCCGTTTAAGTCTATATTCAGAAAGACTTAAATGTTCGCTCAAACTACAAATGCATGGGACCTTTCTCGAGATTTTATGTATGTTTCCAGTGGACTGCCCGGTCCTAAGCCTTTTTAAATCAATGAATTTATCAGTCTGGTTTACTACCATCAAAATGATTTTGATTACTTCCTCAAGATTCGAGGGGTAAGATCAGTGGAATTAGTTGCATCCATTAACAAGCGTCAGCTTGGGAAATATGGGTGAATTTTCCTTTCCAACCAGATATGACTACTTTGTGGAGTTGTATTCTTGGGGAAAAAGGGAAAGGAACTTCATGTTTCAGTATTATGGATTTACTCGAACTTGGAGAGTATGTAAGGGACTGAGTAGCGCCGGTCCCCTAAGGGAATTACAATATGACCGACGGACTGGTGAACGGGTCTGTTCTTCCCTTAGTTTATCAGAAATTGCCCGACCGTAGGAAAGAGGAGAGCAACAGGCCGACGGACTGGTGAAACGGGTCTGTTCTTCCTCATAGGAGAGTCACAGGCCGACGGACTGGTGAAACGGGTCTGTACTTCCTGCCTACAACCGATTGGCGGGGAGGTAGGTCAGTCAGATACTGTCTATTCTTCCCTTCTACGTAGAAAAAGATCAGGGGGATACAGCTTGCGACTGATCATCGTAGGGGTATCCTCGGCGCCCAGAATCTCCATCTTCAGTTCATCACCCATGAAAGAGCATGTTTTATGCAAGTTTTCAGAGAAAGAAAGTTTATTCAAGTTATTCTGTTATATGCAAGTTTTCAAAGAAAGAAAGTTTACTCAAGAGTATTCAAGTTTATTCCAGTATATGAGTTTATCAGAAAGCATATGAGATTACAAAAAGGTATATGATTGTTTTGATTAAGGGTATATGGAATCAGACGAGTTTCGAAAATGGATTGGGCATATTTTGCCTTGTCTTTATTTCCAGAATATGATATGAGATAAATGTTTGATATGAAAGATGATATTTGGAAATTCCTACAACTTCATCTTTTATTGTATGAGTTATGACTCTGATAAAACCTGATTAAGGATATATATATGCATAAGTGGATTTTGGGTTATGGAAACCTTATATTGGATTTTTCCTTATAACTTCATCTTTTAAGTTATATGTTGATAGTCTGCTTATAGTTATATAGCAGATATTTTACGGAAAGGATATACTGAGGTACCTTGTTATTTCATCTTTTATACTATACTAGAACTTTGTTCATAGTATGAATATCGAAAGTTTGCAGAATATTATGGAGATGATATTTGAAATACAACAATGGTATTTTTGGAATACATTCCGATAAGGAAATGATTTCAGTATCAAGATATTTTGACAAATTATTGTCGCATACCCGCTTTATTTCTGGGTTGAATAAAAGGGCAGAATTATGCCATACTTTCATTACCTTGCTGAGCTATCGCTCACTCTTGCTATTATTTTATATATATTATATAGCAGCGAAGCAGGATGCCAATGGGACGGCACATACCTCGCAAGGCGTTCCCATAAACAGTTTCTAGCAGTGATCCCTGGAGTAGTACCAACCAATCGAATCAGGCTACGGCTTTGGTATTCAACTTATGTATAGACATGAATGGTATTAGAGGATTGTGAGCATCAGAAGGCTAAGCTGGTAATGTAACAATACTTAGAAATTGTATCAGTAACAGATTCAAAAGACATTTGGGTATTGTAATAAAAGTTATTTATTCCGCAGTTGTTGTATTGTGTCGTTTCTGAGACTCTAACCTGTGTGTGTGTGTGTGTGAGAGAGACATATGTTGTGGGGTCATGAGCAGGTGAATTATGAATGGTGTGAGTAATACAGGTAAGGCAAGGAGTACATGGATTGTGACAATCCTAAATCCCTGACCCCGGATTTGGGGCTGTTACAGAGAAAGTGTTAAGGAATAAAACTGTAGCATTAGTAAGAGTTTTGTGGAGGAATCCTAAGGTGGAAGAGTCTACCTGGGAGATAGAAAGTGATATGTTAGAAAGGTATTCCCCAGTTGTTTCCTTGATCTGATTCTGAGGACAGAATCCTATTAAGGGGGGGAGGATGTAATATCCGTAAACTTTATTAATAATATAAATTATATTTTATGTGTAGAATAATTATTATGGAGTCTTAATGGTTAAGGTTGTTGAGTATTAATATGCTAATTGTTGTGTCGAAAGCCCCTTTCGAATATCTTGTCATTTAAAAATATCTTCAGTTTTGAGCCCCGTTTTGAAAATTCAAGGGCCCCATTGAAATTTTGTACATCATTATTGTTCCTTCGTCTTTCGTATCCGAATCATAATTGGAAGATTTCTTTGTATCATTATATTCCTAATTATCCGGTACTATCAATATTATTGGTTTTATTCAAGAGAGAAATTTTTTCCGAACCCTAATTGTTTAGGGTCATTGATATATCGTTCATATCAATAATACATCTGTTATAGCCCCAATATTCTTGAGCATTCGTTATTTAAATGTTATGTATTGATTGGGATAATTATCAGTCTTTTTGGATGATTATCACCTCGTAGAACGTGTATTTTACTTTATTAAAGATTTAAAGCGATCCAGTGGATCTATATCGATCCAAAAATGTCGTTTGGGGTATTATTTTTCAATAAATATATAAAGACAAATCGTACATTATCCTTCGTATAATCTGTATTTCATATAAGTAAAAATATAAAAATCTCTGAATCGTGTTCTTCGTGTTCTTGAAGATCAAACCAAATTTTGGAAGTGTTATTGGAATCCAAATCTCAAGTTCAAATACTCAAATCAAAGCTCTTGATCTCTAGATTCAGAATCTTCAAACCGTATCATCATCTGGTAATTTTTCGAATTATTATGAATTTTTCAATGTTCGAATTAAAATTAGGGTTCTTATTAAATTTGGGGATTTTTTTTCGGTTGATCCTTCTTTCAATTGATTGCTTCTAACATGTTCCTAGGGTTCTAATTAGTAGGAATCCATGCTTTAATTTCATGTTTATGTTCGATTTTGAGAATTCGAATTTTTGGGTTTTTGCCTGATTTTTCTTTTGAACAGTCCGTTCATATGAATGATCTGACCTTGTTTTTGATAGAGGGCTTTCATTGTATGTGTTGTAAGCTTCATTTTAACATAAAGAACGTAGAGTTTCATGTACAGAATAGCTAGATCGGAAAATATGTTGAGCTCGCCGGAATTTGGTCGGGTTTTGGATTCCGGTGATGTTTTTGGTTTGTTTTTGATCGGAATGTGTTGATATGGTTATAGGGAACATTTTGGTATAAAAAGCCCCAAATTCTGATGTGTTTTTGAGTCGCCGGATTCTGGGCAGGTCACCGGATTCTGGGAATTTTCCGGCAAGTTCTTGGCGACCTGGTTTGTTCTTGGCGACCCGTGACCCGACCCGTTGCCCGAATGGTTGACCCGCTTTCAATCTTCGAAACCCTAATTCATTTTCAGAAAACTGTTTTTGGATTTTATTTTTAAAAATAATTCGAAAATAGTTTAAATATTTATAAAAATCATATATTTATTTTAAAAATACATTTTTGAATTTAGAAAATTCTGGAAAATTATAATTATTTATTTAAATTCGAAAACTAATTAAATTTAATTATTTTAAATATTTTTGATTAATAATTAGTTTATTTAATTAATTGATTAATTTTGTTAATCAGTTAATTCTTATTAATTAGATTTAATTAATTTAAATTAAGTTTAATTTTTTTCTAGCTTGTTTTAATTATTTGAAAATAGTTTGAGCATTTTGAAAGTGTCAATTAATTTTACATTAATTGATTTAATTGTTTTTAAATACTTATATTGGGATTAATAATCCGATTTTTGATTTAAATATTATTCGTGACTTGTTTAAATTCAAATAAGCCTTGGACATTGTTCTAAAAATATTTATAAGTACTACATGGTTTATATGAGTCGAATAATGTGTTTTATAGTCCGTAAATGCTTGATATAAGGACTAGTGTCTGAGTTTTGTTTATCGTAAAATAGGACGAGCGTCCGATAAATTCTGTTAAATATCTGATTACTTGTTTAGACTTAAATATGGTTATGAGTATATGTCGAAGGTAGAACGAGGATAGTTAGACTTTTTATTATGAGTTGTTTATTATAGAATCGAGTTCCCGAAGCAAGGGAAAGGAGAAGGTAGAGAGCGCGATAGATTGCTGACAGACGTAGACCAGGCAAGTATCTGTGCCTTTTACTTGTTGATTCAATTGATATCGTTTCCAATGATTATGCATGTTACCATCAGAACACTTCAGATTATTCAATCTTTACCCCGTATTGAGCAACTGATGTTATTTCCTTGAATATTCCTAACTTGTTGATTAATCCACAATCGTGTTGAATACCAGAAACCTTTACTTCAATTCATTACATTGACTATATCCATTGTTGATCTTCCTAATTGGGTACGTTGTACCATTGAAACCATTCCGAATTCATTTCTTGAACTTCATTTGATATTGAGCAGTTGAAGCTCTTTTGCAACTATTATACTTTGTAATTGGATACGTTGTACCTTTGAAACCATTCTGAATTCATTTCTTGAACTTCATTTGATATTGAGCAGTTGAAGCTCTTTTGCAACTATTATACTTTGTCGTTGTGTACTTATGTACCATTGAAACCATTCCGAATTTATTTCTTGAACTTCATTTGATATTTCAGCAGTTGATATTTCTTGAACCAATCCAATTCTAATCCTTTCTTTTCCCCATTGAGTTTTTTAAAAGCATATGTTTGGCTTAAACCTTGTTGATTCAGATAATTGTGATTTCCTTTCATTACGGAACTGTGATTGATATATATATTGCTTGCTGAGCACTTGTGGCTCATACTTGTTTGTTTCTAACTCTATTCCAGTGAAGCGAGAATATGAGCTGACACAACGCGAGTGATAGTTCTCTAGAAGCTAGGAGATCACCCCGAGTGATTGTCATTGGCAGGGTAGTTGTTTATTTTAATAGTTAGACTAGATGTCTAGCTTTGAACTTTAAGTTGTGTAATAATATTAACTTTGAAAACTGGTTTGTAATAACTTAGAAGTGTGTTCAATGCCATAACCTGTATGCGGTCTTGGTTAAGGGGTGTTTTTATGTTATTATTATATTATGCATGTGTTATATCCAGGATTATTGTGTTCGTTGGTCGAGTGACTCCCCGAACCTATACCCCGGGTTTGGAGGGCGCCACAAAAGACGCCTCTCAGATATTTATCATATGACTGATGTCGTAGAACTTGAAGACGAATTACTCTTGTCTGGTATTGATGAACCTGTCACATTTGAACAGGCAGTCAAAGAAGACGCCTGGAGAACAGCCATGGACACTGAAATTGCTACTATTGAGAAGAATCGTACGTGGCAACTCACTGAATTACCACGAGCCACAAACCCATTGATCTCAAATGGGTGTTCAAGCTGAAGAAAAATACAGATGGTGAGATCATCAAACACAAAGCTCGTCTTGTAGCAAAGGGCAACGTTCAACAACATGGTATTGATTACGACGAAGTCTTCGCCCCTGTCACTCGCTTGGAAACTGTCCGTTTGATCTTGGCTCTTGCAGCGAAAAACAATTGGGAGGTCCATCACCTCGATGTTAAGTCCGCCTTTTTAAATGGTGTGCTTCTTGAAGAAGTCTATGTCACTCAACCAAAGGGATATGTCCGTCCAGGCCAGGAACGTAAAGTGTATCGTTTGTTGAGAGCCCTCTATGGCCTCCGTCAAGCACCAAGGGCCTGGTACTCGCAGTTGAATAAATGCTTATTGAATTTGGGTTTTGTGAAATGCCCCTATGAGCACGCTGTCTACACTCGACGGGTTGGTACTGAGTCTCTTATTATTGGGGTCTATGTCGATGATTTAATCATTATTGGCACAAGTATTTCTCATATTGTCAAATTGAAGGGGGAAATGAATCGGGAATTTGACATGACTGATCTCGGTAAGTTGTCATACTATTTGGGTTTGGAAGTTGGACAAGGAAATGGCTATATCGAGATCAAGCAGACGACGTATGCAAAGAAGATCCTACAAAAGGCAGGTATGAGCGATTGTAATGCAGTAAAATATCTTGTGGAATTTAAATTGCAGATTGATGTTGATGCAACTGGTGAACCAGTTAACCAGACCTATTTCAAGAGTCTAGTTAGAGGGCTACGTTATTTGGTTTACACTCGCCCTGATATAGCATATGTTGTAGGTATTGTTAGTCGCTATATGGAAAAACCTAATGTGTTACATTTGAATGCCATAAAGAGAATCTGCCGATATGTGAAAGGTACTTTGCACTACGGATTGATTTATAAAAGAGGACGCGGCAACTATATCTTATCCGGTTTCTCTGACAGTGACTTAGGCGGCAGTGTTGAAGACATAAAAAGTACGAGTGGTATGTCATTCTACCTCGATGAGAGCTTGATTTCATGGGTATCGCAGAAGCAGCGATGTGTTGTTTTATCTTCGTGCGAAGCTGAGTTTATGGCGGCTACGACCGCAGCGTGTCAAGGTATTTGGCTTCAAAGAGTTTTGAGCCAGATTACGGAGATCAAACCAGGACCAGTTGTTTTGTACATAGATAACCGATCTGCTATTGACTTGGCGAAGAATACCGTTCTTCATGGAAGGAGCAAACATATTGATGTGCGATATCACTTTATTCGAGATTGTGTTGAACAAGGATTAATTGTGGTTAAGCATGTTAACACCTGCGAGCAGCGTGCAGATATATTAACCAAAGCTTTGTCTGCAGCCAAGTTCAAAAAAATGAGGAGCTTACTGGGAGTAAAGAATCTGGAACATGTTTAGACTAAGGGGGAGCATGTTGGGCTTGGGATTTTCTCTAAACATGTTTTAATGTTTGTTTTGTTTTATTGTAGTTGAATAAATCAACCTGAACGTTGTAGTCTACAGACGTGGTTTAGTAGTTGAGTTTTAGTAGGTCAGCTATCCACATTGAGCTCCTGGTTTGTAGGAGATGATGTTGCTGGATAATCTTTATAGGCGTTGTATTTCTTTCCTTGTTTAATAATCCCAATTGTACGTTTCATTCAACACATTCAGTTTGTTTCCTTTTATATCAGTTTAGTTCTATCAATACCTGCTAAGGTGGCAAGATGAAAATGCAACAGGTATGTATTAACCCTGAAAATGAGGAGGACCTTGGAAATCAAGAGAGTCTTTTTTGGTAGACTAGTATTAACTGCATGTATATGTAACGGATGACACCAGCTTGTATTTGGAGTCTATAAATAAGTCTTTCCATATGTATTCTAATTGTAGTGTGTGAAAAAATAGAAATTGCAGGAAAAAACAGATAGAGAAGAAAGAGAGCTCTAGCTCAGAGAGAAAGGCTGTAGCCTTGTTGTAACATATAAAAGCTGTAGCTTTGTTCCTGTTTGAGTGAAATAATATAAGTGTGTTTGTTTTATATCCACATTATTTATACAGTATATATATAGTGTGTGTGTATTTGTGTTATATCAAGATTAAATAGAAGGCCCAAGCCCATACACGTTTCCAACATATAGCCTATTGGAGTAAGAATTCATCATAGTAACTATATTATAATAATGACTTCCTTTACTGATTCCAAGACTGTAGACATAGTTTGTAAATGTATCCTTCATTCCTTCTTATATTCAATTTATTCATAACCTTTAAATTATCTTAAATGGAAAATAACTTAGTGGAAACCTGTATGTAATTGATTCTATATATGACTAGCCAATATAGACAGACCTCAACAAATAATGAGAATTGTTTCTCATATCAACATTAAAAAAGCCATATATTTTTGTATAGTGTGTGTGAGTAGTGCTTATCAGTAACTACACTAACTGTTCGCTAAAATAGATTTAAAATATTCTCTTACCATTTTCTTGTGTCATGGATTTTGCAGAAAAGAGGACCAGGTGCAACCTCTGATAGGGTGCTTGATCCGAAGATTGATCAAAACGAAACTTTTAACCGACTTTTGTTCATAATAGGAATTTTTTTGTCAAAAGACCATCGGTTCAAAGCTTAATCTGCTCATGTATGTGTTTTTAGACAATAAGACGGTTAGCTAAAAACAGAGAAGCAGCAAGGAAAAGTAGACTTCGAAAAAAGGTGATTTTGTCGGAAAAATTAAGATCTTGTTAAAATTTCAACCTTGATGTCAGATGTAAATCTGTTAGATTATTTATTTAATCTAAATGTGTTTAATTATTTTAAGTGGTTATTTATTTGTTGCAATTGAATAAGTCAGCTGTGTATGTACGTGTTTGTATACAGCTAGAATAAGTCGTGGTTGTTTAGTTTATTTAGGAAAGTAGTGGAGATATATCAGGTATATAGTTCCTGGTTTTTCTCATCACCTTAGTTAAAATGTGTTTGCATGTACTGGAACACTTATCTCTTCAATTTGTATTTTCCATTCAGTAATATCAGTTAAGTGAGTTTGCTTTATACATTTTGATTACATCCAATATCTGGTATCAGAGCGAGAAACCTACACTCAAACACTTGTCAACCGGAACATTCATGGAAGGCAGCAAAAGCAAAGAAGGGTCGTTTGGTCTCAGTTATCCAATGTTGACAAAATCAAACTACACGGCATGGGCACTAAAAATGAAGGTGTTCATGCAAGCCCATGGCGTGTGGGAGGTCATTGATCCTAAGGATCCTAAAGCAGCCGTTGATGATAAGGTAGATAAGCGAGCAATGGCGGTTATTTACCAAGGAATTCCCGAGGATCTATTGTTGTCTATCACGGAGAAAAAGACGTCAAAAGAAGTGTGGGAGGCGATCAAAACTGTTCATTTGGGTGCAGACAAAGTGAAAAAGGCAAAGGCTCAGACGCTTAAAGCGGAGTTCGAGTCTCTTGCTATGAAAGAAACTGAGCAACTCGATGATTTCTGTATGAGATTGAACGGCTTGGTAACTAACATCCGAGCCCTGGGTGAGAAGGTTGAAGAAGCTTATGTGGTGAAAAAACTCCTTCGAGCTGTACCCACGAAGTTCCTGCAGATAGCATCAGCCATTGAACAATTTGGCAATTTGGAAACAATGTCTGTGGAGGAAACGGTTGGATCTCTTAAAGCCCACGAAGAAAGGTTACGTGGGAAAACGGAGAGTGGTGAACATCAATTACTTCTTACAGAAGAAGAGTGGGAAAAGAGGGAGAATAAAGATGGTCAGCTGCTCTTTACACGTGAAGAATTGTTAAAAAGAGCAAGTAAAGGAGGCACACGTGGGAATACTGAAGCAAGGGGACGAGATTATTCCAAAGGAGGACGTGACAGAGGAAAGGTACGATGTTTTAACTGCAGTGCTTATGGACATTATGCAGCAGAATGTCGAAAACCCAGGCGTGATAGAGAGCAAAAGAACGAAGCCCATTTGGCCCAGATTGATGATGATGAGCCCACCCTGTTGTTGGCAAAATGCAAGGAGCCCAGGAGTGAAATAATCCTGTTAAATGAAGGAGCAGTAAGTCCAGCACTCAAAACTGTGGGGAGGAATAGAAAAGGTGGTGACTCTAGTATATGGTATCTTGACAACGGGGCCAGTAATCATATGACTGGCCAGCGATCGAAGTTCGTGGATCTTGATGAGAGTATTACAGGAGAGGTGAAATTTGGTGATGGGTCTAAGGTGGCCATACAAGGAAAAGGATCAGTGCAGCTCACAACCCACGATGACAAACAAATCGTTCTCAAGGATGTTTATTTTATTCCAAGTTTATGCAGTAACATTGTTAGCTTGGGCCAACTCTCTGAGAATGGAAACTCGGTTGTAATCAAAGGAGAGTACCTGTGGGTGTATACAAAGAATGGTGCATCAATCATAAAAGTGCACAGGTCCATGAACAGATTGTATAAGCTAATCACTAAGGATGCCAGGGATACGTGCTTATTAACGAAAACAGAGGAGAATTCTTTGTTGTGGCATGCACGTCTAGGCCATGTGAACTTTGACTCCATGATTCTCATGACAAAACACGGAATGGCAAGTGGACTACCAGAGTTTTTACATCCAAAGGACATGTGCAAGGGATGTCTGAT
Organism: Heracleum sosnowskyi; assembly: GCA_030848705.1. Lineage (NCBI taxonomy): Eukaryota > Viridiplantae > Streptophyta > Magnoliopsida > Apiales > Apiaceae > Heracleum > Heracleum sosnowskyi. The sequence goes on along the minus strand of CM061236.1, from coordinate 79,991,693 downwards.
GTCAAAGCAAGCGAGATGTTCATTCCCATCTGTCACTAGCTTCACTGCCAAGGAACGGCTTGAATTAATTCATGGAGATATCTGTGGACCCATCACGCCTGCAACTCCATCTGGTAACAAGTATTTTTTGTTATTTGTTGATGATTTCAGTCGTGCTATGTGGGTATATATGCTTAAGAGTAAAAGTGAAGCATTTATTTGTTTTAAGAAATTTAAGGCTTTAGTTGAAAAGGAGTCAAGCCAAGTAATTAAAGTTCTAAGGACAGACATGGGTGGAGAGTTTTGCTCAAATGACTTCTCAAAATTCTGCGAATATACTGGTATTGTTCGACACTTTACGGCTCCATATACTCCACAACAAAACGGAGTTGTGGAGCGTCGTAACAGGACTGTAGTAGCAATGGGCAGAAGCTTACTAAAAGAAAGAAATATGCCTGCATACATGTGGGGAGAAGCTATTAGACATGCGGTGTATTTGCTAAACAGACTACCAACCAAGGCAGTGCTAGGAGCAACGCCCTATGAAGCATGGTCACAGAAAAAACCAAGGCTGGATTACTTGAGGGTGTTTGGGTGTATTGCTTACATGAAGATGCCCAGTGTGCACACCAAGAAGTTGGACGATAGGAGTAAGCGTGTTGTACACCTTGGAAGAGAGGCTGGGACTAAAGCTTACAGGTTATACGACCCTGAAGCAAGGATCGTACATATAAGCAGGGATGTATTTTTTGATGAAGGAAAGGGATGGAATTGGAATGATGAAACAGAAACCACACAAACAGTTTCTATATTCACTGTTCCAGAACCCCAGTTCGCAGATGTCCATGGTGAGACAACACCCAGTGATGAAGAGAGTTCACAGCATGAAGAAATGGAAGAGGGTGGTGAACAAAGTGGCATGTCGACACCCATCTCTACTCCACAGGCGACTCCACGAACTCAGTCATCGAGAAGCACAACTGAAGATCAATACGACGGGAGTGAACCACCACGTCAGTTTAGACTTCTCAGTGATGTTTATAACGAGACTGACGAGGTAGAACTGGATGAAGACCTGGCTGATGAACTACTATTGGCTGGTATTGATGAACCAACAGACTACAGTCAAGCAAGCAAAGAAAGTTGTTAGAAGAAGGCCATGGACTGTGAAATTGAAGCAATAGAGCATAATCAGACTTGGGAGCTGACAGACTTGCCATTAGGTCAAAAAGCTATTGGTTTAAAGTGGGTTTACAAGACAAAATGAGACACAAATGGTGATATCTTGAAGCACAAGGCCAGGTTAGTTGCAAAAGGTTATGTGCAAAAGTATGGAATCGATTTTGAGGAAGCTTTCGCCCCGGTAACTAGGCTTGAAACAGTACGACTTTTGTTGGCATTGGCAGCTAAAAATGAATGGGAGGTTCATCACTTAGACGTTAAATCAGCTTTTCTAAATGGTAGGTTGTATGAGGAGGTATATGTGCACCAGCCAGAAGGGTATGTGAAGGAAGGACTTGAGCGAAAGGTATATAGGTTATTCAAGGCTTTGTATGGGCTACGACAGGCTCCACGAGCCTGGTACATTCAGTTGAATAAAAGTCTTGAAAAACTTGGTTTTGTCAAATGCCCACTGGAACATGCCGTGTATACACGGAGAGAAGGAGAAGAATCATTGATTATAGGAGTGTATGTCGACGATTTGATCATCACAGGCACAAGTGTTAAGAACATAGTCAAGTTTAAAGAACAGATGAGTAATGAATTTGAGATGTCAGACTTGGGAAAACTGAGTTATTATCTGGGCATTGAAGTTGATCAAGGGAATGGGTATATCGAACTAAAACAATCAGCGTATGCAAAGAAAATTCTTGAGAAGGCCGGCATGTCTGATTGTAACTCTACTAAGTTTCCAATGGAGCCAAAGATACAACTGCACAAGGATGAAAAAGGTAAGGCTGTTAACTCTACAGATTATAAGAGTATGGTGGGTGGTCTGCGTTATCTGGTGCACACACGCCCAGATATCGCGTATGCAGTAGGGGTGGTGAGCCGTTTCATGGAGAGGCCCACTGTGTTACATCAGAATGCTGTCAAGAAAATAATGAGGTACGTGAGAGGAACACTGAACTATGGGTTGGTTTACACTAAGAGTCGTGGTGATTATCTGTTGTATGGGTTCTCGGATAGTGATCTTGCAGGAGATGTGGTTGATCGGAAAAGCACAGGAGGAGTAGCATTCTATTTGGACGAAAGTTTGATCACCTGGGTCTCTCAGAAACAAAGGTGTGTGGCGTTATCCTCATGTGAAGCGGAGTTTATGGCTGCCACTGCAGCAGCATGTCAAGGTATATGGTTGCAGAGTCTACTTAGTCAGATTACAGATGCTAAAACTGGTCCAGTCCTGCTCTATATTGATAATAAGTCTGCCATTGATCTAGCAAGAAATCCAGTGTTCCATGGTCGTAGTAAGCATATAGATGTACGTTACCATTTTATCCGAGAGTGCGTGGAGAAGGGAACGATTGTCATCAAACACGTGAGTACTGAAATGCAGCGGGCTGATGTGTTAACAAAGCCCATGTCTGTTATAAAGTTTGAGAAGATGTGTGGCTTACTGGGAGTAAAAGATCTTAATCACATTTAGATTAAGGGGGAGTTTGTTAGATTATTTATTTAATCTAAATGTGTTTAATTATTTTAAGTGGTTATTTATTTGTTGCAATTGAATAAGTCAGCTGTGTATGTACGTGTTTGTATACAGCTAGAATAAGTCGTGGTTGTTTAGTTTATTTAGGAAAGTAGTGGAGATATATCAGGTATATAGTTCCTGGTTTTTCTCATCACCTTAGTTAAAATGTGTTTGCATGTACTGGAACACTTATCTCTTCAATTTGTATTTTCCATTCAGTAATATCAGTTAAGTGAGTTTGCTTTATACATTTTGATTACATCCAATAAAATCTCTATGTGTAGGCATATGTGCAACAGTTGGAATCTAGTAGGATAAGGTTATCACAGCTGCAGCAAGACCTTTACAGAGCTTGATCTCAGGTCAATAATGTCATCATTATAAATCACTTTACAATTTATATTTCAAGAATAATTTTAGTATTAAAAGTTTGAAATATATAATACTGGTATTTAAAGTTTTGGTCAATAGGGCTTGTTTATGGGAATTAGTAGTGGTGGCAATGCTGGAGGAAGCATGAGCCCAGGTGAGTTTATTACACTACGTGGATAGTGTGATTACCACTAATGTCACTTTCTATGTTTCTTAAAGAGCAACTATATGATTGGAAAGGCAAGGTTGTTATATTCAAAAATATTTCTTTATTTCACTTAAAAATTATGGATCTCCTTTCTTCTACAATTAATTTTTTTAAAATACTTTAAATTTAGTTGCAAAGTCTACCTATCCAATTCAAGCTACTTGCCAATCATTCTTTTTGTTCCCCTCTTTTTTCTTCACACAAGGCACACAAGTAATATAATTGAAAGTTAAGTGAAATTAGTTGAAGGATAACTATAGAAAGTTATAGAAACTGTTTATAGCTATACTAATTGTTTAAGTTACATAACATATAATTGTGTACATACTATATCAATAATATATGTGCGATATATGTCATTTAATGACTCATAGTGTTCTTTTGAAACACTATTAAAAAAATTATTTGAAACATAAACCGAAGATTAGGGTTTCACAAGTACAAACGAATTTGAACAATGTTTAATTATCTTTTGAGGGTGCTGCACTATTTGATATGGAATATGCATGATGGTTGGATGATGATAAAGGCATATGGTAGAACTGCGAACTAGATTGTAGGCACATTTATCTGGTAGTGTTCTCCGGGTAATAGTAGATGGACATATTGCACATTATGATGAAATTTTCAGTCTTCCACCTGGTTACTAGATTGTGGACTACTCTTGCTGAACGTTGCTTCTAAGTAGTAGTTTTCATCCCTCTGAGCTAATCAAGGTTAGACTTTTAAGTAGTAGTTTCAATGTAAAGTCATTTGTGACATCGTCAGGTTTATAATTAATCTTCAGTATCAATATATTATAAATCAGTCCTTGACAATCTGTGATCGTATATGACAATTATACAACATTGTAGTTGTTGGCATAAGCTATATTTTTTGAACCTGAACATGAATATTTTATATTTTCATTTGTTAAGTAATTTTCAAATTGATATTGATCAGATGTTGATAAGGCAAATGGTTCCATTAACTGAGCAGCAACTCGTAGGAATATACAGTCTTTAACATTCCTCGCACCAAGAAAAGGAAGCTTTGTCCCAAGGTATAGAACAGTACCTTCTCGAAACATTATCAAGTGGATCAATGTACGATGGAATGCATCATTTGGTACTGTGTAGTATTTTGCTTAGATGATATTATGCTCGAGTGGTGTAGTTGTGTAGTACGATTATATTTTGGTCAAATGGTGAATGATGGGAGGAGTTGGATTATATTTTGGTTAGGTGTTGGATGACTAGTGGAGTTGGATTATATTTTGGTTAGGTGTTGGATGAGTGGTGGAGTTGTATTCATCAGGACATACTTTGCACTTTGAATTGGTTGGTTTATTTTGTAAAGGGATTTGATTATGTACCAACCAGGTCTTGCAATTTTTTGAATTTAAGTGTTGCAGTTGTTATTACACTACACCATATATGATATTTGCCAACACCTAAAAAAAGTGTGAAAAATTATGAATATTGTTGCTAGAAGCCAAAAAATAGCCTACGCCAACGCTTTTCCCAATTTTCGAAGTGTTGGACTTTGCACCGTGGCCGTAGTCTATGCCAACACTTGATGAACCTGTAGTAACAAATAAAAATACTGTTACCGTATACCACAATGGCAATACTTTCTTGTCTTTACCAACACTAATAAAAGCATTGGAATAGACCGTATGCCAACACAAGTACTTCATACTATGTTTTTAATAGGCAACACCCAGTGCTCTCTTCCAACACTTATTTGTAAAACACTTTTTTTGTATTTGGCAACACCATTTAACTTTATTGCAACATTAATTTGTTCAACAATATTCATTTTTTTCCAACACATTTTCGTGTTTTTAGTAACTCGTTGTTACCTTGCAACATTTATGTTCCAATTCCAAAATCTGAATTCGAATGATACTTTTTAACTTTAAGAACTTGCCAAAAAAATATCAACTACATTTTTCTACATCAATACAGACAAATGTTCGAAGTTATCTTCGTTTGACACAACCAAACTTCCAAAAGCTACTAGAAAGACGACAAAAACAAATCAAAAGTTAGTTTTACATCAATGTATGTAGAAACATGCTCTCAATGTATATCCTTGTATATGTCCTCTAAAATATGCCATTCTACCTCATGCTTAACTGCACCATGATAGACGCATTCCCTAAAAGTAGACACAATGAATGAAGTTATGGATATTTTTGCAACACCTGGTGGACAAACAAAACACAATAGTGAGGCTCAAAGATCTCGTTTAAACCGCAACATATTATTCATAAACATAAAATAACATATTAGTAAGAATTATAATAAAAAGCACTTTGTCGACAAAATAATAAAAGAATATGACAATACTTTAATTATTAAATAATGACATTTCAATATATGTAGACATGTAAGCACTGGCCGTGCATACAAGAAATATCTAAAATTTTAAAATACACCAAACACACCCAACTATTCAATTGTTGACACAACATTTGTTTTCTACTCGGACTAGAATTCTTATTGATCAGCCTTGTCAAGTGAATATTTAATTATTCGCTCACCCTTCTTTTTGTCCTAATATTTTATACGTGATTCTACATATATATACAGTAGTTTATTCAGATCAAATTCTAATGTTTATGTCCTTCTATATCACTAAGGTGACCTAACGAACTCAAGCATACATGATGAGATAAAAGATCAAGGTAAACCTACAAAACAAGTCTAAAAGCATTTTATATAATAAAAGACAAATATTAAGAGATATAGAAAAAAATTGTTTTGATGAAAGTTTTTTATTTTTGATAGGTTTAGTTAACACTACAAGGAAAACTGAATCAGACAACACCTGTAACACAATAGTGTAAAAAAAAACCGTTGTCCTAAAAAATCACACAACAATGTATTGTAATTTTCTTTCAAAATAGCGTTGTCTGAGTACAGTTAGGACAAGTATTATTCATCTACTCGTATGAGACAATAGTCATTCATGTGTGCATTGTGTGACAGAATGTCAGACAAGTGTCGATCAAGTCATATTAAACGGTTGTCCTCAAGGTGGCTCAAGGCGTCAGACAATGGTTATTGATTAATTTTGTACAATTGAGACAACTGTTTATACCAAAACATGTGTTAAGAAATAGAAGACAATGGTTTAGACAGACCATTGTTAGATTGCAAAGCATATAGACAATTGTTTAACAGGTGTGTTGAGTAGAGGAGTTTCACACAAGGGTATAACTCGTTGTCTTCATCATCTACTTCAGTAAACAGGTGACAACAATTTTGAGGGAAAACCATTGTCCTATTTTCTGAGAGTCTATAGAAAAAATTGTCTTAAACAGAGAAACAACTATACCCTTGTACACAATTAAACCAGCTTAAGTCTGAATATCTACTTAAACAAATCATTCAACAAAGTGTCAAACAAAAAACTACATCCTTCAACAAATTGTCCAACCAAATCTTTTAACAATGTATAAAAACAAAATCCAACCTAAACTTAAAGATACAAACAAACAATTCTATGAATCTAAAGATACAAATCTAACTTTGAAGCTACCAATTAAATCTCAAGTAAGACTCACTTATTGGTAGCATCTGATCAATTGCGACAAGAAGATTAAGAAAATTGGCCCTGCAGGTTTAAAGGATTTAAAAATTAGTACGAGGAGATAATTTCAGAAATGAACTCAAAATGAACTAAGTTATTACCATCATGGAAGCTGAATCATCTCTTCTTCCTCCCGCATGTAACTACTGTTTTCTTCCTCAAGTTCATCAACAGTTGGGAACATTTAGACATCTACCTCATTCTCAAGTTTTATTTCTACTTATCCAAAAATCACTGTATAATTTCAATTTTTCAATTTACGACTTAATTTTAAAGTCTGCTGCTCTGACAGTTAGAAACAACCTGAAACACGTACACTAGATCAGCTGCATCTCATCATTTGTAGGTCTGGTAACCACCAAAATTGGTAGAGGTATTCTATAGACATTAATCTACAACTTTTGTTCTTTACCCAACATGTGATGACACCCTTAACCTTTTCAAATCATGCCATCAATTCATTACACAGATTCTGAAAAAATGCTACTCCCTCCGTCCCAAAAAGGTTGGCCTTTTTACTTTTTCACGCATTTCAATGCGCTCGGTTGAGATACTTGTAAATAATATTTTTTCAATTTTTTTGATTTGTATAAAAATATAGGATTTATATTTTTATACAAATCAAAAAAATTGAAAAAATATTATTTACAAGTAATTCAATCGAGCGCATTGAAATGCGTGCAAAAAGAAGTGGTTCATCCTTTTTGGGACGGAGGGAGTATTTCATTAGTTTAAGTGAGTTTTAAGGCTACAACTCCTACTAATGAACTTCAAAAATTACTAAATTCCACATTGATTTAAATGACGCCATCTTGAAAAAATCTCATAATATATACTTAGTCAATTTCTAATCTCAGAAAATATCTCGGACAAAAAGACAGAGACTGAAACAAATCCATTTGTGTGTTTCAGGCTTAAATAAAGGAAGTACGGTACTACAACACGGCTTTAACAAAGCAAAAATATTAATAGAGCACGTACATATAAGACTATGATAGATATATTAGAACTGCATAAACAGTGACAAAGCACATAACAACTATACAATAAGACACAGTAAAACAATGGATAGCAGTAAAATAACCATATGTAGTTATTACACTAATAAAAAACACAGTAAAATATAGATACATAAACAATACATGAGGGACAACAATGGCTAGATTCAAAACACCCATTGACAAGCCTACATGAATATAATTCAGTTTCAGCACGAACGTAAGTACACTTGAACGGAAAAAAAGATGGAAGAGAAATTAAAGTATCCCACCTTGGCCTAGTCCTAGTGACTCAATCCGGGTTGAGACTAAGGCATACGGAATACAATAAGTTATCTGCAGTAATATTTCATCAGACTATTGTTAGTTTATTGCAATGAGCCAACTCATGTCCTTTTATTTACAAAAAGGTTGTTCCCACAAAACTCCCAGATAATAGTGGTAAATATAGATAAGGGGGAGAGAGAGTAACGACCACACAGGCGACAAATATGTAAATTCATTTATAATAGTTGTCAAATGTGTATAGGTTAAAAATTTGACTGACATTTTTTATGATTACAAAGAAAATTTGATTTTTACATTACAAAGAAAATTATTGCATTCCTCAAACGCTTTGATTACCATTGTTGTCCAGTATTCGTCAAAGAAGTTGCAATCCCTACATCACGGAGAAGGCCTGAACTCTTAAGGCTTTTAGAAACTCTCCACCAGATCATTGTCTACACATGCTCAAAAAGGTTCGAAAAAAGCAATATCAGTAAATGATAAGGATAGCGACGATATATAAAATATATTTCAGAATCTGATAAGCACCAAATGCTAATCCTAAATATTTTTGGTAAAGTTTAGGCTTTTCATTTCTTTTTAGATCAGATGTTGGACTATCAAAAGAAAAATGTGTCAATCTGATTATCCAGGTGAGAACTTCTATAGGTTTATCTAAAATTGAGTACAACTGAAACCATATCATTTTATGGTCAATGTGCAAAGTCACAAAACATGTAAAATCTTACTACTGTAAAATTTAGATATTACAAACCTGAGTTAAATGGCTGAATCCACAAAGGGATGAAGTTTGAGGCAAATACACTCTGATTTTGGTCTAATGCCTTCCATTTGCAAGTAACCTAAGCGTCAATGTAAACGAAATATGATTGGGTGTAACTGTCAGTATTCGAGATGACTGTGTAAACAAAAACTATGGTCCATACCTGGCTAGAGAGTTGGCATCGATCCAGTAATCAAGCCATTGATCCATTTCTTCATTCCTCAAGACAGCGTTAATTGCAGTTTGTCTAGATTTTGATGCTTTTGCAAAGCGTTCAGCAGTGATCTTATCCAGGGAAACATTTGCCAAGTAGGATGTGTCAAGTTCCATCTGCAACAATATACGAAGTAGGATTTAGTTTATGTATGTGGCTTGTTGGACAGAAACCAGAGGCCTTTAACCATACTTTAAGTATAAATGCATTCAAGTCTACAGGTATAATTGATGTTGTACACAAAGTTGTGAGATCAGAAGCATTCCTGCAATGACCAATTATGAATTATTATTCTACCCCCACAAACAAGTTACTCTTAAGTCTCCATAATACTTTTTGGAAGATAAGGACTTGGACAAGCAGATTACATACTTCTGTCACATGCATGATGATACATTTGAAAACTTGTTATGCTATTACATCATCCATCTGGTACTGGAGTCCCAGCCGGATTAAGCAGCTGAAGCAAGTTAACTCAGGTGCTTGCTTATTTTTTTTTCGATTCTTAAAAATTAATATGATCATATTTGAACAAGAGTTGATACTTATTACCAAGTGCTTACTGAAAAAGAAGCTAGATACAGTTAAATATATATAGCAGGAGGTCCTCTGTGATTTCTGTCGAAACAACATTCAGGCATCTATTATTTATTTACATTCCTAAAGGTGAAACTTATGCACTGACTTTGTAGAATTATACGCTAATTGTTCATATTGGCAATTCTTAAACATGTATACAATAATGGTAAATAGATTAACTAAGGAGTCAGGCAATGAAAGTTACTTATAAACTATAATGACAATACTGGGTAGTGGGGAAGTACAAGCTTATATTTATAAGTGGTATTAGCTTTAATGTTATAACTTAACAAAAATCTAATATACATCTTCAATCCTTTCTAATTTGCAGACTAGATCACGTCATTCTACATTAAATATCCAACGAAATGGATTGAAAATAAACACAAATAACAATCACGGTACACAGTTTACGCAAAGCGAAAAACAATAAATCAATGATACACAAAGCAAAAAACAATAAACTGATACGAGACGAAAAGAGTACCCATAGTAGCAATTTGGAAAGCCTTTGTCTAGTTCTCGTGTCCCGATTTTTCAGTCTCGCTATCTCTTTCAATTTCTGTTTGCAAAACACAAAATATAAGAAACCAAGTTATCCAAAAATTAGGGTTAGAAAAACATATAATTGGTGGAGAGTTATATCCAAAGCTAAATTGAGACTCACAAACCGAGTTGAATCGTTATTGAAACTTGAATTGCGTGGAACTGGAAGCGTGGAAACGCGTGTATGACCCAATTGAATAACCAAAGAATCGAAGAACTCAACTCAATTGAAGAACTAGAATTCAATCGAACCCAAATTAATCGAAACCAACTCAATCGAATCCCTAATTTTGAACCGAAGCCCCAATTGAACCCAAGCCCTAATTTGAGAGAGTGTTTTAGAGGGCAAACATGTGTGCATTCTGGGGACCGGGAGTGTTTTGATTTGGGGGTGTTTTGACCCGTCAATTTGTTTTAGCGGCTTAAAATTTTGAATTGGCTGCACAAAAAAATTGCACGCTTCTAATTTTTGCTAACTTAATTTTTGCCCGCCTATTTTATCCGCCTGTTGTATAAATTTTAGTAACATATTTTAGTAATGTATTGTAACACCATCATTTATGTTATAAGAAACTCTTATTTATATTTAAAGTAACATCAGATAATAGCAACTCTGACACTAAAAACATGTATTGCCTTATATCAATTTTAAGTCACCAAAGCCAACATTTTCGCTGGTAACACTAAATTAAAAGTTGGTAAATCTCATATATGGCGTAGTGTTATTACTAATGTTACGATATTTCATTTCCGGTTGCCCTAGTAGATAGAGTTAGTGTTACATTAGCTATATCATAACAATATCTAGTGTTTCATTAGCTAAAGAATTAGTGTTGTAATAGAAAGTGGGCCCTACCGGTGATGTGGCACCCATGTGGGCCCCAGATGATGTGGTAATTTTTTGTGGGACCCACATGTCACGTGGCATATGTGGGTCCCACTGGTGATGTGCATATTCTCGTGGGCCCCATATGTGGGACCCACAAGTGATGTGGCACCCACAGGTGCTGTGGTAATTTTTAGTGGGCCCTGGGACCCAGAAGTGACGTGGCACACATGTGAAGTGGCACTTCTGTGGGACCCATAAGTGACTTGTCATACACATGGCACCCATCAGTGACGTGTCCTCCTTTTGTGGGCCCCACATTTTTGTTTCTGGTTAGGTTGAGGTAACACGTTTCTTGTGTTGCATTTGTTTGATTTAGTGTTACTCTATGAGCTTGATGTAATACATTCCCCTGTGTTACCATTGAGAACGAAAGCCTTACATTTTATGTCAAAGATAACATTGACGGATGAAATGGTAAAAGTGCATTACCTTTGGCCTGATGCAACAGTTTTCGTGGATAATGCAACAGTAGCTGTGCGTTGTATCCGACCATCTATGGCGTAGTGGTAATTTAACTTTCTTTTATTCTATCATACTTTCGTGTTCTATAATTTTTTAGTTATTTTAATTAGAAAATATGAAATAGGCAATGAGCTAAAAAAATAATTAGTTATTTATTAACAATTATAAAAAATTATGTAACCGCTTTATATATTTGTTGCCCGTGTTATATAGCGGTGTTCAAAAAATCCGACAATCCGTGAATCCGGACCACAACAATCCGAACCAACAAAAACTGAAATCGTAAAAACCATTTCTAATGGTTCGGTTAACCGAACCGTTTACATATATATGGTTTGGTTGTGATTTCTAATATATTAAAACCGGTTAAACCAAAACGGACTATTTATATACTAATATGTTAAAAATTCTAGTACATAATTATAAATTAAGACTAAAATATATAATATATATACATATTTAATAAAAAAAATTAATTACTTTATAAATAAATTATTTAGTTAGTTGTAAATATGTTGTAGTTTTAAGCTAAATTAATGTATTACTTATTTTTTTGAATTCAATATTACATGAACGCAATAAGTAAACTTAATGTTGCTAAATATATATAATAATGCATATATGTAAATATAATATTGAAATGTATTAAAATTTAGGTTACATTTATTTAAATCATATTTTTATTGTAAGTTTAACAAAAAAATTATTATGTAGTCCAAACCATGGTTCGGAACCAAACCAATCCGTTCTTCTATGATTTGGTTTGGTTTGGTCTTGGCATATAATTGGCTTGGTTTGGTTTTGATTTTTTAAAAACCGCTTATACCGGTTTGATTCGAAAAAAATAGGTGGTACAATGGGATGCAAGTAAAGGTTATTTTTCTACCAGAGTTTTCCGAGATAAATCTCAGCCTTTGTATAATTCTTTGGAATATAACTGGAGGAAAATTTGGAAAATAAAAATCCCTCCAAAAATTCAAATATTCTTATGGAAACTGGAAAATGGAGTGGTTCAAACAAGGTGTTTTCTAAAAATAAGGATGCAGTTGCAGATGGATAGTTCTTGTTTAAAGTGTCATTACCCTTCTGAAACGGTTGATCATCTATTTTGGGATTGTACTTTAGCTTCTTCTCTTTGGCCAAAAATCCTTTAATGGTGGGGTTTTATATTCCAGGATATTCAACCTAACTTCAAATCTGTGAAGGGTATTTTGGCTCTGGTTAGAGGATCTACCTTAAGAAAGCTTGGGAGATAGTTGTTTCTTCAACATTTTGGACTTTATGGTTGGCAAGGAATGAGCACATTTTCAACGGAATAGAGATGTCTCTAGAAAATTCCATTATTTTGGTACAACTGAGATCTTTTCAATGGTGCTTGGCAGCAGAACTCATAAAATCAGAATTGGATACTTTATGGAAAATCAATCCAGAGGGGTGTATCTTGCTTAGCAATAAGCACAAAAGAAGTGAATTATTCTTAGGATGGAATACTTCTCTAGTAGGGTACAGTGATGGAAGTTTCAAAAAAGTGCTAGAGGACGGAACTTTGATAAGTGGCATGGGAGGAATTTTACTGAATGACAAGGATGAAATTATATTTATCTTCTCAGGAAAATGCAATTCTTCTTCACCAGTGGAAGCTATAATTTTTCTTGCTAATGCATCTTTGACTCATCTAGATCATACAAGTAAAGTGGTAATCTGTACTGATTGTGCTCTGTGATGTGTAAAAATAATGTAAACTGCAAGCGCACAATGTTTAGTTGTACCAATCACAGATCTATCCTACTCCTGATTATCAGATCTAGTCTAAATTGCTGTCTAAATTCTAGGTGTCTCAAATACAACAGAAGAGATCTATATATATAGGAAAAATAATGGGTTTGGGCTCTTTGACTACAAATCGGATTCTAGAAATATTTCCTCAATTCCTTTTTCTTCTCCGATAAGTTTTCCAATTTTTCTCCAATTTCCTTTTGACTTCAAGTATTTCCATCTTCTTGCCTTTTTCACCTTTTTCTGCTTGAAATATGATTTTATTTATTTTCCTACAAAACAAAAGAAAACAATTTATTAAATAATAAAATTACGAAAACAAACATAAAATAGGTATTAAAAATGTATTAAATTATGGACCTATCAAATGCCCCCATACCTATTTTTTGCTCGTCCTCGAGAAAAATTAATATAATATAAACTACTAACTAATAGATAATACCACTTACGTAGGTGATCACGGTTGCATTTGGCATATGCAACAAGCCCTTTAAACCCCAAGGCAGCCTTAGTGGACGAGTAAGGTCTCGTGAGGGCCTATAGTGAATGTACCCACAAAATCCATCTAGCTCATGTAAAAGATCGCATGGCAATGCAACTCCACACATACAAGTCCTCTCATGCTACATCAACTTAAGAATCAAAAATGACTTTACAATGTCTTGTCGTGGAATGTGCAAGGATTCACGTAGTCTACTCAAAGAAATATGCATAAATGCTCAAAAGTCCATGTCAAGTGTAAGAATAAGTTGGTAATCATGCTAAGCCCACAAGAGTACACCTTTGAGTCAAAACTTGGGATCTCATATGCAAAAACAAGAAATAACTCATCTTTCACTCATAAAAGAATATTCACTCAAGAACAAGGGTAAGTGTATCACTCTATTCCAACAAAATCATAAGCATGCTTGACATTTGGTATCAATCTAACTTTAACACAACATACATCAATGATGATAATCAAAAGGTCTTTATTTGGGTTGTAACGGTGCTAGGGACAAGGTATGTCAAGTAAGGCCAAAGAAGGTGAAGTGTCAAAAGCTAGTAGGCACCATAATTAATCATACACATCACCAAACATCCTCCCCACACATGAATTATCTAATTTTCTTCCAACAAAAAATGAAGAAGGATCACAAAAACATAAGTATGCTCTCATATAATATATATATTTTTTTTCTTTTTTTTCATATATCTTTTTTTCATCTTTTTTTTTCGAGAGCTAAGAGATAGATATAAGCAACCGCAATCCTCCTTCAAATATTTATTGAACAACGACTAACAAGTATGCAACCAAACTCAATATTTCCTCAAAAGTAATGAACAAAAGTAAACCCATCTTACACACCTTATTACTCCCTCAAGTTCCTACTAGCCATTGACAATTTGGAATCAAGCATAAGTAAGGCTAAACAAGAAAAAGGTCTAGGCACGTAATGTGGTGTGTCACCAAAAAAATAGGATTAAGCTCAAGAGGTTAACTAATTGATCATATATAAATGGTGTGGTAATTTGGAAAATATAGGTTATTCCAAAATACCTTTATCATCTTATCACCAAATAATGTCATGCATTCAAGAAAGGTCTCAAACAAATGCTAGCAATGCAAACAACATATGGACACTCAACCAAACGAATATAAAATGTAAAAGATATGCATATAGGCTCAAAAACTCACTTGGTGGTAAAACATAATCAATCCCAAGTAAAAATCTCTTCAATGCACCAACTTATACTCAAAGCATGAAAACCAAATCATTTGCACATATTCATGTCCTTCTAATTACTTGCAACATTCAGTAAGTCTACTAGTTTCAACTTGCTAGTGTATGTGTGTGAACAAGAACTTAGCAAATCACTTCTCAATCAAAAGTATCAGAAACACAAGATTACTATAGCATGTAAGGGTGCATCAAGCAACAAGAAATCATTTAACAAGGCTAGAATTCTACAAAGTAAAAGGACGAGAATACCTGATAAGGGAATGACAGAGGAATACAATACCTATAAAACACACAATAAACACACGCACACACAAACACACACATTTCCCCCATACCTACACTTGACTATGGGAGACACATACAAAACCACTTACCAACCAATACCATCTCGAGGAAAAACTACCTTCAGAACAGAATCAATAAGCATGTGAAACTCACCCACAAAGACAACATTATCCACTAGAGAAAGATGATCTTGAACCAGAATAAAACTCATACCACTAACATAATTCATAGACCAATTAGATGCTTCTTTATGTTGTTTAAGCATATTAATTACTTGAAATTCTTGGTTATGAACTATGTCACTAGAGATAAAAACATGATGAGTTTCATTATTAACTATCAAATACTGATCAAGAGTGGAAAAATATGGATTAGAAACAAGTGGGGGTGGCTCACCAACAGAAGTCTTAACAACGGACTTAGGATTTAAAGAACTATCCTCAAATTGAGTTGCATGCTTAGAACAAATAGCATTCAATTCATCTAACATCTCATCAGAAGAAAAATTCTTATACAGCTCATGAATTTCTTTATTACTCTCATACTCTAACAAAATATCGTTCTCAAGAAAAGACTCAATTGCAATATCCTCAAGATTCGACCATGAAACAACCTCATCAATCAAATTAACTCCTACGGGTTGTTCAAAAAGCTCATTAGGTTGATTACCTACATTAAAGACATTAAGACTATTGTCATATTTCCAACCGTAAGTTTCATCGAACCATTCCTACAGTTAATCAAAGCATTAGAGGTGGCAAGAAAAGGTCTTCCTAGAATGATGGGAATTTGATTTTTGAGATTTTGGACAGGTTCGGTTTCTAGAACAATGAAATCGACGGGGAAGACAAAATCACCAACCTTAATCAACATATCTTCCACCATACCCTTAGGAATTTTGACAGAACGGTCAGCTAACTGAAGAGTGATACTAGTCTCTTTAAGTTCACCTAAACCCAAGTCTTGATAGACAGATAATGGAAGAAGATTCACACTAGCTCCTAGATCGAGTAAAGCTTTATCAATGAAAGTATTACCAATGACACAAGAAATGGTAGGACAACCAGGATCCTTATACTTCAAAGGAATTTGATTTGACAAGATAGAGCTAACATTAGATGTTAGGAAAGCTTTCTTAGGAACATGAGTGGTTCTTTTATGAGTACACAAATCGTTTAGACACTTAGCATAAGAGGGAACTTGTTGAATTGCATCTAAAAGAAGAATGTTAATCTTGACTTGCTTAAAGACTTCCAAAATCTTATCTAATTGAGCAGATTGTTTGTTTGAAGTAAGTCTGTGAGGAAATGGGGCTTTCGACTTAAAGACTTTTTCACTACACATATCAGATTGGGGTTTTGAAGGTGGTTCATCGGAGGGTGATGACTCATTAGATTCAACTTCTTCAGGACTCTTGGGATTGGAAGATTGTTTAAGACTAGGATTCAAGAGTAACAGATTTGGTTTAGATGTAAGCTTATCTTCTTCTTAAGTATTGACACCAGCATGATTATTGAATTGATTACCAGACCATAGAGAGATAACAGAATTCACATTTTCATGAGACTTTTGATTTGGATGAAATTTAAGATTAATCTCGGGTTGACTAGGAAATCGATTTTTTTCTCTCTCACTGATGGTGTTTGCCAATTGACTAACTTGGAACTCTAGCTTAGATATGGCTTCAACATTAGAATTTAGCAATTGCCTATCTTGGGTCATAGTGTTCATGAGATTTTGTTGAGATTGAGTTAAATTAGCTTGATATTTCAATAACGCCTCAATACTCTTTTATAAAGAATTAAATCTCTTAAAACCAGGAGGATTCAAAGGGACTGAATTTGGATATTGACTGAGATTTTGTGGGGGATATGAGTTAGGATTTTGAGTTGGATATGGACCAGGATTGGGCTTTTGAAAAGCAGGTTAAGAATTTTGGTTATACTGGTTGTATTGACCTTGGTTCCATGAGAAATTTGGATGATTTTTCAAACTAGGATTGTATATAGATGAATAGGGATCATTCCTAACTCTAGATTGAAACATGGCATTGGCTTGTTCAATTTCAGGACAATTTTCTATCAAATGAGTAGGAGAATTACAGTTTGCACACAGAAACACTTGTGAGGACACCTTGTTGGTTTCTAAGGCTTCTAGACGTCTAGTGAGAGTAGCTAACTTAGCTTCGGTTGCAATAGAATTACCAACTACGTGTACACCCTTAGATTTTTCAGTTTCCTGACTAGGTTCCCTAGTTGACTCCCACAACATAGTTCTTTCAGCTAACTCCTCAAAAATTTGCCAAGCTTCTTCATCGGTTTTATCCATAAACCTACCATTACACATAGACTCTAACAAGACAGTGGTTTGGCTATCTAAGGCTTCATAGATAATTTTACAAAGTCTCCATTTTTTATACCATGTTGAGGACACTTGGACAACAACTTTTGAAATCTATCAAAATATTTCCAAAAAGGCTCATTTGAATTTTGTTGAAATTGGTTGATTTCATTCCTAAACCTGTTAGCCTTATGGTTGGGAATTTTTTTTTTAAGAAATATAGCAACAAATCCCTCCCATGTGGAAATAGAATTAACGGGTAGACTATACAACCACTGTTTAGCATCTTCTTTTAAAGCAAAGTTAATGAGTCTGAGCCTAATGGAATCCTCACTTAGTTGTTGAAGTTTTTGTAAAGCACATACTTCCTCAAATTCTCGAATGAAAAGATAAGGATCCTCTCCCTCTACCCCAACAAACCTAGGTAACATGCTAATGTTATGATGTTTGATTTCAAAATTGTTTGCGGTTACCGCTGGTAGCACTATGCATGAGGATTGAGCGGTACGAGCGGGGTAACAACGTTCTTTAAGAGAGACAGCCATGATGGTTGTTGGAACTTCTACTTCTTTTAAATCAATTTTAGTAGGTGAAGAGAAATTGAGTTGTCTTGCTACTCCAGGTAGTGAAAGGTCGGATTGTCTCACTAATCTAGATGTATTATCTCGAACCCAAATACTTTGCATACAAGAGAAACAATCAACTAAGCACGTAGCAGACAAGAGCTATAAGTAAACACCCAAAAAAAATAAAAAATCAAAAGAAAAATCTATCTTATCCTAAAAAAATCTAGACCTTGCTCCTAACAATAAGATACTACTAAAAGTAACAGTTCAAAAAGCATTCGTCGTGACTGGCCAGGCAGGAGGAAGCATTGCCAAGAGGCTAACCACCATTCTAGGCACCAGTCTAAAGGCCAGGTAAGCTTTCGCTAGCCTAGACACCACCGAAAAATACTTAGTGATTTGTTCCTCCTAGATTCTCTTCCTAGTTGAGCGCGATATCCTAGGGGCTAACGTCTAATTAATTTTATTAAGGAAAGGGAATGCAAGATGAACGAATTAGTGATTTGTGGGCCAAGGAAAGGGTGATGAAATACCTCACCTTATCTTGAAATTGGGTGGTACCCTTAAGATTTATTAGATGATGGAGCACACAAAGAACGAGAAATAAACACTTATGGATGCAATACACTACGTGTTCTATTATAAATTGTACGTACCTCTTTTCTCCAGCAATCACCACAATTGTATAAAATGGAAAGCGATAAAGACAATAAAGAAATCTAGATGATGTGATCATATGTGAGAATGAATGATGCAACAAATTGGGTTTTAACAAATAACTAACTAATATTTTTGGTTTTTTCAAATATTTAATTTTTTTGGATTTTTCAATAATGGTGGAAAGAATATAGAGAGGTGATACGGAATACCGAAAAACGCTTCCAAAAAATTTCACAAGAGACGACGAGCCTTCTAGCAATCTTCTTGTCCAAGCTTTCCTCCGCTTCACTATTCCCTAAAAACAAACAATGCAGAACAAGAAACTAATCCGAAGAATTAAATATCAAGGAGTGAAAATTACCAATAATCCCTGGCAGTGGCGCCAAAAAACTTGATGTGTAAAAAAATGTAAACTGCAAACGCACAGTGTTTAGTTGTAGCAATCACAGATCGATCCACAGAGACTATGAATTTTCGAAACCCTAACAATTAACTCAGGTGAACTAGACAATAATATTTGAGTTGAGATTTGTTTAACCTAATTAACAAATAAAATCAAATAAGCAAAACCTAGGAATCCGAATCCATTAATCAATCACAATTAATACCAATTCGCCCTAAAATCAATTTTCTTTCCTTCACAAATAAGATATATCAATTAACGAGACAAGCATATACTATGAAACTTGTTATCTAACAATAACCTATCAAAACTTCATGGAGCAAGCATAGACTATGAAAAATAAATCCTGTAACAATAATATATCAAAATCACTTTGTCAATTGAACAATTAAGCACCAAGAAAAATCATGAGAATCAATTAATAGGAACAAGAAGATATCAACAATAATCAAATTAACTTCATCTTCATCCTAGGAGAATTAACTTAGCTAGACATGACAGAATAAACAAAACAATTAAATATAAAGAATGCAAGCAAAACTGTTTGAATAGAATAAACAACTTGTATTGAAAGACAATAATAAATCTATCCTACTCATAATTATCAGATCTAGTCTAAATTGATGTCTAAATTGCTGTCTAAATTCTAGGTGTCTCAAATACAAGAGGGGAGATCTATATATATAGGAAAAATAATAGGTTTGGGCTCTTTGACTACAAATCGGATTCTAGAAATATTTCCTCAATTCCTTTTTCTTCTCCGATAAGTTTTCCAATTTTTCTCCAATTTTCTTTTGACTTCAAGTATTTCCATCTTCTTGCCTTTTTCACATTTTTCTGCTTGAAATATGATTTTATTTATTTTCCTACAAAACAAAAGAAAACAATTTATTAAATAATAAAATTACGAAAACAAACATAAAATAGGTATTAAAAATGTATTAAATTATGGACCTATCACTCTGGCAGTACAAAGTCTCTCTAAGTTAAGAGCACAGCAAGATGATTTTTTTTCGAAGGAAAACAAAATGAGTAGACTTGGCTTCAAAAAAATGATACAACTATACTATACACCAAGAGATAATTTGGAAATGGTTGATGAGTTAGCAAAGAAAGGGAGGGAAAGGCCTAATATTCTGCAATCTTGGGTCTAATTTTTGTAGACAGGAAGCAGGCCTCAGCCCAAGATTAGAGCCCATTAAGTTTAATCGTTTCTTTCGTTTTTCAGGTTTTAATTTCTTGCAAAGGAAATTTGAAAGGTCTCTCAGCAGTGGGAATCAAATAAGAAGAGGTGGAACAATCAAGGGTTTAGTTAGTAATTATGCTCGTCGGGCAGTTAAATATTTTTATTTCAGCCTTGGAAACCAGCATTTACAGACTATACCCCTTCTTTTCTCTAACTATTTATGTCTAACCTCTATACTTTTAATTTCAAAACCCTCTTTTACTTTTCACCTCTCTTCTATTTTACCTTACAAAATGGTTAGAACCTGGGACTTTCCAAAGAAGGGTTTTGTGAAAGTTAATATGCATGCATTCACTCTTAATGAAGCTCTTCCAAATGGAAATGATTCGGTGATTGGAATAGTAATGAGGGATGATTCTGGCAGAATAGTGAAGATGATATCACGTACTATCTAGAATCTCACTAATAGGGCAAATGAACATTGGGTCATGCTTGCTGGTTTGCGAAGTGCTTTTTATGAATATGAAGATAAAGTCATGCTGGAAATAGATAATTGTGAAGCTTTCAGGGAATGGGAAGAATGGAGGTGGACTGAGAGTCACAATATGCTCCCTCGATATTTGGCACAAGATGGAGCAGTTAACAGGACTAGATTGGTTGTTTTTCGCCGATCATTTGGAAAGGTTAAAGAGCTGTGGAAGTATGATATGGGCTTGGGGTCTATAGCTGAGGAATTCGAAGAAATTTCGGAAGAGATTACGTAACAGAAAAGATCCACGAGGCTGAAGAAATGGAAGAGGTTCAAGGTGATGATGAACAGGGCATGCAACTAGTGGAAGGCATAGAATTGGATGGAATGGGTCATCAAGGGTAAAATTTTCCAAGTGTTTTCTAAGATTGTCAAGCATGCTTAAGTTTGTTTTTCGTCTTTTCTTTAAGTTCTAGTAGTAGGGTTTGTGTGCTTCTCTCTTGAAGCTTCTCAATTCGAGTTCATAATCCTTCTCCACAGGGTTGTCACTGGTCTCAAAGTTGTTTAGATGGTAGGGTTGATTTGAGCTTACTAGGGCTTAGCGGAGTTTGAAGTGAAGGCTTAGGCCTAATCTGGGCTTGGCCCTTTTTCTTTATGCAATGAAATTTCCTCAAAAAAAACTGATTATTAATTGTAATTATTTAAATTACATTACCATTATATATATATGTAGTCGGTGTTATTTTTAAGAGAATGAGTTGTTTTAGTTAAAAAATATAAAATATATAATGTATTTTTGGTGGAAAATGTATAAATATTTAATAATATCACCATTATATGTTGTTCGTGTTATTTTTGGAATATGAGTTGTTTTAGTTAGAAAATATAGAGCATGCAATGTGCTTAAAAAGACATATTATTTTTAAAAAATGAGTTGTTTTAGTTAGAAAATATAAAACAGGTATAATGTATTTTAGCTCGAAAATGTAATTAGTTAGTTACTTGTAATTATAATATTATTATTTTATTTTATTAAATAAATGACCTATATTGTTTTGAGAAAAAGAAGAATTTTAGTTAGAGAAAATATAAAAGGTACTATATATAATAATTTTTAGTATTTTTTCCGACCACTCTCATTATATTGATTTAAAAGATGGAACCGTGGACAAGTGAGTGACCAAATTATGGACGACCAGACTACAAACCAAACTTTTAATATTCTGTCTATTATATAATATACTAGCTTAAAACCGTGCGATGCACAGATTGTTTTAATAATTATTATTTTTATTATTTACGTTTTAATACTTTATCAATTGTATTTGTTAAAAATAATAAGTCGAAGTGTTAACCTTTTTTAAATATCTAAAAGTATTAAAATAGCTTTTAAAATAAATAAGTAACGGTTTGTGGGCGATATTTTTGGAAAAGGAGGGGTTTTAGTAAAGAAAAATTAAAAAAAAAATAACATGTTTTAGTTGAAAAAGGTAATTGCCCGTAACTAAAAGTATTAAAATATATTTTAAAATAAATAAGAAAAGGTTTGTCGGTCATATTTTTGGAAAAAGAGGGGTTTTAGTAAGGAAAAGTTGAAAAAGGTAAGGTAATTGTCCACGTAATTTTTTTGGAAAAGAGGAGATTTGTTCGAAGAAGAAAAAAAGTAATGTATTTTAGCTGAAAACGAAATTGGTTGTAAATAATGTTATTGTTTGATCTTATTTTTTAAAAATAAATAAATAAGGATAATTAAGTAAATTAATTTTTTTACTTGCTTGTAAGTAAAATAAAAAAGATTCATAAAAGTAAATTTATTAATAATTTATTAGCAAATGAATAAACCATAATATATTAAAATTGAGAAATGAAAATTTAAGAGGGTAAATATGTAATTGAAACTAACCCTAATTATATCCTATAAATATATCATTATCAATTAAACATTTCTCTCATTTGTGGAGTTCCATCTAGCCGCCACCATTTCTCATTTGAACAAAAGTTTCAAGTGTCCTTTTTCTCCGATCTCTTATTAATAGTTTTACGGTCTCTTTTTTCATCTCTCATCACCAACATGGGATGTAAGTTTATTTCTTAAACTCATGAGTTTTAGAATTGATTTGATCGGTTATATATGTATTACACATGTGCAATTAATTTCGTAGAGATATATATCTTTCGCATATGTAATTAAGTTTGCAGTGACAAATATTTATAATCGGTCTGTGATTTATTTTATTTTAGGATGACATTCGTATCAATACTCTTGTATTTGTATGGTAGTTTAGTGGGTCAAATATAGATCCATGAGATTCAATTGTTTTTTTACTTCCATATAATATTATTATACTCGGTAAGTATTTGAATTTGCCTGCTGCAAGCATGGAAATCACAAGGAATAAAACAAATTACATAGCACCCATATATCACATGTGATGTTAAATATTATTATGTAGTCTTATGTGTGTTTTCTAACAATTTGTTTTAATAAATACTAGCCTATAACTTGTGCAAGACACGGACCATAAAAAATGGATTAAAAAATGACAAATTAAAAAACATTAATGGGAACATAAAATATTAAAAAAAGAATAAAAATCAATATGATAAATCATAAAATGAGAAACTTAAATATAAATTAGAACATAGAAAAAATAAATAAATAATACAATTGGGCCATTATTAATATTAATTTATTATTCATTAAAATAATATTAATAATAAGGATAAATAGAAAAGTTAACATGTTTAAATTAAAAAAAGTAACCGCTGTGATATTTATAGAAGTGTTTTAATTATATTACTTGTATTTGTTAAAAAATACGTTGGCGTGTTAAAATAGGTAAGTTTTTTAAATAATTAAAAGCATTAAAATATATTTTAAAATAAATAATTAAGGGTTGCACCTGATATTTTTGGAAAATAAAGATTTTAGTGAGAGCAAATATAAAATGTAATATGTTTTAATTAAGGTAATTGCCCATGATATTTTTGGAAAAATGAGTATATTTTTTTAGAAAAAAGTTTTTTATTTATAAAAGACAAATAATAAGGACAAATAGAAAAGCTAACATATTTTAATTTAAAAAAGTAACTGCCGGTGATTTTTAAAAGTCTTTTAATTATATTAATTGTATTTGTTAAAGAAATGCGTTGACATGTTAAAATAGGTAAGGTTTTTTAAATAATTAAAAGCATTAAAATAAGTTTTAAAATAAATAAGTAACGGTTGCACCTGATATTTTTGGAAAATAGAGATTTTAGTGAGAACAAATATAAAAGATAATATATTTTGATTTAAAGATTATTGCCCGTAATATTTTTGAAAGTAATAGATTTTGTTAGAAAAAAGTGTTTTAATTGTAAAATGCAATCATTTAGTTACTATTTTTATATTATTTTATTATTTATTAAATAGAATAAATGACCGAAAACCGAAAACCGAAAACCAAAAACCAAAACTTTCAATGTTTCGGATTTAATAATATAGTATAGATATAACACAAATATAATTAATGGTATTATTTTTTGGGTTCAGTGATTTTGAATAAAAGTATTTTATATAATAAAAGATACTTATATATCTAATCTATATTTATTGATATTATTTTTAAAAAAATTAATAAAGAAAACTTTTAAAAAGATTGTAAATCAAAAATCATAATCTTATTGTTTCTGGTGGCATTAATACTAATAATATCCACATTGGATTCAATAATCTATTACTTTGTTTTGATTCTTGCTGCAATTTATTAAGAATATTGAAGTAAAACCTTTTAGACCCAAACGAACTGAGTTTACAATTTCTTATAAATCCAAACAAGCAAGGAATAGAATGTTTGCCTGTTTGAATGTTTACAAGCAGACCATATATCATTTTGCCATACATATATCACTTATGATTACAATGTTTTAATGAAGTCACGAGTCCAAAGGATAACCAGAAGACACTTAAGAAGCTCAACCTATGTCCATCAAGAACACCACGAGAGGAGCGTTGTTTGATGATGTAAGATCCAACCTCTTCTTGGATATTAATTGAAGCACAAGTTAATGTTTCTTTACTTACATATATATATATATATATCTATGGAACTAAAGTTGTATTATTTGTTTTGGCAATTTCGCAGCCTAATTCGTTAGCAAGGCTCCAGAGTACTTTAGAGCTGAAGGTAAAAGAAGTTAATGGAGTAGTCCAGTTAGTTTTTCTTTACTTGTATTTATTTATTGTACTAAAGCTGTTGTTTACATTTTTGGGACAATTTTGCAGCTTACTTTTTTGAAAAGACTCCTGAAGTCTTTGCAGTCGAAGGAGAATGACGCTGAAGAAGTCCTTCAAATTGGAACAAGATTGTTGGCGCTCAGAGCAGAAATATATCAGCTAATGCAGAAAATATCCGAGCTGAGAGAATGATGCATAGTTGGATCTTGTTGTAATGTGATTGAATGTTATTTTGGTAAACATGGTTGATGAAAAAACATTAAATTGATGGTGCAATCTGGTACTACCTTTAACCCTCTGCAAAACATGTTCTTCAAATATATTTATTAAATTGATATGATTTATAATTTAAATATTTATTAATTTTTGAAGTTGATATAATATTATATTATATTTTAATTTATTATTATCGATGTGATTTGAATGATATAGTTAGCCCTAATGTGTTGGAGCATCTGGTTAGTTAAATTGATTCGATATATTGTTATTTAAACCAATAATTTTGTAATATTTGTTGAACCTTTAAAGTATTATACTCCAACTGGATTAGCTATATATAATGGTTGGGTATATGTTAAAAATATTAATTAATTAATATTTGAAATTGTTATAAATAGAAAATATTATTTGAATATGGTAATAAATTATGTGTAATTTTGCTACAAGGTTCAACATGGCTTGTTAGATATAATTGCTGATGTTTGTTCATCAGTGTTTAAGCAACAGGTGATCATCAGAGTTTACATTGAAGCCAGTCAGAGTTTGTTAAAGTCTGACGGGGTGAAAGTTGATTTAGCTGTCGGTGCAAATCATGAAGATTCTAGAAGCAATATATTCTGAAGATGGAAAGAAGCAGAATATATTGATACAACTAAGAAAACGGAATAGAAGATAAGAAGCAATCCTTAATTGATATGAATTGTATAGCTAACTTATAGGAATATCAATTAGAGATGGATTGTATGTAGCTGTGTACTATATAAACACAGATAGGTTATCCCTAGAAGGGATGCGATTATTGATATATTATTCTTGAAACCTAGTAGCTCTTTGTGATTCATTAACATCACTAAGAGAGAATTATTTAATATAATTCAGTTTGTTGATTTACAAACTTGTGTTCTTGATTGTTATTCTCATACATACTTGATTATATATTGTGTATTCGGCCTAACAATTGGTATCAAAGCAAGAGCTGTTTAATATATACAGTTTTACGATTCAAACACAGTAATAATCATGTCTGAAGAAAATCAAGCTCCTCCCAAGGTTGAACAGGTTAAACCTAATTCTGTGAGTCGATATGAAACTATCAGGGTTCCAATTCTCAGGCCAGTGGAGTATCCAATTTGGAAGGTGAAGATGACCATGTTTCTGGAGGCTACAGATCCAGAATATCTTGACAGAATTAATGATGGTCCTCATAATCCAACCAAACTAGCCCCTGTTGTTGCTGGCCAAGAACAAAAGACTGTTCCAAAGGAGAAGAAAGATTATACTCCTGAGGACATCTCATCTCTTGCAAAAGATGCAAAGGTTAGACATCTTCTCCACAGTGATTTAGATAATGTTATGTCTAACAGAGTAATTGGTTGCAAAAGAAATCTGGGATGCTTTGGAAGTCAGGTGTCAAGGAACCACGGCTATAAAGAAAAACAGAAAGACAATACTCACACAGGAGTATGAGCACTTTGATTCAAGACCTAATGAAACCTTGACTGAGACTTATGACAGATTTTGCAAACTATTGAATGATCTGTCTCTGGTTGATAAAGAATATGAGCTTGAAGAGTCAAATCCCAAATTTCTCTTATCCCTACCTGAAAGATGGGATTTAAAGGCGACAACAATCAGAGATAATTATGATCTTGCAGATACATATCTTGATGAGATCTATGGATTGTTAAAGACTCATGAACTTGAGATAGAACAAAGAAATAGGAGATCCAGCAAGAAGACAAAATCTGTTGCTCTCAAAGTTGAGGAGAAGCCCATCAAGAAGGAAACATCAAGGAAGAAAGCCAAGGGAAAGGCTTTAGTCATTAAATCTGAAAGTGAGTCATCAAACTCTGATGATGACTCAAACTCTGATGAAGCTTCTGACTCTGAGGATGATGAAGAACAGATGATGCAAATGGCTGCATTGATGGTGAAAACATTCAAGAAGATGGGATTCTAGAACTTCAAGAAAGGAAAGAGATTCTCAAGGAAATATTCAAACTCTGAAAGGAAAAGTTTTAGAAAGTCTGATGGAAGGGAGACCAAGTCTGGCAAGAAGGATAAATCTGAAATCCAGTGCTACAAGTGTAAGGAGATGGGTCACTATGCCCCAGAGTGCAAGAAAGGAAAATCTGAGAAAGCACTCATCTCTAAAGGCAAAGACTAGGCAGATACTTCAGACTCTGATGATGGAGTAAATTACGCTCATATGGCAACTGTCAAAGATGAGACTGAATCATCTGAAAATAAGGTACCCCTAACTACTTATGCTTATGATACTGATAATATATCTGAGTTAAGAGTATATCTGAAAAGCGTACATGTTAGTTATAGGGATCAGACTTTAGAGAATGAGAGAATTAAATCTGAGAATCTTAGCCTTAAAGATAGAAACAAGTTTCTTGAAGGAGAACTTGAAAATATGAAGCAAATTCAAAAAGAAAGAGATGATGCTGTTTATATTGAACAGGAGTTGACTAAGAGATATAAGCAGCTAGAATCTGATCTAGAAAAAGAAAGAAAAATAATCAAGACTTGGACAAACTCTGGAAGAGACACTCATCAAGTGTTTCAGACAGATTCTGTAGGTCTAGGCTATTGTGAAAATGATGAACTTAGGTTTAAAGACAAGGTTAAGGTTAAACCACAACTTAAACCTGTGAAATTTGTTCCAGAGTCCACTAAGTTAAAATCTGTTATAGTAAGAGAAGCTGAAATGGAATCAGATGAAACCTGTGAAAGACAGGATAATATTATAACAGAAAATCTTATGGAAAGAGAAGCTGTTAGAAAGCCAATAAAAACTTGTGAAAAACAGGTTAATGTTGGCTTGATGACAGGAAAACAGTTCAATCATAAGCTCAAAGAAGTAAAGTCTGCCATGAAAC
Source organism: Heracleum sosnowskyi (assembly GCA_030848705.1). Lineage (NCBI taxonomy): Eukaryota > Viridiplantae > Streptophyta > Magnoliopsida > Apiales > Apiaceae > Heracleum > Heracleum sosnowskyi. The sequence continues at coordinate 79,963,389 of CM061236.1, read as the reverse complement.
CAAAAGGGTTCAAGAAGAATAGGAATGGAAAGATAGGCATAAATAAAAGAAATAATCATTTGCCTACTGCTGCTGCTCCAAGGAAAACATGTTATAATTGTGGTAGTACTAACCATCTTGCTAGATTTTGTAATAAGAACAAAGATATTAATTCTTTACCTTCTACATCAAGAGTAAAGAATGATTATGTAAGGGTTAAACCACAGACTTTATGCACACACTGTGGAAGCACTTGGCATTCCATTTATACTTGCAAGAGTTATCATGCTATTTATCACAACTATTATGAGCCAAAACCCAACTTGAAGTGGGTTAGGGCAAACTCTGCAAGTGTAAAGTCTGACAATGTTGGTTTAAACTCTGTTGATAGTGATTCCGCTGCAAAAGCTAACAATGTTAAGAAAGGCAAAGGATCCAAGCAAGTCTGGATCCTTAAAACTAACTCTTTATAATTGGTTGTGATTGCAGGGCATAAAAAAGAGCACCCTTATCTTGGACAGTGGATGCTCATGACACATGACTGGAAATAAAGCCCTGCTATCAGATTTTGAGGAGAAGGCTGGCCCAAAGGTTTCCTATGGAGATGGCAACATAGGACGTACTATGGGATATGGCAATATCAATCTTGAAAGTGTCATCATCACAAATGTAGCTCTAGTCTCAGGACTCAAGCATAATCTGCTATCTGTGAGTCAAATCTGTGACAGAGGAAACCATGTAGATTTTCATACTGAGCACTATGAAGTTATCAGTAAATCTACTGGAAAAGTTGTTCTAGTTGGACACAGGCGCAACAACATTTATGAAGCAAGTTTGGTAACAAACTCTAATGGAAAAACAGTGTGTCTGTCTGCAAGAATGTCAAATGAAGAGAGTTGGAAATGGCATAAGAAGCTCTCTCATCTCAATTTGAACAACATCAATGAGCTAATAAGAAAGGATCTTGTAAGGGGACTCCTAAAATCAATATTCAGTCTAGATGGCCTATGTGATTCTTGTCAAAAGGCCAAGCAAAGGAAGTCATCTTTCAAGAGCAAATCTGAATCTTCAGTAGTGGAACCTTATCATCTTCTACATGTTGATCTCTTTGGACCAGTGAATGTGATGTCTATGGGCAGAAAGAAATATGATCTAGTAATTGTTGATGAATATACTAGATATACATGGGTGTATTTCTTATCAAAGAAGGATGAAACTGCTCAAACTCTGATGAATCATGTAAATCTACTGGATAAAGGATCACAGCACAAAGTCAAAATTATAAGGAGTGATAATGGAACTGAATTCAGAAACTCAATCTTGGAAGCTTTCTGCAAGGAAAGAGGAGTGAAACAAGAATTTTCTGCACCTGGAACTCCACATCAAAATGGTGTAGTTGAAAGAAAGAACAGAACTTTAATTGAAGCAGCCAGAACTATGCTTGACGAAGCAAAATTGCCAACCTATTTCTGGGCTGAAGCTATTCAAACTGCTTGTTTTACTCAGAATGCAACATTGATCAACAAGCATGGAAAGACACCATATGAGATGGTGAAAAATAAGAAGCCAAATTTGAAATATTTTCATATATTTGGATGCAAATTCTTTGTGTTGAAGACTCATCCTGAACAGTTGACCAAGTTCGAGTTAAAAGCTGATGAAGGAATCTTTGTTGGCTATCCATTGTCAACAAAAGCATTCAGAGTCTACAATCTGAGAACTAAAGTGATCATGGAATCCATACATGTGTCATTTGATGACAAGAAAATAACTGGACTTGAAGATGAAAATGGATATGATCAACTACGTTTTGAAAATGAAGATTTATTCTCTGATGATGTAAACTCTGATGAAGCTGATCTGACAAACTCTGACGAAGCATACTCTGAACCTCTACTGGTAAATACTGGAGAAACTGGAAATTCTCAAATTGAACAAAATAGAGAACCAGTTGAGGGGGAGCGTGAAGAAGCTCAACAAGACACAGCAAGTGAGTCAGTTGAGGAAACTGATTCAAACTCTGACAGTTCAAACTCTGAGCCATCCAATTCAGGGGGAGCCTCAGATGCTGCAGAAAGTCAACATATGATTCAGGAGAGCATGGATCAAGGGGGAGGATCCAATAATGATGCAAGAAACCACTTACCAACAGCAAGAAAGTGGACACAGGCACACACACCTGATCTCATAATTGGAGATCCTGATGCTAGTGTGAGAACTAGAAGTGCAACAAATAATGAGTGTCTGTATCATGCTTTCTTGTCTCAAACAGAACCAAAGAAAGTGGAGGAAGCTCTTCAAGATACTAATTGGATTACAGCAATGCAAGAAGAGTTAAATGAATTTGAAAGAAATGAAGTCTGGACACTTGTACCTAGACCAAAGAATAGATCAATTGTAGGTACAAAGTGGGTTTTCAGAAACAAGACTGACAGTGAAGGTGTGATTACAAGAAACAAGGCTAGACTTGTGGCTAAAGGTTATTCACAACAGGAAGGAATTGACTATGATGAAACCTTTGCTCCAGTTGCAAGATTGGAGGCCATAAGAATTTTTCTGGCCTATGCTGCACACAAGAAGTTTAAAGTCTTTCAGATGGATGTGAAAAGTGCTTTTCTCAATGGGAAGCTTGAAGAAGAAGTGTTTGTTGAACAACCACCAGGATTTGTAGATCCCAAGCATCCAGATTATGTCTACAGGCTTGACAAGGCATTATATGGACTAAAGCAAGCACCAAGAGCATGGTATGAAACTCTTGCTCAATTTCTTTTAGAAAGTGGGTTCACAAGAGGTACAATTGATAAAACCTTGTTTTATTTCAATTCTGGTGATGATTTGCTTTTAGTTCAAATTTATGTAGATGATATTATTTTTGGATCTACTAATGACAAACTTTGTAAGAAGTTTGCAAAGCTTATGCAGTCCAGGTACCAAATGAGCATGATGGGAGAGCTTAGTTATTTTCTAGGCTTACAGGTCAAGAAAACAGATGATGGAATTTTTATCAATCAAGCAAAGTATACCAGAAATCTTCTAAAGAAATTTGGTATGCTTGATAGTTCATCTGCTCCAACTCCCATGGCTACTGCAACAATTATTCATATTCAGTAAACTCTGCTATTGCACACACAATTATTCACACCTGTACAGTTTGAGAAAAGAGTTTATTGACAAAGAAGGACAAATGGTAAACACTGATGTATTGTGTGAAATACGCCGAGGTAACTTTGTTTTAATCTCTGATGGTTAAAATGATTTCTTTGTTTCAGACATTTTATAATTTTGAGATTAGACATTTGTTTAGAAATTTGAAAGAGTATGATTACAAACGGTTCATATTTGTATTAAACAAAGGAGAGAGAGGTTGAGTGTTTTGAACAATGTGACAAGCGGTAATTATGGCTATTTTTACTGCGCGTGTGTATTGGAAGTTGTTACATACAGCTGTCAGCGTATGCATGTTTGACATCTGTCCCACTCACACATTTTTCAAAGACGCCTGCTGTGTGTAGTAATGATTAAAACGATTGGGTTTTAATTTTCACAGTTATTATTTAAACTTACTACCCATAAACGGTTCATTCTTTTACACACTTCTTTTCATAAGTTTTTACTCACAAACACTGTCTCAAACACTTTCACTGCATACATTCTACACTTTTCTCTGTCTTATTTCTTGCTTTCTTCTAAACTTTTCTAATGGCTACTACAATGTTTACTGCTTCTGGGTTAGAATTTGTTCCAAATAACTATGCTGCTCCTTTGGCAAATGAGAATGCACCGGAGGCGTTTCATTTGATTCAGAATTTCTTGTCAAACTCTGATATTGGTACTGCTCTCACCGCACCGTTGAAGCTGTCTGCATCTCAAATCAGAACTTTTTGGCAGACAGGAACTTATGATAATGGAGGAGAGACTGGGTCTCCGTCTATTATTTTTGAATTTCAAGGAGAAGAGTTTACAGTTACTCCAACAACTGTTCGTGATGCTTTGGGCCTTGAGGATTTCAATGCTTTCACAATTTCTGTTGGAGATTCTGAGTTGATTCGTATGATGAGAGAAATTGGCTACTCTGGACCACTGACAAAGATTGGTCAATTGAAGCGACCGCTCTTGAGAAAGGAATGGAGTTTCTTTTTCGACTGCATAACAAGGGCGTTCGGGAAAAAGTGCACAAACTGGGATGCAATACCCACTGATATTCTGTAAATCGGGTATTCTCTTCTTTATGGAAGTAATTTTGATGTTGCTAGGCTAGTTCTAAATAATATAGGTGAGAAAATGACTGAAAATAGAGGTGTAGTCTATTTTGCAAGATTCTGTCAATTGATATTCTCTGAATGTGTTTCTGAAGTAGAGATAGCTGAGAATGATGTGATTCCCTGTTTTAAATTACATAAACGCATATTCTCTGATCTAACTAATAAGGATAACAAGAAAGGGGATGTTGGTGTCTTGTTGCTACCTGAGTCTGTGCAACAATTTCAAGTAAATTCACAACAACAACAACTTGCAAATGCTGAAGCTGGACCTTCTGTGTCTCAATCACAGAGGTCAAAGAAGTCTAAGTTGAGAGCTGTTAAGTCTGCAAGAGTGAAGCCATCAGAAAATGAAGCTGGGGTATCAACTACTGATGATATGTCTCAGGAGAAAAGGTTAAAGAAAAGAAGAGCCAACAGGGCAAAGTCTGATGATGCTGATGAGGAGAGTGAAGCTGATGATGAAACTCTTCATCAAAGGAAAAGAAGATTGGTAGCAGCACAATTATTTGGTGCTGAGAATGTTTCTTCAAAAGTTGTTGAAACTTCTGAAGTTGAGTTTCAGGAGGATGAAGCTGTCAATGTGGACAGAGTTTCTATGGAAAATGTAGCTCCTGAAGTTGTTCTTCAAGAGGAGATTTTTGACACTCCTGTGCCTACTGAGGACAGAGTAAATGCTGATGTTGGCATGATGGATTTTGAGAGAGAAGCTCCTACATCAAAGGGTGATGATGTAGTTGAGGAAGCTGCTGATCATTCTGACAACAGGGTTTTTGAAAATGAAGCTGGGGCAATGGATTTCTTTATTGATGAAGATATTCTAGATGCACATCCTACTATCAGTATTTGTGATACTGAGGATGTAGCAGCTGATCAAGCCACCTTGGTCATTGAAGACTCTGTTGCTTCTCACACAGAGATTCTTTCAGTTCACAATTTACATTCTGACAAAGGTGAGGAGGTTGATCAGAGGATAGAAGTTGCTACAGACCCAATTCTTGCTGAAGCTGTAGCAGAGAATGTACAAGAGGCTGCTGATAAGCTAAACTCTGAGGATATTATTTTTCTTGAAGCTTTGCAACAATCTATTGTTGAGATTGTTCAAAAAGAAGCAGAGTTTGATACTAATGCACACTCTGATAATCCAGAAAGAATGGCTGAGAATGTTCCTGCAGAGAATACAGCAGAGGATGACAATGTTGAAGATAGTCCTGCTCATTCACATCCTGATATACAAGAGGAGTTATCTGATATTCAAGCAAACTCTGATGAGGAAAGAGAGGTCAATCGAGCTACTGCTGAGCATTTTCAGGATATGTACTACAAAAGATGGGCAGCTGCAGATTGTATCTTTCCTGCACAGAGGGCTGCTAATTTTCTTGATGATTCTGTTAAGAAAATTTCTTCTCCTGATGTACTTGCAAGTTTAAAGGCAACTGTTCTTTAAGTCAAATCTCTTAATAATAGATTTGATGAGAATCAACAGATGTTTACAAATCTTAGGAATGAATTTTCTATCAGGGATACAACTTTGAAGCTTGACAGATCATATTACTCTACAATGTTCAATAAGCAAGCCAAGGATTCTGATGAAATTAAGAAGAGGCTTGGGAAAGTTGAGGAGAATCAGACTGAAATGTCTGCACAATTGAATTCTATTTCTACTGCTCTAGAATTGCTGACATCAGTACTACTTTCTGATGATGTCAAAAAGGGGGACAGTGTACCTAATGACAAATGTAAAGACACTCAAACTCTGAGACGGAGGGATGATTCTGGTGACGGTGGAAGCAAGGAAACTGAGAGGAAGCAAATTTCTGCTCAAGGGCAAAGAAGATCAAAATTAAATTCTAGGTTGACAAACTCTGGTAAAGGAATCTCAAACTCTGCCAGTGGTTCAAGACTTAAGAGTTTAATTATTTCAGCCAATCCAGTTACTGATGAAGAAATTGCTACCAAGATGTTTTTAGAAGAACATGGTAATGAAGCTACAGTTGAAGACATGGAAGCTGAAATGCTGAGTCTTGCTGAAGAGCATGAGAAGAAATTGAAGGAAGGTACTTACAAAAAGAAAGCTGTCAAGGTTCCTAGAAAGAAAGAAAAGGGTATTTCCATCAAGGAAACTTCTCAACAGAGTATACAAGACTCAAGGAAGCCTATGATAGCAAACACTGATAAGGGCAAGGGTAAACTGGTAGAAGAAGGACAGTTACCAAGGAAGAAATATTCAACCTCTGACATTGCTCAAGTTGAATCAAAATTTATTAAATCAACCTCGGACGCTGCTCAAGTTGATGTTTCTACTAAAGTTGTAACAACCTCTGACAATGCTCATGTTGTGCAAACTCAACTAGCACCTCAACTCCAAGGTACTTTTAGAAGACCTATACTTCCTGAAACTCTGAAGCCAGAAACTGTTAACTTCTCAGAAACCAGAACTGTATTGGGTAAAGAATCTTATGATAAATCTGGATTAGGTTCACACAGGGAAAAGAGAATAAACAACAGGCCTGGAGATCAATCATCACTGGCAGTATCTGGTATTATTACTCAAGAGAGTCTTGATATGCTAGAATCTGTTCAGATGATATTTCATAAAGTGTTAAAGAAAGAGTTTTTGTTGTATTTTATGGCTGATGGAAGAGTTTACAAGGTTGCAGAGTCTGACATCAATTTCAAATCTTATGAAGAATTGGAGTATGTTCTGTATTTGTTAAAAGTCAAAAATAGAAGTACTCATGATGCTGCTTTAGTTATCAGAGAAAGGATGCTGAAATCAAAGATAATGCTTGGAGGAGGAGTCTCGAGTGCATATATTCCTAAGTACAGAGATGCTTATGGAAAGATTGTAGAAATGAAAAGAAACAGTGCAAGACTAAGGACTGATCTGGGAGTTAAAGTTTTAGAATTCAATCTAGAATCTGATAAATCATATTTTATTAGGCTAGGGAATGAGATGAGGAAAAATTCCATCTATTCTTTGAGAGCTGCAATTTATCAGACTGGAGAATCTGATCCAGAGTTGAGAGAGTTGAATAAAGTTATGGTTGAAGAGCTGGAAAGGGCTGAAAGAAGACTTCTCATGGATTATCTCAGAACTGTTCCTGATATTCAAGAAATCAAATAAAGTCTGACTGTAAGTTTTTTTTTAATGTTTTCTATTCTAAGATAAAGTTAAACTCTGATATATTTTAAACACTGCATTTGTTATATGTTTTGACATCATCAATTATCTGTTTAACTTGTACATTTTTATTATGCACAAGTTGGGGGAGATTGTTAGATATAATTGCTGATGTTTGTTCATCAGTGTTTAAGCAACAGGTGATCATCAGAGTTTACATTGAAGCCAGTCAGAGTTTGTTAAAGTCTGACGGGGTGAAAGTTGATTTAGCTGTCGGTGCAAATCATGAAGATTCTAGAAGCAATATATTCTGAAGATGGAAAGAAGCAGAATATATTGATACAGCTAAGAAAACGGAATAGAAGATAAGAAGCAATCCTTAATTGATATGAATTGTATAGCTAACTTATAGGAATATCAATTAGAGATGGATTGTATGTAGCTGTGTAATATATAAACACAGATAGGTTATCCCTAGAAGGGATGCGATTATTGATATATTATTCTTGAAACCTAGTAGCTCTTTGTGATTCATTAACATCACTAAGAGAAAATTATTTAATATAATTCAGTTTGTTGATTTACAAACTTGTGTTCTTGATTGTTATTCTCATACATACTTGATTATATATTGTGTATTCGGCCTAACATGGGTAATATAGTGAGGTTGACTAAAATTATACATAAAGGTTTTATCCTATTGGAGTGATGATTTTTTTTTACATATTATCTATAAATTTTATATTTGGTATGCCAACAAGAATTTTAACTAAAGGCTTGTTAGTTGATGTGTGTTTAATCTCCACTTTTGCAGTTTCTTTTTTACATAATATTGACATTGAGACTTCTAATCTTCTCTTTATAACATGCTAAAATAAATACCTAAAATCTCCCAATTTGTAATTGCCTTATCTGTGTGTGAAGATATATTTGTCGGTGATCTATGTAACAAACTTTAAAAAAACAACAATGGGCATCTCTTTCTTTCTTTTTGTACACTTCAGTATGTATTCTAGAGATAAGGTGTTTGAAATTAAAGATATTTTAAATTTTCCATGTTATAATTAATCATTTTTCTAAATTGTATAAGACTTTTATATACAGTACTCAACTCGAAAATAACGGTTTTGCATGGAGAGTAGAGACCATCTTAAAATGATGAGGATGGGCAACCAGCCATTGGGGCTTGAATAAGCTGCACTAATTCTTTAGTTTCCCATTTCCCCAAGCTGACTAGCTCTCCTAAGAAAAGCAAGTCTGAACAGAGGTGGATTCATGTGAACATCTTAGATTTTTAGGTGGATGGACCCTGAGTTTTGAGATGTCTTATTTCATCTCAACAAAAATTGCCCCCAATTCTTTTTGACATGGATATAAAAGGAAAAATGCAATATGATCAAAACTAGTAAAAATGCATAAAAATAATACTAAACTCTTGATAGGATATTAATAGCATAACAAAATTACCAACCAGGTAGTTTAATGGTGTACCTAACAAAATGATAACTCACCACTTAAAAATTATTTTTTGCAAAATCATTAATCAAACCTTCAAAATTAGAATTTTCTAGCATTTCCTTCTCGATTGATAGCATAGCCAACCCATTCAACCGTTTTTGTGACAAACTATAAGGGAAATACGACTTAATCAACTTCAATTTTAAATATCTCCCATGAGCTAAAGCCCTGAAATTGTTAATAATATTCTATAAGCAATTGTACTCTAATAGGCTTAAATTTTAATTTCTTCCATATATCTCTAGTTTTAATTTTTTTTATTTTTCATATATCCCCAATTTTTTAAATAACAAATATGCCCCTACGTGTTAATGTCACATGCAATGGCCTCTATGTTTGCCGGCCCACCTCTAATTAGTAGTTCAAGGAATCCAAAAGTTTTAGTAATATTGAACAAAGTGTTAATTTTCTACGTTGTCAATGTTATGACTGGAGAATCGAATTAAAGTGTTTTTTCTACTTTGGCAATGTTATGACGGTAGAATTCAATTACTTCTCCTAGGTTCATCCAGAGATACCCTACTCCTGAGCCGCCATGTTCCTTTTTGCCTAGTATGGAGCACAAGGAGCCCTATGATTTTCGGGTGAACTTGTTGAATACTTCCGAAGTAAACCTTACTGCATGCAGATCATGCAGATCAACATGATTTTGTTAATATGAAATGGGAAAAGAAAATTTGTTAATATTATGTTACCATCTAGGTTTTGATGAAATATATATCCGGTAACCTATAAATTTTACATGTTATTTTATTTAAAACTTATATTCCATTTTTTAATTATTTGTTCTGATTCATTACATCTTAAATTAGAGATGATTTATGAGATACATTAATTATATTATTTAACTTTATTGTTTTAATTTTGCTTATTCTTTATTTTTTTATAATTTAATTTCACTTGACCTTTGATATGGGCTAAAAATAACCCTAGAAATATAATTAATGACGTATTAATTAGACCTAGATTGGTCCAAGAGTTAGGCCCGATAAAAAGGCCCAAACCCTAATTATTTATTAATTTCGTAATTAATAAATTGGGAAAATATACAGCTCATGAAAGGAGTCCAAAATATGGTAAATTCTTCAAAGAAGGATCCAGAATCCCAATTAAAAGAAATAATGAGTCACAGTCCTTATCAACAAGGAAAAGACTTGTCCACCAAGAAATACAATGTTTATCCATTATCAAAAAGGAGAGTTATTCGCTAAGTCTCCTAAACATACTCTAAATACGAGGCTCCAGATGCCTATATAAGGACCCTGATCGTTCACAATAGAACTACGTCTTTGGCTTGATTCTCAATTACGAATTGAGATACGTAGGCATCTTGTGAGGACAAATTTAGTCGCGAAACACGAGAACAGCCATTAAAGCTCGAAGCTCTATAACCCTAGCATTAAATTCGCAAGCACAGTTTTTATTCCATAATATTTGGCTCCGTCTGTGGGAAGACAACATCAACCATGGAAAACACACGAAGAACGACTCGCGACACTCACATTTCTGAGGAGCTTCCTCTCACCTCTGAGGCCGGAACTTAAGGAAATCAACCACCGCCAACTACTGACATTCAAGGGGCGAATATCCCCCTCACCACCACTCAAGGACCGGAAATCCCAATTTCGGTTGAAGGGATGAATCCCCTGCAAATGGTTGTTCATGGATCTAATCCACAAGATACCACTCTCCAACAACCGACCACAACCTCCCCACTGCTCATGAATGCACCAATTGGCTTCAACTTCATACTACGGATCTCCCCCAATACGTAACTCAAAATCTTGGGATGCCAAATTATGGCATGCCCTCTCGACCCACGATGGGCAGCAGCGGCATCAACCCTAACTACCATGAGGCATATGTTCCCCCTTATATTCAAGGTCTGGGACCCCAAAATCAACAAACTCAAACCCGGCAAACCCCCTTGATTCAAGATTACTCAGGTCCCTATACTGAGGACGAGAATTATTCAACTGGAGAAGAGAGGGATGTTGCCCCAAGGAGGAGACATTCTTCCCAAACAAATCGGGAACAACCCCAAACCACTAAGGAAAAGATTGCGGCCCATGAGGCAGAGGCTGTAAGGCTCAAGAAAGTACTGGCGGAAGAAGAGGCTGCAAAAACACGAAGCCAAGCAACTGGAAGAGTCCCGGTGATCAATTTGGATCCGACACCGAGAAGAACCAAGAGGGCTGAAGCCCCAAAGGGTGATCCTACTATGTTGTTACCCTTAGGAGATCCTGATGATCCCACACCACCTTTCACTCAGGATATTATGAAAGCTAACATATCCAGAAAATTCAAGATGCCAACAATCAAAGCTTATGATGGAACGGGAGATCCCGCGAATCACGTGAGAACTTTCTCTAATGCACTGTTGTTGCAGCCTACCAATGATGCAGTCAAGTGCCGAGCATTTCCACAAACCCTAGCGGGCATGGCTCAACGTTGGTACAATCGTCTCCCTCCCAATTCTATTGGATCTTTTAAGGAACTGAGCAAGGTGTTTATCAATCAGTTTGTCAGTGGAAGGGTGCATGAGAAGAGTTCTACATCTCTAATGAGTATTCAACAAGGTAAGAATTAATCCTTGAGGGAATACATAAATCGATTCATTAGGGAGGCTCTGAAAGTCCCGGACTTGGAGGACAAAGTAGCTATGATAGCCTTGCAACAAGGAACCACTGATGATCACTTCAAGAGATCCTTGGCAAAACATCCAACCGAAAGCATGTTGAAGCTCCAAGATAGAGCCAGAAAGTATATCAAGCCCGAGGAAAGCATGAAGAAATACGAACCCACTGTTGAGGGAAGTGAAAATGGAAAAAAGAGAAAGGAGACTCAAGAGTATGACGCTGGAGACAAATATCCCAGGACATCGAAGGATTCTGACTCTCCACCTAAAAAGAACAACTTCGGACCCAGGTTCAATGAGTATGCAAGGTTGAACACCTCAAGAAGTCAAATTCTGATGGATATTGAGAAGGAAGAAGATCTTCGATGGCCAAAGCCACTAAGATCCGACTTGGAAAAACGAAACAAGAATCAATTCTGTCATTTCCATAAAGAAGTTGGTCATGACACCGACGATTGTAGACAACTGAAAGATGAGATCGAGTTCTTAATCCGAAGAGGAAAACTCGATAAGTTCACTAAGGATGGGAATCGAGGAAATCAACAAGGAAACTATGAAAGGAAGGACTATGATAGGAAGGACAACGATCAAGATCGTAGTCCTAAGCCCCGAGGGCCTGTCATCAACATGATATTTGGAGGACCGACTGCTGCTGGGTCCTCCCGAAACTCAAGGAAAGCTTATGCCCGAGAGGTAATGACTGTTGTAGGAGAAGCACCGAAATGTGCCAAGACAAAAGTAGCTATTAGCTTTGATGATTCTGATCTTGAAGGGGTGAAGTTCCCCCATGACATAGATTTAAGGCACTATAAATTTTCTCCAGTAATCGTTCTTGAGCTCTTAAATTCTTCTGAGTAAATATGATCACAACTGCCAACCAACTGAAGAAGACATTGTCTTCATCTTCGTTTTTGTAGACTTTATTTGAAAAACTATCGAACCAAAATCAAAGTAATCCTGGCCGTCCATTTTTTAATCAACCTGACACAACAACAAAAGTTTCACCTGGTCCTTTATTTAAAACTATCGAAAGGATTTGTTTTTCTTTCCTTCGATAGATTTTAAATAAAATCTATCGAATGGAAAAACAATCCTTCGATTGTTTTTCTTTCCACTTCACTTGATCCACTTCGATGGTTTTTCCAAAAAGAAAACCATCGAATCCTTTATCACTTTGACCCTTGAAGTTTCTTTCTTTTTACTGCAAGTGATTTGTACTTCTCTTTAAACCTAAACATACCTTGTAATATTCTTTTCACTTTCAGGATGTTTCAGATTTAGACTTTAAATCAACTTATTCCGAGACGATAAACATCTTGATCATTTAGGTGCTGACAACTAGTGCAACTAGTCTGATTCACAGATGACTAACACTTGATCAATTCTTCTATGTCTTCAATTCAATGTTGCTGACAAGTCCTTTGTCGTTCTGGTTGCTTCAATTAAGTCACTAGAATCTTATGGTACTAACTCTTAATCATTCAAATACTTCTGTAGTCTTGAAAGTCTTGTTTCTTTATTTGTCACAGAGGCTTGAACATTTTAATGAACTTCTTTCCGTGACCTGTTTACGGACTTCAAGAATACATACCATATTTTCATTTTTTGAGTTTACCTTTTCTTCTTTACTTCTGGATTCCTGTGCTTCTTTTAATATTACTGTATGTCTTGTCCTTTGCTGAGTTGTAGTTATCTCTGTTACATCTTATGTTACATTATGCTTTACAATTCCCATCCTTAGTGAACTTACCCAGTTTTTCCCCTTCGGATCAAGAATTCAATTTCGTCCTTCAGTTGTCTACAATCTTCGGTGTCATGACCAACTTCTTTGTGGAACCGACTGAAGGGTTTCGAGCACATAAACGCAACGGAAAACGTAAAAATAAATCAAAATTCGAAACCCCTCCGCAGGATCCATGCGAAAACAAAAGATTTAATTCGGAGATTAAGAACAAATACCTTAAGAAGCTTTAACAGTTCATTAATGGAAGATTAATGGAGATCCAAAGCTTGTTCAATACCATGTATCCCGCTCTCGCGATCTACGCTCTACGGTATCCACATGAACGCTTTTCTTGAAGGATTGATGTGTACTAGCACCCGAAAACTGCTTCTTTCTCTCTCTCTTTTCTTTATTACGTTGGTAACAATTTTAATAACTAATTAAAATTGTAAACAATGAGCGGCATCTAGTAATACATCATTGCCACCCAAGTAATAATTATTAAATTGGTGATTCGATTAAGTCTTTCGTGAATAATGTTCCATGTAATATAATCCCTTTAACCTTAATATTATAGATTAAACTCGAGGCATGTAATGTGTCATCCTCTTCATAATTTAATCTTAGTTTTCTTGATCGATGAGTAGACTAATAAATCAAATCAACATTTGAGCACGACCGTGCATTTCTTAGTCTCACTCAAACAAGAGGCCAATAATATTGCTCCTAAAATTAGGAGGGTTAAATCCCATCTAGATCATTCATATTTCTCATACGATTCATAATATACCCAATGTCCACTTTTATCATCACCCGGTCAAAGGTAACTTTTAATGTAATCAAAGTATATTAATTCTTGTATAAAAATATAATGATTTCAGGTCTAAGGATCATTACACCATTATCACAGTGAGAATTACTTATGACACTATTAACATGTGTAATCTCATGGCGGGTCAATCCAGTGTCATGTACTCTTACATGCACCTATGTTTTGACTTTAGTATCACCATACCTATGACCAATGAGATGTGGTCATCAGTCAACAAACATACTAGTCTCTGTGTATTATTATTGTCCTTAAATAATAACACTCAACTAGGGATATTTAGGAATAAAGATACTATTCATATAATCTCATTTTTAAGTCACATACTTAAAGATATCGAATACGTATCATAATTCCAAGGACATTTATTATGCTAACATTTATAACGCAGTAAATAAAGACATAATAAAATAATAACAACAATCAATAAAACATAATTTATAATAATAAAATGTTTTCTTTAAAACATGAAAGTATTGTCTCTAGAGCACTAATACTAACACCGACATAATTGGTTCTTGTTTCTTTTCTCCATATCAGTCCTCAGTGGCTTCGGCCATCGGAGATCAGCATCTTTCTCAATGTCCATCAAGATTTGACTTCTAGGAGCATTCAATCTTGCATACTCCGTGAATCTTTGTCCGGGATTACCCTTTTTTGGTGCAGGATCAGAATCCTCTGTTGTTCTGGGGCACTTGTCCCTTGCATCATACTCTTGAGTCTCCTTCCTCTTCTTTCTGTTTCCATTACCCCCAGTATTTGGTTCATATTTCCTCATGCTCTCCTCAGCTTTAATGTACTTTCCAGCCCTATCTTGTAGCTTCAACATGCTTTCAGGGGGGTGCTTTGCCAAAGACCTTTTGAAGTGGTCGTCAATGGTTTCTTATTGCAGGGCTCTCATGGCCACTTTGTCTTCCAGATTCGGGACTTTAAGAGCCTCCCTGGTAAATCAATTTATGTAGTCCTTCAAGGATTCATTCTTGCCTTGTTGAATTCCCATTAGAGATGCTGAACTCATCTCATACACTCTCCCACTAACAAACTGGTTGATGAATGCCTTGTTCAACTCCTTAAAAGACCCAATAGAGTTAGGAGGGAGACGACTGTACCAACGTTGAGCCATGCTCGCAAGGGTTTGTGGAAACGCTCTGCACTTGAATGCATCATTGGTAAGTTGCAACAATAATGCGTTAGAGAAGGTTCTCACATGATTAGCAGGGTCTCCTGTTCCATCGTAGGCCTTAATGGCTCACATCTTGAACTTTCTGGATATATGAATTTTCATGATATCCTGAGTAAAATGGGGTGTAGGATCATCCGGATCTCCTAAGGGCAACAACTCAGTGGGATCACCCTTTGGGGCTTCAGCCCTCCTTGACTTTCTCGATATAGGATCTAAGTTAATTACAGGAACCCTCTCGGTTGATTTGCCTTTGGCTCTAGCTGCCTCTTCCTCTTCTAATACCTTCTTAAGCCTTGCAACCTCAGCTTCATATGCTGCAATCTCGTCTTTAGTAGTTTGGGGTTCCTAATTTGTTTGGGTAGGACGTCTTCTCCTTGGGGGAACGTCCCTTTCATCATCAGATGAGTAATCTTCATCTTCGGTATAGGGACCAGAAAAGTCTCGAATCAAAGGGACTTGATGAGTCTATGTTTTTTGATTAATGGGCTCCAGGCCTCGAACATAGGGAGGCACATATGATTCGTGATACAGTGGATTGTGATCATTGCTCCCAACAGGGGGCTCGTGGAGGCATTCCATAAGGTTGCATACCCAAAGTTTGATTCATGTATTATGGAAGATCAGTAGTATGAAGTTGAAGGCCTCGGGGCGCATTCAAAATCACTTGAGATGATGTGATTGGTTGATGATGAGTCATCTCTTGAGTTTGGGGGTTGGCTCCATGAACCACCATCTGCATGGGATTCGTCCCATCAACTGAGATTGTGATCTCTGGTCCTTGAGTAGTGGTGAGGCGGATATTCGTCTCTTGAGTACCAGTAGTTGGTGGTGCTGACTTCCTTCCGTTTGAACACCAGAAGTCGATGGTGGATCACATGAAGTTCTTCGTGTGTTTGCCATGGTTGATGTTCTTTTCCCATAGACGGCGCCAAATGTTGTGGAATAAAAACTATATCTTTGAATTCAATGCTAGGATTAGAGAGCTTCGAGCTTTAATGGTGGTTGCTCTTGTTGTCGGGGACTAACTCGGTCCTAACAAGATGCCTACGTATCTCTAGTGTTTGGAGAATCAAGACAATAAAAACGTAGTTCTTGGTATTGCCCTCGGGGCTATGGCGGCAGGGGCACACCAAGGACGTAGTGACTTGTATGTCCTTATTCGAGGATGAAGTCTAAAACGTAGTTCTGAGATGAGGGGTCAGACCCTTTATATAGGCATTTAGAAGCCTAGTAGATAAGTATTGATTTCCTTGAAGGATAAATCTTATCCTTGACGGTGGATAAGTATTATCACTTCCTTGAAGGATAAGTCTTATCCTTGACGGTGGATAAGTATTATCACTTCCTTGAAGGATAAGTCTTATCCTTGACGGTGGATAAGGATTAATTCTAGATCCTTTCTTGTAGGAGTTGTTTCCATATCATAACGGACTTGTATTGAAACAAGCCCACTTGTATTAGAACAAGCATGTATTGGACGTCTCCTAATACAGGTTGTACTTCTATCCCAAATATTAATTATGAAATTAATATTTAATTAGAGTTTCGGATCTTATTAATGGGCCTTATTTATGGACCAGCTAGGTTTAATTAATGCAATATTAATTATGTGTTTAGGGTTATTTTTAACCCATATCAATCACTAAATTGTTAAAGTGATAAAGTAAACATTCGAAAACTATGAGATATAGTGAACCCAAATGAATTAGCACTAAAAAAGGCAAAATCAAATAAATGTTAAAAAAAAAACTATATCTTGAAAGGGGCAAATATATATAGAACTTTCATTAATTGTACTTTAAAGTAGTTAATTGATGCTACTTTCTGTGCTATACATTATATGGTTAAATTTTCTGATAATTTATGTATAACTTCTAGGCTTATGTATTTCTTGTATGAATTTTAGTTTTTTAAAATACGTTTATGTTCAATTCAATTTTTTTAATATAGATAATGAAATTTATTTTATTTAAGTATAAAACATAGAAATTTAAGTTATTAAAATAAATTTACATAATTTGTGTTCTATAAAATACAGAATATAACATATTTATAAAATACAAAACATAGAATTTTGATATAATAAAATATAAAACATAGACTTTTGCTTCAATAAAATACTGAACATAAAAATGCATAAAAATGCAGTTTATTAAATTTATTTTATTTAAGTACATAACATAGAAATGTAATTTTTTAAAATAAATAATACATAATTCTTGTTATGTAAAATATAGAATGCAACATATCTTTTAACTACATAATTTTTAGAAAACGTAAACTTTTATTTATAAATATAAATTTAATAAAATACAAATTATAATCCAATATTTTTAAATGAATAAAGAACACATTTGTTGTATAATAAATACAACATAAACAAAATATTATACAACATAAATACAAGATATTCTTCTTTGTTATGATGAGAAAAAAGGAACATTTAGATGTGATTAGGTGGACCCTTAAGATTGAGCCACTCAATCTTTTTAACAACTTTCAATCTCAACCACATATTCGTTATCTAAAATTTATACATCTAAAAAAACATGTTTCTCTATTTATTTTTCTCTCCTCCCAAACCGTCAACACCCACTTCGATCTAATCTTTTTGTTTCTAAATTGTCTATTTCTCTGTCTCGCTAGTCTCTCTATTTCTTCTTCCCACACATCTCCCTTTTTCTCTCTTCATCTCACTTCTTGATCTCTATTTCCATCTCTTTTTCTCATCTAATTTAAATTCTTTTTTTATTGATATTCCCTCTCATTTCATCTAAATACTATTTCGGTGACATTGCCTCAGATTCAAAGTGAAATCATGGTTCGAAAATTGAATCTGATCTGAGAAAGTGAAACAACTTGCGAGTTTGAGTTAGGGGTGACGAATGAATGGATTGGTATAAAAGATGTCGGATATATAAGAGATGAAGGCACCAAAAAATGGTTCGGTGATCAAAACTTGTGACTCATTAATAGTTCGTGATTTGTTTTTCAGAGAATTGACATTTTACAATTTTAAAGTGTATATAAATGAACCGTTCTGGTGATTTGCCTTTAGAATATCTGGTAATTGAGGTTAATTTTTTGGTGATTTGCGTGAAATATTTGGTGATATGCGATAAATTTCAATGATTTGTATTGGAATTTTGGTGGTTCTGTCGGTTTTGGTGGTGGTGGTAGTATAATATGGCAGTAGTGATTTAAATTCTCGTAATTTTTGGTTTAAATATAGTGATTTTGTAGGTAGTATTGGTGGTGGCGGTGGTTATTGTTTTGGAGGAGGTGGTGGTGGCGGCGCGGTGGCGACGGTGGTGGTGGTGATTGAGGTGGTGGTGATGGTGCCGGTGGTGGTGATTGAGGTGTCGCCTATTATAGTGACTATGGTTTAAATATAATGTGTAATTAAAGTTTTTAATAATGAAATAAATATATTTATAATATTGATATTAGGGTCTTAGTTCTTAGAGGACCAAATCTTAGCCACTACCAAATCTCATAAGTTTTGTTAACCAAGGAAATCATAAGTAGATCACTTAAATTCATGATATTTATAATATCTATTAAGTTCTAGTACTAATAACACGGATTGAATTGTTATAGAAATTGTTATTCCCATAACAATGCAACCTAGATTGTAG
Organism: Heracleum sosnowskyi; assembly: GCA_030848705.1. NCBI lineage: Eukaryota > Viridiplantae > Streptophyta > Magnoliopsida > Apiales > Apiaceae > Heracleum > Heracleum sosnowskyi. Next base: position 79,944,498 of record CM061236.1, on the reverse strand, counting down.
AAGGAGGGGTTAAATACAATCTAGTTAATTTTACAAAACTTTTTCAAACTTTTTACAGCATAAATATATGAGTTGGTAAATTAACTAAGAATTGATACAAGCCATGAACAAAAATGAATTCTTCGAGTTAAAAAGACATGCAGGAGACAAGCAAACTTTTTAAACTTTTCAGGTGGGTTTCTCGGAAAAAGCCCACCTGAGGTGTATATTGAAGAATTCTATGCTACTCCACACAGTCTTATATACATCGACTGTGTGTTTCAAACAAAACCTAAAACATAATAAAATATTACATTTTGGTTCTGCTTGATCACATGCTCGTCTCAGAAACTATCCTATTCGTGAAATGCCTCGGCTGGCATCACATATAAACTTGTATACTCCGAAATGGTGCTTTCTGATTGAGTGTGCTGCTCTCTTCAAAAATTACTAAGTCCATGCAATTGACCTAGCTTCCAAGCCTATGTGACATCTGCATGAAAGAGACCTCTCCTTGGTTACCCGACTGTTAAGTCACTATCAGCTGAGATAAGTGAACTTGTAGTATTCAAATAGGTCTTCATGCTTCTCAAGCCTTTCCTTTGTGTCCAGTTAGAAGTTAAACTTCTAGGTAGCTGCCTTAACTCTTATTTATCCATCGAGACATAAAAGACAATAGATGACTTCACATTTCACTTGTAGGAATTTGAGCCTTCGAATATTTACAATTTTCAATCCCTATTCCATACATCTTTTGCGTCGTTATCCACCATCTTTTAGTCACGGGTGTGTAATGATGATTTCTGTGACTGTCCTGCATTCAACCTGTTAAATAAGGAAACCTGCAAAAGATTCCGTTACATAGATTTGTTTTCCATGTTGAATGAGATGAACATCAGTAGGCATATTAATTCCATATCCGTAGACTGCTATTTTACGTCAATTATCCGTAGAAAGGTAATCTCAGAATATCCGTAGAAGTAATATTCCATAACTGTATCCATAGATGAGACATGACATTCTTGACTGCATCCATAGATAGACCATGACTTCCTTAACCGCATCCATAGATAAACCATGACATCATTAGCTATTTCTAATGATCAACTTCCTTCAGCTTTTATCCGTAGATATGATGTCCCCAGCTTTTATCCGTAGATGAGATAAGATGTTCCTAGCTTCTATCCGTTGATGAGATAAGATGTTCTCAGCTTCTATCCGTTGATGGTATAAGATGTTTTCAGCTTGTATCCGTAGATGAAATAAGATTCCATAGCATGATCCGTAGAAAGGATGCTCTTAGCTTCATCTTTAGATAAAACACCTTGTCATATTTATTAATTCACCATTACTGAGTTGATTAGGCAGACTTACCACTGAAAAACTTGGTGCTTGACTAGACGTCCATTGGCTTGCTTCTGAATTGCTTCCTAACTTGATGACAGAATATCCTCCAATCATTTGGTGTGGCTTTTAGACCTTGGATAGATAAAATGCCTTCCAGTTAGCTTCCTGATTTTTCAGCTTTTGTGAACTAGCTTTCTGACAATCAGCTTCAATGTCAAGATCAAATTCTTGTCTTGAGCATTTTGTTATCATCATTCCAAATAGGTCAACCCTAACAATCTCCCCCTATTTATGACTGTTAGAACTGGCATAAATCCTTAAGTTGATGATAACAAAAACCTTCAATGTTCTCAGTGATCCTCAGATAGAGATTAATACTGGACAGAATTTGATGATGCTGCAAAAACAAAAATAACAACTTGAAGCTGTCAGATTCCATATACTTTCCTGTAACTGAGTTTATACCTTCTTCTAAGGGATTTCAATAGATTGTAATCGAGAGAAGAGAAATTCTGAAGTCTGAGATCTCCTTCTAACTCCCCCTGAGAACAACCTATCTTCTCTTTAACTTGTCCCCCTTTTTGTTATCAGCAATTAGGATAGAAGAGGCATAATCTTAGTTACTGAATAAGATATCTGGGTACAGGAATCCAACACTTCAAGGATCGAAAGATTTCTCTCAGGAATCTCTCTATTCTTGCATCAGGATCTCATCATGGCTCACTTCACACAACTCACCTTCCCTTACTAAAGGGGTACTAAAAAAAAATCTCTCCTTTTGCCATGCTGGAAGAAATAGCATGCCTCTCATTCTCTCCCTCTCCTTTTGCCTGGTCTCAAGCCAGCCACTCCACTAACTCCCTTCCCACAAACCTATAGATGTCTCAACTATATTGAATTCCTTGATACTCAGTCAGAATGAGCCGAATGAGTTTTCAAGAAAGAATCATGGAAATCAATATTGTTCGTCTACGGATAATCGCTGGTTAGGCTTATCCGTAGGTTTGAAAGACACCTTTCTACGGATGAAGGATATCCGTAGAGGATTTTGAAGAATGGGCTTGTGAAGTAGAAATTGATGTAAGTTCTGCGAAGATTGAATGTGACATTTAAGTGCATGGTGCTTACATCAAGATCATCAAAAAGAGACTAGTGATCCAACGAATTCTCTTAAAGAGAATGATCACTAGGTGAATGGAGATTCTCCACGAGTTCAGAAAATGGAGAATCAAGTACAGATGAGTTGAATGCTGTAATTATCACTTAATGAGATGAAATAGACTGGGGACTACATCCTCACATTTGAAGAAGATGCATCAAACTGAATTTAAGAATAGTGTGTGCTCCCTCTGTGCTTGTGCATATATTTTCTTTCTACTTCAGGAAACAGAAATGATCATAATCCACATTATGCACACAGTGTCCCAATCCCTCATTAGTTCTCCTGGATCAGAGCATTTTTCAATGACCATAGTCTTTTGGGAGACTACAACCAGAAAAAAGCTAATCCTTTTTGACCATTATGCCTTTTTGAGAAGACATAAGGCAGTTTGGCTCATAATCTCACCCTCACCTTTTCTTCTAGTGGTTTCTTGATATTCACCACTACCCTCACTCTCACTTAACTCCTTTATCACTCCCCACTGGTTCAGATTTGCTAGAGTTTTGCAACTACAGTTTGTTGAGAAACTGTAGAGGGGTTAGGAGTTGTTTATCACAATTAGGGTGTAATTGATAGGGTAGAGAACTTGGGGGTCATTCCAATCAGTTCTCATCTCAGTTTTTGAAAAGGCAAAGAAAAATGATTTAGATTTTAGCAAGTGAGAGTTTGATAAAGATAAGATTAATATCTTCCCTTTATCAATGATGAACTGTTAAGAGCATTCTCCATTGAAGGTTTATTCTCCTAAAGTCCAAGATTGCCAGCTTTCCCGTTAATTGTTACAACATCCTCATAGAGACCATCAGAAGCTGCAAAAACCTTGATAGATTGTCAATTTCTTTCAAATTCCTTCAAGTTTTCTTCTGATGTTTCTTCAATGAGTTCATGCAAAAATGAAACAGTTTTTTTTGTGTTGCTCAAAGAGCTCACTTTCTATTAGTTGAACAATTAGGGCTTCTCGATAATTTAATCAAAGTTATCCTTAAGCAGATAGATTTTATAAAACAACCTTTGATTAATTCATCGAAAAGAAAAATATGTAATTAATTTTTGTTGTTAGTGTATATGAGATGTTTGTCTTTTTATCTAAGGAAATGAGTCTAGTTAACATGCAAGCCAATTTTTTTGTTGAATTAGAGGATAAAAAAATTAAATGGATTCAAATGTAGAAACAAAGAAACTAAACAAGCACATCACACAATAGTATAATAAACTGGGGGGAAACCCCATAATTCATTAAAAAAAAATTAAAATTACATATAAAAAAACTTAAAAACAAAAAGGACTCGAAAACATCCCAGTCCCCCCCCCCCCCCCCCCCCCGTTGTCCAATGCCCTCTCCCCGGAGAGACAGACAGTCAGCAGTTAAGCTGCTGTTGCCGCCTGAAGGAATTTACGGATGAGCGGAAGCGTGATATAACAATTATTCCGTAAAAACCATGTATCGCACATATAGAAAAACATATAAAATCTAGATCGAGGGGAATCGTAACCATACCTTGAGAATCAATGCTTTAAAACGATGGTTGCAAGCAGTTGCTCCTCAGAGTGTGAAGCACTCTACCGGTATCCACCAAGAATTTTTCTTCGATGATTTCTTCAAAAAAACTCTAACACCTTTTAGAGAGAAAAGAGAGAGAGAGAGAGAGAGAGAGAGAGAGAGAGAGAGAGAGAGAGATGGAGGCTAGCTCCTTTTTAGGTTTTTTTTCACAAAATAGGATGAGCCTTAGAATGAACTATCTCATTCTATTTATAGGGCTCTTTTAGGGTTTTTAATAATATATCTATATATATATATATATATTAACCCCACATTTCTAAAATGCTTTAATAATGATTAAAACTATTTTAATCATTATTTCTTTTTCTAAACTATTTAGAAAATAATTCTTCCTCTCTCATAATTTAAATCTTTTCATCAAAGAAAATATTCTTTTATGGTGTGACCCTGTAGGTTCAATATTAAGTCGGTAGTAGAAATAAATAATAATAAACTTTTATTTATTATTTATATGAATTCTAATAATTCACTAAATATAATTAACTGATTAATTATATTTATTCTACATCGTGAGTGATGCTTCTCAACATATCGCGACTATCCGGATAATATGAATTCACTGCTTAGAATACCAAGAACCTGTCAGTGACTAGTTTCAGTACAATCAATTTCTTCTAACCTACAATATCCCGATTAAATACAAGGCATGGATCTCGTGTCAGGCCTATCAAATTTAATCATATGATTTCTTATTCATAATTCTAAGTTCATATTAATGCAAATTAGAAACTCCTTTCTAATTTCATACACTCTGGCCGGAGATTCCAGAACTCGCATACTAAGAATAACATAGGATATTCTCTTCCTATACTGGAAGGGGTAGATCCTCTATTGACGTTAACTATCTCCATACACAAATCCCTATGCCCAGAATAGACCTAATGGATGTCCTTGAGACTAAGGACTAATCCAAAGCATAGTTCATTATATACAAGATAACTCTAACGATCTCTAGTCTAAGGACACTTGTACAACTATCACTCAGTGAATAACTATTGACACGTGAGTAAACTCCATTAGCTATTCAACTTATTGAGTCATGTTCAGTAAACTTATTCCCTAACAAGCACCTACATACTAGCTATAGTGTCACCACACAAATGCCTATGAGAACAGACATCCTCCTGACGGGAGCAAGCATAGTATGTACCAATCTTTGCGGATTCACCAACTTCCGATTAGTTATCCTATGATCAGGAACTGTTTAAGTCTAGAGTTATCATCTTCTAGATCTCACTATTATAATCTCATTATAATTCTAGAAGCTTTACTCTAAACTATGGAACATCTTATTTAAAACACTTTAAATAGATAAACCCCGTAATAAACACAAAACAAGTCTTTTATTAACATTAATGAAATAAAATAAGAATACAAGAAAGTTCTTCCTAACTCATTATACATGATTGGATTTAGGACAAACACTTTCAATCTCCCACTTGAACTAAAGCCAATCACACTGGTATCTAATACCCATCTTCTCTTTATGATGATCAAAGTGAATCTGAGACAATGTCTTTGTGAGTGGGTCTGCTACGTTGTTATGTGTGTCAACTCTCTCAATTTTGACATCTCCTCTTTCAATGATCTCCGTAATCAAATGAAAGCGCCGCAAAACATGTTTGGTATTTTTATGAGACCTAGGTTCCTTGGCTTGTGCTATTGCTGCGTTGTTATCACAATACAACACAATAGGCTCCTCAATGCTAGGAACAACTCCCAACTCAGAAACAAATTTCCTCATCCAAACGGCTTCTTTTGCAGCCTCACTTGCAGCTATATACTCTGCTTCCGCTGTGGAGTCAGCCGTTGTAGACTGTTTGGAACTCTTCCAAATAATCGCACCACCATTCAGAGTAAACATGTACCCTGACATGGATGTGCTATTATCACTTTCTGATTGAAAACTAGAGTCAGTATAACCCTCTATTTTCAACTCCGATCCACCAAAAACAAGAAAAATATCTTTAGTCCTTCGCAAATACTTAAGGATGTTCTTCACTGCTTTCCAGTGGTCTTCACCTAGATTGGACTGATATCTGCTCGTCACACTAATTGAATGAGCAACATCAGGCCTAGTACATAACATCACGTACATGATAGATCCTATTGCCGAAGCATAAGAAATCTTTCTCATACGCTCCCTTTCTTCAGGTGTCTTAGGAGACATCTTCTTGGAAAGGGATACTCCATGGCTCATTGGTATGAGACCTCTCTTGGAGTTTTCCATGCTGAACCTTTTAAGCACTTTCTCGATGTATGTACCCTGGGTAAGACCTATCATTCTTCTAGATCTATCTCTATAGATCTTCATACCGAGAATGTAGGATGCTTCTCCCATGTCCTTCATAGTGAAGTTCTTTGATAGCCACACTTTGACTGATTGTAGCATCGGTATATCATTTCCTATCAGAAGTATGCCATCCACATACAACACAAGAAATGTTACCACGCTCCCTCTAACCTTCTTGTAGACACATGGTTCATCTATGTTTTTCATAAAATCAAACTCTTTGATTGTCTCATCAAAACGGATGTTCCATCTACGAGAAGCTTGCCTTAATCCATATATGGTTCGTAGCAGCTTACACACTAGGTGTTCATTCCCTTTGGAAACAAAACCCTCTGGCTGTGTCATATACACTTCCTCTTCAAGTTTCCCATTGAGGAAGGCTGTTTTCACGTCCATTTGCCAGATCTCATAGTCGTAGTAAGCAGCAATCGCAAGCAAAATCCGAATTGATTTTAACAGGGCTACAGGCGAAAAAGTTTCATCAAAGTCAATACCTTGCCTTTGTCTGAATCCTTTTGCCACGAGCCTGGCCTTATAGGTCTCCACCTCGCCATCTGCTCCAATCTTTCTCTTGTATACCCATTTGCACCCAATAGGCTTCACATCCTTGGGTGCTTCAACCAAAGTCCATACTTGGTTGGTATACATAGAATCCATTTCGGATTTCATGGCACTCTGCCATTTCTCTGAGTCAACACTACTCATAGCCTCATTATAGGTCATAGGGTCATCATCATCAATGATTGACAACTCATTGTCATTCTCAATGACAAGGCCATAATACCTCTCAGGTTGGCGAGACACTCTCTCTGACCTACGAATGGGCTGTTCCACATAAGGTTGTTCAGTCTGAACAGGTGTTTCCTCTTGAACCGTAGTAGTTTGTGCTTCTTGAACTTCATTAAGTTCTATTTTGCTCCCACTGTTCCCTTCAAGGATAAACTGTTTTTCCAAGAAGGTAGCATGTCTAGAGACAAATACCCTATGATCGGTGTAAAAGTAATACCCTAAAGCCTCTTTAGGATATCCCACAAACTTACATTTTACGGATCGAGATTCCATCTTATCAGGGTCAACTTTCTTGACATAAGCTGGACATCCCCAAATCTTAACGTGTTTAAGACTCGGTTTCCTTTCTTTCCATATCTCATATGGAGTTTGAGGAACAGATTTGGAAGGCACCTTATTCAGTAAATATGCTGAGGTTTCCAATGCATAACCCCAAAGGAATACTAGAAGATCTACATAGCTCATCATGGATCGCACCATGTCTAACAAAGTTCGATTTCTCCTTTCAGATACCCCATTCAACTGTGGAGTATATGGAGGAGTCCACTGAGAGACTATACCATTTTCTTTGAGATAATCTAGAAACTCACCATTCAAGTATTCACCACCTCGATCTGATCGAAGGGTTTTAATACTATGTTTGGTTTGTTTCTCCACTTCATACTTGTATTCTTTGAACTTTTCAAAGGCTTCAGACTTGTGTTTCATCAAATACACATATCCGAATCTAGATCGATCATCTGTGAAAGTAATGAAGTACGAAAATCCACCCATGGCTTGCGTAGACATTAGTCCACATACATCTGTGTGTACCAATCCTAGCAAATCTGCAGCCCTCTCTCCATGTCCACTAAATGGAGATTTGGTCATTTTACCCAATAGACAAGACTCGCATGTAGGATATGATTCAAAATCAAAGGGTTCAAGTAACCCTTCCTTATGCAATGTACGAAGTCTATTTTCACTAATATGACCAAGTCTGCAGTGCCACAAATAGGTGGGATTTTCATCATCCCTTTTCCTTTTATTAGTACGTTCAATTTGTAGTAAATTATGCTCTATGTCACATACATACAGACCATTATTTAAAATACCACTACCATAAAGAACATTATCTCTAAGAATTGAACATTTATTATTCTGAATAACAAACGAAAATCCAGCCAAGTCTAACATGGGAATAGAAATAATATTCCTCACAATCGAGGGAACAAAATAACAATTATTTAAAACAATAGTCTTGCCCGTAGGCATATGTAAATCAAATGATCCTACATTTTCAGCAGCAACTCTTGCCCCATTTCCCATCCGTAGAATCACCTCCTCTTCCTCAAGAGTCCCACTTCTCCTTAGTCCCTGCAACGAATTGCAAATGTGAGAACCACAGGCGGTATCTAATACCCAAGTAGCAATTTGATTTAATGACATATTCACTTCTATCATGAACATACCTGAATCAGAAGCGGCAGTCTCACTACCCTTCTTCTTCTTCAATTATGCAAGGTAAACCTTGTAGTTCCTCTTCCAGTGCCCCACCTTGTTATAGTGGAAGCAAACAGCTTTTCTTTTGGGGTCTTCAGCTTTTGGTGGAACCGGCCTTTTTCACCTACTTTCTTCTTCTTGGGAGGGTTCTTCTTCCTTTTCTTAGGATTGGAACCTTCACCAATTAGAAGAACAGAACTCTTCTTAGAGGGAAAATTCGATTCCGCAGTCTTCAACATGTTGTGGAGTTCAGCCAGGCTGACGTCCAACTTATTCATGTGAAAGTTCACAACAAACTGCGAAAACGAACCCGGAAGTGATTGTAAGACCAAGTCTTGACTCAGCTCCCCATCCATGTTGAAACCAAGTTGTCCAAGACGTTCAATCAAATTGATCATCTTAAGTACATGGTCATTCACAGACGATCCCTCAGACATCCTACATCGGAACAGCTCCTTCGATATCTCATATCGAGCTGTCCTCCCTGCCACATCATACAACTCTTGTAGATGCGTTAGGATAGTGTGAGCATCCATATGCTCATGCTGCTTCTGTAGCTCAATGTTCATGGAAGCTAGCATGATACATTGAGCAACATTTGCATCATCTATCCACTTACGATACACAACATGTTCATCATCATGTGCATCGTCAGCAGGTTCAGCAGGCTTAGGCGAGTTAAGCACATATTCCAGCTTCTCAACCCTGAGAACAATTTTCAGGTTTCGAAGCTAGTCAGCAAAATTAGGACCAGTCAATTTGTGAGCATCCAGTATGCTTCGGAGTGATAGTGCAGAAGACATAATGTATATAGTAAATATGTAAATGATAAACACATAACAACACTTAGCAAATATTCAATTTCATTTTAAAACACTATATGAATCGGGTCTTTATTCATAAGTGGCTCCCACTAGTTTATCTAATTTATACAACCCCCTAAGTGGAAAAATTAAGCATTCATAATGCTAGTGGGAATAGGGATCCTACATTCCATCACACAACCTCGGCTGTAGCACGAAACGCCATGTGATGTTCAGTAGGCAGACAACTCTTGTCAATTACATCTCATGTTATTCCCTAATAAAACTTTAGCCTCTTGAATAATTGAGTCACGGTTGTAGCACGACAAACTCAATATTATAAGTAATGTCTAACCCAACATTTCATACAATTGAATCAGTCTCCAACAGTCCACGGCTGTAGCACGTAACGACCATTAGATTCTAATTCATTGTACACATCTCTATGTAATAGACAAGTATTTCTTATTTCGAAATCAAAGCCCTCGGCTGTAGCACGAAACGACAATGATTCAAAAATAAGAACTACTTTCTACCATGTTGGAAGGCTATGACCGACACAAGCCCGTTGTGCCATTGGCCATTTACTACTTGATATAAATTTTAATTAAGAGGGATTATATTATGTTACAACCATAATCATATTACTAGGAGATTCTCTTTTTCTTGAACAAAATACAATTATGATATTTAAATAAAAAATTCCCAGTGTGTTGGAGGGGTCACATCGGTCCCGCTTAAAACCCAACGGCCTAGACAGAAATTTTCATTTTCAACATCAAAAGAGTATTTCACTCTATGTTTCATAAACATAAGAATCTCATGGTTGTACTCATAATATTATTGTTAAGGCAAGAAACGATTCCTATTCTAGATTTTCTAGAGCACGCCTTATTTTGATTTAAGTTCACCTAAATCTATCATCGCATGGTAAATATAGGCATATATCTCATATATAAAAATAAATAAACAAGTAAGCATGCAAGTAATATCATGTCATACAATGATATAATGATGTATGGATTTATTATAGTATTTAAAAGCAATTAAAACAATTAGTACATGCTTTAAAACACTTCCGGGAATATAAACAGTTCCAAACTTTTATATAAAAAATATCTGACCACCCCATTAGATCCGTATCGGAAAAACGAATCCAACGGTATATTGCACGCCCAAAACGGAGTTACCAAACTCCCAAAAAATCAAATTTTATGTGGACAGAGGGGCTGTAACGCATTCCCGGCATGCGTTACAGGCCCTTCACAGCGGTTACGCGCCACGCGCGCGCGCGGACAGCAGCAGCAGCAGTTTTTTTTTTTTTTTTTTTTTTGTAACTGATGTATCTTTATAACACTTTAAAAAACTGCCCTTGCCATTAAATGCCTTTATTGTTATTATTATTTTATTTTAATATTAATAAATTAATTAACAATTAATTAATAAATTAATAAAAAATCAAAATAATATGATTTTTGAAATCAAACAAAAGCAAAAATAGCCAAGTATATATGGGGTCCTTGTACAAATTTTAATTCATATATTTCAACATGCATAATTATTTTATGAATTTTAATTAAAAAAAATTTTAAAAATTCATAACAAATAATCTACACATCACAAAATTATGGAAAAAATACCTAGATGATCCACAACACTTGTAGAACCCAGATCAATGGTCAAAATCTCATGCAAATAATATTTCGAATTAATTCATAATTAAATCTAAATATACTTGCAAAAATCATAATAAATCCATACATGCATAAAAAAATCTGAAATTTTTTATATGAATCTCTATATGCATAACCTTGCTGTGATACCATTGAAGGAATTTACGGATGGGAGGAAGCGTGATAAAACAATTATTCCGTAAAAACCATGTATCACACATATAGAAAAACATATAAAATCTAGATCGAGGGGAATCGTAACCATACCTTGAGAATCAAAGCTTTAAAATGATGGTTGCAAGCAGTTGCTCCTCAGAGTGTGAAGCACTCTACCGGTATCCACCAAGAATTTTTCTTCGATGATTTCTTCAAAAAAACTCTAACACCTTTTAGAGAGAAAAGAGAGAAAGAGAGAGATGGATGCTAGCTCCATTTTAGGTTTTTTTTCACAAAATAGGATGAGCCTTACAATGAACTATCTCATTCTATTTATAGGGCTCTTTTAGGGTTTTTAATAATATATCTATATATATATATATATATTAACCCCACATTTCTAAAATGCTTTAATAATGCTTAAAACTATTTTAATCATTATTTCTTTTTTCTAAACTATTTAGAAAATAATTCTTCCTCTCTCATAATTTAAATTTTTTCATCAAAGAAAATATTCTTTTATGGTGTGACCATGTAGGTTCAATATTAAGCCGGTAGTAGAAATAAATAATAATAAACTTTTATTTATTATTTATATGAATTCTAATAATTCATTAAATATAATTAACTGATTAATTATATTTATTCTACATCGTGAGTGATGCTTCTCAACATATCGCGACTATCCGGATAATATGAATTCACTGCTTAGAATACCAAGAACCTGTCAGTGACTAGTTTCAGTACAATCAATTTCTTCTACCCTACAATATCCCGATTAAATACAAGGCATGGATCTCGTTTCGGGCCTATCAAATTTAATCATATGATTTCTTATTCATAATGCTAAGTTCATATTAATGCAAATTAGAAACTCCTTTCTAATTTCATACACTCTGGCCAGAGATTCCAGAACTCGCATACTAAGAATAATATAGGATATTCTCTTCCTATACTGGAAGGGGTAGATCCTCTATTGACGTTAACTATCTCCATACACAAATCCCTATGCCCAGAATAGACCTAATGGATATCCTTGAGACTAAGGACTAATCCAAAGCATAGTTCATTATATACAAGATAACTCTAACGATCTCAAGTCTAAGGACACTTGTATAACTATCACTCAGTGAATAACTATTGACACGTGAGTAAACTCCATTAGCTATTCAACTTATCGAGTCATGTTCAGTAAACTTATTCCCTAACAAGCACCTACATACTAGCTATAGTGTCACCACGCAAATGCCTATGAGAACAGACATCCTCCTGACGGGAGCAAGCATAGTATGTACCAATCTTTGTGGATTCACCAACTTCCGATTAGTTATCCTATGATCAGGAACTGTTTAAGTCTAGAGTTATCATCTTCTAGATCTCACTATTATAATCTCATTATAATTCTAGAAGCTTTGCTCTAAACTATGGAACATCTTATTTAAAACACTTTAAATAGATAAACCCCGTAATAAAAACAAAACAAGTCTTTTATTAACATTAATGAAATAAAATAAGAATACAAGAAAGTTCTTCCTAACTCATCATACATGATTGGATTTAGGACAAACACTTTCACCGCCTCCCCGGAGGCTGCTTCAGGGCCTCCACCGGGACCTCCCCTACGGTTGTGAGCCATAAGAATGGCTAGAGCTGCCCTCATCCTATCAATTTCATCCTGCTCCATCTGGATGAGAAGATCAATTTTCTCCTGAGTGTTAAATTCCTCTGGGTTAATGTTAAGGATTCCAGAAGCCATTTTTTTGAGGATTTAGAAATGAAGATGAGGAAGAGAGCTCAACATATGCCTTTAAATAGGCAGGGAGCTGCTAGATAACCCTTGAGTTTAACTAGGGTTAAATGGGGGTTAGGGAAACTGAAAAGACATGCATTAAATCACTCTAGTGTAAATGAAGAGACTACTCGAGTTCCTAGAGTGAAAAATGCGTCTTAGCTCAAATTACAAAAAGTATGATGACACAGATATTTTTTTGAATAAAGATAAGAATAAAACTAAATAGCCGTTCATATATATAAGTTCAGCTAAATAATATTAAACTAAAATCTCTAGACATAAAGAATTAAGAGTATCAATACTTTTGAATAATGTAACATGCAGATTATTTGAATTTTTTGAGATACTTATTCAGCTGACATCATTCATTAAATGTATGACATTTGACAAATGATATCCCTGAATATTTATCCATGGAAAATTCAAAGAACAGCAATGCATTTAGCTTGTTAATGTCTAGAGATGATCAACTATTTAATATCAGTGAGAAAAGTAGCTTGCTATCTCATTGAATATTACTCAGAAGATCATTTCTAGACGACTTCACTTAGTGCATAACATCATTCAATTGTATTGACTTGTCATGATAGCCAAAATAAAACAAACAAACAAAACACATAAAATAAAGAAATAATTCCAGAGATTGAAATCACTGGCTGCATGCATTTAACACATATATGTAAAAGAGTAAGAAATCATTACCTGCCAAACTCATTTATCAACCCAAGTGAGTTGCTGCATTAAGAGCATTGGCAAGATATCTGGTTAAATGTTGTTCCCTTGGAACACAGTGTAGTTCCACTACAGCATGCACATCACTTCTTCATATAGCATGATGCATGAGGGTTATGTACTTGACTCTTTTGAGAAATGCTTAAATGCTTCAGCTGCATTTTTGATTTGTCCTTAAGCTAAGAATTTCTTCTGAGCCATGACCTGAACTTATTTCCTTGAAATTGGCATGAATTGTGCTATGTCTTCTTGATTAGGAGTTTATCCTGCAAGTATGAACATCTAGACAACCAATTAGAGCATAACAAGTATCTCTTGGATTATCAAATACTGAATGATTGATAATCTTTTGAGATACCACAAAGATTCCAAGAAAAGCTAAGGTACTAGTACATAAACATGTGGTTAACATAATTTCTAGCATTCTGTTACTTAGTCATGAGGGAGATTACCAATTATCTTTTCAAAACACAAATGTCCCATCAAGGTATTCAATTTAGTAATGTCAATAATTGATATGAGAATTCTTAGAAGAATACTCACTTATCTCCTCAGAACTTCTTTGCATGGGCTTTTCAGCATAACAACAAAGCTACTGATCAGTGATGCTAGATATTACGTAAACTACACGTATCTCAGCTAAGGATAAGACTTGCAAGGGCTGAGATTTAGATTTTAATTTTCTACAGATATAGACATTGCCTTTTTGCACTATCCGTAGAGGAGCAAAAGTAGTATCCATAGATGTAGAAAATTTGTCTACGGATAGTCAGTATCCATTGACAAAGCAAAGAAACAAATCCAGTGTTATGAATGACTATCTACGGATAAGGATATCCATCGATAAATTAAATTTTGACTTAGACAAAATTTTCACTCCTTCTGGAAAACTTAGTTTTCAAGAAGGTCATTTAAACACTGGCTACACATAATACATCAAGAAAAATATTGAAATTTGTCGTACCTCACTTACTTACCATTCTGAAGAGGATGGTTGATAAGCAGCTTGGTACTGATGTCTTCTTCACGAGTCACACTTGGATCAAAAGGTATTTCCACTGCACTGTCCAACACAAAATCCCTTTTTAGAGACTTTGAAGAACCTGATTTTAGCACAATAGATTTAGAGATTTGCAAGGTAGATGTTCCACTCATTTCTTTAACCATGACTTTGACTCAAGGAGAAAGATTGGATGTCCAGGAAGTAGACATACAGACTTGTAGGAGCTGGAAGATCTTGCCTTGATCCAAGTGAACACCTTATTCCTTCAACCCAATAACTGTCTTCAAGAGGACTTTCTTCTAGATTTTTGGAATAAGCGTCTTATGGTAAGTGCAGTTCTTGAAGATGTAAGAATTTTCTCATCACTATGATTAAGTGAGGTTGATCTTTAACTCAGAGAAACTCCCCCTAAGTTCATTGGGGTGATAACTCAAAGTTGTATACATCGACTATGTGTTTCAAACAAAACCTACAGCTTAATAAAATATTACATTTTGGTTCTACTTGATCACATGCTCGTCTCAGAAACTATCCTATTCGGGAAATGCCGTGGATGGCATCACAGATAAACTTGTATACTCCCAAATGGTGCTTTCTGATTGAGTGTGCTGCTCTCTTAAAAAATTACTAAGTCCATGCAATTGACCTAGCTTCCAAGCCCATGTGACATCTACATTAAAGAGACCTCTCCTTGGTTACCCGACTGTCAAGTCACTATCAGCTGAGATAAGTGAACTTGTAGTATTCAAATAGGTCTTCATGCTTGTCAAGCCTTTCCTTTGTGTCCAGTTAGAAGTTAAACTTCTAGGTAGCTGCCTTAACTCTTATTTATCCATCGAGACATAAAAGACAATAGATGACTTCACATTTCACTTGTAGGAATTTGAGCCTTCGAATATTTACAATTTTCACTCCGTATTTCATACATCTTTTGCATCGTTATCCACCATGTTTTAGTCACGGGTGTGTAATAATGATTTCTGAGACTGTCCTCCATTCAACCTGTTAAATAAGGGAACCTGCAAAAGATTCCGTTACATAGATTTATTTTCCATTTTGAATGAGATGAACATCAGTATGCATATTAATTCCATATCCGTAGACTGCCATTTTACGTCAATTATCCATAGAAAGGTAATCTCAGAATATCCGTAGAAGTAATATTCCATAACTGTATCCATAGATGAGACATGACACTCTTGACTGCATCCATAGATAGACCATGACCTCCTTAACCGCATCCATAGATAAACCATGACATCATTAGCTGTTTCTGATGATCAACTTCCTTCACCTTTTATCCGTAGATATGATGTCCCCAGCTTTTATCCGTAGATGCGATAAGATGTTCCTAGCTTCTATCCGTTGATGAGATAAGATGTTCTCAGCTTCTATCCGTTGATGGCATAAGATGTTTTCAGCTTGTATCCGTAGATGAAATAAGATTCCATAGCATGATCCGTAGAAAGGATGCTCTTAGCTTCATCTTTAGATAAAACACCTTGTCATCTTTATTGATTCACCATTACTGAGTTGATTAGGCAGACTTACCACTGAAACACTTGGTGCTTGACTAGACGTCCATTGGCTTGCTTCTGAATTGCTTCCTAACTTGATGACAGAATATCCTCCAATAATTTGGTGTGGCTTTTAGACCTTGGATAGATAAAATGTCTTCCAGTTAGCTTCCTAATTTATCAGCTTCTGTGAACTAGCTTTCTGACAATCAGCTTCAGTGTCAAGATTAAATTCTTGTCTTGAGCATATTGTTATCATCATTCCAAATAGGTCAACCCTAACAGAAATGTTCGGTGGACATGTATGATTATTTTGACTAGTTAACATCCAATATCGTATGAAATTCTTTATTCTACTTTTTTTCCTCTATTTAAATTTGTTGTACGATATGTTTTTGTTGAGTGAATTTTTTAAACTTTGTGACATGTTACACTTTATACCTAGGAGAACGTTATTCAAATTGTTTCGCATCACTTTATTTGTCCCTTCAAAAGGATCATTGTCTACTCCGAATGAGAAAAACAATGATCCTGAAGAGAAGGTAAATTTAGCTCCTTGAAAATCTTAACCACTATATATGTTGCCTCATCCAAGAAATATCACAACAATCTGTACCATGTATGCTCGCACATGACTTTTAAATAGAGGAAACAGAATGAACAATGGCGGTTATTGAATCAATTTTTTCGATAAGCCTCAATTGAATCATTCCAGGACTATCAGAAGACTGTAAATGTAGAGGATTATCGAAGTCAATTGAGGTGGAATTTTGGGAAAGAGATCGATACATTTCGAAGAGTGATTGAGTACCATGATTGTTTTGAACATTATTAGGATTATCAGTGGAAGTAGAGGTATTTGTAGTGTTTTCTGTAGTCATTCTGTGACGTACAGTTGAGTAAAAGCAAAAGAGGCTAAAGAGGAATTTTCACAAACACGTTGTGTGTGTGATGAAATTGTACTGAAATATGATGATTTTGTTGAAGAAGAGAGCAATATGATCAACAGAATGTGTGTGTAACAATCAAGAACACGATAAACACAATCACAATCACAAATCCGAACGAATTACATCTAATTTTAACTACGTAACAGTATGATCACAGATGATGTTGATGAAAAAATCAACAAATGAACAATTAAAACAATCAAGAAATAACCACAAATCAACGAGAGAGATGATCAATAAACCAGACGAAGAGTATGCGGATCAACGAGAGAGATGATCATCAAACCAAACAAAGAGTATGCGAAATGAAGAGAAATGACGTAAAGACGCTATTGTTAAGAGCTTGATCGAGCTATTTCTCTGATACCATGTTAAACTAGAGAAGATGCAATTTATATATATATTTGTATGTATATGTTGAGAGAAGATTAAGGTATAGAACTATATTCACATTACTTGATTTGGAAATGTACATGATGAATGTTTAAATACAAGCTAGCCACTAGCGGGAAAGGTTGTTACAATAACTAACTATCTAGTTGTATAAAACTGATACACAAAATGGAAAGCTAAGCTAAGTAATATGTCCAACAAAACACTTGTCCTTTAAGTGACCAGCAAGTTAACAGTAATCATAAACTAGAGATGATTCATCGACCTTTCGATCATCTTTCTTATATAACCTAGATGTTAGACAAAACTCTAACATTCAATACAGCATCTTCTGATATAATTGTTACATGACTAGCACTGTCTCTTTGATGTTCTTCTGAAATAAAACCATAACATATGCACGATCAGGTAGCATATTCATTAACAAAATTTGACCTTTAGTAGTAGTAAATTGTTCATTTATTCCCATCAGGAACTGACTTAGTTTAATTAATTGCTCATATTGATCCAATTTTGCAAAAATATAGTAGGTCCATGTAACGGAAGTACAAAACATATAGGAATTCGAAATAGATTGTCCAATTCATCCATTAAACCTCTAAATTGAATGAAATAAGCACTAACAGATTGTGTTCCTTGCGCTAGAGCTGAAAGCTCCTTTCGTAGATGAATTAAATGTGGAATCAGAAATCAAAGAATGAAGATCGAAGTTCAGAGATCGTTATAATGAATCAAACACAAAGACGATACAAAAAACTTTATAGTCTATAGTAGCACATTTTGTCTATAATCTATATGTAGATATACAAATGAATTTTATGTATAGTGAAATATGATTAACATGAAAACGAAAAATAAGAAAAAGATAAAATTTTCCCTCATCAAAAGGATGAAGAGCTGAAATCTCAAACCAGAAAATTGTTGGGGTCCACCTTGAATTCCTAAATAAGTTAAAAATCCTATTATGAGCAGTATTCTAATTTGTGATAATTGAGGAAAGTCTTATTTTGGTAGAGATAAGAATTGTGGAAGATTTCTATCCAAGATAAAAAAAGATGGTAATTGTCACAAATAGAATTGAGATATATTAGGATTAGAATATTTGTGGTGCCTATATATAGATATTTGTAGGGGTTTTGAAGTATTGCAGAAGTTAGAGAGTTGTGTGCGATACACAAGAGAGAGCTTTTGTAATCAAGGTGATGTGATTATATTCAAGAGTGTTGAGTGAGGGAGCGACTTCAATCTTTTAATACATTGATAGTGGATTTGTGGTTTTACCCTCCCTTGAGGGGTTTCCACGTTAAATTGTTGTGTTCTTTACTTTCGTGCTTGTTATTGTGTTTACTTAACGTTGATCTGTAGTGGATGTGATCCTAACAAACTGGTATCAGAGCTTGGGTTCGAGGAGTAGATTCGGCGTTAAAGAGAAGGCAATCACGAAGTAATTACGAAAATTCGCAGGAATTTTCTGGAATGTGCAGCTGTTGAAGAATTGATGATATCGGGGTCATCCGTGGTCGGATCGTCCTGATTTTCGGACAGTAGATTCGCTACATCAATATCTAAAATCGGAACGGTGGAGATCGGATTTCGGGTTCAGGAGGGTGTGTTTTCCGGTGTCCGAAGTTGACTGTTTGCGCGTGGATAGTTGGTCATGAGTTGATCTTTTCTTGGCTTGATGGAAGATCTAAAGTCATTGAGGATTGATGCACCCAAATATGATGGAAACACGGATTTCACTATGTGGCAATTAACCGTCAAGGATATGTTAATTCAACAAGGACTTGATGATGCCTTGGAGAAGGCGAAGCCAAAAGAGATGAGTGATGCAGATTGGGCGAAGATATAGAAGAGATCGAGGAGTACAATCAGGCTGGCACTTACACCCGATGTGAGATATAACGTGGTGAAAGAGTCGACATCGAAGGAGATATGGGACAAGTTAGCAAGCATATACGCTTCGAAGTCGTTGACCAACCGACTTAATTTGAAGATGGAGTTGTACTCTTTAAAACTGGATGAAGAAAGTAGTCTCCATGATCACATTAGTTGTTTTAATCAGCAAGTATGTCATCTGGCTAATGTTGATTAGCCGATGAAAGACGAGGAACAAGCTTTGGTGTTGTTGTCATCGTTTCCGAAATCCTTCAAGTATTTTAAGCAAACGCTTTTAGTAGGGAGGACAACTCTTATGCTTGATGTTGTGTTAAAGGCGTTAAGAGATAATGAGAGGATGACAAAGGATGTTGTTTCTCAAAGTGGGGCAGTTTTAGCTGTCGAAAGTGCTGAAAGAAGGAGTCGCAACCGCAATGACTTGCAAGGAAGAAGTAAATATCGGCAGAGTAAGAGGGATATGAGCACTGTTGAGTGCTATTATTGTGGTGAAATGGGTCATATGCAGATGTTATGTCCAAGCTTTAAAGAAGATGTGAAGTCCTTTATGCAGATGAAGGGAAAGAACAAAGTTAATGATGCGGACTCTACACTTGTGATCGATGAGGGAGAGTTTTTGATGGCGAGTGAAGATACCATTCCTGGTTCGGTGAAGAATAAATCAGAATGGGTAATGGATTCTGCTACTTCTATGCATATATGTAGGGATCGATTGATGTTTGAGACTTTATGCATTGATGAAAGTCTTGGTAATATTGTTGTGGGGAATGATGAGAAGATGAAGGTTCAAGGAGTTGGAACTGTTCGTCTTAAACTCCATGATGGTACGATCAAGAAATCTCTCAATGTGAGATATGTACCCGATGCATCAAAGAATGTGTTATCTTTGAGTGTGTTGGCATCACGTGGGTACAGATTCATTGGAGGAGGGCGAAGTTGCAAGGTGTATAAAGGAGGAAACTTGATTCTACAAGGGATGAAGCATAAGAAAAACATCTATTGTTTAGATGGTGAAGCAACAACCATGAAGACCGAGAAAAAGGTGAAATTCTCGGAATCGGTTGAGGTATTAGGGAATTCGAGCCGCGGGAGGATTTGTTGGGTCCGCCCCGAATTCCTAAATAAGTTAAGAATCCTATTATGAGCAGTATTCTAATTTGTGATAATTGAGAAAAGTCTTATTCTGGTAGAGATAAGAATTGTGGAAGATTTCTATCCAAGATAAGAAAAGATGGTAATTGTCACAAATAGAATTGAGATATATTAGGATTAGAATATTTGTGGTGCCTATAAATATAGATATTTGTAGGGGTTTTAAAGTATTGCAAAAGTTAGAGAGTTGTGTGCAATACACAAGACAGAGCTTTTGTAATCAAGGTGAGGTGATTGTATTCAAGAGTGTTGAGTGAGGGAGCGAATCCAATCTTGTAATACATTCATAGTGGATTTGTGGTTTTACCCTCCCTTGAGGGGTTTCCACGTTAAATTGTTGTGTTCTTTACTTTCGTGCTTGTTATTGTGTTTACTTAACGTTGATCTATAGTGGATGCGATCCTAACAAAAATGTGTTAGCTTGAATAAGAAAAAGATACAATGTTAGTATTATAATTGAACTCTTCACGTTTTCTAGAATCATTACATACAACTTCGATCTCTAAATGTACAATCCAATTCTATTAGAGTATGTCAAATACTAATGTCAAAATATATGTAATTATTGCTATAATATGAAATCAAAAAGTTGTTTTTGATGTTAAAATACAACTTATAGTCCAATGCATGGTTTTAAAATAACACTAACTACCAAATTTAGCTATATTCCAAGTCCCTAAACTTTAAATTTAAAATTATGATTGTCACCATTGCTTTAATTATTCATTTCTATCCATCTAATCACTTTCATGCTTGCTCATGTGGCAATTATAGCTACATCTATACTTTGTTCTATATTTAGAACCAACTATAGCATTTTTTTTATTTTAGAACCAAGTATAGCATTGCATTGGAGGAATAAGTTTTATTAGAGCATGTCCAATGCTAATGCTAAAATAGATGTAGTTATTGCAATAATATGAAATCAAAAAGTGAATATTGATGTTAAAATAGAACTTGTAGTCCAATGCATGATTTAAAATAACACCACCTACATCCAAAATTAGCTACATTCTAACCAACTAAACTTTAAATTTAAAATTATATTTGTCACCATTCTTTTAATTATTCATTTTACTCCATCTAGCAACTTGCATGCCTACGTGGCAATTATATTTAGAACCAAGTATAGCATTTTTTTATTTTAAAACAAAGTATAGCATTGCATTTGAGGGATGAGTTTTATAATTGATGTTATATTATAGAAATAGCACCTCTTTTAGCATTGCATTGAACATGCTCTTATACAAATAGCACATCTTTTAGCATTGCATTAGACATAATCTTACATAAAAAGTGATCAAGCTGACATCTTATGTAACTGACATTCCAGCCATACTTCCTACTTGGCTTCCGTTATTTGACCAGTCTCATACTTAGTTTGGGCTTGAATGTTTAGTCTGTTGGGCTTTGTATATGTATAATCAACAATTACAAATAAAAAGTGACGTACAAGCATCAACTCAATTAAAAACACCTTATGCAGCCAACGAGATGTTATCTGTGACAAGTAAACTATCCAAAATCTCAAAACGTTACAAGAATGTATAAGGAGTAGAAGTATTCAATTTCGAGATCCCACACTAGACGAAACTACTATATTATGATAAATAAATAATAAACACATATAGAATTTCAAAAGCATATCCAATTCATTAAATTATTTTTGGTGTGAATTTTATACCAAAAAATCTGTAAATTTATACTATTTTCAAAATTAACTCTAATACTATCTATACTATTAAATTCTTATATATAATAAGCGTAACGGTGATTTTATTCAAAATTTTGGTAGTCGGTCCTGTATGACCACTGTATGAGTGTATGACTCTCTCGCAGTGGACAAAGCCATGTGTGGGGATGTATAGGAAGCAAGACAACAAAGAAATGTGGGATAGAATTGAGTTACTATGTGAAGGAAGTGAAGAAGTCAGAGAAAACATAAGATAGACACTTGTCTCTCAATATGAGGCATATATGGGTAAGCCAAATGAAGACCTTACTAAGATGTTCTCAAGATTCAGTAAGCTACTATGTGAACTTCAAATCCATGGAAAGTTCTATGAGAAGAAAAAGATGAATATAAAATTCTTGTTAACTCTTCCTGAACATCTTGAACACAGGATTACAACCATAAGAGAAGGTAGAGATATGAAAAGTGTTTCTGTTGAAACTCTCTATGGTGTGCCCAAGTCTTATGAACTTGAGCTATTCCAAAATAGAGATATTCAAGCTGGACACAAGGGAAAGATGGCAAACATGTTCAGTGCTCTAGTAGCTCATGAACCCATACATGTTCAAATCACTGAGTTACCTCAGTCATCTAAATCAACTATTGTTCCCTCCATCAAGATAGAGGAAATAGTTGAAGAAGATGACAAAGTGATATTTCAACTTAAGGATGTTGAAAATGAAGACTTTTATTCCTTGGAAGAACTGGAAAGCATGGACAAACCAACCATGGCTTATATGGCTAAAAAGTTCTCTAACTTGAGATTCAGGAGAATTAAAGCTTTTAAGCCAAATGATTCAACAAACAGATTCAACCAAGGAAATACTTCAAGACCTGGAGAAAGTGGAACAAAATGTGGATACAAGACTGGAATGATGGACAGATCAAAGTTCAGGTGCTACAACTGCAATGAACATGGACACTTTGCCACAGAATGTAGAAGACCCAAGCACAATCAAAAGATGGAAAGAGGATTTGGAAATCAGTCAAAGAAGAATCAAGGAAAAGTGTAACAGCCCCAAATCCGGGGTCAGGGATTTAGGGTTGTCACAATCCCTGTACTCCTTGCCTTACCTGTAATACTCACACCATTCATAATTTACCTGTTCATGACCCCACAACATATGTCTCACACACACACACACACAGGTTAGAGTCTCAGAAACGACACAATACAACAATTGCGGAATAAATAACTTTTATTACAATACCCAAATGTCTTTTGAATCTGTTACTGATACAATTTCTAAGTATTGTTACATTACCAACTTAGCCTTCTGATGCTCACAATCCTCTTATACCATTCCTGCCTATACATGAGTTGAATACCAAAGCCGTAGACTGATTCGATTGGTTCGTACTACTCCCGGGATCACTGCTAAAAACGGTTTATGGAAATGCCTTGCGGGGTATGTGTCGTCCCATTGGCATCCTGCTTCGCTGCTATATAATATATATAAAACAATAGCAAGAGTGAGCGATAGCTCAGCAAGGTAATGAAAGTATGGCATAATTCTGCCTTTAACTCAACCCAGAATAATGCGGGTATAAGACAATAATTTGTCAAAATATCTCGATACTGAAATTATTTCCTTATCGGAATGTATTCCCAAAAACAGTACCATTAATGTACTTCAAATATCATTTCATAATATTTCTGCAAGCTTTTGCTATATTATGAACAAAGTTCTAGTATAATATAAAAGATAAGGTTTCAAAGTAAACCAATATAACTCTTCCAAAAATATCTGCTATGTAAGCAGAATATCAACACATAACTTAAAAGAAGTTATAAGATGATTCAGTATAAACAACTCCCTTACCATAACTCATGTTATGTAAGGTATCCACAGAGTCATATGATATAAAAGAGGAAGTTACGAGGAAAATTAATATAACATTTCCGTAACCCAAAATCCACTTAGGCATATATATCCTTAATCAGGTTTTATCAGAGTCATACTCATAAAATAAAAGATGAAGTTGCAAGAATTTATCGACACTTCATTTCCAAACACTTTTCGACCCCCTGCCAACACGATTGGTTCATCTCCCCAATACATGTTGCAGGAATATCCAAATTGGATGATGAACTAATACTGGAGTTGCTACCGCGTCCGCTGTGCCTAACCTTGCTATGATCAGTAGCAGGTCGCACCGCTCAAATAGTTTTCTACATGTAGATGGAAGAATCACGATAGCCTGACATTGTCTACTGCCTTACTGTGACCTCCCGGCCCATTTGGGGCAGTAAAAAAAATTGGATGGGCCCACGCAACTTGACCACTTACACCACTCCTAGTTCAGATGAAATCCATGACTCTGAAACGTAAAGATCGTCCTCCTTTCCCCAAGTGTAACACTTGTTGATACGACTCCACGAAGTAGTTATATCTAGGTTGGAAAGGAAGATTCTCCAATATTTCCCAAGCTATTGCTTGTTAATGGATATCGACTTGTTCCAGGAATTTACCCCTCGATCATTGAGGTGGTAACACAATATTTGACTTGCAGCAATTACATAGCTTTGAGAAAATATCTGCCTCCTGACAGTTTTGAGTTGAGAGTTTAAAAAGAGTGGCAGTCACTTAAATGAGGTTTCCCATATTTTTGATAGTTGAGCGAGCATTTAAATCCCCTTTAAAGGACAGATTTAAATGGAAAAACATTATTTTGGGAACCTCTTTTGATTTACAAATACTTAATAATATTTATTAAATAAGTAAATCTTAATGAATATTTGAAAATAATATTCATTAAGTAAGTAATCCTCAAATGAATATTTAAAAATAATATTCATTAAGTAAATACTCCGCAAATGAATATTTGAAAATAATATTCATTAAATAAATAATCCGCAAATGAATATTTGAAAATAATATTCATTAAATAAATAATCCGCAAATGAATATTTGAAAATAATATTCATTAAATAAATAATTAATCTTCAAATGAATATTTAAAAATAATATTCATTAAATAATCCTCAGATAATATTCACAATAATATTCTTCGATTAAGTAAACCTCAAATGAATATCTGAAATAACGTTCCTTAATTAATAATTCTCATTTGAATATTCGAAATAATAATCATTAAATAATTAAATCTCAAATAAATATTCAAAAGTAATATTCATTAAATAAATAATCCTTAAATGGATATTCACACTAATAATCTTTAAGTCAATAATCCTCAAATGAACATTTATAAATAACATTCTTTAAATAAATAATTAATCCTCGAATAACAGTACCCGATATCTTTATCGGAAAATAACCTTTATCATATACAAAATATAATCACTTCTGATTTTTCAAGAAAATCACACGCCCTTATCCTAGGGCAAATATAAAATCCTGGCTTATAGCTGATATCCCATATCTAGCTTAGAAGCCCATACTCAAATCATTTCCAAGTAATAACCTTCGAATGAAGTAATATTCAAATAACATTCCTCAAATCATTTCCAGGTAATTAATACTTTCTAGAAATATAATTAATGTTTAATAATAGCAGTCCTCAAAATAATTAGTACACTGCCGCTGGAATCCCTCCGGGTTTTCACGGCTATCTCTATATCTCAAAATACTGACTCCCGGTCTAGAGTCGAAAACAAGAAGTATGCTCTTATCTCTAGAGCTACAAGGTATACCGGTTCATAAGTACATTATCTCAAAGCTCGTATATAAACCAAAATCAAATTCTATTTTATACAATATATAACATGTATCGCAAAACTGTATAACTCCACACATGGCAAAAGCAGTAATATATAATCAATACTTCAAAGTATAGATTTAGGAAACTTGCCACAATACTTGCAACAAAGATTTGGTATATAAATTGGGAATACACAAGTATTGAACATTGGAAAATATACCTACTCTGAATAATAGAGTAAGGTTTAGTAAACTTGCCTGATGCTCGAGAAGTGATAGGGGTTCGCGACGATGCCGGACAATCTAGACAAAGTCAAAGAAAACGTACGATTAATCCCCTGGATAATCCACTTGTACTCAATGCTTAAACACATAAACGAAACACAACCAAGGCATTACTTGCTTGCTCTAACGTCATACTAAATCCATGTTATTCATCAAATACTTA
Source organism: Heracleum sosnowskyi (assembly GCA_030848705.1). NCBI lineage: Eukaryota > Viridiplantae > Streptophyta > Magnoliopsida > Apiales > Apiaceae > Heracleum > Heracleum sosnowskyi. The sequence goes on along the minus strand of CM061236.1, from coordinate 79,917,976 downwards.
TATCATAAGTTTGGTTCGAAATCCATCCTCAAATCCAAGTTATACTTAACCATTTGGAACCTTGGTTCTAAGTCTCATTTTCAGTGAATTTACACTTGCGCAACCTCGGCTAAAACATTTTTATAAAATCAACTAATAATCTTTTTGATTCGAAATCTTCGCACAAGGCTTGCGAACTGTCCTTAGCATTATATCCCAAAGTTTCACATTTGGATTCGACTCTTAGAGGTCTTTGACTTAGCATCAAAGTAGTTACATTTCTGCGATGCAACCTCTTGAACCACGATTACTAAAACTAGCATAACTCTTAAACCATTCGGCCAAATTAGGCGAATCACATATCATTACGAAGCTTATAACATAAACTACACAATCATGGGCAGTAGGACTCAAGGGTCGAGCTCTAACAGAGGAAAAACAGAGAACCAATCAGTAGGTAAAAATTTGGGCATTACGACGGCTATAACTCGGATATTCCCAAATTTCAAATCATCCAAAATACATATCGATCACTCCACATAACACATACATCTTATATATCATAGAACTGAGGCCAAGCAATGCCTTTCCGTTCATATAACTCATTATCACTTAAATCAAAACCCAATCATAACAACTAAGGCTATAATCATGCATAACACCATTAATCATCCATAATCCTTATAATAATTCAAGGGTTTCAAAATTATACCTCCTCCAAGCTTGATTTCTGCCATACTCCTGATGTGGCCTTAGATTCTTGCTTAATACAACCTTTGGAAGCTACAAACTCATTATCAAAACAAAACAAAACAAGATACAAGTTACTATTCATCATCTTCTCCAACTGTTAATCACTGAATCGAAGGGGTAAATCACGGGGTTGAGGTGATTGCTTACCATGGTTACGTCGGGCTTCTCGAGAGCTTCGATTTGAGTGGTAGAACGCCAAAAACGGACCACAGAATCTCAAGTTATGATCATTTCTTTCTCTCCCATTTTTCTTTCTTCTTTTCTCTCCCGAATTTTCTTCTCATTTCTCTTTTCTTTGTCTTGATAATAATGATAAGGATGCTGATTTTTGTGTTTAAAAAGGTGGTGAGTCATAGCTCTTAGCTTGTGACACTTGTCCAACATGCATTGGTTTAGCTAAAGTAGCTTTACTGGTTCGTTTAATTTCGTAGAACGCTCGCAAGGTTTCTCGAGGGTTCTATCGAGGTATTTTACCGAAATCGTTCTCGATACTTCTAATTCATTTATCAAATCCATATCCATAGAATTAATAATTTAAATCTTAAATATCCTCAAATAATAATTATTTAGTCCGTTTTTGGTGAAATTTCGGAGAAAACGAAAAATGCTATTTTTTCTGATTCTGACAGCTTCTGCATTCTTTTATTTCCATCGTAGATCACTAATGCGACTTTGAAAGTTTATTATATCGTCCCGCATATAGGGTGGTCTGAAAAACTTTTAAATGAAGAGTTACTATTCATCAGTAGTTTTTCTATAATCCTTTGGATCAAAATCCGTTCCAATATTCCTGATCTATTTTCTCTTTACTCTTTGCACTTAGAAAACGTTCTAGTGATTTCTCGGGCGTACGCTATCTTGTTTACGGAGTTGTCAGATGTATTCCAGATATTGATTTGGATGACATAAAAATACTTTCCTTCCCTGGAGTATTGTATTCTTATCTTCCAGATTGATCGTTCTTATTTATATGTTCAGTCCATTCTTACTATTCTCAAAATGTTTGAAAACCGAAATTCATATTCATTTCATAACTTGATTCTCAAAGTCATTGCCACTATCCATATTTACATCAACATATAATAAAAGTTTTAATTCTACCCAAAATCTGGGGTCTTACAGTCTCCCCTCCTTAAAAGGATTCCGTCCCGGAATCACTCTGAAAACAAATGGGGATATCTTTCTAGCATCTCGCTCTCTAGCTCCCAAGTTGATTCTTCCACATTATGATTCCTCCATACCACTCTGGCTAGTTTGATGACCTTGTTTCGGAGTACTTGTTCCTTTCGATCTATAATTTCCATTGGTTGCTCCACATAGGTCAAGTCTGGTTGGATGTCTACGTGCTCGTACTCTACATATGCCGGGCATCTATAGTATACTGACGTAGCATTGACACATGAACCCCGTTATGACCATTCTACAAGTTTGGGGGGGGGGGTAAGGCTGGCTCGTAGGCCACCTTCCTGGCGCGTCTTAAATCTCAGATGGCCCAATGAATCTCGGGCTCACTTCCCTTTCTTTTCAAATCTCATTAATTCTTTCCCTGGAGATACCTTTAGCATCACGAATCTCTAACCTCATATTCTCTATCTTGTTTGCACAGAAATACACCAGCATAAACTTGCTTGCCATTCATCAACTTGCCATTTAGCTTATCAGTAGCAGTACTATCTCTATACTCGCGGGCTTAGTCCGCATACTTTCTCTGTCTGTCTTGGTTGTCACTAGCCGCTTGTTGGTGAAATCTTTTGTCTTTCTAGTTTGTTGGACTAACTTGGGTGTTGTGTAAAATCTTATCTTTTAATTCCCGATCATTCGGAATCCATCTCTGTCTCATTTTAAAGTAAGGGTATCGGCCACCACATTGGCCTTCCCCGGATGGTAGTGTATCTCACAGTCATAATCCTAGGTCAATTCTAGCCATTTCTCCATCTCATGCTATCTACTATCATGGGTAACTCAAAGCCAATTCATTACATTCCATAAAATTTGTGGGTGCATTAGTCAACCCAAAATAACTTCGCTGAAAACTCGAAGTGTCTATTCCTAGTACGAATCGCAGTCTTGGGCATATCCTCTGATTTAACTTCCAACTGGTGATACCCAGTTCTTAAATAAATTGGAAATACACAGCGTTCTTCTGCTGATCAAACAATCATTTACAAGGGTACCTATTCTCCATGTCAAACTCATACAACTCTCGAGGTTCGATATATAATCTTGTGCTAAAATCTTTCTCTCTTACAACAACACCGGGCTCTCCACGGTGGTACACTGGGTCTTATCATATCCTTATACAACAACTCTTGTAACTGAGTCACTAACTCTTTCATTCCCACTATACTCTGAATACTCGGTATTCATTCTCATGTCATCCCAATCGATATTTGGTAGCGCATTAAGATCTTGTAAAATCTCCCAAAACCATTGTAGTTTCCTCTATACTTGGTGCCTCTTTTCTTGGCGTCAACCATAAGAGCTAATTAAGCCTCGTATCTCTGGCGTAATAGTTTCTTAGTCTGAACTATATTCAAGAATCTCTGAATCTGTCTCCGTTCTTTATTTATTACTCTCTCTCCCTTACAATCAGTCAGGGCCCCATTGGGTGTCAACCAACCCATTCTTATTATAATATCCACTTTTCCCAACTTGAAAGGGATCAGGTCTATCAAAAGTGTCGACCTCATATTTCTAGTTCACAACCTGGATGTACCAGTCTTATGGGAAAATCCCTCGATTGGCTATTTCTACTTGTAATTATTCCCTCAGCGTCTCGGCCTTAAGGTTTAATCGTCATGCAACATCTTGATATACAACAATGCATTAGCTCTGTCTAAACAGTGTAGAAGGGCACCTGCTATTTAAAGGTCCTGACAGTGGGCTGCTTGTTGGAGGTAGCCCTGGTTGAAACCTACTGGCTTTCTTTTATTCTGTGTTCACAAACTCCGGAACAAACCTCAATAATTCGGGAAACTTGGCCTCATACTCGGTCACAGTCATGGTTTCTTGTTTTAACTCTTTAACTTTCATTTTCATCCAGGTCTCCATATATTTTCGGAAATTATTCCTCTAAAAACAACACACGCTGCACCTCTCCCAAGCCACAATACCAGCTCCCTCTGACTCCATCGCCAGTACTTATCTTGCTAACCCAGAGGTTGTGTCCATTCGTAAACAAATCCTCCAAAATCTCAATTCCACTATAGGGCATCTATCTAACACCGTTGTCACTGGAGTTCACGGCACATCGCTACTCCTTTTACATATATCGATTGACACGCTTTCCATTATCATAATATCCTTGGGAGAATAACCCAATTTCATTGATATATCTCTAACATTCTATTCGTCTTAGGGATTCGCTCATGTCATAGGCGATTTCGTTGCGAATCTAATTCCTATCAGCGAATTTTGACTTATTTGACCTGATTGGCCTCCCCTTAGAATTCAATGAGGATAACAAAATCATGGGGCCTTGAAAAGACAGCTCCCATATCAAGGAAAATGTCACACACTAGTGATCATAAGGTTATGAGTTTTAAGGTAACCTTATTGGAGGTAAAAGAATTTACCGAGAGATCAACATGATCATAAGAACTCAACGTTGTGCGCCTCGATTGAGACATTACTAAAGGTAATTAGCCTTCTTGTATTTCACAACTTACAAGTGATGGCGTCCCATCAGACTTCTATCACACAGACAGATAGTCCTTGTAGCCCCTATAAGTATAGGGTTGTTCATCTCAATGGAAGTTGAAAAGTATGAAAGCAATTCGAGATCAATTTGATGATTATCGTCTTTCGACAATATTTCTTAAAGGAACACCTTGGATTAAAATTGAACAGATTCCAAAGGTGCGGTTTCCAAAGAAAAGAATAACCAAAAAGATACTGGTACTTAACAAACAAGTGGTGAGGTATCACCATAGGGTCATTCATTATTTAAAGAAAAGTGAAAGCTTAAATAACATCATTTGACAGGGGTTCGAAAACCTGAAAGTAGGCATTGTGATAGCCTCTGGCACAATTGAAACTGAATATGGTTTAACACAAGTGTTATAAAACAACTTCGAAGAGAGAATATACCCTTTATCAGAATTTTTCCTGGGGAGAGGTCAAGATAGATCATAGATTGGGGAGGTACCCCACATAATTTGCAAATGGGGAGGGTACTACCAAAGTCTCTACGGATGCCTTCTATGTCGGCTCCTCTAATGGATAATCGTTCAATTCCAAAGCTTTTCTTCTCCATGCACACCCTAAGGTGCTCGATACCTACGTTATTGCCGACTCATAATAGTCGTTAAGGATTCAACCATCGACCTTTGCAATCGCAGGGAATTCTATTCGACTAGGCGCAAACATCTCAAGTAAGCGTTCTGTTCTATAAGAAGACTTCGATACCGTTGTCGCCCGTAGCAATGAAAATTCCACATGTCGACTGGGCAGTACTCCGGAAGATCGTTAGAAACTACAAGATTAAATCTGGTCTCTATTTCAATCATCCTTATATCCAATATTCCTTCTCCCATATCAATCTCGGGCGCTACATAAGCTTAACACTTTTCGCACAATAGCCTTTTCATTTAAGTCAACCCCGGAACTTCTCAGTCCGTCTTGGTCCTTAAATATATTTCGCCTTTACCGTCCAATCTCAACTTCCTCATTTAATCTCTACAATCACTTATAGCAATCAGGGTCTGTCCACCAACCCCTATAACGGCTATCTTACCCAATCCACAGGGTTCGTTCTGATTTCCACTCTCTTTGGTGACATCCTCCGGTAATCAGAAAGACAAGGTTTGCCAAAATCTGCTGAATTTCTTTCCAAAATCAGGGAAACTTGATCAATCTATTTACCTACTAGTAATGCTCGGATCTGATTTCCGACCTTTCTGTTCTATCCTCATAAGTCCTTCCTGGTTTCCTGAGGGTGGCTAATCTCGTTCTCGATTCCGTCTTAGCGTGCTTGTCTTACAATAACATTTGCATGGTACATATACCCAAAATTTTCCTTGAGATAAAAAAATCCCTCAATGATGTAATAGACACTATTTCCAGTGGAATCGTTGGTCGTGGGGGATTGAAACCTCATAGCCAAAACAATTCCTTTCACTATTCTTAGGCAACTAAGTACCCTTAATCGTTCGTGAAAATCTGAACATCTTGGTTCTTACGTATGCCGCCTCCTTAGGGGCAACTATAACCGACTACGAGTAACAGGTTCCGTTCAAGTCGAATCAATCCACTGATACTGGCTATACTGCCTCTACCTCTTCTGCTTTGGAGACTCTACTCCATTTTCTTTGTCATACCTCTTGATGTATCATGAACGATCCTTAAACTCTTGTCTCGTCACTTATTTATCCCTTGAAGGTTCGTCCGGTCTTATTATACGACCTCAAGTAACATACTACATCTTTATCAATCAACACGTCCTCTACAAGATTCTTTCCTTGACCCACTACGGGGTCTTCCTCTAGATCCTCCTATGGATCTTCCTTTATCGGGTCTTCGTCCATCGCAAGAAGCGCATCATCAAATGCCTACTCGAAGGCCTCGGGATCTGGTATCTCAGAATCCCATCCATCTATAACTCATACGAATCGAGGTGACTAACCATGAAGTCCTAAGTACGGTTTCCCAGAAGAAGTCCCTTCTCGGGCTTTATCTTAAACAGTCAGGGTCATGTCTTCTAACTCGACTGCGAACTTAATTTGAGCTCTAGATGCTCTTATCATTATTAAGGGTATTGTAAGACTCGATCTCCTATCGTTTCTGAGGACTGTAACCTAACGCTCTGATACCATCTCTGTAACAGCCCCAAATCCGGGGTCAGGGATTTAGGGTTGTCACAATCCCTGTACTCCTTGCCTTACCTGTAATACTCACACCATTCATAATTTACCTGTTCATGACCCCACAACATATGTCTCTCACACACACACACACACAGGTTAGAGTCTCAGAAACGACACAATACAACAATTGCGGAATAAATAACTTTTATTACAATACCCAAATGTCTTTTGAATCTGTTACTGATACAATTTCTAAGTATTGTTACATTACCAACTTAGCCTTCTGATGCTCACAATCCTCTTATACCATTCCTGTCTATACATGAGTTGAATACCAAAGCCGTAGACTGATTCGATTGGTTCGTACTACTCCCGGGATCACTGCTAAAAACGGTTTATGGAAACGCCTTGCGGGGTATGTGCCGTCCCATTGGCATCCTGCTTCGCTTCTATATAATATATATAAAACAATAGCAAGAGTGAGCAATAGCTCAGCAAGGTAATGAAAGTATGGCATAATTCTGCCTTTAACTCAACCCAGAATAATGCGGGTATAAGACAATAATTTGTCAAAATATCTCGATACTGAAATTATTTCCTTATCGGAATGTATTCCCAAAAACAGTACCATTAATGTACTTCAAATATCATTTCATAATATTTCTGCAAGCTTTTGCTATATTATGAACAAAGTTCTAGTATAATATAAAAGATAAGGTTTCAAAGTAAACCAATATAACTCTTCCAAAAATATCTGCTATGTAAGCAGAATATGAACACATAACTTAAAAGAAGTTATAAGATGATTCAGTATAAACAACTCCCTTACCATAACTCATGTTATGTAAGGTATCCACAGAGTCATATGATATAAAAGAGGAAGTTACGAGGAAAATTAATATAACATTTTCGTAACCCAAAATCCACTTAGGCATATATATCCTTAATCAGGTTTTATCAGAGTCATACTCATAAAATAAAAGATGAAGTTGCAAGAATTTATTGACACTTCATTTCCAAACACTTTTCGACCCCCTGCCAACACGATTGTCTACTGCTCAAATAGCAGGTCGCACCGCTCAAATAGTTTTCTACATGTAGATGGAAGAATCACGACAGCCTGACATTGTCTACTGCCTTACTGTGACCTCCCGGCCCATTTGGGGCAGTAAAAAAAATTGGATGGGCCCACGCAACTTGACCACTTACACCACTCCTAGTTCAGATGAAATCCATGACTCTGAAACGTAAAGATCGTCCTCCTTTCCCCAAGTGTAACACTTGTTGATACGACTCCACGAAGTAGTTATATCTAGGTTAGAAAGAAAGATTCTCCAATATTTCCCAAGCTATTGCTTGTTAATGGATATCGACTTGTTCCAGGAATTTACCCCTCGATCATTGAGGTGGTAACACAATATTTGACTTGCAGCAATTACATAGCTTTGAGAAAATATCTGCCTCCTGACAGTTTTGAGTTGAGAGTTTAAAAGGAGTGGCAGTCACTTAAATCAGGTTTCCCATATTTTTGATAGTTGAGCGAGCATTTAAATCCCCTTTAAAGGACAGATTTAAATGGAAAAACATTATTTTGGGAACCTCTTTTGATTTACAAATACTTAATAATATTTATTAAATAAGTAAATCTTAATGAATATTTGAAAATAATATTCATTAAGTAAGTAATCCTCAAATGAATATTTAAAAATAATATTCATTAAGTAAATACTCCGCAAATGAATATTTGAAAATAATATTCATTAAATAAATAATCCGCAAATGAATATTTGAAAATAATATTCATTAAATAAATAATCCGCAAATGAATATTTGAAAATAATATTCATTAAATAAATAATTAATCTTCAAATGAATATTCAAAAATAATATTCATTAAATAATCCTCAGATAATATTCACAATAATATTCTTCGATTAAGTAAACCTCAAATGAATATCTGAAATAACGTTCCTTAATTAATAATTCTCATTTGAATATTCGAAATAATAATCATTAAATAATTAAATCTCAAATAAATATTCAAAAGTAATATTCATTAAATAAATAATCCTTAAATGGATATTCGCACTAATAATCTTTAAGTCAATAATCCTCAAATGAACATTTATAAATAACATTCTTTAAATAAATAATTAATCATCGAATAACAGTACCCGATATTTTTATCGGAAAATAACCTTTATCATATACAAAATATAATCACTTCTGATTTTTCAAGAAAATCACACGCCCTTATCCTAGGGCAAATATAAAATCCTGGCTTATAGCTGATATCCCATATCTAGCTTAGAAGCCCATACTCAAATCATTTCCAAGTAATAACCTTCGAATGAAGTAATATTCAAATAACATTCCTCAAATCATTTCCAGGTAATTAATACTTTCTAGAAATATAATTAATGTTTAATAATAGCATTCCTCAAAATAATTAGTACACTGCCGCTGGAATCCCTCCGGGTTTCCACCGCTATCTCTATATCTCAAAATACTGACTCCCGGTCTAGAGTCGAAAACAAGAAGTATGCTCTTATCTCTAGAGCTACAAGGTATACCGGTTCATAAGTACATTATCTCAAAGCTCGTATATAAACCAAAATCAAATTCTATTTTATACAATATATAACATGTATCGCAAAACTGTATAACTCCACACATGGCAAAAGCAGTAATATATAATCAATACTTCAAAGTATAGATTTAGGAAACTTGCCACAATACTTGCAACAAAGATTTGGTATATAAATTGGGAATACACAAGTATTGAACATTGGAAAATATACCTACTCTGAATAATAGAGTAAGGTTTAGTAAACTTGCCTGATGCTCGAGAAGTGATAGGGGTTCGCGACGATGCCGGACAATCTAGACAAAGTCAAAGAAAACGTACGATTAATCCCCTGGATAATCCACTTGTACTCAATGCTTAAACACATAAACGAAACACAACCAAGGCATTACTTGCTTGCTCTAACGTCATACTAAATCCATGTTATTCATCAAATACTTATATCATAAGTTTGGTTCGAAATCCATCCTCAAATCCAAGTTATACTTAACCATTTGGAACCTTGGTTCTAAGTCTCATTTTCAGTGAATTTACACTTGCGCAACCTCGGCTAAAACATTTTTATAAAATCAACTAATAATCTTTTTGATTCGAAATCTTCGCACAAGGCTTGCTAACTGTCCTTAGCATTATATCCCAAAGTTTCACATTTGGATTCGACTCTTAGAGGTCTTTGACTTAGCATCAAAGTAGTTACATTTCTGCGATGCAACCTCTTGAACCACGATTACTAAAACTAGCATAACTCTTAAACCATTCGGCCAAATTAGGCGAATCACATATCATTACGAAGCTTATAACATAAACTACACAATCATGGGCAGTAGGACTCAAGGGTCGAGCTCTAACAGAGGAAAAACAGAGAACCAATCAGTAGGTAAAAATTTGGGCATTACGACGGCTATAACTCGGATATTCCCAAATTTCAAATCATCAAAAATACATATCGATCACTCCACATAACACATACATCTTATATATCATAGAACTGAGGCCAAGCAATGCCTTTCCGTTCATATAACTCATTATCACTTAAATCAAAACCCAATCATAACAACTAAGGCTATAATCATGCATAACGCCATTAATCATCCATAATCCTTATAATAATTCAAGGGTTTCAAAATTATACCTCCTCCAAGCTTGCTTTCTGCCATACTCCTGATGTGGCCTTAGATTCTTGCTTAATACAACCTTTGGAAGCTACAAACTCATTATCAAAACAAAACAAAACAAGATACAAGTTACTATTCATCATCTTCTCCAACTGTTAATCACTGAATCGAAGGGGTAAATCACGGGGTTGAGGTGATTGCTTACCATGGTTACGTCGGGCTTCTCGAGAGCTTCGATTTGAGTGGTAGAACGCCAAAAACGGACCACGGAATCTCAAGTTATGATCATTTCTTTCTCTCCCATTTTTCTTTCTTCTTTTCTCTCCCGAATTTTCTTCTCATTTCTCTTTTCTTTGTCTTGATAATAATGATAAGGATGCTGATTTTTGTGTTTAAAAAGGTGGTGAGTCATAGCTCTTAGCTTGTGACACTTGTCCAACATGCATTGGTTTAGCTAAAGTAGCTTTACTGGTTCGTTTAATTTCGTAGAACGCTCGCAAGGTTTCTCGAGGGTTCTATCGAGGTATTTTACCGAAATCGTTCTCGATACTTCTAATTCATTTATCAAATCCATATCCATAGAATTAATAATTTAAATCCTTAAATATCCTCAAATAATAATTGTTTAGTCCGTTTTTGGTGAAATTTCGGAGAAAACGAAAAATGCTATTTTTTCTGATTTTGACAGCTTCTGCATTCTTTTATTTCCATCGTAGATCACTAATGCGACTTTGAAAGTTTATTATATCGTCCCGCATATAGGGTGGTCTGAAAAACTTTTAAATGAAGAGTTACTATTCATCAGTGGTTTTTCTATAATCCTTTGGATCAAAATCCGTTCCAATATTCCTGATCTATTTTCTCTTTACTCTTTGCACTTAGAAAACGTTCTAGTGATTTCTCGGGCGTACGCTATCTTGTTTACGGAGTTGTCGGATGTATTCCAGATATTGATTTGGATGACATAAAAATACTTTCCTTCCCTGGAGTATTGTATTCTTATCTTCCAGATTGATCGTTCTTATTTATATGTTCAGTCCATTCTTACTATTCTCAAAATGTTTGAAAACCGAAATTCATATTCATTTCATAACTTGATTCTCAAAGTCATTGCCACTATCCATATTTACATCAACATATAATAAAAGTTTTAATTTTACCCAAAATCTGGGGTCTTACAAAAAGCATATGTATCTGATGAGGAAAAAGATGAGGAATATGCAAATTTTGCCTTGATGGCCAAGTCTGATGATGAAGCATCATCCTCCTCAAATCAAGTACCAACACTTGTTTATCTTGATATGTCTAATTCTTAATTCAAACAGACTGTTGAAAGCTTAAGCGTTGAAATCTTTAACATTCATACTAGTTTAACTACTGCAAATGAAGAAATTGCTAGGTTGACTAAATTGAATGATAAGATTCAGGCCAAGAATGATATATTAGAAACTTTTCTCATATTTCTCGGTCCATTCAACTCTTCAGTCTTTCGAGTAAGTCGCGTTAGTGGGGCTGTTATTTTAGAAAAATCTCGTACACATCTTCGGTAATATCCGGCTAAATCCACAAAATTTCTCACCTCGGTTGGTGTGGTTGGTCTTTCCCAGTTCGAAACAACTTTTATCTTAGCAGGGTCAACCAGCACTCCTTCACTGTTGACCACATGTCCTAAAATTGTACTTCCCTTAGCCAAAACTCGCACTTTGAGAACTTGGCATATAACTTTTCTCTTCTTAGTGTCTCTAACACTATCCTCAAATGTTCTGCATGTTCTCCCTCGGTCTTTGAGGTAAACGAAAATATTGTCGATGTCACTATGACACACTTATCCAAATACTTCTTGAAAACTCGATTCATCAAGTCCATGAAAGTTGCAGGGGCATTCGTCAGCCCAAACGACATTACTAAAAACTCGCAGTGTCCATACCTGGTGCGAAATGTAGTCTTGGGTACGTCCTTGGATTTAATATTCCATTGGTGTTATCCAATTATCAAATCAATCTTCGAGAATTTAACTGCATCCTGTAGTTGATCGAATAAATCACCGATCCTTGGCAGGGTATTCATTCTTAATAGTTAGTCTATTTAGCTCTCGATAATCTATGCACAGCCTCAAGATGCCGTCCTTTTTCTTCACCAATAACACGGGTGCATCCCACGGTGACGCATTTGGTCTTATCATTCCTTTCTCTAACAATTCCTACAATTGAGCGACTAATTTCTTCATCTCGACTGGAGCTAGTCGGTACGGGGCCTTCGAAACTGGCGCCGTTCTTGGAGCTAATTCTATAGCAAACTCTATTTCTCTATCGGGTGGTAACCCTGGGAGATCTTCTTGGAAATACATCCTCGAATTCGTTGACAACAGGGATATTCTGTACACTATGTACTTCCCGTTTCGTATCCATCACAGTTGCTAAACAAGGTTCACATCCTTGGAGGTCAAACGATCCCTCGTTTGACAATCTGAATTCTTACTTTCTTTCTTTCTCAATCTATTCATGTTTCATACTCTATTTTCTTTATGCCCATTTCTTTCTCGTCCACTTTGCTTCCATTTCTATCACAGTCGTTTCATTAACCAAAGTAACATAATCAGTCGTTTCGAACACTCCGTTATTCTGAATTCGCATCATGCGAAACAAACCTTGGCAATTTCCGTAATCTTCGATTCATAATTTATCGGGCTCATTTGTTTTAGATCTCAGCTTCAACACTCTATTTTTCCAAATACTACGGAAAATACTTGCATGGTACCAAGAAATATTTCAACAACAGAATGTTTTATATATATATATATAAAAACTTTGAAAAAATTCTCGCTCAGAGGGCGACCTGGTTAGGTCTCAATCAAATTGTCGTTTGAAAATTTTCTAATCATACTTCACTGCATACAAAATGCATCGTGAATTCACTTATATAAATTTGACCGAAAGTTGAACTTAGTGATACAATAACTAGTCCACTTCAAGAATCATTAGCAATTAGCCGAACAAAACTGGCTAGTTCAACTGGTTTGAAACGTAATATCTAGCCAGGGCAATTAGCTAGATTTTTATCATAGTGTTTAAAATCTCAACTAGTTTGAACGATTAACTAGTCATTCTTAATAGCGTATATAACTAGACAGTTTCAATCTGCTAGCACAAAATCTTAACATCTAGCCATTGAAAGAAAGAAAACAAAATTTTGGCTACTCGGATGCGCACTCAGACCCCAAGGGTAAGAGGAGAAGAAGAATTGAAATGTAATGACTATATCGGTTGTTGGTCGCATTCTATATTTTAATAATGAAATGCAAGAAGGGTTACCTTGACATAAACCCTTTAGGGTAACTCGGGTTATGAAAAGAAAAAAATATCATTGAATGGCGTACCAGCAAGTAGATAGCAAAATGGGTCAATTATTACCCCTAAGTTCTCACATCACCTTCTACAAGGATGATCCTATCTTCCTGCCCTTATGGCTTAGGGTACTAACCAATGGTACCTCAAAATCGTACAAGTCCTTAAATAGGTTGGGAGTTCGAAAAATATTCGTCATTCCCCGATAGTCGTCCAGAGATTGGGCCTCATACGGCCGCATCAACACATTCTCAAAAGATGAAGGTCGATTAACGTATATGTAGTTTCTTAACACTAGTCGTATCGAATGAATCCAACCCCAGGTCACCATAGGTCTCGTTCCTCGTAGGTCCTGAGATTGTCGCATTTCTCGTTGCAACCATACGTTTCTCTATCAGAATCACGCTATCCATTCTTCATATCTTTGATTTCTGAGTTGAGCCATAATGGCCTATCGTACGAAACATACTCGTGATGCAATTTAGCACGTTCGTCCCACGATAACGTTATGGTACTACATGTACGCAAAAGTCTTCTTCTTTAGGTAACGAAATACTCATCGACGGAAAAGACACCAACTCTGGTGGAATCGTTGTTCTCAAGGCTTGGACTTCATACACAAGATAATGCCTTAACTAGTCCACGCAATTTAGTACTTCGGATCGCGTAAAGGACTGTAAACGTCTTAATCTTCACATGTGCTGCCTTCTCGTGGGCAAACTACGATGAACTACAAACACTTAGGTTCTTACTAAGTCAAGTTATCCATTGGTATTGGCCATTCCGACCTTACCCGAACTGCAACTGAGACTCTGCTCCGCGTCTTATCTCAATGTCCTTGATAATCCGTGTACAATTCTAGACGTTCGTCTCATCATTATGATGGTCTCCAACGATCCTATTGATCCTCCAATAAATCTTCTACTAAACTCTTTAACCTTGACATCCTCAATGGCACTACCTCCGGTAGTCCACTTAACGAACTCTATATGAGTCCTCACATTATTCTCTTACTTAGATATAACTCTTAACACTCTCATATCCAAGTTTATAACTTAACGCTCTGATACCATTTCTGTAACACCCCCAGATCCGGGGTCATGAATCTGGGTTGTCACGCTCCATCAATCATACAATACATGTATCACTTACCATATTCTAATAATACAACTCCAAAGACCCCAATCACTTACGCACACACACACAAGTTATAGCCTTGGAAATGAGCAACAATAAGTATCACTTGTTATTATAAACCAAATGTACTATCCATGATCTCATCTATTATTTACAACCTCTACCTGAAGTTCAAATAATAGACCTCACAATTCTATACAAGGTTCAATAATGCAAACCTACTCGAAAACAATTCTCACTAATTCAATCAGCAACTGTTCTGCTAACTCCGACAGTATCCATCATGTTGAACTAACTCAAGGGTGGTCTCTCCATTCCCTTGTTCTCGTAATACGGGGTGAATCCACAATGTTTTCTTCATGCTGAAAGTTTTAATAAAGCAAGAATGAGCTAATAGCGCTCAACAAGAAATCTATCCCAGTTTAAATCTTTAAACCTTTAAGATAGGTAATCCATATAGAATCAATGTTTTAAAACTACTAGGGTTTGACCCAAAATAGTATCCCGTTCAAAATACTGTATGACTTATAATCATACTCAAATACTTTTCGTAAATCATTTAGAAATCCTTGGTATCGATATGATGAACCAATACTCAAAACATATCTTTTCAAAATAGATATTAATATTGGAATCAAGGCTTAAAGCCTATCCATTGATTCAAAATACTATACAGTTCAACATACTGTATATCTTAAATACCTTCTCAACATATATACACGCATATCTATTAGATATCTCATACTGTTAAAATACAGTAAAATATCAGTAATGAACACCTTTTTGACTCTGTTGTGTTGTGATATATAAAACAAGAATGAGCACTAAAGCTCAACAATAATATATAGCAGCACAATCATATATGTAGCTCATATCATAATTGCAATCTTTTAAAACTTCATTCGTATACAGAATGATATATTTAAATCTTCTTTTCGTCAAATCATACCATATAGTTCAAATACTGTAAACAGAACATCATTGTTCAATTACTGTCACATTATCAGTAACTCAGCACCTAGGCTTTCGTTATAATATGCAGCACAATTCCAAGTGGAAGAAAGGACATTCTGGAACACCCGATACACGGTGATCAGCCGCTGTATCGTAACATAACTTCTCTACTAGTAGAAGGACAATTTCATGTTCGGTTATCACCCTGGCCGCATTCGGGCCCATTGTGCTATAAGGTCACTACATCGACACCTGTTTCATTACCGTGTAAGCCTTTGCACGGAAGGTCACTACCTCGGCGCCTGTTTCATCACCGGGTAAGCCTTGATAATTATGTTCACTATCCCGGCACCTGTTTCATTGCCGTGTAAGCCCTTCCAGTCCCATGATGAATCCTATCCTTTAAACTGGAACCGAACTTAATCGTTGTTCCCCGAGCGTAAACTAGCTCGTTGATAGGTATGAACTTATTACCAGACTTACTTCCGGAAATGTTGAGGAAGTAATAAAACTGCGTGGGTTGACTATTGTCAACTGACCTCGATCCTCGAGTAAATCATTTCGAAATCATGACCCGGGAGTTTGGTAAAATACATTTTTAAGATCGGAAATTTTTTTAAATAATTATTGGAACCTTACTTAATATCTAAATAAGGTTCCTATGATTTTTAAATCATTTTTGGAATATTTAATAAATATTCAACTAATAAATATTGAATTATTATCCAATATAATACCACTTAAGTGAATACCCAAATTAATATTCACTTACTTAAATAAATATTCAAATAATATTTTTAATAATATTATTTAATATTTAACATTAAATATCCAATAATACATATATATTGGAATATTTAATCAACATATTTAAAACATAGCTGTCCCTGGACCCTCAAGTTTCTGACAGTATAATCAAGACAAAATAGTAATTTAACTCCCGGTCTAATATTTTAAAAATCATCGTACAAGCGCTCTACTCTTAGAGCCTTTAAAACCTCGGCTTATATCTAATATACTCATAGCATATAAACCATAATGAGTTACGAAAGATTTAAGTCAATATATAAATCAGTTCGTAAATCCTTTAAAATAGATAACCAGTTTATATCACAATCACAACAGTTTTATCATAACAGCATCTATATAAGATGTAGGGTTGGAAAGCTTGCATAATATCATATCATATGCAATCATCAGTATATTATAATTTGAAACACAGCATGGAATGAGAAAACTTGCCTTGAGTCCTTGGTTGTTAGGGGTTCGAGAATTTGTCGGGAAATCTATAAACAAAGAAATACTCAATCAGTCTCCTAGCGTAATCATTTAAAGTGCCATTAACTTAAGCACTAACGTTCTATTAACGAACATCAAATGTCTCGCTCTTGGTCACTTATAACCTCATGACATTCCTTAAACTCTTAAGTCAAACGTTTGGTTGATAATCCATTCACAAAACCCAAGTACTTTACCATTACTAAACTCATGGTTTAAACTATCCCCTCAAGGGCATTCCACTTGCGCAACTTTGATTCTCGCATTTTTATAAAATCGAAAAATCATCTTTTTAACACGAAACCTTCTCGGTTCCCTTCCTAACTGTCCATAATAGTATCCACATTAATATCATGACCCAATTCCATTTCTAAGGGGCTTGATCATAATCTCAAAGTTCATATAGTGAACTACTTAATTATCCGAAACCGGTTTCACTAAAACGGATGTTTCTCCTAAACCGTAAATCGAAACGATACGATTCTTTCGCCAAAACAAACTACGACACAAGACCTACATTATCATGGTCAGTGGTCACACTTGACAGTAGATTAAGAGCCTCGAATACCACTGTCAAGGCAGTTAATAAACATTTCGTCATTATGGCGGCTATACATCGAACGTTTCCATTTCACAACCAATCCAAACATCCAACCAAGACAATCCATACATCCATATATCATTTACAACTCTAGGACAGTTCATGCTAACTCAAGAACTCATCTCTCAATCAACCACAACTCATTCAACCAACCAAAATCATTAAAACATGCATGGATCTCTTATACTACATGTTTAACGAACTATACTACAAACTTAAGCATAAAACTCAATTAATATCAAGAGGGCAGAGGTGTTATACCTTCCTTGCTGCCTTATAGACACTAACAATGGCTTAACTATCCTTGATTGAGCTTTAAACTGTTAGAAAATGGAAAGTTTGAGGCATATTTTATATATGTTCTTGATGGAATTTCCGGAAACTAACAATTGGAGTTTGTTCCTTGTAATGAGGACTTAAACTTTCATGTTTGGATCTAACACATTTTCGTAGTGTAATCCATACATAAATTGATTTGAAATAGGTTGCTTGAAATGGGTTATGTGGGTTGGTTATATTGAAATAACTTGTATCCCACAAAGAAATGGTAATGAGAGGTTGGTGGGTTTATATAGAACCATGTGCAAGAGTAGTGTACAACTAATAAGACATGTGGGTGTGCATGGTGTCAGTATGTGCCTCACGCGCACACACACACACGCGCGCGCCGCCGCTGCCCGCCTCGCCTCGCCCCGCCACGTCACGACTCGACTCGGGTCGGGTCGAAGGGCGATTTGGGTGAATGTCTCGGCGTCTCGCGTACGCGAGGCGACCTGGGCGAGGAATTTTATTACCTGTTTATTTAATATTATTTATTGATTTAATTTAACAGTATCAGTATTTATTTGTAACAGCGATACGAACTGGGTCAGGATTTATTTTAAATCCTGATGGACCAGTTCTTGGATCAAATCCTGATGGCCTGGTCAGTACTTGGAGTGAAATCCTGATGACTACTGATCCTGATGGCCTGTGTCAGTACCTGGATCCTGATGGCAGGTCCAGTCCTGACATAATCCTGATGGTCTGTCAAGTACTGATGCCAATCCTGACGGACAGCAAGTCCTGATGGCTTGGAGTACTGATGATGATCAAATCCTGATGGACCAGGAAATCCTGACTGATCTGTTATTAAATCCTGATGACAACTGTTATGGTAATTAAATCAGAATATTTAGTATTAAATGCCATATCTTCAGTTACAATTTCTGGTATGTTACGTTTTATTTTGTATTATATATTATATAGAATAGAACGTTTGAGAGATACACGAGATATACGTAACTCTCTGAAAACCCTAGCAACTATCATCTTCTCTGTTCTCTCTCAACACATACAGATTAATTACATAGTTCTTGGGCGAAGTGAGGTGCTGGTCGCTGTTGATCATTCCGACTACTGTGAGTGGATTGATCTGTGTTGTTTTATCCTGGGAGTGATATTGCTGCAACCCAACACAGTGTAAGTGGGGCAATAATCTCTTCAAGAACAGTCAAGACTTCTCTAAGGCTTGGCGACTCAGCTGTTCTTTATCTTTCAGAATTTGTTTAAAGCTCCTGATAGATAAGTGTTCTTTCTTATCTGATTTTATTTACAATCTCTAATTATACTTTTATTTTCGACCTTTGTGTTTGTTTCGTTATTTGGTATTTTGCCTGTTCTTGTTAATTCGAAATATATATATATAACTGCCCTATTGTTTCTGTGTAGTTAGTAATTATACCCAACATAAACAACCTTAACTAGCTTAATCTTCATGAACAAAATCAAGAACACAAGTTAGTATTTTCGAAATCACTATTCATGCCTCAACTTTGATCCAATATTTGACCATGCTACACTTCTTGGATGGAGATTTTAGGATGAGTAGATTTGGAGTTATGAATTTTTTTTTTGCTCCTTGCTCATGCTGGGCAGAATTTGGAAGAAAATGGGGGAGATGAATACTTGATTTCTTTTCTTTCTTTTTGTCCAAATAATGCTAATTAGATACATCCATTTTGTGTGGTTCTAATGGTGTTTTGTCATCCCATGCCACATGTCATCCATTGGGTGGTTTTGGGCAAAAATGGTGACAAGGTGGTGATGTTTTCGAATCTTGTGGTGGAAAGGTTGTGTGGCTCATAACAAGCCAACAATGCTCTCACGTGGCTTATTAACTACCACCTCTTCCGTGCACTCGTTTTTATTCTACTTTCTCGAGTCCTTCATCTCGTTTTCAAATTCCGATTGCAAACTTAGTCATCATTTAACTCCACAAAGCTTTCTCTGAAATTTCAAATCGTTCGGAGTCCGGAAATTTTTACTATCCATTTGGGATCGTTTTTGATCGCTTAAATCATCTTAATTCCAGAATTTCTTATTCCCAAATTCCAACGAGTCCCACATACGATCTTATATGATACTTCTCCTTTGGTTAGGGTTTAATCCATAATTCGTCATGCTTTTGCTTCGTTGCTAAATCTTGTTATAAGTTCGAGCGATTCCGAAAACGTTGCATTGCACTAATTCTAGGGGATATCCTCTTGATCTTTTATTGCCTTGGCATAATATTTGATCATGGATCTTCTCGCTTTCTTAATTCTCATAAAGTTAAATTAATAAATCCTCGACTGCCCGATGAATAGTGAACAAAATTTAAAATTGGAATCTCCTGATTCTGATCGCGTTTACATTCACTTATTCTCCTTATACCTCAATAATACAACTTCGAAACATCCATACCCTGTCTTCCACATAGTGTGGTCTGAAAATATTTTTCATCAGCAAATTCACTATTCATCAACATTTACTATTCATTAATTTTTTTTTTTTAACTATGTCCAAAATTTGGGGTTATTACAAAGGAGATAGAGGAATTTCTCAGAAACAAAATTGAAGAAAATGAACTAAGTTAAAAGCCAACAGGAACTCCTCCAAATTAGTTCAGGAATATCATGACAACCACACTGAAAATCAGAAAGTTGGCATAGGGTTCAATTACTCTAGAAGACCTAATAAGGTGATTGTTTCGTATTCTTATATAGACGACAGTACTGTCAAACCTCATGTTTTGAAAAATGTCAAGAAACCAATCTTAAGAATGTTGAACATGAGTTTGATGAGGAAGCCTTACTTATCAAGCAAGAGCTACTTGAAGAAGATGAAGGTGTTGACAGTATGTCATCTGGTAACAAAGATTCTGTCACAAAAGCCCCGACAAAAACTTTGTTAGGCAATCTGACAGAATGTTCAAAAGATGATGTCAAAAAGGATGAGATAGTAACTGAAAGGCATATGCACTAGCCTATGTGTAAACATCGAGGATTCGACTCAACTTAAATAAGAATGTAATAAGTAAATATTAGATTATATGTCACATGAATCTCAGAGGGTTTTATCAGTCAAGAGAATGAAGATTTAAAGTCATCTACTGACTTCGAGTAATTCTACACTGGAAAAAGTTCATTTATTTGATCAAGCCTCAGTAAAGTATTCAAGAAAGTGGATCTATTTAAAGTGACAGAGATTTCAAAAGTGTGACCGGAAGCGTACAGGTTACAGAGTTTGTCAAAGGGAAAAGAAGATGGACCACGGCTTAAAGTCAAAAGATGAAGAATAGACATTCTAGTTAGTCACTCATGAACCAGACAGTACATCGAGTGTCAACGTCATTCAGTGGAAGTTCATCATTATTTTCAGTGGTTCATAAATTGATTCTGCTATCAAGACCTTGCACTAATTCTCTCTTAATTAATTAAGTCAGTTGGTTGATTTATTTGATAAATTAATTCATTCAGAATTAATTTATTCATTAAATTAATTAACAAGATTAATTAAGTTAGAATTATTGTATTTGAGATAAGACTTTGATTAATTCTCTTTTAATTAATTTACCTTAGTTGGATAATTTATTTACTAAATTAATTTTGTTAGAATTAATTTATTATGTAAATTAATTAATAAGTTAATAGTTTTAGAATTAATTAAAATCTGAAAATACTTTCCAAATGAACTAGTAGTACTTCGGTTAGTACATCCAAGTCATTGGACAGTACTGCCGACAGTACTCCCAAGGCTAAGGACAGTACTACCGATAGTATTGCCAAGCCATTGGCTAGTACTATCGATAGTACTGCCAAACCATTGGCTGGGAAACAATAGAGATAATCAATGAAGGGACAGAAGAAGTAAGAGAGAAAAAAATGGAAATTCTTACTTCTGCATATGAGCATTTCAGATCAAATCCAGGGGAAGGTATCTCTAAATTTTTTGAGAGATACAACAAATTAATCAATGATCTGAACCTTCATGGAAATTACTACACTATCAAAGAAATAAACAAGAAATTTTATTTGACACTTTCAACCCATTTAGAGCACAAGATTTCAGCCATTAGAGAAGTGAGAGATTTAAGTGAGATTTCTCTAGAAAGACTCTATGGTGTTCTGAAAATCAATAAGCTAGAACAAATTCAGCAAAAGGAAATTAAAAATGAGGGGTTTTAGTAAAGAAAAATTAAAAAAAAAGTAACATGTTTTAGTTGAAAAAGGTAATTGTCCGTAACTAAAAGTATTAAAATATGTTTTAAAATAAATAAGAAAAGGTTTGTCGGTGATATTTTTGGAAAATGAGGAGTTTTAGTAAGGAAAAGTTGAAAAAGGTAAGGTAATTGTCCATGAAATGTTTTCGGAAAAGAGGAGATTTGTTCGAAGAAAAAAAAGTAATGTATTTTAGCTTGAAAATGAAATTGGTTGTAAATAATGTTATTATTTGATCATATATTTTTTTTAAAAAATAAGGGTAATTAAGTAAATTAAATTTTTTACTTGCTTGTAAGTAAAATAAAAAAGATTCATAAAAGTAAATTTATTAATAATTTATTAGCAAATGAATAAACAATAATATATTAAAATTGAGAAATGAAAATTTAAGAGGGTAAATATGTAATTGAAACTAACCCTAATTATATCCTATAAATATATCATTATCAATTAAACATTTCTCTCATTTGTGGAGTTCCATCTAGCCGCCCCCATTTCTCATTTGAACAAAAGTTTCAAGTGTCCTTTTTCTCCGATCTCTTATCAATAGTTTTACTGTCTCTTTTTTCATCTCTCATCTCTTAACCTTAACAGAATGTATATGTGTATATATATAAACTGTATGTAAATAAGACAATGTATTCTGCTCGACTAAACGTTCTCAGCACTTTTATTGAATAGAGATTACTTGTTTAAATACAGAAAGCCCAATAAACTAACAGCAATAAAATAGCCCACACTAAGGTGTTGGTTCCTAAACAGACTCCACCACCTTATGACTTATTCTCACGCCTAAAAATCAGCTACACACTACTGACTGCAACAACCACGTAGAAAACTATTTTGAACTAAAATAAAATAAACTTTGAGATTATTTGCAACATTCTCCCCCTTATTCTCAAAGTCATGTGCTCAGATTTTTCACCCCCAGCAATTTCCTCATGCTTTCAAACTTAACCGTGGCCAGGCCTTTTGTGAGAATGTCTGCCCTTTGCTCGTTGCTACACACATGTTTCAGCACTACTTCTCCTCGTTCCACACACTCCCTGATAAAGTGAAAACGTATATCAATGTGCTTACTCCTTCCGTGAAACATAGGGTTCTTCGCCAAATCAATTGCAGACCGATTGTCTATGCATAACACCACGGGACCAATCGTTTCAGACGTAAGAAGACTTAATATATTTCTGAGCCAAATGCCTTGACATGCAGCAGCTGTAGCAGCCATGAACTCAGCTTCACATGATGATAGAGCCACACACTTCTGTTTCTGGGATACCCAAGTTATGATGCTGTCATTCAAATAAAATACCATACCTCCCGTGCTTTTCCTATCGTCAAGTTGACCTCCCAAATCGCTATCAGTAAATCATGTCAGAACATTGTTTCCACTATTCTTCGAATACATCAAGCCGTATTGAATGGTTCCCTTGACGTACCTGAGAATTCTTTTTACTGCATCTAGGTGTTTTTTCGTGGGCCTTTCCATAAAACGACTCACAACACCTACTGAATATGCGATATCTGGTCGTGTGTGAACCAAGTAGCGCAATCCTCCTACCATGCTCTTGTATTCTGTGGAATCAACAGCTTTGCCACTCTCGTCTCTACACAGCTGCTCCTTCGGGTCCATTGGATACTTCGTAGGGTTGCATTCCATCATACCCGATTTTTCCAGAATTTTGCGAGCGTAGCCTGCCTATTTCAGCTTGATGTAGTTGTCCCCTTGCTCAACTTCTAATCCCAAGTAGTAGCTCAGTTTGCCCATATCACTCATTTCGAACTTTGATTTCATCTGAAACTTGAAGTGCTCGATAACAGAGATACTTGAACCTGTGATTAGAAGATCGTCGACGTAGACTGCCACCACTAATCTTTCTTCTCCTTTCATCCTTGTATATACCGCATGCTCATAAGGACAACGTACAAATCCCAGGCTTAGAAGACATGAATTCAGCTTGGCATACCATGCACGGGGCGCTTGACGGAGGCCGTATAAAGCTTTGGCTAACTTGTAGACCAAATTTTCTTTTCCCTTCTTCTCGAACCCCTGTGGCTGTGCAACATAGACATCTTCGTTTATATCTCCGTTTAAGAATGCGGTTTTCACGTCGAGATGGTGAACTTCCCATTGCTCTTTTGCAGCCAAGGCCAACAGCAACCTTACTGTCTCTAATCGAGTCACTGGTGCGTAGACTTCATCGAAATCTATACCATGTTCCTGCACGTAGCCCTTTGCTACAAGACGCGCTTTGTACTTCACTAGCTGTCCATTTGCATCTTTCTTAAGTTTGTAGATCCACTTAAGGCCTATTATCTTCTGTCTAGGTGGCAATTCTGTCAATGTCCATGTATCATTTGCTTTAATGGAATCCATTTCGAGTTGCATTGCTCTCCTCCATTTGATGTCCTTGATTGCCTGTGCATAGCTACCAGGTTCATCAACCCCCATGAGACACAGTTCATTTTCTGCTTCATCTTCGTCGTTATAGACTCCTCTGATTGATCTGAATTTTTTCGGCGTCGAGCTATCATCATAATTTTCTCGGTTGATCCTTGACATCGAAGGCTGTAAGTTTGGTGTAGGCATAGGAGTGTTTCCCGATTCTTCACCTTCATCATTAGCCGAAATCCTTTCTCCAACCTCTGAGAAGTCTGGTACAGCAAATTCTTCCTGCGTGTCCTCCATTTCTGTGATAGAATTCCAGGGCCATTGCATTGTCTCTTCAAAC
Source organism: Heracleum sosnowskyi (assembly GCA_030848705.1). Lineage (NCBI taxonomy): Eukaryota > Viridiplantae > Streptophyta > Magnoliopsida > Apiales > Apiaceae > Heracleum > Heracleum sosnowskyi. The sequence continues at coordinate 79,893,169 of CM061236.1, read as the reverse complement.
ACCACATCTCGACTTATATGAACCCGATTATCTTTAGGATCATATAGTCGATATCCTTTTGTTCTTGGCTCTCTACCCAAGTTGATCACTCTTTTGCTGCGATCGTCGAGCTTCGTGTTGTCCACACTCGGTGTCTTCATGTGTGCCAAGCATCCAAACACCCTAATATGACTCACTTCTGGTTTCCTGTTTTCCCAAGCTTCATATGGAGTCTTGTCTGATAAAGCTCGAGTGGGGGGTCTGTTGAGGAGATATACAGCATTTCTAACTCCCTCTGCCCATAGCCTTGCCGGCAAACCCATTTCTTTCAGGCTGCTCCTGGTCATTTCGACTATGGTTCTGTTTCTTCTTTCCACCACCCCGTTTTGCTGGGGTGTGTAGGGCGTTGTGAAGTTTCTCTAGATTTCTGTGTTCTCGCAATACTCCTTGAATTCATTGGAATTGAACTCTCCACCACGGTCTGTTCTGAAGACCTTGATTTTGTTATCTCTACCATTTTCGACCAGGGCTCGAAACCTTTTAAATGTCTGAAATGCCTCGTCTTTGTTCCTGAGAAAGTATACCCACATATACCTACTAAAATCATCGACCAACAAGAAAAAGTACCTGTAACCGGAGGTAGTTGTAGGGGATATTGGTCCACATAGATCGCCATGAATGAACTCAAGGGCTTTCGCTGCACTGAATTTGGTTGTGTTTGGAAATGCCTTTCGTGTTTGCTTTCCGAGGAGACACCCATCACACACAGCGTTTGGTTTCAAAATTTTCGGCATTCCCTTAACCATCTGAAGTCTGGACATGAGAGCCATAGCTTGATAATTGACATGTCCAAGTCGGGCATGCCACAACTTGGAGACCTCGTCCGTTTTAGTAATCATGTACTCATGCTTGTTAGTTTCAATAATAATTTTGTACAGACGATTAGGGGAACGCTTTACCTTCATTAATAACCTCTCCTGGGTGTCATAGATCCTCAGAAATTCTCCCTTTAGCTCCACTCTATTTCCGTTTTCAGACATTTGCCCCAGAGATATAATATTATTTCGTAAACTAGGAATGTAGTATACCTCTTGCAGCCTTTTCTCTTCTCCATTTTTGTATACCAGCTGTATAGTTCCCTTTCCTTTTATCTCGACAACCGACCTATCCCCGAATCGCACTTGCCCTGAGATGCTTTCGTCCAATTCAGCAAACTTCCCTCTAAAGCCAGTCATGTGATTACTCGCGCCATTGTCGAGGTACCATATGTTAGATTCTCCTGCGCATTCGCCATGCTTTGGCAAGTTAGACAACAGCTGGTTTTCGTTCAGTAGTAGTTCTGGCACCTTGTTATCTAGTTTGGCCAATAAGAGGGCTGGTTCATCGTCCACCATTGCCATATTAGCCTCCACCTCCTGAGTTCCTCGATTCTTTCTTGGTTTCCTGCATTCAGAGGCGAAGTGACCATAGACATTACAATTGTAGCATTTGATTTGGCTTTTGTCAAATTTCCCTCGACTTTTCTGCTTGGTGTTTCGTTCGCCACTGCTTCTTCGCAACCACTCTTCACGGGTGAGTAACAGCCGTTTCTCCTCCCCTTCTCGCTTTTCCCATTCCTCTTCTGTCAGCATGAGTTGGTGGTCCTTTGTTTCCACTTTCCCTCGTACACGTTCTTCGTGAACCTTAAGAGAACCCACAACCTCTTCAACCGTCATGGTCTCCAAATCTCCGAATTGTTCCAATGCTGATGTTATCTGTAAAAACTTTGCAGGGGCAGCACGAAGAAGCTTCTTCACAACGTATGCTTCATCCATCGTTTCTCCCAGGGCTCGAATGTTGGTAACCAGTCCATTCATTCGCATCTGAAAGTCTTCTATCTGTTCACCGTCGTTCATGCTTAGCATTTCAAACTCGGATTTCAATGTCTGAATGCGTGCTTTCTTAGCTCTGTCTGCTCCCTGGCACAGAGTTTTTATCGTTTCCCAAGTCTCTTTCGCTGTCTTCTTGTTAGCAACTGAGAGTAGCACGTCCTCGGGAATACCCTGGTAAATCATTGCTAGTGCCACCTTATCTGCTTTTTCTTCCATGACAACCTTGGGATCACTTGACTCTACTGCACTCCATATCCCTTGTGCTTGCATGACCACTTTCATCTTTAAAGCCCAAGCCGTATAGTTGTTTCTGGCCAGCATTGGATAACTGAGACCGTAAGAGCCTCCTCCTTTCACTTTGTTCATTTCCATCTTTGAAGATAGTCCGTCCGCCAAGATCTTTCAAGCTCTGATACCACTTCTTAACCTTAACAGAATGTATATGTGTATATATATAAACTGTATGTAAATAAGACAATGTATTCTGCTCGACTAAACGTTCCGAGCACTTTTATTGAATAGAGATTACTTGTTTAAATACAGAAAGCCCAATAAACTAACAGCAATAAAATAGCCCACACTAAGGTGTTGGTTCCTAAACAGACTCCACCACCTTATGACTTATTCTCACGCCTAAAAATCAGCTACACACTACTGACTGCAACAACCACGTAGAAAACTATTTTGAACTAAAATAAAATAAACTTTGAGATTATTTGCAACATCATCAGCAACATGGGATGTAAGTTTATTTCTTAAACTCATGAGTTTTACAATTGATTTGATTGGTTATATATGTATTACACATATGCAATTAATTTCGTAGAGATATATATCTTTCACATATGTAATTAATTTTGCAGTGACAAATATTTATAATAGGTTTGTGATTTATTTTAGGATGACATTGGTATCAATACTCTTGTATGGTAGTTTAGTGGGTCAAATCTAGATACCTAAGATTCAATTGTTTTTTAACTTCCATATAATATTATTATATTCTATAAGTATTTGAATTTGCTTGCTCCAAGCCTGGAAATCACAAGGAATAAAATAAATTACATAGCACCCATATATCACATGTGATGTTAAATATTATTATATAGTCTTATGTGTTTTTTCTAACAATTTGTTTTAATAAATATGTAACACAAATATAATTAATGGTATTATTTTTTGGGTTGAGTGATTTTGAATAAAAGTATTTTATATAATAAAAAATACTTATATATCTAATCTATATTTATTGGTATTATTTTTTTAAAAATTAATAAAGAAAACTTTTGAAAAGATTGTAAATCAAAAATCATAATCTTATGGTCACTGTTTCAGGTGGCATTAATACTAATAATATCCACATTGGATTCAATAATCTATTACTTTGTTTTGATTTTTGCTGCAATTTATTAGGAATATTAAATAATTGTTGTATATTCAGAAGTAAAACCTTTTAGACGGAAACGAACTGAGTTTACAAATTCTTATAAATCCAAACAAGCAAGGAATAGAATGTTTGCCTGTTTGAATGTTTACAAGGAGACCATATATCATTTTCCCATACATATATCACTGATGATTACAATGTTTTAATGAAGTCACGAGTCCAAAGGATAACCAGAAGACACTTAAGAAGCTCAACCTGTGTCCATCAAGAACACCACGAGAGGAGCGTTATGTTGATGATGTAAGATCCAACCTCTTCTTGGATATTAATTGAAGCACAAGACATATATATGTATATCTATGGAACTAAAGTTGTATTATTTGTTTTGGCAATTTCGCAGCCTAATTCGTTAGCAAGGCTCCAGAGTACTTTAGCGCTGAAGGTAAAAGAAGTTAATGGAGTAGTCCAGTTAGTTTTTCTTTACTTGTATTTATTTATTGTACTAAAGCTGTTGTTTACATTTTTGGGACAATTTTGCAGCTTACTTTTTTGCAAAGACTCCTGAAGTCTTTGCAGTCGAAGGAGAATGATGCTGAAGAAGCCCTTCAAATTGGAAGAAGATTGTTGGCGCTCAGAGCAGAAATATATCAGCTAATGCAGAAAATATCCGAGCGGAGAGAATGATGCATAGTTGGATCTTGTTGTAATGTGATTGAATGTTATTTTGGTAAACATGGTTGATGAAAAAACATTAAATTGATGGTGCAATCTGGTACTACCTTTAACCCTCTGCAAAACATGTTCTTCAAATATATTTATTAAATTGATATGATTTATAATTTAAATATTTATTAATTTTTGAAGTTGATATAATATTATATTATATTTTAATTTATTATTATTGATGTGATTTGAATGATATATTTAGCCCTAATGTGTTGGAGCATCTCCAATGGAGTTAGTTAAATTAATTGGATATATTGTTATTTAAACCAATAATTTTGTAATATTTGTTGAATCTTTAAGGTATTATACTCCAACTGGATTAGCTATATATAATGATTGGGTATATGTTAAAAATATTAATTAATTAATATTTGAAATTGTTATAAATAGAAAATATTATTTGAATATGGTAATAGATTATGTGTAATTTTGCTACAAGGTTCAACATGGCTAATATAGTGAGGTTGACTAAAATTATAGATAAATGTTTTATCCTATTGGAGTTATGATTTTTTTTACATATTATCTATAAATTTTATATTTGGTATGCCAACAAGAATTTTAACTAAAGGCTTGTTAGTAGATGTGTGTTTTATAGAAATAATACACACGCACACACTTGTATGTATAGATATAATTGGGAGAAAGATAAACTCTTCTTATTAAAATAAACTTACATACAAGGAAAGTTTTAAATAGCATCAGCCTACAAAATAGGAACTACTAAACAACTACTAAATCAAACTCCTAATTCTACTCCATTACTTATTCAACTCCTACAACCACGGTACTGCACTTAGACTAAATCAATCTTCATTATTTGGAATAAAACATATTTGGATTAAATAAATTCCAACACATTCCCCCTTAATCCAAATATGTTTTTTTTTTATTAATCACTCTGTGCTTATCTTTTCTGCTGCAACCAAGTCCACGACGCCCACCAGCTTCCTCATTGTCTCGAATTTAATTCTTCCCAGTGCCTTGGTTAAGATATCTGCACGTTGCTCCTGTGTATTCACATATCTAACCATCAATTCTCCTCGCTCTATGCATTCTCGAATGAAGTGAAATCGTACGTCTATATGTTTACTCCTTCCATGTAGAACCGGGTTCTTCATTAGTTCAATAGCAGACTTGTTATCTACATGAAGTACTACTGGCCCAGTCTTTCGCCCTGAGATTTCCTCCAATAACCCACGGAGCCATATACTTTGACATGCAGCATATGTAGCTGCCATATATTCGGCTTCACATGAGGATAAAGCGATCACCCTCTGTTTTTGTGAGGCCCAAGATATTAAGCTTCCATTGAGATAAAAACACATCCCTCCAGTGCTCCGTCTGTCTATTACGTCTCCAGCCAAGTCGCTGTCAGTGAATCCAATCAAGGCTCTGTCAATTTCTCTCTTTGCATTTGTATAACGCAAACCATAATGGATCGTTCCTTTCATGTATCTCAGGACATGTTTCATTGCTTGTTGGTGCCTCGTAGTCGGTCGTTCCATAAAGCGACTTATTACTCCGACAGCATACGAAATGTCTGGCCTTGTATGTGTTAAATACCTTAGGCTCCCGACTATACTTCTGTAGTTGTTAGCATTCACCTCCTGTTCTCCCTCATCTTTATCCAACTGAAGTTTGTGTTCCATTGGAAACTTGGATGCATTACAGTTTATCATACCAGCTTTTTCCAAAACTCTCTTCGCATACGCAGTTTGCTTCAAAGTAGTAAACGCCATGCCCTGATTTACTTCAATTCCGAGATAGTAAGATAGCAACCCGAGGTCACTCATCTCAAATTGTTCGTTCATTTGTTTCTTGAAGTTCTCAATCTCGAATTTGTCTGAGCCAGCCACGAGTAGGTCATCAACATATACCCCCACAATCAACGTTGTCCCGTTGTTACACTTTGTATAGATAGCTTGCTCATGTAAGCACCTTTTAAAACCCAGTTCCTTCAGACATTTGTCGAGTCGTGTATTCCAAGCTCTAGGAGCTTGTCGTAGACCGTACAGAGCCTTAAGGAGCCTGTACACTTTCTGTTCCTCTCCCTTTTTCTCGAATCCTTCAGGTTGAGTAACGTACACCTCTTCGAGAAGAATACCATTTAAAAACGCTGACTTGACGTCGAGATGATGCACTTGCCATCCTTCCTTAGCTGAGAGTGCCAATAGCAACCGTATTGTCTCGAGACGAGCTACCGGAGCGAAAACTTCCTCATAATCGATTCCTTTTGTCTGGACGTATCCCTTGGCGACGAGGCGAGCCTTGTGTTTCACTATGTTGCCCTCAGAATCCCTTTTAAGTTTGTACACCCACTTCAATCCAATAGGTTTGTGACCAGGAGGGAGGTCGGTGAGAATCCAAGTGTTGTTTTTCTCGATTGTTTCAAATTCTGAGACCATTGCTTCGTGCCATTTCGGTTCTTTCTCTGCCTCTTTGAACGTTTCTGGTCCTTCAACCTTCAGCAACATAAGTTCATCTACTGGGATTTCAATTCTATCTGTGTTGTCATACACCTCATTCAAGCTTCTGAACTGTCTCGGTGCACTGCTAGCTGTGGATGAAAAATTATTATCTGTGGTTGTTTCAGGTGTATCGGCTGTAGACTGTATTGGTGTTTGAGTTGGCGTCTGTGGAGGTGTGGTCTGTTGTTGGTCATCTGGCTCGTGTTCTGTTTCTGTGTGAATTTCGTTGACCACTACCACACTCTCTGGGAAAACCACTTCAGTTTCTCTGGAATTTCTGTTTAACTCCCAAGGCCAGAATTCACTTTCTAGTACAATCACGTCTCTGCTTACATGCACTGCTCCAGTCTTTGGATCAAATAGCCTACTCCCCTTCGTCCCTGGCTCCTTGCCGAGATACACAACAGCTTTACTACGGTCATCCAGCTTTGTCACCTTTACTACTGGTATCTTCATGTACGCAACTCGACCGAATACTTTTATATGAGACAGGTCGGGTTTCTTGCCACACCAAGCTTCGTACGGAGTCCTTCCATTTAGACTTCGAGTTGGCAATCTGTTGAGAATATAAACAGAGTGTCGAACTGCCTCTCCCCACAGGAACGATGGAAGTTTTGATCCCTTTAGAAAACTCCTCGTCATTGCAACAACAGTACGGTTGCGGCGTTCGACCACCCCATTTTGTTGAGGGGTGTATGGTGCCGTGTAGTGCCTCAAGATTCCGGCAGATTCACAGTATGATGTAAACTCCCTTGAGCAAAATTCTCCACCCCTGTCAGTTCTCAAGATTTTAATTCTTTTCTCGGTTTCAGTTTCGACCAATACCTTGAATTTTTTGAACGTTCCAAAAGCCTCACTTTTCTCCTTCAATACATACACCCACATTTTCCGACTATAATCGTCAACAAATAAAATGAAATAACGATTACCTCCGGGAGTTGTGGGCAGAATTGGACCGCAGATATCTGCATGTACTATCTCCAAGGCCTGTTTCGCATCGAAGCTTACACGAGGTGAGAACTGTTTCCTCGATTGTTTGGACATAAGGCACCCTTCGCACCGTTTCACAGGTTGCATTAATTTTGGAATTCCATGTGCCATTTCCTCCCGTGACATAAGCTCCATCGCTTGAAAATTTACGTGACCTAGCCGTGCATGCCACAACCATGTATCTTCTTCACCTTTTGTAAGTAAACAGGTGGATCCACTCTCTTCAAGGCTGATCTTGTATAACCGATTTTCAGACCGTTTTACTTTCATTAATAGTCGTCCACGTTCCTCATAGACCCATAGATAGTCCCCATCGAGTACCACTTTATTCCCTGCCTCAGATAATTGTCCCAAACTTATAATATTATTACACAAAGTAGGGATAAAGTATACCTCCTCAAGAGTTTTGTCTTCACCGTTTTTGCATTTAAATGAGACACTTCCTTTTCCTTTAATGCTTACAGTGGAGCCATCACCAAATTTCACATGTCCAGATACACTTTCGTCGAGCTCTTTAAATTTTCCCCGTTGGCCAGTCATGTGATTGCTGGTGCCATTATCCAGGTACCAGACCTGTGATTCCCTCTGATATCCAGAATCTGTTCGTAACTTGGGCATCACAGTTTTCTCGTTTAGCAGCAATAACTCACCCCCAGTTTTGCTTTCAATTTTCTCGACTTCAGCCATTAACAGGGTTGGTTCATCCCCTTGTATAACAGATAGATTTACCTCCTTCGACGCATCTCTTTCTTTTCGTGGTTTGCGGCATTCGGCAGCGTAGTGGCCATGGGCCTGGCAATTGAAACACCGCACACGACTCCTATCCCGTCCTCCACGAAGTTCTTCCTTTCTTCGAGATTCACCTCCACTTCTCCTTTTTACCCATTCCTCTCGGCTGAGCAGCAATTGTCCCTCGTTGCTTTCCCTCTTTCTCCACTCTTCCTCGGTCAACAACAGCTGTCCTTGGCTTGGTTCGACTGGTCCACGGACTCTCTCTTCATGGGCCTTCAATGAACCTACCACCTCTTCCACAGACATTTGTTCAAGATCCCCGAACTGTTCGATTGCGGAGGCAATCTGCAGAAACTTTGAAGGAACAGCCCTTAGTAACTTTTTGACCACGTAGGATTCCTCCATTTTCTCCCCTAGGGCCCTGATATTAGTCACCAACCCATTGAGCTTAAGATAAAACTCATCAAGTTGCTCTGTGTCTTTCATAACCAATGCTTCGAATTCACCTTTCAAAGTCTGGGCGCTCGCCTTCTTTACTTTATCAGCTCCCAGACACATTGTTTTAACTGCATTCCATGCCTCCTTGGATGTTTTCTTATCCGCGAGAGACAACAGCAAGTCTTCGGGAATACCTTGATATATAACGGCGAGAGCTCGTTTGTCAGCTTTGTCCTCCACAACGGTAGTAGCGTCCTTCGGTTCTATAGCCTCCCACACACCATGGGCTTGCATAAATACTTTCATTTTCAAAGCCCATGCTGTGTAGTTAGTTTTGGTTAACATCGGGTAACTCAGTCCGAAAGAGCTCTCTTTGGCTTTACTGGATTCCATCGTGAGTTTGCAGCGATCGATATGGTTAATAAAAGCTCTGATACCAGATATAGAAATAATACACACACACACACTTGTATGTATAGATATAATTGGGAGAAAGATAAACTCTTCTTATTAAAATAAACTTACGTACAAGGAAAGTTTTAAATAGCATCAGCTAATGCATGGCTACAAAATAGGAACTACTAAACAACTACTAAATCAAACTCCTAATTCTACTCCATTACTTATTCAACTCCTACAACCACGGTACTGCACTTAGACTAAATCAATCTTCATTATTTGGAATAAAACATATTTGGATTAAATAAATTCCAACATGTTTAATCTCCACTTTTTCAGTTTCTTTTTTACATAATATTGACATTGAGACTTCTAATCTTCTCTTTATAACATGCTAAAATAAATACCTAAAATCTCCCGATTTGTAATTGCCTTATCTGTGTGTGAAGATATATTTGTGGGTGATCTATGTAACAAACTTTAAAAAAACAACAATGGGCATCTCTTTCTTTCTTTTTGTACACTTCAGTATGTATTCTAGAGATAAGGTGTTTGAAATTAAAGATATTTTAAATTTTCCATGTTATAATTAACCATTTGTCTAAATTGTATAAGACTTTTATATACAGTTCTCAACTGGAAAATAACGATTTTGCATGGAGAGACCATCTTAAAATGATGAGGATGGGCAACCAGCACCCACAGCAGCCATTGGGGCTTGAATAAGCTGCAATAATTCTTTAGTTTCCCATTTCCCCAAGCTGACTAGCTCTCCTAAGAAAAGCAAGTCTGAACAGAGGTGGATTCATGTGAACATCTTAGATTTTTAGGTGGATGGACCTGAGTTTTGAGATGTCTTATGTCATCTCAACAAAAATTGCCCTCAATTTTTTTTGACATGGATATAAAAGGAAAAATGCAATATGATCAAAACTAGTAAAAATGCATAAAAATAATACTAAACTCTTGATAGAATATTAATAGCATAACAAAATTACCAACCAGGTAGTTTAATGATGTACCTAACAAAATGAAAATTATTTTTTTCGCATTTATACTAGCAAAATCATTAATCAAACCTTCAAAATTAGAATTTTCTAGCATTTCCTTCTCGATTGATAGCATAGCCAACCCATTCAACCGTTTTTGTGACAAACTATAAGGGAAATACGACTTAATCAACTTCAATTTTAAATATCTCCCATGAGCTAATGCCCTGAAATTGTTAATAATATTCTATAAGCAATTGTACTCTAATATGCTTAAATTTTAATTTCTTCCATATATCTCTAGTTTTAATTTTTTTTTTTTTTTCATATATCCCCAATTTTTTAAATAACAAATATGCCCCTAAGTGTTAATGTCACATGCAATGGCGTGTATGTTTGCCGGGCCAAGTCTAAGTAGTTCAGGGAATCCAAAAGTTTTAGTAATATTGAACAAAGTGTTAATTTTCTACGTCGTCAATGTTATGATTGGAGAATCGAATTAAAGTGTTTTTTCTACGTTGGCAATGTTATGACGGTAGAATTCAATTACTTCTCCTAGGTTCATCCAGAGATACCCTACTCCTGAGCCGCCATGTTCCTTTTTGCCTAGTATATATGGAGCACAAGGAGCCCTATGATTTTCAGGTGAACTTGTTGAATACTTCCGAAGTAAACCTTACTGCATGCAGATCATACAGATCAACATGATTTTGTTAATATGAAATGGGAAAAGAAAATTTGTTAATATTATGTTACCATCTAGGTTTTGATGAAATATATATCGCGTAACCTATAAATTTTACATGTTATTTTATTTAAAACTTATATTCCATTTTTTAATTATTTGTTCTGATTCATTACATCTTAAATTAGAGATGATTTATGAGATACATTAATTATATTATTTAACTTTATTGTTTTAATTTTGTTTATTCTTTATTTTTTTATAATTTAATATCACTTGACCTTTGATATGGGCTAAAAATAACCCTAGAAATATAATTAATGACGTATTAATTAGACCTAGATTGGTCCAAGAGATAGGCCCGGCCTAAACCCTAATTATTTATTAATTTCGTAATTAATAAATAGAGAAAATATACAGCTCATGAAAGGAGTCCAAAATATGGTAAATTCTTCAAAGAAGGATCCAGAATCCCAATTAAAAGAAATAATGAGTCACAGTCCTTATCAACAAGGAAAAGACTTGTCCACCAAGAAATACAATGTTTATCCATTATCAAAAAGGAGACTTATTCGCTAAGTCTCCTAAACATACTCTAAATATGAGGCTCCAGACGCCTATATAGGGACCCTGATCCTTCACAATAGAACTACGTCTTTGGCTTGATTCTCAATTACGAATTGAGATACGTAGGCATCTTGTGAGGACAGATTTAGTCACGAAACACGAGAACAACCATTAAAACTCGAAGCTTTATAACCCTAGCATTAAATTCGCAAGCACGGTTTTTATTCCACAATATTTGACGCCGTCTGTGGGAAGGCAACATCAACCATGGCAAACACACGAAGAACGACTCGCGACACTCACACTTCTGAGGAGCTTCCTCTCACCTCTAAGGCCGGAACTCAAGGAAATCAACCACCGCTAACTACTGACATTCAAGGGGCGAATATCCCCCTCACCACCACTCAAGGACCGGAAATTCCAATTTCGGTTGAAGGGACGAATCCCCTGCAAATGGTTGTTCATGGATCTAATCCACAAGAGACCACTCTCCAGCAACCGACCACAACCTCCCCACTGCTCATGAATGCACCAATTGGCTTCAACTTCATACTACGGATCTCCCCCAATACGCAACTCAAACTCTTGGGATGCCAAATTATGGCATGCCCCCTCGACCCACGATGGGCAGCAGCGGTATCAATCCTAACTACCATGAGGCATATGTTCCCCCTTACATTCAAGGTCTGAGACCCCAATATCAACAAACTCAAACCCGGCAAACCCCCTTAATTCAAGATTACTCAGGTCCCTATACTGAGGACGAGAATTATTCAACTGGAGAAGAGAGGGATGTTGACCCAAGGAGGAGACGTTCTTCCCAAACAAATCGGGAACAACCCCAAACCACTAAGGAAAATATTGCGGCCCATGAGGCAGAGGCTGTAAGGCTCAAGAAAGTACTGGCGGAAGAAGAGGCTACAAAAGCACGAAGCCAAGCTACTGGAAGAGTCCTGGTGATCAATTTGGATCTGACACCAGGAAGAACCAAGAGGGCTGAAGCCCCAAAGGGTGATCCTACTATGTTGTTACCCTTAGGAGATCCTGATGATCCCACACCATCTTTCACTCAGGATATTATGAAAGCTAACATATCCAGAAAATTCAAGATGCCAACAATCAAAGCTTATGATGGAACGGGAGATCCCGCGAATCATGTGAGAACTTTCTCTAATGCACTGTTGTTGCAGCCTACCAATGATGCAGTCAAGTGCCGAGCGTTTCCACAAACCCTAGCGGGCATGGCTCAACGTTGGTACAGTCGTCTCCCTCCCAATTCTATTAGATCTTTTAAGGAACTGAGCAAGGTGTTTATCAATCAGTTTGTCAGTGGAATGGTGCATGAGAAGAGTTCTGCATCTCTAATGAACATTCAACAAGGTAAGAATTAATCCTTGAGGGAATACATAAATCGATTCACTAGGGAGGCTCTGAAAGTCCTGGACGTGGAGGACAAAGTAGCTATGATAGCCTTGCAACAAGGAACCACTGATGATCACTTCAAGAGATCCTTGGCAAATCATCCACCCAAAAGCATGTTGAAGCTCCAAGATAGAGCCGGAAAATATATCAAGCCCGAGGAAAGCATGAAGAAATACGAACCCACTGTTGAGGGAAGTGAAAACGGAAAAAAGAGAAAGGAGACTCAAGAGTATGATGCTGGGGACAAATATCCCAAGAAAGCGAAGGATTCTGACTCTCCACCTAAAAAGAACAACTTTGGACCCAGGTTCAATGAGTATGCAAGGTTGAACACCTCAAGAAGTCAAATTCTGATGGATATTGAGAAGGAAGAAGATCTTCGATGGCCAAAGCCACTAAGATCCGACTTGGAGAAACGAAACAAGAATCAATTATGTCATTTCCATAAAGAAGTTGGTCATGACACCGACGATTGTAGAAAACTGAAAGATGAGATCGAGTTCTTAATCCGAAGAGGAAAACTCGATAAGTTCACTAAGGACGGGAATCAAGGAAATCAACAAGGAAACTATGAAAGGAAAGACTATGATAGGAAGGACAACGATCAAGATCGTAGTCCTTGAAGGAATTTACGGAGGAGCGGAAGCGTGATATAACATTTATTCCGTAAAAACCATGTATCGCACATATAGAAAAACATAAATAAATCTAGAGCGAGGGGGATCGTAACCATACCTTGCAAATCGAAGCTTTAAAATCGATGGTAGTTAGCAGTTGCTCCTCAGAGTGTGAAGCACTCTACCGGTATCCACCAAGAATTTTCCTTCGATGAATTCTTCAAAAACCTCTAACACCTTTTAGAGAGAAAAAGAGAGAGAGAGAGAGAGAGAGAGAGAGAGAGAGAGAGAGAGAGAGAGAGAGAGAGAGAGAGAGAGAGAGAGAGAGAGAGATGGAGATGGAGGCTAGCTCCTTTTCTAGGTTTTTCACAAAAACAAGTTATTCCTTAGAATGAACTATCTCATTCTATTTATAGGGCTTTCTTAGGGTTTTAATAATATATCTTTATATATATATATATTAACCCCACATTTCTAAAATGCTTTAATAATGATTAAAACTATTTTAATCATTATTTCTTTTTCTAAACTATTTAGAAAATAATTCTTCCTCTCTCATAATTTAAATCTTTTCATCAAAGAAAATATTCTTTTATGGTGTGACCCTGTAGGTTCAATATTAAGCCGGTAGTAGAAATAAATAATAATAAACTTTTATTTATTATTTATATGAATTCTAATAATTCATTAAATATAATTAACTGATCAATTATATTTATTCTACATCGTGAGTGATGCTTCTCAACATATCGCGACTATCCGGATAATATGAATTCACTACTTAGAATACCAAGAACCTGTCAGTGACTAGTTTCAGTACAATCAATTCCTTCTACCCTACAATATCCCGATTAAATATAAGGCATGGATCTCGTGTCAAGCCTATTTAATTTAATCATATGTTTTCCTATTCACTATGCCTAGTTCTGATTAATGTAAATTAGAAACTTCTTTCTAATTTCATTCACTCTGGCCAGAGATTCCTGAACTAGCATAAATGGAATAACATAGGACATTCTCTTCCCTCACTGGAAGGGGCAGATCCTTTATTGATCATTCACTATCTTCGTGCACAAATTCCTATACCCAGAAGAGCACTGATTATTGTCCCTCGAGACTAAGAGCTAAACCAAAGTATAGTTCAGTGTACACAAGATGACTATGATGATCTCAAGTCAAAGGACACTTGTACAACCATCACTATATGAACAACTACTGACACATGAGTGAACTCCATTAGTTGTTCAACTGATCGAGTCATGTTCAGTGAACTTATTCCTAATAAGCACCTACATACTAGCTATAGTGTCACCACACAAATGCCTATGAGAACAGACATCCTTCATAGTGAAGCAAGCATAGTATGTACCGATCTTTGCGGATTAATTAACTACCAATTAATTATCCTACGACCAGGAACTATTTAAGTTTAGATTTATCATCTTTAAGGTCTCATTATAATGATCTCATCATAATCCATTAAAGCTTTACTCTAAACCATGGATCATCTAATTTAAACACTTTAAATAGATAAAGCCCGTTATAAAATATATTACCATTTTATTAAATTAAACAAACTTGAATCAGATTGAACAAAGTATCTCCTAACTCATCATCCATGATTGGATTTAGGACACACGTCTTTCAATCTCCCACTTGTACTAAAACCAATCACCTTGGTATCTCATATACAACTTCTCCTAATAGAGAACAAAGCGATTTTCAAATAACGGTTTAGTAAATGGTCTTTACTATGTTGTTATGGGTGTCAAGTCAATATTGACTTAAACATCTCTACTTTCAACGATCTCATATATCATATGAAAGTGCCGCAACTTGGATCTTGAATCTCTGATTAAACCTAGCTTCCATAGTCTGCGCTACTACCATATGTTGTACCGATACAACAATATAAATCCTATTCTAAGAACCATGTCTAACCAGCGAAAACAGGTTTCGCTATCCAAAGAACATCCTTTGCAGCTTCACTTATAGCTATATACATATAATGCTTCCACTACGGAATCAGTTATCTTAAGCTGCTTGGAATTCTTCTAACAAACCGCTCATCCATTCAGAATTAACACTTATTTTGACATGGATTTTTCTATCACATTTGTCCTAAGAAAATCATAGTGTTTATAACACTCGATTTTCATTTTGGACCCATCATAATCAATAAAGATGTCCTCAATTCTTCGAAAGTATTTAAGGACGTTCTTCCAGCTTACTATCGCGCTTCTCAAGGACTAGACTAGTGCTCGCTTATCTCGCCTAGTGAGTTAGCGATCATCAAGTCTTGTATAGTACATCCGGTATTTTGATAGATATATTTGCCGAAGCTTAATAAATCTTACTCATACGTCATTTCTCCTCAGATGTCGTAGAAAGACACTATCTTGGAGAAAGTAACTCCGTGAGTTGACAATTCAAATAACTTCTTGGAGTTATTTATGCTAAACATCTTAGCACATAAATGATGTACACACTTTGGGTTTAGCCCAACACTTGGTTTATCCTATAAATTCTCATTCATATATCATAGGAAGCCATTCCCAAGTCCTTTATAGAGAATATGTTAGATAACCACACTTTAACTAATTTTAGCGTCGATACATCATTCCTTATCATAAGTATGTCACATACATTATTAGGAATGTCATCACACTCCCACTAACCTTCTTGTAGATCCATGATCCATCATTGTCTTTGATAAAATCAAACTATTTGATTGTCTCATCAAAACAGATGTTCGATCATTGAGAAGCTTGCTTCAATCCATAAATGGATTTTCGTGGCTATTAGACCATAGATTTCGTGGAAAAGCAGGGGTTTTAGTAAAGAAAAATTAAAAAAAAAAGTAACATGTTTTACACTACAAGAAATTTGGCATTTACCTACTAATTTTAAGTGTAGGTAAAAGTTCTTTATTGACAGGGAGAGAGTCTTTACCTACCAATACAAAATTGGTAGTGAGTGGTAGGTAAAAGTTAGTAAATAAAGAGTCTTTTCCTACATTTATATGTATTGGTAGGTAAATAACATATAAAGTCATTTAATTAATTAATTAATAATGAGTCAGCAGCTGACGTGTCATTAGTCCACATATCCACGATGATCCACATGGCATGTTACCGATTGCTCATGTGGACTCCACATGGCAACTGAAGAATGGTCCACATGGCATCTCAAGTCCTCCATGTGTCATCTCCCAATTGCGCAACGTGGTGACTTGTGAGTTTAACACATTTCGTCTTATTAATTAGTCATATTGAACCTTTTAAAAATGGTAGGTGAACATATATTAAAATGATCAGTCAATTCTGACAAAAAAATGATCTGTTGAATTGATTTATTTTATTTTTCTTGCAAAAAGACATAAGACTAATGTGTACATATTTTATAATCCAAAGAACAGTACATATACAGAACAGTTTACAAATCGTTTAATCTCCTAATAAAGCTTTACAAAACTTAATTAATTGCGAATACAATTTCAACAAAGCTCGTCCATTCCCTCTTTTGAAGTAATCTAGAATTTTTCCCGATTTATAATGGTGCAATTCATGTTGTATTTTATATACTGTTGCCATGTGAGTTGCTTCAACTTCTACGGCGGGTTCATTATCATCTTTCCGGACTTTATTTAGTCTTCTCTTGGCATGACTTCACTGATCTCATTTCATCACTTTTAAGCTTCCCTGTCATTTACAAATAATAATTAAGTATTAGCAAACTTGTATATTTTATATATGGACTTTCGGAACAGAGGAAAGCTAGTTGAAATATCAGGATTCTAGTTTAGAAAAATTCTTAACATAACTTAGAGGAAGGCCGGGTGAAAATGATTTACATTAGTCTCTTGAACATTCTGTTGAGCATTAGAATAAGCACCTCACCATTAACTTTTTAAAGCTCATGTACCTGTTACATTCAAAAGATTACAATCAAATGGTATGCTTTTGTAACACAATAATCATTAAAAATAGAGGACGGGGTCAATTGTATACCTCAGGGTTGGCCAACCTGATCTCTGCTTGTGAGGGAACAACGATGGCTCTAATTGTATACAATTCTAATTAGCATCTTATATAAATCAAAAAAAACCCAAGGCATTAAGATGAGTACCATGTATTTACACAAAGTGTATAGAACTCCTGGTTAACAAAAAAAAAGTGTATAGAACTCCATATGTGAAATGATAATTATAGTTCGCTCAATCATGCCTATATATTAAAAATATACCTAATTCTGTGTACCAAAAAAAGGAGAACATTACAATTAGGAAGAAATGACCAAAGAAAAGTATGGCATAAGGGTGGAGCAATCTTCAGAAGTTACCCGATTGTGTAATGATATTGTCAATCAAATTGGAGGAGGTTGGAGATAACTCTGCTCACCTGCTTAATTTTTGGGATGTGCATGTGTTGATAAACTAACAATATATCCAAAAGACTCTCTTGAAGAGAGTTATAATAGCCATTTTGGCATAACCGTCAATAAACCTTATTAGTTCACTTACTGCGATATTTAAAATTTTGGAAAATTTTAACCGGGAAATTGTGAAATTTACTTCTTCCGCTCTTTTTTTCAGGTTTGGGCTTTTGGCACATGTATGCAGCATGCTATAGTTTTATGTCAAAGATTAAATATATAATACCAATAAAGATTAAATATATAACGTTTATATCTTAAAAAAAGTGGTCAAAATTTTAGATTTACATATGAAATACAACTATCAAGATGTTAGATACTTTTGAAGTTAAAATACCAAAAGCATTTGACCAAAAAGCGTATGACTACAATGTAAATAAAATGATTTGATTAATAGCAGTGTTCTAAAAAGCGCAAAGCGATCCTAAGCGATGAGATGACATTCCAGCGCTTAAGCGGCTAAGCAGACGCTTAAGCGGAATTTTAAGCGGCTCACTAATTGGATTAATAATATATATATTTAAATTTTTAAATATGATATTATTACATGTAAAATTAAAATTATGTAATAATTAAGTAAAAAGAATTTAAAGATAAAACGTTCTTAACCAGAAAAGGTAATTTTAAAATTTTATGATAATTATAGTCATATTATAATAAATATTATTATTTTAAAATTAAAAATTAGCAGGTCAACATTATTTTGATTGCTTAAATCCGCTTAATGACCGCTTAATTCGCTTACTAGACCGCTTAATCTTCAAAAACGCATAATTACCCGCTTAGTATAAAATCGAAGTGTTTAGGGTCCGATTCCGCTTAAGCGTCCGCATAGGCGGTCGCATAATGCGCTTTTTACAACACTGATTAATAGTATTACTTTAGTAAAGTTTTGAACCAAATCAGGGTAATTAATTAAGCGTTCTGATCATTGTTCTAAAAATTGGTAATTAATTAAAATTAAATATTAATTAATTTTTATAGAGTAACTAATTGACTCGATTATATTGAAATTAGATCAAAATTGTTTTTATACAAATCGGTCTAGACGTGGTATAAATTGAATTAATCGGTCAAAAATCGAACTTTTTAAAAATATTTGTAAATAAAGGACTGCAACTTTTGCAACCATATGTGCAATTGTATCAACCCAAATCAATCATACATGCAACTAATAAAAATTTAATAATTGAAACCATATTTGATTGCATAATAACTTGCATAAGTTACTACCCCTGCGGACCTTGTTGATTGATTAGAAACTCAATCCCATTTGGTTGAGATGAAACTATGAACTCTCAACTACGCACGTATCTATATATGTATGTATAGACGAAAGGCTTAGGGGATGTAACATTAGATCGCAAGTTTTATTCATCTTTATCTTTATTCACCCCATTTTACTATTTTTTTTTTGAATTTTCGGCTGATTTCAAATTATTTTTTAAAAAAGTTGCCTCTGGTTGCAGACCGTATTTTTTCAAATATTTTTAGGTTACATCTAGTTGCATTTTGTATTTTTACAAATATTTTCAAAAGATGCTAAAATTAAAAAAAAAACTTAGCAAAAATAATATTTTCAAAGTGTACGTATTAAGAACACGACAAGTAAATTGAATGATGGCATCATAGTGGAACAAGAGGGACTAAATAGTAACAATTTTATAAAAATCATTTTTAGTTTATTTTAACCAGGATTGTGATTCTAGTTCCGCAGATAAATAAATTTGATATATATCATGTGTACATTGAATTAACTTAAATACATAGATTGCTATTTTGTATTTATAATTTCTAAAAGTATATCAACTTTTTAGATTTGAAGAGCTTGTTTTTTTTTTTTGAAATAAGATATCAAGAGTTGATCCCATATCAGAATCTGAAAAATGTCGATAGTTTGAATTTGATTTTTTATTTTTTTAATTCCAAATCGAATCAAACTGAACTAATAAAAAATGGTTCATATTCGGTTTCTATAAAATTCAAACTAATCCAACCTATTTTCATCTTAATAGTGAATTAAATGTGGTTACGATTATTTGGTTTTTATATAAAGAATTTTATAGCCAGAAGGCCAAAAAGAATAAATTATTTATTCACACTCTGATTTTCGGAAATTATGGGATAGATATTTCATAAAGGATAAATGTTATGTAAGCCAAAAATTGTTCTTAAACCTGGAACACGGCATGAGTTACGGACAATTAATCATTCCAGTACGCCACATCTACAGATAAATAAGTGGGTGTAAACTTGGATCTTACCTCTTTTTGAGAAAATTTATATTCATTTTTTAAATAGTAAATTTGGGTAATTATTTTGGTCATAATTTGATGGCCCAAAAATTCATTTTCATATTAATATATATATCTAGTTCTATTTAAGTTACAAATTATTGAAAATAAAAAATATTAAGCACCTAGAAAAATTGAAATTGGATATATAACGTATGAAAAAAAAACAAATATTTATATAAAGGTGTAAAAATAAAATTTGTACATCCACTCGTAAGTTTAATTTTTATTAGACTATTAACTATGGGTATGATCAGCAATCAGTTACAGCTCTCGGCTCTAATGGAGTAAAAATACAATATTATTATTATGTATAATCATTGGATAATGTGGCCATCTGTCGAATTTTACTAAATTTTCAATTACGTAAGATAAACTAAATTTTCCCTTCAAAAAAGATAAACTAAATTTGCCACGTCAATCTTATGCATACGATTTTATTTAGTTACAAAATTAAAAAGCATAAAAAATGGAGTAAAACTGAAAAGCAAAATCTTAAAACATCCCGGTTACATCAATTGCTAAAAACGTATGCAATTTACTTACCAATAGATTTTAGCAATATATGTTGGTAGCTGAACCATAAGATTACCTACTAATATGTATTGGTAACTAAATTATTAGTAGATAAATATTAAATCTGTTGTAGTGTTAGTTGAAAAAGGTAATTGCCCGTAAGTAAAAGTATTAAAATATGTTTTAAAATATATAAGAAAATCGGTGATATTTTTGGATAAAGAGGGGTTTTAGTAAGGAAAAGTTGAAAAAGGTAAGGTAATTGTCCTTGAAATGTTTTTGGAAAAGAGGAGATTTGTTCGAAGAAGAAAAAAAGTAATGTATTTTAGCTGAAAACGAAATTGGCTGTAAATAATGTTATTATTTGATCATATTTTTTAAAAATAAATAAATAAGGGTAATTAAGTAAATTAAATTTTTTACTTGCTTGTAAGTAAAATAAAAAAGATTCATAAAAGTAAATTTATTAATAATTTATTAGCAAATGAATAAAACATAATATATTAAAATTGAGAAATGAAAATTTAAGAGGGTAAATATGTAATTGAAACTAACCCTAATTATATCCTATAAATATATCATTATCAATTAAACATTTTTCTCATTTGTGGAGTTCCATATAGCCGCCCCCATTTCTCATTTGAACAAAAGTTTCAAGTGTCTTTTTTCTCCGATCTCTTATCAATAGTTTTACGGTCTCTTTTTTCATCTCTCATCAGCAACATGGGATGTAAGTTTATTTCTTAAACTCATGAGTTTTACAATTGATTTGATTGGTTATATATCTTTCGCATATGTAATTAAGTTTGCAGTGACAAATATTTATAATCCGTCTGTGATTTATTTTAGGATGACATTCTATCAATACTCTTGTATGGTAGTTTAGTGGGTCAAATATAGATACATGAGATTCAATTGTTTTTTTACTTCCATATAATATTATTATACTCGGTAAGTATTTGAATTTGCCTGCTGCAAGCATAGAAATCACCAGGAATAAAACAAATTACATAGCACCCATATATCACATGTGATGTTAAATTAAATATTATTATGTAGTCTTATGTCTTTTTTTCTAACAATTTGTTTTAATAAATACTAGCCTATAACCTGTGTTACCATAAAAAATAGATTAAAAAATGACAAATTAAAAAACATTAATGGGAACAGAAAATATTAAATAAAGAATAAAAATCAATATGATAAATCATATAAAATGAGAAACTTAAATATAAATTAGAACATAGAAAAAATATATATATAATACAAATGGGCCATTATTAATATTATTTTATTATTCATTAAAATAATATTAATAATAAGGATAAATAGAAAAGTTAACATGTTTTAATTAAAAAAAGTAACCGCTGTGATATTTATAGAAGTGTTTTAATTATATTAATTGTATTTGTTAAAAAATACGTTGGTGTGTTAAAATAGGTAAGCTTTTTTAAATAATTAAAAGTATTAAAATATATTTTAAAATAAATAATTAAGGGTTGCACCTGATATTTTTGGAAAATAAAGATTTTAGTGAGAGCAAATATAAAATGTAATATGTTTTAATTAAGGTAATTGCCCATGATATTTTTTTAAAAATGAGTATATTTTATTAGAAAAAAGTATTTTATTTATAAAAGGCAAATAATAATGACAAATAGAAAAGCTAACATATTTTAATTTAAAAAAGTAACTCCCCGTGATTTTTAAAATTATTTTAATTATATTAATTGTATTTGTTAAAAAAATACGTTGACATGTTAAAATAGGTAAGGTTTTTTAAATAATTAAAAGCATTAAAATAAGTTTTAAAATAAATAAGTAACGGTTGCACCTGATATTTTTGGAAAATAGAGATTTTAGTGAGAACAAATATAAAAGATAATATATTTTGATTTAAATATTATTGCCCGTAATATTTTTGAAAGTAATAGATTTTGTTAGAAAAAAGTGTTTTAATTGTAAAATGCAATCATTTAGTTACTATTTTTATATTATTTCATTATTTATTAAATAGAATAAATTACCAAAAACCGAAAATCAAAAACCAAAACTTTCAATTTTTCGACTTTAATAATATAGTATAGATATAACACAAATATAATTAATGGTATTATTTTTTGGGTTCACTGATTTTGAATAAAAGTATTTTATATAATAAAAGATACTTATATATCTAATCTATATTTATTGATATTATTTTTTAAAAAATTAATAAAGAAAACTTTTAAAAAGATTGTAAATCAAAAATCATAATCTTATGGTCACTGTTTCAGGTGGCATTAATATTAATAATATCCACATTGGATTCAATAATCTATTACTTTGTTTTGATTTTTACTGCAATTTATTAAGAATATTGAAGTAAAACCTTTTAGACCCAAACGAACTGAGTTTACAATTTCTTATAAATCCAAACAAGCAAGGAATAGAATGTTTGCCTGTTTGACTGTTTACAAGCAGACCATATATCATTTTCCCATACATATATCACTTATGATTACAATGTTTTAATGAAGTCACGAGTCCAAAGGATAACCAGAAGACACTTAAGAAGCTCAACCTGTGTCCATCAAGAACACCACGAGAGGAGCGTTATGTTGATGATGTAAGATCCAACCTCTTCTTGGATATTAATTGAAGCACAAGTTAATGTTTCTTTACTTACATATATATGTATATCTATGGAACTAAAGTTGTATTATTTGTTTTGGCAATTTCGCAGCCTAATTCGTTAGCAAGGCTCCAGAGTACTTTAGAGCTGAAGGTAAAAGAAGTTAATGGAGTAGTCCAGTTAGTTTTTCTTTACTTGTATTTATTTATTGTACTAAAGCTGTTGTTTACATTTTTGGGACAATTTTGCAGCTTACTTTTTTGCAAAGACTCCTGAAGTCTTTGCAGTCGAAGGAGAATGATGCTGAAGAAGCCCTTCAAATTGGAAGAAGATTGTTGGCGCTCAGAGCAGAAATATATCAGCTAATGCAGAAAATATCCGAGCGGAGAGAATGATGCATAGTTGGATCTTGTTGTAATGTGATTGAATGGTGCAATCTGGTACTACCTTTAACCCTCTGCAAAACATGTTCTTCAAATATATTTATTAAATTGATATGATTTATAATTTAAATATTTATTAATTTTTGAAGTTGATATAATATTATATTATATTTTAATTTATTATTATTGATGTGATTTGAATGATATATTTAGCCCTAATGTGTTGGAGCATCTCCAATGGAGTTAGTTAAATTGATTGGATATATTGTTATTTAAACCAATAATTTTGTAATATTTGTTGAACCTTTAAGGTATTATACTCCAACTGGATTAGCTATATATAATGATTGGGTATATGTTAAAAATATTAATTAATTAATATTTGAAATTGTTATAAATAGAAAATATTATTTGAATATGGTAATAGATTATGTGTAATTTTGCTACAAGGTTCAACATGGCTAATATAGTGAGGTTGACTAAAATTATAGATAAATGTTTTATCCTATTGGAGTTATGATTTTTTTTACATATTATCTATAAATTTTATATTTGGTATGCCAACAAGAATTTTAACTAAAGGCTTGTTAGTAGATGTGTGTTTAATCTCCACTTTTTCAGTTTCTTTTTTACATAATATTGACATTGAGACTTATAATCTTCTCTTTATAACATGCTAAAATAAATACCTAAAATCTCCCGATTTGTAATTGCCTTATCTGTGTGTGAAGATATATTTGTGGGTGATCTATGTAACAAACTTTAAAAAAACAACAATGGGCATCTCTTTCTTTCTTTTTGTACACTTCAGTATGTATTCTAGAGATAAGGTGTTTGAAATTAAAGATATTTTAAATTTTCCATGTTATAATTAACCATTTGTCTAAATTGTATAAGACTTTTATATACAGTTCTCAACTGGAAAATAACGATTTTGCATGGAGAGACCATCTTAAAATGATGAGGATGGGCAACCAGCACCCACAGCAGCCATTGGGGCTTGAATACGCTGCAATAATTCTTTAGTTTCCCATTTCCCCAAGCTGACTAGCTCTCCTAAGAAAAGCAAGTCTGAACAGAGGTGGATTCATGTGAACATCTTAGATTTTTAGGTGGATGGACCTGAGTTTTGAGATGTCTTATGTCATCTCAACAAAAATTGCCCTCAATTTTTTTTGACATGGATATAAAAGGAAAAATGCAATATGATCAAAACTAGTAAAAATGCATAAAAATAATACTAAACTCTTGATAGAATATTAATAGCATAACAAAATTACCAACCAGGTAGTTTAATGGTGTACCTAACAAAATGAATATTATTTTTTTCGCATTTATACTAGCAAAATCATTAATCAAACCATCAAAATTAGAATTTTCTAGCATTTCCTTCTCGATTGATAGCATAGCCAACCCATTCTACCGTTTTTGTGACAAACTATAAGGGAAATACGACTTAATCAACTTCAATTTTAAATATCTCCCATGAGCTAAAGCCCTGAAATTGTTAATAATATTCTATAAGCAATTGTACTCTAATAGGCTTAAATTTTAATTTCTTCCATATATCTCTAGTTTTAATTTTTTTTTATTTTTCATATATCCCCAATTTTTTAAATAACAAATATGCCCCTAAATGTTAATGTCACATGCAATGGGGTGTATGTTTGACGGCCCAAGTCTAAGTAGTTCAGGGAATCCAAAAGTTTTAGTAATATTGAACAAAGTGTTAATTTTCTACGTCGTCAATGTTATGATTGGAGAATCGAATTAAAGTGTTTTTTCTACGTTGGCAATGTTATGACGGTAGAATTCAATTACTTCTCCTAGGTTCATCCAGAGATACCCTACTCCTGAGCCGCCATGTTCCTTTTTGCCTAGTATATATGGAGCACAAGGAGCCCTATGATTTTCAGGTGAACTTGTTGAATACTTCCGAAGTAAACCTTACTGCATGTAGATCATGCAGATCAACATGATTTTGTTAATATGAAATGGGAAAAGAAAATTTGTTAATATTATATTACCATCTAGGTTTTGATGAAATATATATGGAGTAACCTATAAATTTTACATGTTATTTTATTTAAAACTTATATTCCATTTTTTAATTATTTGTTCTGATTCATTACATCTTAAATTAGAGATGATTTATGAGATACATTAATTATATTATTTAACTTTATTGTTTTAATTTTGTTTATTCTTTATTTTTTTATAATTTAATATCACTTGACCTTTGATATGGGCTAAAAATAACCCTAGAAATATAATTAATGACGTATTAATTAGACCTAGATTGGTCCAAGAGATAGGCCCGGCCTAAACCCTAATTATTTATTAATTTCGTAATTAATAAATAGAGAAAATATACAGCTCATGAAAGGAGTCCAAAATATGGTAAATTCTTCAAAGAAGGATCCAGAATCCCAATTAAAAGAAATAATGAGTCACAGTCCTTATCAACAAGGAAAAGACTTGTCCACCAAGAAATACAATGTTTATCCATTATCAAAAAGGAGACTTATTCGCTAAGTCTCCTAAACATACTCTAAATATGAGGCTCCAGACGCCTATATAGGGACCCTGATCCTTCACAATAGAACTACGTCTTTGGCTTGATTCTCAATTACGAATTGAGATACGTAGGCATCTTGTGAGGACAGATTTAGTCACGAAACACGAGAACAGCCATTAAAACTCGAAGCTCTATAACCCTAGCATTAAATTCGCAAGCACAGTTTTTATTCCACAATATTTGACGCCGTCTGTGGGAAGGCAACATCAACCATGGTAAACACACGAAGAACGACTCGCGACACTCACACTTCTGAGGAGCTTCCTCTCACCTCTAAGGCCGGAACTCAAGGAAATCAACCACCGCTAACTACTGACATTCAAGGGGCGAATATCCCCCTCACCACCACTCAAGGACCAGAAATTCCAATTTCGGTTGAAGGGACGAATCCCCTGCAAATGGTTGTTCATGGATCTAATCCACAAGAGACCACTCTCCAGCAACCGACCACAACCTCCCCACTGCTCATGAATGCACCAATTGGCTTCAACTTCATACTACGGATCTCCCCCAATACGCAACTCAAACTCTTGGGATGCCAAATTATGGCATGCCCCCTCGACCCACGATGGGCAGCAGCGGTATCAATCCTAACTACCATGAGGCATATGTTCCCCCTTACATTCAAGGTCTGAGACCCCAATATCAACAAACTCAAACCCGGCAAACCCCCTTAATTCAAAAATACTCAGGTCCCTATACTGAGGACGAGAATTATTCAACTGGAGAAGAGAGGGATGTTGCCCCAAGGAGGAGACGTTCTTCCCAAACAAATCGGGAACAACCCCAAACCACTAAGGAAAATATTGCGGCCCATGAGGCAGAGGCTGTAAGGCTCAAGAAAGTACTGGCGGAAGAAGAGGCTGCAAAAGCACGAAGCCAAGCTACTGGAAGAGTCCTGGTGATCAATTTGGATCTGACACCAGGAAGAACCAAGAGGGCTGAAGCCCCAAAGGGTGATCCTACTATGTTGTTACCCTTAGGAGATCCTGATGATCCCACACCATCTTTCACTCAGGATATTATGAAAGCTAACATATCCAAAAAATTCAAGATGCCAACAATCAAAGCTTATGATGGAACGGGAGATCCCGCGAATCACGTGAGAACTTTCTCTAATGCACTGTTGTTGCAGCCTACCAATGATGCAGTCAAGTGCCGAGCGTTTCCACAAACCCTAGCGGGCATGGCTCAACATTGGTACAGTCATCTCCCTCCCAATTCTATTAGATCTTTTAAGGAACTGAGCAATGTGTTTATCAATCAGTTTGTCAGTGGAATGGTGCATGAGAAGAGTTCTGCATCTCTAATGAACATTCAACAAGGTAAGAATTAATCCTTGAGGGAATACATAAATCGATTCACTAGGGAGGCTCTGAAAGTCCCGGACGTGGAGGACAAAGTAGCTATGATAGCCTTGCAACAAGGAACCACTGATGATCACTTCAAGAGATCCTTGGCAAAGCATCCACCCAAAAGCATGTTGAAGCTCCAAGATAGAGCCGGAAACTATATCAAGCCCGAGGAAAGCATGAAGAAATACGAACCCACTGTTGAGGGAAGTGAAAACGGAAAAAAGAGAAAGGAGACTCAAGAGTATGATGCTGGGGACAAATATCCCAAGAAAGCGAAGGATTCTGACTCTCCACCTAAAAAGAACAACTTTGGACCCAGGTTCAATGAGTATGCAAGGTTGAACACCTCAAGAAGTCAAATTCTGATGGATATTGAGAAGGAAGAAGATCTTCGATGGCCAAAGCCACTAAGATCCGACTTGGAGAAATGAAACAAGAATCAATTCTGTCGTTTCCATAAAGAAGTTGGTCATGACACCGACGATTGTAGAAAACTGAAAGATGAGATCGAGTTCTTAATCCGAAGAGGAAAACTAGATAAGTTCACTAAGGATGGGAATCAAGGAAATCAACAAGGAAACTATGAAAGGAAGGACTATGATAGGAAGGACAACGATCAAGATCGTAGTCCTTGAAGGAATTTACGGAGGAGCGGAAGCGTGATATAACATTTATTCCGTAAAAACCATGTATCGCACATATAGAAAAACATAAATAAATCTAGAGCGAGGGGGATCGTAACCATACCTTGCAAATCGAAGCTTTAAAATCGATGGTAGTTAGCAGTTGCTCCTCAGAGTGTGAAGCACTCTACCGGTATCCACCAAGAATTTTCCTTCGATGAATTCTTCAAAACAAGAGTGTGAAGCACTCTTGCTGCTTCCTCCTCTGCCAATAATTTTTTGAGCCTTGCAGCCTCTGCCTCATGGGCCACAATCTTTTCCTTAGTAGTTTGAAATTGTTCCCGATTTGTTTGAGAAGAACGTCTTCTCCTTGGGGCAACATCCATTTCTTCTCCAGTTGAGTCATTCTCATCCTCGGTGTAGGGTCCCGAATAATCTCGAATCAAAGGGGTCCTTCGAGTTTGAGTTTGTAGATTTTGGGGTCCCAGACCTTGTATATAAGGAGGAACGTATGCCTCGTGGTAGGTGGGATTGAGACCACTACCGCCCGCCATGGGTCGAGGGGGCATGCCATAACTTGGCATCCCCAAAGTTTGAGTTGCGTATTGAGGAAGATCAGTAGTATGGAGTTGAAGACCACTTGGCGCATTCATGAGCAGTGGGGAGGTCGTGATTGGTTGCTAGTGAGCGGTCTCTTGTGGATTAGATCCATGAATGACCATCTGCAGGGGATTCGTCCCTTCAACCGAAATTGGGATCTCTGGTCCTTGAGTGGTGATGAGGGGGATATTCGCCCCTTGAATGCCAGTAGTCGGTGGTGGTTGACTTCTTTGTGTTCCTACCTCGGAGGTGAGAGGAAGCTCTTCAAAAGTATGAGTGTCGCGAGTCATTCTTCGTGTGTTTGCCATGGTTGATGTTGTCTTCCCACAGACGGTGCCAAATGTTATGGAATAAAAACTGAGCTTGTGAATTTACTGTTAGGGTTAGAGAGCTTCGAGCTTTAATAGCTGTTCTCGTGTTTTGTGACTAAATCGGTCCTCACAAGATGCCTACGTATCTCAATTCTTAATTGAGAATCAAGCCAAAAACGTAGTTCTGATTGAAGGATCAGGTCCTCTATATAGGCGTCAGGAGCCTTGCATTTAGAGTAGAATTAGGTGACTTGGGGGCCAAGTCGCCTTCTTAGATTAGGATTGTGAATCCTATTTTGTAGGAGGCTGACTCATATTGGGCTTGTACGTCTTGGTGGCTGATCTTTGAAGAATTTATCACACTTTGGACTCTTTTTATGAGCTGTATATTTTCCCTATTTATTAATTACGAAATTAATAAAAAATTAGGGTACCTGACCTTGTTTATCGGGCCGTATTCTTGGACCAAT
The DNA here is from genome assembly GCA_030848705.1 of Heracleum sosnowskyi. NCBI lineage: Eukaryota > Viridiplantae > Streptophyta > Magnoliopsida > Apiales > Apiaceae > Heracleum > Heracleum sosnowskyi. The sequence continues at coordinate 79,863,721 of CM061236.1, read as the reverse complement.
CTAGGTCTAATTAATACAACATTAAATATACTTCTAGGGTTATTTTTAGCCCATATCATCGAAAATACCTCAAAAAATTGAGGTCTAAAATACCTCAAAATGAGGTCGAAAATACCTCAAAATGAAGTCGGAAGTACCCTTAAAAAATCGAGTAAAATAAATATTATTATTCAATAATAATATTTGAAAAATATATATATTTTTTGGAATCGACATCAATGAGGTCGAAAACGAGGGGCCTCAAATGAGGTCGATGCCTTCGACCTGAACACCAAAATGGGACTAAACTGCCAAAGTGCAGTTTAGTACCCCCAAGTTCTGGATAGTTCACAAACTCTTCCCCGAAGTTTAAAAGTTTACAGATTCTCCACTGAACTTTTTAAACTAACAAATTTTCCACCGAAGTTTCAAATCTGACAGATTCACCCCTGAGCTTTGGAAAATTACAAATTAGACCCTAAAAAATTATGAAAAGGTGTCTATAATTATGAAAATTCCTTAATTATTAGGAATATTTATTAAAAATACCTGTGGGTACATGAAAATTCCTTAAATATTAGGAATAATTATTAAAAATACTTGTGGGTACATAAAAATTCCTTAAATATTAGGAATAATTATTAAAAATACTTGTGGGTACATGGAAATTCCTTAAATATTAGGAATAATTATTAAAAATACCTGTGGGTACATGGAAATTCCTTAAATATTAGGAATAATTATTAAAAATACATGTGTAGGTCACTCCACACTTTGCAAAAAGGCGATACTTGTGAAACACTAGTGTAAATAAAGTCCTAGGTAAAGGATAAAAAAGACCCCGAATCTCGAAAAAGGTCAATATAATTTCTACGAAAGCTTGAAAAGTTTTCCTAGAAATTGGGGGGCAAAATGATATGGGCTAAAAATTACCCTAGAAATATAATTAATGACGTATTTGTTAGGGTTGACCGATTTGGAATGATGATAACAAAATCCTCAAGACAAGAATTTGATCTTGACACCGAAGCTGATTGTCAGAAAGCTAGTTCACAGAAGCTGACAAATCAGGAAACTAACTTGAAGGCATATTATCTATCCAATGTCGAAAAGCCACATCCAATGATTGGAGGATATTCTGTCATCATGTTAGGAAGCATTTCAGAAGCAAGCCAATGGACGTCTAATCAAGCACCAAGTGTTTCAGTTGTAAGTCTGCCTAATCAACTCAGTAATGGTGAATCAATAAAGATGACAAGGTGTTTTATCTAAAGATGAAGCAAAGAGTATCTTTTCTACGGATCAAGCTATGAAATATTATTTCATCTACGGATACATGCTGAAAACATCATATGCCATCAACGGATAGAAGCTGAGAACATCTTATCTCGTCAACGGATAGAAGCTAGGAACAACTTATCTCATCTACGGATAAAAGCTGGGGACATCATATCTACAGATAAAAGCTGAAGGAAGTTGTTCATCAGAAACAGCTAAGGATGTCTTATTTTATCTATTGATGCGGTTAACGAAGTCATGGTCTATCTATGGATGCAGTCAAGGATGTCATGTCTCATCAATGGATACAGTTATGGAATATTACTTCTATGGATATTCTGAGATTGCCTTTCTATTGACAATTGACGTAAAATGGGAGTCTACGGATATAGAATTAATACGCCTACTGATGTTCATCTCATTCAACATGGAAAACAAATCTATGTAACGAAATATTTTGGAGGTTTCTTTATCCTAGCAGGTTGAATGGAGGACAGTCTCAGAGGTCATCATTACACACCCGTGACTAAAAGATGCTGGATGACGATGCAAAAGATGTATAGAATAGGGAGTCAAAATTGTAAATATACGAAGGCTCAAATTCCTACAAATGAAATGTGAAGTCATCTATTGTCTCTTATGTCTCGATGGATAAATAAGAGTTAAGGCAGCTACCTAGAAGTTTAACTTCTAACTGGACACAAAGGAAAAGCTTGACAAGCTTCAAGACCCATTTTGAATACTACAAGCTCACTTATCTACAGTCGGGTTATCGAGGAGAGGTCTCTTTCATGCAGATGTCACATAGGCTTGGAAGCTAGGTCAATTGCATGGACTTAGTAATTTTTGAAGAGAGCAGCACACTCGATCAGAAAGCACCATTTGGGAGTATACAAGTTTATCTTTGATGCCAGCCAAGGCATTTCCCGAATAGGATAGTTTCTGATACGAGCATGTGAACAAGCAGAACCAAAAATGTAATATTTTATTATGTTATAGGTCTTGTTTGTAACATACAGTCGATGTATATAAGACTGTGTGGAGTAGCATACAAAAGTATGAGTAGAGAGCACAAAGCTGAAAGAAAAAAAACACTTAGGCTCTCTTCCATCATCTGTGTAAGCAGCTGGAGTTTGTTGAAAAACAAAACCAGAGAATTCTTCAATATACACCTCAGGTGGGCTTTTTCCGAGAAACCCACCTGAAAAGTTTAAAAAGTTTGCTTGTCTCCTGCATGTCTTTTTAACTCGAGGAATTCATTTATGTTCATGGCTTGTTTCAATTCTTAGTTAATTTATCAACTCATATATTCATACTGTAAAAGGTTTGAATTTTTTTGGTAAAATTAACTAGATTGTATTCATGGAAAGAGGTGACATTCAAGAAGCTGGGAATGAGTTGTTGAACAAAGACTCAAAGTTGGAGTTTGCAAATTCTTTACCCAGAAAATGGAAGCATATCTCTGGATCTACTCCTGAACCCAAAGATCTAAATCTTAGCAGTCTGTTAAGTACTCTTGAGTGCTCAAATCTTGAGGCTATGCAGGATGCAAAGATTATCAGTGAAGAAGGAGAAACAGAAACAAGAGATGTGATCATCTCCAACCAAGATTTGGTAGAAGAGGAGATAACAGAAGCAACAAGCTCAACATTCAAATTGAAGATCTGTGAATGTATGAAGACCACAAAAGAAAAGGGCAAGGAAGGAACGGCACTGGAAGATGAAGTCCTTTTTGAGAGAAGGGTTTCAACTGAAAAGGGTTGTTCTACATCAACAGAGGGATCTATCAACCTTGCACCCACAGCCTATGACAATGAAGAAGCAAGTTCAACTATAAATCAGGTATTTTCTATGAAGCCAACTAAGCATGTTAAAGAAGTATGTTGTAGCACTACAATGAGTTTAATTGATGAATTACATGTTGTGCGTATTTCCTTTAACAATCTCATTGAAGAAAATGTCAGACTCAAAGCTACTAATGTTATGCTTAGTGAGATAAATTCTATGTTGGAAACTCAAGTCTCTGAGTTTAAGGAAACACTTGTTGAATGCATGAATGCTAAATATGAACTTGAGGCTGTCTTAAAAAGAGAAGTGGTTTTGAAAGAGCAGCTGAGAAAGGAACAAGAGGTTATTGCAAGATGGAATAATTCCATTTACATTGTGTCCAACATTATCAAATCTCAAGGAATGGACATATTTTGTAAAGATACCTGGAAGTGCAATAACAAGAAGCTAGAGGATGTGGAGACTGCTCCAAAGATGGTAAAACCATTTAGGAGTAATCAGACTCTAGAGAAACTGAGCAATATGGTTGGACCAAGCTTCAAGAATCAGGTTCAATCACCAAGAAGCAAAACCATCAAGGAAGAAGAGTCAGATGCAAATGAAGAAGAAAGCTTGAATGAACCAACAATGATTGACTGTAGTAGCAGCTACCCATCAGAAGAAAGTGCTACCAGAAAGCCCTGCATTCGATGTGGTAGAGTTAATCATTGTATACTTCTTGCAGATTTGTTCATACAAGATCTACTCAACTGCCTATGACTGATATGCCTGTCATGCATCACATTTTTGCTCACAATGCTCGAGATTCAACAAGATATGCGAACATGCCATTTGTTCCCCATCCATATTCGTATGAATTCAATATGCCTCAAATGTCATGGAGCATGCCTGACTTGAATGATTTGTATGCTCAAATATTTCCTTGCCGAGTATCAAATTTTGATATTCTTGAGCAACGTGTGGATGCCGATCTCTAAATGTCAGAGTCTAGGGATGAGAAGGGTTCGAAACCTTTGAAGCTCAAAGCTCAGAAAAAGAAGATGACAGTCATAAAGCTATAAAGCCAAAGCTCAAGGAAACTTGGGTACCTAAGCCAGCTTGATTTGGTTTTGAAATTGTGCAGGAGGAAGATACAGAGCTTTAGCTTCCTACTAGAGTTTCTGTCCTGCTCACTAATTGCTCAGAGGAACGTCGCCCCTCTACTGATAAGTAGAGATGATATTTGCAGTCATGATTAAGTAATGAAGCATGACTTTGGCAAACAATATCATCAGTTAGGGTTGAAGCACTAGTTGATGGATATTAGCATTACTTGCTATGTATCTATCAAGCATGTGACAAAGGAAACTTTGTATTTGTAACCTGCATTGTTCATCAATGAAAAGACAATGAAGTGGTAAACACTGGACACTTGATAGAAAAGTGTATGTAGCTGATTTGTCTATTGTCTTGGAGGATTGCATGTTTTTGAGCTCTTTGTATCAAGGCAAAATCAGGATATGTGTAGCCAGTGAATAAGAAGTTGTCTGAGTCGTGATTAGAGGAACCCCAAGTCTTGCCAAGGATGGGTTTAAAGAATGCATGCCATTAAGGGAAGCAATAGTAGACCTCTATCAAGGACGGGACAGATCATACATTTGAAAAACATCTTCAGCCATTGCACATGAAATCTCGCCAAAGAATTTAGCTCAAGAATTCAGTGTGAAGAGATCTTATGAAACAAATGACAAAATCTGCAGAGACTTTGCTTGGAAAATCAGGATAACGGTTTGAGTTCTGGAGAATTGTGGCTGGTGCTACCTATTGCAGCCATAATGTTTTCTTGATCAATCAGGATAACAGTTTTCTCTTTTCCCATTCCTTAGCCAAGGAAGTAATAGAAGCTTAGCTAAAGGATATAAGGGAATCTGTGTGGGAAATTGCTTGAAGAACATTAAGTCCATGATCGAATACTTAACCTTTCACATTGGTTAAGTTTAACTGACATCTGGATAATTATTCTCAAGTAATTCTTGAGTGGAAGAAAAGATCTTTGCTAAGAGGAAGTAGACGTGAAGTTGAGAATGGTGGTTTCTTCTACATGCATTTCTAACTATCTATCATAAGAGATGACATTCTTGTGTAGAGGAAAGTAAGTAGCCATCCACGGTATTTTATGTTCTTCTCTGAAAGGCTTTCTGCGTGGAACATCTACTCAGGGGGAGCATTTCTCAGAAAGTGTTAATCTACTTCTGCAACTTCAAGAAGACATCCTGTTAAAGATCATATCTTTTATCTACTCAGAAACCCAGGATGGGTATGCAACTCATAAGGAGTGCATGTAGCTGGAAAAGCCCACAAGGCTTTAAGTCAATGAATCAACAATGTTATGGAGTCCATACAGGCTGTTTCTAATGATGCTAGATAAATTAAGCTTATTGATGAGAGACTCTCTGGAATTCTCAGATTTAGGTTTGAAATGGAAGGTGGTTTTGGTATGAAGAAGATGATAATTATGAGGATGGATCAGTATCTCCATGGATCTTCTCCTGGACTATGAATGATTCAAGTTCAAATGAATCATCCATAGAAAGGATAAGTGGAGTATCTGATGGAAGCCAATTGGAGCATCCGTAGGAAGCTAGAATGGAGCATCCGTAGGAAGCAAGTGAAGCATCCGTAGGTGGATCACAACTCTGAATTATCACCCAATGAAATTAGGGGGAGTTTTTCTGAGTTAAAGATCAACCTAACATAATCATACTGATGGGAATATTCTTACATCTTCAAGACCTGCACCAACCATAAGAAGCTTATTCCAAAAATCCAGAAGAAAGTCCTCTTGAAGACAGTTTTTGGGTTAAAGGAATAAGGTGTTCACTTGGATCAAGGCAAGATCTTCCAGCTCCCACAAATCTGCATGTCTACTTCCTGGACATCCAATCTTTCTCCTTGAAGTTAAAGTCATGGTTAAAGAAATAAGTAGAACATCTGCCTTGCAAATCTCTAAATCTACTGTGTTAAGATCAGGTTCTTCAAAGATTTTCTATAAAAGGATTCTGTGTTGGACAGTATAGTGGAAATACCATTTGATCCAAGTGTGACTAATGAAGAAGACATCAGTACCGAGCTGCTTCTTAACCATCTTCTTCAGAATGGTAAGTAAGTGAGGTACGAACAAATTTCAATAGCTTTCTTGATGTCTCATATGTAGCCAGTGTTTAAATGACCTTCTTGAAAACTAAGTTTTCCAGAAGGAATGAAAATTTTGTCTAAGTCGAAATTTACGTTATCGATGGATATCCTTATCCGTAGATAGTCATTCATAACACTGGATTTGTTTCCTTGCTGTGTCTATGGATACTGACTATCCGTAGATAATTTTCTACACATATGGATACTGCTTTTGCTCTTCTACGGATAGTGCAAAAAGACAATGTCTATATCTGTAGAAATTTGTAAATCTAAATCTCAGCCTTTGCAAGTCTTATTCTTAGCTGAGATACGTGTAGTTTACGTAATATCTAGCATCAATGATCAGTAGCTTTGCTATTATGCTGAAAAGCTCATGCAAAGAAGTTCTTAGGAGATAAGTGAGCATTCTTCTAAGAATTCTCACCCCAATTATTGACATTACTAAATTGAATACCTTGGTAGGAAATTTGTGTTTTGAAAAGATAATTGATGATCTTCCTCATGACTAAGTAACAAAATGCTAGAAATTATGTTAACCACATGTTTATGTACTAGTACCTTAACTTTTCTTGGAATCCTTGTGGTATCTCAAAAGATTATCATTCATTCAGTAATTGATAATCCAAGAGATACTTGCTATGCTCTAATTGGTTGTCTAGTTGTTGATTCTTGCAGGATAAATTCCTAATCAAGAAGACATTGCACAATTCATGCTAACCCAAGGAAGTAAGTTCAGGTCATGGCTCAGAAGAAATGCTTAGATTAATGACAAATCATAAGATGCAGCTGAAGCATTTAAGCATTTCTCAAAGGAGTCAAGCACATAAACCTCATGCACAATGCTATTGGAAGAAGTGATGTGCATGTTGTAGTGAAACGACACTATGTTCCTAGGGAACAACATTTAACCAGATATCTTGCCAAAGCTTTCAATACAGCAACTCACTTGAGTTGATAAATGAGTTTGGCAGGTAATGATTTCTAACTTTCTTATATATCTGTGTTAAATGCATGCAGCCAGTGATTTCAATCTCTGGAATTATTTGTTTATTTTATATGTTTTATTTGTTTGTTTTGTTTTAGTTATCATGACAAGTCAATGCAATTGAATGATGTTATGCACTAAGTGAAGTAGTCTAGAAATGATCTTCTGAGTAATATTCAATGACATAGCAAGCTACTTTTCTCATTGATATTAAATAGTTGATCATCTCTAGACATTAAAAAGCTAAGTGCATTGCTGTTCTTTGAATTTTCGATGGATAAATATTCAGGGATATCATTTGTCAAATGTCATATATTTAATGAATGATGTCAGCTGAATGAGTATCTCAAAAATTCAAATAATCTGCATGTTACATTATTCAAAAGCATTGATATTCTTAATTCTTTTTATCTAGAGACTTTAGTTTAATATTATTTAGCTGAACATATTTATATGACCGGCTATTTAGTCTTATTCTCATCTTTATTCACAATATCTGTGTCATGATAATTTTCTTTTTGTAATCTGAGCTGAGACACATTTTTCACTCTAGGAACTCGAGTAGTCTCTTCGTTCGCACTAGAGTGATTTAATGCATGGCTCTTCAGCTTTTCTAACCCCTGTTTAACCCTAGTTAAACACAAGGGTTATCTTGTAGCTCCCTGCCTATTTAAAGGCAAAAGTTGAGCTCTCATTTCTTCATCTTAATCTCTAAACACTTCTCCAAATGGCTTCAACAATTCTTGGTATTAATCCTGAGGAGTTCAACCGTTTGTCCACCGTAGACAAAATCTTCTTATTGCAAGATAAGATTGACCTCTTAATCAGGGAGGAGGAGGACGAGATTCGAAGGATGAGAGTTGCTCTCCATGCTCTCATGGCTCGCAACCGCTGGGGAGGTCCTGTTGGAGGCCCTGAAGGAGCCTCCGGGGAGGCTGCAGCAGCTGCTTAACAGCTGTCTGTTTGTCTCTCCGGGGAGAGGGCAAGGGGACGAAGGGGGGGGGGGGGGGCTGGGATGTTTTTCCAGTCCTTAATGTTTTTAAGTTTTTTTTATTATCTATGTAATTTTTTTTAATGAAGTATGGGGCTTTTCCCCCATTTTTATTAAGATTGCTGTGTGTGATATGCATGTTTAATTTCTATCGTTTTTGCATTTGAATCCATTTAACCTGTTAAAAATTGGCTTGCATGTTCACTGGACTCATTTCCTTAAATAAAAAGACAAACATCTCAAAAACATCAACAATAAAAATTAGTTACGTTTTTTTTCTTTCGATGAATTGATCAAAGGTTAAATTCAAAATCTATTTGTTTAAGGATAACCTTGATGAATTTATCAAGAAGCCCTAATTGTTCAACTAACAGAATAGTGAGCTCTATGAGCAACACAAAAAATGTTTCATTTTTGCATGAACTCACTGATGAAACACAAAAGAAAACTTGAAGGAATTTGAAAGGAACTGACAATCTATCAAGTTAAGGTTTTTGTAGCTTCTGATGGTCTCTATGAGGATGTTGTAATAATTAATGGGAAAGCTGGCAATCTTGGAATTTAGGAGAATAAACCTTCAAAGGAGAAGGCTTTTAACAGTTCATCATTGATAAAGGAAAGGTAATCATCTTATCCTTATCAAACTCTCACTTACTAAAATCTAAATCCTTTTCTTTGCCTTTTCAAAAACTGAGATGAGAACTGTCTGGAATGACCCCCCAAGTTCTCTACCCTATCAGTTACACCCTAATTTGTTATAAACAACTCCTAACCCTCTCTATAGTTTCTCAACAAACTGTAGTTGCAAAATTATAGCAAATGATAAGTGAGGGTGAGAGCAGTGGTAAATGACAAGAAACCACTAGAAGAAAGGTGAGGGTGAGATTACCAGCCAAACTGCCTTATGTCTTCTCAAAAAGGCATAATGGTAAAAAAAAGGATTAGCTCTTTTCTGATTGTAGTCTCCCAAAAGACTATGATCATTGAAAAATGATATGATCCAGGAGCACTAATGAGGGATTGGGACACTGTGTGCATAATGTGGATTATTATCCTTTCTGTTTCTGAAGTAGAAGGAAAATGTATGCACGGGCACAGGGGGAGCACACACTATTCTTAAATTCAGTTTGATGCATCTTCTTCAAATGTGAGGATGCAGTCCCCAGTCCATTTCATCTCATTAAGTGATAATTGCAGCATACAACTCATTTGTACTTGATTCTCCATTTTTTGAACTCTTGGAGAAGCTCCATTCACCTAGTGATCATTCTCTTTCAGAGAATTCATTGGATCACTAGTCTCCTTTTGATGATCTTGATGTAAGCACTGTGCACTTAAATGTCACATTCAATCTTCAAAAAACTTACATCAATTTCTACTTCACAAGCCCATTCTTCAAAATCATCTACGGATATTGATAGGTCCATAATTAATACATTTTTAATACCTATTTTATGTTTATTTTCGTAATTTTATTATTTAATAAATTGTTTTCTTTTGTTTTGTAGGAAAATAAGTAAAATCATATTTCAAGCAGAAAAAGGTGAAAAAGGCAAGGAGATGGAAATACTTGAAGTCAAAAGGAAATTGGAGAAAAATTGGAAAACTTATCAGAGAAGAAAAAGGAATTGAGGAAATATTTCTAGAATCCGATTTGTAGTCAAAGAGCCCAAGCCCATTATTCTTCCTATATATATAGATCTCCCCTCTTGTATTTGAGACACCTAGAATTTTGTTTAGCTCTTTTTTTATTTGTTTACTCTTTTGGGCTATACTCTGTTTTACTGATTTTCAATTCATTGATTTCTTGTTTTTAGATTCAGTATTTATTCACGTTGTTTACTTGATATATTAGTTAATTGTTTTTGTTTCCTGGCCACTTCCTGCCTTCACACACGCACACCATCTTTAAGTTTTTTAAGTTTTGTTTTATATTTAACTTGTCACCCCCTGTTACTACTTCGCATATTTAGTTTATAAATTATCTTTTTCATTCATGTCTTCATCTTTTATTAGTTTAATTAATTCAGTTATTATGTCTAGCTAAATCTCTTTCCCTAGGATGAAGATGAAGTTAATTTGATTATTGTTGATATCTTCTTGTTCCTATTATTTGGTTCTCATAATTTTTCTTGGTGCTTAATTGTTCAATTGACAAAGTGATTTAGATATATTATTATTACCGTGTTGCCCAGTAAATAACAATTGTAGAAGGGTGTTGCCCAGTAAAAAATAATTGTAGAAGGGGGTTGAATACAATTGTATAAGATTATCGACTTTATATAACACAAATATGAAAGAACAATAACAGCTTTATTAAATCTGATATAAAACTGTTACAAACTCTCTCAAGAAATTCTGATGTTCTTGAGAGCTGCTAGGTTACACAAATACTCGAGTGTAATATTGGTTATTAAACCAAAACCTAAACTGTGTTTATATACTTCACACAGCTTCTCTATCAATAACAAGATAAGTCCTAATCAATAACAAAGATAGAAACATATCCTTAATCGATAGCTACATTCTACAAACCAGGAACCGACAGAATAATCTTCCATGTTTAACTAGACTCCAAATATAACTCGAAGTAGGAATCCTGACCAGCTTCCAGTCCTGATGATCAATCCTGATCCCAGTCCTGATATGCATCTTGATCCTGACGACCATATAATCCTGATGACGTCAGCAATCCTGATCAGTTGAGTCTAGCTCCTGACGATCATTGAATTCTGATCTAACAATCTCCCCCAATCTCATACTTTGTGAAATAAAGTATAGATTCCTAAGATTCAATTATGTCAAAAACATATATACAAAATGTACAAGTATCTGCAGCAACAACTTATCTGTTTAAATTCTTTGGTAGAACAGATTCATCTTCAAGGAGTTGGATAACAAATTTTCTTCTTTTTCTTCAAGAATTTGAATCAGTCTTTCCTTTAGATTTCTGAGTTCTTCATCTTCCTCATTAATCTGATAGATAGCTGCTCTAAGATTCTGTATGGAGCTTCTCTGTAGACTGTGCTCTTCAAGCAAAAGATAAGCAATTTCCTTCTCATCAAGATTGAGAGTAAGTTGAGTCATGCCAAAAGTTACTTCTTTAACAGCAGTACCCCTTTGCATTTCCACATCCTGATCTCTTAGATTTAGATACATGGGAATATAATTACCATTGAAATTTCTATCACCATCCAGTCTTCTTCGAATTGTTGACAAGATTATGTCACTCCACACTTTGCATATTTGATTCTTTCTTCTCAAAAGATAATGAACATATTTCAGTTCATGTGTAGTTTTCATTAGCAGATCTTGAATAGATAGAATCTTCACACTACCATCTTTCATGAAGTACAGAAGCTTTTCTTTCTTGTCAAAACCATCATGACAATCTATAACTATATCAACAGCTAGTAAATTGTTCAGGTTTTCAGAAGTTAAAGTACCTCCAATTTCAGTTAAGGAGTAAGGATCAACATAAGACATATTCAGATATTCAGCATCCCTGTGTCCAATACCTCCTCTTGAATTACTTGTCAATTGCTTCAGATTTGAAAACATTCGTAGCCAGAGTGCTTTTGATCTAACCATATCAGATAAATCAACTACACTTGAAGCACTTGTAATAATTCCACCAGACTGAAAATTGATAGGTATATCACACCTCAGTGTACTAATGTGTTTCCACTTCTTGTCTTTCTCCTTTTCATGAGCATAGCTTCTTTCTAGAAAAGATTCTTGTCTGCTTGGGTTCCTCCACTTTCTTCATTTGAAAGTTTAAGCCTTTGCATATAGAGATTGAATTCTCTATTTGTTCTTCTTATAATATCTGTTCTTCTGGCTTCTTCTTCTTCATCTACTTCTTTGTTGTGAGAATCAACCACAATAGATAAGATTATTAAATAAATCTCTTGCAGAATTTCAGAATCATCAGGATCTTGAATATTATCAGGAACAACATCAGGATTAGATTCTTCAATTTGATTTGTATTGCAGAGAATTGATTTTCTTGATTTTCTTCTCAATTCAGGTTCTTGTTCAACATTTCCATCATCACCAAAAGTAGATCTGTCAGGAACTACTAGAGTTTGAATAGGTTCAGGAATTTCTTCAATTTTTAACCCTCTAGACCTTGTCTGTCTAGGTACTGTTTGAGTTGAAGAACCTCTTCTACTTCTTCTAGCACCTCTCCTACCTCTGCTTCCTCTACCTCTAGTAGAAACAGAATAGCTTTCCATCATGTCTTTTTGTTGTCTCAAAAATTCTTCATTTGAGAGATCTGGATATTCTTCACTTGCTGTAGAGAGTGCTTTTCTAGAAAATAATTGTTGAACTCTTTTATCAGTATGATATAGAGTAACAATTCTACCATCATTTGTAGTAAACTTCTGGAATTGATTTGATGCATCTTTAGGATTATCAATAATAATATCTTCATCACCTTCAGGAATTGTAGCAAGAGTATGTCCATGACCAGGTGTCAGAATTTGTTCTTCCGTCAGGATCTGAGATTGCACCAATGTTCTTACTGCCTTAACTCCAGAATCAGAAACATGAGTTGACTGTGTTGTTTGATTTTGAGAAGTATGAATTGTAGACATCAAAACAACAACATCAGAGGTTTCTCCTTGTATCACTTTGTCACTACCATCATCTCCAGTATCATCATCATTATTCCTTAATACTAGATCAGGTGTGCATTTTGTCTGACTAACCTTCTCCCCCTTTTTGACATCAGGATTTGACAATAAATTCAAAATTAAGGAAAGAGAGGCTTGAATGTCAGTTACCTTAGCATCCAGAGAATCAATCCGTCTGTTGATGGAGGTTTGTTCAGAAATGACAGACTTCACTTGGGATTCCACCACCCTTAACTGAAAAGTAGTAGGCACCTTTGTAAAATTTTGAGAAATATCACTCCTCACCAACTCAGTTGAATTCTTGATAGAATCGATCTCATTTTTCAGGCTCTTGGATAACATAGTTGTAGCCTTCAGATGATTCTTCAAGTCTTGATTCTCTATAGATTGCACTGCATCATAGACATGTTCCAAAGCAGAAGAATAACTTACAGATTCAGCAAAACTGTGCCATGAATTGTTCCATTCATTCTGTCTAAGTGCCTCAGCAGGATTAAAGAAAGGAATAGAAAAATCTTGTCTGTGATCTTTCCTAGTGTTAGCATTGCTAGCCATAAAAGTACTTGATGAACCAAAAGTAGTTCCTAGACTAACTTTGAGTGCTGTAGCAAGTTGTTCCTTCTCTTTTCGATTCTCATCATCATCACTATCATCAGAGTCATCATCATCAGTACTATGAGTAACATCAGGATCAGGAATTGCAATACCTTTCAGTTTATCCTGTGATTCTGAGATAGGATGGTCCATTGGTCTTGATCGAAGTGGCTGTATCAGGATAGGCTCAGCATCAGGAGCACCACTAGCGTCAGGAGTAACACCGTCAGGATTTGATATGCTTGCATCAGTATTTGCTACCAATGGTTCTTGTGGAGCTTGAGGTTCAGAAGCTGCTTCAACACTTTGAGTTAAAGGTTCTTGTGTGCTCCCCTCATTGACAGTGTCCTCGACCAATCTTTGAACTTCATTTGCACCAGAAACTGTAGCTTGGCCTGCATCTTCACTTTGAGAAGATGGTTCTTGTGTAGCTGGAATGTTGATGTCTGCATTCTCCCTTTGAGAAAATGGTTCTTGTGTGACCATTCCACTAGCTAAGCCTTCACCCAAACTTTGATTGAGTGGTTCTTGTGTGGCTGGATCATCAGTAAGAGCTGCTGAACCACTTTGAGGTTCAGGTTCTTGTGGGCTTGATCCCTTCAGTTTCTTCTGTCTCTGATAGACTAACTCTTCTGCTTTCCTCAACTTTTCCATTGGTTGTTTTATCCCAAGATTGGAAGCAGCAGCACCATACTTCTCCCATGAAATATCAACACGTCTTTTTATTGGAGAGTCTTGTGCTGGAGAGTCTGAAATATTAACCACTTGACTTGGTGCAACAACAGGAATACTATCATCAGGATTTGCTTGAGCAGTTGAAACTGATTGCTCATGTAGAATTGAAGTGTCATGTACATCAGAATCCTGCTTCTTGTCCAAAGGAATTTGATACCTGCCCTTAGTTAATCTTCTTCTCTTCTGTGGTGTAGACAATGGAACCACAGCTACAGTAGGAGTATCAGCAACTTCCTTATTCACATTCATTATAGAGGATATAGGTAAGTTATCCTCTGAATCACTTTCATCAACTATCCTTAACTTCCTTTTCACAGGAACACCCGAACAACCTTATCAGCTTTCTTCACCAGGACCCCTTGTACACCCCCTTGTAACTTCTTTTTAGTGAGTGGTATAGAGGAAAAATCCTTTTAACCTGATTGTCTTCCTGACACATCAGTTCTAGCTGATTTCTTTGATTTTACAACTAAAGTCTTTTGAGAGACATTAGAGGTGGCTGTTGATTGTTTAGACTGTTTAAGATGAATGCTTGGGTTAGGAACAAGGTGTGATGGACCTTGCCCCATAGCATGAGAAATTAAACCATAACGAGTAGGCATTTTCCTATGTAAGAAAAACCTAACCTCATTAGGAATAAAAGCATTCCCTATGAAACCATTTGCCTTATCACTGTTGACTAAGGACTTAATATTATTCTCAGTAATTCTACAGATAGGTAGAACTACATCATTCTCAAAGACAACATTAGGACATAAGTGATTAAATATCAACTGGAAAAATCTAAGAAAACGGACAGAACCTAACTTATCTGATTTCCTATCACTTAAAGCTTTTAAGATAAATGACCCATAATCAAACACTGTAGAATGGATAAGAGAGTAACCAATTTTGAGAGATCCTGATGGAAGAGCATCAAAATTTGTCAAAGAAGAAATTCCATTCCTTCTTAAGCTTTGTCCTAAAGAGATTGCCATATCTCTTTACTTCACCATGGTAGCCCAACTTTGTAACAAACTCAAAGAGAGTAGAGTCCGAAACATTAGCTGGAGTAGCATCACCAAGTACAGGTAAATGTAGAGCTTCCTCCACAATTGTAGGAGTCACATAGTGAGTAATTCCATTATATTCAAAACTCATCAAGATTGTATCAGAATGCCCTTTGTCAAAAGTAAACGAGTTCCACACCTGCATAACAGACTTAAAAGAAACACTTGCAGGTTCTGTTAAAGCAAACTTCAATGGGCTTGAAGTTAGAAAATCTTGAATTATATGAAACTCATTGGGTAAATCTTGATGATTTAGAATAGCCACAAAATTGTTAGTGGCAAAGGTAACACCATTAAACACTGTCTGTTTGTTTATGAATGATGAAGACGCCATTGTTAATCTTAAAAAAAAAATTGAAAATTGATATTTGAAAACAGTTAGGGTTCGAAGCACAGAGAGAGATAGAAAACTAAAAACTGATGATGAGAGAGTAATTAATGATTTAGAACAAGTAATAGTAATTTGTTTAGAACAAAACTTTACTCTCATTGACAGGTGGCAAGATATGATTTGTGCGTAAATAATTAGTGGACAGATTACGTGTGTAATTGAAGAATACTGCACCGCTTTCTATGTGTATGTATATGTATATTTATGTCAGTGTAACACACGCGCACATACAGTTGTCCTACTAAAACTCAACCATCTATCAGCAGATACTGACGAAATATTAGGCACAAATTAAGCAAATAAATTCTGACCTGTTCATCAGGATTTGACCAATTGATTTCCTGTCAGGATTGCATCCTATCAGGATTTGATCAAAAAAAACATACCTTTCTGAATAACCATCAGGATTTGACAGTTATCAGGATTTCCTCTCTGTAACTTTCCTCAGAAATTCTCAAAGTTCATCATTCCAAGTTCATTCACCAATTTATTGAAAGTAGCTTCAGGCAGTGGCTTGGTGAATATATCAGCTAGTTGTTGATCAGTGGGAACAAAATGAAGTTCAATTGTTCCTTCCAGAACCTGTTCTCTTATGAAGTGATATCTAATACTGATGTGTTTAGTAAGAGAATGCTGAACTGGATTTCCTGTCATTGCAATAGCACTTTGGTTATCACAATAAATAGGGATTTTTGAGTATGACAGGCCATAATCTAACAACTGATTTCTCATCCACATTATCTGAGCACAACAACTTCCTGCAGCTATGTACTCAGCTTCTGCAGTTGAAGTGGAAATAGATTTTTGCTTTTTACTGAACCATGAAACTAGTCTTCCACCCAAAAACTGACAGCTTCCTGAAGTACTTTTCCTGTCTATTTTGCATCCTGCAAAATCAGCATCTGAATAACCACACAACCCAAAATCTGATTCCCTTGCATACCAAAGGCCAAGTGAAGGAGTGTCTTTGAGATATCTGAAAATTCTTTTGACTGCAATCAGATGGGGTTCTCTTGGTTTTGCTTGAAATCTTGCACACAGACAGGTTGCAAACATGATATCTGGTCTACTTGTAGTGAGATACAATAAAGAGCCAATCATTCCTCTGTAGTGAGTTACATCTACCTCAGCACCTTGATCAGGATCAAGTTTGGTAGCTGTAGCTGTAGCAGGAGAACTATCTTGCATGTTAAACCTTGTCAATAAATTCCTTGTATATTTAGACTGATTGATAAAAATCCCTTCATCAGTCTGTTTAACTTGAAGACCAAGAAAGTAACTCATTTCTCCCATCATGCTCATTTGATATCTTGACTGCATAAGCTTAGAAAACTTTTCACAAAGCTTATTGTTTGTTGACCCAAAAATGATATCATCAACATAAATCTGAACTAACAGCAAATCCTTACCATGATTCAAATAGAATAGTGTTTTATCAATTGCACCTCTTTTGAATCCACTTTCCAGTAAGAATTGAGCTAAGGTTTCATACCATGCTCTTGGAGCTTGCTTTAGACCATAAAGTGCCTTATCCAATCTGTAGACATGATATGGATATTTAGGATCAATGAAACCAGGAGGTTGTTCAGCATAAACTTCTTCCTCCAGTTCTCCATTTAAGAAAGCACTTTTAACATCCATCTGGAAAACCTTGAATTTCTTATGTGCTGCATAAGCAAGAAATATCCTGATGGCTTCTAGTCTTGCAACAGGAGCAAAAGTTTCATCATAGTCAATTCCTTCTTGTTGAGAATACCCCTTTGCAACTAGTCTAGCTTTGTTTCTGATAATGACTCCATCAGAATCAGTCTTGTTCTTGAAAATCCACTTTGTACCAACAATTGATCTATTCTTTGGTCTTGGTACCAGTTTCCAGACTTCATTCCTTTCAAATTCATCCAGTTCTTCTTGCATTGCAGTAACCCAATCAGCATCTTTAAGTGCATCTTCAACTTTTTTGGTTCCTCCTTGGACAGAAAGTTATTGTATAGACGTTCATTCTGAGTTGCACTTCTTGTTTGAACACCTGCATCAGGATCTCCAATTATCAAATCAGGAGTATGGTCTTTTGTCCATTTTCTTGCTGGTGTTAAATTGTTCCTTGAAGTAGATGCTCCCCCTGGATTGGTGTTATCTTGATTTGAAGAATTTGCTTGATTTGAAGCTCTTCCTGAATTATTGCTATTTCTACCTGATGAGTTATCAGGATCATCACTTGAATCAGTATCTGAAGAATTATGTCCTGATGATTGAGTTGACTCTGAACTTGTAGTTGAATGCTGTTGCTCCCCCTCAACATTAGCACTAATAGTTGTATCACTATTGTTTGCATCATCAGCATTAGCACCATCAGTACCTGGTGAGTCATCAGGATTTGGTGACCCATCAGTATCTGATGTATTGACAGGATCTGATTCACTTTCTTCAGGTTCCTTGGAAGCTTCATTTTCAAATAACAATCTATCATGAGAGTCTTCAATGATTCCAGTTATCTTCTTATCATCAAAAGAGACATGTATTGACTCCATGACAGTTCTTGTTCTCAAATTAAAAACTCTGAAGGCTCTTGATGCAGGATAGCCAATGAAAATTCCCTCATCAGCCTTCGTTTCAAATTTCCCTAGCTGTTCAGGATGAGTTCTGAGAACAAAACATTTACAGCCAAACACATGCAGATGCTTCAAACTTGGCTTCTTCTCCTTAACTGATTGATAAGGAGTGACACCATGCCTGTTTATCAATGTGAGATTTTGTGTATAGCATGCTGTGTTGACTGCTTCTGCCCAGAAATATGTAGGTAATTTAGCTTCTTCCAACATAGTTCTGCCAGCTTCAATAAGAGTTCTATTTTTCCTTTCTACTACTCCATTTTGCTGGGGTGTGCCAGGAGCAGAGAATTGTTGAATGATTCTTTTGTATTTCCAGAACTCTTCCATCTTTGAATTCTTAAATTCAGTACCATTATCACTTCTCAGTATCTTGACTTTGTACTTTGTGGTTGTCTCAATCATTCTCACATGATCCAACAGAACTTCAGGAGTTTCATCTTTTCTGTGCAGAAAATACACCCAGGTGAATCTAGAATATTCATCAACAATTACAAGAGTGTACCTTTTCTTACTGATGGACATGATGTTGACTGGACCAAACAGATCAAGATGTAGCATGTGATATGGTTCTTCAATAGAGGATTCTGATTTACTCTGGAATGATGTCCTTCTTTGTTTTGCTTTCTGACATGCATCACAGAGTCCATCAGGTGTTTACAAGACATTAGGTAATCCTCTTACTAAATCTTTCTTAACCAACTCATTGATATTGCTGAAGTTGAGATGAGAAAGCTTCTTGTGCCAATTCCAACTTTCATCTACTGAAGCTTTACTGATGAGACATGTAGGGGAGCCATCAGTACTTGAGAGAATGTTGGCTTCATATATGTTACCATGCATGTAGCCAGTCAGAGCTATCTTTCCTGTAGCTTTACTGACTACTTCACAATGTGTGGAATAGAAATTGACATGATAACCTCTGTCAGTGATTTGACTAATACTCAACAGATTGTGTTTTAGTCCCTTCACTAGAGCTACTTTCTCAATGATGACATTTCCAATGATTATATTGCCATATCCCAAGGTTTGTCCAATGTTGCCATCTCCATAAGACACAGTTGGGCCAGCCTTTTCCTCATATTCTGATAATAGGGCTTTGTTTCGAGTCATGTGCACAGAACATCCACTATCCATGACTAACACATTTTTCTTTTTACCCTGCATCAGAATAGAAACACACTAGTTAGAACACTTAGGAACCCATACATGTTGGGTTCCTTTTTCATGCAATTTATTAATTTTAGCAGCAGAAGACTTTCTGACCTTAGCAGTCCTGACAGGATTTACTCCATCAGGATTTGCTTTGTCAGTATCAGTATTAACAAAAGCATGCTTCACTATGACATTTTCAATTCTATCAGACTTTGTACTACTTTCTAACTTAGGCAATCGATCATAAAAGTTATAGTACAAATCATGATACTCTTTACAAGTATAAATAGAATGCCATAGACTACCACAATGAAAACAGGACTTCTGTGGTTTATAAAATATTGATCTATTCCTAACATCAGACTTAGGAATTTCAGCGATCTTCTTCTTACTCTTCTTACAATCAATAGCAAGATGATTAGAGTTACCACAGTTAAAACAACTCTTTCTAGGTGCATTTGGGATAGATTTATAACCATTCTCTTTATTGATCCCAACTTTACCATTCCTGTTTCTCTTAACAGTAGCTTCCTTTTCCTTATCTATAACCTCACATATTTTATTCTTAAGCTGTTTCTGAGACAATAGACCTACATTCTTAGAGACTTTATTCAAGACAGGTTTAGACTTTATAATTTTAATTCCTTAAGTAGAAGTAGATCCCTTTTCAAAAGTAGAATTGGAATCCTTACCAAACACAAAATTAACAGGAGTAATCTTAGATTTGGTTGTGTCTATAACATGTCTATAGGTCTTTGGACTGACTGTCTCATCAATGACAATTTTCTCTTTCAATTTCTTATCTTCATCTGACTTATATCCTAGACACTCTTTCCAATTCTTAGAGGTATTAATCTCATGAAATTTCCTACCAGAGTCTATCCAGGTTCTAATTTTCTCATTAGCATATTCAAGTTCTTTTTCAAGGGAAGTACATTTAGATATCATCTCTAAGTGCATGTGTTTAGCATTATCACATTCTTTTTGTACTTCTTGCATACGAGAAAACTCAGCTTCTAATATCTCATTCCTTTTTCTAAGGTCAGACATCTCAGATAAGATTCTAGTATTCTCAGCAGTTTGACTTCTAAACCTAATATGTAAAGACTTTAAAAAATGTCTTAGCTCAGAAGCATTATCAGTATCAAAATCAAAGATAGTATTCAGTACCTTATCATCAGGAGCAGCAGTTACATCAGCATTGGCCATTAAAGCATAGTTGACTACCTCAGTATCAGATTCTGAGGAAGAGTCCATCCAATCCTTGCTTGATGTGATGAGTGCCTTTGTCTTGTTGCACTCAGAAGCAAAGTGACCCATACCATTACACTTGTAGCATCTAACCTTTGACTTGTCAAATTTGCTACCCTTGCTGTCCTTTTTGATATACTTGTCTTCGTCTGCATTGAAGGTCTTTTTCTGAAAATTGCCTTGTCTTCTATTTTTCCTGATCTTCATTCTTCTGAAGTTTCTGACAATCATAGCAACCATCTCTTCCATGTCTGAATCAGAAGATTCATCATCATTATTGGCATCAGGATTGCCATCAGAATTTGATGAAGAGTCTTCAAGATCTGACTCAGCTACTCTTACTTTCCTTCTAGAGACCTCCATTGCTTTTCCTTTTGATTTCGCCTCTGCTTTCAAAGCAATTGATTTTGTCTTGCTGCTTTTTTTGTTCTTTCTCTGTTGAACTTCAAGATCATGAGTTCTTAGCATCCCATAGATCTCATCAAGAGACACAATGTTCAGATCATACTGGTGTCTAATGATTGAGGTCTGAGTGTCCCATTCTTCAGGTAAAGCTCTTAGAAACTTGGTGTTTGAATCTTCAGTTTCATATACTTTGTCAACTAAAGATAAGTTATTCAATAATGTCAGAAATCTATCATAGAGATCAGTCAGGCTCTCATCAGGTCTTGCATCGAATTGTTCATATTCTTGAATCAAAAGAGCCCTGGCACTGAGTTTCCAAAGTATCCCAGATTTATTTTGAAGACTTGCATGCAATCACTCTGTTTGACATGACAGCATCAAGACTGTTGTGCAAGATATTCTTTATCTTTGGTTCCCTCAGTACATGAGCTTTTTCTTCTGGAGTCCATTCAGATTTAGCTTTGACCACATAATGTTCAGGTACTGTATATGTTTGTTCTACGAACTTTGTAGGTATATATGGTCCATCACGAATCCTGTCCAAGTAGTCAGGATCCATAGCCTCCAGGTACATCAGCATCTTTACCCTCCATGTAGGATATTCTGATATTTTCAAGATGGGAATCTTCATGCTTTCATACTTGGTTGTCGACATCTTAGATCGTCTCTGATTCAAAAATAAATCAGTTTGCTCTGATACCAATTGTTGCCCAGTAAATAACAATTGTAGAAGGGGGTTGAATACAATTGTATAAGATTCTCGACTTTATATAACACAAATATGAAAGAACAATAACAGCTTTATTAAATCTGATATAAAACTGTTACAAACTCTCTCAAGAAATTCTGATGTTCTTGAGAGCTGCTAGGTTACACAAATACTCGAGTGTAATATTGGTTATTAAACCAAAACCTAAACTGTGTTTATATACTTCACACAGCTTCTCTATCAATAACAAGATAAGTCCTAATCAATAACAAAGATAGAAACATATCCTTAAACGATAGCTACATTCTACAAACCAGGAACCGACAGAATAATCTTCCATGTTTAACTAGACTCCAAATATAACTCGAAGTAGGAATCCTGACCAGCTTCCAGTCCTGATGATCAATCCTGATCCCAGTCCTGATATGCATCTTGAACCTGACGACCATATAATCCTGATCAGTTGAGTCTAGCTCCTGACGATCATTGAATACTGATCTAACAAAGGGGGTTGAATACAATTGTATAAGATTCTCGACTTTATATAACACAAATATGAAAGAACAACAACAGCTTTATTAAATCTGATATAAAACTGTTACAAACTCTCTCAAGAAATTCTGATGTTCTTGAGAGCTGCTAGGTTACACAAATACTCGAGTGTTATATTGGTTGTTAAACCAAAACCTAAACTGTGTTTTTATACTTCACACAGCTTCTCTATCAATAACAAGATAAGTCCTAATCAATTACAAAGATTGAAACATATCCTTAATCGATAGCTACATTCTACAAACCAGGAACCGACAGAATAAACTTCCATGTTTAACTAGACTCCAAATATAACTCGAAGTAGGAATCCTGACCAGCTTCCAGTCCTGATGATCAATCCTGATCCCAGTCCTGATATGCAACTTGATCCTGACGACCATGTAATCCTGATGACGTCAGCAATCCTGATCAGTTGAGTCTTGCTCCTGACAATCATTGAATTCTGATCTAACAATCTCCCCCAATCTCATACTTTATGAAATAAAGTATAGATTCCTAAGATTCAATGATGTAAAAAACATATATACAAAATGTACAAGTATCTGCAGCAACAACTTATCTGTTTAAATTCTTTGGTAGAACAGATTCATCTTCAAGGAGTTGGATAACAAATTTTCTTCTTTTTCTTCAAGAATTTGAATCAGTCTTTCCTTTAGATTTCTGAGTTCTTCATCTTCCTCATTAATCTGATAGATAGCTGCTCTGAGATTCTGTATGGAGCTTCTCTGTAGACTGTGCTCTTCAAGCAAAAGATAAGCAATTTCCTTCCCATCAGGATTGAGAGTAAGTTGGGTCATGCCAAAAGTTACTTCTTTAACAGCAGTACCCCTTTGCATTTCCACATCCTGATCTCTTAGATTTAGATACATGGGAATATAATTACCATTGAAATTTCTATCACCATCCAGTCTTCTTTGAATTGTTGACAAGATCATGTCACTCCACACTTTGCATATTTGATTCTTCCATCTTAAAAGATAATGAACATATTTCAGTTCCTGTGTAGTTTTCATCAGCAGATCTTGAATAGATAGAAACTTCACACTACCATCTTTCATAAAGTACAATAGCTTTTCTTTCTTGTCAAAACCATCATGACAATCTATAACTATATCAACAGCTAGTAAATTGTTCAGGTTTTCAGAAGTTAAAGTACCTCCAATTTCAGTTAAGGAGTAAGGATCAACATAAGACATGTTCAGATATTCAGCATCCCTGTGTCCAATACCTCCTCTTGAATTACTTGACGATTGCTTCAGATTTGAAAACATTCGTAGCCAGACTAAAAATTGATAGGTGTATCCCACCTCGGTGTACTAATGTGTTTCCACTTCTTGTCTTTCTCCTTTTCATGAGCATAGCTTCTTTCAAGTAAAGATTCTTGTCTGCTTGGGTTCCTCCACTTTCTTTTATTTGAAAGTTTAACCCTTTGCATGTAAAGATTGAATTCTCTATTTGTTCTTCTTATAATATCTGTTCTTCTGGCTTCTTCTTCTTCATCTACTTCTTTGTTGTGAGAATCAACCACAGTAGATAAAATTATTAAATCAATCTCTTGCAGAATTTCAGAATCATCAGGATCTTGAATATTATTAGGAACAACATCAGGATTAGATTCTTCAATTTGATTTGTATTGCAGAGAATTGATTTTCTTGGTTTTCTTCTCAATTCAGGTTCTTCTTCAACATTTCCATCATCACCAAAAGTAGATCTGTCAGGAACTACTAGAGTTTGAATAGGTTCAGGAATTTCTTCAATTCTTAACCCTCTAGATCTTGTCTGTCTAGGTACTGTTTGAGTTGAAGAACCTTTTCTACTTCTTCTAGCACCTCTCCTACCTCTGCTTCCTCTACCTCTAGTAGAAACAGAATAGCTTTCCATTATCTCTTTTTGTTGTCTCAAAAATTCTTTATTTGAGAGATCTGGATATTCTTCACTTGATGTAGAGAGTGCTTTTCTAGCAAATAATTGTTGAACTCTTTTATCAGTATGATATAGAGTAACAATTCTACCATCCTTTGTAGTAAACTTCTGGAATAGATTTGATGCATCTTCAGGATTATCAATAATTCTATCTTCATCACCTTCAGGAATTGTAGCAAGAGTAAGTCCATGACCAGATGTCAGGATTTGTTCTTCCGTCAGGATCTGATATTGCACCAATGTTCTTATTGTCTTAACTCCAGAATCAGAAACATATGTTGACTGTGTTGTTTGATTTTGAGAAGTATGAATTGTAGACTTCAAAACAACAGCATCAGAGGTTTCTCCTTGTATCACTTTGTCACGACCATCATCTCCAGTATCATCATCATTATTCCTTAATACTAGATCAGGTGTACATTTTGTCTGACTAACCTTCTCCCCCTTTTTGACATCAGGATTTGACAATAAATTTAGAATTAAGGAAAGAGAGGCTTGAATGTCAGTTACCTTAGTATCCAGAGAATCAATCCGTCTGTTGATGGAGGTTTGTTCAGAAATGACAGACTTCACTTGGGATTCTACCACCCTTAACTGAAAAGTAGTAGGCACCTTTGTAAAATTTTGAGAAATATCATTCCTCACCAACTCAGTTGAATTCTTGATAGAATCGATCTCACTTTTCAGGCTCTTGGATAACAGAGTTGTATCCTTCAGATGATTCTTCAAGTCTTGATTCTCTATAGATTTCACTGCTTCATAGGCATGTTCCAAAGCAGAAGAATAACTTACAGATTCAGCAGAACTGTGCCATGAATTGTTCCATTCATTCTGTCTAAGTGCCTCAGCAGGATTAAAGAAAGGAATAGAAAAATATTGTTTGTGATCTTTCCCAGTGTTGGCATTGCTAGCCATAAAAGTACTTGATGAACCAAAAGTAGTTCCAAGACTAACTTTCAGTGCTGTAGCAAGCTGTTCCTTCTCTTTTCGATTCTCATCATCATCACTATCATCAGAGTCATCATCATCAGTACCATGAGTAATATCAGGATCAGGAATAGCTATACCTTTCAGTTTATCCTGTGATTCTGAGATAGGATGATCCATTGGTCTTGAACGAAGTGGCTGTATCAGGATAAGCTCAGCATCAGGAGCACCACTAGCATCAGGAGTAACACCATCAGGATTTGATATGCTTGCATCAGTATTTGCTACCAATGGTTCTTGTGGAGCTTGAGGTTCAGAAGCTGCTTCAACACTTTGAGTTAAAGGTTCTTGTGTGCTTCCCTCATTGACAGTGTCCTCGACCAATCTTTGAACTTCATTTGCACCAGAAACTGTAGCTTGGCCTGCATCTTCACTTTGAGAAGATGGTTCTTGTGTAGCTGGAATGTTGATGTCTTCATTCTTCCTTTGAGAAAATGGTTCTTGTGTGACCATTCCACTAGCTAAGCCTTCACCCAAACTTTGATTGAGTGGTTCTTGTGTGGCTGGATCATCAATACGAGCTGCTGAACCACTTTGAGGTTCAGGTTCTTGTGGGCTTGATCCCTTCAGTTTCTTCTGTCTCTGATAGACTAACTCTTCTGCTTTCCTCAACTTTTCCATTGGATGTTTTATCCCAAGATTGGAAGCAGCAGCACCATACTTCTCCCATGAAATATCAACACGTCTTTTTGTTGGAGAGTCTTGTGCTGGAGAGTCTGAAATATTAACCACTTGACTTGGTGCAGCAACAGGAATACTATCATCAGGATTTGCTTGAGCAGTTGAAACTGATTGCTCATTTAGAATTGAAGTGTCCTGTACATCAGTATCCTGCTTTTTGTCTAAAGGAATTTGATACCTGCCCTTAGTTAATCTTCTTCTCTTCTGTGGTGTTGACAATGGAACCACAGCTACAGTAACAGTATCAGCAACTTCCTTATTCACATTCAGTATAGAGGATATAGGTAAGTCATCCTCTGAATCAGTCTCATCCCTGAGAACTAATTTTCTTTTAACAGAAACAGCCTCAACACTCTTTGCAGCTTTCTTCACCAGGACCCCTTGTACACCCCCTTGTAACTTCTTTTTAGAAAGTGGTGTTGAGGAAAAATCTTTTGAACCGGATTGCCTTCCTGACACATCAGTTCTAGCTGATTTCTTTGATTTTACAACTAAAGTCTTTTGAGAGACATTAGAGGTGGTTGTTGACTGTTTAGACTGTTTAGGATGAATTCTCGGGCACTACAAGAAATTTGACTTTTACCTACGAATATTAAGTGTAGGTAAAACTACTATATTGGTAGATATAAAGTTTTATCTACCAATATTAAATTTTAACAATTGGTAGGTAAAAGTTGGTGGAGAAAACCTCTTTAGCTACACATATCTATATTGGTAGGTAATTTATACGTGGGTCCCACAAAATTAAAATATTTGTATCAATTGACATGTCATTGTTTAGCCGAGTAGGATGTACACGTGGAAATGCTACATGGCATCACATAGACATGCCACATGGCATCTTAATAACTTGACATGTGGCACCTTAATACCTTGACACATGGCATATACAAATGTACAATTGAGCCACATATGGCACCGCATTAATAGTTGGAAAATAATTCTATAATCTTTTTATTTATTTTTCACTATTTCAGTAATTGTTGTTTCATTATATTTGCTTGATAAAATTGTATAATACATATTAACTAAAATTCATTATCAATTTATCGACTTATTCAGAAAAAATATAAATTATGACAAATTGAAGTCGGACAATAAAGAACATAATTAGAAAGTGAATAAAAAGATCTAAGATTTCAAATATAAAAAATTACAAGGAGAAAGTATTCATGAGTACCTCTAGCTCATACAATGTAAACATAATAAAGATAGTACAATAATTTGTAATTCAAGTAGAGAAAAAATATTGCAAGAAGCTCCAACTTCCAATTATCCAAAGATGCTGCAGAAACTTGAACCAGTAGAAGAATGAGAGGTTGTGTCTTCTAGAAAGTTATTTTGCTTCTATTGCATATTTATCGACAATTGCCATTACACCTGATATGCTGCTTCTGGCTACCATGGCATCAGTAACATGCATCTATGAGCCAATCGTTAACCTTGGAAAGAACCGAGACACATCAAAAGCTAACACATACATTTCGTTCCCAAGTCTTTCCACCAATGTTTCCACCCGCTTGGATTTTAATGCACCTCAAAGTACTTGATCACTAATCTCTGTTAACACAACTGGACCCAACAGTTGACCAGAGTTTTGCTAGATTTCTTATCATCTCAACCACAAGTTTTGATGGTGGGTGTTCACCTTTTCCTGCAAACAAAATTGAACAGAAAAGGTTATCAAATAAATATCAGTAGTATATTGCTCTATGCGTGTGTTAAAAAAATTGAGTGTAGTCTCTAGCTGAGAAATTCATCAAACACTTGGTAGGCAATTTAATAGATATATGCAAAATAGTGTACAAGTCAAACATCTAATATGTATTAAAAGTAAATTGAACTGCCTTTACTACCTTTCAGCACGATGATGAACGGAAAACACACGAATCAGGTCCATGGAAGATTATCAGATGGAAAAGTAAAAAAATAGGAGAGGATGTTGATTTATATTTTAGTTTACAAAAACAAATGAAATAGGAGAGGAAATTGCAGAAACAGGAACTTATGTGCATAGCCAGGAGACTGAGGTTTTGTAGGGCATGATAGAATAGTGCTATGCTACTATTTAGATTCAGTTGACATAGAATGCGTATATGTAGCAGTTAGCCAGTTACCCATTATATAATTTGAAAATTACGGGGGAAGATCTTAGCGCCCAATCTCAAAAAATTTCCTTCAAGTAAACTAGTACCGAGCGCGAGCAGTCAGGCTAATCAAGTAGTCGTCATCTCCGCATCCCAAGAAAATTTATTTTAGCTTTATATTATTTTTAATCGAATATTTTAGTTCCTTTTTATATAATTCTCTTATTAATTTATATAAATACAAAACTTTAAAAAATATACTTCAAAAATCTAATAAGGCACTCGCCTTTTTGATATGATTTGAGTAATAAAATAGTTGTCTAATCTGATTTACCTTCTATTTCTACATTATTTTATTATTCTAAAAATATTTTTTTTGGGATAACAAATTTTAATACGAATATAGATCGAGATTGAATGCCTGTGAAATTCATAGGTGAATTTTCTTAAACATTCAAATTATTTTCAGTTAAATATCGACTTATCATATATCACTTTATTCACTGATATCATGTCTCGTTTGATCGAATCATTTTAGTTATAATACTTGTTACGCCATATTTTCGATTGCCTCAATTATATCCTAATTTTTCAATATTAATCTATTAATAATTATTGCTTAACTACTGGGTAATATCCTCTCTTTGAAACGAGAAAAACGAGAAAAGAATCAATATCAATCAATCAATAACGGAAAATATCTCCAAACGATTTTTTCAAATCAGGAAAGAATCACAACGCTAATATAATTCTAAAAAGATAAAATCAACTTATCTCAAGATATCACTTAACAATCATGTGGATTAAAAACATTATTCTATCACAGAACTGAGTTGGTTTGATCCCGGTACGCAGACATCTTAGAATAGGATCCGACACATCTAACAAGTCGAGACACCTTTAAAGTCCAGCCACAAACGTCCAAAAACCCAAAATCCCCCATCATCATAATTCATTATTCCAGCAATTCCCGAAATTTGTTATCACCAAATTCTCCGTTAACAATACTAAATATTAAACAGATACCTCTAAAATATTCTTTTATTGAGTTCTATACAGTTATCCTGCATGCCACCGCAACTAAATGAAAATTTATGAATTCAAATATTCAGATAATATGTTTAGATTTTTTTGTAAAATTTATTTACTATTTATTTTGAATTTTATACTTATTTCTTTGATTTAAATAAAAATAAATAACAAATAAATTTCTTAAAATCTATTCTATTATCTAAAATACTAGAATTCATAATTATTCAATTAATTGCGGTAACATTCAAGAAAATTGCGTAGAATTCTGATACCCAACATAAATATAAAAAGTTGAGAAGTACAAATACTTTAGTTATACTTATATTTAAATTTTATAAATTTTTAATTTTGTTTAAATTACATACAATATGCTATTTGAATTCAATTTGATTATAAATTTAATATTAAATGTTATCTATCTTTATTTTTACTTAAATAATATGTAACTTATATATATTTGTTTCCGTTATATATCTCTTCATAATTTGCACGAGTTTTTCACTATACGAGCATTTAAAATGAATGGTTTATCATATATTATTGCAAAATATAATAAGAAATAATTTCACAATTAATCCGAGAAATCAGCGTAGATTTTCTTTGTTTTAACTAGGAAAAAGATAATTGGAGTTGAAAATTTGTTAGGAGATGGACAAGCAAGGAATAATGACATGTCCCCAAAATAATATTTTGTTACAAATCTGGTAGATATATACTCAGCCACGTCAGTAACAGGTAAACTCCATTTTTTCTCTTACCCGCAAGACAGCATTCAAAAAAAGTGGAAAAGTGTACGTGCTTTTTTGAATAAAAAAATCGAGAATATTATTAATTCCGGGATAACTTGGACATTAAAAACTAAATTTTAGTTCTTCAACGTATTTGTAAAATAACATTAAGTATAATAATCTTTTATAGTTAATAATTGTTAAAAATATCTTACATTTATCTACCAACATAAGTTACATGTAAATATTAGTAGATAAAAGTATTTTTTACCTACCAATAAATATTGGTAGCTAAATTATTGGTAAGTAAAAGTCATATTTCTTGTAGTGGGGTTAGGAACAGGGTGTGATTGGCCTTGCCCCATAGCATGAGAAATTAAACCATAACGAGAGGCATTTTCCTATGTAAGAAAAACCTTACCTCATCAGGAATAATAGCATTTCCTATGAAACCATTTGCCTTATCACTGTTGACTAAGGACTTAATATTATTCTCAGTAATTTTACAGATGGGTAGAACTACATCATTCTCAAAAACAACATTAGGACATAAGTGATTAAATATCAACTGTAAAAATCTAAGAAAATAGACAGAACCTAACTTATCTGATTTTCTATCACTTAAAGCTTTTAAGATAAAAGATCCATAATCAAACACTGTAGAATGGATAAGAGAGTACCCAATTTTGAGATATCCTGATGGAAGAGCATCAAAATTTGATGTCTTGTTCAGGAAACAGCGACTGATTGTATCAAAGAAGAAATTTCATTCCTTCTTAAGCTTTGTCCTAAAGAGATTGCCATATCTCTTTACTTCACCACGGTAGCCCAACTTGGTAACAAACTCAAAGAGAGTAGAGTCCGAAACATTAGCAGGAGTAGCATCACCAAGAACAGGTAAATGCAGGGCTTCCTCCACAATTGTAGGAGTCACATAGTGAGTAATTCCATTATATTCAAAACTCATCAAGATTGTATCCGAATGCCCTTTGTCAAAAGTAACAGAGTTCCACACCTGCATGACAGACTTAAAAGAAACACTTGCAGGTTCTGTGAAAGCAAACTTCAATGGGCTTGAAGCGAGAAAATCTTGAATTATATGAAACTCATTGGGTAAATCTTGATGATTTAGAATAGCCACAAAATTGTTAGTGGCAAAAGTAACATCATTAATCACTGTCTGTTTGTTTATGAATGAAGAAGACGCCATTGTTAATCTTTAAAAACTTGAGAATTGATATTTGAAAACAGTTAGGGTTCGTAAGCACAGAGAGAGATAGAAAACGAAAAACTGATGATGAGAGAGTAATTAATGAATTAGAACAAGCAAAAGTAATTTGTTTAGAACAAAACTTTACTCTCATTAACAGGTGGCAAGATATGATTTGTGCGTAAATAATTAGTGGACAGATTACGTGTGTAATTGAATAAAACTGCACCGCTTTTTATGTGTGTGTATATGGATATCTATGACAGTGCAACACACACGCGCATACAGTTGTCCTACTAAAACTCAATCGTCCATCAGCAGATACTGACGAAAAATTAGGCACAAATTAAGCAATTAAATACTGACCTGTACATCAGGATTGACCAGTTGACTTCCTGTCAGGATTTCATCCTATCAGGATTTGATCAAAGAAAACATACCTTTCTGAATAACCATCAGGATGTGACAGTTATCAGGATTTCCTCTCTGTAACTTTCCTCAGAAATTCTCAAAGTTCATCATTCTAAGTTCATTCACCAATTTATTGAAAGTAGCTTCAGGTAGTGGCTTGCTGAATATATCAGCTAGTTGTTGATCAGTAGGAACAAAATGAAGTTCAATTGTTCCTTCCAGAACATGTTCTCTTATGAAGTGATATCTAATACTGATGTGTTTAGTAAGAGAATGTTGAACTGGATTTCCTGTCATTGCAATAGCACTTTGGTTATCACAATAAATAGGGATTTTGGAGTATGACAGGCCATAATCTAACAACTGATTTCTCATCCACATTATCTGAGCACAACAACTTCCTGCTGCAATGTACTCAGCTTCTGCAGTTGAAGTGGAAATGGATTTTTGCTTTTTACTAAACCATGAAACTAGTCTTCCACCCAAAAACTGACAACTTCCTGAAGTACTTTTCCTGTCTATTTTGCATCCTGCAAAATCAGCATCTGAATAACCACACAACCCAAAATCTGATTCCCTTGCATACCAAAGGCCAAGTGAAGGAGTGCCTTTGAGATATCTGAAAATTCTTTTGACTGCAATCAGATGGGGTTCTCTTGGTTTTGCTTGAAATCTTGCACACAGACAGGTTGCAAACATGATATCTGGTCTACTTGCTGTGAGATACAATAGAGAGCCAATCATTCCTCTATAGTGAGTTACATCTACCTCAGCACTTTGATCAGGATCAAGTTTGGTAGCTGTAGCTATGGGAGTTGTAGCAGGAGAACTATCTTGCATGTTAAACCTTGTCAATAAATTCTTTGTATATTTAGACTGATTGATAAAAATCCCTTCATCAGTCTGTTTAACTTGAAGTCCAAGAAAGTAACTCATTTCTCCCATCATGCTCATTTGATATCTTGACTGCATAAGCTTAGAAAACTTTTCACAAAGCTTATTGTTTGTTGACCCAAAAATGATATCATCAACATAAATCTGAACTAACAGCAAATCCTTACCATGATTCAGATAGAATAGAGTTTTATCAATTGCACCTCTTTTGAATCCACTTTCCAGTAAGAATTGAGCCAAGGTCTCATACCATACTCTTGGAGCTTGCTTTAGTCCATAAAGTGCTTTATCCAATCTGTAAACATGATCTGGATATTTAGTATCAATGAAACCAGGAGGTTGTTCAACATAAACTTCTTCCTCCAGTTCTCCATTTAAGAAAGCACTTTTAACATCCATCTGGAAAACCTTGAATTTCTTATGAGCTGCATAAGCAAGAAATATCCTGATGGCTTCTAGTTTTGCAACAGGAGCAAAAGTTTCATCATAGTAAATTCCCTCTTGTTGGGAATACCCCTTTGCAACTAGTCTAGCTTTGTTTCTGATTATTACTGTAATAACCCGAATTTTTGGTAAAATTTAAAACTTTTCTTATTATGATTAAGTGCATCAGTGAATAGTGAATTTGGTGGATGAATAGTGATTTTGAGAATTAACAAAGTTTTTCATGCCACCTATGTACGAGACGTAGTGTGGATATTCGGAAGTCATATTAGTGATCTACGGAGTAAATAAGTGAATGCAAAGACGATCGGAATTCAGAAATTCCAAATTTTATTTTGGTGTAATATTCGACCGGGCAGCGAATTATATATTATTATATTCAAGAAATGAGATATTAAAATTGAGGATTTGAGGATTTAATATTTTGGAATTTTATTATATTATTAAAGTCGATTTAAGGATTCGATTGTTGAAGTGAATAGTGAATAGTTACTATTCACTACGAAAATCGCGTAGAGTTTTATTCGCTCTTTAGGAAATATTTCGAATCGTTTCAAGAGGAACAAGGCAACATTTACAGGATTAAATATAGACATGGAAGTAACATGTAACAAGATTAGTTTGAGGAATGCAACATTTGGATCATCCATGTGAAAGAAAACGAACCAGTAAAGTTACTTTAAAGGAGTCAGTGCATGCTTGACAAGTGGCACAAGAAGAAGGCACCAAGGACCATGACTCACCATTTTGACCATTAAAATACCACAAAAGATCAGCATTCTTATAATTAAACAAGATAAGAAGAAAAAGAAAGGAAGAGAAACTCTCCCCCATTTTCCAGATTTTCTGCACAGCTTGAGCAAGGAGAAGAGAAAAATCCATAACTCCATTTCTATCCATCCTTAAATCACCAAATTTTAACCATAGCTTCTCCACTCCATGGGTAACATTCGATCAAAATTTCATGGCCAGAAAAGGGGTGTAGCCTAGTCAAATCCCTTCCCCAAGTCGGAGAACAGAAACTGCCCTGCTTTTTCCAGTTTCGACCACTCACCTTAGAAAGCTAATAAGTCGAGCTTCAAGCATCCCCTGGTGATGAGGTAGGACTAAAAAGAAAGACCTTGAAGAGTAGAAGGTGTGGTAAAAATATCAGAACCAAACTCTTGTTTGTCGATTTTATATGGATTTTAGAAAGTAACGATGAATAGTAACTCCGAAAGTTGTTAACTTGTTTGCTTGATTGAATCTTAAGGTTTAAGCTTTGTAAGGAGTATATAAGGCTTGTTGAGTGGTTGTGGTCACTGGTTAGTGTTGGTAGAGCATCAAGGAAGGTATACCACTCATCCACCCTTTGATTTATGTTGAGATTTAAGTGAAGTTTCTAGTAATGTTTAAGAATAAGCATGATTATGGAGTTTGGAGTATGTATGGTTAATTCTTGATGGATACTTGTTGTTGGTTGATGTTGGTGATATGTTCTTGAAGTATATAAACTGATTATGTTGTAAAGATGGTTGTGTTGTTGAATTGATTTGGTTTTAAGAGGTTTTGACATAACAAAAACCGGGAAACGTTACGATTATAGCCGTCGTAATGCCCATTTTATTTAAGGCTGTTTTGAGCCAGAATTACGAACTGGTATTGGAATATTTTTTGACAGAACTGACCATGAACGTGTAGGTCTTGTATTTGGACCATTTAGAAGCCATATTAAAATGTGAAACTTTGAGGAATAATACTAGAGACAGTTAGGAAGGCTCACGAAAAAGATTCGGATTAAAAAGATTATTTTTCGATTTTATAAAAATGTTTTAGCCGAGGTCGCGCAAGTGAAAACCACTAAGCTCATGACTTAGAAACCAATGTTGTAAATGGTTAAGTATAACTTGTATTTGAAGATAGATTTCGGACTAAACCTACGACTTAAGTAATCGTCGATTAAACATGGACTTAGTATGAGCCTATAACGAGCTAGTAATTCCTTGGTTGTGTTTCGCTTACGTGTTTAAGCATTGAGTACAAGTGGATTATCCAGGGGATTAATCGTGCGTTTCTTTGACTTTGTCTAGATTGTCCGGCATCGTCGAGAACCCCTATCACTTCTCGAGCATCAGGCAAGTTTACTAACCCTTACTCTATTGTTAGAGTGGGCATATTTTCGAATGTCTAATACTTGTTGATTCAGAAATATATCTATGTATATATATTCTTTGTTCCAAGTATCGTGCAAGTTTCTAAAACCATATTTTGAAGTATGCATATACTAGATGCATGTTTTCAAACCTCACATCGTATATAGATGTGATAGTATTCAAACTATTGAGACTATAGTATATGCATATGATAGAGGCAAGTTTTCAAACCTATACCTTTTTTAAAACTGTTGTGGTGATAACTAAAGAATTTGAGATATATGCTATATTTGTATGATTTCGAAATGATTTCTATGATGCTAAATCAAAGTATTGATACAAGTTGAACTTATAAGCTATGGATATAGTAATATTTTGGAGCTGATGTGCTAAGCAAAACCCTCAGTAGGGGGAATATACTCTGCATTTATACTTTGGACCGGGAATGGTATCAGTTGTTATCTAGAGATATATTATATATTCTCTATATTTATGTTACATACTAAGAATGGTATCAGTTGCTATCTAGGGTTATTTTATTGTGTTATTACAATTAATCTCGATAAGTGGTTTACAAATTAAAGATCATTTGGAGTTTAATCTATTAAGGGTATATTTTAAATATATGATGAATAGTTGTTATCTACCCTTTTTGATAAGAAAGTACTTGAGAATTATTTCTAAATAAATATTCTTTATTAAATATAGTTTGCATTAATTATTTAAAGCCCTACTTCTTAAGGAAATATTTTGTGAAAACTATTTTAAACCCTAGATAGCTAATAAAGTATATTTCAGTCAATTTTTATTATAAATAGAGAAGGTTCCCAAATCTATTTCCCGTTTAAGTCTATATTCAGAAAGACTTAAATGTTCGCTCAAACTACAAATGCATGGGACCTTTCTCAAGATTTTATGTATGTTTCCAGTGGACTGCCCGGTCCTAAGCCTTTTTAAATCAATGAATTTATCAGTCTGGTTTACTACCATCAAAATGATTTTGATTACTTCCTCAAGATTCGAGGGGTAAGATCAGTGGAATTAGTTGCATCCATTAACAAGCGTCAGCTTGGGAAATATGGGTGAATTTTCCTTTCCAACCAGATATGACTACTTTGTGGAGTTGTATTCTTGGGGAAAAAGGGAAAGGAACTTCATGTTTCAGTGTTATGGATTTACTCGAACTTGGAGAGTATGTAAGGGACTGAGTAGCGCCGGTCCCCTAAGGGAATTACAATATGGCCGACGGACTGGTGAACGGGTCTGTTCTTCCCTTAGTTTATCAGAAATTGCCCGACCGTAGGAAAGAGGAGAGCAACAGGCCGACGGACTGGTGAAACGGGTCTGTTCTTCCTCATAGGAGAGTCACAGGCCGACGGACTGGTGAAACGGGTCTGTACTTCCTGCCTACAACCGATTGGCGGGGAGGTAGGTCAGTCAGATACTGTCTATTCTTCCCTTCTACGTAGAAAAAGATCAGGGGGATACAGCTTGCGACTGATCATCGTAGGGGTATCCTTGGCGCCCAGAATCTCCATCTACAGTTCATCATCCATGAAAGAAAATGTTTTATGCAAGTTATCAGAGAAAGAACATGTTTAAAGCAAGTTTTCAGAGAAAGAAAGTTTACTCAAGAGTATTCAAGTTTATTCCAGTATATGAGTTTATTAGAAAGAATATGAAATTACAAAAAGATATATGAAATCAGATGAGTTTAGAAAATGGATTGGAAATATTTTACATTGTATTTATTTCCAAATTAAGATATGAGGTAAATGTTTGATATGAAAGATGATATTGAATATTTCTTATAACTTCATCTTTCAAGTATATGTTGATAGTCTGCTTATATTTTATATAGCAGATATTTTACGGAAAGGATATACTGAGTTATCTCGTTATTTCATCTTTTATACTATACTAGAACTTTGTTCATAGTATGAATATCGAAAGTTTGCAGAATATTATGGAGATGATATTTGAAATACAACAATGGTATTTTTGGAATACATTCCGATAAGGAAATGATTTCAGTATCAAGATATTTTGACAAATTATTGTCTTATACCCGCTTTATTTCTGGGTTGTATTAAAAGGCAAAATTATGCCATACTTTCATTACCTCGCTGAGCTATCGCTCACTCTTGCTATTATTTTATATATATTATATAGCAGCGAAGCAGGATGCCTGTGGGACGGCACATACCTCGCAAGGCGTTCCCATAAACAGTTTCTAGCAGTGATCCCGGGAGTAGTATGAACCAATCGAATCAGGCTACGGCTTTTGGCATTCAACTTATGTATAGACATGAATGGTATTAGGGGATTGTGAGCATCAGAAGGCTAAGTTGGTAATGTAACAATACTTAGAAATTGTATCAGTAACAGATTCAAAAGACATTTGGGTATTGTAATAAAAGTTATTTATT
This sequence comes from Heracleum sosnowskyi, assembly GCA_030848705.1. Classification (NCBI taxonomy): domain Eukaryota; kingdom Viridiplantae; phylum Streptophyta; class Magnoliopsida; order Apiales; family Apiaceae; genus Heracleum; species Heracleum sosnowskyi. The sequence continues at coordinate 79,826,480 of CM061236.1, read as the reverse complement.
CCGCAGTTGTTGTATTGTGTCGTTTCTGAGACTCTAACCTGTGTGTGTGTGTGTGTGTGTGTGAGACATATGTTGTGGGGTCATGAGCAGGGGAATTATGAATGGTGTGAGTAATACAGGTAAGGCAAGGAGTACATGGATTGTGACAACCTTAAATCCCTGATCCCGGATTTGGGGCTGTTACAGAGATGGTATCAGAGCGTTAGGTTACAGTCCTCAGAAACGATAGGAGATCGAGTCTTACAATACCCGTATTAATGATAAGAGCATCTAGAGCTCAAACTGAGTTCGTAGTCGGGTTAGAGGACATGACCCTGACTGTTTAAGATGAAGCCCGAGAGGGGACTTCTTTTGGGAAACCGTACTTAGGACTTCATGGTTAGTCACCTCGATTCGTATGAGTTATAGATGGATGGGATTCTGAGATACCAGATCCCGAGGCCTTCGAGTAGGCATTTGATGATGCGTTCCTTGAAATGGACGGAGACCCGATAAAGGAAGATCCATAGGAGGATCTAGAGGAAGACCCCATAGTGGGTCAAGGAAAGAATCTTGTAGAGGACGTGTTGATTGATAAAGATGTGGTGTGTTACTTGAGGTCTAATAATAAGACCGGACGAACCTTCAGGGGATAAATAAGGGACGAGACGAGAGTTTAAGGATCGTTCATGATACATCAAGGAATATGACAAAGAAAATGAAGTAGAGCCTCCAAAGCAGAAGAGGTAGAGGCAGTATAGCCAGTATCAGTGGATTGATTCGACTTGAACGAAACCTGTTACTCGTAGTCGATTATAGTTGCCCATAAGGAGGCGGCATACGTAAGAACCAAGATGTTCAGATTTTCACGAGCGATCAAGGGTACTTAGTTGCCTAGTATAGTGTAAGGAATTGCTTGGGCTATGAGGTTTCAATCCCCCACGACCAGCGATTCCACTGGAAAGAGTGTCCATTACATCATTGAGGAATGTTATTATCTCAAGGAAAATTTTGGTTATATGTACCATGCAAATGTCATTGTAAGACAAGCACGCTAAGACAGAATCGAGAACGAGATTTACCACCCTCAGGAAACCAGGAAGGAATTATGAGGATAGAACAGAAAGGTCGGAAATCAGATCCGAGCATTACTAGTAGGTAAATAGATTGATCAAATTTCCCGGATTTTGGAAAGAAATTCAGCAAATTTTGGCAAACCTTGTCTTTCTGATTACCAGAGTATGTCACCAAAGAGAGTGGAAATTAGAGCGAACCCTGTGGATTGGGTAAGATAGCCGTTATATGGGTTGGTGGACAGACCCTGATTGCTATAATTGATTGTAGAGATAAAATGATGAAGTTGAGATTGGACGGTAAAGGCGAAATATATTTAAGGACCAAGACGGACTGAGAAGTTCCGGGATTGACTTAAATGAAAAGGCTATTGTGTCAAAAGTGTTAAGCTTATGTAGCGCACGGGATTGATATTGGAGAAGGAATATTGGATATAAGGATGATTGAAATAGAGACCGGATTTAAGCCTGTAGATTCTAACGATCTTCCGGAGTACCGCCCAGTCGACATGAGGAATTGTCATTGTTATAGGCGACAACGGTATCGAAGTCTTCTTATAGAACAGGACGCTTACTTGAGATGTTTGCGCCTAGTCGAATAGAATTCCCTGCAGTTGCAAAGGTCGATGGTTGAATCCTTAGCGACTATTATGAGTCAGCAATAACGTAAGTATCGAGCACCTTAGGGTGTGCATGGAGAAGAAAAGCTTTGGAATTGAACGATTATCCATTAGAGGAGCCGACATAAAAGGCATCCGTAGAGACCTTGGTAGTACCCTCCACATTTGCAAATTATGTGGGATATTTCCCCAATCTATGATCTATCTTGACCTCTTTCCAAGAAAGAATTCTGATAAAGGGTATATTCCCTTTTCGAAGTTATTTTATAACACTTGTGCTAAACCATATTCAGTTTCACTTGTGCCAGAGGCTATCACAATGCCTACTTTCAGGCTTTCGAAGCCCTGTCAAATGATGTTATTTAAGCTTTCACTTTTCTTCAAATAATGAATGACCCTATGGTGATACATCACCACTTGTTTGTTAAGTACCAGTATCTTTTTGGGTATTCTTTTCTTTGTATTTTCTTTGGAAAACCGCACCTTTGGAATCTGTTCAATTTTAATCCAAGGTGTTCCTTTGAGAAATATTGTCGAAAGGCGATAATCATTAAATTGATCTTGAATTGCTTTCATACTTTTCAACTTCCACTGAGACGAACAACCCTATACTTATAGGGGCTACAAGGACTATCTGTCTGTGTGATAGAAGTCGGATGGGACGCCATCACTTGTAAGTTGTGAAATACAAGAAGGCTAATTACCTTTAGTAATGTCTCAATTGAGGCACACAACGTTGAGTTCTTATGATCATATTGATCTCTCGGTAAAATTCTCTTACCTCCAATAAGGTTACCTTAAAACTCATAACCTTATGATCACCAGTGTGTGACATTTTCTTTGATATGGGAGCTATCTTTCAAAGCCCCATAAATTTTGTTATCCTTATTGAATTTCAAGAGGATGCCACCCAGGTCAAATAAGTCAAAATTCGCTGGTAGGAATTAGATTCACAACGATATCGCCTATGACAGGAGCGAATCCCTAAGACGAATAGAATGTTAGTGACATATCGATGAAATTGGTTTATTCTCCCAAGGATATTATGATAATGGAAAGCGTGTCAATCGATATATGTGAAAAGAATAGCGATGTGCCGTGAACTCCAGTGACAACGGTGTTAGACAGATGCCCTATAGTGGAATTGAGATTTTGGAGGAGTTGTTTACGGATGTACACTACCTCTGGGTTAGCAAGATAAGTACTGACGATGGAGTCAGAGGGAGCTGGTATTGTGACTTGGGAGAGGTGCAGCGTGTGTTGTTTTAGAGGAATAATTTCCGGAAATATATGGAGACCCGGATGAAAATGAAAGTTAAAGAGTTAAAACAAGAAACCATGAATGTGACCGAGTATGAGGCCAAGTTTTCCGAATTATTGAGGTTTGTTCCGGAGTTTGTGAACACAGAAGAAAAGAAAGCAAGTAGGTTTCAACCAGGGCTACCTCCACAAGCAGCCACTGTCAGGACCTTTAAATAGCAGGTACCCTTCTATACTATTTAGACAGAGCTAATGCATCGTTGTATATCAAGAAGTTGCATGACAATTAAACCTTAAGGCCGAGCCGCTGAGGGAATAATTACAAGTAGAAATAGCCAATCGAGGGATTTTCCCATAAGACTGGTACATCCAGGTTGTGAACTAGAAATATGAGGTCGACCCTTTTGATAGACCTGATTCCTTTCAAGTTGGGAGAAGTTGGTATTACAATAAGAATGGGTTGGTTGACACCCAATGGAGCCCAGACTGATTGTAAGGGAGAGAGAGTAATAAATAAAGAATGGAGACAGATTCAGAGATTCTTGAATATAGTTCAGACTAAGAAACTATTACGCCAGAGATATGAGGCTTAATTAGCTCTTATGGTTGATGCCAAGAAAAGAGATACCAAGTATAAAGGGAACTACAATGGTTTTGGGAGATTGTACAAGGTTTTAATGAGCTACCAGATATCGATTTGGATGACATGAGAATGAATACCGAGTATTCAGGGTATAGTGGGAATGAAAGAGTTAGTGACTCAGTTACAAGAGTTGTTGTATAAGGGTATGATAAGACCCAGTGTACCACCGTGGAGAGCCCGGTGTTGTTGTAAGAGAGAAAGATTTTAGCACAAGATTATATATCGAACCTCGAGAGTTGTATGAGTTCGACATGGAGAATAGGTACCCTTGTAAATGATTGTTTGATCAGCGGAAGAACGCTGTGTATTTCCAAATTTATTTAAAGAACTGGGTATCACCAGTTGGAAGTTAAATCAGAGGATATACCCAAGACTGCGATTCGTACTAGGAATAGACACTTCGAGTTTTCAGCGAGGTTATTTTGGGTGGACTAATGCACCCACAAATTTTATGGAATGTAATGAATTGGCTTTGAGTTACCCGTGATAGTAGATAACATGAGATGGAGAAATGGCTAGAATTGACCTAGAATTATGACTGTGAGATACACTACCATCCGGGGAAGGCCAATGTGGTGGCCGATACCCTTAATTAAAATGAGACAGAGATGGATTCCGAATGATCGGGAATTAAAGGATGAGATTTTACACCAAACCCAAGTTAGTCCAACAAACTAGAAAGACAAAAGATTTCACCAACAAGCGGCTAGTGACAACCAAGACAGACAGAGAAAGTATGCGGACTAAGCCCGCGAGTATAGGGATAGTACTGCTATTGATAAGCTAAATGGCATGTTGATGGATGACAAGCAAGTTTATGTTGGTGTATTTCTGTACAAACAAGATAGAGAATATGAGGTTAGAGATTCGTGATGCTAAAAGATATCCATGGAAAGAATTAATGAGATTTGGAAAGAAAAGGGAAGTTGAGCCCGAGATTCATTGGGCCATCTGAGATTTAAGACGCGTCAGGAAGGTGGCCTACGAGCCAGCCTTACCCCCCCCCAAACTTGTAGAATGGTCATAACGAGATTCATGTGTCAATGCTACGTCAGTATACTATAGATGCCTGGCATATGTAGAGTACGAGCAGGTAGATATACAACCTGGTCTGACTTACAAAGAACAACCTGTGGAAATCACGGATAGAAAAGAGCAAGTGCTAAGTGACGAGGTTGCCAAGCTAGTGAGAGGTTTGTGGAAAATCAAGAGGTGGAAGAATCCACCTGGGAGTTAGAAAGTGCAATGGAAGAGAAGTACCCCAGTTACTCCTAAGTTGATTCCGGGACGGAATCCTTTTAAGGAGGGGAGAATGTAATAACCCGAATTTTTGGTAAAATTTAAAACTTTTCTTATTATGATTAAGTGCATCAGTGAATAGTGAATTTGGTGGATGAATAGTGATTTTGAGAATTACCAAAGTTTTTCATGCCACCTATGTACGAGACGTAGTGTGGATATTCGGAAGTCATATTAGTGATCTACGGAGTAAATAAGTGAATGCAAAGACGATCGGAATTCAGAAATTCCAAATTTTATTTTGGTGTAATATTCGACCGGGCAGCGAATTATATATTATTATATTCAAGAAATGAGATATTAAAATTGAGGATTTGAGGATTTAATATTTTGGAATTTTATTATATTATTAAAGTCGATTTAAGGATTCGATTGTTGAAGTGAATAGTGAATAGTTACTATTCACTGCGAAAATCGCGTAGAGTTTTATTCGCTCTTTAGGAAATATTTCGAATCGTTTCAAGAGGAACAAGGCAACATTTACAGGATTAAATATAGACATGGAAGTAACATGTAACAAGATTAGTTTGAGGAATGCAACATTTGGATCATCCATGTGAAAGAAAACGAACCAGTAAAGTTACTTTAAAGGAGTCAGTGCATGCTTGACAAGTGGCACAAGAAGAAGGCACCAAGGACCATGACTCACCATTTTGACCATTAAAATACCACAAAAGATCAGCATTCTTATAATTAAACAAGATAAGAAGAAAAAGAAAGGAAGAGAAACTCTCCCCCATTTTCCAGATTTTCTGCACAGCTTGAGCAAGGAGAAGAGAAAAATCCATAACTCCATTTCTATCCATCCTTAAATCACCAAATTTTAACCATAGCTTCTCCACTCCATGGGTAACATTCGATCAAACTTTCATGGCCAGCAAAGGGGTGTAGCCTAGTCAAATCCCTTCCCCAAGTCGGAGAACAGAAACTGCCCTGCTTTTTCCAGTTTCGACCACTCACCTTAGAAAGCCAATAAGTCGAGCTTCAAGCATCCCCTGGTGATGAGGTAGGACTCAAAAGAAAGACCGTGACGAGTAGAAGGTGTGGTAAAAATCTCAGAACCAAACTCTCGTTTGTCGATTTTATATGGATTTTACAAAGTAACGATGAATAGTAACTCCGAAAGTTGTTAACTTGTTTGCTTAATTGAATCTTAAGGTTTAAGCTTTGTAAGGAGTATATAAGGCTTGTTGAGTGGTTGTGGTCACTGGTTAGTGTTGGTAGAGCATCAAGGAAGGTATACCACTCATCCACCCTTTGATTTATGTTGAGATTTAAGTGAAGTTTCTAGTAATGTTTAAGAATAAGCATGATTATGGAGTTTGGAGTATGTATGGTTAATTCTTGATGGATACTTGTTGTTGGTTGATGTTGGTGATATGTTCTTGAAGTATATAAACTGATTATGTTGTAAAGATGGTTGTGTTGTTGAATTGATTTGGTTTTAAGAGGTTTTGACATAACAAAAACCGGGAAACGTTACGATTATAGCCGTCGTAATGCCCATTTTATTTAAGGCTGTTTTGAGCAAGAATTACGAACTGGTATTGGAATATTTTTTGACAGAACTGACCATGAACGTGTAGGTCTTGTATTTGGACCACTTAGAAGCCATATTAAAATGTGAAACTTTGAGGAATAATACTAGAGACAGTTAGGAAGGCTCACGAAAAAGATTCGGATTAAAAAGATTATTTTTCGATTTTATAAAAATGTTTTAGCCGAGGTCGCGCAAGTGAAAACCACTAAGCACATGACTTAGAAACCAATGTTGTAAATGGTTAAGTATAACTTGTATTTGAAGATAGATTTCGGACTAAACCTACGACTTAAGTAATCGTCGATTAAACATGGACTTAGTATGAGCCTATAACGAGCTAGTAATTCCTTGGTTGTGTTTCGCTTACGTGTTTAAGCATTGAGTACAAGTGGATTATCCAGGGGATTAATCGTGCGTTTCTTTGACTTTGTCTAGATTGTCCGGCATCGTCGCGAACCCCTATCACTTCTCGAGCATCAGGCAAGTTTACTAACCCTTACTCTATTGTTAGAGTGGGCATATTTTCGAATGTCTAATACTTGTTGATTCAGAAATATATCTATGTATATATATTCTTTGTTCCAAGTATCGTGCAAGTTTCTAAAACCATATTTTGAAGTATGCATATACTAGATGCATGTTTTCAAACCTCACATCGTATATAGATGTGATAGTATTCAAACTATTGAGACTATAGTATATGCATATGATAGAGGCAAGTTTTCAAACCTATACCTTTTTTAAAACTGTTGTGGTGATAACTAAAGAATTTGAGATATATGCTATATGTGTATGATTTCGAAATGATTTCTATGATGCTAAATCAAAGTATTGATACAAGTTGAACTTATAAGCTATGGATATAGTAATATTTTGGAACTGATGTGCTAAGCAAAACCCTCAGTAGGGGGAATATACTCTGCATTTATACTTTGGACCGGGAATGGTATCAGTTGTTATCTAGAGATATATTATATATTCTCTATATTTATGTTACATACTAAGAATGGTATCAGTTGCTATCTAGGGTTATTTTATTGTGTTATTACAATTAATCTCGATAAGTGGTTTACAAATTAAAGATCATTTGGAGTTTAATCTATTAAGGGTATATTTTAAATATATGATGAATAGTTGTTATCTACCCTTTTTGATAAGAAAGTACTTGAGAATTATTTCTAAATAAATATTCTTTATTAAATATAGTTTGCATTAATTATTTAAAGCCCTACTTCTTAAGGAAATATTTTGTGAAAACTATTTTAAACCCTAGATAGCTAATAAAGTATATTTCAGTCAATTTTTATTATAAATAGAGAAGGTTCCCAAATCTATTTCCCGTTTAAGTCTATATTCAGAAAGACTTAAATGTTCGCTCAAACTACAAATGCATGGGACCTTTCTCAAGATTTTATGTATGTTTCCAGTAGACTGCCCGGTCCTAAGCCTTTTTAAATCAATGAATTTATCAGTCTGGTTTACTACCATCAAAATGATTTTGATTACTTCCTCAAGATTCGAGGGGTAAGATCAGTGGAATTAGTTGCATCCATTAACAAGCGTCAGCTTGGGAAATATGGGTGAATTTTCCTTTCCAACCAGATATGACTACTTTGTGGAGTTGTATTCTTGGGGAAAAAGGGAAAGGAACTTCATGTTTCAGTGTTATGGATTTACTCGAACTTGGAGAGTATGTAAGGGACTGAGTAGCGCCGGTCCCCTAAGGGAATTACAATATGGTCGACGGACTGGTGAACGGGTCTGTTCTTCCCTTAGTTTATCAGAAATTGCCCGACCGTAGGAAAGAGGAGAGCAACAGGCCGACGGACTAGTGAAACGGGTCTGTTCTTCCTCATAGGAGAGTCACAGGCCGACGGACTGGTGAAACGGGTCTGTACTTCCTGCCTACAACCGATTGGCGGGGAGGTAGGTCAGTCAGATACTGTCTATTCTTCCCTTCTACGTAGAAAAAGATCAGGGGGATACAGCTTGCGACTGATCATCGTAGGGGTATCCTTGGCGCCCAGAATCTCCATCTACAGTTCATCATCCATGAAAGAAAATGTTTTATGCAAGTTATCAGAGAAAGAACATGTTTAAAGCAAGTTTTCAGAGAAAGAAAGTTTACTCAAGAGTATTCAAGTTTATTCCAGTATATGAGTTTATTAGAAAGCATATGAAATTACAAAAAGATATATGAAATCAGATGAGTTTAGAAAATGGATTGGAAATATTTTACATTGTATTTATTTCCAAATTAAGATATGAGGTAAATGTTTGATATGAAAGATGATATTGAATTTTTCTTATAACTTCATCTTTCAAGTATATGTTGATAGTCTGCTTATATTTTATATAGCAGATATTTTACGGAAAGGATATACTGAGTTATCTCGTTATTTCATCTTTTATACTATACTAGAACTTTGTTCATAGTATGAATATCGAAAGTTTGCAGAATATTATGGAGATGATATTTGAAATACAACAATGGTATTTTTGGAATACATTCCGATAAGGAAATGATTTCAGTATCAAGATATTTTGACAAATTATTGTCTTGTACCCGCTTTATTTCTGGGTTGTATTAAAAGGCAAAATTATGCCATACTTTCATTACCTTGCTGAGCTATCGCTCACTCTTGCTATTATTTTATATATATTATATAGCAGCGAAGCAGGATGCCTGTGGGACGGCACATACCTCGCAAGGCGTTCCCATAAACAGTTTCTAGCAGTGATCCCGGGAGTAGTATGAACCAATCGAATCAGGCTACGACTTTTGGCATTCAACTTATGTATAGACATGAATGGTATTAGGGGATTGTGAGCATCAGAAGGCTAAGTTGGTAATGTAACAATACTTAGAAATTGTATCAGTAACAGATTCAAAAGACATTTGGGTATTGTAATAAAAGTTATTTATTCCGCAGTTGTTGTATTGTGTCGTTTCTGAGACTCTAACCTGTGTGTGTGTGAGACATATGTTGTGGGGTCATGAGCAGGGGAATTATGAATGGTGTGAGTAATACAGGTAAGGCAAGGAGTACATGGATTGTGACAACCCTAAATCCCTGACCCCGGATTTGGGGCTGTTACAATTACTCCATCAGAATCAGTCTTGTTCTTGAAAATCCACTTTGTACCAACAATTGATCTATTCTTTGGTCTTGGTACCAGTTTCCAGACTTCATTCCTTTCAAATTCATTCAGCTCTTCTTGCATTGCAGTAACCCAATCAGCATCTTTAAGTGCATCTTCAACTTTCTTTGGCTCATCCTTGGACAGAAAGTTATTGTATAGACATTCATTCTGAGTTGCACTTCTTGTTTGAACACCTGCATCAGGATCTCCAATGATCAAATCAGGAGTATGATCTTTCGTCCATTTCCTTGCTGGTGTTAAATTGTTTCTTGAAGTAAATGCTCCCCCTGGATTGGTGTTAGCTTGATTAGAAGAATTTGCTTGATTTGAAGCTCTCCCTGAATTGATGATATCTCTTCCTGATGAGTTATCAGCATCATCACCTGAATCAGTATCTGAAGAATTCTGTCTTGATGATTGAGTTGACTCTGAACTTGTAGTTGAAAGCTGTTGCTCCCCCTCAACATTAGCACTACTAGTTGTATCACTATTGTTTGCATCATCAACATTAGCACCATCAGTATCTGGTGTGTCATCAGGATTTGGTGACCCATCAGGATCTGATGTATTGACAGGATCTGATTCACTTTCTTCAGGTTCCTTGGTAGCTTCATTTTCAAAAATCAATCTATCATGAGAGTCTTCAATGATTCCTGTTATCTTCTTATCATCAAAAGATACATGTATTGACTCCATGACAGTTCTTGTTCTCAAATTAAAAACTCTGAAGGCTCTTGATGCAGGATAGCCAATGAAAATTCCCTCATCAGTCTTTGTTTCAAATTTTCCTAGTTGTTCAGGATGAGTTCTGAGAACAAAACACTTACAGCCAAACACATGCAAATGCTTCAAACTTGGTTTCTTCTCCTTGAGTGACTGATAAGGAGTAATACCATGCCTGTTTATCAAAGTGAGATTTTGTGTATAGCATGCTGTGTTGACTGCTTCTGCCCAGAAATATGTAGGTAATTTAGCTTCTTCCAACATAGTTCTGCCAGCTTCGATAAGAGTTCTATTTTTCCTTTCTACTACTCCATTTTGCTGGGGTGTGCCAGGAGCAGAGAATTGTTGAATGATTCCTTTGTATTTGCAGAATTCTTCCATCTTTGAATTCTTAAATTCAGTACCATTATCACTTCTCAGTATCTTGACTTTGTACTTTGTGGTTGTCTCAATCATTCTCACATGATCCAACAGAACTTCAGGAGTTTCATCTTTTCTGTGCAGAAAATACACCCAGGTGAATCTAGAATATTCATCAACAATTACAAGAGTTTACCTTTTCTTACTGATGGACATGATGTTGACTGGACCAAATAGATCAAGATGTAGCATGTGATATGGTTCTTCAATAGAGGATTCTGATTTACTCTGGAATGATGTCCTTCTTTGTTTTGCTTTCTAACATGCATCACAGAGTCCATCAGGTGTGTACAAGACATTAGGTAATCCTCTTACTAAATCTTTCTTAACCAACTCATTGATATTGCTGAAGTTGAGATGAGAAAGCTTCTTGTGCCAATTCCAACTTTCATCTACTGAAGCTTTACTGATGAAACATGTAGGGGAGCCATCAGTATTTGAGAGAATGTTGGCTTCATAAATGTTACCATGCATGTAGCCAGTTAGTGCTATCTTTCCTGTTGCTTTACTGACTACTTCACAATGTGTGGAATAGAAATTGACATGATAACCTCTGTCAGTGATTTGACTAATACTCAACAGGTTGTGTTTTAGTCCCTTCACTAGAGCTACTTTTTCAATGATGACATTTCCAATGATTACATTGCCATATCCCAAAGTTTGTCCAATGTTGCCATCTCCATAAGTCACAGTTGGGCCAGTTTTTCCTCATATTCTGATAACAGGGCTTTGTTTCTAGTCATGTGCACAGAACATCCACTATCCATGACTAACACATTTTTCTTTTTACCCTGCATCAGAATAGAAACACACTAGTTAGAACACTTAGGAACCCATATATGTTGGGTTCCTTTCTCATGCAATTTATTAATTTTAGCAGCAGAAGACTTTCTGACCTTAGCAGTCATGACAGGTTTTACTCCATCAGGATTTTCTTTGTCAGCATCAGTATTAACAAAAGAATGCTTCACTATAACATTCTCAATTCTATCAGACTTTGTACTACTTTCAAACTTAGGCAATGGATCATAAAAGTTATAGTACAAATCATGATACTCCTTACAAGTATAAATAGAATGCCATAGACTACCACAATGAAAATAGGACTTCTGTGGTTTATAAGATACTGATCTATTCCTAACATCAGACTTAGGAATTTCAGTAATCTTCTTCTTACTCTTCTTACAATCAATAGCAAGATGATTAGAGTTACCACAGTTAAAACAACTCTTTCTAGGTGCATTTGGGATATATTTATAACCATTCTCTTTATTGATCCTAACTTTACCATTCCTGTTTCTCTTAACAGTAGCTTCCTTTTCCTTATCTGTAACCTTACAAATTTTATCCTTAAGCTGTTTCTGAGACAATAGACCTACATTCTTAGAGACTTTATCCATGACAGGTTTAGACTTCATAATTTTAATTCCTTGAGTAGAAGTGGATCCCTTTTCAAAAGTAGAATTGGAATCCTTTCCAAACACAAAATTAACAGGAGTAATCTTAGATTTGGTTGAGTCTATAACATGTCTATAGGTCTTTGGACTGACTGTCTCATCAATGACAATTTTCTCTTTCAATTTCTTATCTTCATCTAACTTATATCCTAGACACTCTTTCCAATTCTTAGAGGTATTAATCTCATGAAATTTCCTACCAGAGTCTGTCCAGGTTCTGATTTTCTCATTAGCATATTCAAGTTCTTTTTCAAGGGAAGTACATTTAGATTCCATCTCTAAGTTCATGTGTTTAGCATTATCACATTCTTTTTGTACTTCTTGCATACGAGAAAATTCAGCTTCTAATATCTCATTCCTTTTTCTAAGGTCAGACATCTCAGATAAGATTCTAGAATTCTCAGCAGTTTGACTTCTAAAGCTAATATGTAATGACTTTAGAAAACGTCTTAACTCAGAAGCATTGTCAGTATCAAAATCAAAGATAGTATTTAGTACCTTATCATCAGGAGCAGCAGTTACATCAGCATTGGCCATTAAAGCATAGTTGACTACCTCAGTATCAGATTCTGAGGAAGAGTCCATCCAATCCTTGCTTGATGTGATGAGTGCCTTTGTCTTGTTACACTCAGAAGCAAAGTGACCCATGCCATTACATTTGTAGCATCTAACCTTTGACTTGTCAAATTTGCTACCCTTGCTGTCCTTTTTGATATACTTGTCTTTGTCTGCATTGAAGGTCTTTTTCTGAAAATTGCCTTGTCTTCTATTCTTCCTGAACTTCATCCTTCTGAAGTTTCTGACAATCATAGCAACCATCTCTTCCATGTCTGAATCAGAAGATTCATCATCATTATTGGCATCAGGATTGCCATCAGAATCTGATGAAGAGTCTTCAAGATCTGATTCAGCTACTCTTGATTTCCTTCTAGAGACCTCCATAGCTTTTCCTTTTGATTTTGCCTCTGCTTTCAAAGCAATTGATTTTTCCTTGCTGCTTTTCTTGTTCTTACTCTGTTGAACTTCAAGATCATGAGTTCTTAGCATCCCATAGATCTCATCAAGAGACACAATGTTCAGATCATACTGGTGTCTAATGATTGAGGTCTGAGTGTCCCATTCTTCAGGTAAAGCTCTTAGAAACTTGGTGTTTGAATCTTCAGTTTCATATACTTTGTCAACTAAAGATAAGCTGTTCAATAGTGTCAGAAATATATCATATAGATCAGTTAGGCTCTCATCAGGTCTTGCATCGAATTGTTCATATTCTTGAATCAAAAGAGCCCTTCTGTTCTTCTTGACAGATGCAGATCCCTAGCACTGAGTTTCCAAAGTATTCCAGATTTCTTTTGAAGACTTGCATGCAATCACTCTGTTTGACATGACAGCATCAAGACTGTTGTGCAAGATATTCTTTATCTTTGGTTCCCTGAGTACATGAGCTTTTTCTTTTGGAGTCCATTCAGCTTTAGCTTTGACCACATAATGTTCAGGTACTGTATCTGTTTGTTCTACGAACTTTGTAGGTATATATGGTCCATCACGAATCCTGTCCAAGTAGTCAGGATCCATAGCCTCCAGATACATCAGCATCTTTACCCTCCATGTAGGATATTCTGATATCTTCAAGATGGGAATCTTCATGCTTTCATACTTGGTTGTCGACATCTTAGATCGTATCTGATTCAAAAATAAATCAGTTTGCTCTTATACAAATTGTTGCCCAGTAAATAACAATTGTAGAAGGGGGTTGAATACAATTGTATAAGATTCTCGACTTTATATAACACAAATATGAAAGAACAATAACAGCTTTATTAAATCTGATATAAAACTGTTACAAACTCTCTCAAGAAATTCTGATGTTCTTGAGAGCTGCTAGGTTACACAAATACTCGAGTGTTATATTGGTTGTTAAACCAAAACCTAAACTGTGTTTATATACTTCACATAGCTTCTCTATCAATAACAAGATAAGTCCTAATCAATTACAAAGATTGAAACATATCCTTAATCGATAGCTACATTCTACAAACCAGGAACCGACAGAATAAACTTCCATGTTTAACTAGACTCCAAATATAACTCGAAGTAGGAATCCTGACCAGCTTCCAGTCCTGATGATCAATCCTGATCCCAGTCCTGATATGCAACTTGATCCTGACGACCATGGAATCCTGATGACGTCAGAAATCCTGATCAGTTGAGTCTAGCTCCTGACAATCATTGAATTCTGATCTAACATACCGGATTTATTTTTCATAGCCTATGCTTGCTCCATGAAGTTTTGATGGGTTATTGTTAGATAACAAGTTTCATAGTATATGCTTGTCTCGTTAATTGATATATCTTATTTGTGAAGAAAGAGAATTGATTTTAGGGTGAGTTGATATTAATTGTGATTGATTAATGGATTCGGATTCCTAGGTTTTCCTTATCTGATTTTAATTGTTAATTAGGTTAAACAAATCTCATCTCAAATCTTATTGTCTAGTTCGCCTGAGTTAATTGTTAGGGTTTTGAAAATTCATAGTCTCTGTGGATCGATCTGTTATTGCTACAACTAAACACTGTGCGCTTGCAGTTTACATTATTTTTACACATTAAGTTTTTGGCGCCGCTGCCGGGGACTATTGGTAATTTTCACTCCTTGATATTTAATTCTTCGGATTAGTTTCTTGTTCTGCATTGTTTGTCTTTTAGGGAATAGTGAAGCGGAGGAAAGCTTGGACAAGAAGATTGCTAGAAGGCTCGTCGTCTCTTGTGAAATTTTTGGAAGCGCTTTTTGGTATTCCGTATCACCTCTCTCTATTTTCTTTCCATCATTATTGAAAAATCCAAAAAAATTAAATATTTGAAAAATACAAAAATATTAGTTAATTATTTGTTAAAAACCAATTTGTTGCATCATTCATTTTCTCACATAGGATCACATCATCTAGATTTATTTATTGTCTTTATCGCTTTCCATCTTATATAATTGTGGTGATTGCTGGAGGAAAGAGGTACGTACAATTTAGAATAGAACACGTAGTGTAGTGCATCCATAACTGTTTATTTCTCGTTCTTTGTGTGTTGCATCATCTAATCAATCTTAAGGGTGCCACCCAATTTCAAGATAAGGTGGGGTATTTCATCACCCTTTCCTTGGCCCACAAATCACTAATTCGTTCATCTTGCATTCCCTTTCCTTAATAAAATCAATTAGACGTTAGCCCCTAGGATATCGCGCTCAACAAGGAAGAGAATCTAGGAGGAACAAATCACTAAGTATTTTTCGGTGGTGTCTAGGACTAGCGAAAGCTTACCTGGCCTTTAGACTGGTGCCTAGAATGGTGGTTAGCCTCTTGGCAATGCTTCCTCCTTCCTGGCCAGTCACGACGAATGCTTTTTGAGCTGTTACTTTTAGTAGTATCTTATTGTTAGGAGCAAGGTCTAGATTTTTTTAGGATAAGATAGATTTTTCTTTTGATTTTGCATATTCTTGGGTGTTTACTTATAGGGTCTGCTACGTGCTTAGTTGATTGTTTCTCTTGTATGCAAATTATTTGGGTTCGAGATAATACATCTAGATTAGTGAGACAATCCGACCTTTCACTACCTGGAGTAGCAAGACAACTCGATTTCCCTTCACCCACTAAAAATTGAGTCAAAAGAAGTAGAAGTTCCAACAACCGTCATGGTTGTTTCACTTAAAGAACGTTGTTACCCCGCTCGTACCGCTCAACCCTCATGCATAGTGCTACCAGCAGTAACCGCAAACAATTTTGAAATCAAACATCATAACATTAGCATGTTACCTAGGTTTGCTGGGGTAGAGGGAGAGGATCCATATCTTTTCATTCGAGAATTTCAGGAAGTGTGTGCCTTACAAAAACTTCAACAACTAAGTGAGGATTCCATTCGGCTTAGACTCATTAACTTTGCTTTAAAAGAAGATGCTAAACAGTGGTTGTATAGTCTACCTGTTAATTCTATTTCCACATAGGAGGGATTTGTTGCTATATTTCTTAAAAAAATATTTTCCCAACCATAAGGCTAACAGACTTAGGAATGAAATCAACCAATTTCAACAAAATCCAAATGAGCCTTTTTGGAAATATTTTGATAGATTTCTAAAATTGTTGTCTAAGTGTCCTCAACATGGTATAGAAAAATGGAGACTTTGTAAAATTCTCTATGAAGCCTTAGATAGCCAAACCACTGCCTTGTTAGAGTCTATGTGTAATGGTAGGTTTATGGATAAAACCGATGAAGAAGCTTGGCAATTTTTTGAGGAGTTAGCTGAAAGAACAATGTAGTGGGAGTCAACTAGGGAACCCAGTCAGGAAACTGAAAAATCTAAGGGCGTACACGTAGTTGGTAATTCTATTGCAACCGAAGCTAAGTTAGCTACACTCACTAGACGTCTAGAAGCCTTAGAAACCAACAAGGTGTCCTCACAAGTGTTTCTGTGTGCAAACTGTAATTCTCCTACTCATTTGATAGAAAATTGTCCTGAAATTGAACAAGCCAATGCCATGTTTCAATCTAGAGTTAGGAATGATCCCTATTCATCCACATACAATCCTGGTTGGAAAAATCATCCAAATTTCTCATGGAACCAAGGTCAAAACAATCAGTATAGCCAAAATTCTCAACCTGCTTTTCAAAAGCCCAATCCTGGTCCATACTCAACTCAAAATCCTAAATCATATCCTCCATAAAATCTCGGTCAATATCAAAATTCAGTCCCTTTGAATCCTCCTGGTTTTGCCGAATCTGATAAAAGGTTTACTTCTTTAGAAAAGAGTATGGAGGCATTAATCAAATCTCAACAAAATTTCATGAACACTATGACCTAAGATAGGCAATTGCTAAATTCCAATGCTCAAGCCATATCTAAGCTAGAGGTCCAAGTCAGTCAGTTGGCAAACACCATCAGTGAGAGAGAGAAAAATTGATTTCCTAGTCAACCCGAGATTAATCCTAAATTTCATCCAAATCAAAAGTCTCATGAAAATGTGAATTCCGTTATCTCTCTAAGGTCTGGTAATCAATTCAATAATCATGCTGGTGTCAATACTCAAGCAGAAGATAAGCTTACATCTGAACCAAATCCGTTACTTTTGAATCCTAGTCTTAAACAATCTTCCAATCCCAAGAGTCCTGAAGAAGTTGAATCTAATGAGTCATCACCCTCCGATGAACCACCTTCAAAATCCCACTCTGATTTGTCTAATGAAAAAGTCTTTAAGCCGAAAGCTCCGTTTCCTCACAGACTTACTTCAAACAAACAATCTGCTCAATTAGATAAGATTTTGGAAGTCTTCAAGCAAGTCAAGATTAACATTCCTCTTTTAGATGCAATTCAACAAGTTCCCTCTTATGCGAAGTGTCTAAAAGATTTGTGTACTCATAAAAGAACCACTCATGTTCCTAAGAAAGCTTTCCTAACATCTAATGTTAGCTCTATCTTATCAAACCAAATCCCTTTGAAGTATAAGGATCCTGGCTGTCCTACCATTTCTTGTGTCATTGGTAATACTTTCATTGATAAAGCTTTACTCGATCTAGGAGCTAGTGTGAATCTTCTTCCATTATCTGTCTATCAAGACTTGGGTTTAGGTGAACTTAAAGAAACTACTATCACTCTTCAATTAGCTGACCGTTCTGTCAAAATTCCTAAGGGTATGGTGGAAGATGTGTTGATTAAGGTTGGTGATTTTGTCTTCCCCGTCGATTTCATTGTTCTAGAAACTGAACCTGTCCAAAATCTCAAAAATCAAATTCCCGTCATTCTAGGAAGACCTTTTCTTGCCACCTCTAATGCTTTGATTAACTGTAGGAATGGATTAATGAAACTCACATTTGGAAACATGCAAATTGATCTCAACATTTTCAATGTAGGAAATCAACCCAATGAGCTTTTGATCAACCCATAGAAATTAACATGATTGATGAGTTAGTTGATAATGAAATCATGAATGTTGATGATGTTCTTAACTTTTGTCAAAATTACTTTGGTCAAGATTGGGATGATACTGGTTATAAAATGAGGTTAATGAAATGTTAGAGTCCACTATTCCTAGTTCCAATCGAGAGTTAGAACCTTTTCCTTTGCCACTTTATGAAGCTAATGAATCAGTTGAGACAAGTCCACCAGAATTAGAACTTAAACCTCTTCCTGAAACTCCTACTTATATGTTTCTAGGTCCTTCTTCTGAGTCTCTTCCATTCATTCTTGAGGATAGTGCAATGGTGTCTTTTCTTGAGAAAGATATTTTGTTAGAGTATGAGAGCAATAAAGAACTTCATGAACTTGTTAAGACTTCTGTTGGTGAGCCACCCCCACTCGATTATAATATATCTGTTTCCACTCTTGATCAGTCTTTGGTAGTTAATAATGAAACTCATCATGTTGTTATCTCTAGTGACATAGTTCATAACCAAGAATTTCAAGTAATTAATCTTCTTAAACAACATAAAGAAGCGTCTACTTGGTCTATGAATGATATTAGTGGTATGAGTTTTATTCTGGTTCAAGATCTTCTTTCTTTAGTGGATAATGTTGTCTTTGTGGGTGAGTTTCACATGTTTGATGATTCTGTTAAGAAGGTAGTTTTTCCTCGATCTGGTATTGGTTAGTATGTGATTTTGTTTTGTGTCTCCCATAGTGAATTGTAGGTATGGGGGAATGCGTGTGTGTGTGTGTTTATTGTGTGTTTTTATAGGTATAGTTCTATTCCTCTGTCATTACCTTATCAGGTATTCTCGTCCTTTTACTCTGTCATTTTTCTCTCATTTGCATACATTGAGGACAATGCATGATTTAGGTATGGGGGAGGGGTTTAGTAGTATTATAAAACAAAAAATCCAAAAAAATTGAAAAATGAAAAAAATCCCAAAAAGAATTTTAGTCTTGGAAATTGTAGAATTTTAGCCTTGTAAAATGATTTCTTGTTGCTTGATGCACCCTTACATGCTATAGTAATCTTGTGTTTTTGATACTTTTGATTAAGAAGTGATTTGCTAAGTTCTTGTCCACACACATACACTAGCAAGTTGAAACTAGTAGACTTATTGAATGTTGCAAGTAATTAGAAGGACATGAATATGTGCAAGATGATTTGGTTTCCATGCTTTGAGTACAAGTTGGTGCATTGAAGAAATTTTTGCTTGGGATTGATTATGTTTTACCACCATATGAGATTTTGAGCCTATATGCATATCTTTTGCATTTTATATTCGTTTGCTTGAGTGTCCACATGTTGTTTGCATTGCTAGCACTTGTTTGAGACCTTTCTTGAATGCATGACATTATTTGATGATAAGATGATAAAGGCATTTAGGAATAACCTATATTTTCCAAATTACCACACCATTTTTATATGATCAATTAGTTACCCACTTGAGCTTAATCCTATTTTTTCGGTGACACACCACATTATGTGCCTAGACCTTTTTCTTGTTTAGCCTTACTTATGCTTGATCCCAAATTGTTAATGGCTAGTAGGAACTTGAGGGAGTAATAAGGTGTGTAAGATGGGTTTACTTTTGTTCATTACTTTTGAGGAAATATTTGGTTTGATTGCTTACTTGATAGTCGTTCAAGAAATTTTTGAAGGAGGATTGTTGTTGCTTATATCTATCTCTTAGCTCTCGAAAAAAAAAGATATATGAAAAAAAAAAGCGAAAAAAAAGAAAAAAAATTATCATGAGAGCATACTTATGTTTGTGTGATCCTTCTTCATTCGACTAATCAAGCCTTTTGTTGGAAGAAAATCAGAAAATTCAGTTATGGGCAGGATGTTTCGTGATGTGTATGATTTATTATGGTGCCTACTAGCTTTTGACACTTCACCTTATTTGGCCTTACTTGACATACTTTGTCCCTAGCCCCGTTACAACCCAAATAAAGACCTTTTGATTATCATCATTGATGTATGTTGTGTTAAAGTTAGATTGATACCAAATGTCAAGCATGCTTATGATTTTGTTGGAATAGAGTGATACACTTACCCTTGTTCTTGAGTGAATATTCTTTTGTGAGTGAAAGGTGAGTTATTGATTGTTTCTACATTTGAGATTCCAAGTTTTGACTTAAAGGTGTACTCTTGTGGGCTTAGCATGGTTACCAACTTATTTTTACACTTGACATGGACTTTTGAGCACTTATGCATATTTCTTTGGGTAGACTATGTGAATTCTTGCATCTTCCACGACAAGACATTGCAAAGTTATTTTTTATTCTTAAGTTGATGTAGCATGAGAGGACTTGTATGTGTGGCGTTGCATTGTCATGCGATCTTTTACATGAGCAAGATGGATTTTGTGGGTACATTCACTATAAACCCTCACGAGACCTTACTCGTCCACTAGGGCTGCGGGCTTGTTGCATATGCCAAATGCAACCGTGATCACCTACGGAAGTGGTATTATCTATTAGTTAGTAGTTTATATTATATTAGTTTTTCTCGAGGACGAGCAAAAGATAGGTATGGGGGCATTTGATAGATCCATAATTAATACATTTTTAATACCTATTTTATGTTTATTTTCGTAATTTTATTATTTAATAAATTATTTTCTTTTGTTTTGTAGGAAAATAAATAAAATCATATTTCAAGCAGAAAAAGGTGAAAAAGGCAAGGAGATGGAAATACTTGAAGTCAAAAGGAAATTGGAGAAAAAATGGAAAACTTATTAGAGAAGAAAAAGGAATTGAGGAAATATTTCTAGAATCCGATTTGTAGTCAAAGAGCCCAAACCCATTATTTTTCCTATATATATATATCTCCCCTCTTGTATTTGAGACACCTAGAATTTTGTTTAGCTCTTTGTTTATTTGTTTACTCTCTTGGGCTATACTCTGTTTTACTGATTTTCAATTCATTGATTTCTTGTTTTTAGATTCAGTATCTATTCACGTTGTTTACTTGATATATTAGTTAATTGTTTTTGTTTCCTGGCCACTTCCCGCCTTCACACACGCACACCATCTTTAAGTTTTTTAAGTTTTGTTTTATATTTAACTTGTCACCCCTTGTTACTAGTTCGCATATTTAGTTTATAAATTAGCTTTTTCATTCATGTCTTCATCTTTTATTAGTTTAATTAATTCAGTTATTATGTCTAGCTAAATCTCTTACCCTAGGATGAAGATGAAGTTAATTTGATTATTGTTGATATCTTCTTGTTCCTATTAATTGGTTCTCATAATTTTTCTTGGTGCTTAATTGTTCAATTGACAAAGTGATTTTGATATATTATTATTACCGGATTTATTTTTCATAGCCTATGCTTGCTCCATTAAGTTTTGATGGGTTATTGTTAGATAATAAGTTTCATAGTATATGCTTGTCTCGTTAATTGATATATCTTATTTGTGAAGAAAGAGAATTGATTTTAGGGTGAGTTGATATTAATTGTGATTGATTAATGGATTCGGATTCCTAGGTTTTCCTTATCTGATTTTAATTGTTAATTAGGTTAAACAAATCTCATCTCAAATTTTATTGTCTAGTTCGCCTGAGTTAATTGCTAGGGTTTTGAAAATGCATAGTCTCTGTGGACCGATCTGTGATTGCTACAACTAAACACTGTGCACTTGCAGTTTACATTATTTTTACACATCAGATATCCTTCATCCGTAGAAAGGTGTCTTTCGATCTACGGATAAGCTTAACCAGCGATTATCCGTAGACCAACAATGTTGAGTTCCATGATTCTTTCTTGCAAAATTATTCGGCTCATTCTGACTGAGTATCAAGGACTTCTGACCGTTATCTTCAAAAATAGTATTTTTTGTATAAACTATGGTCTTGAAGACGTATGAGATATATTTATTTCATATTTTCTACATACTATTGTAGTTATTGTTGTTCGGGTAACCGTGACGACCAATATAAATTTTTTTGTGTTTTAAAACTATTCAGTTGCTAAAAGCTGAATGAGAAATTGTGGTAAATTACCAAACTTGATTTGAGAATTTTAGAGATTACAAATGTTTTGACCAGAGGCTTGTTTTTTTGAAAATCCAAAGTTTATTTTGGAAAATTTTCATATTATACATGATAATGCACTTGCTGAGCAATTCTTTCGCTCATACTTGCTTTCTTTATATATTTAGCCTTTCAGCAAGAAGGTATATTGGCGAGAGTTGTCCGCGTAGCTGGTCAGAGATGTGAAAGGATATTATCGTAAAGACGTTTTGATCCAGAGTATTTGGAGCTAGTGATAGGTTTGTATAAAGTTGATTTCTATTAAATATTATATTGTATAAGATTGTTGCCTGGTATACTTCTTATCGAAGTTATACTAGTGTTTTAGATTGTATGTAAAGAAGAAAATTTTATGTAATGGAATTTTGGATTCTTGTTTCTAGCACTATAACCTTTAAAGATTCTTGGTAGAATTGGAGTCGCAGATGTTATTATTGAGTTGATTTAATATTAAACAGGTTGTTGGAAATGAGAATGCAGTGTGACGACCAAATCCTTTGACCCCGGATTTGGGGGCGTTACATAACCTCTCTACTTTTAATTTCAAAACCCTCTTTTACTTTTCACCTCTCTTCTATTTTACCTTACAAAATGGTTAGATCCTGGGACTTTCCAAAGAAGGGTTTTGTGAAATATAATATGCATGCATTCACTCTTAATGAAGCTCTTCCAAATGGAAATGATTCAGGGATTGGAATAGTAATGAGGGATGATTCTGGCAGAATAGTGAAGATGATAACAGGTACTATGAGCAAATGAACATTGGGCCATGCTTGCTGGTTTGCGAAGTTCTTTTTATGAATATGAAGATAAAGTCATGCTGGAAACAGATAATCGTGAAGCTTTCAGGGAATGGGAAGAATGGAGGTGGAATGAGAATGTGATCCAAAATCACTTTAGGGGTTATTCAACAACTTAACGAGAGAAAAAAAGACCCGAATCTCACTCTGGAGACTAAGGCAGTAGATGAGAGTCAGAATATGCTCGCTCGATATTTGGCAGAAGATGGAGCAGTTAACATGACTAGATTGGTTGTTTTTCGCCGATCATTTGGAAGGGTTAAAGAGTTGTGGAAGTATGATATGGACTTGGGGGCTATAGCTGAGGAATTTGAAGAAATTTTGGAAGAAGATTAACTAGCAGAAGAGATCCACGAGGCTGAAGATATGGAAGAGGTTCAAGGTGATGATGAAGAGGGCATGCATTGGAAGGCATAGAATTGGATGGAATGGGTCATGAAGGGTAAAATTTTGGAAGTGTTTTTTAAGGTTGTCAAGCATGCTTAAGTTTGTTTTTCGTCTTTTCTTTAAGTTCTAATAGTAGGGTTTGTCTGCTTCTCTCTTAAAGCTTCTCAATTTGAGTTCATAATCCTTATCCAAAGGGTTGTCAGTGGTCTCAAAGTTGTTTAGATGGTAGGGTTGATTTCATTGTTCAGTGGTGGAAGCTTACGAGCTGGGGCTTAGCCCAGTTTTAAGTGAAGGCTTAGGCCTAATATGGGCTTGGCCCTTTTTCTTTATGGAATGAAATTTCATGCTTTTGAAAAAAAACTGATTATTAATTGTAATTATATAAATTATATTACCATTTTATATATATGTCGTCGGTGTTATTTTTAAGAGAATGAGTTGTTTGAGTTAAAAAATATAAAATAGATAATGTATTTTTGCTGGAAAAGGTATAAATATTTAATAATATCACCATTATATGTTGTTCGTGTTATTTTTGGAATATGAGTTGTTTTAGTTAGAAAATATAAAACATGCAATATGCTCAAAAAGACATATTATTTTTAGAAAATGAGTTGTTTTAGTTAGAAAATATAAAACAGGTATAAAGTATTTTAGCTGGAAAATGTAATTAGTTAGTTACTTGTAATTATAATATTATTTTATTAAATAAATTACCTATAGTGTTTTGAGAAAAAGAAGAATTTTAGTTAGAGAAAATATAAAAGGTACTATATATAATAATTTTTAGTATTTTATTATATTGATTTAAAAGATGGAACGATGGAGACTGAGTGACCAAATTATGGACGACCACACTACAAACCAAATGTCTATTATATAATATATACTAGCTTAAAACGGTTGTTTTAATAATTGTTATTTTTATTATTTACGTTTTAATATTTTATTAATTGTATTTGTTAAAAATAATAAGTCGGAGTGTTAACCTTTTTTAAATATCTAAAAGTATTAAAATAGGTTTTAAAATAAATAAGTTACGGTTTGTTGGCGATATTTTTGGAAAATGAGGGGTTTTAGTAAAGAAAAATTAAAAAAAAAAAGTAACATGTTTTAGTTGAAAAAGTTAATTGTCCGTAACTAAAAGTATTAAAATATGTTTTAAAATAAATAAGAAAAGGTTTTTCGGTGATATTTTGGGAAAATGAGGAGTTTTAGTAAGGAAAAGTTGAAAAAGGTAAGGTAATTGTCCATGAAATTTTTTCGGAAAAGAGGACATTTGTTCGAAGAAAAAAAAAGTAATGTATTTTAGCTTTAAAATGAAATTGGTTGTAAATAATGTTATTATTTGATCATATTTTTTTTTAAAAAAAATAAGGGTAATTAAGTAAATTAAATTTTTTACTTGCTTGTAAGTAAAATAAAAAAGATTCATAAAAGTAAATTTATTAATAATTTATTAGCAAATGAATAAACAATAATATATTAAAATTGAGAAATGAAAATTTAAGAGGGTAAATATGTAATTGAAACTAACCATAATTATATCATATAAATATATCATTATCAATTAAACATTTCTCTCATTTGTGGAGTTCCATCCCCCCTTCTCATTTGAACAAAAGTTTCAAGTGTCCTTTTTCTCCGATCTCTTATCATAGTTTCTCTTTTTTCATCTCTCGTCAGCAACATGGGATGTAAGTTTATTTCTTAAACTCATGAGTTTTACAATTGATTTGATTGGTTATATATGTATTACACATATGCAATTAATTTCGTAGAGATATATATCTTTCACATATGTAATTAAGTTTGTAGTGACAAATATTTATAATAGGTCTGTGATTTTTATTTTAGGATGACATTGGTATCAATACTATTGTATGGCAGTTTAGTGGGTCAAATATAGATACCTGAGATTCAATTGTTTTTTAACTTCCATATAATATTATTATACTCTGTAAGTATTTGAATTTGCTTGCTGCAAGCATGGAAATCACAAGGAATAAAATAAATTACATAGCACCCATATATCACATGTGATGTTAAATATTATTATATAATCTTATGTGTTTTTTCTAACAATTTGTTTTAATAAATATGTAACACAAATATAATTAATGGTATTTTTTTTTGGGTTGAGTGATTTTGAATATAAGTATTTTATATAATAAAAAATACTTATATATCTAATCTATATTTATTGATATTATTTTTTAAAAAAATAATAAAGAAAACTTTTGAAAAGATTGTAAATGAAAAATCATAATCTTATGGTCACTGTTTCATTCCGGTCGCATTAATACTAATAATATCCACATTGTATTCAATAATCTATTACTTTGTTTTGATTTTTGCTGCAATTTATTAAGAATATTAAATAATTGTTGTATAATCAGAAGTAAAACCTTTTAGACCGAAACGAACTGAGTTTACAAATTCTTATAAATCCAAACAAGCAAGGAATAGAATGTTTGCCTGTTTGAATGTTTACAAGGAGACCATATATCATTTTCCCATACATATATCACTGATGATTACAATTTTTTAATGAACTCACGAGTCCAAAGGATAACCAGAAGACACTTAAGAAGCTCAACCTGTGTCCATCAAGAACACCACGAGAGGAGCGTTATGTTGATGATGTAAGATCCAACCTCTTCTTGGATATTAATTGAAGCACAAGTTAATGTTTCTTTACTTACATATATATATCTATGGAACTAAAGTTGTATTATTTGTTTTGGTAATTTTGCAGCCTAATTCGTTAGCAAGGCTCCAAAGTACTTTAGCGCTGAAGGTAAAAGAAGTTAATGGAGTAGTCCAGTTAGTTTTTCTTTACTTGTATTTATTTATTGTACTAAAGCTGTTGTTTACATTTTTCCGACAATTTTGCAGCTTACTTTTATGCAAAGACTCCTGAAGTCTTTGCAGTCGAAGGAGAATGACGCTGAAGAAGTCCTTCAAATTCGAACAAGATTGTTGGAGCTCAGAGCAGAAATATATCAGCTAATGCAGAAAATATCCGAGCGGAGAGAATGATGCATAGTTGGATCTTGTTGTAATGTGATTGAATGTTATTTTGGTAAACATGGTTGATGAAAAAACATTAAATTGATGGTGCAATCTGGTACTAGCCCTCTGCAAAACATGTTCTTCAAATATATTTATTAAATTGATATGATTTATAATTTAAATATTTATTAATTTTTGAAGTTGATATAATATTATATTATATTTTAATTTAATATTATTTATGTGATTTGAATGATATATTTAGCCCTAATGTGTTGGAGCATCTCCAATGTAGTTAGTTAAATTGATTGGATATATTGTTATTTAAACCAATAATTTTGTAATATTTGTTGAACCTTTAAGGTATTATACTCCAAGTGGATTAGCTATAATGGTTGGGTATATGTTAAAAATATTAATTAATTAATATTTGAAATTGTTACAAATAGAAAATATTATTTGAAAATATGGTTATAGATTATGTGTAATTTTTCTACATGGTTCAACATACATGGCTAATATAGTGAGGTTGACTAAAATTATAGATAAAGGTTTTATCCTATTGGAATGATGATTTTTTTACAAATTATCTATAAATTTTATATTTTGTATGCCAACAAGAATTTTAACTAAAGGCTTGTTAGTAGAGGCTCTTACGTGTGTTTAATCTCCACTTTTTCAGTTTCTCTTTTAGATAATATTAACATTGAGACTTCTAATCTTCTCTTTATACCTAAAATCTCCCCATTTGTAATTGGGTTATCTGTGTAAAGATATATTTATAGGTGATCTATGCAATAAACTTTAAAAAAACAACAATGGGCATCTCTTTCTCTCTTTTTGTACACTTCAGTATGTTATTCTAGAGATAAGGTGTTTGAAATAAAAGATATTTTAAATTGTCCAGGTTATAATTAACCATTTGTCTAAATTGTATAAGACTTTTATATAAAAAAATTTAATTAATTACTAAATTAACACATGTATGTAATACTTTCCCTGTTTGGCAAATACATGCCCACTTTCTAAACCGAGGTAATAAGTTGTTGAGCATTAGTAGAAGCATTTTAACGTAGAAGTTTAGCTTTAACATATAAACTATTAATACATGTAGAAACACAGTCAACTTTATTTTACAAAAAACAGTTTTATGTTTATAAAAATACTTATATGTGTGTGAGAGAGAGTTTGACAGAACCTAGTTCCATATATAGTACTCAACTGGAAAATAACGATTTTGCATGGAGAGACCATCTTAAAATGATGAGGATGGGCAACCAGCACCCGCAGCAGCCATTGTTGCTAGAATAAGCTGCAGTAATTATTTACTTTCCCATTTCCCCAAGCTGACGAGCTGTCCTAAGAAAAGCAAGTCTGAACAGAGGTGAATTCATGTGAACATCTTAGATTTTTAGGTGGACGGGCCATGAGTTTTGAGATGTCTTATGTCATCTCAACAAAAATTGCCCCCAATTATTTTTGACATGGATATAAAAGGAAAAATGCAATATCATCAAAACTAGTAAAAAAACATAAAAATAATACTAAACTCTTGATAGGATATTAATAGCATAACAAAATCACCAACCAGGTAGTTTAATGATGTACCTAACAAATTGATAACTCACGACTTAAAAATTATTCTTTTCGCATTTATAGTAGCAAAATCATTAATCAAACCTTCAAAATTAGAATTTTCTAGCATTTCCTTCTCCATTGATAGCATAGCCAACTCATTCAACTCTTCTTGTGACAACCTTTAAGGGAAATACGACTTAATCAACTTCAATTTTAAATATCTGCGTTGAGCTAAAGCCGTGAAATTGTTAATAATATTCTATAAGCAATTGTACTCTAATAGGCTTAAATTTTAATTTTTTCCATATATCTCTAGTTTTAATTTTTTTATTTTTCATATATCCCCAATTTTTTAAATAACAAATATGCCCCTAAGTGTTAATGTCACCTGCAAGCCTGTATGTTTGCCCGCCCACATCTAAGTAGTTCAAGGAAACCAAAAGTTTTAGTAATATTGAACAAAGTGTTAATTTTCTAAGTTGTCAATGTTATGACTGGAGAATCGAATTACAAGTGTTTTCTACGTTGGTAATGTTATGACGGTAGAATTCAATTACTTCTCCCAGGTTCATCCAGAGATACCCTACTCCTGAGCAGCCATGTTCCTTTTTGCCTAGTATGGAGCACAAGGGGCCTATGATTTTCAGGTGAACTTGTTGAATACTTCCAAAGTAAAACCTTACTGCATGCAGATCAACATGATTTTGTTAATATGAAATGGGAAAAGAAAATTTGTTAATATTATGGTACCATCTAGGTTTTGATGAAATATATATCAGGTAGCCTATAAATTTTACATGTTGTTTTATTTAAAACTTATATTCCATTTTTAATTATTTGTTGTGATTCATTACATCTTAAATAACAGATGATTTATGAGATACATTAATTATATTATTTAACTTTATTGTTTTAATTTTTTTTTTTTTTTTTTTTTATAATTTAATATTATTTGACATTAAATAATAACATCTAAATATTTTAAATTATAAATATTATCATCACTTTTGTGGAATAAAAACTATATGTTTGAATTCAATGCTAGGATTATATGCTAGGAATAAATATAGATTAGATATATAAGTATTTTTTATTATATAAAATACTTTTATTCAAAATCACTCAATCCAAAAAATAATACTATTAATTATATTTTTGTTACATATTTATTAAAACAAATTGTTAGAAAAACCACGTAAGACTATATAATAATATTTAACATCACATGTGATATATGGGTGCTATGTAATTTGTTTTATTCCTTGTGATTTCCATGCTTATACTTACAGAGTATAACAATATTATATGAAAGTTAAAAAACAATTGAATCTCAGGTATCTATATTTGACCGTCTAAACTACCATACAAGAGTATTGATACCAATGTCATCCTAAAATAAATCACAGACCTATTATAAATATTTGTCACTGCAAACTTAATTACATATGTGAAAGATATATATCTCTACGATATTAATTGCATATGTGTAATACATATATATAACCAATCAAATCATGTGTAAAACTCTTATGAATTAAAAAACGTACTTGTAAATTAACTACTAGGGTTTAAGAGCTTTCGAGCTTTAATGGTTGCTCTTGTGTTTCGTGACTAAATCGGTACTCACAAGATGCCTACGTATCTCAATCAGTGCTGAGAATCAAGCCAAAGACGTAGTTCTTGGTGTTGCCCTCGGGGCTATGGCGGCAGGGGCACAGCAAGGACGTAGTGACTTGTATGTCCTTATTCGGATGAAGTTTAAACGTAGTTCTGAGATGAGGGGTCAGACCCTTTATATAGGCATTTAGAAGCCTAATAGATAAGTATTGATTTCCTTGAAGGATAAATCTTATTCTTGACGGTGGATAATTATTATCACTTCCTTGAAGGATAAGTCTTATCCTTGACGGTGGATAAGGATTAATTCTAGATTCATCCTTGTAGAAATTGTTTCCATATCATAATGGACTTGTATTGAAACAAGCGCACTTGTATTAGAACAAGCCTGTATTGGACGTCTCCTAATAAAGGTTGTACTTCTAGCCCAAATATTAATTACGAAATTAATATTTAATTAGAGTTTCGGGCCTTATTAATGGGCCTTATTTATGGACCAGCTAGGTTTAATTAATGAAATATTAATTATGTCTTTAGGGTTATTTTTAACCCATATCATTTGCCCCCCAACTTCTATGATAATGCACTAGGATTTCATAGAAGTTATACCGGCCTTTTTCGAGACTTGGGGTCTTTTTATCCCTTACCTGGGACTTACTACCCTTTTTTGGGGATTTTAATATACACTAGTGTTTAACGAGTATCATCTTGGTGTAAAGTGTGGAGCGACCTACACATTTACGACGATTTTGTCTTTTTCGAGGCTAACTTGACATTTAGATAAGCCTTTTATGTCTTATATCGTCTTGTTTTGGCTTCAAGCCTTTCATTGAGCATATCGAATGATGGGGTTTGGACTGGATGTCTTAGGTTTCCGAGGTTTCAACCCTTCACCCTTACAAGTTCTTACTGATGGCTTCACTCGTAGTGATTCATTCTCAAGTCTATCATATCAAACTTCTCCTAAGCTTGAAATTTTTGCTAATTTACAATAGGCAACTTAGGCTTTCTTTTGTATGTTTATTAGCAACATTCACCCTTCGGGGTTCGCTGTATTCAACTCTATTTGTGCAGTTGACATGCATATTTTGTATGCTTTCCTTTGCATTCATTTGAAGTTTGTCTTGACAAAGTTTTGAGGATGATTCTACCAATCAAAACGGGTTCAACCCTTCATCTGCTTTCTAGGAAGCTCATGATTTCATCGAACCTTATTTCTACTTGTCCTTCTAGCGGATCCTTTTAGGATGCACTAAATATAATAAACTTTTAAGTTGGAGGCATGCCAAGTCCTTGGCACCTCATGCCATTCGAGGGTTTCTAGCTTATACGAGCCCCGCCCAAACAAATTCTTGAATTTGTAGGGCACTTCCTAATTAGGGCTAATTTTCCTTTCTGTCCAACCCTGGATGCTTCAATCTTTCTGAGAACCAAGTCTCCTTGACGAAAGAACCTTGTTTAACCCTCAGGTTATAGTAGAAAGATGCCCGCTTCTGATGTTCCATGATCTTGGCATTTGCCTCATCTCTGACTACATCAATTAGATCAAAATCCAACCCCATACCTTCTTCGTTTGATTCAGGCTCAAAGGCCCCTACTCTTGGGGAGGTATGAGTAATCTCCACTGGCACCACGGCTTTTGTCCCATAGGCTAACAGGAATGGAGTTGCTTCAGTAGTAACCTTGCAAGTGGTACGATATGCCCAAAGTATAGGGAGCAACTCATCCACCCAAGTGTTCCTTGAGCGTTAAACTCTCTTCTTGAGTCCATCTAGGATGATTCGGTTGGCCACCTCGGCTTGTCCTTTTGCTTGAGGATGAGCAACTGATGTGAATCGCAACTCAGTGTTGTTCTCCTCACAGTACTTCTTGAAATCTTCATTGCCAAACTGCTTCCCATTGTCCGTGACCAGCATTCATGGGATTCCATATCGACACATTACACTTTCCCATAGAAATTGCAATACTTGTTTGGTGGTTATCTTGGCTAGAGGTTTAGCCTCAATCTACTTAGTGAAGTAGTCAATTGCCACTATCAAGAACTTCCTTTGTGCACTTGCCACTGGAAATGGCCCAAGTATGTCCATGCCCCAAATGGCAAACGGGATCGGTGAGTTAACTGATGTTAACATCTCGGGCAGTTGCCTTACCACAGGTGCATGCTTTTGAGACCGTTCGCACTTCTTCACATAATATTTTGTATTAGCAAACATATCTGGCTAGTAGAAGCCTAGACATGTGATTTTATTAGCAAGGGCCCTGCCCCCCAAGTGCTGCCCACAAATTCCCTGATGAACTTCTTTCAAGGCCTAACTTCGCCTCCTGGGGTCGTAGACACTTCAAGTAAGGAATGACAAAAGACTTCTTGTATAAGATCCCTTCGATCAAGGCGTACCTCAATTCTCTTATTGTCAACTTTCATTCCTCCAAGGCATTATTTGGTAACCAACCGGTTTCAAGATGAGCCTTAATAGGGTCTATCCAACAGCCACCTATGTCAATAGGTGCTATTAGTTTTCCATTGATGCTCGGGGTCTTCAAGACTTGGAAGGATACACTTTCGGCATAGTTCTCTATCTCATAAGAAACAAATTTAGACAAGGCATCGACCTTAATGTTTTCTTCTCTAGGGATGTGTTCCATATAGAATTCGTCAAACTGGGTCATGATGGCTTCCACAAGCTTCAGATATTTGGCCATGGTTTCATCCTTAGCCTCAAATTCTCCATTTACTTGTGAGACTACCAATCTCGAGTCTTCACATACTTTGAGAGTATTAACTCTCAAGGCTCCAGCCAAACCTAAGCCGGCTATCAGGGCTTCATACTCAGCTTCATTGTTTGTTGTCGGAAAGTCCAACTTTAGTGCATACTCAATGAGAAATCCATCGGGACTTTGTAGCACTAAACCTGCTCCGCTTGATTTTGTTTTTGATGCCCCATCAAAATAGAGCACCTAGTATTCCTTAAATACCATCTCTTCATCTTGTTTTTCAACTTCTTTGCCCTCCAAGGGTACTACTTCCTGCCCCCCGACTTCTTGGTTGTCGATGGTACATTCAACCATGAAGTCAGCAAGTGTATGTGCGTTAATGGCTGTTCGAGGCTTATACTCGATGTCGAACTCTCCCAACTCAATCGCCCATTTGATCAGTCTTCCACTGACCTTAGGACTATGCAGGATGTTTCTTAATGGTTGGTCAGTCAAGACTTCTATCTTATGCGCCTGAAAGTACGGGCGTAATTTTCTTGAGGCCATGATCAAGGCTAAAGCAAACTTTTCTATCAGAGAGTAGTTTACTTCTGCTCCGTGCAGAATTTTGCTCACATAGTAGATGAGTTTCTGAGCCTTTGATTTTTCCTTCACCAAAACAGCTCCCAAAGCTGTAATAACCCCAAATTTTGGACTTAGTTAAATTTTTTTTTTATTTGATGAATAGTAAAATCCTGATGAATAGTAACTTTTTCATTTAAAAAGTTTTCAGACCACCCTATGTACGGGACGGTATAATGAACTTTCAAAGTCGTATTAGTGATCTACGATGTAAATGAAGGAATGCAAAAACTGTCAGAATCAGAAAAATAGCATTTTCTGTTTTCTCCGAAATTTCACCAATAACTGATGGATTAATCATTATTTGAAAATATTGGAGGATTTAAATTATTAATTCCATGGATATGGATTTAATAAAAGAATTAGTGATATCAAGGACGTTTACGGTAAACTACTTCGATAGAACACTTAAGAAACTCTGCGAACATTCTACGAGATTAAGCGGTGACGGAACAAACTAGTAAAGCTACTTTATCTCCAACTCTCCCATTGCTTGACACATGTCATGATGATGAGGCAACAAGCTATGACTCACCACATTTGACAACAAAATATCACATTTTCTATCAAAATCAACCAAGGCAAAGAAAACTCTCCCCACCTCATTTGTTCAGCAATCTGCCCAGCAGAAACCAAGCTCAAAGAAAAATTCATATCTCCACTTCTATCCATCCTTAAATCACCAAATTTTAACCATATCTTCTCCACTCGATGGGTAACATTCTTTCAAAATTTCATGGTCAACAAAGGAGTGTAGCCTAGCCAAATCTCTTCCCCAAGTTGGAGAACCCAATCTGTCCAGTTTCTGTCAAGCGGAAAGATGGGGCTCAAAACCCTAGCTAGGAAGCTTTAAATTTGACGACCTATAACTCAAAAGAAATCTTATGAAGAGCACAAGGTCTGGTAAAAATCTTAGCACCAAACTCTTATTTTTAGATTTGTTATGGATTTTACAAGATGAGGATGAATAGTGATTTCAAGAACTAACTTCTTTGATCTTAAACTCTAGGCTTTCCAAGGATCACCCAAGGCTTGATTAGTGGTTATAAGTGATTGTTAATGTCTCTCAAGCTCTAAGGAAGGTATAAAAACCTCTGCCCCTTTTTGTTTATATGAGTTTTATGGTTGAAATAATGATTAGAGTCGTTATTCGTGTTATCGTTAAGATCCGTGGATCTTATGTTCGATTTGAGGATGAATGATTTTGTGAAGCTTGATTTAGTGTATGATAATGTTTAGGGGCTGTTTTGGATGTGTTGATGAAGTATAATGGTTGTTAGTTTGGTTGGTTGATTGTTGATCGGTGGTTGTTTGAAGTGTTTAAAAACACGGGAATCGCGTATAAGCGCCGTTACCATGCCGAAATTTCCTTAGATAGTTTAGACAGAAATAACGGTTACATTAAAGGGCATGAACATGAAGTTTCTGACCATTAACATGTAGGCCTTGTTTCCTAGATTGTTTTAGCGAAAGAATCGTGTCGTTACGATTTACGGTTTAAGAGAAATGTCCATTTTAGTGACAGCGGTTTCGCGTAACTAAGTAGTTCATTGCATGAACTTTGAGGCAATGATCAAACCACTTAAACAACTTATTGGAATGTGAAACTTTGTGTTAACATGCTAGGTATGTTTAGGAAGACCCTCGAAAAGATTTCGTGCAAAAATGATTATATTTCAATTTTATAAAAATGCGTGAGCGAGCATGCTCGAGTAGAGGATCTTAAGGAGTTAACTTGAAAGTGAACTATGTACTTGAGTTAGTGTATACTTAGTATGGTGAAAGCGTTTAAGTTATTAATCTGGAACCTTGTGTTGATTCTAGATTACTGGACCAACCTGAGACTTACGGCTACTTCGGGATTTCCAGACAAGTTTTCAAAAACCTATTTTGTACTATTGTTAATTGTGAAATATGTGATGCAAGAATATGCATATATGTTTTGAGTTGTTATATAACAATATCTTTATTGTAATTTTGATAAGTTGCTTATAGGCTAGTATTGATTGATAGCTATAAGCCGGAAATTATGAGTGCCCTTAGTGTAGGGCGTATCTTCGAGATATTTTGTTACGAACCGGAAACGGTGTAAGTATGTATATATATAGGGATATATATACCTTGAGATTATTTCTGAGAATTGTTTTCGATAAATATTATTCGAGAATATCATTTCAAATGTCTTGTAAAGACTAGTTATTATCTGTTATCAGTTATCGATTTATGAATATTATTTTGAACATTCATTTGGAGATTTACTTAAATCCTTTATTATTTATTTATTAAATGAATATTATTTTTGGATATTCATTTAAAGGTTTTATCTTATAATCATTTATTGATTATTTATTTATGAATATTGTTTGAATATTCATTCAAGGTTTTAAATGTAATTATTCTAATTAAAAATATTCTTTAATCACTCATTTCATTTAATAAATATTATTTGAATATTTATTAAATACTTTTAATTGGATTTCATTATTTAGAAATCATATTGTACCTTCAATAATTATGAAAGTATATTTTTGAGCTTTATTAAAATTATATATCAACTCTTTTGTTGCGAGTATTGTAGAAAGTTTTCTAATACTATATTCCACTTATCAAAATATTTGATTCATGATGATGCAAGATTTATATCCTCAATTGTTGACTTCTTGACCTTATGTTATTGCTCGTGATAAAGTGTATATACTTATATATATATATATATATATATATATATATATGCATAGACTAAATATGGGTTGAGGAATATTTTGAGGTAGGCATGGCTACCCTAAGTAATATATATGTATAAGGACTTGTGAATCCCTAGAATAGGGAAGTGTAATTAAGTGAAGTGGACTCAAATGAATGATACGGAGATGAACTAAGTATTTTGTTGGTAATGGTTATCATAGTTCGAAGATTGTTCCTTCGAACATTATATGAGTAAAGATTTTTCCTGTTATTAAGGGGACTTGTTAGTGCATGGATCATTGTATATGATGCCCTAACAGATGTGACCGGATTGGTCAGTGTACTATTGCAACTAGATTGCGGTCGACTTGAATGTCGTTACTGCGGATTGAGAATACCGGATATGCGGTAAACCTGCGTAAGTGACCGTATCTAGTCGGTCCAGCCATTTTATTTCTGGCCCATGTGCTGCCAAAGGATGATTGACAAGTTCGGAAAGTTGTTCTTGTCATGGTCAGGTTCGAAAAGTGTTCTTGGCCTGGTCAAGTTCGAAAAGTGTTCTTGTCCATCTACTAGTAGTAAAAAGGTCCCTCGGAAGGACATGATTGAAGCGACTGATCATCGTTTAATCATATCCAGTGGCTTGAAAGTCCCAGTCCCTCGGATAAGATAATAATGAAAATGTTTTAAAAGTGAATTGTTTCAGATAAATGCTGTTAATAAATAGAGTAACTAAATTGTGTTATCTCTACAACAGATTGAACTGTTAAGATTGATTGATATTGAAACAGCTTGGAGGCTGATATTGATTGTTGAAAGAGTGATTGGGAATTTGTTGTTATTAAACTGTAGTACAGCTTAAGTGCTGGGAAATAATTTATTTCTGATTAATTGAATGAGAAGTATATCCCATAGTAACTTGAACTATGAGAGGATTATCAAATGTTGAGGATTTCAAATTGTGTTGAGGTTGATTAATTACAGCTCAAGTGCCAGTATATGACTAAGGTTACAATCTAATAATATATATCTAACAGTATCTTGAACCGTTGAGGGTTATAATGTGATGGAATTATAACAATACTTGAGTTTTATAAAGGATGTTGAGGGTCTGTTATATTTTGCAGAACAGAGGTATTTACGAAAATGTTTTATTGAAGTACCTTGTAACTTCATCTTTTAGATTATATTAGAACTTGTTCATATTATATATTGGAGCTTGAATGTTTCCTCGTATACAGTATTTTGAACTGTATGGTATTTTAACTCAATTGTTATACTTAATGGTTTTGGTTGTTAAACCAACAAAGGTCATTGGATTTCAGACTTTATAGTTGTGAAACTATTTATTTTATTATGGGATACTTGCTGAGCATTCTTTCGCTCATTCTTGCTTTACTTTATATTAACTTTCAGTAAAGAGAGAACCTATACTACAAGAAATTTGATCTTTGCCTCCCAATTTTATGTGTAAGTAAAGGTATTATATCGGTATGAAAAGGGTTTTACCTACCAATATATTATTGGTAGCGAGTGGTAGGTAAAAGTTAGTAAAGAAAGACTCTTTACCTACATTTTTTGTATTAGTAGTTAAAAGTATCATGTGGAGCCCACTTTTCTTACTTGTCAATGATGAGTCATCAGTGACTTGGCACTGTCTTACATGGTCTTGACGGTCCACGTGTCATTCCACGATTGGTCCATATTTTAGCAGCCTCTGTCCACCAGTCATCATTTTAGTGGTCCACATGGCACCAGATAATTGGCCACATGGCAACAAATAAGTGTTCCACAGTATTATAACGATCAATGTGGCAAGATGGTAGTTGTGACGGGCTAGGAGGCATAAAACTATTGACACCAATAGTTGGTAAATATTTGTTTTTCATTTTAACACTCATAAATACTAATAAACTATAACAAATATTCTGGTATAAAATTCATAATTTGACAACATTCATTGGCCATACAATTCATAATTATTACAGAAAAGAACTCTACAAAATAACTATCATACAATTACAATTTTTACAATGAAGTAAAAAAATGTGGAAATTTGGTTCAATAACGGATTGAAACTCTTCACACTCCAAAATTCAATAAAATAGTATTATTGCTTTCCACTTATTAAACTTCTTTCTCAAGGAATCCACAGTTTTCTTCCATGCTTTCCATTTTTTGTTTGACGTTTCTAGTTGACATCTAAATCAACGTGTTATCCTTGAGTCAGAGTCGGTTGGTTTCCTTCTGTTCGACCAACTTCAAAATGCACTAAAGAATCTGTATTTACAAACATAAGAACTGACATAAGTAATGTAATAGCTTGGTATTGTAGTTGATTCGATTTGGTTACTCGGTATTTGATACTTTGATAATTTAGAAGTTACCTGAGCAATAGTTGTTGGTGCACCCTGAACATGAAATCCAACTATCACCTGAAAATATAAATGTGATGGCAAATAAAATCGTAACTTATTCTTGTAAATAAAAGAAAATATAAATATGAATATTTGAAAAGCCTAAATATTAATGGCCAAGGAATGAAATTCTCACCAATCTTGGCTCCCGACTCCTGAACAAGAAGAAGAAGAACAAGATTCTTAATATTTTCGAGAATTTAAGCAAGTCTACATAGGATCCATAAATAATAAGATCTTGCAAAGGATTTTCACTTAAAAGGATAAAGACATTACACTTAATTTAATAATACAAGGACAAATAAGAGGCTTACCATCAAGTTAGAAGTCTTAAGCAATCAGAGACACATCGTTTCTCCCCCTCTTTTTTGGGTGTTAGAGCCGCATGTAAGTGTTGATCTGGAGATATAAGAGCATCCAAAATGGTTGAGAAGAAAGTGTTGAGATAAATATTGTACTCGGGCTTTTAGGGACACAAATATAGATAGATTAAGTTTAGGCGGTTAGCTTGAACTAATGACCCTCGTCTTAAAACACTTGCTTTCAGTAGAACAGGCGGGATTATTTCAATTTTTGGCAGTGAAAAAGCGGGTACTTTTTTGATGCCACTACTTCATTAATTACAAATTTTTGGTTAAAAATTTGTTTAAAATTTGATATAAGCATTAATTTTACACACAAATAATTTGAAATTAATAAAATTCACTCACTCATAATTTAATTAATACGTATATTTATTTATTCATAACATCATGGTCATGCTAAAAGATATAGGACATTATACAATTGCTTTTCAGAAAAAATAATAGGACATTATATAAAAAATATTACAAAGAAACTTTAAAATTTTTAAATTTAGATAAATGTAATATATTAATTGTTTTATAATAATTTGAGAAATTAGAAAAACTTTCTATATTAACAAAGGTTTTTATGCGAGTAAATAGCTTTGAAAATCTTGCCACCCCATTATATTTTTATATATAATAAGTGTAAGTGAGGTCAACTGTTGATTTAAAAATAAATGAATAAGAATTGTTAAATTTAATATTAAAAACTATTTTTGATTGTTAATAAAATTATATTTAAATATTAAAAAGTGTATTTTAATATTATAAATCAAATATGAATAAGTTTTCTAAGTTGAATAGAATTCTCGATGTAAAAATTCTTAACTTTCTTTTTTCTTCAGTTTCAAACCAGTTAGATAATAATTATGAATCACTAAAATAAAAATTTATGTAAATTAATGAAATATAAAAATATTATAAATAAATATAACTATAAATATTGAAAGAATAGCTGTGTGTTTGTATGTTCACTGGTTACAAGCTAGCACATGTTAAACTGGTCTTAGTACACTATTCCTAGTAGCTTATATTTGTCTAATGCATGTTTTTTTTAAAAAAAAATTAATTTATTAATTACTTAATAAATTTTAAACCTTATTAATATTTTTAAGGACTTTTTTCAAATATATCCCGTTTTCAAAAGTTTCTTTCAAAAATACGGTGCAACAATCTCAATTGCAACCTGAAATGTTAGATAATATCCATTTTAGGCTTATTCCATGAGGATATAATTAGTAACCAAAGTTGTTTAATTGATCAAAATTATAAGGAAAATAAAAATAAAGATAAAATTATATATAATCAAAATCAATTTCAAAGTTAATTATGTGCGTGTTTGGGGTATCACAAAAAAGTTGATTTATAGCTTAAAATGAGTAAGTGCCATATAAGTGATACGTTGATGAATTCTTATAAGTTATACGGATGTTTGGATAAATTTACTTATAAATTAGTTAAGAGTTTGCTGAATTAAATTTGAAAAAATAATTATTAAATACAATGATTTCAACACTTACATTTTAAATTAAAAAAATATTTAAAAACACAAAGGTAAAAATATAAAGTATTAAAAAATAAAGAAATCAAGTAATAAGTCAATAAGTTCAGAAAAATGTACCACATTATTAACATTCAACTTATCAACATACTCCCTCCGTCCCCCTCAATTCTTTACATTGAGGGGACGCATGGAGTTAAGAAAAAATATAAATTAGTAAGGAAAAGTAAGAAAAATGAGTAAAGTGGTGGGACCAATCAATATTTAATGTATAAAATGAGTATAAAGTAGGTATAGTGGAGGAAAATAGTGAATGTGATTGGATTTTATATTATAAAATGTTACTATTTTTAGTATGTAAAGAAATGAGAGACGTACCAAAAAGAAAAGAAAGTATAAAAAATGAGAGGGACAAAGGTAGGGAGTATAAGTTATAAGTTGAGGTCATAAGTCCGTTAACAAAACTATTCTTATTAACTTATATAAATCAAGTCACCTAAACAGGCCCTATGTAAAAACATGATTTTTGACTTCTTTTTAACAAAATACAATTTTGCAACCAAATATAACTAAATACAAATAAAATTAACCTCAAAGTAATCATGTAATTAAAAATGTGATTTTTCAAATATTTCAGAAAATACTAATTTTCAATGAAAATCAAACTCAAACTCAAACGCAAGAAACAAATAATATCAATTTTTAATTAAAAAAACATTTAAAAAGATGCATTGAGTTACTAATTTCGATTGGAATGCATAAAAGAAGTTGCATTCAATTGATTTTGATTTATATCATACATATTAACCTAGATTATTTCTACATATTATATTTTTTTATTAAAATATAAAATAAATAAATTCATATATTTAAGTAAATATATATGTCAAGCTAGATATAATCATGTAAACAAATATATATCTAGACTATGGGATGTTTGGAATTTAGAAGTTTGAGAAAAAATTAGTGGTTTGAGCCAAGTTAGATGTTTGACGTTTGGTAGTTAACGGATTGAAAAAAAGATTTTTGGACTCAAAAATCTAATTATCAACAAGTTATTTAGAGAAGTTTTTTCAATTAGATAATTGTAATGTGTCTAGTTTATATAAAAAAAATTAACTTAAACAGCTAATTACGAAACAATTTCATATAAAATAATTAATTAAATATGCTAGTCAAAAAGCTAACTCAATCAGCTAACCACTAACAGCTAATTACCAAAGCGGTCCTATATATACTAATCTATACTATTATCTATTAATATAAAAAAATTATAAAATTATAAATTTAACTGTACATTGCATGGTTGTAAACCTGTATTACTAATGTCGAAACATCAAAATATAAAATATTGCATGGTTGTAAACACGTATTACTAATGTGTAAACATCAAACTATAAAATAAAATAATATATACATCACACAAATTTTAAGATAATATTATTAAATGCATAACTCATAAAATACAATTTAATCATGAACAAATATAAACACACGTGTTAGCGTCGAGTTCATCTCTCAGAAAATTTGACTCCATGTATACATTTAGTTGTTTAACTATTCTATATTAATTAATCCTTATTTTTGACCTTTTTTAAATTCGTTGACCAAATTTTGATCATTCTTTATATTATTATATTACATTACTAAAAGTAGTTAAGAAAATTATATTGTTGAAAAAGCTTTCTAAATTATGATAAACCATATCTTTGAGATTTTATAAATTTTAACCAAAGTTTGATCCATTTAATACCGAATTTAACCGTGAAACACGCATGAAAGTGAAGAGTCCTAAACTGGATACATTAAAAACAGAAAAATAAAATCATCAGGAGATTCCCATAAAAATCGCGATGAGACCGCAAGGATGTTGGCTAAGTAGTAGGGAACAGTTACCTAATACACTCTTCGTGCAGTCATGCTCCTACCACAATTATGCTATAGTATATTTTATTCATCATAATTGCCGGTATTATAAGCTAATTAAATTTGTATAATTTTTTATATTTTATTTTCTCGTAGTTTATTTTTGTTTAATTTCAAACTTAATTTTATAATGAATATTTCACCTATGTTATCTTTCTATTTTCAGTCTATAATGGTTTAGCGTATTAAAAAAGTAAATTCAGTTTCCAACTTTTTATTATGAATTTCATAATTTAATTTAAAATATTATTTTGTAATTTTTATCTTACCAGAAAGAAAACTAGGCAGATATCACATGTAGTTATGTAAAACGATTTGACAAACAAATGAAAGTCGTGTTAGTTAAGCTTAGGAAAAATAACCGTTCTAATTATTGGATTGGAATCGGGATGATATGGAAATAACAGGCAGATAGCAAATTAATTTTTTGGAGCAATAAACTTTGACACGTTAGCAACACATATATTTATTTGAAGTTAACATTCAACTAAACACGCCGGAAGTTAACCGCGCAAGATCGAAATAAATTTGTCTAGCATATATATGGGCCCGGAGATAAAAGTGTTGTACAGCTAGCTGTTCGCGATTTAACATTTAGCTACAGATAATCTTTACACTTAAAAATTGGTAAGTGAAAGACTACCAATTTTTAATAGTAGGTAAATTATTGGTAAGTAAAGGTAGTATTTCTTGTAGTGCTAGTTAGTTAATCCGTACTACAAGAGAAGGGAAGTGGAAGATTCAACCTTGAGGTAGTCCAATTCAGAATGGTTAATGCAGAAGTAAGTTGCATGGGTTCAGCTGCTTGTGAGAACCTGGATAGTACATTTGGGTTGTAATAACAAATATTGATTATTGTTGCTCATTTCCAAGGCTATAACTTGTGTGTGTGTGCGTAAGTGATTGGGGTCTTTGGAGTTGTAGTATGAGAATGTTGTAAGTAATGTAGGTATTGTATCATTGATGGAGCGTGACAACCCAGATTCCTGACCCCGGATCTGGGGGTGTTACAGAAATGGTATCAGAGCGTTAAGTTATAAACTTGGATATGAGAGTAGTAAGAGTTATATCGAAGTAAGAGAATGACGAGAGGACTCATATAGTGTTCGTTAAGTGGACTACCGGAAGTAAGAGAATGAAGATCATCATAATGATGAGAAGGACGTTTAGAATTGTACACGGATTATCAAAAACATTAAGATAAGACGCGAAGAAGAGTCTCGGTTGCAGTTGGGGTAAGGTCGGAATGGCCAATACCAATGGATAACTTGACTTAGTAAGAACCTAAGTGTTTGAAGTTCATCGTAGTTTGCCACGAGAAGGCAGCACATGTGAAGATTGAGACGTTTACAATCCTTTACGCGATCCGAATTACTAAATTGCGTGGACTAGTTAGGGCATTATCTTGTGTATGAGGTCCAAGCCTTGAGAACAACGATTCCACAAGAGTTGGTGTCTTTTCCGTCGATGGGTATTTTGTTACCTAAAAAGGAGACTGTTGCGTACGTGTAGTACCAGAACTTTATCGTGAGACGAACGTGCTAAATCGCATCGCGAGTACATTTCGTACGATAGGCCATGATGGCTCAACTCAGAAATCAAAGATATGAAGAATGAATAGCGTGATTCTGATAAAGACATGTATGGTTGCAACGAGCAATGCGACAATCTCAGGACCTACGAAAAATGAGACCTATGGTGGCCTGGGGTTGGATTCGTTCGATACGACTAGTGTTAAGAAATTACATATACGTTAATCGACCTTCATCTTTTGAGGATGTGTTGATGAAGCCGTAGGAGGCCCAATCTCTGAACGATTATCGGGAAATGGCGAATATGTTTCGAACTCCCGACCTATTTAAGGACTTGTACGATCTGGAGGTACCGTTGGTTAGTACCATAAGCCATAAAGGCGGAAAGATAAGATCATCCTCGTACGGGTGATGTTAGAAATTATGATGACCATTGACTTCTTGGTATCTACTTGCTGGTACACTCCTCAATCTAAAATTGTTCATGCCCGTGTTACCTTGAATAATTCATGACAGGTAACCTTTCTAGTTTCCTACTTCAACTTGGGATGCAACCAACAATTACTATCTTCATTTTATTTCTTTTCTTTCTCCTCTCATTACCTTTGAGGTTTAAATACGCGGAGTTAACTTACCATTACTCACCGGAGCGTTTTGTTCATGTTCCAGGACGACCTGAAGAGGGAACCATTATTCATCTATCCTTCCAGGTCTATAATTTATTTCGTATTCTT
Source organism: Heracleum sosnowskyi (assembly GCA_030848705.1). Taxonomy (NCBI): domain Eukaryota; kingdom Viridiplantae; phylum Streptophyta; class Magnoliopsida; order Apiales; family Apiaceae; genus Heracleum; species Heracleum sosnowskyi. Next base: position 79,782,467 of record CM061236.1, on the reverse strand, counting down.
TCAATTATCTAAGGAATGTTCAATTAATGCTTCCTTAATTATTTGACGAATATTCTTTAACGATTATTTTGATATTCGATTTCTTTTTTTTCATACTTGGACTCCTCAGTCGAGTTCATAAATATCTAGCTATGTGTCTAAAACATAGATGATGTATATTTCAGAGACTACTTGTAAATTCTTTTCTCCTATTAAGGAGAGATTTGCACATCAGACGTTGAAATCGTAGAAAGGATATCAAATTGATATTGATATTCTGAATTCAATTCTATTGGAAAATTTGATAAAGTTTATGTACGGAGACACCTTTGGGTGGACCGTTTCACTGATGAGAAATTTTTGGTGGGAGGTTATCGATTGTTCCGATACCAAGAATTTCCTATTCATATCATATATTTTATTCAAGGGTTATAATTACCTTGTTCATCCTAAACTTATTTACTCTTCTTTTCAATTCATTATCCGAGTAGTCAAAATGTTGTTTTCTTTCTTCCTTTGGCTACAATGTCGAGATTTTGTACTAGTAGATTGAAAATGGCTAATTGCATGTGCCATAATGAGTGACTAGTTAATTGTTCTAACTAGTTGAAATTTTAATGATATGATGAAAATCTAGCTAATTGTCCTAGCTAGATGTTGCGTCCCAAACTAATCGAACTAGCAAATTTTGTTCAGCTAGTTGTTAATGTTTATTGAAATGAACTAGTTATTGTATCACTAAGTTCAACTTTCGGTCAAATTTATATAAGTGAATTCACGATGCATTTGTATGCAGTGAAGTATGGTGGGAAGATTTTCAAACGATAATTTGATTGAGACCTAACCAAGTTGCCCCCTCAGCGAGAATTTTTACAAAGTTTTTTTTTATATATACATAAAGCATTCTGTTGCTTGTAGTATTCTTGGTACCATGCAAGTATTTTCCTTAGTATTTGGACACAGACACAGTGTTGAAGTTTTAGAACTAGAATAAAAGTAGATAAGTACGACAAAGTATGAATCGGGACTACGAAAATTTTCAAGGTCTGTTTGGTATGTTGGAAACTCAGAATGACGGAGTATTCGAAATGATTGATGGTGATACGTTGATTAAGAAATGACTATGATAAAAGCTTAATGAGTGAGAAAGAAAGAACTATAGAGGAATATGAGTTTGAGGACTAATAAGGGAGCCGCATATATGGAAATCCTATGGAACCCTAGAAATAGAAATAGAAATAGAAATAGAAATAGAATTAGAATTAGAATTAGAAATAGAATTAGTGAACTATGAAATTATCTTGGTGAACCTTGTTTGCCATTAATGTGAAATTGAGGTTTTAAGGCAACAGTATACGTTGATTTATTTTTCCCTTCAAAAAGGAAGGATCCGATGAAATTTAGCGAATAACCGATTGATCAAATACGATGTGCAAATTGATTGAGGAGATAAGAAGGTAAAGTGTGGATTGCCCAGTGAGGGGAGTTGTCCTTTAAGGACGGAAGTGAACTACGAAGTTTATGATGTTAGTACCAACAAAGAGATTGTTACGGCAACAATGTGACACTTATTGAGCACATGCAAATTGATACCAAATATAATGGGCACCCCAATTTAAATGAATTCATGGACGTATTTTTACGATCTCCAGGAACTACCACCTGACCGAGGAATGGAACTTGCCATTGATTTATTGCTAGGGATTGCGTCAGTATTTAAGACCCATATCCATTGCCACCGTTGAGATGAAGGAATTAGCTACTCGAGTACAGGAAATAAGACTCATTGTGTCACATTGGAGTACACCAGTTTTGTTTGCTAAGAGAAGAATGGCAGTATAAGACTGTACCTTGGTTACCAAGAGCTGAATGGACTAACCAGAAGGAATAAGATATTTCTTGCCAATGATAGATGATTCGTTTGACCAATTAAAGGATGTAATTTATTTTCAAAGACAGATCTGAGCATAGTATATCACCAAATTAAGAATAACCATGATGATGTGCCAAAGATGGCATTTTGCACCTATGTACATTATGAGTTTTTAACGATGTAGTTTGGGTTGGCATGCGTCAGAAACCTTTATGGATTTAGAGAATAAAGTTCTGGACAAATTGATTATTGTATCCATAGACGATATTTTGATGTATCCTTGGATTGGATGAATAGAGTTAAAGGATTGAAGTAGAAGTTAGTAACAACCCCGTTGTTAGAAATACCTGTGATTGAGGGGACTTTGATGAATTATAGTTATGCGTCTAAGCGACTTAAGTAGCATGAGATAAGATATCCCACACCTGACTTGGAGTTAGCAGCGATTATGTTCGCACTGAAAATTTGGAGACTTCAACTTTATGGAGAAATGTGGATTTTTTTTTTCTTTCTCCACAATAGCCTTTAGTATATATTTACATAGAAACGAGTGAAGCAAGGTAGAGATTATAGTTGGAACTGACCAAAGACTTTGAGTGTGAAATTCACTATCACTAATGAAAGGCCAATATGGTGGCTGACACTTTAATAGGCAAAAGAGATTAAGATGCAAGTTCTTCGGAACAACTACTAAGAGAAAATTTAAGGATGAAGTTTGAATTTAAGATGTATAGAGAATTCAGAAGATATTATTGGTGGCCGGATATAAAGAAGAATATGATCGATTATTAAGTAAATGCTAGACATGTCCGAGGATGAAAGTAGAGACTTAGTGGACTATCACAGCCGTAGAGATTCCAGGATGGAATGTAAGTTATTGTAAGGGATTTTGTGGTAGGATTACCAAGGACCAAATAGAACCATGGCATTGGTTGGGTTATAATTGATTGATTGAATAAGTCTACTCCGATTGTCCTCATCAACAAGAGATCTTCAATGGAAAGGGTTATAAATATTGATATAGAAAAGATAGTGGTGCGACATGGAGTTTCAGTAGCAATGGCGTCAAATAGGGACCCAAGGTTTAATTCCAGATATTGAGAAGAGTTTTTAAGAATGTTTGATAACGAGATTGAACATGAGCACTGCTTAGGATCCGCAGACCGACGGACCGACCGAAAGAACTACCAGACAATCGAAGTTACGTTAAGCGCTGGTGCCCTGGATTTCAAAGGGTAGTTAGAGTGATCACTTATCGCTGATAGAAATTTCTTGTATCTATAAGTATTGTACGAGCGTGGGGATGCCATGTATAAAGCTAGTTACGAAGAGAATTATCCATCTCCCCTACGGTAGGAAGAAACCGACAAACGAGAGTTATCGGGACCCGAGCTGGTTCAACGAACGAAGGAGACTATGCATCATTCGAAAGCAATTGGTAGCGGCTAAAGACAGGCAACACCCATATATGCCGATCAAGCTGGGAGAGATAAAGAGTACGAGGCGGAAGACTTCACGTTGCTAGAAGTATCTCCATGACTAGGACTAATGAAGTTCGCAAGTCCACGACGTATTTCGCATGTCGATGATACGAGAGTTCAGCACAGATGACCAGGAATGTGATAGAGAGTACGAGGCGGAAGACTTCACGTTGCTAGAAGTATCTCCATGACTAGGACTAATGAAGTTCGCAAGTCCACGACGTATTTCGCATGTCGATGATACGAGAGTTCAGCACAGATGACCAGGAATGTGATAGAATATGAACGTATAGGAATACAACCAGGATTATCTTATATAAAGCACCCGGTAGTGATTATAGACCGGAGTAAGTGAGTGTCGAGGAATAAAGTTATAGAGCTAGTAAAAGTGTTATGATGGAACCAGAGGGTTGGAGAGTCAACCTGGAAACTGGAGAATGTTGTATTGGGGAAGTACCCTTATCTATTTTCTTAAGATTCCGGGACGGAATCCTTTTAAGTAGGGGAGACTGTAATAACCCCAAATTTTGGACTTAGTTAAATTTTTTTTATTTGATGAATAGTAAAATCCTGATGAATAATAACTTTTTCATTTAAAAAGTTTTCAGACCACCCTATGTACGGGACGGTATAATGAACTTTCAAAGTCGTATTAGTGATCTACGATGTAAATGAAGGAATGCAAAAGCTGTCAGAATCAGAAAAATAGCATTTTCTGTTTTCTCCGAAATTTCACCAATAACTGATGGATTAATCATTATTTGAAAATATTGGAGGATTTAAATTATTAATTCCATTGATATGGATTTAATAAAAGAATTAGTGATATCAAGGATGTTTACGGTAAACTACTTCGATAGAACACTTAAGAAACCCTGCGAACATTCTACGAGATTAAGCGGTGACGGAACAAACTAGTAAAGCTACTTTATCTCCAACTCTCCAATTGCTTGACACATGTCATGATGATGAGGCAACAAGCTATGACTCACCACATTTGACAACAAAATATCACATTTTCTATCAAAATCAACCAAGGCAAAGAAAACTCTCCCCACCTCATTTCTTCAGCAATCTGCCCAGCAGAAACCAAGCTCAAAGAAAAATTCATATATCCACTTCTATCCATCCTTAAATCACCAAATCTTAACCATATCTTCTCCACTCCATGGGTAACATTCGTTCAAAATTTCATGGTCAACAAAGGAGTATAGCCTAGCCAAATCTCTTCCCCAAGTTGGAGAACCCAATCTGTCCAATTTCTGTCAAGCGGAAAGATGGGGCTCAAAACCCTAGCTAGGAAGCTTTAAATTTGACGATCTATAACTCAAAAGAAAGCTTATGAAGAGCAAAAGGTCTGGTAAAAATCTTAGCACCAAACTCTTATTTTTAGATTTGTTATGGATTTTACAATATGAGGATGAATAGTGATTTCAAGAACTAACTTCTTTGATCTTAAACTCTAGGCTTTCCAAGGATCACCCAAGGCTTGATTAGTGGTTATAAGTGATTGTTATGTCTCTCAAGCTCTAAGGAAGGTATAAAAACCTCTTCCCCTTTTTGTTTATATGAGTTTTATGGTTGAAATAATGATTAGAGTCGTTATTCGTGTTATCGTTAAGATCCGTGGATCTTATGTTCGATTTGAGGATGAATGATTTTGTGAAGCTTGATTTAATGTATGATAATGTTTAGGGGCTGTTTTGGATGTGTTGATGAAGTATAATGGTTGTTGGTTTGGTTGGTTGATTGTTGATTGGTGGTTGTTTGAAGTGTTTAAAAACACGGGAATCGCGTATAAGCGCCGTTACCATGCCGAAATTTCCTTAGATAGTTTAGACAGAAATCAGGGTTACATTAAAGGGCATGAACATGAAGTTTCTGACCATTAACATGTAGGCCTTGTTTCTTAGATTGTTTTAGCGAAAGAATCGTGTCGTTACGATTTACGGTTTAAGAGAAATGTCCGTTTTAGTGAAAGCGGTTTCGCGTAACTAAGTAGTTCATTGCATGAACTTTGAGGCAATGATCAAACCCCTTAAACAACTTATTGGAATGTGAAACTTTGTGTTAACATGCTAGGTATGTTTAGGAAGACCCTCGAAAAGATTTCGTGCAAAAAGGATTATATTTCAATTTTATAAAAATGCGTGAGCGAGCATGCTCGAGTAGAGGATCTTAAGGAGTTAACTTGAAAGTGAACTATATGTACTTGAGTTAGTGTATACTTAGTATGGTGAAAGCGTTTAAGTTATTAATCTGGAACCTTGTGTTGATTCTAGATTACTGGACCAACCTGAGACTTACGGCTACTTCGAGATTTCCAGGCAAGTTTTCAAAAACCTATTTTGTACTATTGTTAATTGTGAAATTTGTGATGCAAGAATATGCATATATGTTTTGAGTTGTTATATAACAATATCTGTATTGTAATTTTGATAAGTTGCTTATAGGCTAGTATTGATTGATAGCTATAAGCCGGAAATTATGAGTGCCCTTAGTGTAGGGCGTATCTTCGAGATATTTTGTTACGAACCGGAAACGGTATAAGTATGTATATATATAGGGATATATATACCTTGAGATTATTTCTGAGAATTGTTTTCGATAAATATTATTCGAGAATATCATTTCAAATGTCTTGTAAAGACTACTTATTATTTGTTATCAGTTATCGATTTATGAATATTATTTTGAACATTCATTTGGAGATTTACTTAAATCTTTTATTATTTATTTATTAAATGAATATTATTTTTGGATATTCATTTAAAGGTTTTATATTATAATCATTTATTGATTATTTATTTATGAATATTGTTTGAATATTCATTCAAGGTTTTAAATGTAATTATTATGATTAAAAATATTCTTTAATCACTCATTTCATTTAATAAATATTATTTGAATATTTATTAAATACTTTTAATTGGATTTCATTATTTAGAAATCATATTGTACCTTCAATAATTATGAAAGTATATTTTTGAGCTTTATTAAAATTATATATCAACTCTTTTGTTGCGAGTATTGTGGAAAGTTTTCTAATACTATATTCCACTTATCAAAATATTTGATTCATGATGATGCTGACTTCTTGACCTTATGTTATTGCTCGTGATAAAGTGTATATACTTATATATATATATATATATATATATATATATATATATATATATATATATATATATATATATATATATATATATATATATGGGTTGAGGAATATTTTGAGGTAGGCATGGCTACCTTAAGTAATATATATGTATAAGGACTTGTGAATCCGTAGAATAGGGAAGTGTAATTAAGTGAAGTGGACTCAAATGAATGATACGGAGATGAACTAAGTATTTTGTTGGTAATGGTTATCATAGTTCGAAGATTGTTCCTTCGAACATTATATGAGTAAAGATTTTTCCTGTTATTAAGGGGACTTGTTAGTGCATGGATCATTGTATATGATGCCCTAATATATGTGACCGGTTTGGTCAGTGTACTATTGCAACTAGATTGCGGTCGACTTGAATGTCGTTACTGCGGATTGAGAATACCGGATATGCGGTAAACCTGCGTAAGTGACCGTATCTAGTCGGTCCAGCCATTTTATTTCTGGCCCATGTGCTGCCAAAGGATGATTGACAAGTTCGAAAAGTGTTCTTGCATCATCAAGACAAGTTCGGAAAGTTGTTCTTGTCATGGTCAGGTTCGAAAAGTGTTCTTGGCCTGGTCAAGTTCGAAAAGTGTTCTTGTCCATCTACTAGTAGTAAAAAGGTCCCTCGGAAGGACATGATTGAAGCGACTGATCATCGTTTAATCATATCCAGTGGCTTGAAAGTCCCAGTCCCTCGGATAAGATAATAATGAAAATGTTTTAAAAGTGAATTGTTTTAGATAAATGCTGTTAATAAATAGAGTAACTAAATTGTGTTATCTCTACAACAGATTGAACTGTTAAGATTGATTGATATTGAAACAGCTTGGAGGCTGATATTGATTGTTGAAAGAGTGATTGGGAATTTGTTGTTATTAAACTGTAGTATAGCTTAAGTGCTGGGAAATAATTTATTTCTGATTAATTGAATGAGAAGTATATCCCATAGTAACTTGAACTATGAGAGGATTATCAAATGTTGAGGATTTCAAATTGTGTTGAGGTTGATTAATTACAGCTCAAGTGCCAGTATATGACTAAGGTTACAATCTAATAATATATATCTAACAGTATCTTGAACCGTTGAGGGTTATAATGTGATGGAATTATAACAATACTTGAGTTTTATAAAGGATGTTGAGGGTCTGTTATATTTTGCAGAACAGAGGTATTTACGAAAATGTTTTATTGAAGTACCTTGTAACTTCATCTTTTAGATTATATTGGAACTTGTTCATATTATATATTGGAGCTTGAATGCTTCCTCGTATACAGTATTTTGAACTGTATGGTATTTTAACTCAATTGTTATACTTAATGGTTTTGGTTGTTAAACCAACAAAGGTCATTGGATTTCAGACTTTATAGTTGTGAAACTATTTATTTTATTATGGGATACTTGCTGAGCATTCTTTCGCTCATTCTTGCTTTACTTTATATTAACTTTCAGTAAAGAGAGAACCTAGTCAGTTAATCCGTACTACAAGAGAAGGGATGTGGAAGATTCAACCTTGAGGTAGTCCAATTCAGAATGGTTAATGCAGAAGTAAGTTGCATGGGTTCAGCTGCTATTAGTGAGAACCTGGATAGTAAATTTGGGTTGTAATAACAAAAGTTGATTATTGTTGCTCATTTCCAAGGCTATAACTTGTGTGTGTGTGCGTAAGTGATTGGGGTCTTTGGAGTTGTAGTATGAGAATGTTGTAAGTAATGCAGGTATTGTATCATTGATGGAGCGTGACAACCCAGATTCCTGACCCCGGATCTGGGGGTGTTACAAAGGCGGTGTTTGAAACTACCAAGTATAGATAGAGCGTTTCTCTAGGTTTTGGTTTTGCCAACAATGGTGCTTCAGTCATGTATTTTTTTTCAAGGCTTCTTGGCTTTGTGCTGTTCACTCAAAATTTTTCATGTTATTCAATGCTTTGAAAAGGGTAGACACTTTTCCCCTAACTTAGAGATGAACCTTCTTAATGTTGCCACTCTCCCAGTGAGTTTCTAAACATCTTTAACAGAGTGTGCTGGTTATATATCCACAATTGATTTAATTTTGTCGGGGTTAGCTTCAATTCCTCGTTTAGAGACCATCAGGCCCAAAAACTTTCCTGACCCTATGCCAAAAGCGTACTTGGCAGGATTCAACATCATTTTATGGTGTCTCAGCACTTCAAATGCCTCTCGGAGGTGCTCTATGTGATCGGCCTTATCGAGGCTTTTGACTAACATGTCATCCACATAAACCTCCATGGTCTTTCCAATGAGATGTTTGAAAATTTTGTTCACTAACCTTTGGTTTTGTTCACTAACCTTTGGTATGTGGCACCTGCATTCTTGAGTCCAAATGCCATAACTAAGTAGGAGTAAACACCAAAATCAGTAATGAATGATACCTTGCGAATGTCATCCTTATGCATCTTGATTTGGTTGTATCCGCTGAAGCCATCCATGAAGCTTAGCATTTCATGCCCTGCAGTGGCGCCTATTAAAGTGTCGATCCTTGGTAGGGGAAAGAGTCCTTAGGACATGCATCGTTCAAGTCCGTAAAGTTTACGCACATTCTTCACTTTCCATTGGCTTTCTTGACCATTACCAGGTTAGCCAACCACTCAGGGAATTGAATCTCTTCAATGAATCTTGCTTCCAAGAGCTTATCTACCTCTTGCTTTATGGCCTCTTGCCTTTATGGAGCAAAGTTCCTTTTCTTTTGCTTCATCGTCTTCCTTTCGGGATCTACGTTCAACCTGTGAGTTATCAATTGGGGATCAATCCCTGGCATATCAGCTGTTGTCCAAGCAAAAACATCTTCATTCTCTTGGAGGAAAGATATAATGTTTCCCTTCTAGGATTCAGGCAACGGTGCCCCAATCTAATTGACTTTATCTAGTTCTCCTGGAACTAAGGGGATAGGGATCAAATCCTCAGTTGTCTTTCCCCTTCTATCTTCATCATTCCTTGAATCCATGTCCTCAATTGGGAGAAGTTGCCCCCGACTCCATGAGGTCTTAGTGTAGCTACATAGCAACTTCTAGCCATTTTCTGATCTACTCGCTCTTCACCAACCCCGTTCATTGTAGGAAACTTTATTTTCAAGTGGTATGTTGAGGCAACAACTTTAAAAGCATGAAGGCCAGTCCTTCTAAGGATTGCGTTATAAGTAGAGGTTGCCTTTATAACCAAGAAATTCAGCATTTGAGTCGTTATCTTCGAGCCTTGCCTTATAGTCATGGGGAGCTGGATTGTGCCTTATACCTTTGATTCGACTCCATTGAATCCGTAGATAGGCATGTTTGAGGGTGTCAACTGTGAGTCAGTATATCCCATCTTGATGAAAGCATCGTGGAATAAGATATCCACAAAAGCTCCATTGTCAACCAGAACTCTCTTGGTTTCAGAATTTCCTATCACATGTGTGATGACCAATGGGTCATCACGAGGAAATTTTACCCCTTCTAGGTCAGAATCATCGAAGCTAATGGAAACTTCTGTTTTGACACGCTTCGGTGCTTCTCCAACAACAATCATTACCTCTCTAGCATAAGCTTTTCGTGAATTCCTGGAAGAGCCAGCCGCAGTCGGTCGTCCAAATATCATGTTGATAACTGGACCTCGGGGTGTAGGATTACGATCTTGATCATTATCCTTTCTGTCATAGTCTTTCTTCTCATAGTTTCCTCTTTGGTTTCTTCAATTCCTGTTAGGTCCAAAGTATCGTAGAAGGGGGGGTTGAATACGATACTCACAAATTTTTTAATTTCGTTCGTGGATAAATCATTCAGTTCTACTACGAAATCAAATGCACCAAATCAAAACACGAGTCGGGGAATATATTGTTTTACAAATATAAACCGTGAGGGGTGCTACAAATCTAATCCGTAGATGAGCTTCAATGAGTTCAGGTTAACGTAATCAATACAAACTTTTGAAATTAAGGCACTATAAATTTTCTCCAGTAATCGTTCTTGAGCTCTTAAATTCTTCTGAGTAAATATGATCACAATTGCCAACCAACTGAAGAAGACACTGGCTTCATCTTCGTTTTTGTAGACTTCATTTGAAAAACTATCAACCCAAAATCAAAGTAATCATGGCCGTCCATTTTTCAATCAACCTGACACAACAACAAAAGTTTCACCTTCTCCTTTATTTAAAACTATCGAAAGCATTTGTTTTTCTTTCCTTCGATAGATTTTAAATAAAATCTATCGAATGGAAAAACAATCCTTCGATGGTTTTTCTTTCCACTTCACTTGATCCACTTCGATGGTTTTTCCAAAAAGAAAACCATCAAATCCTTTATCACTTTGACCCTTGAAGTTTCTTTCTTTTTACTGCAAGTGATTTGTACTTCTCTTTAAACCTAAACATACCTTGTAATATTCTTTTCACTTTCAGGATGTTTCAGATTTAGACTTTAAATCAACTTCTTCCGAGACGATAAACATCTTGATCATTTAGGTGCTGACAACTAGTGCAACTGGTCTGATTCACAGATGACTAACACTTGATCAATTCTTCTATGTCTTCAATTCAATGCTGCTGACAAGTCCTTTGTCGTTCTGGTTGCTTCAATTAAATCACTGGAATCCTATGGTACTAACTCTTAATCATTCAAATACATCTGTAGTCTGGAAATTCTTGTTTCTTTATTTTTCACAGAGGCTTGAACATTTTAATGAACTTCTTTCCGTGACCTGTTTACGGACTTCAAGAATACATACCATATTTTGATTTTTTGAGTTTACCTTATCTTCTTTACTTCTGGATTCCTGTGCTTCTTTTAATATTACTGTATGTCTTGTCCTTTGCTAAGTTGTAGTTATCTCTGTTACATCTTATGTTACATTATGCTTTACAATCTCCCCTTATTTGATTGTTAGAGTTCGACAAGCAAATACCTCGAGGATAACTCAACTAACTAAGGAAACATGAAACTAATTAAAGTAAGACAGCTTGATAATATTAAATGCATTCTGGATTAAATATATACATTTCCATATTTCAAAATTCAAAGAACATTAAAACTTTTTACAATGAAGTTGCTCCTCTAGTCTGAGCAGATAGTTCTTGTGTTCTTTGCTTCAAGTCTTCAGTCCATCTCAATCTCACCTTCTTCAATCACTGGATTGGAGTTAGCAGCTTGATAATCAATCACAGAAGGATAGTGTAGTGGTTCTCCAGGTTTAAGGATTGCTCCTTTTATGTGTCTTCCAATGTATTCAACCTCTTGTCCCACTCCAGCCCACAACCATACAATGTTAACATCTTTGTTGTTTAGCTTTGGCATGTTTGGCAGTCTGGTATGCACTTCCAATCCTTTCTCTACTCTCTTCCTATAGTAGGGAGCATTCTCCATCAAATATTTTCTTAGAGTGTCTGCTGCTTTGTCCTTCTCCGTTGATGTGAATCCAGTGGATCTAAGATACTTTTCAACTGATATTAGATAGTTATTTGGATAATCTCTCAGTTTTTCCTCCGTCGGATAACAGATTCTGAACAAGTCATTCATCATGAATCTAACCATAGGAGGGTCTTCAGTAATCTTTGGACTGAGCTTCATCAAGATTTCCTTAACATTCTCACGGAGCAGTTCATTTAGCTTTGTGGTTCTCTGGATCTTGATGAGCAACACCTGCAGTTCTGTATATGTTCTCTGTTCGAAAAACTTAGTGGAAATCACAAATGTACCTTTATCAATAAAATTGATCAGTATGCTCCAGGCACCATTTTCTTTAACCCCGGCTTTCAAAAAGATAAGAGAATTTCTCAATGCAGTGAAGTAAGTATGATCTTCCTGATTTACACTCCTTATATCTTGAATGATAACTTCCACCTCAGCATTGTCGTTGACTTCTAAACCGTCTTCAACTCCGCAGAAAGTGTTGTAAGCTACCTCCCAATCTTTTCCTTGTTTCTGTGTCAAATCAATCATCTTCTTCTTCCTTGCTTCATTATAAATCTTGAATCTCTTCAGCTTTTCACTCCTCAGAACTGCTTGGTGAGTTTCCTTCTCAGCTTGCCTGGCATCTCTTTCTGCTTTCTCAGCTTTCAATCTCTCCAAGGCAACCTTTGTATAATTGTGTGGAATATAACTGGAGGAAAATTTGGAAAATGAAAATCCCTCCAAAAATTCAAATATTCTTATGGAAACTGGAAAATGGAGTGGTTCAAACAAGGTCTTTTCTAAAAATAAGGATGCACTTGCAGATGGATAGTTGTAACAGCCCGATTTTTAGGACTATTAATTCTAAATACATAACTTAAATAAAAGTATTTCTTTATTCAATAAATACGAAATTACACAAAAGTCAAAGCAACGGTCAAATTTAGTAATTCAAAAACATAAAATCGGAGACGCAGCTCCACAATTACAATAATACATATCTTGCAATTTAACAAAATTGATTCTAATAGCACAATTATTCTTAACCAATTATTTACATCAAATCAAGTAGCACGAAATTCACAAGTTCACATCCGTATTCTCAATAAGCCTTCAAAATCGAAACCTGAAATGTTAGGAAAGGGGTGAGCTAAAGAGCTCAGCAAGTAACAAATTGACTTATCGATATTCTCGAAAATCAATGGGCGTTTTAATAAAACAGATTTCTCAAAACAATACTAATTTTGTAAAACATTTGCGAAAACAAATTCAGCCCAAAGTTTATATTTTCAAAATCCAGAACCGAAACAGAATTAAAACATAATTTAAAACAGAAACGAAATTCTTATAATACCACAGTCTTGCTCTACGGCCACACTTTCCCAGTAGCCGGGATCTTATTCTTATTCTTATACGCCACACTTTGCCAGTAGCCGGCATCTAAAGTTCAATAATTACGCCCCCTTAATAGGTATCTAAAATTGCACACTTGTGCGCCTACTAAGGGTATCTAAGGCTAGTTCCGGAACTATAGCGTAAATTACGAACGGGTTCGAAACGTAGAGACTGAGGGATTCGAAGATTCTCGTATCTTATATCTTATACAGTTCGAAACAATATTCTTATATCTTATACGGAATTTCAAAAATTGCAGAATCAAATATCTTTTCCGAAAATAAAAGTAAGTCAAAATGTACTTACCTCAAAAGCGACACTTAACAATCCGAAAAGAACACAATCGATCCTATAATTAATTACATAAACACAGAAACAGTTAATTATTTATTTAACACGTACTAGCATAAATGCACTGCAGTTAAGTACTCATTTAAAACTAAATAACAGCGATCAGAAACTAACAAGCATGCTTCCGGTATTAAACTAAAGAAAACTAACCATTAATAATAAACGCAATCGGGCCATAAACTATAACAAAACAAATCATTATATAAGTAAAAGAGAATGGGCCTTAAATGCCCAATACGGCTTAATCCAATTAGCACGTAAAATTGTAAATAGCTCCCTGATCTTTTCCATTCTTAACATGTGATTTTAGAAACAATTAATGATATTCATCATCATGCACGCATGTATATTAACAAAACTTGCATATTAAAAGGTTTTGCAGATTAACGTGTACGCAAGAAAGAAGAATTAATCTGTTAACAATTAACATTAATAGTAAACACCTGAACCAAGATTATGACAAATAGTAAATATCAAAAACAAATAAATTTAGTTATCCAACAAATATCAAACTAACGAATTAAATTTAAAACAATTACGCATGAGCTTATACTTTATCTTACATGAATCCAATAATTATAGATGTTCAGTTAATTGATAAACAAGACGTATATTTGTATCATAATTATCAAACAGAAAATGAAATTTACAAAACAAAGTCAATTCATACAAGGTGCACAAACGTGTACAAACAGTGTCAAGAATAATTAATCAAACAAATGGTCATGGCAGACATATAGATTATGCATGCGAATAATAAAACTAAGAGGTTTAACGTACCTGCGGCAAATTTCTGTATAGGTCTCCTGTATTATCTAATCGATTTTTATACAGGCACCCAAACCCTAAATTCAATAAGGTAATAGTAAAACTTGTTCCTAAAGAATCTCTACAAGTAATATCTAAAATAAAATATTTTATTACACACAATTTACTTAAATAAAAGATATCAATTTTATAAAATATTTTCACAATTCTTTCCGATAATAACAAATCTTATCTCAAATCAAATAACTTGTACAATGATAATTCTAGAATTTTCTAAATAAAATAAATGTTCAAATGAAAAAAAAATTACTTAAATATCTAATATCTAATAATAAAAAAAAATTAAGGGATTTTACATTCTTCCCTCCTTAAAAGAATTTGGTCCCCAAATTCTCCAAATAAAATTAAATAAGTCACATAAGAAAAGAAATCATACCTTAGTGACAATAGTTGTCACAACTTCCCGTCAACTGAAACACGTTCGTTCCTTGTCTTGTTGCATGCTTCCTTCATTTTGGTGGATTACGTGGGCACTCCGAAATCTATCTTGTGTCCTACTTCTCCGTCCATCTGTTCTTAAACCACGACACAAATTCTTATACTTACAAATAAACAAACTTTAAATATATATAGTCAGTGATCATATAACACGAAAATCATATATGTCAAATAATCACAAAACAAATGGCCTAAAATCAAAATAATTTACTGACCTAAAGATCAAAATCTACAGGAACGCATCCTAGGAAATGCACTAGTCCCATACCCAGTACACTCCGAAGGAAAGCCTGCTCTCTGATACCAACTGTAACAGCCCGATTTTTAGGACTATTAATTCTAAATACATAACTTAAATAAAAGTATTTCTTTATTCAATAAATACGAAATTGCACAAAAGTCAAAGCAACGGTCAAATTTAGTAATTCAAAAACATAAAATCGGAGACGCAGCTCCACAATTACAATAATACATATCTTGCAATTTAACAAAATTGATTCTAATAGCACAATTATTCTTAACCAATTATTTACATCAAATCAAGTAGCACGAAATTCACAAGTTCACATCCGTATTCTCAATAAGCCTTCAAAATCGAAACCTGAAATGTTAGGAAAGGGGTGAGCTAAAGAGCTCAGCAAGTAACAAATTGACTTATCGATATTCTCGAAAATCAATGGGCGTTTTAATAAAACAAATTTCTCAAAACAATACTAATTTTGTAAAACATTTGCGAAAACAAATTCAGCCCAAAGTTTATATTTTCAAAATCCAGAACCGAAACAGAATTAAAACATAATTTAAAACAGAAACGAAATTCTTATAATACCACAGTCTTGCTCTACGGCCACACTTTCCCAGTAGCCGGGATCTTATTCTTATTCTTATACGCCACACTTTGCCAGTAGCCGGCATCTAAAGTTCAATAATTACGCCCCCTTAATAGGTATCTAAAATTGCACACTTGTGCGCCTACTAAGGGTATCTAAGGCTAGTTCCGGAACTATAGCGTAAATTACGAACGGGTTCGAAACGTAGAGACTGAGGGATTCGAAGATTCTCGTATCTTATATCTTATACAGTTCGAAACAATATTCTTATATCTTATACGGAATTTCAAAAATTGCAGAATCAAATATCTTTTCCGAAAATAAAAGTAAGTCAAAATGTACTTACCTCAAAAGCGACACTTAACAATCCGAAAAGAACACAATCGATCCTATAATTAATTACATAAACACAGAAACAGTTAATTATTTATTTAACACGTACTAGCATAAATGCACTGCAGTTAAGTACTCATTTAAAACTAAATAACAGCGATCAGAAACTAACAAGCATGCTTCCGGTATTAAACTAAAGAAAACTAACCATTAATAATAAACGCAATCGGGCCATAAACTATAACAAAACAAATCATTATATAAGTAAAAGAGAATGGGCCTTAAATGCCCAATACGGCTTAATCCAATTAGCACGTAAAATTGTAAATAGCTCCCTGATCTTTTCCATTCTTAACATGTGATTTTAGAAACAATTAATGATATTCATCATCATGCACGCATGTATATTAACAAAACTTGCATATTAAAAGGTTTTGCATATTAACGTGTACGCAAGAAAGAAGAATTAATCTGTTAACAATTAACATTAATAGTAAACACCTGAACCAAGATTATGACAAATAGTAAATATCAAAAACAAATAAATTTAGTTATCCAACAAATATCAAACTAACGAATTAAATTTAAAACAATTACGCATGAGCTTATACTTTATCTTACATGAATCCAATAATTATAGATGTTCAGTTAATTGATAAACAAGACGTATATTTGTATCATAATTATCAAACAGAAAATGAAATTTACAAAACAAAGTCAATTCATACAAGGTGCACAAACGTGTACAAACAGTGTCAAGAATAATTAATCAAACAAATGGTCATGGCAGACATATAGATTATGCATGCGAATAATAAAACTAAGAGGTTTAACGTACCTGCAGCAAATTTCTGTATAGGTCTCCTGTATTATCTAATCGATTTTTATACAGGCACCCAAACCCTAAATTCAATAAGGTAATAGTAAAACTTGTTCCTAAAGAATCTCTACAAGTAATATCTAAAATAAAATATTTTATTACACACAATTTACTTAAATAAAAGATATCAATTTTATAAAATATTTTCACAATTCTTTCCGATAATAACAAATCTTATCTCAAATCAAATAACTTGTACAATGATAATTCTAGAATTTTCTAAATAAAATAAATGTTCAAATGAAAAAAAAATTACTTAAATATCTAATATCTAATAATAAAAAAAATTAAGGGATTTTACAATAGTACTTGTTTAAAGTGTCATTACCCTTTGAAACGGCTAATCATCTATTTTGGGATTGCACTTTAGTTTCTTCTCTATGGCCAAAAATCCTTTAATGGTGGGGTCACTACACCATAAATGGCCTACTACAACATTTTGAGGTCATGTTGCCTTTGCTTATGTTGGCTTTGCTATGCATATTTTTGGCTACTACAACATTGTCATTTTGATGTTGGCTTAGGCACGATAAATATGTTGCTGTAGAATCAAAATGTTTGCATGTTGCAATAGGTAACAAAGATGTTGCCATAGTTTTGTAATAGGCAAACTTTTCCCTTTCTTAACTAAAAATAAAAATATTCATTTTTTTAAACATAAAAACTAATTAATTTTGATAAAAATAATTAAAATTTTCTTATAAAAATTAAGAACTGCCAGAAAAGGTGATTAATAAAATGAAAAAGGTAAAAATATTTTTGAGATTAATAATTATATTTTTATAATTACAAAAATACTTAATAAATGTTAAATGATTTTTGCACAAAATTTTGATTAATTTTCAGACAAAAAAAATTCGGCTGAGCGGCAAAAATACCGCCCAATCCAAAACTTTTCGTACAAAGGCAAAAAAAAGCCCACCCACTTTCATTTTTCATTTAGTCTCTTGTAACTCTCCTCTGTCTTCCTCTCTCGCACTCTCACTTTACTCTCTCTTTTTCTCTCGCTCGAACACACACTTGAACACACCTCTTAATTACTTTTAATCTATTCATACATATGCATACATACATCTATAACTTCATGTAATCTATAAATACATACTATAAGTACATATAACTACATTGATTTGAATTTAGGGCATTTTTATTTCTATTTAAATTATGTAATTATGTTGATTTCATTTTGAAATTTGTTTCTTATGTTGATGTTTCAGGGCTGATTATGAAATTTGAGCTTCAATCGGGTTTAATTTGGGACTTCAATCGGGTCGGGTTTAATTTGGGGCTTCAATCGGGTCGGGTTCAATTTGAGACTTCAAATCAGGGCTTCTATCTGGTGGAATTGGGGCTTCTGTGTTTAAGGTACTTCAACATTTTCTCTCTTCTATATTTGGGGCCTTTATATTTTGAATTGGGTCGGGTTTAATTTGTTTAGTTTTGTGGGTTGTAGCATGTTCGATTTTGTTTAGTTGTATCATTTGTATCAGCTTTAGCATTAGCTCTGGAGACACAAGAAGGCACTGCAGAGGAGGTAATATATATACATGTCTGACTGTCTGTGTGTAGTTTTGTTAAATATCTCATTGTGCCAATATGTGTAATTAGTAATTCTATCACAAGGGAGTTGCTAGGAGATCAGTCTTGATCTTAAAATTATAATATAATATGTCGTACCTATATATATCGGGTCGGAAGCTTTAATGAGAGTTTTATTCAGTGAAACTTAATTAACATAACAACCCTAGTAAGGAATTTATACAGAACCAAGAGGCTTCCTATAATCCTATTCCTATCCGTTACTCAAATTAGAGAAGCAAAAATAGAATAAAAATCCAAGATTATCTCCTGATGAAAGAAGGATTTTATTATAGTAATATACGGCATGTCCCAGGAAAACAATCAAAACATATCCCCAAGGATCTTATCTGTAGTTATTTTAGAAGTTTATTAACTATGCTTGCATCTGTTTCTATATTTTAAGTTGGCTGATTGTAATCAATTATTATATAAAGAAACAACTTTTTATCAGAGATGGTAAAATTTCTAGTCACTGAATTGAACGTATTGAGTAAAAGTCGTGGGGTCTTTATCTTGCAGGTTACAGCTTTGTCTGTGGCACTTTTTAGACCTTTGAACCTCACAACCCGGTATTGTTTTTGAAAAACTTATTCTTCATATGCATTTCGTGATTTTATTGGTTCCTCTGATTTTCATCCTTGATATTTTTAGTTCATATAATGTCTGTGGGTGCAGGCACTAGGAATATGTAACAGCCCCAGATCCGGGGTCGGGGATCCGGTCGTTACGGTCTCAATTTCCATCAATAATACTCGCACTTGAATCAAAATAATTAAACTACATGCTGTGACCCCGCAATAATAATACCACACACACACAACTAGTTATAGTCCCAGAGATGAAATTGGAATAAGTATCAGTCATAGGATCCACAAGTTATAAGATATTACAAACCCAGGTCACAGCATCCGTTAGCTGGTCGAACAAATCGTCTATTCTGGGTAATGGGTACTTATTCTTTATAGTTAGCTTGTTCAACTCTCGGTAATCGATGCATAACCTCATACTCCCATCTTTCTTCTTAACAAATAACACTGGTGCCCCCCACGGCGACACACTGGGTCTTATCATACCCTTCTCCAACAGTTCTTTTAACTGGGTAGCTAGCTCTTTCATTTCTAATGGGGATAACCGGTACGGGGCCTTCGAAACTGGCGCCGTCCCCGGGGTTAATTCAATAGCAAACTCAATTACCCTATCGGGTGGTAATCCTGGAAGATCTTGTGGAAACACATCTTCAAACTCATTGACTACTGGGATGTCCTGTAAACTGGGCACCTCCCTCTGGGTGTCTACAACATAAGCTAAGTAAGCCTCGTTTCCTTTTCGTAACAATTTCTTGGTTTGCGCCATGGTTAGAAATTTCTGTGTCTGTTTAATTCCCTTAAACACTATCTCCTTCTTCCCTGGGGTATTTAATCTAACCTTTTTCCCTTTACAATCTATCTGCGCGTTATTGCGAGACAGCCAATCCATTCCCAAAATGACATCAAATTCTCCTAATTTAAAAGGAATCAAATCCACACAAAAAGATTGTTCTCATATTTCCAATTTGCAGTTGGGGTGAATCTGATTAACTGGGACTATCTCGTGGTTAACTATTTCTACTTGTAGGGAATCCTTTAATGGTTGGGCTTTAAGTTTTAATTTACACGCAAAATCCCTCGATATAAACGATTTAGTCGCTCCAGAATCAAATAAAACATTTGCGCTAACTGAATTCAGGGAAAAGGTACCTGCTATCACATCCGTGTTCCTCACGGCATCCTGCACTGTCTTGTTGAAAGTCCTAGCAGTCGGTGGGTTGTTGGAGGCAGCCTTGCTTGCCCCTGATGCTGCGGGTCGGTTCATGGGGCAATCCTTCCTCATATGACCTTGACGTCCACAGTGGAAACAAGTGAGGTTTCTGCTGACGCTAGGGTTAGCTGCGGTACAATTCTGAGCATAATGGCCCCCTCGCCCACACTTAAAATAGGTTACCGGTTTCTGGTTGCACACACCGAGATGTTTCCTTCCACAAGTTGCACATGCTGGTAATGGAGGTCGAGATTGGTAGGAGTGGGACACTCCTGATGGGTTGTCGCCCTGGTTTACGCTTGCGCTCACGGGTCGCTTGAACCCCATATTCCTCTCAGGTAGGGAGACTGTCCCTCGGTTAAACCTATTTTGGGGGTTTCCTCCTGCAAAACCTCCACCCCTACTTGCATGTTTCCTTTTTATTCCCCCTTTTCTCTCTTTCCTTATGCATCTTATCACTCCCTGCTTCCACAATTGAGGCCTTTTGCACCAATGTGGCATAGTCTGTAATCTCTAGGACTACCACGCGATTCTGAATCCACTGCTTCAATCCCTGTTGAAACCTATTAGCTTTCTTCTCTTCGGTATCTACAAACTCTGGTACAAACCTTGATAGCTCGGTAAATTTTGCCTCATAGTCAGCCACTGTCAGGTTATTCTGCTTTAGTTCCAAAAACTTGAGTTCCATTTGAGTCTTCATAAACCTTGGGAAATACTTCTCTAGAAACAATTGTTTGAACCTTTCCCAAGTTATGATAGCATCCGTCTCCATGTTCTTCTTGGCCTCCCACCAATAGTTGGCCTCTCCTTTCAGAAGGTACGTGGCAAAAACGGTCTTCTGTGCCTCTTCAATACTTCAAATCTCGAAGGACTTTTCCATTTCCTTTATCCAGGCTCTTGCCTCTACTGGGTCAGCCGATCCTTGGAATTCTGGGGGCTTGAGTGACTTAAAGGCCCTGAAAGAGTTCGCTATGGTATTGTTGTTTCCTTGGGGTGGTTGGGGATAACGGTCCAAATTTTGCCTAAGTAGATTCATGAACTGACCCATGGGGTCTCCACCCTGGTTCTCTATTCCTTGTTCCTCTTCAACTTCCTCTTCTTCATCCTCAAATTCCGTAGAGAAAAAGGGTTCATCTGCCTCTCCATACTGGGAGTCGTCCTGCTCATTATAATCTTCGTATATCTCTTCCTCATTTTCAGGGTCTTCCCTATTTTGGTTGTGGCTTTCTTGATCCTCAGATTCCTGGGAGTTAGCCCTAGTTCTCATTCTTCGTGGAGGCATCTTACTGAAAATTTGGAAAATTCACATTAGGCTCGTTCACTGGGTTACAGATACCGTCGTTACATAATTGGAAGTAGACTTCCGCAGTTCTATATTTTATCGCAATTTAATCAAACGGTGCAGACAACAGTATAATAACGTGTGTTCGCGTCACAACAGAACTTGATTCAACTGAAAGGAAACAAATATATACATGGTACCAAAGATACATAGTCTGAGTCAACATCGACAGTTTACAAGTACAACCGTCCTAACATCATCTAGTCAAACGTGAAATACATGGTCTATCCTTCTAGTCAGAAAAGGGATAATATATACAATGGAACAATCCCACAAAAATCGGCACTACTATGTCCGTACATGACTAGAAGACTAGACTACTACATCACCAACTCTGAAATCAGCCACTAGTGCAGCCCAATGCCCTCACCCTTGCCATAGCCATGCGGAAAATCTCCTCAGCATCAACCCTGGATACCCTGCCATCGCCATCAGTAGGCAAAGCTCGAATCCTCATCCGTGCCCTCAGCTCAATGCGAGTCATCGCCCTCCTGGCAACTCGTTACGATTTACGGTTTAAGAGAAATGTCCATTTTAGTGACAGCGGTTTCGCGTAACTAAGTAGTTCATTGCATGAACTTTGAGGCAATGATCAAACCACTTAAACAACTTATTGGAATGTGAAACTTTGTGTTAACATGCTAGGTATGTTTAGGAAGACCCTCGAAAAGATTTCGTGCAAAAAGGATTATATTTCAATTTTATAAAAATGTGTGAGCGAGCATGCTCGAGTAGAGGATCTTAAGGAGTTAACTTGAAAGTGAACTATGTACTTGAGTTAGTGTATACTTAGTATGGTGAAAGCGTTTAAGTTATTAATCTGGAACCTTGTGTTGATTCTAGATTACTGGACCAACCTGAGACTTACGGCTACTTCGGGATTTCCAGGCAAGTTTTCAAAAACCTATTTTGTACTATTGTTAATTGTGAAATATGTGATGCAAGAATATGCATATATGTTTTGAGTTGTTATATAACAATATCTTTATTGTAATTTTGATAAGTTGCTTATAGGCTAGTATTGATTGATAGCTATAAGCCGGAAATTATGAGTGCCCTTAGTGTAGGGCGTATCTTCGAGATATTTTGTTACGAACCGGAAACGGTGTAAGTATGTATATATATAGGGATATATATACCTTGAGATTATTTCTGAGAATTGTTTTCGATAAATATTATTCGAGAATATCATTTCAAATGTCTTGTAAAGACTAGTTATTATATGTTATCAGTTATCGATTTATGAATATTATTTTGAACATTCATTTGGAGATTTACTTAAATCCTTTATTATTTATTTATTAAATGAATATTATTTTTGGATATTCATTTAAAGGTTTTATCTTATAATCATTTATTGATTATTTATTTATGAATATTGTTTGAATATTCATTCAAGGTTTTAAATGTAATTATTCTGATTAAAAATATTCTTTAATCACTCATTTCATTTAATAAATATTATTTGAATATTTATTAAATACTTTTAATTGGATTTCATTATTTAGAAATCATATTGTACCTTCAATAATTATGAAAGTATATTTTTGAGCTTTATTAAAATTATATATCAACTCTTTTGTTGCGAGTATTGTGGAAAGTTTTCTAATACTATATTCCACTTATCAAAATATTTGATTCATGATGATGCAAGATTTCTATCCTTAATTGTTGACTTCTTGACCTTATGTTATTGCTCGTGATAAAGTGTATATACTTATATATATATATATAAATATATGCATAGACTAAATATGGGTTGAGGAATATTTTGAGGTAGACATGGCTACCCTAAGTAATATATATGTATAAGGACTTGTGAATCCCTAGAATAGGGAAGTGTAATTAAGTGAAGTGGACTCAAATGAATGATACGGAGATGAACTAAGTATTTTGTTGGTAATGGTTATCATAGTTCGAAGATTGTTCCTTCGAACATTATATGAGTAAAGATTTTTCCTGTTATTAAGGGGACTTGTTAGTGCATGGATCATTGTATATGATGCCCTAACAGATGTGACCGGATTGGTCAGTGTACTATTGCAACTAGATTGCGGTCGACTTGAATGTCATTACTGCGGATTGAGAATACCGGATATGCGGTAAACCTGCGTAAGTGACCGTATCTAGTCGGTCCAGCCATTTTATTTCTGGCCCATGTGCTGCCAAAGGATGATTGACAAGTTCGAAAAGTTGTTCTTGTCATGGTCAGGTTCGAAAAGTGTTCTTGGCCTGGTCAAGTTCGAAAAGTGTTCTTGTCCATCTACTAGTAGTAAAAAGGTCCCTCGGAAGGACATGATTGAAGCGACTGATCATCGTTTAATCATATCCAGTGGCTTGAAAGTCCCAGTCCCTCGGATAAGATAATAATGAAAATGTTTTAAAAGTGAATTGTTTCAGATAAATGCTGTTAATAAATAGAGTAACTAAATTGTGTTATCTCTACAACAGATTGAACTGTTAAGATTGATTGATATTGAAACAGCTTGGAGGCTGATATTGATTGTTGAAAGAGTGATTGGGAATTTGTTGTTATTAAACTGTAGTACAGCTTAGGTGCTGGGAAATAATTTATTTCTGATTAATTGAATGAGAAGTATATCCCATAGTAACTTGAACTATGAGAGGATTATCAAATGTTGAGGATTTCAAATTGTGTTGAGGTTGATTAATTACAGCTCAAGTGCCAGTATATGACTAAGGTTACAATCTAATAATATATATCTAACAGTATCTTGAACTGTTGAGGGTTATAATGTGATGGAATTATAACAATACTTGAGTTTTATAAAGGATGTTGAGGGTCTGTTATATTTTGCAGAACAGAGGTATTTACGAAAATGTTTTATTGAAGTACCTTGTAACTTCATCTTTTAGATTATATTAGAACTTGTTCATATTATATATTGGAGCTTGAATGCTTCCTCGTATACAGTATTTTGAACTGTATGGTATTTTAACTCAATTGTTATACTTAATGGTTTTGGTTGTTAAACCAACAAAGGTCATTGGATTTCAGACTTTATAGTTGTGAAACTATTATTTTATTATGAGATACTTGCTGAGCATTCTTTCGCTCATTCTTGCTTTACTTTATATTAACTTTCAGTAAAGAGAGAACCTATACTACAAGAAATTTGATCTTTGCCTCCCAATTTTATGTGTAAGTAAAGGTATTATATCGGTATGAAAAGGGTTTTACCTACCAATATATTATTGGTAGCGAGTGGTAGGTAAAAGTTAGTAAAGAAAGACTCTTTACCTACATTTTTTGTATTAGTAGTTAAAAGTATCATGTGGAGCCCACTTTTCTTACTTGTCAATGATGAGTCATCAGTGACTTGGCACTGTCTTACATGGTCTTGACGGTCCACGTGTCATTCCACGATTGGTCCATATTTTAGCAGACTCTGTCCACCAGTCATCATTTTAGTGGTCCACATGGCACCAGATAATTGGCCACATGGCAACAAATAAGTGTTCCACAGTATTATAACGATCAATGTGGCAAGATGGTAGTTGTGACGGGCTAGGAGGCATAAAACTATTGACACCAATAGTTGGTAAATATTTGTTTTTCATTTTAACACTCATAAATACTAATAAACTATAACAAATATTCTGGTATAAAATTCATAATTTGACAACATTCATTGGCCATACAATTCATAATTATTACAGAAAAGAACTCTACAAAATAACTATCATACAATTACAATTTTTACAATGAAGTAAAAAAATGTGGAAATTTGGTTCAATAACGGATTGAAACTCTTCACACTCCAAAATTCAATAAAATAGTATTATTGCTTTCCACTTATTAAACTTCTTTCTCAAGGAATCCACAGTTTTCTTCCATGCTTTCCATTTTTTGTTTGACGTTTCTAGTTGACATCTAAATCAACGTGTTATCCTTGAGTCAGAGTCGGTTGGTTTCCTTCTGTTCGACCAACTTCAAAATGCACTAAAGAATCTGTATTTACAAACATAAGAACTGACATAAGTAATGTAATAGCTTGGTATTGTAGTTGATTCGATTTGGTTACTCGGTATTTGATACTTTGATAATTTAGAAGTTACCTGAGCAATAGTTGTTGGTGCACCCTGAACATGAAATCCAACTATCACCTGAAAATATAAATGTGATGGCAAATAAAATCGTAACTTATTCTTGTAAATAAAAGAAAATATAAATATGAATATTTGAAAAGCCTAAATATTAATGGCCAAGGAATGAAATTCTCACCAATCTTGGCTCCCGACTCCTGAACAAGAAGAAGAAGAACAAGATTCTTAATATTTTCGAGAATTTAAGCAAGTCTACATAGGATCCATAAATAATAAGATCTTGCAAAGGATTTTCACTTAAAAGGATAAAGACATTACACTTAATTTAATAATACAAGGACAAATAAGAGGCTTACCATCAAGTTAGAAGTCTTAAGCAATCAGAGACACATCGTTTCTCCCCCTCTTTTTTGGGTGTTAGAGCCGCATGTAAGTGTTGATCTGGAGATATAAGAGCATCCAAAATGGTTGAGAAGAAAGTGTTGAGATAAATATTGTACTCGGGCTTTTAGGGACACAAATATAGATAGATTAAGTTTAGGCGGTTAGCTTGAACTAATGACCCTCGTCTTAAAACACTTGCTTTCAGTAGAACAGGCGGGATTATTTCAATTTTTGGCAGTGAAAAAGCGGGTACTTTTTTGATGCCACTACTTCATTAATTACAAATTTTTGGTTAAAAATTTGTTTAAAATTTGATATAAGCATTAATTTTACACACAAATAATTTGAAATTAATAAAATTCACTCACTCATAATTTAATTAATACGTATATTTATTTATTCATAACATCATGGTCATGCTAAAAGATATAGGACATTATACAATTGCTTTTCAGAAAAAATAATAGGACATTATATAAAAAATATTACAAAGAAACTTTAAAATTTTTAAATTTAGATAAATGTAATATATTAATTGTTTTATAATAATTTGAGAAATTAGAAAAACTTTCTATATTAACAAAGGTTTTTATGCGAGTAAATAGCTTTGAAAATCTTGCCACCCCATTATATTCTTATATATAATAAGTGTAAGTGAGGTCAACTGTTGATTTAAAAATAGATGAATAAGAATTGTTAAATTTAATATTAAAAACTATTTTTGATTGTTAATAAAATTATATTTAAATATTAAAAAGTGTATTTTAATATTATAAATCAAATATGAATAAATTTTCTAAGTTTAATAGAATTCTCGATGTAAAAATTCTTAACTTTCTTTTTTCTTCAGTTTCAGACCAGTTAGATAATAATTATGAATCACTAAAATAAAAATTTATGTAAATTAATGAAATATAAAAATATTATAAATAAATATAACTATAAATATTGAAAGAATAGCTGTGTGTTTGTATGTTCACTGGTTACAAGCTAGCACATGTTAAACTGGTCTTAGTACACTATTCCTAGTAGCTTATATTTGTCTAATGCATGTTTTTTTTTTAAAAAAATTAATTTATTAATTACTTAATAAATTTTAAACCTTATTAATATTTTTAAGGACTTTTTTCAAATATATCCCATTTTTTAAAAGTTTCTTTCAAAAATACGGTGCAACAATCTCAATTGCAACCTGAAATGTTAGATAATATCCATTTTAGGCTTATTCCATGAGGATATAATTAGTAACCAAAGTTGTTTAATTGATCAAAATTATAAGGAAAATAAAAATAAAGATAAAATTATATATAATCAAAATCAATTTCAAAGTTAATTATGTGCGTGTTTGGGGTATCACAAAAAAGTTGATTTATAGCTTAAAATGAGTAAGTGCCATATAAGTGATACGTTGATGAATTCTTATAAGTTATACGGATGTTTGGATAAATTTACTTATAAATTAGTTAAGAGTTTGCTAAATTAAATTTGAAAAAATAATTATTAAATACAATGATTTCAACACTTACATTTT
Organism: Heracleum sosnowskyi; assembly: GCA_030848705.1. Classification (NCBI taxonomy): domain Eukaryota; kingdom Viridiplantae; phylum Streptophyta; class Magnoliopsida; order Apiales; family Apiaceae; genus Heracleum; species Heracleum sosnowskyi. The sequence goes on along the minus strand of CM061236.1, from coordinate 79,754,845 downwards.
AAATTAAAAAAATATTTAAAAACACAAAGGTAAAAATATAAAGTATTAAAAAATAAAGAAATCAAGTAATAAGTCAATAAGTTCAGAAAAATGTACCACATTATTAACATTCAACTTATCAACATACTCCCTCCGTCCCCCTCAATTCTTTACATTGAGGGGACGCATGGAGTTAAGAAAAAATATAAATTAGTAAGGAAAAGTAAGAAAAATGAGTAAAGTGGTGGGACCAATCAATATTTAATGTATAAAATGAGTATAAAGTAGGTATAGTGGAGGAAAATAGTGAATGTGATTGGATTTTATATTATAAAATGTTACTATTTTTAGTATGTAAAGAAATGAGAGACGTACCAAAAAGAAAAGAAAGTATAAAAAAATGAGAGGGACAAAGGTAGGGAGTATAAGTTATAAGTTGAGGTCATAAGTCGGTTAACAAAACTATTCTTATTAACTTATATAAATCAAGTCACCTAAACAGGCCCTATGTAAAAACATGATTTTTGACTTCTTTTTAACAAAATACAATTTTGCAACCAAATATAACTAAATACAAATAAAATTAACCTCAAAGTAATCATGTAATTAAAAATGTGATTTTTCAAACATTTCAGAAAATACTAATTTTCAATGAAAATCAAACTCAAACTCAAACGCAAGAAACAAATAATATCAATTTTTAATTAAAAAAACATTTAAAAAGAAGCATTAAGTTACTAATTTCGATTGGAATGCATAAAAGAAGTTGCATTCAATTGATTTTGATTTATATCATACATATTAACCTAGATTATTTCTACATATTATATTTTTTTATTAAAATATAAAATAAATAAATTCATATATTTAAGTAAATATATATGTCAAGCTAGATATAATCATGTAAACAAATATATATCTAGACTATGGGGTGTTTGAAATTTAGAAGTTTGAGAAAAAATTAGTGGTTTGAGCCAAGTTAGATGATGTTTGACGTTTGGTAGTTAACTGATTGAAAAAAAGATTTTTGGACTCAAAAATCTAATTATCAACAAGTTATTTAGAGAAATTTTTTCAATTAGATAATTGTAATGTGTCTAGTTTATATAAAAAAAATTAACCTAAACAGCTAATTACGAAACAATTTCATATAAAATAATTAATTAAATATGCTAGTCAAAAAGCTAACTCAATCAGCTAACCACTAACAGCTAATTACCAAAGCGGTCCTATATATACTAATCTATACTATTATCTATTAATATAAAAAAATTATAAAATTATAAATTTAACTGTACATTGCATGGTTGTAAACATGTATTACTAATGTCGAAACATCAAAATATAAAATATTGCATGGTTGTAAACACGTATTACTAATGTGTAAACATCAAACTATAAAATAAAATAATATATACATCACACAAATTTTAAGATAATATTATTAAATGCATAACTCATAAAATACAATTTAATCATGAACAAATATAAACACACGTGTTAGCGTCGAGTTCATCTCTCAGAAAATTTGACTCCATGTATACATTTAGTTGTTTAACTATTCTATATTAATTAATCCTTATTTTTGACCTTTTTTAAATTCGTTGACCAAATTTTGATCATTCTTTATATTATTATATTACATTACTAAAAGTAGTTAAGAAAATTATATTGTTGAAAAAGCTTTCTAAATTATGATAAACCATATCTTTGAGATTTTATAAATTTTAACCAAAGTTTGATCCATTTAATACCGAATTTAACCGTGAAACACGCATGAAAGTGAAGAGTCCTAAACTGGATACATTAAAAACAGAAAAATAAAATCATCAGGAGATTCCCATAAAAATCGCAATGAGACCGCAAGGATGTTGGCTAAGTAGTAGGGAACAGTTACCTAATACACTCTTCGTGCAGTCATGCTCCTACCACAATTATGCTATAGTATATTTTATTCATCATAATTGCCGGTATTATAAGCTAATTAAATTTGTATAATTTTTTATATTTTATTTTCTCGTAGTTTATTTTTGTTTAATTTCAAACTTAATTTTATAATGAATATTTCACCTATGTTATCTTTCTATTTTCAGTCTATAATGGTTTAGCGTATTAAAAAAGTATATTCAGTTTCCAACTTTTTATTATGAATTTCATAATTTAATTTAAAATATTATTTTGTAATTTTTATCTTACCAGAAAGAAAACTAGGCAGATATCACATGTAGTTATGTAAAACGATTTGACAAACAAATGAAAGTCGTGTTAGTTAAGCTTAGGAAAAATAACCGTTCTAATTATTGGATTGGAATCGGGATGATATGGAAATAACAGGCAGATAGCAAATTAATTTTTTGGAGCAATAAACTTTGACACGTTAGCAACACATATATTTATTTGAAGTTAACATTCAACTAAACACGCCGGAAGTTAACCGCGCAAGATCGAAATAAATTTGTCTAGCATATATATGGGCCCGGAGATAAAAGTGTTGTACAGCTAGCTGTTCGCGATTTAACATTTAGCTATAGATAATCTTTACACTTAAAAATTGGTAAGTGAAAGACTACCAATTTTTAATAGTAGGTAAATTATTGGTAAGTAAAGGTAGTATTTCTTGTAGTGTAATTAATCCGTACTACAAGAGAAGGGAAGTGGAAGATTCAACCTTGAGGTAGTCCAATTCAGAATGGTTAATGCAGATAAATGCTGTTAATAAATAGAGTAACTAAATTGTGTTATCTCTACAATAGATTGAACTGTTAAGATTGATTGATATTGAAACAGCTTGGAGGCTGATATTGATTGTTGAAAGAGTGATTGGGAATTTGTTGTTATTAAACTGTAGTACAGCTTAAGTGCTGGGAAATAATTTATTTCTGATTAATTGAATGAGAAGTATATCCCATAGTAACTTGAACTATGAGAGGATTATCAAATGTTGAGGATTTCAAATTGTGTTGAGGTTGATTAATTACAGCTCAAGTGCCAGTATATGACTAAGGTTACAATCTAATAATATATATCTAACAGTATCTTGAACTGTTGAGGGTTATAATGTGATGGAATTATAACAATACTTGAGTTTTATAAAGGATGTTGAGGGTCTGTTATATTTTGCAGAACAGAGGTATTTACGAAAATGTTTTATTGAAGTACCTTGTAACACTAGTACAAAAATGATCTTTTACGTCGCCTATTATACGTCGGTTCTATCCAAAGGCGATGTATAAAATACTTATATACGTCGGTTCCGCCTAAAGGCGACGTATATAAGTGTTTTATACGTCGGTTGAGAAAAAGGCGACGTATATAATTCTACTATATACGTCGGTTGAGTAAAAGACGACGTATATAATGACATTATACGTCGGTTGAGGAAAAGGCGACGTATATAATGCTACTATATACGTCGGTTGAGGAAAAGGCGATGTATATAATGCTATTATATACGTCGGTTGAGCAAAAAGGCGACGTATATAGATTTTTTTTACATCAGCCATCTTAAACTCCGACGTATAAGATTATAACTTATACGACACTTTAGTGTTAGCCGATGTATAAAAGTTTTAAAGGAATATATAAAAATAAAAAGAAAAGTCCTGTTTTTCTTTAATTTAAACGTACTGGTATGTACTCTCGACTATTATTACCCCGTCATCCATACTTGACTATCCCCAAATCAAACTGTCTCTCAAACTTCTTCTAAACTTTAGCCCCTAATTTCAACTCCAAACGCAGCTTCTCACACGAAGAACCCTGCTTTTCTCTGAATTTTATCAAGCCCTAATTGGGTTCGGCTCTAGTGAGGCAAGGGCTCTGCTAGGTAATATATCTCGTGCCCTAACTGAAACGCTGCTCTTCAATCACGATTGATTACTTATTTACAGACACCTGCTAATTGGGTTCGGATTTTACCTCAAGGTTCTTACTTTATGTATATGTGACTTTATATTACACACACATATGATTGCATATGTATGTGTGCATATCATTTTTTGCTTATTTTTAATTATATTATTATTAGATTTTTCTGAGAGAATATGGTTGATTATATGACTGTGTACGATTGCATATGGATGGGTTCAATTAGCTCGATCTTCTAATTAATATGATTCATTATTCTCCCCTTTTAGGTTCATTTTTATTGTAGAACAACATAAAAATTAAGATGTATCTAATGAATAAGATGTATCTTAGAAGGAGATGTACCACCATCTTCTGTACTGGTACTATGCATATCGTCCATCCAGACAAATACTGAGGCGATGTTCGAAAATATCTCTACGTCACACGGAGTTGATAGAAGTACAGTTGAAAATGTGGAGTTAACAGATGGGTGGTAAATGTCTTGTACACTTCTTTTGATTTACAATTACTTCACTGTTGTATAACTCTTAGTTATTTACTTCACAGGTATTCGGTAAATGCTGTACTGGATGCACCATTGTCTAAAATGTTAGCCTTTGGGAAACTGTTTGTTGGACAAAAACTTAAGGTGTTTCAGTTGATTTTTTCCTTCTTGATTTCTTTTAGTTCAGTTGTAAATTCGTTGTTCGGGTTCCCAAGTCCTGCTCTTACAGTTTATGTTGTCTGAAGATCTCAGGAGCAGGACTATGTGGCTGGGTTGGCCCAGTTTCACCCATTGAGGTAGTTGCTAAAAGTTCATTAAAATGGAGTTAAATTTGGTGGTGTTGGTATGCTTCCTTAAATCCTTCTTCCTCTGTAATCAGGCGTCACCCACAGTTAGCTTGGTCCTGCACATTAATGGAACTTACAGAGCTCATTGGGCTGATCGTTTGGGCTTCTGTAAGCATTATTTGAGTTATATGTATTACTTTTATCCTCAAAGTTATAACACATTTAATGAACTATGCATAAACAGGTAAGACTGGATGTGCTCCGTTAGCATTTAACTGCATCAAGAGTGGTGGAGGAGCAGTTCCCTGCACATTTGTTGGAATACAAAGAATATACCCTGTTCTATATAGGGAAAGGTATATTCTGCTGTGCAGTACTTTGGTCGAAGTCCAGTTCGAGTATAGTATATCGAATATCTGTTACAAGGTTAAAACTGTGCTATCTCTTTATTGCAGGTTAAGTGACGGGGAATACACTGTAAGATCGGAGAGGATGGAAGCTAAGATGCAGCAATTTTATAACCAAAGGTGGATTTTATTTCATTTATCTTGCAAACAGAGAATTAGTCGATTAGCTAAGCTAGTTACTTTATTAACATAAACATATCAATTTGTCTAGTAAACCTGATTACTTTAGATTGTGACTTTTTGTCATATTAAAATATTAGAACCGAAACTTTAATTTAGTTTTTGTTAGACTAGAAACATCTTGAGAATTGACAAATCGATAGGTCAATCAACTTTATTTTGCTAAATGGTCAGTTGGTATTGTCTTGAGAATGATGTAAGTTCATTTAATTTGATTATAGATCAGTTGCCTTCACATATGTTACTATATTGTCTTGCTGAGCTTAATAAAAAAAACTTAATGTCCTACAGGTTGCTTCTTATTATACAAGGCAGCCTGTTATGCCCTTTCAGAACGGATGGAACAGCTTGTCTCTACTACAAAACAAGCAGTCTCCAAGCAACTTAGTTTTAAATTTCATCATTGAATTATCATTCAATCTCAGTGTAACTTGTACAATCTTAATTACATGACATGGTTGACCCATTAGATCGGGAATTTGTAAACATTTTGGTTATTGTAGTTTTTTTCCCCAAAGGTTTTTGTAGTTTTTGGTTGTACAAAATTTTGTTAATGTATGTTTTTTTGATTATTGCACAGGTTTCTAGGTATGATTAGATTACAGAGGAACAAAATATATTTTTTTAAATTTTTTGGACAATATACGTCGGTTGTTTAGAAGAACCGACGTAAAAAGATAACAATATACGTCGCCTTTTTGTTTTATACGTCGGTTACTCAGACTTTTATACGTCGGTTATTTTGGTCTTTTACGTCGGCTTAATAACCGACGTATATTCTATCTATTACGTCGCCTTTTTAACCGACGTAAAAGACTGTGACTTTATACGTCGCCTCTCTATACGTCGCCATTTAACCGACGTATAAGGTCGATTTAACCGACGTAAAAGGCCTGTTTTCTACTAGTGTAACTTCATCTTTTAGATTATATTAGAACTTGTTCATATTATATATTGGAGCTTGAATGCTTCCTCGTATACAGTATTTTGAACTGTATGGTATTTTAACTCAATTGTTATACTTAATGGTTTTGGTTGTTAAACCAACAAAGGTCATTGGATTTCAGACTTTATAGTTGTGAAACTATTTATTTTATTATGGGATACTTGCTGAGCATTCTTTCGCTCATTCTTGCTTTACTTTATATTAACTTTCAGTAAAGAGAGAACCTATACTACAAGAAATTTGATCTTTGCCTCCCAATTTTATGTGTAAGTAAAGGTATTATATCGGTAGGAAAAGGGTTTTACCTACCAATATATTATTGGTAGCGAGTGGTAGGTAAAAGTTAGTAAAGAAAGACTCTTTACCTACATTTTTTGTATTAGTAGTTAAAAGTATCATGTGGAGCCCACTTTTCTTACTTGTCAATGATGAGTCATCAGTGACTTGGCACTGTCTTACATGGTCTTGACGGTCCACGTGTCATTCCACGATTGGTCCATATTTTAGCAGCCTCTGTCCACCAGTCATCATTTTAGTGGTCCACATGGCACCAGATAATTGGCCACATGGCAACAAATAAGTGTTCCACAGTATTATAACGATCAATGTGGCAAGATGGTAGTTGTGACGGGCTAGGAGGCATAAAACTATTGACACCAATAGTTGGTAAATATTTGTTTTTCATTTTAACACTCATAAATACTAATAAACTATAACAAATATTCTGGTATAAAATTCATAATTTGACAACATTCATTGGCCATACAATTCATAATTATTACAGAAAAGAACTCTACAAAATAACTATCATACAATTACAATTTTTACAATGAAGTAAAAAAATGTGGAAATTTGGTTCAATAACGGATTGAAACTCTTCACACTCCAAAATTCAATAAAATAGTATTATTGCTTTCCACTTATTAAACTTCTTTCTCAAGGAATCCACAGTTTTCTTCCATGCTTTCCATTTTTTGTTTGACGTTTCTAGTTGACATCTAAATCAACGTGTTATCCTTGAGTCAGAGTCGGTTGGTTTCCTTCTGTTCGACCAACTTCAAAATGCACTAAAGAATCTGTATTTACAAACATAAGAACTGACATAAGTAATGTAATAGCTTGGTATTGTAGTTGATTCGATTTGGTTACTCGGTATTTGATACTTTGATAATTTAGAAGTTACCTGAGCAATAGTTGTTGGTGCACCCTGAACATGAAATCCAACTATCACCTGAAAATATAAATGTGATGGCAAATAAAATCGTAACTTATTCTTGTAAATAAAAGAAAATATAAATATGAATATTTGAAAAGCCTAAATATTAATGGCCAAGGAATGAAATTCTCACCAATCTTGGCTCCCGACTCCTGAACAAGAAGAAGAAGAACAAGATTCTTAATATTTTCGAGAATTTAAGCAAGTCTACATAGGATCCATAAATAATAAGATCTTGCAAAGGATTTTCACTTAAAAGGATAAAGACATTACACTTAATTTAATAATACAAGGACAAATAAGAGGCTTACCATCAAGTTAGAAGTCTTAAGCAATCAGAGACACATCGTTTCTCCCCCTCTTTTTTGGGTGTTAGAGCCGCATGTAAGTGTTGATCTGGAGATATAAGAGCATCCAAAATGGTTGAGAAGAAAGTGTTGAGATAAATATTGTACTCGGGCTTTTAGGGACACAAATATAGATAGATTAAGTTTAGGCGGTTAGCTTGAACTAATGACCCTCGTCTTAAAACACTTGCTTTCAGTAGAACAGGCGGGATTATTTCAATTTTTGGCAGTGAAAAAGCGGGTACTTTTTTGATGCCACTACTTCATTAATTACAAATTTTTGGTTAAAAATTTGTTTAAAATTTGATATAAGCATTAATTTTACACACAAATAATTTGAAATTAATAAAATTCACTCACTCATAATTTAATTAATACGTATATTTATTTATTCATAACATCATGGTCATGCTAAAAGATATAGGACATTATACAATTGCTTTTCAGAAAAAATAATAGGACATTATATAAAAAATATTACAAAGAAACTTTAAAAATTTTAAATTTAGATAAATGTAATATATTAATTGTTTTATAATAATTTGAGAAATTAGAAAAACTTTCTATATTAACAAAGGTTTTTATGCGAGTAAATAGCTTTGAAAATCTTGCCACCCCATTATATTCTTATATATAATAAGTGTAAGTGAGGTCAACTGTTGATTTAAAAATAGATGAATAAGAATTGTTAAATTTAATATTAAAAACTATTTTTGATTGTTAATAAAATTATATTTAAATATTAAAAAGTGTATTTTAATATTATAAATCAAATATGAATAAGTTTTCTAAGTTGAATAGAATTCTCGATGTAAAAATTCTTAACTTTCTTTTTTCTTCAGTTTCAGACCAGTTAGATAATAATTATGAATCACTAAAATAAAAATTTATGTAAATTCATGAAATATAAAAATATTATAAATAAATATAACTATAAATATTGAAAGAATAGCTGTGTGTTTGTATGTTCACTGGTTACAAGCTAGCACATGTTAAACTGGTCTTAGTACACTATTCCTAGTAGCTTATATTTGTCTAATGCATGTTTTTTTTAAAAAAAAATTAATTTATTAATTACTTAATAAATTTTAAACCTTATTAATATTTTTAAGGACTTTTTTCAAATATATCCCATTTTTTAAAAGTTTCTTTCAAAAATACGGTGCAACAATCTCAATTGCAACCTGAAATGTTAGATAATATCCATTTTAGGCTTATTCCATGAGGATATAATTAGTAACCAAAGTTGTTTAATTGATCAAAATTATAAGGAAAATAAAAATAAAGATAAAATTATATATAATCAAAATCAATTTCAAAGTTAATTATGTGCGTGTTTGGGGTATCACAAAAAAGTTGATTTATAGCTTAAAATGAGTAAGTGCCATATAAGTGATACGTTGATGAATTCTTATAAGTTATACGGATGTTTGGATAAATTTACTTATAAATTAGTTAAGAGTTTGCTAAATTAAATTTGAAAAAATAATTATTAAATACAATGATTTCAACACTTACATTTTAAATTAAAAAAATATTTAAAAACACAAAGGTAAAAATATAAAGTATTAAAAAATAAAGAAATCAAGTAATAAGTCAATAAGTTCAGAAAAATGTACCACATTATTAACATTCAACTTATCAACATACTCCCTCCGTCCCCCTCAATTCTTTACATTGAGGGGACGCATGGAGTTAAGAAAAAATATAAATTAGTAAGGAAAAGTAAGAAAAATGAGTAAAGTGGTGGGACCAATCAATATTTAATGTATAAAATGAGTATAAAGTAGGTATAGTGGAGGAAAATAGTGAATGTGATTGGATTTTATATTATAAAATGTTACTATTAGTATGTAAAGAAATGAGAGACGTACCAAAAAGAAAAGAAAGTATAAAAAAATGAGAGGGACAAAGGTAGGGAGTATAAGTTATAAGTTAAGGTCATAAGTCCGTTAACAAAACTATTCTTATTAACTTATATAAATCAAGTCACCTAAACAGGCCCTATGTAAAAACATGATTTTTGACTTCTTTTTAACAAAATACAATTTTGCAACCAAATATAACTAAATACAAATAAAATTAACCTCAAAGTAATCATGTAATTAAAAATGTGATTTTTCAAATATTTCAGAAAATACTAATTTTCAATGAAAATCAAACTCAAACTCAAACGCAAGAAACAAATAATATCAATTTTTAATTAAAAAAACATTTAAAAAGATGCATTGAGTTACTGATTTCGATTGGAATGCATAAAAGAAGTTGCATTCAATTGATTTTGATTTATATCATACATATTAACCTAGATTATTTCTACATATTATATTTTTTTATTAAAATATAAAATAAATAAATTCATATATTTAAGTAAATATATATGTCAAGCTAGATATAATCATGTAAACAAATATATATCTAGACTATGGGGTGTTTGGAATTTAGAAGTTTGAGAAAAAATTAGTGGTTTGAGCCAAGTTAGATGTTTGACGTTTGGTAGTTAACGGATTGAAAAAAAGATTTTTGGACTCAAAAATCTAATTATCAACAAGTTATTTAGAGAAGTTTTTTCAATTAGATAATTGTAATGTGTCTAGTTTATATAAAAAAATTAACCTAAACAGCTAATTACGAAACAATTTCATATAAAATAATTAATTAAATATGCTAGTCAAAAAGCTAACTCAATCAGCTAACCACTAACAGCTAATTACCAAAGCGGTCCTATATATACTAATCTATACTATTATCTATTAATATAAAAAAATTATAAAATTATAAATTTAACTGTACATTGCATGGTTGTAAACCTGTATTACTAATGTCGAAACATCAAAATATAAAATATTGCATGGTTGTAAACACGTATTACTAATGTGTAAACATCAAACTATAAAATAAAATAATATATACATCACACAAATTTTAAGATAATATTATTAAATGCATAACTCATAAAATACAATTTAATCATGAACAAATATAAACACACATGTTAGCGTCGAGTTCATCTCTCAGAAAATTTGACTCCATGTATACATTTAGTTGTTTAACTATTCTATATTAATTAATCCTTATTTTTGACCTTTTTTAAATTCGTTGACCAAATTTTGATCATTCTTTATATTATTATATTACATTACTAAAAGTAGTTAAGAAAATTATATTGTTGAAAAAGCTTTCTAAATTATGATAAACCATATCTTTGAGATTTTATAAATTTTAACCAAAGTTTGATCCATTTAATACCGAATTTAACCGTGAAACACGCATGAAAGTGAAGAGTCCTAAACTGGATACATTAAAAACAGAAAAATAAAATCATCAGGAGATTCCCATAAAAATCGCGATGAGACCGCAAGGATGTGGGCTAAGTAGTAGGGAACAGTTACCTAATACACTCTTCGTGCAGTCATGCTCCTACCACAATTATGCTATAGTATATTTTATTCATCATAATTGCCGGTATTATAAGCTAATTAAATTTGTATAATTTTTTATATTTTATTTTCTCGTAGTTTATTTTTGTTTAATTTCAAACTTAATTTTATAATGAATATTTCACCTATGTTATCTTTCTATTTTCAGTCTATAATGGTTTAGCGTATTAAAAAAGTATATTCAGTTTTCAACTTTTTATTATGAATTTCATAATTTAATTTAAAATATTATTTTGTAATTTTTATCTTACCAGAAAGAAAACTAGGCAGATATCACATGTAGTTATGTAAAACGATTTGACAAACAAATGAAAGTCGTGTTAGTTAAGCTTAGGAAAAATAACCGTTCTAATTATTGGATTGGAATCGGGATGATATGGAAATAACAGGCAGATAGCAAATTAATTTTTTGGAGGAATAAACTTTGACACGTTAGCAACACATATATTTATTTGAAGTTAACATTCAACTAAACACGCCGGAAGTTAACCGCGCAAGATCGAAATAAATTTGTCTAGCATATATATGGGCCCGGAGATAAAAGTGTTGTACAGCTAGCTGTTCGCGATTTAACATTTAGCTACAGATAATCTTTACACTTAAAAATTGGTAAGTGAAAGAAATATTTACCTACCAATTTTTAATAGTAGGTAAATTATTGGTAAGTAAAGGTAGTATTTCTTGTAGTGAGCTAGTTAGTTAATCCGTACTACAAGAGAAGGGAAGTGGAAGATTCAACCTTGAGGTAGTCCAATTCAGAATGGTTAATGCAGAAGTAAGTTGCATGGGTTCAGCTGCTTGTGAGAACCTGGATAGTACATTTGGGTTGTAATAACAAATGTTGATTATTGTTGCTTATTTCCAAGGCTATAACTTGTGTGTGTGTGCGTAAGTGATTGGGGTCTTTGGAGTTGTAGTATGAGAATGTTGTAAGTAATGTAGGTATTGTATCATTGATGGAGCGTGACAACCCAGATTCCTGACCCCGGATCTGGGGTGTTACAGAAATGGTATCAGAGCGTTAAGTTATAAACTTGGATATGAGAGTAGTAAGAGTTATATCGAAGTAAGAGAATGACGAGAGGACTCATATAGAGTTCGTTAAGTGGACTACCGGAAGTAAGAGAATGAAGATCATCATAATGATGAGAAGGACGTTTAGAATTGTACACGGATTATCAAAAACATTAAGATAAGACGCGAAGAAGAGTCTCGGTTGCAGTTGGGGTAAGGTCGGAATGGCCAATACCAATGGATAACTTGACTTAGTAAGAACCTAAGTGTTTGAAGTTCATCGTAGTTTGCCACGAGAAAGCAGCACATGTGAAGATTGAGACGTTTACAATCCTTTACGCGATCCGAATTACTAAATTGCGTGGACTAGTTAGGGCATTATCTTGTGTATGAGGTCCAAGCCTTGAGAACAACGATTCCACAAGAGTTGGTGTCTTTTCCGTCGATGGGTATTTTGTTACCTAAAAAGGAGACTGTTGCGTACGTGTAGTACCAGAACTTTATCGTGAGACGAACGTGCTAAATCGCATCGCGAGTACATTTCGTACGATAGGCCATGATGGCTCAACTCAGAAATCAAAGATATGAAGAATGAATAGCGTGATTCTGATAAAGACATGTATGGTTGCAACGAGCAATGCGACAATCTCAGGACCTACGAAAAACGAGACCTATGGTGGCCTGGGGTTGGATTCGTTCGATACGACTAGTGTTAAGAAATTACATATACGTTAATCGACCTTCATCTTTTGAGGATGTGTTGATGAAGCCGTAGGAGGCCCAATCTCTGAACGATTATCGGGGAATGGCGAATATGTTTCGAACTCCCGACCTATTTAAGGACTTGTACGATCTGGAGGTACCGTTGGTTAGTACCATAAGCCATAAAGGCGGAAAGATAAGATCATCCTCGTACGGGTGATGTTAGAAATTATGATGACCATTGACTTCTTGGTATCTACTTGCTGGTACACTCCTCAATCTAAAATTGTTCATGCCCGTGTTACCTTGAATAATTCATGACAGGTAACCTTTCTAGTTTCCTACTTCAACTTGGGATGCAACCAACAATTACTATCTTCATTTTATTTCTTTTCTTTCTCCTCTCATTACCTTTGAGGTTTAAATACGCGGAGTTAACTTACCATTACTCACCGGAGCGTTTTGTTCATGTTCCAGGACGACCTGAAGAGGGAACCATTATTCATCTATCCTTCCAGGTCTATAATTTATTTCGTATTCTTTCAATTATCTAAGGAATGTTCAATTAATGCTTCCTTAATTATTTGACGAATATTCTTTAACGATTATTTTGATATTCGATTTCTTTTTTTTTTCATACTTGGACTCCTCAGTCGAGTTCATAAATATCTAGCTATGTGTCTAAAACATAGATGATGTATATTTCAGAGACTACTCGTAAATTCTTTTCTCCTATTAAGGAGAGATTTGCACATCAGACGTTGAAATCGTAGAAAGGATATCAATTTGATATTGATATTCCGAATTCAATTCTATTGGAAAATTTGATAAAGTTTATGTACGGAGACACCTTTGGGTGGACCGTTTCACTGATGAGAAATTTTTGGTGGGAGGTTATCGATTGTTCCGATACCAAGAATTTCCTATTCATATCATATATTTTATTCAAGGGTTATAATTACCTTGTTCATCCTAAACTTATTTACTCTTCTTTTCAATTCATTATCTGAGTAGTCAAAATGTTGTTTTCTTTCTTCCTTTGGCTACAATGTCGAGATTTTGTACTAGTAGATTGAAAATGGCTAATTGCATGTGCCATAATGAGAGACTAGTTAATTGTTCTAACTAGTTGAAATTTTAATGATATGATGAAAATCTAGCTAATTATCCTAGCTAGATGTTGCGTCCCAAACTAATCGAACTAGCAAATTTTGTTCAGCTAATTGTTAATGTTTATTGAAATGAACTAGTTATTGTATCACTAAGTTCAACTTTCGGTCAAATTTATATAAGTGAATTCACGATGCATTTGTATGCAGTGAAGTATGGTGGGAAGATTTTCAAACGATAATTTGATTGAGACCTAACCAGGTTGCCCCCTCAGCGAGAATTTTTACAAAGTTTTTTTTTATATATACATAAAGCATTCTGTTGCTTGAAGTATTCTTGGTACCATGCAAGTATTTTCCTTAGTATTTGGACACAGACACAGTGTTGAAGTTTTAGAACTAGAATAAAAGTAGATAAGTACGACAAAGTATGAATCGGGACTACGAAAATTTTCAAGGTCTGTTTGGTATGTTGGAAACTCAGAATGACAGAGTATTCGAAATGATTGATGGTGATACGTTGATTAAGAAATGACTATGATAAAAGCTTAATGAGTGAGAAAGAAAGAACTATAGAGGAATATGAGTTTGAGGACTAATGAGGGAGCCGCATATATGGAAATCCTATGGAACCCTAGAAATAGAAATAGAAATAGAAATAGAAATAGAAATAGAATTAGAATTAGAATTAGAAATAGAATTAGTGAACTATGAAATTATCTTGGTGAACCTTGTTTGCCATTAATGTGAAATTGAGGTTTTAAGGCAATAATATACGTTGATTTATTTTTCCCTTCAAAAAGGAAGGATCCGATGAAATTTAGCGAATAACCGATTGATCAAATACGATGTGCAAATTGATTGAGGAGATAAGAAGGTAAAGTGTGGATTGCCCAGTGAGGGGAGTTGTCCTTTAAGGACGGAAGTGAACTACGAAGTTTATGATGTTAGTACCAACAAAGAGATTGTTACGGCAACAATGTGACACTTATTGAGCACATGCAAATCGATACCAAATATAATGGGCACCCCAATTTAAATGAATTCATGGACGTATTTTTACGATCTCCAGGAACTACCACCTGACCGAGGAATGGAACTTGCCATTGATTTATTGCTAGGGATTGCGTCAGTATTTAAGACCCATATCCATTGCCACCGTTGAGATGAAGGAATTAGCTACTCGAGTACAGGAAATAAGACTCATTGTGTCACATTGGAGTACACCAGTTTTGTTTGCTAAGAGAAGAATGGCAGTATAAGACTGTACCTTGGTTACCAAGAGCTGAATGGACTAACCAGAAGGAATAAGATATTTCTTGCCAATGATAGATGATTCGTTTGACCAATTAAAGGATGTAATTTATTTTCAAAGACAGATCTGAGCATAGTATATCACCAAATTAAGAATAACCATGATGATGTGCCAAAGATGGCATTTTGCACCTATGTACATTATGAGTTTTTAACGATGTAGTTTGGGTTGGCATGCGTCAGAAACCTTTATGGATTTAGAGAATAAAGTTCTGGACAAATTGATTATTGTATCCATAGACGATATTTTGATGTATCCTTGGATTGGATGAATAGAGTTAAAGGATTGAAGTAGAAGTTAGTAACAACCCCGTTGTTAGAAATACCTGTGATTGAGGGGACTTTGATGAATTATAGTTATGCGTCTAAGCGACTTAAGTAGCATGAGATAAGATATCCCACACCTGACTTGGAGTTAGCAGCGATTATGTTCGCACTGAAAATTTGGAGACTTCAACTTTATGGAGAAATGTGGATTTTTTTTTCCTTTCTCCACAATAGCCTTTAGTATATATTTACATAGAAACGAGTGAAGCAAGGTAGAGATTATAGTTGGAACTGACCAAAGACTTTGAGTGTGAAATTCACTATCACTAAGGAAAGGCCAATATGGTGGCTGACACTTTAATAGGCAAAAGAGATTAAGATGCAAGTTCTTCGGAACAACTACTAAGAGAAAATTTAAGGATGAAGTTTGAAGTTAAGATGTATAGAGAATTAAGAAGATATTATTGGTGGCCGGATATAAATAAGAATATGATCGATTATTAAGTAAATGCTAGACATGTCCGAGGATGAAAGTAGAGACTTAATGGACTATCACAGCCGCAGAGATTCCAGGATGGAATGTAAGTTATTGTAAGGGATTTTGTGGTAGGATTACCAAGGACCAAATAGAACCATGGCATTGGTTGGGTTATAATTGATTGATTGAATAAGTCTACTCCGATTGTCCTCATCAACAAGAGATCTTCAATGGAAAGGGTTATAAATATTGATATAGAAAAGATAGTGGTGCGACATGGAGTTTCAGTAGCAATGGCGTCAAATAGGGACCCAAGGTTTAATTCCAGATATTGAGAAGAGTTTTTAAGAATGTTTGATAACGAGATTGAACATGAGCACTGCTTAGGATCCGCAGACCGACGGACCGACCGAAAGAACTACCAGACAATCGAAGTTACGTTAAGCGCTGGTGCCCTGGATTTCAAAGGGTAGTTAGAGTGATCACTTATCGCTGATAGAAATTTCTTGTATCTATAAGTATTGTACGAGCGTGGGGATGCCATGTATAAAGCTAGTTACGAAGAGAATTATCCATCTCCCCTACGGTAGGAAGAAACCGACAAACGAGAGTTATCGGGACCCGAGCTGGTTCAACGAACGAAGGAGACTATGCATCATTCGAAAGAAATTGGTAGCGGCTAAAGACAGGCAACACCCATATATGCCGATCAAGCTGGGAGAGATAAAGAGTACGAGGCGGAAGACTTCACGTTGCTAGAAGTATCTCCATGACTAGGACTAATGAAGTTCGCAAGTCCACGACGTATTTCGCATGTCGATGATACGAGAGTTCAGCACAGATGACCAGGAATGTGATAGAGAGTACGAGGCGGAAGACTTCATTTTTCATTTAGTCTCTTGTAACTCTCCTCTGTCTTCCTCTCTCGCACTCTCACTTTACTCTCTCTTTTTCTCTCGCTCGAACACACACTTGAACACACCTCTTAATTACTTTTAATCTATTCATACATATGCATACATACATCTATAACTTCATGTAATCTATAAATACATACTATAAGTACATATAACTACATTGATTTGAATTTAGGGCATTTTTAATTCTATTTAAATTATGTAATTATGTTGATTTCATTTTGAAATTTGTTTCTTATGTTGATGTTTCAGGGCTGATTATGAAATTTGAGCTTCAATCGGGTTTAATTTGGGACTTCAATCGGGTCGGGTTTAATTTGGGGCTTCAATCGGGTCGGGTTCAATTTGAGGCTTCAAATCAGGGCTTCTATCTGGTGGAATTGGGGCTTCTGTGTTTAAGGTACTTCAACATTTTCTCTCTTCTATATTTGGGGCCTTTATATTTTGAATTGGGTCGGGTTTAATTTGTTTAGTTTTGTGGCTTGTAGCATGTTCGATTTTGTTTAGTTGTATCATTTGTATCAGCTTTAGCATTAGCTCTGGAGACACAAGAAGGCACTGCAGAGGAGGTAATATATATACATGTCTGACTGTCTGTGTGTCGTTTTGTTAAATATCTCATTGTGCCAATATGTGTAATTAGTAATTCTATCACAAGGGAGTTGCTAGGAGATCAGTCTTGATCTTAAAATTATAATATAATATGACGTACCTATATATATCGGGTCGGAAGCTTTAATGAGAGTTTTATTCAGTGAAACTTAATTAACATAACAACCCTAGTAAGGAATTTATACAGAACCAAGAGGTTTCCTATAATCCTATTCCTATCCGTTACTCAAATTAGAGAAGCAAAAATAGAATAAAAATCCAAGATTATCTCCTGATGAAAGAAGGATTTTATTATAGTAATATACGGCATGTCCCAGGAAAACAATCAAAACATATCCCCAAGGATCTTATCTGTAGTTATTTTAGAAGTTTATTAACTATGCTTGCATCTGTTTCTATATTTTAAGTTGGCTGATTGTAATCAATTATTATATAAAGAAACAACTTTTTAGCAGAGATGGTAAAATTTCTAGTCACTGAATTGAACGTATTGAGTAAAAGTCGTGGGGTCTTTATCTTGCAGGTTACAGCTTTGTCTGTGGCACTTTTTAGACCTTTGAACCTCACAACCCGGTATTGTTTTTGAAAAACTTATTCTTCATATGCATTTCGTGATTTTATTGTTTCCTCTGATTTTCATCCTTGATATTTTTAGTTCATATAATGTCCGTGGGTGCAGGCACTAGGAATATGTAACAGCCCCAGATCCGGGGTCGGGGATCAGGTCGTTACGGTCTCAATTTCCATCAATAATACTCGCACTTGAATCAAAATAATTAAACTACATGCTGTGACCCCGCAATAATAATACCACACACACACAACTAGTTATAGTCCCAGAGATGAAATTGGAATAAGTATCAGTCATAGGATCCACAAGTTATAAGATATTACAAACCCAGGTCACAACATCCTTTAGCTGGTCGAACAAATCGTCTATTCTGGGTAATGGGTACTTATTCTTTATAGTTAGCTTGTTCAACTCTCGGTAATCGATGCATAACCTCATACTCCCATCTTTCTTCTTAACAAATAACACTGGTGCCCCCCACGGCGACACACTGGGTCTTATCATACCCTTCTCCAACAGTTCTTTTAACTGGGTAGCTAGCTCTTTCATTTCTAATGGGGATAACCGGTACGGGGCCTTCGAAACTGGCGCCGTCCCCGGGGTTAATTCAATAGCAAACTCAATTACCCTATCAGGTGGTAATCCTGGAAGATCTTGTGGAAACACATCTTCAAACTCATTGACTACTGGGATGTCCTGTAAACTGGGCACCTCCCTCTGGGTGTCTACAACATAAGCTAAGTAAGCCTCGTTTCCTTTTCGTAACAATTTCTTGGTTTGCGCCATGGTTAGAAATTTCTGTGTCTGTTTAATTCCCTTAAACACTATCTCCTTCTTCCCTGGGGTATTTAATCTAACCTTTTTCCCTTTACAATCTATCTGCGCGTTATTGCGAGACAGCCAATCCATTCCCAAAATGACATCAAATTCTCCTAATTTAAAAGGAATCAAATCCACACAAAAAGACTGTTCTCATATTTCCAATTTGCAGTTGGGGTGAATCTGATTAACTGGGACTATCTCGTGGTTAACTATTTCTACTTGTAGGGAATCCTTTAATGGTTGGGCTTTAAGTTTTAATTTACACGCAAAATCCCTCGATATAAACGATTTAGTCGCTCTAGAATCAAATAAAACATTTGCGCTAACTGAATCCAGGGAAAAGGTACCTGCTATCACATCTGTGTTCCTCACGGCATCCTGCACTGTCTTGTTGAAAGTCCTAGCAGTCGGTGGGTTGTTGGAGGCAGCCTTGCTTGCCCCTGATGCTGCGGGTCGGTTCATGGGGCAATCCTTCCTTATATGACCTTGACGTCCACACTGGAAACAAGTGAGGTTTCTGCTGACGCTAGGGTTAGCTGCGGTACAATTCTGAGCATAATGGCCCCCTCGCCCACACTTAAAACAGGTTACCGGTTTCTGGTTGCACACACCGAGATGTTTCCTTCCACAAGTTGCACATGCTGGTAATGGAGGTCGAGATTGGTAGGAGTGGGACACTCCTGATGGGTTGCCGCCCTGGTTTACGCTTGCGCTCACGGGTCGCTTGAACCCCATATTCCTCTCAGGTAGGGAGACTGTCCCTCGGTTAAACCTATTTTGGGGGTTTCCTCCTGCAAAACCTCCACCCCTACTTGCATGTTTCCTTTTTATTCCCCCTTTTCTCTCTTTCCTTATGCATCTTATCACTCCCTGCTTCCACAATTGAGGCCTTTTGCACCAATGTGGCATAGTCTGTAATCTCTAGGACTACCACGCGATTCTGAATCCACTGCTTCAATCCCTGTTGAAACCTATTAGCTTTCTTCTCTTCGGTATCTACAAACTCTGGTACAAACCTTGATAGCTCGGTAAATTTTGCCTCATAGTCAGCCACTGTCAGGTTATTCTGCTTTAGTTCCAAAAACTTGAGTTCCATTTGAGTCTTCATAAACCTTGGGAAATACTTCTCTAGAAACAATTGTTTGAACCTTTCCCAAGTTATGATAGCATCCGTCTCCATGTTCTTCTTGGCCTCCCACCAATAGTTGGCCTCTCCTTTCAGAAGGTACGTGGCAAAAACGGTCTTCTGTGCCTCTTCAATACTTAAAATCTCGAAGGACTTTTCCATTTCCTTTATCCAGGCTCTTGCCTCTACTGGGTCAGCCGATCCTTGGAATTCTGGGGGCTTGAGTGACTTAAAGGCCCTGAAAGAGTTCGCTATGGTATTGTTGTTTCCTTGGGGTGGTTGGGGATCCGGTCGTTACGGTCTCAATTTCCATCAATAATACTCGCACTTGAATCAAAATAATTAAACTACATGTTGTGACCCCGCAATAACAATACCACACACACACAACTAGTTATAGTCCCAGAGATGAAATTGGAATAAGTATCTAGTCATAGGATCCACAAGTTATAAGATAATACAAACCCAAAAGATTACAGAGTACGCTTAATAATTCTTGCCGTTGCTTACATTAATCATAATATAAATAAGTCTGATACACAAAAGCTGTAGCTTAGAACACTGGTTGTTACTACCTAAGCTATGGCGGCTACGACATCAACGGGTAAATCTCTGACGGCTGCTACCCGCTTGCGCGGAGTGTGCCTGTTGCGGGCCATCTGCTCTAGCTGTTGTTGTGATATAAATAAATAAAGCAAGGGTGAGCAATAAAGCCCACCAAAATAATTTATAACAAATTACAGTTCAAAATATCTTTGCAACCACATGTTATGCCTTAAACGGATAAGAAACTAGTATAATGTTTCTGTACCCAAAATCCACTTATGCATTTATAACTTGAGTAAGGTTTTATCAGAGTCATAACTCATAAGATAAAAGATGAAGTTGCATGAATTTATTGTCACTTCTTCATTTCTGAACACTTTTCGACCTCCTGCCAACATGATCGGTTCTTCACCCCAATACATGTTGCAGGAATATCCAAATTGGATGATTAACCAATACAGGAGTTGCTACCGCGCCCGCTGTACCCAACCTTACTATGATCAGTAGCAGGTCGTACCGCTCAAATATGTTTTCTACATGTAGATGGAAGAATCACGACGGCCTGACATTGTCTACCGCCTTCCGGTGATCTCCCGGCCCATTTGGGGCAATAAAAGTTGGATGGGTCGGCGCAACTGGACCACTTACACCACTCCTAGTTCAGATGAAATCCATGACCCTGAAACGTAAGGATCGTCCTCCTTTCCCCAAGTGTAATACTTGTTGATACGACTCCACTAAGTAGTTATATCTAGGTTGGAAAGGAAGATTCTCCAATATTTCCCAAGCTATTGCTTGTTAATGGATATCGACTTGTTCCATAAATTTACCCCTCGATCGTTGAGGTGGTAACACAATATTTGACTTGCAGCAATTACATTGCTCCGAGAAAATATCTGTCCCTTGACAGTTTTGAGTTGAGAGTTTAAAAAGAGTAGTAGTCACTTAAATCAGGTTTCCCATATTTTTGATAGTTGAGCGAGCATTTAAATCCTCTTAAAAGACAGATTTAAATGGAAAAACAGTGTTTTGGGAACCTCTTTTTGATTTAAAAAATAATCAATAGTATTTATTAAATAATTAAACCTTAGATGAATATTCGAAAATAATATTCACTAAGTAAATACTTATTAAATGAATATTCGAAAATAATATTCATTAAGTAAATAATGATTAAATGAATATTCGAAATAATATTCGATAAATAAATAAACCTTAAATGAATATACAAAAATAATATTCATTAAATAAATAACTCTTAAATGAATATTCAAAAATAATATTCATTAAATAAATAACTCTTAAATGAATATTCAAAAATAATATTCATTAAATAATTAAACCTCGAATGAATATTCAAAAATAATATTCATTAAATAATTAAACCTCGAATGAATATTCAAAAATAATATTCATTAAATAATTAAACCTCGAATGAATATTCAAAAATAATATTCATTAAATAAATAATAATTAAATAACCGTTGCCCGATATCTTTATCGGAAAATAACCTTTAATATATACAGAAAATACAATTACTTCTGATCTAAAGAAATATCATACGCCCTTAACCTAGGGCCTTTATAAACAAATCTGGCTTATAGCTGATATCCCATATCTAGCTTATAAGTCCCACATCAAGTCATAACCTCGAGTATTGCTACATATAGCAGTTCGAAAACAAGCATGCAATTTATATATCGCATTTGCATATCATATATGAAAACAGCTATTATCACAACAACAGTAGTATATGTTTTGAAAACTTGCCTGGTGGTGAGGTAGGGGTAGTGTGCCTCGAGTCAATCCGGCGATCTATACATAGTCAAAGTATCCGAGATTAATCACTTAACACTTTTTAAGACACTAAGTATGTACTTTACTTAAGCTAAACATGTTATCAAGTTGACTCCTTAAGACTCTTCTTGCGTATGCTCGGCTCGAACATTTTTATAAAATAGAGATTAAATCCTTTTAACACGAAATCTTTTCGAGGGTCCTCCTAAACGTACCTAGCATGTTAACACAAAGTTTCACATTCCAATAAGTCATTTAAGGGGTTTGATCATTGCCTCAAAGTTGGCTAAGTGGTATAGTTTGGTTTCTCGAAACATCCTTAATTAAAACACTCGTTTCTCCTAAACCGTAAATCGGATTCACATGATCTTCGCACCAAAACAAACCTTGAAACAAGACCTACACTATACTAGGCAGTGGTGACCTTGGACAGAATTCCTTATGTTCGAATATCACAAACAAACCAGAGTTAAGGAAAATCGGGCATTATAACGACTATGTTTTAACGATTCCAAAGTTTAATCATAAACTTTACATAATCAACCAAACCAAATCACCATGTCAAATCCTCAACATCAATACTAATCCATAATCATCATCAATCAGTCAAAACCAACATCTACTTGTTTATCATCAAAACAACATCAAACTTTCATCAAACATTCGTCAAAACCACTCAATCATCCTTATGATCATACCAACTAAACTATACTTAAAACTAACCATATAAATCAAATTATAAACAAGGGTTTCAAGAGTTATACCTTCCTTGGAGTGTATATGAGCTTAATAAGCCTTGTATAGTCCTTATATAACCTTAAGATAGCTTGAATCAACTAAAGAAATCAAGAAACAAAAGTTAGTTCTTGAAATTACTATTCATTTCACTATTCATGTTCATCTTTGACCTAAGATTCAAGCATGATACAATCCATGGATGATGCTAAGATTAAGAGAATACCTTAGTTTAGGAATTAGGAAGCTTTTGAATCCAAGAACAAGATTTATGGATGAGTGGAAGATGATTTCTTGAAAAAGTACACCTTGGATGGAAGAAATGGCCGAATGTTGTTCTTGAAGATGGGGGGAGTTTTTCTTTTTCTTTTTGCCTTGGTTGGTTGATAAAAATGATGATATTTTGTTAGTCAAAGTGGTGAGTCATCCCATTTTGGCTTGTCATCAGGACACGTGTCGAGCATGCACGCGTTTGGCTAAAGTAGCTTTACTGGTTTGCTTTACTGGTTTGTTTCCTTTCACATGGATGATCCAAATGTTGCATTCCTCGAATTAATCTTGTTACATGTTACTTCCATGCCTATATTTAATCCCGTAAGTGTCCCGTTGTTCCGTCTCCGTTTAATCGCGTAGAATGTTCGCAAGGTTTCTTAAGTGTTCTATCGAAGTAGTTTACCGTAATCGTTCTTGATATCTCTAATTCTTTTATTAAATCCATATCCATGAAATTGATAATTTAAATCCTCAAATATTTTAAATAATCATTTTTTACAAAAAAAAATAAAATAATCTTTAATCCGTCCGTTATTGGTGAAATTTCGGAGAAAACGGAAATGCTATTTTTCCGATTCTGACAGCTTTTGCATTCCTTCATTTACATCGCAGATCACTAATACGACTTCGAAAGTTCATTATACTGTCCCGTACATAGGGTGGTCTGAAAACTTTTTAAAAAGAAAAAGTTACTATTCATCAGTGGTTTTTTAACAAAAGTTACTATTCATCGATAGTTCTTAAATAAGTACAAAATTTGGGGATATTACAGAATACATTACCGGATATAATATTTTCATGCCTTGTTAGTTGTTGGAATTTTGTCTACTTACTAATCATAAGTAGGCATAAATTGTTGGAATATCTGAAGGGATGCCACGTGAAAGTGTTCTAACTAGACCTTCCAAGGGAAAATGTCATCACTTTTCTGAAAATAGGGAAAACTATAGTGATCTTGCTCATCGCAACTATCATGAAAAGTACAGACAAGATATAACTTGGCTGAAACATACAGAACTGTCACAAATGAATGTGCCCGAGGACCCAACACACTACATGCACCGAGTTGATTGCCCATGTTTGCGCTGTTGCAGACAAGAGCAGCATCACCCATCACAGCTACCTTCACATGCCATCTACTACAGTGAAGAACATCATATGACCAATGCCAGACAGAGTAGCAGACCCCATCATTCTGCTTCTTCAAGCCGTCGCTTGTCAAATTACAAGTAGGATTTAAATTCCTATTTTAAATATATCTATGAACTTTTTTGACCTGATAATTACTTGGATTTTATACTGGAGTTAATCTTGTTATTAGCAATCTCTAGTTGTAAGCTTGTCATCAACTACTGTAACCTTATTTTTTTCCGTTTTGAGTATTTCTGTAGCTATGTGCCAACTAGTATTTTTTAACTGTTTATCTCTCAAATTCCTGTAGGTCTCTAATTTTCATCAGTTCTGCTATTAACCATTTAATTTTCTCTAATTGTAGTTTGAAGCTGAATCTATCTATGGTTCTATTTGAAATATATGGCAAACATTGTATCCTTCCGTGAATACCTCTACAATCACCCTTTGGCTGCTTTTCATGTTATTCATCTCTAGTTGTATATCGTTTGGATAGTAAGAGAATTGTCAGATGAAGACAGAGACATCACAGGCGAAGGAAAGGCTCGAGAAACAGGAAGAAAGCGTCTGCAGTCCATGACCACACTAGGTATAGAGAGAGCAAGAATCATGCTACTAATTCCCATGCGGTTCTGTTGGAGGAAGAGAGATGAAATTGTAGTGCCTTATGACAGCATGTCGGCTGTTCCTACAGGTATTCATATATTAGAAAACCAATACGTTTACAAATTACAAGTAGGATTTAATGGAATCATATATGTTTAACACTTCCCTAGACTAAGATCAGACGGTACCAATATCATGTCACTGTCAAGTTACCAACTCTGTTAAAACCGTAAGCTACTAGAAGAAATAAATTTTGCAGTCACTTATGGTTAATAAGAACCAAGGCGAGAACACTGCTCAACTATCTTACCTCATAATAAATCACCAAATGCATATTTATTTTTACTCAGTAATATTTTTATTCACGAAATCCGAAATGTCTTACTAAGAAAGAAGGTAGAATCATGTTAGTATTCCCTACAATGCTTTAAAGAATATTTTATTTTGTTTTCGCTACTCGATATTGAATCATCTGGACAAATGCATCTGATGCCAAGTGTTCTGTACCAGCTCTATTGTAGAATACCTCTCTCAAGATCTCCCAGACAAATTGTCAGCTGATGATATTTACTTAAAATATCATGTGGTTCGGTATGAGTAAGATTCCTAAAACAAGACTTGATTCTGAATTTCTGACCTAGCCAATTTCTGACTTAAAATGCTTGAACTTGTTTGCAGGTTCTTCTACTGCAGAATGGTCACATGAGTTCGATTTTCCTGACTGGTTTGATCAGCAGATACCTGATACAGAGAGATGTGTGGAAAGCAAAAGATGGTCTTCCCAACCACATCTCTCTCCTGTCCATGTTCCGGAGTTAAAATCTATATACATGACATCTTCATACCCGCTACAGTAATCGAAACATGAATTTTGTTAAGATTTTTCCAAGTACTTGTGGTTCCTCTTAAACCTATTCTATTGGATTCCTATTATTAGTACATGTGTTTATGTGTATAGTTGTATACAAATGATATGATATGTTAAATCAAGCTCAGTTTCGTTGTATAATTTATTAAAGCTCTGTTTCATCGCTGAATCTGGTTGCAGGCATGGTGGGGATGGAGCTACTGAAGATGATGGTGGTAGGCCAGACCATATGTAGGCCACAGCTCAAATGACATCCTTACAAGTTACAAGTGTTGACCATGTTTAGTGTTCTATCATTCATGAATCATGCTTGTTAAATTATTAGAGTATTTTGTTTGTTTTGTTTGTTAAATTATTAGAGTATTGTAATTTTGGATTATTACGTAGTCTGATGTTCTCTGGTGGGAATGAAAAAACAGGATGTGTTGTTGATTTGGTTGGGTCTGGTATTTATATATACAGACTGTGTGTTTTTAATTGTAAATAGAAAATAGTTGCTATTGATGCTATAAAGTGTTGGCAAATAGAACAAATAATGTATAACAAAATGTTGCTAGAGCTAAAAATTGTGTTGGCATAAATGTGGGACCCACACTGGATCCCAAATTGTACCCACATTGGACCCCACAGGTGGGGCCCACTTTGTGGGCCAACGGTGGGTCCCACTTCATTTTACTGAAAATATAACACAAAGGCAACATAGATATTTTGTTGGTATAGGGTAAAAATATTGTTGCCATAGCAGTCTATTACAACCCCAAAACTCATGTTGCCATAGAGGAGGATAATATTGGCATAGACCCCAAAGCTAACATCAAAAAAACCAACACAAACAAAGTGTTGGCTTTGCAATTTTTGGTCCTACAACAACATATTTTGGACATACGCCAACAGTTTTCAGGGCTTGCCGTAGGCCATTTATGGTGTAGTGTTTTATATTCCAGGATATTCAACCTAACTTCAAGTCTCTGAAAGGTATTTTGGCTCTGGTTGAGGCTCTAACCTTAAGCAAACTTGGGAGATAGTTGTTTCTTCAACATTTTGGACTTTATGGTTGGTAAGGAATGAGCACATTTTCAAGGAAATAGAGATATCTCTAGAAAATTCCCTTCTTTTTGTACAACTGAGATCTTTTCAATGGTGCTTGGCAGCAGAACTCATAAAATCAGAATTGGATACTTTATGGAAAATCAATCCAGAGGGGTGTATCTTGCTTAGCAATAAGCATAAAAGAAGGGAATTATTCTTAGGATGGAATACTTCTCTAGTAGGGTACAGTGATGGAAGTTTCAAAGAGCTAGAGGATGGAACTTTGATAAGCGGCATGGGAGGAATTTTACTGAATGACAAGGATGAAATTATATTTGTCTTCTCAGGAAAATGCAATTCTTCTTCACCAGTGGAAGCTGAGTTGGAAGCTATAATTTTTCTTGCTAATGCATCTTTGACTCATCTAGATCATACAAGTAAAGTGGTAATCTGCACTGATCTGGAAGTACAAAGTCTCTCTAAGTTAAGAGCAGGGCAAGATGATTTTTTTCGAAGGAAAACAAAATGGATAGACTTGGCTTCAAAAAAAATGATACAACTATACTATACACCAAGAGATAATTTGGAAATGGTTGATGAGTTAGCATAGAAAAGGAGGGAAAGGCCTAATATTCTGCAATCTTGGGTCTAATTTTTTGAGACATGAAGCAGGCCTCAGCCCAAGATTAGAGCCCATTAAGTTTAATCCTTTATTTGGTTTTTAAGTTTTTAATTTCTTGTAAAGGAAATTTGAAAGGTCTCTCAGCAGTGGGAATCATATAAGAAGAGGTGGAACAATCAAGGGTTTAGTTAGTAATGATGCTCCTCGGGCAATTAAATATTTTTATTTCAGCCTTGGACACCAGCATTTACAGACTATACCCCTTCTTTTCTCTGACTATTTATGTCTAACCTCTCTACTTCTAATTTCAAAACCCTCTTTTACTTTTGACCTCTCTTCTATTTTACCTTACGAAATGGTTAGAACCTGGTACTTTCCAAAGAAGGGTTTTGTGAAAGTTAATATGCATGCATTCACTCTTAATGAAGCTCTTCCAAATGGAAATGATTCAGGGATTGGAATAGTAATGAGGGATGATTCTGGCAGAATAGTGAAGATGATATCAAGTACTATGAGGAATCTCACTACTAGGGCAAATGAACATTGGGCCATGTTTGCTGGTTTGCGAAGTGCTTTTTATGAATATGAAGATAAAGTCATGCTGGAAACATATAATCGTGAAGCTTTCAGGGAATGGGAAGAATGGAGGTGGAATGAGAATGTGATCCAAAATCACTTTAGGGTTATTCAACAACTTAACCAGAGGAAAAAAGACCCGAATCTCACTCTGGAGACAAAGGCAGTAGATGAGAGTCAGAATATGCTTGCTCGATATTTGGCAGAAGATGGAGCAGTTAACATGACTAGATTGGTTGTTTTTCGCCGATCATTTGGAAGGGTTAAAGAGCTCTGGAAGTATGATATGGACTTGGGGGCTATAGCTGAGGAATTTGAAGAAATTTCGGAAGAAGATTACCTAGCAGAAGAGATCCACGAGGCTGAAAAAATGGAAGAGGTTCAAGGTGATGATGAAGACGACATGCAGTGGAAGGCATAGAATTGGATGGAATGGGTCATGTAGGGTAAAATTTTCGAAGTGTTTTCTAAGATTGTCAAGCATGCTTAAGTTCGTTTTTCGTCTTTTCTTTAAGTTCTAGTAGTAGGGTTTGTCTGCTTCTCTCTTGAAGCTTCTCAATTCGAGTTCATAATTGTAAGATCTGGGAAAATTACGTGTTAATATTTGATGTGAAATGAAATTTTATTTTCATATCAAAATTTATTAAATGTTTTATCTGTTTAAATGCGTTAAGTTATTCGTTAAATGGTCAAAGATGCGATGTTGAAATGTTATGTGAATATTTGTGGTGATTAGAAATTATTTTAAAAGGATGTCATTCTATTTCATTTTATTTTAATTATCGAAAAGAAAAATTATTCCAGATTCCGGCGAACCTCCATTAAAGCTGGCTTGAAGCTCATAGCTTGAAGAAGATGAATAGTGTTTCTGGAATTATTTGTTTTAAAATAATTCAAAAATAGTTTAAAAATTCTAAAAATCACATTTTTGATTTAAAAATACATTTTAATATTCAGAAAATTTTATAAATTTATAAATATTTATTTAAATTCGAAAATTTATTAAATTTGATTATTTTAATTATTTTTTATTAATAATTAATTAATTTATATAATTAATTGATTAATTTTAATAATCAGTTAATTCTATTAAATAATAATTAATTAAATCTAATTAATTTAAATTAGATTTAATTATTTTCTTGGCTTGGTTTATTCCTACAAAATTGTTTAAGTGTTTGGAATTAGTCAATTAATTTTTATATTAATTGATTAAATTATTTTTAAATCTTTATATTGGGATAAATGATCCGATTTTTGATCTAAAAATATTTTGAGATTTAATTCCTTTGAAACGAGAGTCAAATATTTTTCTAAAATTATTCTTGGATGTTACGAGACTTATGTGATTTATTTATCGCAATTAAATGACAATGTGTGTTACGTGAAATATGTGAATTATTTGTTTATTGAGTCATAAATACGAATAAGTGATTGGAGACTTGTTTAAATATTTTGGTCATGTGTAATATTATCACGAGGGGTAGTTAGAATAGAAATTTGTCAGTATTGTTAGAAAATGAGATTTACAAGACTGTTTACTTAGATGTTGACTTTTATAGTGTAGAGATTTTCGACGAGCGTGATACGTGGGTTATTTATTTAGTTAATCGTGATTATTCTATCTATTGAAACATGGTTATCTATGCAACAGAGGCTATTAGACGAGATGAGTCAGATTATCGAAGTATGTTAAATGAAAGATGTCGGAGAAGGATGAGGTATTGTTTACGACTGATTGGGTTATTTGCGAGGCGATTTAACACCAAGGGAACGTCAACACCCGTAGAGGACATTTGCAAGTATTTTCTTCCAACAGAGATATCGGTAAGATTAGTAAGTGCGTCGGGGTTAAGTTACAATCGGTTATGGAATGTGAAAATATATCATACTCTGAAGACTAAAGTACCGTCTCATGTTTGACTATCGAGGCAGATGCGTGGATTCGAAATGGTAGGATCAAATTAGTGGTGTTTATAAGAGCGTTAAATCGAAGAAGGACGGAAATAGAGAATCGTGCTGCAAGACAGAATAAGGAGGGAATCATATTATCTCAGCCTTACGAAATAGCTAAGGACCAGAGGCAAGTGTCTATTTCTTTCACATATTATTGAGTGATGTTATCTTGAATTATTATTATGCAAATTGAATACTTTTCACTGAATTTCCAAATGTCGATTCCTTTGCATTGAATTTCAAGTATGTTATTTAATCTCATAAATTGACGAGTATTCATTTATACCTTTTGAGTTTAGATTCATATTTCCATGTTGATTGGAAAAATATAATTATTGTATTGAAACGATTTAAAATATAGTTATGGGCCGTATACTAAGGCTTTCTTTCAAAAATCTTGATTTAAAATATTAGGTTGGGATGTTGCCAACCCTAGAAGAGTGGGAACTTGTGAACCTGATGAGGGTAAAATGTTATTTTAAATTCTGAAGTTGTGGTACTTGTTCTACAAGTATTCTATTTTTCCATCTTGCACCTATGCAAGTATTATTATCATTTCTTGTTAATGCGATTATCTGATCCAGTCCCTGATTCGAATTCATATATGTTGTGCATGATTTAGTTTATTTCCTTCAAATATAAGGCTTATCTATTATAAGTATATGTTCGAAGGACTTAAACTATTTCTGTCAGAAGTCAGTAAACCCTTGTTTTCCCTATTTATAAACTTCACCTTGAATTTTCCTTAAACTCGAACTTGACTTTCTTGTCACTTACCAAATTGGTGAATCTTAACTATTCTTCCAGAATGTGATAATTTGTACTGTTGAGGCCAACTAGAGCCTGTTCCTTGAACCCTACTTTATATTGAGCAGTTGCAATTTCTTTTGATATCGTAATGCCTGCTTCAGTTCATACTTAACTTTGTTGAGCATGTTATTGTTTATTCTTCATTATCACCCCAATTGTTGCATCGATCTCGTCGATGTTTATTGTATTGTTACTTTCATGTTCACCTCCCACTATTGTGTCGATCTCGTCGATACTAGATTGTATTGTTATTCTTCATTGATTCTTCATAATTGAGTTGTTTCCTGGAACGTGAGTTTTCCAGCGATTGTTGTATTAAGGTTGTCGATTCTTCCGACACCTGATTGTCGTAACAAGGTTGTCGATTGTACCGACACCTGGCGTATAGGATATAGAATTGGAATGTTTTTATATGGACGAATAATGGTCGGACCAGATTCTTGGCCAGAATGAATTATGGCCAAGATGGCCAAGGATCCTAGTTGTAGGACTTTGCTGTGTGCATTGTCCGGGGTTAGTGCGTGACTGATCAGCAGCCTAACCTTGTGTTTTTAAAAATAAAATAGAAGTCCAATTCTAATCAAATATTGAACTCGAATTGTCTAGTAGCCACTTCCTTATGGCATTTGATTATTGTCGGAACATATTCTATTCTTATCAGAAATTATATCTGTTACCACTATCGTTGGTTCGTTGATTAATAAGAAGGGGTTTCAAGCCTGCTGGAATCACTTACTCGTAGTATAATGGATTTCAAATAGTCAAAATCCACTTCCTCGATTCCATTGGCAGTTGTGAGATATCTACCTTGATGAGTTTTATTCATACCGCATATCCAGTCAGTACCATATTGAAGTCGTGAAGTACGTTCTTTATTCCACGGCCGAGCGCGTTGGCTCATTCTTACTCTTTTATTATTCTACTCTTCCAGAGTTGTTGGTTTCAGAAAATGTTGTGAATGGAACTGTTATCTTCAAAAACAGTAATTTTGTATAAACTATGGTTTCCAAAACGTATGAGTGTATAATTATTTCATATTTCCTACATACTATTGTAGTTATTGTGGTTAGGGTAACCGTGGCGACCAATATAAATTCCTTCGTATTTTAAACTATTCAGTTGCTAGAAGCTGAATGAGAAATTGTGGCAAATTACCAAACTTGATTTAAAAGTTTTAGAGATTACAAATGTTTAAACCAAAGGCTTGTTTATTTGAAAATCCAAAGCTTATTTGGAAACTTTTCCTGTTATACTTGATAATGCACTTGCTGAGCAATTCTTTCGCTCATACTTGCTTTCTTTATATTTTTAGCCTTTCAATAAGAAGACATATTGGCGGAGTTATCCGCGTAGTTGGGAAGAGAAGGAAGATGATGTTAGTGTGAAGACGTTATGATATGGAGTATTTGGAACTAGTGTAAGGTTATTGTATAGAGTAAATTTTTTATTAAATACTATGTTGTATCGGATTAAATTTGCCTGGTATACTTCTTGTCGAAGTTATACTAGTGTTATAGGATTTATGTAAAGAGAATGGTTGTAAAGAAGAAAATTTTGTGTAATGGAATTTTGGATTCTTGTTTCTAGCACTATAACCTTTAAAGATTCCTTGTAGAGTTGGGGTCGTAGAGGTATATTGTATTGGTTTAATGTTGAACACGTTGTTTTAAATTGAGGATGCAGTGCGACGACCAAATCCTTTGACCCCGGATTTGGGGCGTTACAATAATCCTTGTCCAAAGGGTTGTCACTGGTCTCAAAGTTGTTTAGATGGTAGGGTTGATTTGATTGTTTAGTGGTGGAAGCTTACGAGCTGGGGCTTAGCCGAGTTTGAAGTGAAGGCTTAGGCCTAATCTGGGCTTGGCCCTTTTTCTTTATGGAATGAAATTTCCTGCTTTTCAAAAAAAACTGATTATTAATTGTAATTATATAAATTATATTACCATTTTATATATATGTCGTCGGTGTTATTTTTAAAAGAATGAGTTGTTTTAGTTAAAAAATATAAAATAGATAATGTATTTTTGCTGGAAAAGGTATAAATATTTAATAATATCACCATTATATGTTGTTCGTGTTATTTTTGGAATATGAGTTGTTTTTGTTAGAAAATATAAAATATGCAATGTGCTCAAAAAGACATATTATTTTTAGAAAATGAGTTTTTTTAGTTAAAAAATATAAAACAGGTATAATGGATTTTAGCTGGAAAATGTAATTAGTTAGATACTTGTAATTATAATATTATTTTATTAAATAAATTACCTATAGTGTTTTGAGAAAAAAGAAGAATTTTAGTTAGAGAAAATATAAAAGGTACTATATATAATAATTTTTAGTATTTTATTATATTGATTTAAAAGATGGAACGGTGGAGACTGAGTGACCAAATTATGGACGACCACACTACAAACAAAACTTTTAATGTTCCGTCTATTATATAATATACTAGCTTAAAACGGTGCGATGCACGGATTGTTTTAATAATTGTTATTTTTATTATTTACGTTTTAATATTTTATTAATTGTATTTGTTAAAAATAATAAGTCGGAGTGTTAACATTTTTTAAATATCTAAAAGTATTAAAATAGGTTTTAAAATAAATAAGTTACGGTTTGTCGGCGATATTTTTGGAAAATGAGGGGTTTTAGTAAAGAAAAATTAAAAAAAAAACATGTTTTAGTTGAAAAAGGTAATTGTCCGTAACTAAAAGTATTAAAATATGTTTTAAAATAAATAAGAAAAGGTTTGTCGGTGATATTTTTGGAAAATGAGGAGTTTTAGTAAGGAAAAGTTGAAAAAGGTAAGGTAATTGTCCATGAAATGTTTTCGGAAAAGAAGAGATTTGTTCGAAGAAAAAAAAAAGTAATGTATTTTAGCTTGAAAATGAAATTGGTTGTGAATAATGTAATTATTTGATCATATTTTTTTTTTTAAAATAAGGGTAATTAAGTAAATTAATTTTTTTACTTGCTTGTAAGTAAAATAAAAAAGATTCATAAAATTAAATATTAATAATTTATTAGCAAATGAATAAACCATAATATATTAAAATTGAGAAATGAAAATTTAAGAGGGTAAATATGTAATTGATACTAACCCTAATTATATCCTATAAATATATCATTATCAATTAAACATTTCTCTCATTTGTGGAGTTCCATCTCGCCGCCCCCATTTCTCATTTTGAACAAAAGTTTCAAGTGTCCTTTTTCTCCGATCTCTTATCAATAGTTTTAGGGTCTCTTTTTTCATCTCTCATCAGAAACATGGGATGTAAGTTTATTTCTTAAACTCATGAGTTTTTGATATGGGTTAAAAATAACCCTAAAAACATAATTAATATTGCATTAATTAAACCTAGATGGTCCATAAATAAGGCCCATTAATAAGGCCCGAAACTCTAATTAAATATTAATTTCGTAATTAATATTTGGGCTAGAAGTACAACATGTATTAGGAGACGTCCAATACAGGCTTGTTCTAATACAAGTGGGCTTGTTTCAATACAAGTCCGTTATGATATGGAAAGAACTCCTACAAGGAAGGATCTAGAATTTATCCTTATCCACTGTCAAGGATAAGACTTATCTTTCAAGAAAGTCAATACTTATCCACCGTCAAGGATAAGACTTATCATTTAAGAAAGTCAATACTTATCCAACGTCAAGGATAAGAATTATCATTCAAATAAATCAATACTTATCCATTAGGCTTTTAAATGCCTATATAAAGGGTCTGACTCTTAATCTCAGAACTACGTTTTGGACACAGCTCCATATGTCATCTACAACGTTTTAGACTTCATCCTCGAATAAGGACATACAAGTCACTACGTCCTTGGTGTGCCCCTGCCGCCATAGCCCTGAGGGCAACACCAAGAACTACGTCTTTGGCTTGATTCTCAGCACTGATTGAGATACGTAGGCATCTTGTGAGGACCGATTTAGTCACGAAACACAAGAGCAACCATTAAAGCTCGAAAGCTCTTAAACCCTAGTAGTTAATTTACAAGTACGTTTTTTAATCCATAACATTTGGCGTCGTCTGTGGGAAGACAACATCAACCATGGCAAACACACGAAGAACAACTCGAGATACTCAAACTTCTGAGGAGCTTCCTATCACCTCCGAGGCTGATACTCACGGAAATCAACCACCGCCAACCACTGGCATTCAAGGGGCGAATATCCCCCTCACCACTACTCAAGGACCGGAGATCCCAATTTCGGTTGAAGGGACAAATCCCCTACAGATGGTCATTCATGGATCTAATCCACAAGAGACCGTTCACCAGCAATCAATCACGACCTCCCCACTGCTCATGAATGCACCAAGTGGTCTTCAACTCCATACTACTGATCTTCCTCAATACGCAACTCAAACTTTGGGGATGCCAAGTTATGGCATGTCCCCTCGACCCATGGCGGGCGGTAGTGGTCTCAATCCCACTTACCATGAGGCATACGTTCCTCCTTATATACAAGGTCTGGGACCCCAAAATCAACAAACTCGACGAAACCCTTTGATTCAGGACTACTCGGGTCCCTATACTGAGGACGAGAATTATACATCTGCAGAAGAAAGGGATGTTGCCCCAAGGAGGAGGCGTTCTTCCCAAACAAATCGGGAACAATCCCAAACTACTAAGGAAAAGATTGTTGCCCATGAGGCAGAGGCTGAAAGGCTCAAGAAAGTATTGGCAGAAGAAGAGGCCGCAAGGGCACAAACCCGAGCAACCGGAAGAGTCCCGATAATCAACTTGGACCCAATACCGAGAAGAACCAATAGGGCTGAAGCCCCAAGGGGTGATCCTAGTGTTTTATTGCCCCTAGGAGATCCTGATGATCCTACACCACCATTCATTCAAGACATCATGAAAGCTACCATATCCAGAAAATTCAAGATGCCAACGATTAAAACTTATGATGGAACGGGAGATCCCGTGAATCAT
Organism: Heracleum sosnowskyi; assembly: GCA_030848705.1. Classification (NCBI taxonomy): domain Eukaryota; kingdom Viridiplantae; phylum Streptophyta; class Magnoliopsida; order Apiales; family Apiaceae; genus Heracleum; species Heracleum sosnowskyi. Next base: position 79,718,852 of record CM061236.1, on the reverse strand, counting down.
GTAAGAACCTTCTCTAATGCACTGCTGTTACAGCCAACCAATGATGTGGTCAAGTGTAGGGCGTTTCCACAAAACTTGGCGGGCATGGCCCAACGTTGGTATAGCCGTCTACCTCCCAATTCCATTTTGTCTTTTAAGGAACTAAGCAAAGCGTTCATCAAGCAATTTGTTAGTGGAAGGGTGCACGAGAAAAGTTTTGCATCACTCATGGGAATCCAGCAAGGAAAGAATGAAGCTTTAAGGGATTATATCAACTGATTCACCCTGGAGGCTCTGAAAGTCCCGGACTTAGAGGATAAAGTAGCTATGATAGCCCTGCAGCAAGGAACCACTGATGATCACTTCAAAAGATCACTGGCAAAACATCCACCTGAGAGCATGTTGAAGCTCCAAGATAGAGCCGAAAAATACATCAAGGTTGAAGAAAGCATGAGAAAGTATGAACCCACTACTGGTGGCAGTGGAAATTCAAAGAAAAGAAAGGAAACCCAGAAGTACGACGTCAAGGAAAAGTTTCCTAGAACATCAAATGATTCTGATTCTCCACCCAAGAGGAACAATTTTGGGCCAAAGTTTACGGAGTATGCAAGATTAAATACTCCCAGGATCCAAATCCTGATGGAAATAGCAAAGGAGGAGGATCTCCGATGGCCGAAGCCACTAAGGACAGATGATTGCAGACAACTTAAAAATGAGATCGAGTTTTTGATACGAAGAGGAAAGCTAAATAAGTTCACTAAGGATGGAAATCAAGGGAGTCAAAGAGGAAACTATGAAAGGAATGATTACGACAGAAGGGACAACGATCAAGATCGTAATCCCAAGCCCCGAGGGCCAGTCATCAACATGATATTCGTAGGACCAACTGCTGATGGGTCCTCCCGAAACTCAAGAAAAGCTTATGTTCGAGAGGTAATGACTGTGGTTGGAGAAGCACCGAAACGTGCCAGAACGGAAATATCAATAGGTTTTGATGATTCTGACTTGGAAGGAGTGAAGTTTCCCCATGATGATCCCTTAGTCATCGTACCTGTGATAGGCAATTCTGAAACAAAGAGAGTTCTAGTTGACAATGTAGCTTCAGTGGACATCTTGTTCCATGATGCTTTTATCAAGATGGGCTATACTGACTCTCAGTTGACACCCTCGAATATGCCCATATATGGATTCAATGGAGTGGAGTCGAAGGTGGAAGGCACAGTCCAACTCCTTTTGACAATGGGGCAAGGGTCAAATACGTCTACTCAGATGTTGAACTTCATAGTTATAAAGGCAACTTCGACCTACAACGCGATCCTTGGAAGGACGACGGGCCTTCATGCATTTATGGTTGTAGCCTCGTCTTACCATTTGAAAAAATTAAGTTCCCGACAAGGAATGGGATTGGTGAAGAACGGGGAGACCAAAAGATGGCTAGAAGTTGTTACGCAGCCGCGTTAAGGCCTGATGGAATTGGGGGCTCCCCATTGAAGACATGGATACTAGAGATAATAAGGACATAAGAGGGAAACCAGCTGAGGATTTAATCCCAATTCCCTTAGTCCCTGGTGAACCGGAGAAGGTGACTTACGTTGGAGCACTATTACCTGAACCATTGAAAAGCAAGCTCATATCTTTTCTTCAAGAAAACAATGATGTTTTTGCTTGGACAGCGGCTGACATACCGGGGATTGATCCCCAGTTGATAACCCACAAATTGAATGTGGACCCTGAAAGGAAGACAATGAAACAGAAAAAGAGAAAATTTGCTCCAGAGAGGCAATAGGCCATCAAACAGGAAGTAGATAAGCTTCTGGAGGCCGGGTTCATTGAAGAAATTCAATTTCCAGAATGGTTGGCTAACCCAGTAATGGTCAAAAAGGCCAATGGAAAATGGAGGATGTGTGTGGACTTCACTGATTTGAACGATGCATGTCCTAAGGATTGTTTTCCCTTACCAAGGATCGATGCCTTAATAGATGCCACAACTGGGCACGAGATGCTAAGTTTCATGGATGGCTTCAGTGGATACAACCAAATCAAAATGCACAAAGATGACATTTCCAAGGTATCATTCATCACTGAATTTGGTGTTTTCTGTTATCTAGTCATGGCATTTGGACTTAAGAATGCAGGGGCAACATACCAAAGGTTGGTGAACAAAATTTTTGAACACCTGATTGGAAAAACCATGGAGGTCTATGTGATGACATGTTGGTTAAAAGCCTCGATAAGGCCGATAATATAAACCATCTACGGGAAGCATTTGAAGTGCTGAGGCACCACAAGATGATGTTAAATCCAACTAAGTGTGCCTTTGGTGTAGGCTCGGGAAAGTTCTTAGGCATGATGATTTCCAAGAGAGGAATCGAGGCTAACCCCAACAAAATCAAAGCAATTCTAGACATGGAACCACCACAGACTGTCAAGGATGTCCAAAAACTAACGGGAAGAGTGGCAGCATTGGGAAGATTCATCTCCAAGTCAGGAGAGAAATGTTTACCCTTCTTCAAAGCACTCAAGAACGTGAAAATTTTTGAGTGGACAACTGATAGCCAGGAGGACTTTGAGGCCTTGAAGAAGTACATGGCTGAGGCACCACTGTTGGCAAAACCAAAGCCAGGAGAAATTCTCTATTTGTACTTGGTAGTTTCTAACACAGCCCTTGTAGCTGTTTTGATAAAAGAAGAGTTGAAGGTTCAGAAACCCATTTATTACATGAGCAAGATTCTACATGGGGCAGAAATAAACTACTCTACTATAGAGAAGTTTGCCTTAGCCTTGATTATGGCCTCAAGAAAGCTACGCCCATACTTCCAGGCACACAAGATAGAGGTTTTGACCAATCAGCCTCTAAGAAACATCTTGCATAGCCCTCAAGTTAGTGAAAGGTTGATCAAATGGGCCATTGAGCTGGGAGAATTTGACATCAAGTATAAGCCTCGAACGGCCATAAAAGCTCAAGCACTCGCTGACTTCATGGTTGAATGCACTATTGACAACCAGGAAGTCGGGGGGAAGGAAGTAATTGTGGAAGACAAGAAAGATGAAGACATGATGTCCATAGAATATTGGGTGCTCTATTTTGATGGAGCATCAAAAACAAAATTAAGTGGAGCAGGTTTGGTGCTACAAAGTCCTGATGGATTTCTCATAGAGTACGCACTAAAACTGGACTTCCCAACGAAAAACAATGAAGCTGAGTACGAAGCCCTGATAGCTGGCTTAGGGCTGGCTGGAGCCTTGAGAGTTAAAACTCTGAAAGTGTGTGGAAACTCAAGGCTAGTGGTTTCCCAAGTAAATGGAGAATTTGAAGTCAGAGATGAAGTCATGGCCAAGTATATGAAACTTGTCAAGGCCATCATGACGTAGTTTGATGAATGCTCTGTGGAACACATTCCAAGGGAAGAGAACATGAAGGCCGATGTCTTGTCTAAATTTGCCTCTTCTGAAGTTGAAAATACGCATGAAGTGTATACTTCCAAGTCTTGAAGACCCAAGCATCAATGGAAAGTTGGTAGCACCCATTGATGTTGTCAGCTGTTGGATGGATCCCATCTGGAAACTGGGTGGTTACCCAACGACACTTCAGAATCACGAAAGTTATATGTGAGAGCACTAAGGTATACCCTGATTGAGGGAATCCTATACAAAAAGTCTTTCATTGTTCCTTATCTGAAATGCTTGAGACCCCAAGAGGCAGAGTTGGCCCTAAGGGAAATACATGAAGGGATTTGTGGACAGCACTTGGGGGGTAGAGCCCTTGCCCATAAAATCATTCGTCTATGTTTGTATTGGCCAAACATACTTGCAGATGCTAAAAGCTACGTAAAGAAATTTGAACGGTGCCAAAAGCATGCACCGGTGGTTTGGCAACCACCAGAGATGATGACATCCATAAACTCACCTATCCCATTCGCCATATAGGGAATGGATATACTTCAAGCATTTCCAATGGCAAGTGCGCAAAGAAAGTTCTTGATAGTGGCAATCGACTACTTCACCAAGTGGATTGAGGCTAAACCTTTAGCCAAGATAACCACCAAGCAAGTAATGCATTTCTTCTGGGAGAATGTAATATGCAGATACGGGATTCCACGAATCTTGGTCACGGATAATGGAAATCAGTTTAACAACGATGAATTCAAGAAGTATTGTGACGAAAATGATATCAAGTTACGCTTCACTTCTGTTGCCCATCCTCAAGCAAATGGGCAAGCTGAGGTTGCCAATCGAATTATCCTGGATGGACTGCAGAAAAGAGTTGAACGCTCTAGAAACACTTGGGTAGACGAATTGCTCCCCAAATTATGGGCATATCGTACTACTTGTAAAGTCACCACTAGAGCAACCCCCTTTCTTTTGGCATATGGGGCAGAGGTAGTGGTTCCAGTGGAGATTACTTACACATCTCCAAGAATCGAAGCGTGTGAGCCAGAGACAAATGAAGAAGGCATGAGGCTGGCCTTAGATCTAATTGATGAAGTTAGAGATGAGGCAAATGCTAAAGTAGTTGAACATCAAAAAAGGGCATCTTTCTACTATAACCTAAGGGTTAAAGAGAGATTCTTCCGTCAAGGAGACTTAGTCCTCCGAAAGATTGAGGCATCCGGAGTTGGAAAAAAAGGCAAGTTGGCCCCAAATTGGGAAGAACCATATCGCGTTAAGAACGTATTTGGTCGAGGCTCCTACAAACTAGAAACCCTCGAAGGGCATGAGGTGCCAATGACTTGGAATGCCTTAAACTTAAAAGTTTATTATGTTTAGTGCATTCTAAAAGGATCCTCTAGTGGGACAAGTAGAAATAAGGTTCGATAAAATCATGAGCTTCCTAGAAAGCAGATGAAGGGTTGAACTCGTTTTGATGGTAGAAACATCCTCAAAGCTTTGCCAAGACAAACTACAAATGAATGCAAAGGAAAGCATACAAATATGCATGTCAATTGCATAAATAGAGTTGAATACAACGAACCCCGAAGGGTGAATGTTGCTAATAACCATAAAAAAGAAAGCCAAAGATGCCTATTGTTAATTAGCAAAAATTTCAAGCACGGGAGAAGTTTGATATGGTAGACTTGAGAATGAATCACTATGAGTGCAGGCATCAGTAAGAACTCGTAAGGGTGAAGGGTTGAACCCCGGAAACCTAAGACATTCAGTCCAAACCCCATCATTCAATATGCTCAATGAAAGGCTTGAAGCCAAAACAAGACGGTATAAGACATAAAAGGCTTATGCAAATGTCAAGCTAGCCTCGAATAAGGCAAAATCGTCGTAAATGTGTAGGTCGCTCCACACTTTATACCAAGATGATACTCGTAAAACACTAGTGTATATTAAAATCCCCAAAAAAGGGTAGTAAGTCCCAGGTAATGGATAAAAAGACCCCAAGTCTCGAAAAAGACCGGTATAACTTCTATGAAATCCTAGTGCATTATCATAGAAGTTGGGGGGCAAATGATATGGGTTAAAAATAACCCTAAAAACATAATTAATATTGCATTAATTAAACCTAGATGGTCCATATGGCCCGAAACTCTAATTAAATATTAATTTCGTAATTAATATTTGGGCTAGAAGTACAACCTGTATTATGAGACGTCCAATACAGGCTTGTTCTAATACAAGTGGGCTTGTTTCAATACAAGTCCGTTATGATATGGAAACAACTCCTACACGGAAGGATCTAGAATTTATCCTTATTCACTATCAAGGATAAGACTTATCCTTCAAGAAAGTCAATACTTATCCACCGTCAAGGATAAGACTTATCATTTAAGAAAGTCAATACTTATCCAACGTCAAAGATAAGAATTATCCTTCAAATAAATCAATACTTTTCCATTAGGCTTTTAAATGTCTATATAAAGGGTCTGACCCCTCATCTCAGAACTACGTTTTGGACACAGTTCCATACGTCATCTACAATGTTTTAGACTTCATCCTCGAATAAGGACATACAAGTCACTACGTCCTTGGTGTGCCCCTGCCACCATAGCCCTGAGGGCAACACCAAGAACTACGTCTTTGGCTTGATTCTCAGCACTGATTGAGATACGTAGGCATCTTGTGAGGACCGATTTAGTCACGAAACACAAGAGCAACCATTAAAGCTCGAAAGCTCTTAAACCCTAGTAGTTAATTTACAAGTACGTTTTTTAATCCATAAGAGTTTTACACATGATTTGATTGGTTATATATATGTATTACACATATGCAATTAATATCGTAGAGATATATATCTTTCACATATGTAATTAAGTTTGCAGTGACAAATATTTATAATAGGTCTGTGATTTATTTTAGGATGACATTGGTATCAATACTCTTGTATGGTAGTTTAGACGGTCAAATATAGATACCTGAGATTCAATTATTTTTTAACTTTCATATAATATTGTTATACTCTGTAAGTATAAGCATGGAAATCACAAGGAATAAAACAAATTACATAGCACCCATATATCACATGTGATGTTAAATATTATTATATAGTCTTACGTGGTTTTTCTAACAATTTGTTTTAATAAATATGTAACACAAATATAATTAATGGTATTATTTTTTGGGTTGAGTGATTTTGAATAAAAGTATTTTATATAATAAAAAATACTTATATATCTAATCTATATTTATTGATATTATTTTTTAAAAAATTAATAAAGAAAACTTTTGAAAAGATTGTAAATCAAAAATCATAATCTTATGGTCACTGTTTCAGGTGGCATTAATACTAATAATATCATTGGATTCAATAATCTATTACTTTGTTTTGATTCTTGCTGCAATTTATTAAGAATATTAAATGACTGTTGTATATTCAGAAGTAAAACCTTTTAGACGGAAACGAACTGAGTTTACAATTTCTTATAAATCCAAATAGAATGTTTGCCTGTTTGAATGTTTACAAGCAGACCATATATCATTTTCCCATACATATATCACTGATGATTACAATGTTTTAATGAACTCACGAGTCCAAAGGATAACCAGAAGACACTTAAGAAGCTCAACCTGTGTCCATCAAGAACACCACGAGAGGAGCGTTATGTTAATGATGTAAGATCCAACCTCTTCTTGGATATTAATTGAAGCACAAGTTAATGTTTCTTTACTTACATATATATATCTATGGAACTAAAGTTGTATTATTTGTTTTGGCAATTTCGCAGCCTAATTCGTTAGCAAGGCTCCAGAGTACTTTAGCGCTGAAGGTAAAAGAAGTTAATGGAGTAGTCCATTCGAAGTCTTTGCAGCTTACTTTTATGCAAAGACTCCTGAAGTCTTTGCAGTAGAAGGAGAATGACGCTGAAGAAGTCCTTCAAATTTGAACAACATTGTTGGAGCTCAGAGCAGAAATATATCAGCTAATGCAGAAAATATCCGAGCGGAGAGAATTATGCATAGCTGGATCTTGTTGTAATGTGATTGAATGTTATTTTGGTAAACATGGTTGATGAAAAAACATTAAATTGATGGTGCTTTAACCCTCAGCAAAACATGTTCTTCAAATATATATATTAAATTGATATGATTTATAATTTAAATATTTATTAATTTTTGAAGTTGATATAATATTATATTATATTTTAATTTATTATTATTGATGTGATTTGAATGATATATTTAGCCCTAATAATATGTTGGAGCATCTCCAATGCAGTTAGTTAAATTGATTGGATATATTGTTATTTAAACCAATAATTTTGTAATATTTGTTGAACCTTTAAGGTATTATACTCCAACTGTATTAGCTATAATGGTTGTGTATATGTTAAAAATATTAATTAATTAATATTTGAAATTGTTATAAATAGAAAATATTATTTGAATATGGTTATAGATTATGTGTAATTTTTCTAGAAGGTTCAACATATATGGCTAATATAGTGAGGTTGACTAAAATTATAGATAAAAGTTTTATCCTATTGGAATGATGATTTTTTTACATATTATCTATAAATTTTATATTTTGTATGCCAACAAGAATTTTAACTAAAGGGTTGTTAGTAGAGGCTCTTACGTGTGTTTAATCTCCACTTTTTCAGTTTCTCTTTTAGATAATATTGACATTGAGACTTCTAATCTTCTCTTTATAACATGCTAAAATAAATACCTAAAATCTCCCCATTTGAAATTGATTTATCTGTGTGTGAAGATATATTTATAGGTGATCTATGCAACAAACTTTAAAAAAAAACAACAATGGGCATCTCTTTCTCTCTTTTTGTACACTTCAGTATGTATTCTAGAGATAAGGTGTTTGAAATGAAAGATATTTTAAATTGTCCATGTTATAATTAACCATTTGTCTAAATTGTATAAGACTTTTATATGAAAAAAATTAGTTAATTACTAAATTAACACATGTATGTAATACTCTCTCTGTTTGGCAATACATGCCCACTTTCTAAAGGGAGGTAATAAGTTGTTGAGCATTAGTCGAAGCATTTTAACGTAGAAACATGTAAACTATTAATACATGTAGAAACACAGTCAACTTTATTTTACAAAAAACATTTTATGTTTATACAAATACTTATATGTGTGTGAGAGAGAGTTTGAGAGAACCTAGTTCTATATATAGTACTCAACTGGAAAATAACGATTTTGCATGGAGAGACCATCTTAAAATGATGAGGATGGGCAACCAGCACCCGCAGCAGCCATTGGTGCTAGAATAAGCTGCAGTAATTCTTTAGTTTCCCATTTCCCCAAGCTGACTAGCTCTCCTAAGAAAAGCAAGTCTGAACAGAGGTGGATTCATGTGAACATCTTAGATTTTTAGGTGGACTAGCCATGAGTTTTGAGATGTTTTAAGTCATCTCAACAAAAATTGTCCCCAATTTTTTTAGACATGGATATAAAAGGAAAAATGCAATATGATCAAAACTAGTAAAAATACATAAAAATAATACTAAACTCTTGATAGGATATTAATAGCATAACAAAATCACCAACCAGGTAGTTTAATGGTGTACCTAACAAAATAATAACTCACTACTTAAAAATTATTTTTTTCGCATTTATACTAGAAAAATCATTAATCAAACCTTCAAAATTAGAATTTTCTAGCATTTCCTTCTCGATTGATAGCATATATAGCCAACTCATTCAACCGCTCATTCAACCGTGCTTGTGACAAACTTTAAGGGAAATACGACTTAATCAACTTTAATTTTAAATATCTCCGTTGAGCTAAAGCCCTGAAATTGTTAATAATATTCTATAAGCAATTGTACTGTAATAGGTTTAAATTTTAATTTTTTTCCATATATCTCTAGTTTTAATTTTTTATATATCCCTAATTTTTTAAATAACAAATATGCCCCTAAGTGTTAATGTCACCTGCAATGGCATGTATGTTTGCAGACCCACATCTAAGTAGTTCAAGGAATCCAAAAGTTTTAGTAAAATTGAACAAAGTGTTAATTTTCTAAGTTGTCAATGTTATGACTGGAAAATCGAATTACAAGTGTCTACGTTGGCAATGTTATGACGGTAGAATTCAATTAGGTTAATCCAGAGATACCCTACCACTACAAGAAAGTAAGGCTAAATTCGACAAATTAAATTCGAAAGAGACTAAATTCGACAGAATTCCGTCGAAATTATACACTGCGGCTAAATTCGACAGTTTTCGGCCGAAAATGCATTTTGTCGAAATTAATTTATCGAATTTAGTACTAAATTCGACAGTTTTTTTTATGTTGTCGAATTCAATACTAAATTCGACAGATTATTTTATGCTGTCGAATTTAGTAAAAGGTGGGAATTTTGCCACCTATATTTTTGAATTTGGTAAACGGTGGGATATCTCTCACCCAAACTTTTTCATACTATTCAAAACTATATTCGACAGAGTTCCGTCGAATTTAGTACCAGCTCCTAAATTCGACAAAAAACGATCGAATTTAGCCGCGGTTGAAAATTTATGCAGTCTAAATGAAAATCCCTTAAAAAGAGAGGGAAAAGTCTCATCAAAATATTAAATTTAGAAAACTAAATTCGACCGAATTCGGTCGAATTTGAAAATAAGGTTGGCGGAAATTTTGCTGCCTAAAAATTGTCAATTTTGGTAAAAAAAAACAATTTCAACCAAATTTAGTCGAATTTAATAAATGTGACCGAATTCGGTTGAATTTATTATTTTCAGAATTTTAAAAATATGTTATTAATTTTATAAATGTTTGTACACATCTTGAAAAATAAATAAAAATACAAGAATAACATTCATTACATGTCATAATTTAGTTGTACAAAAATTTTACATAATTTTTTTATATGATTAGATAATGTTGAACTTTCATTTTTTGATACTTTTAAAAAAATTAAATAAAATATCTAATTAGTTTTAAAAAATACAAAAAAAATATGAATGTATTTATACGACATGTTACATTCAATAAAAAAATTATAGTTCTGTACATAAACAATATAGTTGAGTTGAAAATGGGGGGTTTAGGGTTTAGATTGAGGGGTTGGACTAGGGTTACAGTTTTTAGTTTATTTAAAAATTGTTTTGAGTAATCCAACCGTACGGATGTGAAGATTATCAAAAGAATATAGTGGGTGCAAAAAATTAATTAATTTAAATATATATATCTTAAACATTTTAACAAATATATATATGTCACTTACACTAAATTCGACTACAAACCTTAATTGGTCGAATTTAAGCTTTAGTTCGACTGATATCAGTTGAATTTAGCTAAATTCAACCGATATCAGTCGAATTTAGCTAAAATCAACCGACTTCTGTCGAATTTATCCGTGTTTTATTTTGACCACTAATCTGTCGAATTTAGCTAAATTCAACCGATTTCTGTCGAATTTACCCGTGTTTTAGGCTAAATTCAACCGATTTCTGTCGAATTTACCCGTGTTTTATTTTCGACCATATTTGGTTGAATTTAGTAAAATTCAGAATAAGTTAATTTTCTCTTGCCACGTGTCACGCTGGTAGTGGTTGAAAAACAAGCACATGGATTGCTCTTTTACATTGAATCTAAACCATCCATTTCTTCCCTAAAATATTTCATCCTAACCATTAATTTAATTACACTCATCTCTTTCTCTTTTATATATTTCATTCATTCATATTTTCTCATAAACATTCAATTACTCCTACTCCATTTCTCTTCTCTAACAAACATATTTATCAATTTATATACATAAACACTAACACATGTTTCATATATTTTAAGCAATATATATATATATATATATATATATATATATATATATATATATATATAAAATTCATATTAGCACATCCATTAATTACATTTCTAGCATCCGACGAGTTCACCCCAATCAATTCCGGCAAGTTCACCTCATTCAATTCCGGCGAGTTGTTTGTAGTATGCTTCTTAAAAGCGAAACAACACAAGTCATTATAATTATACACACACCAAGTTAAGTTTTTTTTATATTTTCTTTACATTTGGATATTATTTGGGTAGAGTAATTTTTATAGTGTTTGAGTTTTAATGTGTTTCAAAAGAAGTAGAAATTGTTGTATTTTTAGTTCAATATTATTGATTTATATTATTTTCGGATTAGTACAAAAAATGATTATTGTATCCATTATTGTTTAATGTAATTACCTTCTTGATATACAAACACTAGTGAAAAATCGCAAAAAATTGGATAAATTATTGAGCAGCAGATTCTGCTGCTTATTTTTTAAAAACTGGTGTTCATTAAATTCGATCGAATTTTGTCGAATTTAATATGTAATTTGGACTGTGTTCCGTCGCATTTAGCATACTAATTTCGACCATATTTTGTCGAATTTAATGCACTAAGGCCGCCAAAATTTGAAAATTTAAATTTTTTAGCGGAATTTGAAAATTTCAAAATTTTGAAATATTCGGCTAAATTCGACAGAATTTAGTCTGTCGAATTTACATAAATTCGACAGAATTTGCTAAATTCGACGCGAGCATTTTCGACAAACTCATTTTCTGTCGAATTTAGTTAAATTCGACAAAATTCCGTCGAATTTAGTTAAATTCGACAGAATTTTTCTTGTCGAATTTAGCCGTTTTTCTTGTAGTGTACTCCTGAGCCGCCATGTTGCTTTTTGCCTAGTATGGAGCACAAGGGGCACTATGATTTTCAGCTGGACTTGTTGAATACTTCCAAAGTAAACCTTACTGCATGCAGATCAAAATGATTTTGTTAATATGAAATGGGAAAAGAAAATTTGTTAACATTATGGTACCATCTAGGTTTTGATGAAATATATATATTAGGTAGCCTATAAATTTTACATGTTATTTTATTTAAAATTTATATTCCATTTTTTAATTATTTTTTGTGATTCATTACATCTTAAATAACAGATGATTTATGAGATACATTAATTATATTATTTAACTTTATTGTTTTAATTTTTTTTTTTATTTAATATCACTTGACATTAAATAATAACATCTAAATATTTTAAATTATAAATATTATCATCACTGTTGTGGAATAAAAACTATATGTTTGAATTCAATGCTAGGATTAGAGAGTTTCGAGCTTTAATGGTGGCTGCTCTTGTTGTCGTGGACTAACTCGGTCCTAACAAGATGCTTACGTATCTTTAGTGTTTAGAGAATCAAGCCAATAAAAACGTAGTTCTTGGTATTGCCCTCGGGGCTATGGCGGCAGGGGCACACCAAGGACGTAGTGACTTGTATGTCCTTATTAAGTCTAAAACGTAGTTCTGAGATCAGGGGTCAGACCCTTTATATAGGCATTTAGAAGCCTAGTAGATAAGTATTGATTTCCTTGAAGGATAAATCTTATCCTTGACGGTGGATAAGTATTATCACTTCCTTGAATGATAAGTCTTATCCTTGAAGGTGGATAAGGCACTACAAGAAAAAGTGTTATCTAATCCACTACATTACAACGGTTTACGAACTGTTGTCTAAGAAAGTGAAAAGTAGTGGATATAGACGACGCAAATGAATGGGGTTAGATAGCATTTTTTTTAACTCTTGTCTAAATAATATTAAGACAATGTTTTAATTTAACCGTTGTGGGATTGAGACAACGGTTGACTTAGTCGTATTGTGTGAATAAACGTAAGACAATGTTGCGAAAAAACCATTGTGTAAATTTGATATAATTTTATTATAAAATTGTGAGTAAATTAGTGGATAATAATTTTTATATATTAGGATGTTGACTAACTTTGTTTTATTTATTCAATTTATTAAAGTATAAAACAATGGTTTTTGTTTAACAAAGTGTTGTAAGTTGTAAGACTTAACAATGGTTTTGTTCCAAAAACCCGTGGTATATTTGTATAATATACACAAGGGTTTTTGTTTTGATCCATTCGTTGTTGAATAATCTTTGTAACAATTGTTTATGTTGTTAAACCGTTGTATGATATAGACAATGGTTTCGTTTTATAAAATCCTTGCGTGATTATTTACGTTACAACGTTTTGTTTAGTTAAACCGTTGTCTATATCAAAAGCGTTGATTTTTAAAAAAAAAATACTTTATTTGTTGCCCTTAATACATACATAAGTGTTACACACTTCATACAATGTTATTGTATAAATCTCTTATTTGGATATTTAGTATAAAAAATTGTTAAATATATAAAAACACTTAAATAAAGGTTAATGATAATAATAATATCATTGATAGATAGAATACCATCATACTTCAGATATTTTGTTATACACGTTGTAGATTTGGACATCATATATTGTATGATTCACGATCCTTGATATTTGTTTAGAAGGAAATATTAGCTAGCTAGGAAAATGTTATTAATTATAACATTACTAATTCCGAAGTTAAACGAACATTATATAATAACTATACTATTAGCGAATAAGTGACATACCAATACTATTAACAACAATGTTTTCATATTCAAATAACTCATTTTACATATCAGTATGACATAATTTAATTATAAAGTCGTCATTAAGTTGTCTTATATTAATTTTATATATGCGAGTCGGGACTCACGTATGTTTTGTTTATTCGATTTTATAAAAGTATAAGACAATGGTTTTTGTTTAACAAAGTGTTGTATGAAGTAAGACGTAACAATGGTTTTGGTCCAAAAAACGTTGTATAATATACACAAGTGTTTTCGTCTTCATCCATTCGTTGTTGCATAAACTTTGTAACAATTGTTTATGTTGTTTAAGCTATAGACAATGGTTTCGTTTTATAAAATCCTTGCGTGATTATATACGTTACAATGTTTTGTTTAGCTAAACCGTTGTCTATATCAAAAGCGTTGATTTTTTAAAAAAAAAACTTTATTTGTTGCCCTTAATACATACATAAGTGTTACACACTTCATACAATGTTATTGTATTAATCTCTTATTTGGATATTTAGTATAAAAAATTGTCAAATATATAAAAACACTTAAATAAAGGTTAATGATAATAATAATATCATTGATAGATAGAATACGATCATACATCAGATATTTTTTTATACACGTTGTAGATGTGGACATCATATATTGTATGATTTACGATCCTTGATATTTGTTTATAAGGAAAGATTATCAAGGTAAACGTTAATAATTGTGACATTACTAATTCCTTGATATTTGTTTACGATTCTTTATATTTACGATCCTTGATATTATATGATTTCTCATCGTTGATGTTTGTTAGGTCCAAAGTATCGTAGAAGGGGGGGGGGGTTGAATACGATACCTACAAATAATTCAATTTCGTTCGCGGATAAATCATTCAGTTCTATAACGAAATCAAACACACCAAACCAAACCAAGAGTCGGGGAATATATTGTTTTATAAATATAATCCTCGAAGGGTGCTACAAGTTCTAATCCGTAGATTAGCTTCAATGAGTTTAAGACTACACTAATTCATTACAATGATCAAATTCTGAGCACTATTAATTTCTCTGATAAATTTCTCTGGCTCAATTCTCTCTCTCAGTAATGTCTCTGTGTAAAATGTCTTAACTGAAGAAGACACACTTCCTCTGTAGTAATTTTAGACTTGTTTAGAAAACTATCGAACCACAATTGAAGAATCAATCATGGCCGTCCAATTTTCATCAACTGGAAAAACAAGTAACACTTTTCACCTGCTCTCAAATTAGAAAACCATCGAATGGATTAAAAGTATTTTCCATTCGATAGTTTTATAAATAAAACTATCGAATGACAAATACTTAATTATGGTTTTCTTAAAGAATTTCCTTAACCATATTCGATGGTTTTCATTTAAGAAAAACCATCGAACCTTTGCTTTTATACTTAATCATTTGAAAATCCATTTGAGTTCCAGGGTGTCTAGTTTTAGACTGTATCAATTTCTTCTGAGACGATAAAACAACTTGATTTTTTAAGTGCCGTCAACTAGTGCAACTGGTCTGGTTCACAGATGAATAACACTTGATCAATTCTTCTTTTATGTCTTCAATTCAATGTTGCTGATACGTCCCTTGTCGTTCTGGTTGCTTCAAATAAATCATTGGAATCCTGTGGTACTTAACCCTAAATCATTCACATACTTCTGTAGTCTTGAAAGTCTTGTTTCTTTTGTTGTCACTGAGGCTTGAACATTTTCATGAACTTCTTTCCGTGACCTGTTTACGGACTTCAAGAATACATACCGTATTTTGATTTTTTGAGTTTACCTTTTCTTATTTGATTCTGGATTCCTGTGTTTCTGTTAATATTATTGTCTGTCTTGTCTTTGGTTGAGTTGTAGTTATCTCTTTTACATCTTATGTTACATTATGCTTTACAATCTCCCCCTATTTGATTGGATAGAGTTTGACAAGCAAATACTTCGAGGATAACTCAACTAACTAAAGAAACATGAAACTAATTAAAGTAAGATAGCGTAATAATATCAAATGCTTTCTGGATCAGATATATATACATTTCCAGATTTCATAAATCAAAAAACAATAAAACTTTCTACATTGAAGTTGCTCCTCTAGTCTGAGCTGATAGTTCTTTTGTTCTTTGCTTCAATCTTCAGTCCATCTCAATCTCACCTTCTTCTCTCACAGGATTGGAGTTAGCAGTTTGATAATCAATCACGGAAGGATAGTGCAGTGGTTCTCCAGGTTTAAGGATTGCTCCTTTGATGTGTCTTCCAATGTACTCTACCTCTTGTCCCACTCCAGCCCACACCCATGCAATGTTAACATCTTTCTTGTTTAGCTTTGGCATGTTTGGTAGTCTGGGATGCACTTCCAATCCTCTTTCCACTCTCTTCCTATAGTAAGGAACATTCTCCATTAGAAATCTTCTTAGAGTGTCTGCTGCTTTGTCCTTCTCCGTTGATGAGAATCCAGTGGATCTAAGATACTTCTCAACTGATATCAGATAGTTGTTTGGATAGTCTCTCAGTTTGTCCTCAGTCAAATAGCAGATTCTGAACAAGTCATTCGTCATGAATCTAACCATTGGAGGATCTTCAGTAATCTCTGGACTGACTTTCATCAAGATATCTTTAACATGCTCACGGAGCAGTTCATTTAACCTTGTAGTTCTTTGAATCTTGATGAGAATTACCTGCAATTCTGTGTATGTTCTCTGTTCTAAAAACTTAGTGGAAATCACAAATGTACCTTTCTCAAGAAAATTGATCAATAAGTTCCAGGCTCCATTTGCTTTAACCCCTGCTTTCAGAAAGATCATAGAGTTTCTCAATGCTGTGAAGTAAGTCTGATCTTCAAGATTGGCACTTCTGATGTTCTGAATGATAACTTCCACCTCAGCATTGTCGTTGACTTCTAATCCGTCTTCAACTCCGCAAAAGGTTTTATAAGCCATTCTCCCATTCATTACCTTCTTTCTTTGCCAGATCTATCATCTTCTTCTGCCTCACTTCACTATACATCTTGAACCTCTTCAGTTTTTCACTTCGCAGAACTGCTTGTTGTTTCTCTTTCTCAGCTTGCCTGGCATCTATTGCAGCTCTTTGAGCTCTTATCGCTTCCAAGGCAGCTTCTTCTTCTTGTGACAGAGGATTTGCTTCTTCTTCCATATTATCCTCCCAGATTGGATGTTCAACAGGCTCTGGATAATATGGCTCATGCTCCTCCTGAATTGGTTGCTCTTGCATGACCTCAAATCCTCTTCACTGTTCTCTTCTTGTACAAGCTCTTCTATCCAGTACTGTCTTATCGGAATAGCTTCAACTGTTTCCCAAACTCCCCATCCATCCAGACCTTTCTCCCCATCTCCAACTTTCTCCCCCTTAGTTGAGGAATCCTCGATAAAAGCATCCTCAGCATAAAAGGTAGTAGAAGGATCAGGTTGCTGATTTAAAGGACCAGGTTGTCCAGTTTGTTGGTTTCTTAGCATAGTCCAGATTGACTGTACTCCGTCACTTTGGTTTTCCAAGAAATCCATAATCTGCTTATTCATCTCATTCATAGAAGCTAGCGTCAGGTCAATGTTATCCAATCTTGAGTTGGTAGTCTTTTCCATATGATCCATCCTCTTGTTCAGCTTAGACTCCACTCTTGAAAGTGTGTTCATTACATCTTTTACCCGCGCTTGACCATCCCGGATAACCAGAACGTTTTCTCTCAAAGCTTCCTGTCCATGCGACAATGCAAATACTTCATTCATGAATCCATCTTTTAATTCCTTGACGTCTGTCCTCAACTCGACCAGTTCTTCCATTGCTTCCTTCTTCAAGGAGTCCACTGCCTGCTTAGTACCTGTTATAGTGCCAAATGCACACTGCCAATGACCCTGAATGTTCTTCTGGAATCAGCTGCAGCCAAGTCAATCTTCTCTTGAATAGTCTTTAAAGAAGCATTGCCTTGACTAGAGGAGATCCCTTGGTCAAAGGAAGGTCTCACACTACGCCATAGATGGCCGGATGCAATACTTTTAAATTGCAACGCCCACTTTGTGTTACAATTGATACAATATTTTTTAACTACTGCAATACTTCGGAGACAGTGTTACATTACACATAAACGTTCTGTTGCAATAGAACAGACACTGTTGCAAAAGACTCCTTGTGTTACTCTATCGAGACAGTGTTGCATTTGATTTCAATTAAAAATTAATTAATAATTAATTTTAATTAAAAAATAATATTAAAAAAGGTGGGGCCCACAGAAAAAAGTGGGCCCCACAAGTGGGTCCCACTAATTTTTCTAATTTTTATTAAAAAATTAATTAATAATTAAATTTTAATTAAAAAATAATATTACAAAAGGTGGGGTCCACAGAAAAAAGTGGGCCCCAAAAGTGGGTCCCCCTAATTTTCTAATTTTTATTTAAAAATTAATTAATAATTAATTTTTAATTAAAAAATAATATTACAAAAAGTGGGGTCCACAGAAAAAAGCGGGCCCCAAAAGTGGGTCCCACTAATTTTCTAATTTTTATTTAAAAACTAATTAATAATTAAATTTTAATTAAAAAATAATATTACAAAAGGTGGGGTCCACATAAAAAAGTGGGCCCCACAAGTGGGTCCCACTAATTTTTTTACTTTTTATTTAAAAATTAATTTATAATTAATTTTTATTTAATTTTTAATTAAAAAATAAAATTAAAAAAGGTGGGGCCCACAGAAAAAAGTGGGCCCCACAAGTGGGTCCCACTAATTTTTCTAATTTTTATTTAAAAATTAATCAATAATTAATTAATAATTAATTAGTAATTAATTTTTATTTATTTTTAATTAAAAATATTATTAAAAAAGGTGGGGCCCACAGAAAAAAGTGGGCTCCACAAGTGGGTCCCACTAATTTTTCTAATTTTTATTTAAAAATTAATTATTAATTAATTAATTTTTATTTAAAAATTAATTAATTTTTATTTTTAATTTTTAATTAAAAAATAAAATTAAAAAAGCTGGGGCCCACAGAAAAAGTGGGCCCCACAATTGGGTCCCATTAATTTTTCTAATTTTTATTTAAAAATTAATTAGTAATTAATTAATAATTAATTTTTAATTAATTTTTAATTAAAAAATAACATTTAAAAATGTGAGGCCCACAGAAAAAAGTGGGCCCCACAAAGTGGGTCCCACTAAATTTTCTAATTTTTATTTAAAAATTAATTAATAAATAATTTTTAATTAAAAAATAATATTAAAAAAGGTGGAGCCCGCAGAAAAAAGTGGGCCCCACAAGTGGGTCCTAATAATTTTTCTAATTTTTATTTAAAAAATAATTAATAATTAATTTTTAATTAAAAAATAATATTACAAAAGTTGGGGTCCACAGAAAAAAGTGGGCCCCAAAAGTGGGTCCCCCTAATTTTCTAATTTTTATTTAAAAATTAATTAATAATTAATTTTTAATTAAAAAATAATATTACAAAAGGTGGGGTCCACAGAAAAAGTGGGCCCCAAAAGTGGGTCCCCCTAATTTTCTAATTTTTATTTAAAAATTAATTAATAATTAAATTTTAATTAAAAAATAATATTACAAAAGGTGGGGTCCACAGAAAAAAGTGGGCCCCAAAAGTTGGTCCCCGTAATTTTCTAATTTTTATTTAAAATTTAATTAATAATTAAATTTTAATTAAAAAATAATATTACAAAAGGTGGGTTCCATAGAAAAAAGTGGGCCCCACAAGGGGGTCTCACTAATTTTTGTAATTTTTATTTAAAAATTAATTGATAATAAATTTTTAATTAATTTTTAATAAAAAAATAATATTAAAAAGGGTGGGGCCCACAGAAAAAAGTGAGCCCCACAAGTGGGTCCCGCTATTTTTTCTAATTTTATTTAAAAATAATTATTTATTAATTTTTAATTATAAAATAATATTAAAAAAGGTGGGGCCCACAGGAAAAAGGGGGCCCCACAAGTGGGATCCACTAATTTTTCTAATTTTTATTTAAAAATTAATTAATAATATAAACCCTAAACCCTAAACCCTAAACCCGAACCCTAAACCCGAATAAATTTTTAATTGATTTCTTCGATGATCCAACCGTACGGATGTTAAAAGATACTTATTCTAGTGTTGGGAAAAAATAATCAAAAAATATAAAAGTCTGGTTATGCCGCATCTTTCCAAAAACGTTGGAAAAGTATTGCTTTCAATAACGGGACATCTGTCAGATTCATTGAATAATTTTTTCAATTGATTTCTTCGACGATCCAACCGTACGGATTTTAATCGGTACACATTCTAGTGTTGGGAAAAAATAATTAAAAAATATAAAGGTCCGGTTATGCCGCATTTTCCAGAAACGTTGGAACAGTACTGCTTCTAGGAACGAGACACGTGTGAGATTCACTGAATAATTTTTTCGATTGATTTCTTCGACGATCCAACCGTACGGATTTTAATCGATACTCATTCTAGCGTTGGGAAAAAATAATTAAAAAATATAAAGGTCCGGTTAGGAGGCATTTTCCCAGAAACGTTGGAACAGTACTGCTTCCGAGAACGAGACACGTGTGAGATTCACTGAATAATTTTTTTAATTGATTTTTTCGACGATCCAACCGTACGGATGTTAATCGGTACTCATTCTAGTGTTGGGAAAAAAATATTAAAAAATTAAAAGACCCGGCTGTGCCGCATATTTTCAGAAAACGTTGGAACAATACTACTTCCGTGAACGGGACGAATGTCAGATTCACTGAATAAATTTTTAAAATAATTTCTTAGAAGATCCAACCATACGGATTTTAATCGGAACTCATTTTAGTGTTGGGAAAAAATAATCAAAAATTAAAAAGGCCCCGTTGTACCGTATCTTTTGAGAAAACATTGGAAAAGTACTATTTTCGGGAACGGGACGTGTGTCGAATAATCTTTTTAAATGATTTTTTTCACGATCCAACCGTACAGATGTTAATGGGTACTCATTCTAGTGTTGAGAAAAAATAATCAAAAAATAAAAAGGCCCGATTGTGCCGCCGCATCTTAAATAAATGATTTCATTTGATTCACTTAAAAATTTATCTTACAAAAATGTTTAAGTTATTTATTAAATAATGAAAGATATTAAATTAATTAGTGTAAGATATCAAATAATTTAAGATATTTATTTATTTTGAAGTTACAAAAATTTATGTTACAAAATTTTTTTAGTTAAAATTTAAATTATGTAAGATATTTAAAAACGCATGATTTTATTTAATTTTAATTTATGAACTCACACTACTAGAAAAAGGTCAATAGACATCGCCCATATAACATCAGTTTATAATTCCACCGATGTAAAAGATGTTAATTACATCGATTTTATAATAACTGATGTCTTTGTATTGTTACGACATCAGATTACTTCCGAACCGATGTCTAAACGTTGTCTTAAAAAAAATTTCATCTCCCGCTTATACTTTTCCCCCTTATACGAAATGTTTCCCCCTTGTACCAAATGTTTCCCCCCGTTAGCCAATTTTCATTCCCCCCATTTCTTTTAAAGCTTTCAGACAAAACTAAAAACTAACTAAAACAAAAACTATTTTTCACTCCTCACTCGACCTCACCCCTCTCTCCCTGCCTCGCCTCTCTCGAACTCACGCCTCTGAAGAACCCTAGCTATTTTTTAGCCCTCTCTCTCTACCTTCACTCTCTCTTTCACTCTCAACTTTCAATTCGTAACCAATCAAAGTTCAAGTCGAAGCCCACTTCACTGCTACAAATCTCAATCGAAGTTAATTGGTCATATTCGTTTCAAATCCACATTAAAAGCTCAATCGAAGTTTCCAAATCGTTTGTTCACTGCTACAAAGCTCGAATCGGTAAGTGAGTAAACATGTATGTGTATATAAATCCTAATTTTCTAATTCGTTTGATTCAGTTCGAAAATGGGGGGTTTTTTAACTCGAAACCCTAATTTTCTAATTCATATTTCTTGTTCTTAATACATGAGCAACATTTTAAAGGAGGAATTGTTTGGGTAAGAATGATGTCTTTGTAATTTCAATTTAATTTTTAGTTTCTAATTTTTTTTAATTTTTTTTTTGTAGAGATGAGCAAAATCTTGATGGGGGATGAAATAAACAAATTTAGCCGATCTCCTAGGTTTGAGAGGAGTGAGTTTTCGATGAGTCCAGACTCAAGACAGATATACTTGACTTTTCCAGCTGATAGTACATTTAGAGAAGAAGATGTGTCATCTTATTTCAGGTTTAACTGCTTTTCAGAGCAATATGATTTTAATGTAACTATTTTATGATAATCTAGATCTGTTTATGTGCTTTTATTTCTATTAGCTTCTTTTGCAAATCATACATATGTTTGTATCTGGTTTCAGTAATTACGGTCCTGTGCAAGATGTGAGGATTCCGTACCAGCAGAAGCGTATGTTTGGATTCTGTATTTCCCACATTTTGAACTGCAGAATCGGAGGTTAATGGAATTGCAGCTGCTTGACGTGAAGAGTAAACATCACCTAGCCTTCTCTTCCAGTGCCGCCATTCCATTTCCATCTGCAGCGCATAGTCTCAATTATTTTCAGCAGAATATCCTGGTTCCTTCAAATCGCAGCAGTCCAGAGTTTTCAGAAGGTTTCAGATAATGTTTTAGTGGTGGGGTGTTTATTTAATGTAATAGCCATAATTAGAACGAACTTGTTGTAGAAGTGAATAAAGACTCTGCTAGGGTGTTACCACGTACTAATGTAACTTAATTTTGCTTTTTCTAGAAAATGAAGCCAATCACTTACCATCCTACTCATGATCGAACGCTTCAACCGCCTGACCAAGGTAATGTGGATGTATTACCTTTTTCTTTCTCCTTATTTTTCTGGATGCGTTCCAGTAGCTAGGCACTCTTTCTGGCTTGCGTACTTTTATTGTTAGCTAGTATCATGCACATCCTTATTTGATCAAGTCGGTGCATAATAACAGAAAAATTGGAATGAGGTCTTTGCTAGAAAACCCTCCTCTCCTCTAAATGCACATTGGTTGAAGCATATATACATAGTAGATGAGGCAAATGTTCTGCTAATGATGTGATTACATAGACCAAAAAAGTGAAAATCACACAAATATTAGATGCTCTAATGTCTGGGTTCTATTCTTTAATTATCCAGATTTTTAGTAGACTTATTTCTTATGCTATATTATATTTTTTACATGAACTCTTTCAGAATAGTAGTCCCAAATTAACCAAACTTCCTTTTGTTTTCTAAACCATGTTCTCTTGGACCATTATTATTAGAATTTAGAACTATTGATTTTGTGTTTGGACGTAATAAGCTATAGTATTTGATGAACAGCATGGAACAGAGTCTGCCTGAAAATCTATTTGCATCACCAAAAGCTGCTGATGAACACATAACAACATTCTCCATAGACACAACTGAACCAGCAGTGAAAAAGATCGGCACCGTTGTTTCCTCACCATCTTCTGTTAACAATAATTTGATGACTTCATCCTTACTTCCTGCTAGCTCTACCCTTGACATGGCTTCACTTAATTCATGCTATTTTCAAGCTCCCAGGTACATTTTACTATGCATATTGACTGGATGAGTATCTGTGAGTGTCTTATAACAGGGGACTCCAATGCTTTCTCTCGATTAACAGGAATCCCTTATCATACAAGACAAACGAATATGATTAGAAATAACAAGTTAGAATGTTGCTAAATATGGTTTCCCTTTGTTTCTTAGTACATGTCATTTTTCCAAAATTTAAACTTATATAGATCGTACTCTCTTTGGTTTCAAATTTAAGTAATTTGAAATATTTAGAGAACATGCACAACATATAAACAAAAATCTTTTTTGAATATACATTAGTACCTATGAAATTTTAGTACTAAAATATGTGAATATGTTAATTGGACAACATGACTCACATGAATAGATGATTCGTTGCCAAAATCGCATTCTCCTTCCACTTTGAAAAGCATTAGGTTTTGCAGCTAGTATCTGTAACCCTGTCTGTGATTTGATGCTATTTCTCTCCGTCACCAGGTCTGGGTACTTCTTTACGAAATACAGACCCACATCTGCCCAAGATTCATCCATCCAATACATAATAACACATGTTAGTGTCACAGAGATAGAAAGAGTCATCTTGCATTAGGCGAATCTAGTTAGATTTAAGTTGCCATGCAGTGACAATGCCAATAATGATATGGAGCTGTACAAATAGTTTGTTAAAGCTTCATTGAAGATAAAGAAATTTTTATCTAAGATATAATATTTGAAATTTGTTTACACTTGAGGTTAACTGTTATCAAGAGTATAATGCTTGCAATATGTATTCATAGTAATCAGCTATGATTGAAAGAGTAAGAAGATCAGCACCATCTTGTCCCCGGTAAGGACTAGTTCCTTCCACTCCAACTACATCTTTTGTCACCTCCAGCAAATAACAGAGTGTCTCTATGTCAATACTGGGCTGCCAACTTCAGGGGGTGTGGCCATTTGGTTTAGTAATCTGAGCCAATTCCGGATATTTATTAACCAAAAGTGTTGCAGCTTGCGTATTCCCTACCATAGCAGCACATTATTTCCATAACAGTTAGCAGTCAGCAGCATCTCTGGATCTACGTCCATAATCAGCTCAACTAATTCTTCTACAAATCTGTGAGAACTATTCGTTCCCACTGAAGTGAATTCTTTTTTTTACATTATTGTAATTTTACTCTTATGTAGGATGACATTGATGAGATAACTTGGCAAACTTACAAGGGACAACTGACTGAGGATATAGATGGGTTTGCTGCATCTACATCATGTCACCATTGTGTTCCTCTACGGCTCTACCTGTAATTTGTTCCTTTATTGTCCACTAGTATTCTTTTAAGATGGATGTGGTAAGAATTTGTGGATGATTTATGGAATATGGAAAGTGGATGATTTTTGTAAATGATAGGTTATGGTAGATGGTATGTAAATAGTTGGAATTGCATTGTCGGATGAAATTATGGCTAGGTGCCTTTATTTTTGTTGGATGGTTTTTGTTGAATTTGGTATAGTTTGTTGAATTGGTTGAATGGTTTTTATCATAGTTTGTTCTTGTTTTTTTGGCATGGATTTGGTATTTTATGGTACTAAAATGGTATTCCATTATACATCAGTTGCATGGAATAAAATAAACAAACTGATGTAATTTAAACACAGTAACATCGCTTTTTCTTTGTAACAAAATCTGCAACTGATGTCTTTGTTGTCTTAGACATCAGTTATTGATTGTATTATCTATCTTAGACATCAGTTATAAACTGTATTCTTTATTATATTAGACATCAGTTACTGACTGTAGTCGTTGTTATCTTAGACATCAGTTACTGACTGATGCCATTTATATGTATATACATCAGTTGGTTGCCAAAAAACGATGTCAAAGGTACTTAAGACATCGGCTTAAAACCGATGTTAAAGACTTGGACCTTTCTCTACACCCACCAAGACATCGGTTGAAAAATTGGCAGACATCAGTTTTTAGCTGATGTCTATTGACTGTTTTGTAGTAGTGTCACTTCCCCCCCAAACGAAAAATTTAGAAACCCTCTTTCCCCCCAAACGAAAATTTAGAAACCCTCTTCCCCCTTAACGAATATTACAGCCCCCCCCCCCCCCCCCCGCCCCGCCCCCATCTCGCTTAGACAACTCCTTCCCTCAAGCTCACTTCACCATCTCTCCCTCTCTGTCAAATTGAAGATATCGTCTCTCTCTCTCTCTCTCATCAAATAACTCTCTTTTCTCTATTATCTTCACTTCACTTCTCTAATAATTGTCCTCCCCGTATCTAATTTTTTTTTTTTGATTTTGTAGGTGATAATTGGGGCTTCACTTCTCCAATTAATTGGTAAATAACTCTCTTATCTTCTTCAGCATTTTCATTGCTTAATTGCTCTTGTTCACTCTTTAATTAAGTGCTTCTGTTTTTTATTTTTGCTTAGGGCTTCAATTGGGGCTTTCAGTTCGGGGATTAAATTAGAGCTCTCAATTCTAGATAAATTAGGACTTTCATTTGTGTATTTGTTCTCTTTGTGTATTGGAGTTTTAATTTTGTTTTGTTTGAGTTCATCTCGAATTGATTTAATAAGTGGGTAAGCTATTTTCACTCTTGTTTTCGTTTTGGAACATAGAATGTAACATGTTTTTTACACTATAGTTACCCACATCTACATGTTCTGAGAAATTAAAGATACAATTTACAAATTTGTTTTCAACGCAGTTCTAGAATTTTGTGAACTGTATATGAAATAGTAACTGCATATTTTAGTGTATGATATTAGAATTTAATTTCTCTTTTGCTTTGCTGGTTTCTATTTCGAAAGAGTAGACGACGTTTACATTTTAGGTTTACTTCATATCTCTTATTTTAAAATACAAGATCCTTCACTGTTTTTCTTCTTCTTTTTTTGGCTAAATTTCCTTCACCTTTCTTGGTACAGATTTGGTGTTAGATGATTTTCTCATTGCAGAGAACTCACCAACTCATTCTGACATCAATTCTCATTCTTCACTTTCTGAGAGGGCCTCAACAAGAAATCAAGATGGATCTGTTTCTTCTGGTAGCTCAAGGTTATTTTTGTTGTTATAGTTGTTGCATAAGTTATGGACTTTACTAGCATTTTTATCTGACCATATGATTCCATCACAATTTTATTACTGTAATTTGACTTTATTAGCTCTTATAATTTTTTCCTTGATCAAATGACATGGTATCTAGTATCCACATAAAAATATATGGTGGCAAAACTGGTTGAGGCTTCTGCTGCAGAAGCTGAGGCTGCTAATGCTGTCTGGCAAGCTGCACAATCTTCATCTGGTTTTTCTGAAGGAACAAAAGTCTTAAGTAACAACACACAAGCTGCTGAGACCACTTCAGATAGTATTGATACTGAAGCAGATGTTCGTCTACACCCTAGAGCTGTATGAATTGTGTGCATTTCAATTATGATAGAGGGTTTTATTTATCTACAAGCTACATAAATTCACAACATTCTGATTCTACAGGTGGTTGTTTCCAAAGAGACTGTAGGAAGCCTAGGTGGAATGGTAAGGCAGTTATCAGTGGACCAATTCGAGATCGAAAGTAGGCGAATTGTTCCATTGCATGATCTATCATATCCTACGAAAAAGTTTACAAGGCAGAAATCTCCTCAAGGTCTGCATAAAAAAGGTAAGAAACATCTTCTTTATTGCAAGCCGGAAAACGTATTCTTACTTTTTTTTCCTTTGGATTATTATCATGACCATATCTTCGCTTGTCACAGATTATATCACTTACCTGTACACTCTAAGCTACACTGGCACAATATCAACTATCAATCAGTAGACTAGATGTACGGTTGTATTAATCATGGTGTGTGGGTTTAACAAAAGTGCTGCTCCCAAAGGCTCCACCTCAGCTCAGAAATCAGAAAACAAAATTAATACCTCAACCTTAGGAAATCTGATGCTAATCTTGTGGTCAGACCAGGGATGAAGAGAGCTCTGTATTTGATTCCCAAATTTTACAAGAATTTGTCGTAATAGAGGCTAAGCAATGTAGATATAGCATGAGAAAGAATAATAGACAAGTGGTCCTGGCTTAGATAATTCTTATTATTACTATGGCCTTGGTAGGTATTTTTATATTTTCTTTTTCTTCTATAGAAATATGTTCTTGCTTCTTAGTGGTGGTCTCTATTCTGTAATACGGATTCCAGTTATTAAGTGCTTTTAGAAGCATGAATTATGGCAATTGAGAATTCAAATTACAAGCTCTGTTATACTTCTTCAGATAGGAATTGCTAAATATAAATTTTTTCTTTTTTCAGTTACATTGATTATTTGATTCTTGAACTGTTTTTCTATATTAGGTACGTCTGATTTTCTGGTATATTATGGTTGAGTTCATAAGTTAGTTTGGATATTATGCTAAGAATTGAGTGAAGTTGTTACAAAAGTTGAGAGGTGTTGAAAACTCAGCAATTTCCTAGGTAACTACCCCACTGCCCTGTTTTTGGACACTGAATCCGGAGCAGTTAAAGGCCTTTTTTGGTAGTTTCTTCTGAATGAAAGTTGTTATATACGGGTTCTAGTTGATTTGCGCGAAAGTTTCTAGTTGTTTGAGTAAATGAGTAAAGAGTTATTAACATTTTAGTAAAGGTAGTGCACAGCAGAATTTTCTGCCCTACTACTCAAGAAAGATGCATTTCGTTTTTAGGGTTAATAAAGAGATTCTGAGATGAAATTTTTATGGTAGATTGACTTGGTTTATAATATGAAATATGGAAAGTTTCATAATCAAAAGATTATTTTTCAATTTATTAAAAATGTTTTAGTATGATCTGTGCAGTGGTGTTTTAATTTTCTAGTCGAGTGTCCTATTCATTTATTTAGAAAATTATTTAATAAACTAGTTTGTGGCTGGAATGCTTTATACATTAAAGTCTATTTAAACAGTAACAGACAGTAAAACAATATCTTAAATCTTTTTCCTTTTTTTATTAATTCTATATTGTAAATCCTACATTTGGTTAACCTGTTGTATAAAGTTATACATTTGGTTGACATTTTCCTCTTGTTCTTTTCTTTACAGGTCACAATTGGTAATTTATTTTCAAGTTTGTTACAGGCTAGTATACTGATTTAATGTCTTACATGGCACTGCAGAGATCTGTCGTACAATTTCCTCAATGGATCAATTCCTGAAAGCCTTGGACAACTAACATTATTACACGAACTGTAAGTTAAGTTACGTCAAGCATTATTTAAGTGTATGTAAGATTTGTGCATATGCAACATAGAATAGCATTTCATGTTAATTGGATTTCAGGAATCTCAATGGCAACTCCCTTCATGGAAGAGTCCCGGCTGCTTTAGGAAGAAGGCCTAATCTCCGTATGTTGTTTTTGGTTGGGGTGAATGAATTGGGAGGGTATTGAATGAAACTTGTAATATTTTGGTCAAATGGTGAATGATGAGAGTAGTTAGATTCTAATTTGGTTAGGTGTTGGATGACTAGTGGAGTTCAGTATTTAATTGGTTGGTTTATTTTGTAAAGGGATTGATATATGTATCAAATAGGTCTTGCAAATTTTTCAATAAAAGTGTTGCAATTGCTATTATTACTAATGTTGCAATATTTCATTTTCTGTTGCCCTAGTAGGTAGAATTAGTGTTACATTAGCTATTTAGAACAATATCTAGTGTTTCATTAGCTAAAGATTTAGTGTTGCAATAGAATGTGGGGTCCACCAGTGACGTGGCATCAGGTGACATGGCAATTCTGTGGGCCCCACATGTGATGTGGCAATTCTGTGGGCCCCACATGTGATTGGCACCAGGTGACGTGGCAATCTTGTGGGCCCCACAAGTGACGTGGCACCTGGTGACGTGGCAATTTAGTGGGCCCCACTTGTGGCATTTTGTTGTGGGCCCCACAAGTGACGTGGCATACACGTGGCACCTGGTTAGGCTGAGGTAACACGGTTCTTGTGTTGCATTTGTTTGATTTAGTGTTACTCTATGGGCCTAATGTAATACTTTACCCTGTGTTACCATTAAGAAGGAAATCGTTGCATTTGATGTCAAAGGTAACATTGGCGGATGAAATGGTAAAAGTGCGTTACCTTAGGCCTGATGCAACAAAAATCGTGTCTAAGGTAACAGTAGGTGTGTGTTGCATCCGGCCATCTATGGCGTAGTGTCAGTGGAACCTTGAATAATGGATTTCCTTCTTTATCACGAATTGTCATCTCCTTGAGGGTGGATTGAACATGTACCTCTCGTTCTATTGGTAATAATAAATCATCAATTTGTGGAAGGGTTAGGGTGTCACTCCTCACATTTGGCTCTGGGTGTACACTCAACGTTTCTGTCAGTGTTTCACTCATTTTACCTTTCCCACTCAGACCAGGTGTAAGTGTTTTTGTTTCACTCAATCCCTTTTTGCTAGTTGTACCTGCAGAAAAAAACACCGTAGCCGTCCTTAAGGAGGTCACCGGTGGTGCAATGGGGCTTCGCAAGTCCCCGTCCTTGGTTAAACCAAGTTGCTGATCATCCCACTACGCCATAAGTGAGCATACGCAACCCTCTCTTTAGTGTTGCATAAGGCTTGAATAGCGTTGCCTAAGGTAAAAGGCAACACCATGACAGCGTTGCTAATACTAGCTATTGCAACGCCACAAAAGTATTGCGTAAGGCCTATATTGCAACACCAAAAGCACATAAAGGCAACACCACATGGTGTTGCATAAGATTTGAAGCCACTTCAGCAGTGGGGCCAACCATGGTGCCACGTCAGCAGTGGGTCCCACCAAGGTGCCACGTCAGCATGGGGCCCACCAAGGTGCCACGTCAGCATGGGGCCCACCAAGGTGCCACGTCAGCTGGGGCCCACCAAGGTGCCACGTCAGCATGGGCCACCAAGGTGCCACGTCAACAATGGAGCCCACATGGTGCCACGTCAGCAATGGGGACCACTGTGTAATGCAACACTAGTGTAGTCTATTGCAACATTACTTTTTTTGTTTAAGCAACATCAATCCTTTTAAATGCAACACCATTTTTTTTTATTGCAACATCAAATGTTTTTTTAGCAACATCATGTCTATGATACTGCAACACAAAGAGAGTCAAATGAAACAGTTTTTTATAAAAATTTTGAAATAGCTGCTTTGTTTATACATAAATCCATCCTGTCCAACCAAGCCAACAAAAAATTGAAGGTCCAAACCAACAACTGGCCAAGGATGCAGCCAACAAAAATACTGATGTTTTACAACTTCTTACCAACATGTACTAAAACCAAGCACATGCACTAATTGTAAGTTCAACGTACGCCAATTCAAACTTCAAAAGTACAAAATAACCAAGTTATACTACTACTAAAAGTTACAGAATAAAATCCCTACGAAGTTGTGCCACCTTGAGTCAATGGAGTACCATTGTCGTCCAATCTTGAGTCAATAATGACTTTCTCTTCGGCAATGTTTACCTTTCTATAATATTCCAATGATACAGCACCTGCAATAGAACATAAAAGCAACTAAATCAGTAGAGTTCCCTCTTCCTTAAATACCTCTTAGATATGCAAAATTCTAAATTCTAAATTCTAAATCACTTGAACTGCTTGTTGTTATGCACCTACTGTTATAAATTCTGAGGTATCATAATATAATTCATATAATTACAAGTTCTTGTTAAATGTTAACTTTTAAATGAAAAAGGTACCCAATATTTTAAATTGTTGCTTGATTCAAAATTAAGTTCTGTACAGGGTCTTGGGTCTTTTCTGTTGATAAACTTTATGAAAATGGGTAAGTGCCTTGTTGTTATAAGGCTACCAGTTATTCATGTTTCAAGACTACAGTCATTTCTAACAAAAAAAGAGCTGCTCAAATAAACGTACATTATTATATTGCATGAGAAAATAATTAGAAGTATGTTGTTATGAGTTGGGAAACCTAGTTGCTTGGAAGTTATCGTCTGTAATGTACTGTTTTTATTTTTCAAGGAGGTCGTGTTGTTGTCCTTTTACATTGTCAGCACAATCTTCTATTCCAAATATGTATAACCTGCTCTTAAATTAGGCTAACCAGCAATGTCCATGAGATGTCAAACAATAAATTACTACACAAAAGATGTTTTATAAATTTATGCAGATTACTACATGAATGACACAACTACTATATGATTCTTACTTCAGAAACCAACTTATGTAGACATTTGTTAGTGACCAACTTTATCAAGGTATTTCTTTCTTCCTATATTTTAATTTGCTATCATTTTGTCGGCTACAGCGATCACCAGTTCTGATCCTCCCCCCTCCTATAACCTAAAATCGAAATGTCTGTTTCAGCATGGCATATGAAAGGACAACCAAAAATGAAGATACATTTGACTAATGGTCTACACTCTTTTCAAGTTATGTAGAGTATGCTAAAATATGCTAACAAGGAGGTTTTATATGATACTAAAGCTTTTTATATCGGTCATGGTCAACTATTAGTTTGCACATGGCCAAATTACAAACCGTATTTAATATTAGAATTTTAGTTAAACAGAGCAAGTACTGTTCAGCATAAAGAAAACAAACCTGATGTGATGACCTTTCTGGTCCGGCGGTGGGAAGGCAGGGGCCCTCAAACGAAAGTGTGCAGTTGTGACATCTATGGCTCAGTTAATGAGTAATACCAGTTGTGATACGCAGCACGCAAATGCGAATATTAATGAAAAGAGTAATATTAAGAACTACTATAATGATGGTGTTGATTTAGAGCTAGACTTGAAGTTGGGCACTGCTAGTAGCTTCAACTTTAATGGAGGTTTGAACCTAGCTAGGGTCTAAGTCAGTTGTATTGTAGCTCTAGAAATGATGATGTTGTAGCTTCCTTTGGGAAATTTTAATTGGATTAATCCTAAATCAACATTAGATGTTGGTAATTATGTAAATGTATGTGTAATGCTAGGTAATTAAGTGTTGTATTTATAATTAGTTCTGGTTTATTTTAGTAATGACTATAATTTAATGTTGGTGCATTGTGTGTTAAGATTAGAGTAAAAAATATTTAGCTACGAAAAAATATAGAGTAAAAGTTAAGCACAAGTAATATTTTATCGTGGTACTATTGTTTCCCGGCGTGGCTGTTCAAAAATCAAAATGAATAGCAAAATCGAAGCATATCTACTGTTGGCCGTGTTCAAGACTGAATCAAATTGACAAAATCGATTTTGGGTTGAGAAAAAAATCAGAAATAAAAATCAATCGAAATCTAAAAGATTGGTTATCGAAATTCGAAACACTCGTTTGGTTCGGTTTGGTTCGGGTTTTAACATCATATACGTTGTAATTTAAAAAAGGTGCATGTTAAATACATCATGTACAATGTGCAAAAATGTCCAATGTGGTAAAAGTAAGACATGGTTCCATTTTGGTGAAAGTTGAAAATCAGAGATCAGGAACTATGAGAAAAAAGTATGAGCTCCTAGAATACCTTGATTTGGGGTTGTGAAAAAAAATCAAAAAACAGGCCGTGGGGCCTGATGAATGGAGGAAAACTGCAAAGTCACATAGTAGAAAGGGTGCTTAAATTTTGGGAGTTAATTACTACTAGTAAAAAGAAAAGGACGGATGTACAGTATATAGTGGTGTCATTAACCTGACTGATACTATGATGCAGCCTGCTGTGTTGCAGCAGTGGTAGTCCCCTGTGTAAGAAAATATCCCATCTGATGTGGTCCGAACTTAGGAGAGAACTTTTTTCACCATCTGATGTGATGGCCTTTCTGTTGAAGCTTAGTGCCCGAAGAAGGCTTCCTGATGATGAACTTCCACTTACGTAACCTGGAGGCTGGTGGAGTAAACTCTTTCCACTACGACTACTGCCAAAACCTGCAGGTCTAGGAGGCATTTGAAGGGACATCATTCTGGGGACCAACCTGCATATATCAATGTTCTTTTGATCTTCTTAGTCATTCAAATAGCACCATCCTAAATGACAAATATATAATTTTAAATTCCCATGGTGAATGATTAGCATTAATCGATTATACCGTTACAGTTTGTTTGTTGCTTATAAACGGTGCACTTTTAGTTGCCGTATAGTCTGAATCATGCAAGTCTATTGATTTTAATACTCATCAAAAACCAAAAACAATGTTTTTTAACATGTTACTTTTAGGAGAAGTTGTGAAGATATAATATAGCACATTCCTCTATAGTGAAAAACCGAGAAAAGATTAATTAAAATAAACCTGGACGAAACAGGTCAAAAGAGTTTCACCATCGACTTGATAGTTGGTCCATTCTCAAAAGTATCATAATTAGAGCCCGTTAATGAACTTATTTAAACTTCCAGTACAGAGGATTAATTGGACATGGTGATACTGGTTTTATTTGTTCTCTTGAATCATAACTAGTAATTTTGAGGATAGGAATAAAATTCAATTCTTTCGACAAATCATCTCTGCCCAAATTCAGGTACAAATAAATCGATCAAGGTGTTGAAACACAATAAAACATAAGCTATAATTCAACACAGTCACAAATTTAAACAACACCAATCAGGGCGATCATATAATCAGGCAAAAGTAACATAAATACTCTAACAAAGTGACAATAGTTACACAAACCACCAAAAACTAAAAACCCATAAACACAAACAGAGAGATGGAGAGGGAGAGAGGGAGGGAGAGGGAGAGGGAGAGAGGGAGGGAGAGAGAGAGGGAGAGAGAGAGAGAGAGAGAGAGAGAGAGAGACATATTACACTCTAACTCTGTTTGTACCTTATAAACAACTCCAAATCCACCTTCTCCGAGTTTATTGCTATCTGAAAACTGCTCTCTAGCAACTTTAACACTGCCAAAGTCATATTGCAAGGATTCAGTGCTGTTGATATCTTCTATATTGTCATCTGAAAAACAAAACATACAAGATTTAAGTGACAGACATGACCAATGCTGAAAAATCTGCAACATAATAACACTTACCCAGCAATCTCCCTTTAGCAATCCTCTGCTTTCGCTTTCTTTATATTTTTATGATGCAAACCTGAACAAGCAGGAGTACAACAAAACCGACAATTACAACAACAATAACAATTATCATCTTTTCCATCAACTACAATAAATGAATTCCCAAATAAATCCCCAAATTGAAAAGAGAGATAAACCTAAAATAGGATTTCAAATTACATGTACATAAATTCAATTGAAAATATTGAGAGAGAAGGAGAATTGAGGGAGACGAAGAATTGAAAATATTAAGACAGAGTGAGGGAGAAAGAGAATTGAAATTATTGAGAGAGGTGAGTAGCAAGAGATGAAAATGAGAGTACTAATGAGCGGCTTAATGAAAAGTTAAAAATAGACTGGGCAAAATTGTTAGCGGGATTTTGACTAAATATTTTGGAGGTCCAAACATTTTTGTGCATTATTCGAAGTGTTTTTTATTATTTTTATTGAAAAATAAAATAATATGTTAGAATTTTAAATTTTAATATTAATAAATTAAGAAGTTAAATAAACAATTAGTCCTTTTTTTTTTGGCAATTTATTCGCTATCAAAATTTATGAAAATGCTGAGATTTTCGTCAAGGTTAAAAATATTAGCATCAAGTTGTAATACTTGTTACAATATTTAAAATTTTAAAAATATGACATGTAAAATTTTGAAAATATGACATGTATTTTTGTACAATTTATAATAAGTTAAACTTTTTAATATATTATCAAATTTTAAAGAAAAAATAAATCCAAATTATTAAGCTCACAGAACAGCTGTATTAATTAAATTTTGTAATATTATAAAACATGACTTCTATTTATATTAAATATTCGTAATAAAACCATAATTTATTATATATCAAACTTTAAAAGTAAGAAATATATATATATATATATATATATATATATATATATATATATATATATGATAATTATTTCAATTTACTTACATTTTTTTATAAACACAAAAAAATTAAAAATTATATTTTTATTATAAAATAAAAAAAGTCTACATATTTAGATTAGATATTTAATTTTGTAATATTTTATGTTTCAAACTTGAAAAGTAAAAAGATTGATCAAAATGTAATGTATTTTTCTTGAAAATGTATTCAAATTTATTTTATAGTTATTAAAAAATTATTAAAATATTAGATTAAATGCAACACCATCCAATGTGTTGCATGCTGATACCCCAATATTTACGTGCAACACCAAATGTATGTCTAATGCAATACTATTCGAGCAATTTTGCAAAAGACTAAAACTAAGCCTATTTATTGAAACGCTTTGCTTGCAACACTCATAGAAAGCGTTGCCTATAAGCACTTATGGTGTAGTGTCCGTAGATGATGTATCCTTTGTAGGATCTAGAGTTTGAATCTCTAGGAGGTTAGAATCAGGCTCTAATAACAGCAGAGATCCTGAAGCTTCCTCAATAGTCTGTGAAGACTTTACCTCAGTTAACTCCTCAATAGTAATTGATTCATTGTCACCGAGTTGCCGATCTGCACCTACGTCAGACCCTTTACCCGCAGGATCCAGATATGTTCCATCTGGGGAGGTAGACAATGACCCTTTAGATTGTGCATTTAGGTCAAAGCCTTCTCTCGACGTCTGTGAAGACTCTTGGTTCTTAGAACCTTCAACCAGTGAACCTGACCGTAATATGGTCGGAACACCAGTTGATTCCGTCAATTCTTCCTTACTTGATTGAGCTATTGGTTCAGATATAGCTTTTGTTAGTATTGCCCAATCAAAATCAGAAAAATCTGTGAAGGGTTCTTTGGATGAGAGAAATGAACTATCAACAGTTGCCTCGGTTTCTGTTCTTCTCCTTTTAGAGGTAGGCAGAGCTACTGTTGAAGGGTGTATCTCCTTATGTGGTGCTGCTAAGGCACTATCTCCCTCTACACTCATGGATGTCTGAATGTTGGGTATAGTAGGGGAAGGAGGTTCGTTTATGGTTTCATTTGGCTCTTCCAAAGGCTCTTCGACCGTGGTTAGAGGTTGTGGGTTTGCAACCTCTTGGTCAGGAATGGCCACTGAGGGCTCTGGATCAACATCCATTGGTTCACGTTCAGGAGCCAGTTCAGGTTCAGGAATGTTACCTTCAATTACCTGTTCCCCTGGGGGTAGAAGTGGTAGGGGCACCGTTCTTAGATATTCTGTGAGAACAGTGGGTACCCCTGGAAGATAGTTGTTCTTCCTTATCAGAGCGGTTATTGCATTGCTCTTCATCTTCATGCACTCCTGTGTGTCCTCGCCTTCAAATGTCTCACGTTCATCATCTGTTAAGACATCATTGAGAATTAGCTGTAGGAACCTAGGATAGAAACAAAGCACATCTTCATTTATGTCTGTTCTTTCATCCAGTGGTCCCATGTACAGAATGACTTGATCAATCACTAGCCTTCCTATGTTAATATGCCTATTGTTGGCAATGGCAAACCCTATCTTTTGAAGGAATAAGGGAATACCATGCAGATTTGTAAGCTTGGCAGTAAAAACATGGATTAGGGTATGAAAGAAAAAGTTCCATGGCTTTGTCAGGTAATGCTTAAGGAATTCTCCCACAAAGAAGTTAGGTTGTTGACTTCTAATGAGAGTGAAGAAAGCATGTATCTCCTCAGTCGTGGGATCCGGAACATGGTCTTCTGTTGGAAAACGAAGTATTCTGTTAAAGTCATGTTCCGTCACCCTAATTGTTCTGCCCCCTGGCACAACAAAACTGAAGGACCTTACATTATTCTCACTTGTGTCCGTGGCGGATGTGTACAGCGCAGTCAATTGATCGATGCAAAGGACTATGGGAGTACTTAAAGAATATGCCACTAACGAACGTGTATTCAAAAACTCTGCCCATGCACGAAATTGTAAGTTCTTAATGGTTTGCAAGTTTTGAAACGAGACATGATTAGTTTTGGTAACAATAAATTCTCCAGCCATTATGTTTCAAATTTCCAGAAAATTCAGTTTTAAACCAAAACTAATTTACCAATTAAATTTAATTAATTATTACTAATCAACTAAACTTTTTAACAAAATTACCCTTTTTTATCACTTAACAACTTCGAATAAACAAACTTATCAATTTAAGAACCCTAATTGTGACCCTTTCGAATTATCAGAAGATTTCTAGTAAGCAAGTGTTTAACCAATCAATTGCTAACTAAGAACAGAGGTAACAATTGTCTAAGATTCTTTAACTGTTTCACTCGATGGTTTTCTTACCAATAACAAAGCAAACCTTTACTTTACTCAAGATTGATCCGTACAAACACAGTAAATCAAAGAATTACTGCTGTAACTATGATTTTACTCAAGCAAATGAAGGTAAACTTAGATAAACTATCGAGTTCTTTGTTGATTCTCTGTGTATATATTTGTAAGTATCTAACAAACGCCTTAGATCTCAGAATTATGAAAAGAAAAACTGTCCAATGGGCTGTTAAATACTCTTGAAAAATCAAGGGTATTTTTGTATATACAGTGTTCGATAATTTTAAAAAGCACTGTCGATGGTTTTCTGCAAGGGGCAAAACTGTCAACTTCCCTTCGATAGTTTTTATAAAACTATCAAAGTTTTTTGAAAATCAGAATTCAGAACGTTTGAAGAAAACTATAGAAGACTATTTCTTTTTAAAACTGAAAAACTATCGAACTAATTTTAGAAAAACTATCGAGAACTTTAATATTTGAATTAATTAAGTTCACTTCGATGCTTTTTCTACTGTAATTTAAAATGTATCGAGAATTTAATTATTGAATAAGGTAAATTCCTTCGATATATTTTAAAGTTGTTCTCAAAAACTATCGAAAGGTGTTTTCGATGGTTTTTCCTTTCCTATTTAAAAACTATCGAATTTTGACTTCGATGGTTTTTATTTAGTACTTAGAAAAACTATCGAATTTTCTAAATTCGGTGGTTTTTGCTCCTGTTCAAATTCTAAAACCTGTTCATGTTCTAAAATTCAAACCTTTTTATTTTCTGTCAAGTTTTATTTTGAATAAACTTTTTCAAATTCACAAAAATCAATTGTTAACAGAAAATTCACAATTTTCTCAGAATAAAATCGACTAAATATCATTGAATGATATTAACCAATTAAAATCCAATAAATTATGTTGCATTAATCTACAATGTTAAAAACAAAGTAAATTAATTCAAATTAAATAGATGCTTAAATATTTAGAACAAATATTAGCATGTAAATAATCTTTAGAATTAATAACCAATTAAATGCCAGAAGATATATCATCCATAATTATGACATAAAATTAGTACAATAATCCTAACTACGAGAATTGCTCCAGAAAATAAATTCACGAGTCCTAAGGATATAGAAATTCTTAAACTCATGTATTCACTAGGACTATCTGCAGTTACTGACTTCTAATCAAAATCAATTAGAAAGATTTAACATCCCAAGTTGACCAACCAGCTTTGAAAAAGTGGATTCATCAAGCGGTTTAGTAAAGATGTCTGCAATTTGTTCCTCCGTGGGTACAAAATGTAACTCCACAGTTCCGTTCATGACATGCTCTCGGATAAAATGATACCTGATGTCGATGTGCTTCGTCCTCGAGTGTTGCACTGGGTTGTTAGAGATTGCTATGGCACTTGTGTTGTCGCAAAATATTGGAATCTTTGTCAACAAAAGCCCATAGTCACGGAGTTGGTTTCTCATCCACAATATCTGAGCACAGAAGCTACCAGCAGCAATGTATTCAGCCTCAGCTGTTGATGTGGACACTGAATGCTGCTTCTTGCTATACCAGGAAACTAACCTTCTTCCAAGAAACTGACAGCTTCCTGAAGTACTCTTCCGATCAATCTTACAACTTGCAAAATCAGAGTCTGTGTTGTTAGTATTAGTGCTCTAGAGACAATACTTTTATGTTTTAAAGAAAACATTTTATTATTATAAATTATGTTTTATTGATTATTGTTATTATTTTATTATGTCTTTATTTACTGCGTTATAAATGTTAGAATAATAAATGTCCTTGGAATTATGATACGTATTCGATATATTTAAGTATGTGACTTAAAAATGAGATAATATTAATAGTATCTTTATTCCTAAATATCCCTAGTCGAGTGTTATTATTTAAGGACAATAATAATGCACAGAGACTAGTATGTTTGTTGACTGATGACCACATCTCATTGGTCATAGGTATGGTGATACTAAAGTCAAAACATAGGTGCATGTAAGAGTACATGACATTGGATTGACCCGCCATGAGATTACACATGTTAATAGTGTCATAAGTAATTCTCACTGTGATAATGGTGTAATGATCCTTAGACCTGAAATCATTATATTTTTATACGAGAATTAATATACTTTGATTACATTAAAAGTTACCTTTGACCGGGTGATGATAAAAGTGGACATTGGGTATATTATGAATCGTATGAGAAATATGAATGATCTAGATGAGATTTAACCCTCCTAATTTTAGGAGCGATATTATTGGCCTCTTGTTTGAGTGAGACTAAGAAATGCACAGTCGTGCTCAAATGTTGATTTGATTTATTAGTCTACTCATCGATCAAGAAAACTAAGATTAAATTATGAAGAGGATGACACATTACATGCCTCGAGTTTAATCTATAATATTAAGGTTAAAGGGATTATATTACATGGAACATTATTCACAAAAAGCTTAATTGAATCACCGATTTAATTATTATTACTTGGGTGGCAATGATGTATACTAGATGCCGCTCATTGTTTACAATTTTAATTAATTATTAAAATTGTTACCAATGTAATAATAACCTACAGGGTCACACACAAAGAACGCTTGAAGGAGAAATAATTTAAATTATGAATTTAAATTTAAATAAGTAATATATTCTATTTATAATATTAATTAAGTATGACTTGATT
This sequence comes from Heracleum sosnowskyi, assembly GCA_030848705.1. Taxonomy (NCBI): domain Eukaryota; kingdom Viridiplantae; phylum Streptophyta; class Magnoliopsida; order Apiales; family Apiaceae; genus Heracleum; species Heracleum sosnowskyi. Next base: position 79,678,601 of record CM061236.1, on the reverse strand, counting down.
AATTATTTAAATAGAAAATGGAATTACTTAAACTAATTCTGAAATTAGTTATTAATTAATTAAGTGCGACTTAATTAAATAATAAATTGGAATTTCGGATTAGTATTTTATTATAATTGGATTATAATTAGAAAACTTAATTTCCTCTCTATATAAACTCTCAAAGAGGGCTGATTTTAATAATGAAAAACGTTTTTATATTAAAACCCTAGCCGCTTATGAGAGCAATAAAAGAGAGAGAGAGAAAAGCAGTTTTCGGGTGCTAGTACACATCAATCCTTCAAGAAAAGTGTTCGTGTGGATACCGTAGAGCGTAGATCGCGAGAGCGGGATACGTGGTGATTGAACAAGCTTTGGATCTCCATTAATCTTCCATTAATGAACTGTTAAAGCTTCTTAAGGTATTTGTTCTTAATCTCCGAATTAAATCTTTTGTTTTCGCATGTATCCTGCGGAGGGGTTTCGAATTTTGATTTATTTTCACGTTTTCCGTTGCGTTTATGTGCTCGAAACCCTTCAATGGCATCAGAGCTACTTGCGAAATGTTTTAATTCGGTTGTGTGTTTAACAATTTTCGATATATATGCATGTTTGCGATCTACCATGTTTTTGTGTTGATTTATATATATGTATGTATATGTTTTATGAATATATGATATTCATGAGGATTGGATGATCATATGATGATCATATAATCTGTATGTATACTGATATATACATGATATATGTTTGTTCTTGTTATAAGAATCGTATTCGATACGATTTCTGAACACGCTACGCAGATTTAGTGAAATTTGCATACTGTGTCAGATTTTCGCCGAAAATACCTTTTCAGAAAGGGAAACGGGCGTCTGAACAAAACTGACAAATTCACTCGTTCGTCTGTAAGGCGTTTGACGTCGTTTACTGTCTGTAAATAGTGATTTAATGTTTTCAGAATTCTGATTTTGATTTTCTGATTTACACTTTATTTGATTTCTATGATTGGATCATGAGAAATATGATATGCTATGATATGTTAATGCAATATGAGATGTTCTTAATTGTTATATGAGCATGGTGATTGGTTATGGCCTAAAGACCCATAAGATAGTGGTTTTGTTTTAATGGTTTGGTTTCTAAATACGACTTGCATGTCGTTATTCCTTGTAATGTTTAAATCTCGAATGTAACTCGAGTTCTACTTGTAAGTTCAGTAGGATAGGTTGTTTTATTTATGTAATATATATGAAGACATCCAAGATGGAGAACCAAGGAAGCATTACAAGGAGGCAATCAAGGAGGCAAGTTAAAGTTTGAAGACTTGTAACATTGTATTGTATTTTGATACCACCATAGATTGACCTTGATTTTTCCATTAGCTTGGAAAGATCACTTAGGTTGGGCCATAACCAAACACGTTTACTTTACGCACTTTACATATATGATGCATGTGATGATGATATGTATGCGTAGATAATGATGCATGCTTTAATTAGATTAAACATGTATGTATTAAATACGTCACCCATGCCATGTTTGCTAAACAAGATAAAATCTGTAACGATTCAAGATTTTAAAATTGAACAAAACGAACATGAGATTCCTGTGTTTATGAAACACGGAAATAAGTATGAATTTTCAATTTTTTGATATGGGGCGATTTTGAAAAAAATACAAGCAACGCTTGTAAGGAAGGCGGGTTTTAAGTGAGACCAGTGTGACTCCTCCATTGGACTGGAAATCAAACCATTGATGAATTTTGAATTGAAGTACTTAGTTCAAGGAAAAATTGGGAATCTCTTGATGATGGGATCATGGTTGTTTTAATAATAAAATCCCTAAAGTTAAAATATTAAGTCGATTAGATGCCTTCCAATGGGCAACACTCGTCAAGGCCTAGATCGAGAAAGAGTGGGTTCGCCAAAGTGAAGCACTCCAATCTATCGTGGTAAGACGCGATGAAGTAAATGTGATACTTAACTGTTAGACCATTGGGTTAGACTTAACTAAGTTACCACAATAGGATTGTGAACTTAGAGGCATGGAGTTTGGTATGATTTATTGGATAAATGGGAACAAATGTTGTTCTACCAAACTTTCCAAGAGTTATATATGATATAATTGACAAGAGTTATCTACCTAAATAAATCATGTTTTGGGAGTAAAGCCAAATCTGACCTTAAGCATGACGAAATATGGATCTTGGCTCACTAGAAGGATTTAGAGTAATGCCTTCCGAATTAATAGTTAGGGCTATTTATTTGATAAAAATAGTGGGAGGTATATAATGATATACCATAATCACTTAAACATAATAATTAATAAATTTGCAACCTAGATTAATTTTATTCACTTTAATATTGTAGCTATCAAATGACAAATAACACAAACAACTTCTCTATGCGATCAGTCCTTGAGAAGGACAAGTTGACAGGAAAAAATTTCCTCAACTGATATAGGAGTTTGAGGATCGTCCTCAGGCACCACGATGTTAGTCAAATTCTTCCCTTACCTTTTAGCTGAGAATGTAACATGTGCCGAACATAATTCTTATTGGAAGCAAATTGATGATTCGACTGCTGATGTTTCATGTCTCATGCTTGCAACTATGAGTGTTGAGCTTAAGAAACAATATGAGCATATGGATGCTTATGAGATATTTGAGCACCTTAAAAGATGTTTGAGGAAAAAGCTTGTCAAAAGTGAATTGACAATAACAAGGCACCATACACCTACAAGTAGGGAAAGTGAGATTCGGTTGGACCAGATGTTCTAAAGATGATTGGGTATAATGAGTACCTTGATTATTTTTTTTGGGTTTCAAGATTGGTCTAGAGACTCAGAATGATTTGATCACACAAATCTTTGAGCAATAACTATTCTCAATTAGTTAGTGAACAACGAAATAAATGAGATAGACATAGCACCCACTAAGTTGTGAAGCACGTTGAGAACTGCTGTAAGCAACATGGAAATGCATGGACTACTCCCATAATGATGGTGAATGTAGGAATGTGAATGGGAAAGGAAAATGGAATGGAAAGAAGAAGATTTGATCTAATTCTATAGCCATATTAAAGTCCAATCCCAAAGAGGTTTTGTCGCCTAAAGGAGGTGTTGCTAATTAAAGAAGACGATTGTCGCTTCTATGGAAAACCGAAAGACTGGAAGTTAAACTATCATGCTTATATGGAAGATCTAAGAAGAAGACCGGTGAGGGTCAAGCTTCAGGTTTCGGGTTAGAATTGGAGCAAAAGTTGTTGCTCTAGTTGAAATAACTCGTTACTTAATTCTGCCTATAAGGCTAAGTTTAGAACTTGATAATTGTAACTACGTGCCTCTAAGAGTAGAGACATTATATTGGTTTCTTGTATGGACAAGAAAGGTTTTTTCATTTTAATTGGATATATAACAATTGTTGTTTATTACATGTCAATGAAAAGGTTAATGATGTTGCACAATTAGTTAACAATTTATATGTTCTAAAATGACTCAAATCAAACATTACCTTTGGCACTGTAATTAAGTCCATATTATAAGAAACGCATTTCCAATTTACATAATGATGGATGATTGGATAAGTTTGATTATGAATCATACGAAGAATGTGAATCTTGGTTTATTTGGCAAAAGGACAAAAGCCCCTTTTACTGAAAATGGTGAAAGGGCCATCGAACGATTAGGACTTATACATGGTGATGTATGTGGTCATATATGTACAATGGCGGGAGGTAGATTGTAATAACCCGAATTTTAGGTAAAATTAAAACTTTTCTTATTATGATTAAGTGCATCAGTGAATAGTGAATTTGGTGGATGAATAGTGATTTTGAGGGTTAAGAAAATTTTTCATGCCACCTATGTACGAGACGTAGTGTGGATATTCCGAAGTCATATTAGTGATCTACGGAGTAAATAAGTGAATGCAAAGACGATCGGAATTCAGAAATTCCAAATTTTATTTTGGTGTAGTATTTGACCGGGCAGTGAATTATATATTATTGTATTCAAGAAATGAGATATTAAAATTGAGGATTTGAGAATTTAATATTTTGGAATTTTATTATTTTATTAAAGTCGATTTAAGGATTCGATTGTTGAAGTGAATAGTGAATAGTTACTATTCACTGCGAGAATCGCGTATAGTTTTATTCGTTCTTTTTGGGAAATATTTCGAATCGCTTCAAGAGGAACAAGACAACATTTACAGGATTAAATATAGACATGGAAGTAACATGTAACAAGATTAATTCGAGGGATGCAACATTTGGATCATCCATGTGAAAGGAAGCGAACCAGTAAAGCTACTTTAACAGAACCAGTGCATGCTTGACAAGTGTCGCAAGAAGAGGACATCAAGGACTATGACTCACCAATGTTGACCACCAAAATATAATATAATCACAAAGTAATTAAACAAGAAAAGAAAAAGAAGAATTCTCCACCTTGAAGAAAAAATTCGGGAGAGAAGAAGAAAGAAAATGGAAGAGAAAGAAATGCTTATAACTTGAGATTCCGTTGTCCGTTTTTGGCGTTCCACCACTCAAATCGAAGCTCTCGAGAAGCTCTACGCAACCATGGTAAGCGCTCGCCTCACCTCTGTGATTTAACCTTCGATTTCAGTGAGTAACAGTTGGAGAAGATGATGAATAGTAACTTGTATTTTGCTTTGTTGCTTTTGATATTGAGTTTGTGGCTTCCAAAGGTTGTATTAAGCAAGGATCTAAGGTTACATAAGGAATATAGCAGCAAGAAAGCTTGGAGGAAGGTATAAACCTCTGCCCCTTTGAGTTTTATATGAGTTTTAAAGTGGTTTTGATGTTCATGTAAAGTTAAGATCATGATTAAGTGATTTAGTGATTATTTGGATTTGTTTGAATGTGTAAAATGATGGGTGTTGGATTTGAGCCTCCCCACTGATCTTAGAGGTGTATGATGGTTGTTTGTTGAGGTTGTAGATGTATGGTATGCCCGGTGTGGCTTGGTTAAGTTGTGACAAAATAGGATTATTCGGTTTTAAGCCGTCGTAATGCCCGATTTTCGGTAACTCTATAAACTGCCTAGAATCAGAAATCCTAACTGCCTCTTTTGGTTCAGTTATGAACATGAGTGTGTAGATATTTGTTTCTAGTTTACGTGAGCGCAAGAATCATGTCATTACGATTTACGGTTTATGAGATATGACCATTTTAGTGAAAGTGGTTCAAGGAATGAGATTGCAGAAATGTACCAACTTTGTGGCTATGTTTGAGACCCTTAAGAGTTGTTTTAAAATATGAAATTTTGTATTGAAGTGTCAAGGGCAGTTACGAAGGTTTGTACGAAGGTTTCGAGTCCAAAAGATTATTTTCCGATTTTATAAAAATGTGTTAGCCGAGGTTGCGCAAGTGAAAACCACTAAGAACATGACTTAGAAACCAATATTGTAAATGGTTAAGTATAACTTGTATTCGAGGATCGATTTCGGACTAAACCTACGACTTAAGTAATTGTCGATTAAACATGGACTTAGTATGAGCCTATAACGAGCTAGTAATTCCTTGGTTGTGTTTCGCTTACGTGTTTAAGCATTGTGTACAAGTGGATTATCCAGGGGATTAATCGTGCGTTTTCTTTGACTTTGTCTAGATTGTCCGACATCGTCGCGAACCCCTATCACTTCTTGAGCATCAGGCAAGTTTTCTAAATCTATACTTTGAAGTATTGATTATATATTACTGCTGTTGCCATGTGTGGAGTTATACAGTTGTGCGATACATGTTATATATTGTATAAAATAGAGTTTGATTTGGGTTTATATATGAGCTTTGAGATAAAGTAGTTATAAACCGGTATACCTTGTAGCTCTAGAGATAAGAGCATACTTCTTGTTTTCGACTCTAGACCGGGAGTCAGTATTTGAGATATGGAGATAGCCGTGGAAACCCGGAGGGATTCCATCGGCAGTGTACTAATTATTTTGAGGACTGCTATTATTAAACATTAATTATATTTCTAGAAAGTATTAATTACCTGGAAATGATTTGAGGAATGTTATTTGAATATTACCTCATTCGAAGGTTATTATTTGAAAATGATTTGATTATGGGCTTCTAAGCTAGATATGGGATATTAGTTAGAAGCCAGGTTTTTATAAATGCCCTAGGATAAGGGCGGGTGATTTTCTCTAAGATCAGAAGTAATTATATTTCGGTATATGCTAAGGATTATTTTCCGATAAAGATATCGGGTACTGTTATTCGAGAATTAATTATTTAATTAAAGTACATTATTTATGAATATTCATTTGAGGGGTATTGACTTAAAGAATATTAGTGTGAATATTCATTTAAGGATTATTTATTTAATGAATACTACTTTTGAATATTTATTTGAGATTTAATTATTTAATGAATATTATTTTGAATATTCATTTGAGATTAATTATGTAATGAATATTACCTTCGAATATTCAAATGAGATTTATTAATTAAGGAATATTATTTATGAATATTCATTTGAGGTTTACTTAATCGAAGAATATTATTGTGAATATTATCTGAGGATTATTTAATGAATATTATTTTTGAATATTCATTTGAAGATTAATTATTTATTTAATGAATATTATTGTAAATATTCATTTGAGGATTATTTATTTAATGAATATTATTGTAAATATTCATTTGAGGATTATTTATTTAATGAATATTATTTTCAAATATTCATTTGAGGATTACTTACTTAATGAATATTATTTTCAAATATTCATTTAAGATTTACTTATTTAATAAATATTATTAAGTATTTGTAAATCAAAAGAGGTTCCCAAAACATTGTTTTTCCATTTGAATCTGTCTTTTAAGAAGATTTAAATGTTTGCTCAACTATCAAAAATATGGGAAACCTGATTTAAGTGACTACTACTCTTTTTAAACTCTCAATTCAAAAACTGTCAAGGGACAGATATTTTCTTGGAGCAATTTAATTGCTGCCAGTCTAATGTTGTGCTACCACCTCAATGATCGAGGGGTAAATTCATGGAACAAGTCGATATCCATTAACAAGCATAGCTTGGGAAATATTGGGGAATCTTCCTTTCCAACCTAGATATAACTACTTAGTGGAGTCGTATCAACAAGTGTTACACTTGGGGAAAGGAGGACGATCTTTACGTTTCAGAGTCATGGATTTCATCTGAACTAGGAGTGGTGTAAGTGGTCTAGTTGCGCGGACCCATCCAACTTTTATTGGCCCAACCGTTGGCCGGGAGGTCACTGTAAGGCGGTAGACAATGTCAGGCTGTCGTGATTCTTCCATCTACATGTAGAGAACTATTTGAGCGGTGCGACCTGCTACTGATCATAGCAAGGTTAGGCACAGCGGGCGCGGTAGCAACTCCTGTATTGGTTCATCATCCAATTTGGATATTCCTGCAACATGTATTGGGGTGAAGAACCGATCATGTTGGCAGGAGGTCGAAAAGTGTTTGGAAATGAAGTGTCAATAAATTCTTGCAACTTCATCTTTTATTTTATGAGTTATGACTCTGTGGATACCTTACATAACATGAGTTATGGTAAGGGAGTTGTTTATACGGAATCACCTTATAACTTCATCTTTTAAGATATATGTTGATATTCTGCTTACATAGCAGATATTTTTGGAAAGGTTATATTGGTTTACTTTGAAACCTCATCTTCTATATTATACTAGAACTTTGTTCATAATATAGCAAAAGTTTGCAGAAATATTATGAAATGATATTTGAAGTACAATAATGGTACTGTTTTTGGGAATACATTCCGATAAGGATATAATTTCAGTATCGAGATATTTTGACAAATTATTGTCTTATACCCGCTTTATTCTGGGTTGAGTTAAAGGCAGAATTATGCCATACTTTTATTTCCTTGCTGAGCTATCGCTCACTCTTGCTATTGTTTTATATATTATATAGCAGCGAAGCAGGATGCCAATGGGACGGCACATACCTCACAAGGCGTTTTCACAAACAGTTTCTAGCAGTGATCCCGAGAGTAGTACGAACCAATCGAATCGGGCTACAGCTGTTGGTATTCAACTTATGTATAGATATGAATGGTATGAGAGGATTGTGAGCATCAGAAGGCTAAGTTGGTAATGTAACATTTCCTAGAAATTGTATCAATGACAGATTCAAAGACATTTGGGTATTGTAATAAAAATTATTATTCCGCAGTTGTTGTATTGTGTCGTTTCTGAGACTCTAACTTTTGTGTGTGTGTGTGTGTGAGACATATATTGTGGGGTCATGAGAAGGTGAATTATGAACGTTGTGAGTAATACAGGTAAGGCAAGGAGTAAATGGATCGTGACTACTCTAAATCCCTGACCCCGGATTTGGGGCTGTTACAGAAATGGTATCAGAGCGTTAGGTTACAGTCCTCAGAAACGATAGGAGATCGAGTCTTACAATACCCTTAATAATGATAAGAACATTTAGAGCTCAAATTGAGTTCATAGTCGGGTTAGATGACATGACCCTGGCTGTTTAAGATGAAGCCCGAGAGGGGACTTCTTTTGGGAATCCGTACTTAGGACTTCATGGTTAGTCACCTCGATTCGTATGAGTTATAGATGGATGGGACTCCGAGATACCAGATCCCGAGGCCTTCGAGTAGGCAATTGATGATGCGTTCCTTGAAATGGACGGAGACCTGATAAAGGGAGATCCATAGGAGGATCTAGAGGAAGACCCCATAGTGGGTCAAGGAAAGAATCTTGTAGAGGACGTGTTGATTGATAAAGATGTGGTATGTTACTTGAGGTCGTATAATAAGACCGGACTAACCTTCAAGGGATAAATAAGTGACGAGACGAGAGACTAAGGATCGTTCATGATTTATCAAGAGATATGACAAAGAAGATGGAGTGGAGTCTCCAAAGCAGAAGAGGTAGAGGCAGTATAGCCAGCATCAGTGGATGGATCCAACTTGAACGAAACCTGTTACTCGTAGTCGGTTATAGTTGCCCATAAGGAGGCGGCATACGTAAGAACCAAGATGTTCAGATTTTCACGAACGATTAAGGGTACTTAGTTGCCTAGAATAGTGAAAGGTATTTCTTTGGCTATGAGATTTCAATCCCCCACGACCAGCGATTCCACTAGGAATAGTGTCTATTACATCATTGAGGGATTTTATTATCTCAAGGAGAATTTTGGGTATATGTACCATGCAAATGTTATTGTAAGACAAGCACGCTAAGGCAGAATCGAGAACGAGATTTACCACCCTCAGGAAACCAGGAAGGAGTTATGAGGATAGAACCGAAAGGTCGGAAATCAGATCCGAGTATTACTAGTGAGTAAATAGATTGATCAAATTTCCCTAATTTTGGAAAGAAATTCAGCAAATTTTGGCAAACCTTGTCTTTCTGATTACCAGAGGATGTCACCAAAGAGAGTGGAAACTAGGGTGAACCTTGTGGATTGGGTAAGATGACCGCTATATGGGTTGGTGGACAGGCCCTGATTGCTACAACTGATGGTAAAGATAAAATGATGAAGTTGAGATTGGACGGTAAGGCGAAATATATTTAAGGACCAAGACGGACTAAGAAATTCCGGGATTCACTTAAATGAAAAGGCTATTGTGCCAAAAGTGTTAAGCTTAAGTAGCGCACGGGATTGATATGGGAGAAGGAATATTGGGTATAAGGATGGTTGAAATAGAGACCGGATTTAAGCTTGTAGTTTCTAACGAGTTTCCGAAGTATCGCCCAGTCGACATGTGGAATTGTCATTGCTATGGGTGACATCGGTATCGAAGTCTTCTTATAGAACAGAACGCTTACTTGAGATGTTTGCGCCTAGTCGAATAGAATTCCCTGCGATTGCAAAGGTCGATGGTTGAATTCTTAGCGACTATAATAAGTCGGCAATGACGTAAGTATCAAACACCTTAGGGTGCGTGGAAAAGGAAAGCTTTGGAATTGAACGATTATCCACCAGAGGAGCCGACATAAAAGGCATCCGTAGAGACTTTGGTAGTACCCTCCCCATTTGAAAATTATGTGGGGTACCTCCCCAACCTATGATCTATCTTGACCTCTCTCCAAGAAAGAATTCTGATAAAGGGTATATTCCCTCTTCGAAGTTATTTTATAACACTTGTGTTAAATCATATTTAATTTCAATTGTGTTAGAGGCTGTCACGATGCCTACTTTCAAGTTTTTCAAAGCCCTGTCAAATGATGTTATTCAAGCTTCCACTTTTCTTCAAATAATGAATAACCTTTGCTTGTTAAGTACCACCAGTATCTTCTTGGTTATTCTTTTCTTTGTATTTTCTTTGGAAACCGCACCTTTGGAATCTGTTCAATTTTAATCCAAGGTGTTCCTTTAAGAAATATTGTCGAAAGACGATAATCATTAAATTGATATCGAATTGCTTTCATACTTTTCAACTTCCACTGAGACGAACAACCCTATACTTATAGGGGCTACAAGGACTATCTGTCTGTGTGATAGAAGTCTGATGGGACGCCATCACTTGTAAGTTGTGAAATACAAGAAGGCTAATTACCTTTAGTAATGTCTCAATCGAGGCACACAACGTTGAGTTCTTATGATCATGTTGATCTCTCGGTAAATTCTTTTACCTCCAATAAGGTTACCTTAAAACTCATAACCTTATGATCACCAGTGTGTGACATTATCTTTGATATGGGAGCTATCTTTCAAGGCCCCATAATTTTTGTTATCCTCATTGAATTCCGAGGGGAGGCCAACCAGACCAAATAAGTCAAAATTCGCTAATAGGAAGTAGATTCGCAACGAAACCGCCTATGACAGGAGCGAATCCCTAAGACGAATAGAATGTTAGTGACATGTCAATGAAATTGGTTTATTCTCCCAAGGATATTATGATAATGGAAAGCGTGTCAATCGATATATGTGAAAGGAATAGCGACGTGCCGTGAACTCCAGTGACAACGGTGTTAGATAGACGCCCTATAGTGGAATTGAGATTTTGGAGGAGTTGTTTACGAATGGACACTACCTCTGGGTTAGCAAGATAAGTACTGACGATGGAGTCAGAGGGAGCTGGTATTGTGACTTGTGAGAGGTGCAGCGTGTGCTGTTTTAAAGGAATAATTTCCGGAAAGATATGGAGACCCGGATGAAAATGAAAGTTAAAGAGTTAAAACAAGAAACCATGACTGTGACCGAGTATGAGGCCAAGTTTTCCGAATTATTGAGGTTTGTTCCGGAGTTTGTGAACACAGAAGAAAAGAAAGCCAGTAGGTTTCAACCAGGGCTACCTCCAACAAGCAGCCCACTGTCAGGACCTTTAAACAGCAGGTGCCCTTCTATACTATTTAGACTGAGCTAATGTATCGTTGTATATCAAGTAGTTGCATGACAATTAAACCTTAAGGCCGAGCCGCTAAGGGAATAATTACAAGTAGAAATAGTCAATCGAGGGATTTTCCCATAGGACCGGTACATCTAGGTTGTGAACTAGAAATATGAGGTCGACACTTTTGATAGACCTGATTCCTTTCAAGTTGGGAGAAGATGATATTATAATAAGGATGGGTTGGTTGACACCCAATGGAGCCAATTGATTGCAAAGAAAAAGAGTAATAATTAAAGGATGGAGGCAGATTTAGAGATTCTTGAAGATAGTTTAGATTGAGAAACTATTACACCAGAGATACGAGGCTTAATTAGCTCTTATGGTTGACGTCAAGAAAAGAGATACCAAGTATAAAGGGGACTACAATGCTTTTGGGAGATTGTACAAGGTTTTAATGAGCTACCAGATATCGATTTGGATGACATGAGAATGAGTACCGAGTACTTAGAGTATAGTGGGAATGAAAGAGTTAGTGACTCAGTTACAAGAGTTGTTGTTTAAGGGTATGATAGACCCAGTGTATCACCGTGGGGAGCCCCGGTGTTGTTCGTAAGAAATAAAGATGGTAGTAGGAGATTGTGTATCGACTATAGAGAGTTGAGCAAGCATTACCATTAAGAATAGGTACCCTTGTAAATGATTGTTTGATCAGCGGAAGAACGCTGTGTATTTCCAAATTTATTCAAGAATTGGATATCACCAGTTGGAAGTTAAATCCGAGGATATACCCAAGACGGCGATTCGTACCAGGAATAGACACTTTGAGTTTTCAGCGAGGTTATTTTGGGATTGACTAATGCACCCACAAATTTTTATGGAATGTAATGAAATGGCTTTGAGTTATCCGTGATAGTAGATAACATGAAATGGAGAAATGGCTAAAATTGACCTAGGATTATGACTGTGAGATACACTACCATCCGGGGAAGGCCAATGTGGTGGTCGATACCCTTAATTAAAATGAGACAGAGATGGATTCCGAATAATCGGGAATTAAAGGATGAGATTTTACACAAAACCCAAGTTAGTCCAACAAACTAGAAAGACAAAAGATTTCACCAACAAGCAACCAAGACAGACAGAGAAAGCATGCGGACTAAGCCCGCGAGTATAGAGATAGTACTGCTATTGATAAGCTAAATGGCAAGTTGATGAATGATAAACAAGTTGATGCTGGTGTATTTCTGTACAAACAAGATAGAGAATATGAGGTTAGAGATTCGTGATGCTAAAGGTATCTCCATGGAAGGAATTAATGAGATTTGGAAAGAAAGGAAAGTTGAGCCCGAGATTCATTGGGCAATCTGAGATTTAAGACGCGTCGGGAAGGTGGCCTACGAGCCAGCCTTACCCCCCCAAACTTGTAGAATGGTCATAACGAGGTTCATGTGTCAATGCTACGTCAGTATACTATAGATGCCCGACATATGTAGAGTACGAGCAGGTAGATATACAACCTGGTCTGACTTACGAAGAACAACCTGTGGAAATCACGGATAGAAAAGAGCAAGTGCTAAGTGACGAGGTTGCCAAGCTAGCGAGAGGTTTGTGGAGGATCAAGAAGTGGAAGAATCCACTTGGGAGTTAGAAAGTGCAATGGGAGAGAAGTACCCCCAGTTATTCCTAAGCTGATTCCGGGACGGAATCCTTTTAAGGAGGGGAGACTGTAATAACCCGAATTTTAGGTAAAATTAAAACTTTTCTTATTATGATTAAGTGCATCAGTGAATAGTGAATTTGGTGGATGAATAGTGATTTTGAGGGTTAAGAAAATTTTTCATGCCACCTATGTACGAGACGTAGTGTGGATATTCCGAAGTCATATTAGTGATCTACGGAGTAAATAAGTGAATGCAAAGACGATCGGAATTCAGAAATTCCAAATTTTATTTTGGTGTAGTATTTGACCGGGCAGTGAATTATATATTATTGTATTCAAGAAATGAGATATTAAAATTGAGGATTTGAGAATTTAATATTTTGGAATTTTATTATTTTATTAAAGTCGATTTAAGGATTCGATTGTTGAAGTGAATAGTGAATAGTTACTATTCACTGCGAGAATCGCGTATAGTTTTATTCGTTCTTTTTGGGAAATATTTCGAATCGCTTCAAGAGGAACAAGACAACATTTACAGGATTAAATATAGACATGGAAGTAACATGTAACAAGATTAATTCGAGGGATGCAACATTTGGATCATCCATGTGAAAGGAAGCGAACCAGTAAAGCTACTTTAACAGAACCAGTGCATGCTTGACAAGTGTCGCAAGAAGAGGACATCAAGGACTATGACTCACCAATGTTGACCACCAAAATATAATATAATCACAAAGTAATTAAACAAGAAAAGAAAAAGAAGAATTCTCCACCTTGAAGAAAAAATTCGGGAGAGAAGAAGAAAGAAAATGGAAGAGAAAGAAATGCTTATAACTTGAGATTCCGTTGTCCGTTTTTGGCGTTCCACCACTCAAATCGAAGCTCTCGAGAAGCTCTACGCAACCATGGTAAGCGCTCGCCTCACCTCTGTGATTTAACCTTCGATTTCAGTGAGTAACAGTTGGAGAAGATGATGAATAGTAACTTATATTTTGCTTTGTTGCTTTTGATATTGAGTTTGTGGCTTCCAAAGGTTGTATTAAGCAAGGATCTAAGGTTACATAAGGAATATAGCAGCAAGAAAGCTTGGAGGAAGGTATAAACCTCTGCCCCTTTGAGTTTTATATGAGTTTTAAAGTGGTTTTGATGTTCATGTAAAGTTAAGATCATGATTAAGTGATTTAGTGATTATTTGGATTTGTTTGAATGTGTAAAATGATGGGTGTTGGATTTGAGCCTCCCCACTGATCTTAGAGGTGTATGATGGTTGTTTGTTGAGGTTGTAGATGTATGGTATGCCCGGTGTGGCTTGGTTAAGTTGTGACAAAATAGGATTATTCGGTTTTAAGCCGTCGTAATGCCCGATTTTCGGTAACTCTATAAACTGCCTAGAATCAGAAATCCTAACTGCCTCTTTTGGTTCAGTTATGAACATGAGTGTGTAGATATTTGTTTCTAGTTTACGTGAGCGCAAGAATCATGTCATTACGATTTACGGTTTATGAGATATGACCATTTTAGTGAAAGTGGTTCAAGGAATGAGATTGCAGAAATGTACCAACTTTGTGGCTATGTTTGAGACCCTTAAGAGTTGTTTTAAAATATGAAATTTTGTATTGAAGTGTCAAGGGCAGTTACGAAGGTTTGTACGAAGGTTTCGAGTCCAAAAGATTATTTTCCGATTTTATAAAAATGTGTTAGCCGAGGTTGCGCAAGTGAAAACCACTAAGAACATGACTTAGAAACCAATATTGTAAATGGTTAAGTATAACTTGTATTCGAGGATCGATTTCGGACTAAACCTACGACTTAAGTAATTGTCGATTAAACATGGACTTAGTATGAGCCTATAACGAGCTAGTAATTCCTTGGTTGTGTTTCGCTTACCTGTTTAAGCATTGTGTACAAGTGGATTATCCAGGGGATTAATCGTGCGTTTTCTTTGACTTTGTCTAGATTGTCCGACATCGTCGCGAACCCCTATCACTTCTTGAGCATCAGGCAAGTTTTCTAAATCTATACTTTGAAGTATTGATTATATATTACTGCTGTTGCCATGTGTGGAGTTATACAGTTGTGCGATACATGTTATATATTGTATAAAATAGAGTTTGATTTGGGTTTATATATGAGCTTTGAGATAAAGTAGTTATAAACCGGTATACCTTGTAGCTCTAGAGATAAGAGCATACTTCTTGTTTTCGACTCTAGACCGGGAGTCAGTATTTGAGATATGGAGATAGCCGTGGAAACCCGGAGGGATTCCATCGGCAGTGTACTAATTATTTTGAGGACTGCTATTATTAAACATTAATTATATTTCTAGAAAGTATTAATTACCTGGAAATGATTTGAGGAATGTTATTTGAATATTACCTCATTCGAAGGTTATTATTTGAAAATGATTTGATTATGGGCTTCTAAGCTAGATATGGGATATTAGTTAGAAGCCAGGTTTTTATAAATGCCCTAGGATAAGGGCGGGTGATTTTCTCTAAGATCAGAAGTAATTATATTTCGGTATATGCTAAGGATTATTTTCCGATAAAGATATCGGGTACTGTTATTCGAGAATTAATTATTTAATTAAAGTACATTATTTATGAATATTCATTTGAGGGGTATTGACTTAAAGAATATTAGTGTGAATATTCATTTAAGGATTATTTATTTAATGAATACTACTTTTGAATATTTATTTGAGATTTAATTATTTAATGAATATTATTTTGAATATTCATTTGAGATTAATTATGTAATGAATATTACCTTCGAATATTCAAATGAGATTTATTAATTAAGGAATATTATTTATGAATATTCATTTGAGGTTTACTTAATCGAAGAATATTATTGTGAATATTATCTGAGGATTATTTAATGAATATTATTTTTGAATATTCATTTGAAGATTAATTATTTATTTAATGAATATTATTGTAAATATTCATTTGAGGATTATTTATTTAATGAATATTATTGTAAATATTCATTTGAGGATTATTTATTTAATGAATATTATTTTCAAATATTCATTTGAGGATTACTTACTTAATGAATATTATTTTCAAATATTCATTTAAGATTTACTTATTTAATAAATATTATTAAGTATTTGTAAATCAAAAGAGGTTCCCAAAACATTGTTTTTCCATTTGAATCTGTCTTTTAAGAAGATTTAAATGTTTGCTCAACTATCAAAAATATGGGAAACCTGATTTAAGTGACTACTACTCTTTTTAAACTCTCAATTCAAAAACTGTCAAGGGACAGATATTTTCTTGGAGCAATTTAATTGCTGCCAGTCTAATGTTGTGCTACCACCTCAATGATCGAGGGGTAAATTCATGGAACAAGTCGATATCCATTAACAAGCATAGCTTGGGAAATATTGGGGAATCTTCCTTTCCAACCTAGATATAACTACTTAGTGGAGTCGTATCAACAAGTGTTACACTTGGGGAAAGGAGGACGATCTTTACGTTTCAGAGTCATGGATTTCATCTGAACTAGGAGTGGTGTAAGTGGTCTAGTTGCGCGGACCCATCCAACTTTTATTGGCCCAACCGTTGGCCGGGAGGTCACTGTAAGGCGGTAGACAATGTCAGGCTGTCGTGATTCTTCCATCTACATGTAGAGAACTATTTGAGCGGTGCGACCTGCTACTGATCATAGCAAGGTTAGGCACAGCGGGCGCGGTAGCAACTCCTGTATTGGTTCATCATCCAATTTGGATATTCCTGCAACATGTATTGGGGTGAAGAACCGATCATGTTGGCAGGAGGTCGAAAAGTGTTTGGAAATGAAGTGTCAATAAATTCTTGCAACTTCATCTTTTATTTTATGAGTTATGACTCTGTGGATACCTTACATAACATGAGTTA
This sequence comes from Heracleum sosnowskyi, assembly GCA_030848705.1. Classification (NCBI taxonomy): domain Eukaryota; kingdom Viridiplantae; phylum Streptophyta; class Magnoliopsida; order Apiales; family Apiaceae; genus Heracleum; species Heracleum sosnowskyi. The sequence goes on along the minus strand of CM061236.1, from coordinate 79,661,751 downwards.
TGGTAAGGGAGTTGTTTATACGGAATCACCTTATAACTTCATCTTTTAAGATATATGTTGATATTCTTCTTACATAGCAGATATTTTTGGAAAGGTTATATTGGTTTACTTTGAAACCTCATCTTCTATATTATACTAGAACTTTGTTCATAATATAGCAAAAGTTTGCAGAAATATTATGAAATGATATTTGAAGTACAATAATGGTACTGTTTTTGGGAATACATTCCGATAAGGATATAATTTCAGTATCGAGATATTTTGACAAATTATTGTCTTATACCCGCTTTATTCTGGGTTGAGTTAAAGGCAGAATTATGCCATACTTTTATTTCCTTGCTGAGCTATCGCTCACTCTTGCTATTGTTTTATATATATTATATAGCAGCGAAGCAGGATGCCAATGGGACGGCACATACCTCACAAGGCGTTTTCACAAACAGTTTCTAGCAGTGATCCCGAGAGTAGTACGAACCAATCGAATCGGGCTACAGCTGTTGGTATTCAACTTATGTATAGATATGAATGGTATGAGAGGATTGTGAGCATCAGAAGGCTAAGTTGGTAATGTAACATTTCCTAGAAATTGTATCAATGACAGATTCAAAGACATTTGGGTATTGTAATAAAAATTATTATTCCGCAGTTGTTGTATTGTGTCGTTTCTGAGACTCTAACTTTTGTGTGTGTGTGTGTGTGAGACATATATTGTGGGGTCATGAGAAGGTGAATTATGAACGTTGTGAGTAATACAGGTAAGGCAAGGAGTAAATGGATCGTGACTACTCTAAATCCCTGACCCCGGATTTGGGGCTGTTACATAGATTTTACTACTTAATAACGCTCACTGATGATGTCAGAAGATATGGATATAGATATCTGTTGATAAACAAATCTGAATTCTTTGAAAAGTTCAAAGAATATTAAGCTGAAGTAAAAAGGTTCAATGAAAGGAGTTTCTAAGAGCTGAAATCACATTATGTTGGACATAGTGCGATGGATGATGAGTCAAGTGGATCTTCCAATAAGTTTTTGGGGTTATACCCTAGAGACAAGTGCATATACACTAAACCGTGTTCCTACTAAAATGGTTCAGGAGACACCATATAAGATGTGGACTGAGAAAAGTTATAGCATGTCATTTATGAAAATTAGGGGATGCAAAGCGTTTGTGAAACGTTTAACCTCTGACAAGCTAGGACCAAAATCAGATAAATGTAATTTTGTGGGATACCAAATTAAAACAAAAGGGGTATTACTTCTTTAATCCTCCAGAGAACAAAGTGTTTGTTGCTCGGACTGCTGTATTTCTTGAGAGAGAATTTCTTTCTAAAAGAAATAGTGGGAGGAAAATAGGTCTCGATGAGGATCGAGAACCACGAGATAACATTGAACCAAAGTTGGAACAAGAGCAGAATGTACAAGAAAATGTTAATGACAATACTGCTCAAGAAACACAGGTTGTTCGTAGGTCTGGTAGGATTCACCATGAGTCCGAGAGATATTATGAATTTCTCTTCACTCAGGATGGTGATGTAATGCTTGTGAATAATAATGAGCCTCTTACCCACCAAGACGCTATGAAAATTCCAAGATCTAAAAGTTGGTAGGAGGCCATGAAATCTAAGATGGATTCCATGTATGAAAAACCAAGTATGGACTTTGGTTGATCCACCTAAAGGGGTACCTATAAGGTGCAAGTGCGTTTTCAAGAAGAAAACTGACATGGATAATAATACAGATCTATAAGGCATGACACGTGGCAAAAGGTTTCAAGTAAATTCATGGTATTGACTATGATGAAACTTTCTCACTAGTGGCAACAGTCAAGTCCATCAGGATTTTGCTTGCTTACTATGACTACGAAATCTGGCAAATGGATGTCAAGACTACTTTCTTAAATGAGAGCGTAGAAGAGGTTGTGTACATGACACAACCTGAAGGTTTTCTGGATCCATGTTTTGCTAGAATGGTTTATAAGATAAGTCAATCCATTTATGGATTAAAGTAAGCCTCGATGAGATGGAATATACGTTTTGATGAAACAGTCAAATAGTTTGGTTCTATTCAAAATGAAGATGAACTGTGTGTTTAACGGACTGTTAAGACATGGTAGACAAATAGTTTCTTAGAAGATGTGTCCTATATCTTAGGGATCAGAATCTATAGAGATAGATCACGAAGATTTTTTGGCTTAAGTCAGAGTACATACATTGACAATGTATTGCACCAATTAGGGATGCAAAGAGGCTAAAAGGGAAATGTTCCCATGTCTATGAGATAGTGATCTCAAAATAAATGGTCTAAAATCATTGGATGATATGGACCACATTAGTATAGTTCTATATGCTTCGGAAATGGGTTTCATAATGTATGTGATGATATGTACTCGTCATGATGTCTCATATGCTTTAAGCATGACGAGCAGGTACCAGTCTAATCCAAGTGATGGTCACTTGATTGGAATCAAGAATATTCTTAAGTGCCTGAAGAGGACTAAAGACTCATTCTTGGTATATGGAGGAGATGGGAAGCTGGATGTAAAATGTTACACGGATGTTAGTTTTTAGACATACATGACAGTTTTTGTGTGTTAGTCTGGATTTGTGTTTTGTCTAAAAAGATGTGTTGTAAGCTAGAATAGTTCACAGCAAGAACTGTAAATGATTCTACAATCGAGGCTTAGTATATTGATACTAGCGAAGTAGCCAAAAAGGATGTTTTGGGAATTTACCAAGGCGATATCACCTTATTAATGAGATTAATGATCAAGGAGATATACTTATATGTAAAGTGCATACTATTGATAATATTGCAGAACCACTGACTAAGGCTTTGTCGCAGCAGAAGCATGTAAGTCACACTAGTTCCAAATGTATTGGATACATGGGATATTGGCTCTAGTGCAAGTGATAGATTGTTAGTATTAGTGCTCTAGAGACAATACTTTTATGTTTTAAAGAAAACATTTTATTATTATAAATTATGTTTTATTGATTATTGTTATTATTTTATTATGTCTTTATTTACTGCGTTATAAATGTTAGCATAATAAATGTCCTTGGAATTATGATACGTATTCGATATCTTTAAGTATGTGACTTAAAAATGAGATTATATTAATAGTATCTTTATTCCTAAATATCCCTAGTCGAGTGTTATTATTTAAGGACAATAATAATGCACAGAGACTAGTATGTTTGTTGACTGATGACCACATCTCATTGGTCATAGGTATGGTGATACTAAAGTCAAAACATAGGTGCATGTAAGAGTACATGACACTGGATTGACCCGCCGTGAGATTACACATGTTAATAGTGTCATAAGTAATTCTCACTGTGATAATGGTGTAATGATCCTTAGACCTGAAATCATTATATTTTTATACGAGAATTAATATACTTTGATTACATTAAAAGTTACCTTTGACCGGGTGATGATAAAAGTGGACATTGGGTATATTATGAATCGTATGAGAAATATGAATGATCTAGACGGGATTTAACCCTCCTAATTTTAGGAGCGATATTATTGGCCTCTTGTTTGAGTGAGACTAAGAAATGCACGGTCGTGCTCAAATAATATATTCTATTTATAATATTAATTAAGTATGACTTGATTAATTATTTAAATAGAAAATGGAATTACTTAAACTAATTCTGAAATTAGTTATTAATTAATTAAGTGCGACTTAATTAAATAATAAATTGGAATTTCGGATTAGTATTTTATTATAATTGGATTATAATTAGAAAACTTATTTTCCTCTCTATATAAACTCTCAAAGAGGGCTGATTTTAATAATGAAAAACGTTTTTATATTAAAACCCTAGCCGCTTATGAGAGCAATAAAAGAGAGAGAGAGAAAAGCAGTTTTCGGGTGCTAGTACACATCAATCCTTCAAGAAAAGTGTTCGTGTGGATACCGTAGAGCGTAGATCGCGAGAGCGGGATACGTGGTGATTGAACAAGCTTTGGATCTCCATTAATCTTCCATTAATGAACTGTTAAAGCTTCTTAAGGTATTTGTTCTTAATCTCTGAATTAAATCTTTTGTTTTCGCATGTATCCTGCGGAGGGGTTTCGAATTTTGATTTATTTTCACGGTTTCCGTTGCGTTTATGAGCTCGAAACCCTTCATGTGTATCCAATAAGATCAAATCCTGTATCTTTAGGGTACCAGATTCCAAAATTTGGAGTCCCCTTAAGATATCTAAAAATTCGCTTAACAACTATTAGATGAGATTCTTTAGGATCAGACTGAAACCTAGCACACAAGCATGTTTCAAACATTATATCTGGTCTACTTGCAGTGAGATAAAGTAATGAGCCTATCATACCTCTGTAGCTTGTGATGTCAACCTTCTTACCAGTTTCATCCTTATCAAGCTTAGTGGCAGTTGGCATAGGAGTCTTTGCTGTAGATGAGTCTTCCATTTGATACTTCTTAAGAAGATCTTTGATGTACTTGGATTGACAAATGAATATACCATCTTGTCTTTGGTATACTTGCAGTCCAAGAAAGAATGACATTTCACCCATCATGCTCATTTCATAACGACTCTGCATTAACTTAGCAAATCTCTTGCATAGATCATCATTAGTAGAACCAAATATTATGTCATCAACATATACTTGCACCAATATCAAATCATTTTTGTGCTTTTTGTAAAAGAGAGTCTTGTCTAGAACACCTCTTGTAAAATCATTTTCAAGTAAGAATTCAGAGAGAGTGACATACCATGTCCTTGGAGCTTGTTTGAGTCCATAGAGAGCTTTGAATAGAAAGTACACAAAGTCTGCCAGTTTTGAATCCTCAAAACCTGGAGGTTGTTCCACATACACTTCTTCTTCTAACTCCTCGTTCAGAAAAGCACTCTTCACATCCATCTGATATACCTTGTAATTGGAATGTGCTGCGAATGCCAGAAACATTCTGATGGCCTCAAGTCTTGCTACTGGTGCATAGGTTTCATCATAATCTATACCCTCTTCTTGAGAGTAACCTTTAGCAACCAGTCTGGCTTTGTTTCTCGTTACAATGCCATCTTCGTCCAACTTATTTCTGAATACCCATCTTGTTCCAATAACAGATTTTCCCTTAGGCCTGGGTACCAGCTTCCAAACTTTCTGCCTTTCAAACTGATTGAGTTCCTCTTGCATAGAAATCACCCAATCTGGATCATTTAGAGCATCTTCAACTTTCTTAGGTTCTGTTTCTGAAAGAAACCCAGAATAGTGACATTCATTTTGTGATGTTCTCCTAGTTCTCACTCTTGTGTCCGGATCACCAATGATCAAGTGAAAGGGATGATCTCTATTCCATACCCTTTGTCTTGGCACATGCGATCTTGATGATTCTCCTTGTTCTAGATGTTGTGGAGTGTGACTAGTTGATCCTTCTCCTGCTCCCCCTGAGTTGTTGACGGTTTGATCTGTTGATTCTGTAGATTGACTAGTGGATCCTGTAGAATTTTGAGGATCTCCACTTTGGCCACCACTTTGTCCAGAATCATTATCATCATGATTATTATTAATAACTATAACAACTTCAGGTTCTTCTTCATTGTCAGAGAGATCTCCTGATAGATTTTCAAATACCAAGGATTCAGAGTTCCCTCCAGTTTGAGGCCTGGTCTTTTGGTGTCGTCAAATGTTACATTAAAGCTTTCCAACACCTTCTTATCTTCAATCACATATACCCTGAAAGCCTTAGATTCCAGAGAATAGCCCAGAAAAATGCCTTCATCTGCTTTGGCATCAAACTTGCCAAGATGTTCTCCATTTTTAAGTACAAAGCACTTTGCACCAAACACATGAAAGTACTTCAGTGTTGGTTTCTTATTGGCCATTAACTCATACGGAGTCTTTTCATGATCTTTGTTGATCAGGGTTCGATTCTGAGTGTAGCAAGCTGTATTCACTGCTTCAGCCCAAAAATAAGTGGGAAGTTTTGATTCACTCAACATGGTCCTTGCTGCTTCAACCAAGGTCCTGTTCTTCCTTTCCACTACTCCATTCTGTTGAGGAGTTCTTGGTGCTGAAAACTGTCTTGATATTCCTTTCTCTGAGCAGAAATCATTAAGAACTGCATTCTTGAATTCAGTTCCATTGTCTGATCTGATTGTCCGCACATGTAGCTTAGCTTCTACTTCTATCTTCTTGATGTGATCAATGATTAGTTGTGTTGCTTCATCCTTTGATTGTATGAACAACACCCACGTGTACTTGGAGTAGTCATCCACCATCACCAATGCATATCTTTTTCTTGAAAGTGACATAACATTGACTGGACCAAATAAATCCATATGAATCAGTTGTAATGGTTCAACAATGCTTGTCATTCCTTTGCTTCCATGTGATGCTTTCTTCGACTTCCCTTTTTCACATGCTTCACATAGTCCCTCCTGATTGAATTCCATCAGGGGCAACCCTGTCACTAACTCTCTCTTTACCACAGAGTTCATAGTTTTGAAGTTCAGATGTGAGAGCTTCTTGTGCCATAGCCAACTTTGTTCTGAATATGCCTTACTGTAGAAACATGTAACTTCTCCTTCACTGGTAGAACTAAGTCAACTATAAACAAATTTCCTTTTCTCACTCCCAGTAGAGTAAGCTTCTCATCCTTCATGTTGGTGATCAAGCACTTGTCCTTTCTGAAATCTACATTGTAGCCTTTATCACAGAACTGACTGATACTTAGAAGATTGTGCTTCAATCCTTCAACAAGAGAGATGTTTTCAATGATGACATTTCCAACTTTTAATTTACCATATCCCGTAGTGAATCCTTTGATGTCATCTCCAAAGGTTACAATCGGGCCGGTCTTCTTAACCACCTCTGTAAGCAGGGACTCTTCACCTGTCATGTGTCTAGAACAGCCACTATCCAGAATCCACACGACCTTTGAGATTTTAACCTTACCCTGCAATAACAGATTGATTAAGCGGACTTTGGTACCCAAAATTGTTTGGGTCTTGAAGGTTTAGATGATTTAACAGGAGTAACATTCAATTTATTATTACTCTGTCTGATTTTCATATCATCTGTGGATTCAACATTATCAGTGCTATTACTACCAGATGCATTCATCAACTTAAAATAAGCATGCATGATGTTGTATGTACATAGCAAGCACTCTTTCTTACCACAGGGTTTATGAACATCAGGCATTTCAGACATGTTATGCATTGCAGAAGTATTAGCAGTTTCTACTTTAACCTTTTTACATGCATGTGTAAGGTGTCCAGCAGAATTAAAATTGGTGCACAACTTCCTAGATGCAATGGGAGAAGAAGAAACAATATTCTGATTAACAACATTCTTTTTCCCATTCCTGTTCTTTTTAACACTATCAACTAAGTCACCTATTTCAGTTTTAGGTATAACAGTTTTTACTGATTTCCTAGGCACCTTAGTCTTTACCTCTTTTTCCTTCAATAAATCCTCCTCAAGCAATTCTTGTCTTATGTAAAGGTCATCCTCATGAAAAGGTTCTGAGAAGGTCCTGACAAAGACTGGACTGTCCACATTCTTAAGAATGTGTGGAATATCCTTCTTGACAACAGGAGATGTCACAGGGAATTCCAAGATCTTTTTCCCAGCCTTTTTGGAGTAGTCAAGTCCTATAGCAGTTTTATTACCCTAGGGCTGTGTATCAATGATCTCCTTAGCAATCAGGGCGGAATTCTTAAAAGCATTCAGCTTCAAATCTAAATCTGAAATCTGCTTCCTGAGGATAGTCTCTATCTCATCATTACACTTAATCTTGTTCTCTAAGTACGCATTCTTTTGCTTAAGATCTTCTATTGTGACAGCTACAAGCTCTAGTTCTTCATTTTTAGATTCTAGTTTTTTAATCTTAAGAACTAGTTTAGCATTCTCCATTTCAGATGCTAGCATGCTTGTGTGTATATTAAATAATTCTACACTAAGATCTTGCACAGTTTTCTTGTACTCAGAATTAGACAGATCAATTGTAGTTAAGATAGGTACCTGAGATGATTGTGGTGATTCCTCTGAAGTTTCAGCCATTAGGACAACATTTACATACTCTTCCTCTTCATCTGAATCAGTATCATCCCAGTGTTTTCCCTCTGCTATATAAGCTTTCCCTTTCTGCTTTCCAGACAATGCCTCCAGTTGCTGTTTTAGCTTGGCATTCTCCTTCTTCAAATCCTCATAAGAGTCTTTCTTTACATAGACATCTTTCAGGTCTCTTTCTTGACGAGGCTTCTGGCATTCAGTGGCGAAATGCCCTAACTCATTGCAGTTGTAGCATCTTGATTTGCTTCTATCAATCATGCCAGTCTTGTAGCCTCCCTTAGAGCCTGTACTAGGTGTATACTTGCTCTTCTGGAATCTGTTGGTTGAACCCTTGAACTTGTATTAGGGTTTCTATTGAAACGAATGTGGCTAAACTTTGCAGCTAAGTACGCCATGGTTTTGTCTTCCATTTGCTCAAGCTCTTCTAGGGTGTAGTAAACACTTTCATCAACACCCAGATTCACAGAATCCATTTCAGCTTCTATTATCACCTCCTTTCCAACTCTAGGGGTTTGAACCTGAATCTCAGAAGTTGTTGGTTCATCCACTACAAGTGCTGCTGATCTCACAAGTGCATTGTGCTTGCTGTCCACTGTCCCTGATCCATAGATTATCACTCGTTGTTCTTGCTCCATCTCATAAGTCTTCAACTTGCCATAGATCATCTCTAGTGACATCTTTGTGAAGTCTATTCTTTCCCTTATGGATGATGACTTGTGTTCTACATGATGGGGCAGCGTCATCATGAACTTCCTGTTTGATTCTCTCAGTGGATAGGTCTTTCCTTTCATTGCCAATTCATTTAGGAGCTTAGTATATTTCTCAAAGACCTGAGTTATACTTTCTCCTGGAAGAGACCTAAAAGCTTCGTACTGAGAAGTCAGGATGTCCAATCTGTTTTCCTGCACGTCTTCAGTTCCTTCCATTATCAAGTTAATGATATCCCACATGTGTTTCCCGCTTGTACAGTTCATCAACTGATAGCTCATTTCCTTGTCTGCGGAGTCCGCCAATATTAACATCAAACCTGTGTCCAATCGAATCAGTTCTTTGTCAGAATCTGTATACTCAGTGATATCCTTAGGTTGGGTGCCTTGAGGAATCCTGCTACCATTAGGACCTGTAGATTCACTAACTGGTTTCATTGGTACAAACGGTCCGTTCTCTAATATACCAATATACAACGGATTAGATGCCTTGATAAATAACAGCATCTTCATCTTCCACAAACCGAAATCATCTCTAGTAAACGGGGGAACTTTAATACCAGCGGTTGTCTTTGGAGTACTCATGGTTTCTGAAAATTTCAAATTGTTTAAAATTCAAGAAATTCCAATTAATTGAAAAAATTTGAAAGTTAAAAAATTTGCTTCGAATTTTCACGCTACGTTTGATTTTGGTCTCATTCACCGGATCTGATTTGTATATCAATCAAGTAGCTCTGATACCAATTGTTAGGTCCAAAGTATCGTAGAAGGGGGGGTTGAATACGATACCTACAAATAATTCAATTTCGTTCGCGGATAAATCATTCAGTTCTATAACGAAATCAAAAACACCAAACCAAACCAAGAGTCGGGGAATATATTGTTTTATAAATATAATCCTCGAAGGGTGCTACAATTTCTAATCCGTAGATTAGCTTCAATGAGTTTAAGACTACACTAATTCATTACAATGATCAAATTCTGAGCACTATTAATTTCTCTGATAAATTTCTCCGGCTCAATTCTCTCTCTCAGTAATGTCTCTGTGTAAAATGTCTTAACTGAAGAAGACACACTTCCTCTGTAGTAATTGTAGACTTGTTTAGAAAACTATCGAACCACAATTGAAGAATCAATCATGGCCGTCCAATTTTCATCAACTGGAAAAACAAGTAACACTTTTCACCTGCTCTCAAATTAGAAAACCATCGAATGGATTAAAAGTATTTTCCATTCGATAGTTTTATAAATAAAACTATCGAATGACAAATACTTAATTATGGTTTTCTTAAAGAATTTCCTTAACCATATTCGATGGTTTTCATTTAAGAAAAACCATCGAACCTTTGCTTTTATACTTAATCATTTGAAAATCCATTTGAGTTCCAGGGTGTCTAGTTTTAGACTGTATCAATTTCTTCTGAGACGATAAAACAACTTGATCTTTTAAGTGCCGTCAACTAGTGCAACTGGTCTGGTTCATAGATGAATAACACTTGATCAATTCTTCTTTTATGTCTTCAATTCAATGCTGCTGATACGTCCCTTGTCGTTCTGGTTGCATCAAATAAATCACTGGAATCATGTGGTACTTAACCCTAAATCATTTAGATACTTCTGTAGTCTTGAAAGTCTTGTTTCTTTTGTTGTCACTAAAGCTTGAACATTTTCATGAACTTCTTTCCGTGACCTGTTTACGGACTTCAAGAATACATACCGTATTTTGATTTTTTGAGTTACCTTTTCTTATATGATTCTGGATTCCTGTGCTTCTGTTAACATTATTGTCTGTCTTGTCCTTGGTTGAGTTGTAGTTATCTCTTTTACATCTTATGTTACATTATGCTTTACAATGTTTTTAATTATTTTTGTATATCACTAAAATAATTAAATATTATCATCGACACGATTGAATGATTTAAAAATTAAATTAAATTTATTTATATTTTTTATTATAAATTTTAAGTTATTACAATACAAATAAATTTTTATTTAATCCCTCGCTTTATCACAAACTAATATTTTGTTAAAATATTTGTAGTCTCATTTCCCCCTAAACAATAATTCATTTCCCCCCTTAACGAAGATTTCACCTCTTGCATCTTCTCCCTCGTTCTTAACAAACAGGTTCCAATTGTATTTGGGCGGCTACAACCCCGCTCATTATTTTTCCTTAGTAACTTTCATCGCCCGCTTAATATTTCAGTTCACTCTCAATTCCTTCAGTCTCCGAAATACTCTCACTCTCACTTTCAGTACTCAATAGTCAATACTTTCCACTATCACTTCAGTCAAGACTTCTATCTTATGCGCCTGAAAGTACGGGAGTAATTTTCTTGAGGCCATGATCAAGGCTAAAGCAAACTTTTCTATCAGAGAGTAGTTTACTTCTGCTCCGTGCAGAATTTTTCTCACATAGTAGATGGGTTTCTGAGCCTTTGATTTTTCCTTCACCAAAACAGCTCCCAAGGCGGTGTTTGAAACTGCCAAGTATAGATAGAGCGTTTCTCTAGGTTTTGGTTTTGCCAACAACGGTGCTTCAGTCATGTATTTTTTTTTCAAGGCTTCTTGGCTTTCTGTTGTTCACTCAAAAATTTTCATGTTCTTCAATGCTTTGAAGAAGGGTAGACACCTTTCCCCTAACTTGGAGATGAACCTTTCTAATGTTGCCACTCTCCCATTGAGTTTCTAAACATCTTTAACAGAGTGTGGTGGTTCCATATCCACAATTGATTTAATTTTGTCGGGGTTTAGCTTCAATTCCTCGTTTAGAGACCATCAGACCCAAAAACTTGTCTGACCCGACGCCAAAGGCGTACTTGGTAGGATTCAACATCATTTTATGGTGTCTCAGCACTTCAAATGCCTCTCGGAGGTGCTCTATGTGATCGGCCTTATCGAGGCTTTTGACTAACATGTCATCCACGTAAACCTCCATGGTCTTTCCAATGAGATGTTTGAAAATTTTGTTCACTAACCTTTGGTTTTGTTCAACCTTTGGTATGTGGCACCTGCATTTTTGAGTCCAAATTCCATAACTAAGTAGCAGTAAACACCAAAATCAGTAATGAATGATACCTTGTGAATGTCATCCTTATGCGTCTTGATTTGGTTGTATCCGCTGAAGCTATCCATGAAGCTTAGCATTCCGTGCCCTGCAGTGGCGTCTATTAAAGTGTCGATCCTTGGTAGGGGAAAACAGTCCTTAGGACATGCATAGTTCAAGTCCGTAAAGTTTACGCACATTCTTCACTTTCCATTGGCTTTCTTGACCATTACCAGGTTAGCCAACCATTCAGGGAATTGAATCTCTACAATGAATCTTGCTTCCAAGAGCTTATCTACCTCTTGCTTTATGGCCTCTTGCCTTTATGGAGCAAAGTTCTTTTTCTTTTGCTTCACCGTCTTCCTTTCGGGATCTACGTTCAACTTGTGAGTTATCAATTGGGTGCTCTATTTTGATGGAGCATCAAAAACAAAATCAAGTGGAGCAGGTTTGGTGCTACAAAGTCCTGATGTATTTCTCATAGAGTACGCACTAAAACTGGACTTCCCAACAACAAACAATGAAAATGAGTACGAAGCCCTGATAGCTGGCTTAGGGCTGGCTGGAGCCTTGAGAGTTAAAACTCTGAAAGTGTGTGGAAACTCAAGGCTAGTGGTTTCCCAAGTAAATGGAGAATTTGAAGTCAGAGATGAAGTCATGGCCAAGTATATGAAACTTGTCAAGGCCATCATGAAGGCCGATGTCTTGTCTAAATTTGCCTCTTCTGAAGTTGAAAATACGCATGAAGTGTATACTTCCAAGTCTTGAAGACCCCAAGCATCAATGGAAAGTTGGTAGCACCCATTGATGTTGTCAGCTGTTGGATTCCCATCAAATCCCATCTGGAAACTGGGTGGTTACCCAACGACACTTCAGAATCACGAAAGTTATATGTGAGAGCACTAAGGTATACCCTGATTGAGGGAATCCTATACAAAAAGTCTTTCATTGTTCCTTATCTGAAATGCTTGAGACCCCAAGAGGCAGAGTTGGCCCAAAGGGAAATACATGAAGTGATTTGTGGACAGCACTTATAACGACTCAGAAAAACGCTTGTACAATATTTGAGTTCTATGATATGTGAATATTGTGTGAAAGGTGGATATTTGAAAATGTGATAAATAAATGTTTACTTGGTGAATGGTATGGATTAAAATATAGGTGTATGCTATTAATTGCATTTTATATGAATTTCTTATTAAAAATTAGTTCTTTTTGACTTTCCGGGAATTTTATAAAATCATCGGAGACTCTTTTTATTGTGAAATCTTTTTCACAACCTCTATTTTATATTCTGTTATTTTCTAAAATTAGTGGAGGAATTTATTTTTGGCTTTAAGGATTTAAAAACGATTTTATGAGTTAAATGTCATTTATGTGATCAAAACTTTGAAAATTCATATTTAATTCAATTTTGATTATAAAAATATTTTAAAAATATGGGTGATCTTGTAAATTCGTATTCTCTGTTTTAAAAATAAAATTTTGATTTTTAGATATTATTTTTATTTTATTTCAGATTTTAGAAGGGCAACTTATTGGTTTTGTTTTATTAAAAATCAGATTTTTGAAATTGTTAAATTACTGTTTTGCCCCTGGGCTTATAAAACCCTTGTCACCAGTTTTTTTCCCCTTTTGTGCTGTGTTGCTCGACTCTCTCTGTGCTGTTCTCTCTTTCGGCCATTTTTCTTTTCTGTAAAAACTTCATTCCTCTCTTCTTTTCTTTCCACAAAGTCGATTATTGTATATATATATACATATATATATATATATATGATCGTGTATGTGTGTGTGTGTATGGCAGTGTATATGTGTGTGAATCAGTTGCATGCAAAGGGGTTTTGTGCGAATTGATTTTGATTCAATCCCGAAACCTTTGTTTTGTGATGATTCTGTGATAAGGAGATTGTTTAAATGGTTATTGGTGAGGTTTGTTGATGGAAACCCGAATTCCGGGCACCTCCAAACCATGCCGCCGTCGGCAATGAGCTCCGGTGAGCCGACGGGGACGATGATGATGCTTTTGAGTCCGATTCTCTTATTAATAATAGTATTTAGTTAAGTTTTTGGTTGCATGTAAAGGAATTGTATTGCATGTGTATATTTCGATTTTTATCCAAGAAATTGATTTGAGAATTTGATTGTATTGAATGTTTGATGTGTAAGTTCAAGGTTGTAGTGATTGCATGTTAATTATTGTGTTAAGTTAAAGAATTTCAGATTATACAAGTTTGATATTTGATTTTAAATTGAAGATTTCGATTTGGGGTTTTGTTTGGATTAGAGGTGTAGTACTTGTGTTAGTGATTGTTGATGCTAATTGATTTTCAATGCATAAATTGAGTACTCCTCCTTAAGGTTCTGATTTGTTAGTGTTGTGGCAGCCTAAGGAGTTGAGAATTGTTGATTGGTTGTATCATAGGTTATGCAATAAGAATGTTAATGATTAAAGGTTTATGTTGTAGAATGTTGGATTTCCAGAAACTGCCTGTTCTGTTTTGCTAAATTGCGAATTGTTGCTGCCTGGTTTAGACAGAGAGTCTAGGATGTCACTGTTCTAATTAGAGTCTAGTTTGTCCACGCGCAAACCTTGTGTCGATAGAGTTAACGAATAAAAAGTTATGTTTGTTTTACTAAAAGTTGCGCAGTAGGGATTGTTCTGTGCTTCAGTACCTAGTTTATACAGTTCGTTTTTAATCTAAATAAATTGTTCTGAAGTTGAAACTTTTATGCTAAGCGGGATTAGTAATCAGGAAATAGCCTGTCAAATTTGGTATTTGTTTGACTACTTTTGGATTTATGAAAAATGTTTTCGTAAAGTATGCGCAGCAGATTTTCTGCTTTGTGAGATGGAAACGTTGTTGTAAAGATGTTAAGGATATGGTTAGCATTGATCAAGTTGATTTAAAGGAATACCAAGTGTGGTATGATTTGAAAGTTAGATTATATATATATGTATTAAAGGAGTATGTTATGTGAACTTGAATGGCAATGTGCGCTTATGTGAGCTTTGTGCTTATTATATGGTTAAGAGTTATAAGTGATATAAATATTATGTGTTTACACGTTTAGGGAACGTTGGGTAGTTTAGAATAAGGATTAGAATTTTGAGAGGACCATTCTGAGATAGTATATACTCTTTTGTAGAGTCACGAGACGTGGAACATAGAGATAAAGGAAAGGCGAAGGCAGAAATTCAGTGAGTACGGTTTGTGCTAAAAGCTACTTAAGAATCCGAAGAAGTAGAGCCTAGAAATAAAGGCAAAACTAAGGTGGAGAACCAGTGAATCTGATTACTCTTTTAGCTACTTAAGGCAAGTAATACTAACTTGCTTCCGTATTTCGATTCCATTCTTTCATTTTGACATGTATGAATTGCTATCTTGCTTTGATATACCTTTAATTCTGAAAACCATATTGTTCATTGGTAACCCTTATCTTTGTTCATATACCATGTTGTTCTGTACACCCTTCTTTGTTTAGTTACTTTCCTTGAACCTTTGTACCCTGATTTTGTCAATGTATTAAAGCTCAATAACCTATGATTCTATAACCTGAAGTTGATCACCTGCTTATGCATTCCTTTTATACCTAACAGTGATATAGCTGAACCCTTATTTTAGTACATATCCAAAACATACCTATGACATTTACTTCTTGATTTCCCATTGATAGAAATCCAGATCGATTAGATTGAACTTATCCAATTCCCAAAGGACACTTTTATATACAAACATTATAGACACAACACAATGTCTTGTGAACCATATCTTGCTTAAACTCTTTTTCAGACCTTATCCTTATCCTTTGATTATTCTTACATTTTAACCTGAGATGCTATTGCATCAGATTTGAACTTGTACCTATGAATCACATACTTACTTGAAATTGAGAATACATGAACCTTCACTTGGGTACTATACAAACACACATCCAATGATTTACAAAGGATTTCTTTCATAAGAAAGATTTTAAAAGAAAGGAAGTTTCAAAGTTTGGATTCATTTAAATTCTGATTTATGGTTTCCACGGATTCCTAAGATTGGAGGCGTAAGAGGCCGAGTGACGCCGGCCCAACACTTTTTAATTATAATAAATGGACTAGGGATGGACTAGTCTAAAGGCCAATGTGTGCCTATTGGGACCCAATACAAGGACCAGAGGGACTGTGTGTCCGGTATGGGGACTTTACGTGGCTGATCACCCGTATTGTCCGGTGCGTTGTGAAAAATCTCCAAATTACTTATTACTTTTCTTGAAATCATATATCTATATAAGGAAATTGGTTTACCCTTTGATATTGTATATTCATTTCATTGTTCTGATAATCCCTTGATATGGATTCTGCTATACCCATGACATACAGATTGATATTGGAAATTGTTTCACAGTGGTTAACTATTTGCTTATATTATTACTTGCTGAGCATTTGGTTCATTCTTTTCCCTGTTCTAACCCACAGTTAAACGAGAAGATGGTACACACTTTTCAGACAGCTAGGAAATCTTCCTATAGGGTTATTTTTGGGATGCTAGCTCAGGAAGGTGATGGAGACCTGTAGAAGGTGTTTTGTATAAGGGAATGTAGAACTTTTTAAGACATGGTTGTAATAACTTTTGAGACTTGATTTATGTAATAAATGAAGTAGATAGTTGATGCTTGTTTCATACCATTACCTGTTAAAGATCCAGGGTAAAGTTGGGGTCGTGTCTGCATGTTTATATTATTATTCACAGGTTTATAAGTATATAGGTTGTAGTGACTCCCCCAATCATGACCCCAGATTGGGAGGGCGTTACAGGTTGGTATCAGAGCGATCAGTTTTTGGTCACTGAAACAAGCCAGGATTAGGTGTAACAATAATGAGAGAATTTAAGGTGAGAAGTAGGACTTAAGCTTCATAGGTAAGATAGGATTTGTAGATGTAGGTTACCTTTAGGATGAGTATTAGTAGAATTAAGATAACCCTTTACCATTTTAGTATCTTCTTGGTTTATTATTGTGTTGTTGCAGATAATGGTTGTTTCGAGAGATTAACCTTCATTTGAGATTCCTTTTCCCAAGCCAGAGTCGTCAATATCAATATCAGTGCATGCACCCGTCCAAGTGGAGATTTCCATTACCCTTTGGGTAAATTTCTTTTCTGATAGTATAGCTGCAAGTCAAGGCAGATTTATTTTTTTTACGTATAAAATGAAAGGGATTGGAGATGGATGGAATATTGAATGGATTAAGGATTATGTGTGGATGATTGAGTTAGTATTTGAGATATTTTTAAAACAGGGCATAGTCCATTTTACGAATAGGTCATGCCGAATTTTCTACAGAAATATTAGCTTAAGTTACGCACTTTCATGTTATATAGTATTCCGACATATCGAGCGAGTATACGCTGGAACCATCTGAAGATCGGGTTATGGACGAGGAAACTAATTCGAAGCTGGAGGAATCAATCGGAGAGTCAGACTACTAGTTTGGGAGACATCACCTGTAGATCCTTATGTATTTTCCAGAAGTTCATCAGCGACTTCGGCTACATCGCGAATGCTATAGGAAACACCACGCCAAGTGTCATATCTAGTGTAGTTAGAGTTGAGCGAGAGTAGAATCCCCAAGATAATGTCTAGAAACACTTAGATTCTTTACGATATAATAACGATTTTTCCCCCGCGATGGAGACATTCATCCAGAGAAGTGGCCTAAGTGTAGATTCTTTCTTCATTCAAGATTTCATACAGTTGATTACTGGCGGGACATACCTATAACCTCAAACTAGAAATTAACTCCCCTAAGGACCATCTACATGAGACAAGGCATGATTATCTCCATACGTTCGATGTAAGGATAAGTCAGTTCATAACTAGCCATTGATTTTATTCAATTTACCTTTTTAAAAGATTCAATTTTTCATTTCTATTATTTTATTCTTTACGAAATACCTCTATTGTTCAGAGGCTAATTGATCCAATATTATATATATATAATAAAAACTTTTGAAACTCTTAAACCTTTCATATGTTCCTCTTAAATTTTATCCTCCTTGTTGTAATTGAGATGAACAACCCTATATATATAGGGGATTCAGGTACTTTCTATCTGTGTGATAGAAGTCCGGTGGGACGCCACTAGTGGTGTGTTTGTCATGGAAGTACTAAAGGTTGGCCACCTTCTGTACCTTGTTGTTTAAATTGACAAATGCAACCTGATAAAGTTTGATGATCATTTTGATCTCTTAGTTTGATTCTTTTTACCAGAAATTCTTACTAAACATACTTGTCATATATCCATATCTATTGACACCTTCCTATCTATTGATTCATTCTGTCGGAAACTCTTAGAGGTATCAGCGATTTGAAATTTCAAAGGCGAATGACGGTATTCTGAGTGTCAAGCTGTACTTATATTGACGGGAAACTGTTTTGATCAAAAATGGGAAATTGCTTTAAAAAGAGGGATTGGATGTCGAGTTAAATTGCTCATTTGACTTACAATACGATGTCAAGGTTTATTATTACCGAGAGTTTGGTATGGACAAGGAGAAGGTAACAAGGATATACGAATACTAATCATGTTGAAGTAAGAAATAAAGTGATTGATCACAAACAAAAGAAGCTAGAAAAAGGGAAGCCAGAGACACCGGAAGGAAACCAACAAATAGGGAACTTTTAGAACCATTTCAATATAAGGCCTGAGTTTCAGTCAAATAGGAATGTTGGATTTGGAAGACCAGAAACTGGAAATGATAAGCAATGTCTTGTGAACCATATCTTGCTTAAACTCTTCTTCAGACCTTATCCTTATCCTTTGATTATACTTACATTTTAACCTGAGATGCTATTGCATCAGATTTGAACTTGTACCTATGAATCACATACTTACTTGAAATTGAGAATACATGAACCTTCACTTGGGTACTATACAAACACACATCCAATGATTTACAAAGGATTTCTTTCATAAGAAAGATTTTAAAAGAAGGAAGTTTCAAAGTTTGGATTCATTTAAATTCTGATTTATGGTTTCCACGGATTCCTAAGATTGGAGGCGTAAGAGGCCGAGTGACGCCGGCCCAGCACTTTTTAATTATAATAAATGGACTAGGGATGGACTAGTCTAAAGGCCAATGTGTGCCTATTGGGACCCAATACAAGGACCAGAGGGACTGTGTGTCCGGTATGGGGACTTTACGTGGCTGATCACCCGTATTGTCCGGTGCGTTGTGAAAAATCTCCAAATTACTTATTACTTTTCTTGAAATCATATATCTATATAAGGAAATTGGTTTACCCTTTGATATTGTATATTCATTTCATTGTTCTGATAATCCCTTGATATGGATTCTGCTATACCCATGACATACAGATTGATATTGGAAATTGTTTCACAGTGGTTAACTATTTGGTTATATTATTACTTGCTGAGCATTTGGCTCATTCTTTTCCCTGTTCTAACCCACAGTTAAACGAGAAGATGGTACGCACTTTTCAGACAGCTAGGAAATCTTCCTATAGGGTTATTTTTGGGATGCTAGCTCAGGCAGGTGATGGAGACCTGTAGAAGGTGTTTTGTATAAGGGAATGTAGAACTTTTTAAGACATGGTTGTAATAACTTTTGAGACTTGATTTATGTAATAAATGAAGTAGATAGTTGATGCTTGTTTCATACCATTACCTGTTAAAGATCCAGGGTAAAGTTGGGGTCGTGTCTGCATGTTTATATTATTATTCACAGGTTTATAAGTATAGAGGTTGTAGTGACTCCCCCAATCATGACCCCAGATTGGGAGGGCGTTACAGCACTTGGGGGGTAGAGCCCTTGCCCATAAAATCATTCGTCTATGTTTGTATTGGCCAAGCATACATGCAGATGCTAAAAGCTACGTAAAGAAATTTGAACGGTGCCAAAAGCATGCACCGGTGGTTTGGCAACCACCAGAGATGATGACATCCATAAACTCACCTATCCCATTCGCCATATAGGGAATGGATATACTTCAAGCATTTCCAATGGCAAGTGCGCAAAGAAAGTTCTTGATAGTGGCAATCGACTACTTCACCAAGTGGATTGAGGCTAAACCTTTAGCCAAGATAACCACCAAGCAAGTAATGCATTTCTTCTGGGAGAATGTAATATGCAGATACGGGATTCCACGAATCTTGGTCACGGATAATGGAACTCAGTTTAACAACGATGAATTCAAGAAGTATTGTGCGAAAATGATATCAAGTTACGCTTCACTTCTGTTGCCCATCCTCAAGCAAATGGGCAAGCTGAGGTTGCCAATCGAATTATCCTGGATGGACTGCAGAAAAGAGTTGAATGCTCTAGAAACACTTGGGTAGACGAATTGCTCCCCAAATTATGGGCATATGGTACTACTTGTAAAGTAACCACTAGAGAAACCCCCTTTCTGTTGGCATATGGGGCAGAGGTAGTGGTTCCAATGGAGATTACTCACACATCTCCAAGAAACGAAGCGTGTGAGCCAGAGACAAATGAAGAAGGCATGAGGCTGGCCTTAGATCTAATTGATGAAGTTAGAGATGAGGCAAATGCTAAAGTAGTTGAACATCAAAAAAGGGCATCTTTCTACTATAACCTAAGGGTTAAAGAGAGATTCTTCCGTCAAGGAGACTTAGTCCTCCGAAAGATTGAGGCATCCGGAGTTGGAAAAAAAGGCAAGTTGGCCCCAAATTGGGAAGGACCATATCGCGTTAAGAACGTATTTGGTCGAGGCTCCTACAAACTAGAAACCCTCGAAGGGCATGAGGTGCCAATGACTTGGAATGCCTTAAAATTAAAAGTTTATTATGTTTAGTGCATTCTAAAAGGATCCTCTAGTGGGACAAGTAGAAATAAGGTTCGATAAAATCATGAGCTTCCTAGAAAGCAGATGAAGGGTTGAACTCGTTTTGATGGTAGAAACATCCTCAAAGCTTTGCCAAGACAAACTACAAATGAATGCAAAGGAAAGCATACAAATATGCATGTCAATTGCATAAATAGAGTTGAATACAACGAACCCCGAAGGGTGAATGTTGCTAATAACCATAAAAAAGAAAGCCAAAGATGCCTATTGTTAATTAGCAAAAATTTCAAGCACGGGAGAAGTTTGATATGGTAGACTTGAGAATGAATCACTATGAGTGCAGCCATCAGTAAGAACTCGTAATGGTGAAGGGTTGAAACCTCGGAAACCTAAGACATTCAGTCCAAACCCCATCATTCAATATGCTCAATGAAAGGCTTGAAGCCAAAACAAGACGGTATAAGACATAAAAGGCTTATGCAAATGTCAAGCTAGCCTCGAATAAGGCAAAATCGTCGTAAATGTGTAGGTCGCTCCACACTTTATACCAAGATGATACTCGTAAAACACTACTGTATATTAAAATCCCCAAAAAAGGGTAGTAAGTCCCAGGTAATGGATAAAAAGACCCCAAGTCTCGAAAAAGACCGGTATAACTTCTATGAAATCCTAGTGCATTATCATAGAAGTTGGGGGGAAAATGATATGGGTTAAAAATAACCCTAAAGACATAATTAATATTGCATTAATTAAACCTAGATGGTCCATATGGCCCGAAACTCTAATTAAATATTAATTTCGTAATTAATATTTGGGCTAGAAGTACAACCTGTATTATGAGACGTCCAATACAGGCTTGTTCTAATACAAGTGGGCTTGTTTCAATACAAGTCCGTTATGATATGGAAACAACTCCTACAAGGAAGGATCTAGAATTTATCCTTATCCACTATCGAGGATAAGACTTATCCTTCAAGAAAGTCAATACTTATCCACCGTCAAGGATAAGACTTATCATTTAAGAAAGTCAATATTTATCCAACGTCAAGGATAGGAATTATCCTTCAAATAAATCAATACTTTTCCATTAGGCTTTTAAATGTCTATATAAAGGTCTGACCCCTCATCTCAGAACTACGTTTTGGACACAGTTACATACGTCATCTACAATGTTTTAGACTTCATCCTCGAATAAGGACATACAAGTCACTACGTCCTTGGTGTGCCCCTGCCGCCATAGCCCCGAGGGCAACACCAAGAACTACGTCTTTGGCTTGATTCTCAGCACTGATTGAGATACGTAGGCATCTTGTGATGACCGATTTAGTCACGAAACACAAGAGCAACCATTAAAGCTCGAAAGCTCTTAAACCTAGTAGTTAATTTACAAGTACGTTTTTTAATCCATAAGAGTTTTACACTTGATTTGATTGGTTATATATATGTATTACACATATGCAATTAATATCGTAGAAATATATATCTTTCACATATGTAATTAAGTTTGCAGTGACAAATATTTATAATAGGTCTGTGATTTATTTTAGGATGACATTGGTATCAATACTCTTGTATGGTAGTTTAGACGGTCAAATATAGATACATGAGATTCAATTGTTTTTTAACTTTCATATAATATTGTTATACTCTGTAAGTATAAGCATGGAAATCACAAGGAATAAAACAAATTACATAGCACCCATATATCACATGTGATGTTAAATATTATTATATAGTCTTACGTGGTTTTTCTAACAATTTGTTTGAATAAATATGTAACACAAATATAATTAATGGTATTATTTTTTGGGTTTAGTGATTTTGAATAAAAGTATTTTATATAATAAAAAATACTTATATATCTAATCTATATTTATTGATATTATTTTTTAAAAAATTTAATATAGAAAACTTTTGAAAAGATTGTAAATCAAAAATCATAATCTTATGGTCACTGTTTCAGGTGGCATTAATACTAATAATATCCACATTGGATTCAATAATCTATTACTTTGTTTTGATTCTTGCTGCAATTTATTAAGAATATTAAATGACTGTTGTATATTCAGAAGTAAAACCTTTTAGACGGAAACGAACTGAGTTTACAATTTCTTATAAATCCAAATAGAATGTTTGCCTGTTTGAATGTTTACAAGCAGACCATATATCATTTTCCCATACATATATCACTGATGATTACAATGTTTTAATGAACTCACGAGTCCAAAGGATAACCAGAAGACACTTAAGAAGCTCAACCTGTGTCCATCAAGAACACCACGAGAGGAGCGTTATGTTAATGATGTAAGATCCAACCTCTTCTTGGATATTAATTGAAGCACAAGTTAATGTTTCTTTACTTACATATATATATCTATGGAACTAAAGTTGTATTATTTGTTTTGGCAATTTCGCAGCCTAATTCGTTAGCAAGGCTCCAGAGTACTTTAGCGCTGAAGGTAAAAGAAGTTAATGGAGTAGTCCATTCGAAGTCTTTGCAGCTTACTTTTATGCAAAGACTCCTGAAGTCTTTGCAGTCGAAGGAGAATGACGCTGGAGAAGTCCTTCAAATTTGAACAACATTGTTGGAGCTCAGAGCAGAAATATATCAGCTAATGCAGAAAATATCCGAGCGGAGAGAATTATGCATAGCTGGATCTTGTTGTAATGTGATTGAATGTTATTTTGGTAAACATGGTTGATGAAAAAACATTAAATTGACGGTGCTTTAACCCTCAGCAAAACATGTTCTTCAAATATATTTATTAAATTGATATGATTTATAATTTAAATATTTATTAATTTTTGAAGTTGATATAATATTATATTATATTTTAATTTATTATTATTGATGTGATTTGAATGATATATTTAGCCCTAATAATATGTTGGAGCATCTCCAATGCAGTTAGTTAAATTGATTGGATATATTGTTATTTAAACCAATAATTTTGTAATATTTGTTGAACCTTTAAGGTATTATACTCCAACTGTATTAGCTATAATGGTTGGGTATATGTTAAAAATATTAATTAATTAATATTTGAAATTGTTATAAATAGAAAATATTATTTGAATATGGTTATAGATTATGTGTAATTTTTCTACAAGGTTCAACATATATGGCTAATATAGTGAGGTTGACTAAAATTATAGATAAAAGTTTTATCCTATTGGAATGATGATTTTTTTACATATTATCTATAAATTTTATATTTTGTATGCCAACAAGAATTTTAACTAAAGGCTTGTTAGTAAGGCTCTTACGTGTGTTTAATCTCCACTTTTTCAGTTTCTCTTTTAGATAATATTGACATTGAGACTTCTAATCTTCTCTTTATAACATGCTAAAATAAATACCTAAAATCTCCCCATTTGAAATTGATTTATCTCTGTGTGAAGATATATTTATAGGTGATCTATGCAACAAACTTTAAAAAAACAACAATGGGCATCTCTTTCTCTCTTTTTGTACACTTCAGTATGTATTCTAGAGATAAGGTGTTTGAAATGAAAGATATTTTAAATTGTCCATGTTATAATTAACCATTTGTCTAAATTGTATAAGACTTTTATATGAAAAAATTAGTTAATTACTAAATTAACACATGTATGTAATACTCTCTCTGTTTGGCAATACATGCCCACTTTCTAAAGGGAGGTAATAAGTTGTTGAGCATTAGTCGAAGCATTTTAACGTAGAAACATGTAAACTATTAATACATGTAGAAACACAGTCAACTTTATTTTACAAAAAACATTTTATGTTTATAAAAATACTTATATGTGTGTGAGAGAGAGTTTGAGAGAACCTAGTTCTATATATAGTACTCAACTGGAAAATAACGATTTTGCATGGAGAGACCATCTTAAAATGATGAGGATGGGCAACCAGCACCCGCAGCAGCCATTGGTGCTAGAATAAGCTGCAGTAATTCTTTAGTTTCCCATTTCCCCAAGCTTACTAGCTCTCCTAAGAAAAGCAAGTCTGAACAGAGGTGGATTCATGTGAACATCTTAGATTTTTAGGTGGACTAGCCATGAGTTTTGAGATGTTTTAAGTCATCTCAACAAAAATTGTCCCCAATTTTTTTAGACATGGATATAAAAGGAAAAATGCAATATGATCAAAACTAGTAAAAATACATAAAAATAATACTAAACTCTTGATAGGATATTAATAGCATAACAAAATCACCAACCAGGTAGTTTAATGGTGTACCTAACAAAATAATAACTCACTACTTAAAAATTATTTTTTTCGCATTTATACTAGCAAAATCATTAATCAAACCTTCAAAATTAGAATTTTCTAGCATTTCCTTCTCGATTGATATCATATATAGCCAACTCATTCAACCGTTCTTGTGACAAACTTTAAGGGAAATACGACTTAATCAACTTTAATTTTAAATATCTCCGTTGAGCTAAAGCCCTGAAATTGTTAATAATATTCTATAAGCAATTGTACTGTAATAGGTTTAAATTTTAATTTTTTTCCATATATCTCTAGTTTTAATTTTTTATATATCCCTAATTTTTTAAATAACAAATATGCCCCTAAGTGTTAATGTCACCTACAATGGCCTGTATGTTTGCAGGCCCACATCTAAGTAGTTCAAGGAATCCAAAAGTTTTAGTAATATTGAACAAAGTGTTAATTTTCTAAGTTGTCAATGTTATGACTGGAAAATCGAATTACAAGTGTCTACGTTGGCAATGTTATGACGGTAGAATTCAATTAGGTTCATCCAGAGATACCCTACCACTACAAGAAAGTAAGGCTAAATTCGACAAATTAAATTCGACAGAAACTAAATTCGACAGAATTCCGTCGAAATTATACACTGCGGCTAAATTCGACAGTTTTCGGCCGAAAATGCATTTTGTCGAAATTAATTTATCGAATTTAGTACTAAATTCGACAGTTTTTTTTATGTTGTCGAATTCAATACTAAATTCGACAGATTATTTTATGCTGTCGAATTTAGTAAAAGGTGGGAATTTTGCCGCCTATATTTTTGAATTTTGTAAAAGGTGGGATATCTCTCACCCAAACTTTTTCATACTATTCAAAACTATATTCGACAGAGTTCCGTCGAATTTAGTACCAGCTCCTAAATTCGACAAAAAACGATCGAATTTAGCCGCGGTTGAAAATTTATGCAGTCTAAATGAAAATCCCTTAAAAAGAGAGGGAAAAATCTCATCAAAATATTAAATTTAGAAAACTAAATTCGACCGAATTCGGTCGAATTTGAAAATAAGGTTGGCGGAAATTTTGCTGCCTAAAAATTGTCAATTTTGGTAAAAAAAACAATTTCAACCAAATTTAGTCGAATTTAATAAATGTGACCGAATTCGGTTGAATTTATTATTTTCAGATTTTTAAAAATATGTTATTAATTTTATAAATGTTTGTACACATCTTGAAAAATAAATAAAAATACAAGAATAACATTCATTACATGTCAGAATTTAGTTGTACAAAAATTTTACATAATTTTTTTATATGATTAGATAATGTTGAACTTTCATTTTTTGATACTTTTAAAAAAATTAAATAAAATATCCAATTAGTTTTAAAAAATACAAAAAAAATATGAATGTATTTATACGACATGTTACATTCAATAAAAAAATTTGAATAAATAATAGTGGGTAGAAAAAAAAATTATAGTTCTGTACATAAACAATATAGTTGAGTTGAAAATGGGGGGTTTAGGGTTTAGATTTAGGGGTTGGACTAGGGTTACAGTTTTTAGTTTATTTAAAAATTGTTTTGAGTAATCCAACCGTACGGATGTGAAGATTATCAAAAGAATATAGTGGGTGCAAAAAATTAATTAATTTAAATATATATATCTTAAACATTTTAACAAATATATATATATATGTCACTTACACTAAATTCGACTACAAACCTTAATTGGTCGAATTTAAGCTTTAGTTCGACTGATATCAGTTGAATTTAGCTAAATTCAACCGATATTAGTCGAATTTAGCTAAAATCAACCGACTTCTGTCGAATTTATCCGTGTTTTATTTTGACCACTAATCTGTCGAATTTAGCTAAATTCAACCGATTTCTGTCGAATTTACCCGTGTTTTAGGCTAAATTCAATCGATTTCTGTCGAATTTACCCGTGTTTTATTTTCGACCATATTTGGTTGAATTTAGTAAAATTCAGAATAAGTTAATTTTCTCTTGCCACGTGTCACGCTGGTAGTGGTTGAAAAACAAGCACATGGATTGCTCTTTTACATTGAATCTAAACCATCCATTTCTTCCCTAAAATATTTCATCCTAACCATTAATTTAATTACACTCATCTCTTTCTCTTTTATATATTTCATTCATTCATATTTTCTCATAAACATTCAATTACTCCTACTCCATTTTTCTTCTCTAACAAACATATTTATCAATTTATATACATAAACACTAACACATGTTTCATATATTTTAAGCAATATATATATATATATATATATATATATATATATATATATATATATATATATATAATTCATATTAGCACATCCATTAATTACATTTCTAGCATCCGACGAGTTCACCCCAATCAATTCCGGCAAGTTCACCCCATTCAATTCCGGCGAGTTGTTTGTAGTATGCTTCTTAAAAGCGAAACAACACAAGTCATTATAATTATACACACACCAAGTTAAGTTTTTTTTATATTTTCTTTACATTTGGATATTATTTGGGTAGTGTAACACCCCCAGATTCGGGGTCAGGAATCTAGGTTGTCACGCCATCATCCAATCATATAATACCTGCATTACCTCAATGATCCAACAAAACAACACCAAAGACCCCAATCTCTTACACACACAAGTTATAGCCTTAGAAACGTTACACAGTAACATTAGTTATTACAACCAAATGTACTAACCAGGATCTCACACTATTAATCACAACCTCTACATGAAGTCGCATTAATAGCTAACATAGCTGAAGCCTATCCAACTTACTTCTGTAGTATCCATCCTGAGCTGAACTATCTCAAGGGTGAATCTTCTATTTCCTTCCTCTCATGATATGGACAAAATAACCATGTTCTCCTTGCACTAAAATATAATTTTTAAAAGCAAGAATGAGCGAAAGAATGCTCAACAAGTTAAGTAGTTACTATTATAAAGTTTTTCCAACAATATAATAGTAGTACAAAGATCTTTCCAATATAAAGTATTCATACTTAATATAAAGTTTAGAATACCACCATATGAACAAATCTAGTTCATGATTTCGAAAGACACTATCCGTGACTTAGCACGGTATTTAAGAATAAACAAGTACGCAGTTCGAGATACTGCCAGATGAACAACACCAGTTCACAAGTTTTAAAATATCATTTGTCTTTCGTCAAACATTTCATACAGTTCAAGATACTGTATCAGAGAATCAACTTTTCAACCACTGCCAACATTATCGGTAACTCAGCACCTAGGCTTTCGTTACAATGTTGCAGTACAATTCCAATTGGAAGAAGGGGACATTCTGGAACCACGATACACAGTGATCAGCCGCTGTATCGAAACATAACTTCTCTACTAGTAGAAGGACGATTTCCTGTTCGGTTATCACCCTGGCCGCATTCGGGCCCATTGTGCTATAAGGTCACTACATCGGTACCTGTTTCATTACCGTGCAAGCCTTTGCACGCAAGGTCACTACCTCGGCGCCTGTTTCATCACCGGGCAAGCCTTGATAAATATGGCACTACCCCGGCACCTGTTTCATTGCCGTGCAAGCCCTTCCAGTCCCTTGATGAATCCTATCCTTATATCTGGAACCGAACTTAATCGTCGTTCCCCGAGCGTTCATAACTCGTTGATAGGTCAAGTTCATTACCAAACTTACTTCCGGAAATATGAAGGAAGTAATAACAACATGTGGGTTGACCATTGTCAACTGACTGAGAACATCTCAAGAATTTTTAAAATCACGACTTGGGAGTTTATCGGAATTTTATGAAATTATCAAGCTTGGAATACTTTGATTGGATAGGGTGGACAACCCAAGATACGAGTATTTTCAAAGGATAGAGAGAGTACAACCTGTTGTTCGACTCTTAGAACTGGATTCCCAATTTTTGATAAGTTCGGAAATAGTTAATCGTGTTTAAACGACTTAATAAACCTTAAAATAATATTTGGGAACCCTTACTAACTTTAATTGATTTTTCTGAAGGTCAGAAAATATTTTAAATAATTAACGAGGACCTTAAATAATTTTTAAATAAGGTTTTATGATTTTTAAATCATTTAAAACATTTAATAAATACTTAATAAATATTTATTAAATAAATAAACAATTTGGATTATTTAATAAATATTTAAATAATATTTATTAAATAATAAACAATTAAATAAACCCTTTTTAAATGAATATTCAAATTAATATTCATTTAATTAAATAAATATTCAAATAATATTTATTAAATCAATCAAATCATTTTACATTTAATAATATCCAATTTATATATATATTGGAATATTTTAAATCAATATTTGAAAATAAACTGTCTCCGGCAATCTCCGGGTTTTTCTGACAGTATTTATGAAACTATTTCCGACTCCCAGTCTAATTTGAATATTAAAATACACTCTACCTCGTAGAGTACCATATACTCCGATATATATCTATCTATATATATCACATACCAAACAATCATTCGCTATTCGCAAATTCGTACGATAATCAAATCAAGTATTTATTTAAAACTGTTATATCACAACAACAACAGTTTATAAATATCCGAATACTTAAGCTTCGGGTTTGAAAAACTTGCACAATACTCGGAGCAAAACATATACATTTGCATAACTTTTGAAAATACACTTACTCTACAATAGAGTAAGAGTTAGTAAACTTGCCTGATGTCCGAGCTCTTAACTGGATGTCTCCCTTCTAGTCCTGGAACATCTACCAAGACAATACATAGCCTCAATTAGTCACTTGATTGACAGTTTACTTATCCTAAGTAAACTCAACTTCACCCGACTTTCACTCTCTCGGGTTCACTTAACTTACGATCTTCTTTATCGTTTAATAATCCTTTCTAGTCTCGTTCTTTACACCAATACATTCTCTTGTTAATCCTTAACAACTTTCGAGTTTTAGCCGACTCGATATTATCCTTTTTACTTAGTCAAAATGATTGGTCAAGGTAGTCCCTCTAGCGTTGACTCTCCCTCGAATTACTATTCCGCAACTCACACTCTAACATTTTTAATAAATCGAAAAATTGATAATTAATTACGAAACCACTTCAAGGAGCTTCTTGAGTGTTTGTAATATTTATCAAAAATATCTCGATTTGGGAAACGTGAGTTTAAATAGGTGAAACGTATTTTACAAGTCGAGTCATCTACGGACTTTTACTATTCGCACGAGTTTCACTAAAATGATCATAACTCATCAACCGTTAACCCTATTGACACACCGTTTTCGCGTGCACGACCTAGAGAATGTCTAGAATGTAATCCATCCAAAGTTGGGTTCTGGAAAGGGGACCAATTTTCCCGAAATTGCAAAACAGGGAAGTAGCTTTCCAGGGTATAGCGTCATCGCGCAACCTTTGTTCCAACATTTTTATAAAATCGAAATATTCATATTTTTACTTAATTCTTTTTGGGTTGTCTTCCTTACTGTCCCAACCTTCTGTAAATAAAGGTTCAGAATTTTATAAAGCTTTTAAGGGGTCCGAATGCAATTTACCATCCAGTGTTTTGTAGCAGCTTTTGTTCTTGAACCACTTACACTAAAATGTCCATAACTTTTAAACCATAAATCACCTCAACATGAACTTTATATGTATGGAAACTACAAGACAAGATCTTTACAAGTATGGTCAGTGGTTTTTAAGAACACAATTATCTTTGGTCCGAATTTTGGTACAAGACAGTACTAATCCCAAGAGTCACAAACTTGCTCATACAAAACTCAACCTTCACCCCTAGCCAAGATACTCCATTCAACAATTCTTAAATCACCAACACCTCATCTTACACTCTAGGTCAGTGCATAAAAATCAAGAATTCATCAAGAATATGCATCTAAAATCAAGTCACAACCATAAATCATCAAGATTTCATCATCCAAGCACCAAACTTCCAAGAACAAACTCATACTTAAACTCAAGCTTAAAACTCAAACTAAATCAAAAGGGTGGATGGTGTTCATACCTTTATTGAAGTCTTAACATACTAACAAGAGCTTGTAAGCCTTAAGGGAGCCTTGATCTATGCTTAACATCCTCAAACTCACAAAAGAAATCAAGAACAAAAGTTAGTATTCCCGGATTTACTATTCTGCCTCAACTTTGACCCAATATTTGAACATGTTACACTACTTGGATTGCTCTGAAATTTTGAACATATCTTGGCTATGGATTGAGGAAGCGGTGGTCCAAATTTGGCGATTTTAGGATGAGTAGATATTTAGTTATGAATTTTTCTTTCCTCTCTGGTCCTGCTGAGCCGAAAATTGAAGAAATGAGAGAGAGAGCTTTTTCTAGCTTTCTTGCTTTTGTGTGTATGTAATAATGTGTGTTATGTGCCTATATATTCAAGATATGATCAGCTATGTTTTTGAAGTCCAAGGGGAGTACAATAATTTCCAAGGTCTCTCCTTAAAACATGGAACTTTGTTTCCTTACTATTCACTTAGTTTGGTTACTTTTTGAACTTGTAGTTTGATTCCTAACTAGCTAGTTTGCATGGAATCTTGCATGGCATCTTGCATGGTATCTTGCATGTATATTACTTAGCTTACTTATCATCCAATTCTTGTCACTTAATCTTTTATGCAAGTTTGATAATTTTTCTCTAAAAGCGTTTCGTCGCGTAGAGATTTCTATCGTCTTTCTTAAGCACTTGATTTTGATAATCTCTTTAAATTCCATAATTTCCTTGCCGTGGGATTTAATTCAACCTAGGGCTTCCATTATCCTCAATGTCCCACGTTTTTATAAATGTTTAGTAGAAATCAAAATCTTCGCATTCTGACGGCTTTTGCATTCTCTTAATTCCTTGTACCACAATACTACATTCTCAAATACATAAATATTCCATCATTCATATAATGTGATCTCAAAAGTTTTCCATAATTCCCAAAATCAATATTCATAATAATTTTTAAAATTTTACCAAAAATCAGGGTTCTTACAGCCTCCCCTCCTTAAAAGGATTCCGTCCCGGAATCTAAAGAAATAGCAGAGGTATCTTTCTGAGATCATAATATCCAGTTCCCAGGTTGACCCTCCAACCCTCTGGTTCTCACACATCACTCTTACTAGTGCTACATTATGTTCTTTCAACGCATTCTCTTTCTGGTCTATGATCTCTACCAGTTGTTCCTCGTAGGGCAATTACAGTCGCATTACTACACGTTCATATTCTATCGCACTCTCAACATCATGTTGAATCTTCGTATCATAGACACGTGAAATACATTATGGACACGTTCGAATTCGGAGGTAACACCGTCATCTTCTTTGTTCGTTGAACTCGCGCGGTTCCCAATATTCTTCTCTTCATGATAAGCTCCATAGGTCGACATCCCTATGTTCGTATGGTAATTACCTTTCGATGAAAGTTCTATCAGCGATAAGTAGTCGCTTCAGCTGCTCCGGGGAATTCGACACACAGACGCGTAATATAACTTTAATTGTCTAGGCATTCGCTTCCTCGATTCGCTAGACTGCGGCCGTAATTAGTGTTCGTGCTTGATCGCTTCGTCCACATTGTTGAAAACTCTTCCAGCATCTGGGATTCAATCTTGGTTCTCTATATGATATAATTGTTACGGGAACTCCACGTGCATCACTATATCGTTCGTACATGCCTTAATAACTTTCTGATTCGATATCTCTCGTTGATAAGTCGACTTGGTTGGTCTATCGATTCTAACTTAAATAATCGTCATCGTTTGACTTAATCTTTGGTAATCCTACCACAGACTTCATTGTCATGACTCGTATTCTCATTTAGGAATCTCTATGGCTGTAACAGCCAACTAGGTTTCTGCGGTCCCGCTTCCATTTTCCGCATGTCAAGCACTTACTTAATAACTACCAATATAACTCTTCACACTCAGTCCCCAATAATAATTCCTAAATTTTCTATTCGTTGTCGTACCATCGAGTGAATGCGATTTCTATAATATGGCTCCTTTCAAGATCTCATCTTTAAATTCTTAATGCTGGGGATCCGCACTTTGTGAGAATATTCTCACATTCCTTTCTCATCTCTCGTATCCCTTTATTCTTCTGTGTTCTTAAATCACTTTCCCCTTCCAATATTCCTACCTTAATGTAATTTTATCATTTCAGTCAATTCTGGCTGAATCCTAATTCCAATTATTCCTCTAGTTCTCTTCTTGAAAATAATTACTTGAAGCTCCATCATTTTTTTTTCCTTATATCAGTTGTATGAAAAAAAAAAACTTAGAATCCTTAATTTCTATTATACTACTTATAGTGTCGGCCACCATATTGGCCTTTCCTTGGTGACAATGAATGTCACAGTCATGATTCTAGATCAGTTCCAACCATATTCTCTGCCTCATGTTTAGTTTCCTTCGTTTGAAGATATACCTAAGGCTCTTGTGGTCTAAAAAAAAATTCCACTTTTCTCCATAATTTAAGTCTCTGAATTTTTCATTACGAACTCCTTTCTCGGCTAACTCCAAGTCAGGTGTAGGATATCATATCTCATACTTCTTAAGTTGCTTAGACGCATCGCTATACTTCATAAAGTCACCTCTATCATCATGTATTTCTAACAACAGGGTTGTTACTAACTTTTGCTTCAATCTTTAAACTTTATTCATTAAGTCCATGAGGGCTCCTGGAGCATTTGTTAGTCCGGTGACATCATCAAAACTTGTAATGTCTATATCAAATGTGAAATGCCTACTTTGGCGCATCATCGAGGTTGATCTTAAATTGGTGATACTCTATCCTCTAATAGGTTCAGTCTCATGCTACCATTCTCCTCTTTTAGAAACAAGGGTGGTATACTCAAGGCGACACAATGGGTCTCGTTCCTTGCAATCGGGTAGCTAACTCTTTTTATTCAACTGGTGTAGATGGATTCTGGTCTTTAATACTGACGCACTCCCCTACTACTAAGTCAATGGCAAGTCTCATACCTAGATCAGGTGGTAGCTCATGTAGATCATAAAAATTACATCCACATATTTATTTAATACTGGGATATCCTTTATATTTGGTACCTCCCTAATTGTGTCCAATCACATGTGTTAACATGGTCCGCATCCTTTCCACAACAGTCTCTTTGCTTGTATTACCGTAATAACTTCGTATTTCGCTCCCGTCCTTAAAGGGCAACTCTCCTGGTAACCCAAATTTTCATTCTTACCCCTTCAATCAATTTGCTCCTCGTCTTTTATCAATCAATTTGTTTCCTAGACTTACATCGAATTTTCTCACTTGAAAGGAAATCAAATCTACATCTAGCTTATGCCCTCAATTTTCATTTCACGGTTTACCAAATTAACTTCACAATTTGCTTCCTCTATTTTTTATAAGGTCTCACAAAATTCCCATATATGTGACTTCCATTTCTATCACCGTCGCTCCATGAGCCGACGTAACATAATCAGTCCTTTTGAATATTCCACCGTTCTAATCCTCAACATTATTCCTCCTCTAAAATACTTGCATGGTACTAAGAATATTTTTTTAGCAACAGAAAACCCATAAAGGAACTTCACAGGAATTCGGGTGATTTAGAAATTAGCTAAACAAAATTTGACAGCTCAATCCATTTCAAACATAACAGCTAGCTAGGACAATTAGCTAGACTTTCATTATACCGTTAAAATTTCAACTAGTCAGAACAATTGCTAGTCATTCAAAATGACATAATCCACCAGTCAGTCTCAAGCTGCTAGTGTAAAATCTCAACAACGTAGCCACTGAAGAAAATTTTTGGGCTACTCAGATAACGAGTTAAAAGAAAGAGTAAATAAATGTTCTTGGTATCGGAATAATCGATAACCTCTCATCAAATATTTTTCATGAGTGAAACGGTCCACCCAAAAGGGGTCTCCGTATATATATACTTTATCAACCTCTTTAATAGAACTGAATTCAGAATACCAATACCAAATTGATATCCATTCGATGATTTCAACGTTTGATGTACAATCTCATATTGTACCAAAAGAAAGAAAAAAAAATTACGAGGATTCTCTGAAAAATAGATCATCCATATTTTAACAAATAGTTAAATAGTTATGAACTCGACTGAGGAGTCCAAATATGAAAGGAAGAATCGAATATCGAACAATTCGTTGAAGAATAACCATCAAACAATTGGGGAAGATTAATTGAATATTCCTTGAATGAAAATAATTATTAGAAATAACCATTCCTTGAATAAAAGTGGCGTAAAAGCCGAAGGCGGTTATCATCAACTACATCTCGATCGCCTCTCGAGTACGAATGATGTACCTCGAGACATGAATAACAAACGTGTTCTCCGATCCTTGAGTCAATACGAATGTTGACGACGAATAAAAGTGAAAGAACACATAGCAACACGAGTATCAAGTTTATCTTTAAAATATGACACAATGGAACCTTTTCGAATCAAAAGTAGAAGCAAAGTCAAAAGGTTCCGAACTTGCATTCATAGGAATTCAAATATGGATTTGGAAGGCTAGACTAATAATGATTTCCTCTTCTAGTCATCCTGGAGCACGAACAAGGTACTCCGATAAGCAATGGTAACTTGAATGCGCGTACTCAACTTAAAGGTAATAATAAGATAAGAAGAAACGAAATGAAAAAAAACCCTAACAAGTCAATGGTCATCCGTAAGTTCCAACATCACCGATACGAGGATGATCTCATCTCCTCACTCTCAAGCGTAGGATACTAGAAAAAAATAATTCCTCAAAATCATATCAAAGTCACTTAATAAATTGGGGGTTTTTAAATACATTTACCGTTCCCCTACAGTCATCCAAAATTTGTGCCTCACATGGTCAAGTCAATATATGTCACAAAAGATGATGGTCTACTAGTTACCAAGTACATAGTCTCTAACAAGAGTTGTATCGAAAGAATCCAACTCTATACATGCTAACCTCCTTTCCGGTAGGTTCTGGGATCGCCAATGAACAGTTACTAGAGACATCCTCTCAACAGGATGAATCTATTGAAATTCGCCATCAGGCCATGGCATTCTGTACATAGTCAAGCACTCTCCCATTAATCACAATAGGAGCAAATACTTCTGAAACAATAGTAGAGACTCATGCACAGGACACTGTGAGAGGAGAGCACATAGGAATGCTTGTTGAAACAGTGCCTACCATTGTCACGGTAGAAGAGCGTGCACAGGCTTCAGAGGGAAAATCTGGTTCCTTGCCCAATATAATAGAACCATTTTCTCCCCTCCCAGAGGGAACATCTCTGGCTCCCCTAAGGGATTCTTCACTCGCAGTTTTAACTGGAGAAAGTGAAGGGTAACCTGGTGAGTCCATTACTGAAGCAATTCAGTTTTCCGTTTCGGATTATTTTTTGGACTTTACCGGGGACTGGGATTCGCGAACTCCCATTGCACCACCAGTGACCTCTCAAGAAGGGGCTATGGTGATTTTTCATGCAGGTACTTCAACTCCAAACATGGATAGACAACTAGTGGTTAGTTCTGAAAAACAAACACAGAGCGATACACAAGCACGTGAGGTGAGTGAAACACCATCGAGAGAAATTGAGATGAGTGCACACAATGACACATACACTGCTTATTTATTGGCTCAAATAGCTAGTCTACAGAAACAACTTCAACAGACCCAGGCTGAAAAGGAAATTCTCAAGGCACAAGTGGTTGAACAATCTTCGTCTTCCACCTCTGTCACTAATCAGCTGGGTCCTATTAGAGATGAGATAGAAGGAGTGAAGGTCACATTGATCCCCAAAATGAATGTTGTTCAAGATATGTCAGAGCTGATAGTTTCTAATGCTGAGATCAGGGAGGCTGTCAAACAGATTCCTATTATTTCAACTAGGGTAGACTCAATTCAGGAGACTGTTGATGAACATCAGTGGTTCAATGATGCGAGGTTTGCTAAACTTGAAGGAGGGATGCAACATCTGAATGAGGGCATGAAACATCTGTATACCATGATCAAGAACTCACATCAACCCAATGCTGAACAGAAGAAATTCTTTGAGGGTGATGATGATGAAGAGGACAATGATGGCAAGGATAAAGCAGGAGGAGAAGCAAGTAGGAAGGAGGATCCCAAGTCTACTAAACCTAAATCTGTAGAGGATTCCTCAACTAAGGGGGAGAATAAGGGTGGAGAAGTTGGAGGTCAATAAGGAGTAAAGGATAAGGGGAAAGGAAAAGTTGTTGATCAAGAAGGAGTGCTACCTAATGATGAGTTTGTTTTTCAAGGTGAGCAAGATTATTCAAAGTATGATAGTGATCAAGCAGATGGTGAAGAAGGTGAAGTGAATGTGGAGGACTGGGATGATCAAGATGATTTATACAATCCAGATCCTGCCTTTGAAAGGGAGATTCTCAAGGAAAGGGCAGAAATAAGGAGGAGAGAAGAAGAGAATGTTAGAGTAGCTGATATCATCTCCCAGAAGATTAAAGTTCAAAAGGCTGAGCATGAAGTCAAACAAAGTCTTCATAGTCTTCAAGTCAAGGATAGGAGGATGGATATCAAGTTGAAGATTGGAGAGAGATGGGATCAGGCAAGGGAGTTATTTGCAAAGCCCCAGAAGTCTTCTAACAATGATGTTCAATTCTTAAAGGTATTGAAATCTTTTAGCAGTGCTAACCCTGATAATAACATGTACATGAAATCTTTGAAGAAAGAGATTACTAGGGTAAGTACTGCTTATGATAGAGTGTTAGAAGAACCCCAAATCTTTGTCTCTTGTCAGAATGTAGGGTCATTTTGTGTGTCATTTGACCTTCTGTCAAGAAGAACTGTATCAGAACTCTGGGTGTTGATTTGCAAGGCGCTTGAAACTTCTCATCTCAACGTTCTTCTGAATGAAAGGTTAAGGGAGTATGCCAGCAGAAACAGTCCTCAAACTATAGATGTGCCACTTGAAGTTAAATTCTACAAAGGCACTTCTGTTCACACTGTAGGACTAGATCCAGTATCCTTAGCTTCTATTACTGCCACAAGGTTAGTACACACTGAACATCTGCTAAGGACTTCTGGTTTTGCTTCTAAAAAGAAAACTGAGTTTGCTGACATCATCAAGGAGTACTGTGAGCATAACATCAAGAGATATTCTCAACTCAAGAACAGACTCAAGAAAGTAACTCCTCAACCAGTCATGCCATCAAGTTTTGCTTCTGAAACAGATCAAGTTCTTGATGAAGAATTGTTGGAAAAGCTGGAAGAAGTTGAAGAAAGTGAAGAAGTAGAAGAAGGAGAAATCAGTGAAGGAAGCATAAGTTTTTGAATGTATACATCTCTTATATGCTTAGGTAGATAAAGATAGATTCAATGTTATCATTTGTTCAGGCTAGAGGAACAACTATCTTGTATTTATCTTGTATGTTTGAATCTGGAAATGTTATATATAAACCAGAACTTTTTTTGTTATTTACTTGGCTCTTAAAAGTCATTTCTATTTCTTGTTTAAGTTAGTTGAGTTATCCTCTAGGTATTTGATTGTTATTCTCTAACAAACAAATAGGGGGAGATTGAAAGGCATATGTTTAGGCCTATTAATATTCCGAGGAAACAACTTAATTTAAACAAGTATGTAATAAGTAAATAATAAGTTAATATGTCACAGGAATCTCAGAGAGTTTTATCTGTCAAGAGAATGGAGAATTAAAGTCATCTACAGACTTGAAGTTATTCTACATTGAAAGAAGTTCAATTTATTGTTCAAGCCTCAGTGAAGTATTCAAGAAAGTGGATCTACTACAGTGACAGAGATTTCCAGTTGGTGACAGAAGAAGTACATGATACATAGTTTATTCAGAGCTAAAGAAAAGAAGCCACAGCTTTAAATGTTTTAAAGATGAAGAATTATCATTGAAGTCAGTTATTCATGAAACCAGATAGTGCATCGAATGACGACATCAATCAGTGGAATTAAATCATCTATATTCAGTGGTTTTCAGAAGATAGAGGAATGCAAGGATTTTAAGTTATCTTCTTTAATTTATTAATTCAATTTAATTAATAAATTAATTCTATCAGAATTAATTTATTTATTAAATTAATTAAGTTAGTTGTTTAAATTATTTATTAAATTAATTCTATAAAAGAATTAATTTAATCTAGAATTTAATCTATCTAAATAAATTAAAAGGATTTTCTTTTTAAATCTCGGTATGACCTGTTTAGAAGACTCGGTATGACCTATTGTTTTAATACCCTAGGTTCTACCGAATTATACTTCAGGTCATACCATTCAATTCTGTCAGGTCATACAGATTGCTTTCCTAGGTTCTATCCAGAGTTGGTGGAAGTACTGAAGGTCATACCGGACACTTTTGACAGGTTCTATTGCTGAAGCTAGGTTCTACCGAGCTTTAGATGTAAGGTCATACAAGTGTTTTGATTTATTAATTAAGTCATTCTGATTTAATTAAGAGGTCATACAAGGAAATGCAATTGTATTAAAACCGTGCAGAACAGACAGAACAGAGCAATTAATGAAACAAACAAGACACAGAAGCATTTACTCTCAAGAACAAGAAGAAATCTTTTGATCTCATTTCTTCTCAAGCAATTAATTCTAGTTTGTATTGTTAAATCCAAACCACTAGAAGTTGATTACTTGTATTGCTTTGATTATCTAGCGGATTTTTATCCCTAGAATTTATCTCGAACTTGCTTTTAGCATTCGATCTTTTTATTACAAATATTAGAAAAGTTCATGTCGAATTTATTCTAAATTTTTATTAATTAGTTTGAGATAAATACTTTGTAATCCTTATTGTATTTGCAACACCCTTCAAGTTTAATATAAGTTATATTTAACTTGAATCTTGTTTCATTTATATTCCGCATTAATTTGTTCTTAATTGTTAACAAAGGACAAATTCGATAAAACGGTATAGTTTGTATTCAACCCCCCTTCTACAAACTTATCAGGACCTAACAATAGATTAGTTGCATCTTTAGGATTATCAATGAGCACATCTTCATCACCTTCAGGAATTGTAGTAAGTGTTTGTCCATGACCAGGCGTCAGGATTTGATGATCCATCAGGATTTGATCACCTGTCAGGATTTGTTCTTCCGTCAGGATCTGAGATTGTACCAGTGTCCTTACTATTCTAATTCCAGAATCAGAAACATGAGTTGACTGCGTTGTTTGACTTTGAGAATTTTGAATTGTAGACTTCACAGTAGCAGCATAAGAGGTTTTTCCTTGTAAAACTTTGTCATCACCATCATTTCCAGTATGATCATCATCATCATTATTTCTCAATACCAGATCAGGTGTACATTTTGTCTGACTTACCTTCTCCCCCTTTTTGACATCAGGATTTAAGAGATTTAAAATCAAGGCAAGAGAGGTTTGAATGTCAGTTACCTTAGAATCAAGAGAATCAATTTTGTTGTTGATGGAAGACTGTTCAGTAATGACTGACTTAACTTGGGATTCTACTATTCTGAGTTGAAGAGCAGTAGGCAACTTTGTAAAGTTCTGAGAAATATTAATCCTCACTTTGTCAGTTGTAGCTTTGACAGAATCAATTTCATGCTTGAGGCTTTTGGATAAAAGAGTTGTAGCCTTCAAATGATTCTTCATATCTTCATTCTCAATGATTCTGGCAGCATGAGCAGCATGTTCCAATGCACAGGGAAAAATAACAGAATTAAAAGATCTGTACCATTCATTTTCCCATTCATCTTTTCTCAGAAGCTCAGCTGGATCAATTGGTGAAGGACCAGAAAAGTCTTGTCGAAGATCCTTTCCTGTAGCAGCCTTGCCAGTCATGAAAGTGCTTGAATAACCAAAGTTGGTTCCAAGACTAGATTTAAGAGCTGTAGCAAGAAGATCCTTCTCATCATCATTGTCATCATCAGAATCATTATCATCACTATCTCCAGAATCACCAGCATCATTAGGAACAACACCTTTAAGTTTGTCTTTAGATTCTGAGATAGGATTTACCATTGGTCTTGAGCTCAGTGGTTGAATCAGGATTGGCTCAGCATCAGGAGCACCACTAGCATCAGGAGCAACACTGTCAGGATTTGATAAGCTTGCATCAGTATTTTCTACTAATGGTTCTTGTGTAGCATGAGGTTCAGAAGCTTCTTCAACACTTTGAGTTGGAGGTTCTTGTGTGCTTCCCTCAATGACAGTGTCCTCGACCAAAATTTCCATTTCAGGAATATCAGAAGCCCCTTGAGCATTGTCAGGAAACTTCTCTGAAACTGTAGCTGATTGGCCTGCATCCTCACTTTTAGAGGATGGTTCTTGTGTGGCTGGAATGCAAATGTCTTCATTCTCCCTTTGAGAAAATGGTTCTTGTGGGACCATTCCTTCAGCTATGCCTTCACTCACACTTTGAGTGAGTGGTTCCTGTGAGGCAGGATCTTCAACAGCTGCTGAACCAATTTGAGGTTCAGGTTCTTGTGGGCTTGATCCTTTCAGTTTCTTCAGTCTCTGAAAGACTATCTCTTCTGCTTTCCTCTTCTTTTCCATGGGATGAATAAACCCAAATTTGGAAGCAGCAGCACTAAGCTTCTCCCATGATATATCAACATGTCGTTTTGTTGGAGAGTCTTTGGCTGGAGAGTCTGAAATAGAGACAATTTTACTTGGAGTAGCATCAGGATTACCAACGTCAGGATTTGCTTGAGCATCAGGATTTGACTGTTCATCAGGATTTGAAGTGTCCTGTCCATCAGTAACCTGTGTCTTCAAAGGAATATGATACCTGCTTTTAGATAATTTCCTTTGCTTCTATGGCTTAGAAGATGGTGCCACAGCTGCAACAACAATATCAGCAACTTCCTTGATTATCTTGAACTTAGAGGATATAGGCATATCATCCTCAGAATCACTTTCATCTCTCAATATTAACTTTCTTTTCACTGTAACACCTTCAACAACCTTATCAGGAACAACCTTGGTAGCCTTCTTCACCAGGACCCCTTGTACACCCCCTTGTAACATCTTTTGAGTGAGTGGTGAAGGAATTTACGGATGAGCGGAAGCGTGATATAACATTTATTCCGTAAAAACCATATATCACACATATAGAAAAACATATAAAATCTAGAGCGAAGGGAAGCGTAACCATACCTTGAGAATCGAAGCTTTAAAATCGATGATTGCAAGCAGTTGCTCCTCAGAGTGTGAAGCACTCTACCGGTATCCACCAAGAATTTTCCTTCGATGAATTCTTCAAAAAAAAACTCTAAGACTTCTTAGAGAGAAAAATAGAGAGAGAGAGAGAAAGAGATGGAGGCTAGCTCCTTTTCTAGGTTTTTCACAAAAACGAGATGAGCCTTAGAATGAACTATCTCATTCTATTTATAGGGCTCTTTTAGGGTTTTAATAATATATCTTTATATATATATATATATATATATATATATTAACCCCACATTTCTAAAATGCTTTAATAATGATTAAAACTATTTTAATCATTATTTCTTTTTCTAAACTATTTAGAACATAATTCTTCCTCTCTCATAATTTAAATCTTTTCATCAAAGAAAATATTCTTTTATGGTGTGACCCTGTAGGTTCAATATTAAGCCGGTAGTAGAAATAAATAATAATAAACTTTTATTTATTATTTATATGAATTCTAATAATTCATTAAATATAATTAACCGATTAATTATATTTATTCTACATCGTGAGTGATGCTTCTCAACATATCGTGACTATCCGGATAATATGAATTCACTGCTTAGAATACCAAGAACCTGTCAGTGACTAGTTTCAGTACACTCAATTCCTTCTACCCTACAATATCCCGATTAAATACAAGGCATGGATCTCGTGTCAGGCCTATCAAATTTAATCATA
The DNA here is from genome assembly GCA_030848705.1 of Heracleum sosnowskyi. NCBI lineage: Eukaryota > Viridiplantae > Streptophyta > Magnoliopsida > Apiales > Apiaceae > Heracleum > Heracleum sosnowskyi. The sequence goes on along the minus strand of CM061236.1, from coordinate 79,619,087 downwards.
TGATTTCTTATTCATAATGCTAAGTTCATATTAATGCAAATTAGAAACTCCTTTCTAATTTCATACACTCTGGCCAGAGATTCCAGAACTCGCATACTAAGAATAACATAGGATATTCTCTTCCTATACTGGAAGGGGTAGATCCTCTATTGACGTTAACTATCTCCATACACAAATCCGTATGCCCAGAATAGACCTGATGGATGTCCTTGAGACTAAGGACTAACCCAAAGCATAGTTCATTATATACAAGATAACTCTAACGATCTCAAGTCTAAGGACACTTGTACAACTATCACTCAGTGAATAACTATTGACACGTGAGTAAACTCCATTAGCTGTTCAACTTATCGAGTCATGTTCAGTAAACTTATTCCCTAACAAGCACCTACATACTAGCTATTGTGTCACCACACAAATGCCTATGAGAACAGACATCCTCCTGACGGGAGCAAGCATAGTATGTACCAATCTTTGCGGATTCACCAACTTCCGATTAGTTATCCTATGATCAGGAACTGTTTAAGTCTAGAGTTATCATTTTCTAGATCTCACTATTATAATCTCATTATTATTCTAGAAGCTTTACTCTAAACTATGGAACATCTTATTTAAAACACTTTAAATAGATAAAGCCCGTAATAAAAACAAAACAAGTCTTTTATTAACATTAATGAAATCAAATAAGAATACAAGAAAGTTCTTCCTAACTCATCATACATTATTGGATTTAGGACAAACACTTTCAATCTCCCACTTGAACTAAAGCCAATCACACTGGTATCTAATACCCATCTTCTCTTTATGACGATCAAAGTGAATCTGAGACAATGTCTTTGTGAGTGGGTCTGCTACGTTGTTATGTGTGTCAACTCTCTCAATTTTGACATCTCTTCTTTCAATGATCTCCCTAATCAAATGAAAGCGCCGCAAAACATGTTTGGTATTTTTATGAGACCTAGGTTCTTTGGCTTGTGCTATTGCTGCGTTGTTATCACAATACAACACAATAGGCTCCTCAATGCTAGGAACAACTCCCAACTCAGAAACAAATTTCCTCATCCAAACGGCTTCTTTTGCAGCCTCACTTGCAGCTATATACTCTGCTTCCGCTGTGGAGTCAGCCGTTGTAGACTGTTTGGAACTCTTCCAACTAATCGCACCACCATTCAGAGTAAACACGTACCCTGACATGGATGTGCTATCATCGCTTTCTGATTGAAAACTAGAGTCAGTATAACCCTCTATTTTCAACTCAGATCCACCAAAAACAAGAAAAATATCCTTAGTCCTTCGCAAATACTTAAGGATGTTCTTCACTGCTTTCCAGTGGTCTTCACCTGGATTGGACTGATATCTGCTCGTCACACTAATTGAATGAGCAACATCAGGCCTAGTACATAACATCGCGTATATGATAGATCCTATTGCCGAAGCATAAGGAATCTTACTCATACGCTCCCTTTCTTCAGGTGTCTTAGGAGACATCTTCTTGGAAAGGGATACTCCATGGCTCATTGGTATGAGACCTCTCTTGGAGTTTTCCATGCTGAACCTTTTAAGCACTTTCTCGATGTATGTACCCTGGGTAAGACCTATCATTCTTCTAGATCTATCTCTATAGATCTTCATACCGAGAATGTAGGATGCTTCTCCCATGTCCTTCATAGTGAAGTTCTTTGATAGCCACACTTTGACTGATTGTAGCATCGGTATATCAGTTCCTATAAGAAGTATGTCATCCACATACTGTAATAACCCGAATTTTTGGTAAAATTAAAACTTTTCTTAGTATGATTAAGTGCATCAGTGAATAGTGATTTTTGTGGATGAATAGTGATTTTGAGGGTTAAGAATTTTTTTTTTCATGCCACCTATGTACGAGACGTAGTGTGGATATTCCGAAGTCATATTAGTGATCTACGAAGTAAATGAGTGTATGTAAAGATGATCGGAATTCAGAAAATCCGAACTTTATTGTTATGGAATATTTGACCGGGCAGTGAAGAGCATATCGATGAGATCAAGAGAGTGATTTATTTAAATTGAGAATCCAAGGATTTTATATTTTATTATTTTATTAAAGTCGATTTAAGGATTCGATTGTTGGAGCGAATAGTGAATAGTTACTATTCACTACGAGAATCGCGTAGAGTTTTATTCGCTATTTTTAGGAAATATTTCGAATCGTTTCAAGAGGAACAAAAACAAGGATGAATAGTAACATTGATGAATAGTGCTCCAAGGTGAATAGTAAAATTTTATAGTCGCCGATTGATCCTATATTTCAGTGGAAGTTCAGGAATAATAAACGGTTACTAATCGCGTAGTCAGAACTCACAAACGAAAACGAGAATCGAAAATCCGTTCGAAGGAGCAACTTTGGACGTATTATAACTTAGGAAATAAAGAAGAAGATATGTATTAAAAGAAGAATAATGGGTGGAAGAAGTGTGTGGAAGAAGCTTTGTAACTTAGCAAACTTGAGGGACTAGTTTGCAGTGACTAACTTGCATTTTGGCAAACAAATACCTAAACCTTATAACCACACATGTACCACACCTCCCACACACAAAAATCAACAGCCTCCTCCCCCATTTCTTGAAGAAAAACCGAATGGAGAGGAAGAAGAAGAAATGAGATGGCAAAGCTAGCAAACCTCCACCAAACTTTGAGTTCTTAGGCTTAAAAGAAAGAGTGAATCAAGCTTGTTCTAACTAAGATAACATCTCCCATATCCACTAACTCTAGAATGATCTTTTCTTGATATGAAGAAGATGATGAATAGTGTTTTCAAAAAGTTTTGTGTTTATAATTTAAGTTTGAAAGCATGTATGTGTAGTATATGTAATGGGTTGATGTTTTAAGTGATTAGAGGAATTGTTGGTTAAGTTTGGAGGATGGGTTATGAATTTGTTTTGAATATTCATGGAGGATTTGACTGAGTGGAGGGAGTATAAGGTGGATGGTGGGTTTGGGATTGATTGGTATTGATTTTGGGAGTTAATTAGAAATGGAAAATGTTAAGTTTTAAGCCGACGTAATGCCCGATTTTCGGTAATGCTAAAAACTGCCTAGAATCCGAAAACCTAACTGCCTCTTTTGGTTCAGTGATGAACATGAGTGTGTAGAGATTTGTTTCTAGTTTACGTGAGCGCAAGAATCATGTCATTACGATTTACGGTTTATGAGATATGACCATTTTAATGAAAGTGGTTCAAGGAATGAGATTGCAGAAATGTACCAACTTTGTGGCTATATTTGAGACCCTTAAGAGTTGTTTTAAAATATGAAATTTTGTATTGAAGTGCCAAGGTCAGTTACGAAAGTTTGTACGAAGGTTTCGAGTCCAAAAGATTATTTTTCGATTTTATAAAAATGTGTTAGCCGAGGTTGCGCAAGTGAAAACCACTAAGAACATGACTTAGAAACCAATGTTGTAAATGGTTAAGTATAACTTGTATTCGAGGATCAATTTAGGACTAAACCTACGACTTAAGTAATTGTCGATTAACATGGACTTAGTATGAGCCTATAACGAGCTAGTAATGCCTTGGTTGTGTTTCGCTTACGTGTTTAAGCATTTAGTACAAGTGGATTATCCAGGGGATTAATCGTGCGTTTTCTTTGACTTTGTCTAGATTGTCCGACATCGTCGCGAACCCCTATCACTTCTCGAGCATCAGGCAAGTTTCTAAATCTATACTTTGAAGTATTGACTATATAATACTGCTTTTGCCATGTATAAAATTGGACAGTTTTGTGATATATCTTATTTCTTGTTGAAATGGATTTGACCTTTGGATTATATAAAATCTTTTGAGTTAAGTAGTTATGAACCGGTTTACTTGGTAGCTCTAAATATAAGAGCATATTCATTGTTTTCGACTCTAAATCGGGAGTCGGTATTTTGAGATATGTAGATAGCCGTGGAAACCCGGAGGGATTCCATCGGCAGAATACTAGGTATTTTAAGGATTGTTATCCGAGTATGATATCATTCGAGGAATGATATTTGCTGACTATATCTTTCAAGGAATGTTATTTGAGTATTATCTCAGTCGAGAAATACTATTTGAATACTATTTCCGTTATATATACTAATGGAAGGCATAACTATTTTCGAAAGTATATTGTGATACTTGCTTTATGAATTGATTATGGGCTTCTAAGCTAGATATGGGATATTAGTTAGAAGCCAGTTTTTTTTATAAATGCCCTAGGTAAAGGGCGTATGATTTTATTCTTTAGACCGGAAGTAATTATATTTTCTGTATATATCAAAGATTATTTTCCGATAAAGATTTCGGGTAATTGTTATTCGATGATTATTTAATTAATGAATATTATTTTTAAATATTCATTTAAGGCTTATTTATTTAATGAATATTATGTTGAATATTCATTTAATCCTTATTTAATTAATGAATATTATTTTGAATATTCATTCAATCTATTTATTTAATGAATATTATTTTTGAATATTCATTTAAAGTTTATTTATTTAATAAATATTATTTGATTATTTATTAAATACTTTTAGACCGTTTTAAAATGAGTTATATTATTTAGAGTTTATCCTTGACCTTCAACATTTACGAAGGATATTCTATGCTGTATTATTAATTATTTTAAATCAAGGAGAGGTTCCTAAAACACGGTTTTCCATTTGAATCTATCTTTTAAAGAGGATTTAAATACTCGCTCAACTATCCAGAATATGGGAAACCTCATTTAAGTGACTGTTACTCATTTTAAACTCTCAGCTCAAAACTGTCAGGGGACAGATATTTTCTCGGAGCAATTTAATTGCTGCAAGTCAAATGTTGTGTTACCACCTCAACGATCGAGGGGTAAATTGATGGAACAAGTCGATATCCATTAACAAACAATAGCTTGGGAAATATTGGAGAATCTTCCTTTCCAACCTAGATATAACTACTGAGTGGAGTCGTCGTATCAACAAGTATTACACTTGGGGAAAGGAGGAAGATCTTTACGTTTCAGAGTCATGGATTACATCCGAACTAGGAGCAGTGTAAGAGGTCGAGTCGCGCCGATCCATCATTTTTATTGCCACAAATGGGCCGGGGAGATCCAGAAAGGCGGTAGACAATGTCAGGCTGTCGTGTTCTTCCATCTACATGTAGAAAACATTTTTAGTTGTACGACCTGCTACTGATCATAGTGAGGTTGGGACAACTGGCGCGGAGATTACTCCAGTATTGGTTCATCATCCAATTTGGATAATTCTGCAACATGTATTGAAAGGGACTAAGGGGACATCCTTGGTACAGGTTTACCGATCATGTTGGCAGGGGGTTTTCTGCAACATGTATTGAAAGGGACCAAGGATGACACCCTTGGTACAGGTTTACCGATCATGTTGGCAGGGGGTTGAAAAGTGTTCAAAAATGAAGTTACAATAAATCGTTGCAACTTCATCTTTTATTTTATGAGTTATGACTCTGATAAAAACCTTACTCAGATTATATATGCATAAGTGGATTTTGGGTTACGGAAACCTTATATTGAATTTTCCTCGTAACTTCATCTTTTATATCATAAGACTCTGTGGATACCTTACATAACCTGAGTTATGGTAAGGGAGTTGTTTATATTGAATCACCTTATAACTTCATCTTTTAAGTTATATGTTGATATTCTACTTACATAGCAGATATTTTTCGGAAAGGTTATATTGGTTCACTTTGAAACCTCATCTTTTATATTATACTAGAACTTTGTTCATAATATAGCAAAAGTTTGCAGAAATATTATGAAAATGATATTTGAAATACAACAATGGTACTGTTTTTGGAATACATTCCGATAAGTAAATAATTTCAGTATCGAGATATTTTGACAAATTATTCTCTTATACCCGCTTTATTCTGGGTTGAGTTAAAGGCAGGATTATGCCATACTTTTATTACCTTGCTGAGCTATCGCTCACTCTTGCTATTGTTTTATAAATATTATATAGCAGCGAAGTAGGATACCAAGGATTCGGCGCACATCCCTCAAGTGAGTGGTAAGCGCAAGGCATTCTCATGAGCAGTTTCTAGCAGTGATCCTGGAAGTAGTGTGAACTAGTCAGATCAAGCTGGAGCTTTTGGTATTCATCTTATGTATAGATATGAATGGTATGAGAGGGTGGTGAGTATTACAAGGCTAAGTTGGTAATGTACCATTACTTAGGAGTTGTATCAGTAGCACATTCAAAAGACATTTGGGTATGGTAATAAAGATTATTTATTCCGCAATGGTTGTATTTGTGTCGTTTCTGAGACTCTAACCTGTGTGTGTGTGAGAGAGATATATACATTGTGGGGTCATAAGCAGATGAATTGTGTCTATTGTGAGTAAAGCAGGCAAGGCAAGAAGTAAGTGGATCGTGACTACTCTAAATCCCTGACCCCGGATTTGGGGCTGTTACAGAAATGGTATCAGAGCGTTAGGTTACAGTCCTCAGAAACGATAGGAGATCGAGTCTTACAATACCCTTAATAATGATAAGAACATCGAGAGCTCAAATTGAGTTCGTATTCGAGTTAGAGGACATGACCCTGACTGTTTAAGATGAAGCCCGAGAGGGGACTTCTTCTGGGAAACCGTACTTAGGACTTCATGGTTAGTCACCTCAATTCGTATGAGTTATAGATTGATGGGATTCTGAGATACCAGACCCTGAGGCCTTCGAGTAGGCAGTTGATGATGCATTCCTTGAAATGGACGGAGACCCGATAAAGGAAGATCCATAGGAGGATCTAGAGGAAGACCCCATGGTGGGTCAAGGAAAGAGTCTTGTAGAGAACGTGTTGATTGATAAAGATGTGGTATGTTACTTGAGGTCGTACAATAGGACCGGACGAACCTTCAGAGGTCAAATAAGTGCCGATACGAGAGTTTAGAATCGTTATGATTCAACGAGAGATATGACGAAGAAATGGGGTAGAGTCTCCAAAGAAGAAGAGGTAGAGGCAGAATAGCCAATACCGGTGGAAAGATTCGACTTGAACGAGGCCCGTTACTCGTAGTATGTTGCAGTGCCTAGGGCGGCAGCATACGTAAGAACTAAGACGTTCAAACTTCATCTATGATTAAGGGTACTTAGTGACCTTAACTAGTAGAGGCATTACCTTATTTATGGGGTTTAACTCCCCACGATCAGCGATTCCACCAAAGAAGGTGTTTACTACGGTACTGAGGCATTTTATTACCTCGAGCAAGATTTTTGTATGTACGTACTACACAAGGTGTCATTGTAACACGAGTGCGCCAAAACGAGATGTATTTAAAGAATCAAGACGGACTAAGAAAGTCTGGGAAAGACTTAAATAAAAAGGTTGTTATGCCACCAGTGTTAAGCTTATGTAGCATCCGGGATTGATACAAGAAGGGAAATGTTTGGTATGAAAACAGTTATAATAGTAATTGGGTTTAAGCCTGTAGATTCTAACGATCTTCCGGAGTACCGCCCAGTTGACATATGGAATTCGTCGTTGCTATGGGCGACACCGGTATCGAAGTCCTCTTAAGATAGAACGCTTGCTTGAGATGCTTGCGCCGAGTTGAATAGAACTCCCTGCGATTGCAAATGTTGATGGTTGAATCCTTAGCGACTATTATAAGTCGGCAATGACGTAAGTATCGAACACCTTAGGGTGCGTGGAAAAGAAAAGCTTTGGAATTAAACGATTATCCATTAGAGGAGCCGACATAAAAGGCATCCGTAGAGACCTTGGTAGTACCCTCCCCATTTGCAAATTATGTGGGGTACTTCCCCAATCTATGATCTATCTTGACCTCTTTCCAAGAAAGAATTCTGATAAAGGGTATATTCCCTCTTCGAAGTTATTTTATAACACTTGTGTTAAATCATAATTAATTTCAATTGTGTTAGGGGCTGTCATGATGCCTACTTTCAGGTTTTCGAAGCCATGTCAAATGATGTTATTCAAGCTTCCACTTTTCTTCAAATAATGAATAACCCTATGATGATACCTCACCACTTGCTTGTTAAGTACCAGTATCTTTTTGGTTATTCTTTTCTTTGGAAACCGCACCTTTGGAATCTGTTCAATTTTAATCCAAGGTGTTCCTTTGAGAAATATTGTCGAAAGGCGATAATCATTAAATTGATCTCGAATTGCTTTCATACTTTTCAACTTCCACTGAGACGAACAACCCTATACTTATAGGGGCTACAAGGACTATCTGTCTATGTGATAGAAGTCTGACGGGACGCCATCACTTGTGAGTTGTGAAATACAAGAAGGCTAATTACCTTTAGTAATGTCTCAATCGAGGCACACAACGTTGAGTTCTTATGATCATGTTGATATCTCGGTAAATTATCTTACCTCCAATAAGGTTACCTTAAAACTCATAACCTTATGATCACCAGTGTGTGACGTTTTCCTTGATATGGGAGCTATCATTTCAAGGACCCATAATTTTTGTTATCCTCATTGAATTCCAAGGGGAGGCCAACCAGGTCAAATAAGTCAAAATTCGCTGATAGGAATTAGATTCGCAACGAAATCGCCTATGACAGGAGCTAATCCCTAAGACGAATAGAATGTTAGTGACATATCAAGGAAATTGGTTTATTCTCCCAAGGATATTATGATAATGGAAAGGGGGTCAATCGATATATGTGAAAGGAATAGCGATGTGCCGTGAACTCCAGTGACAACGGTGTTAGATAGATGCCCTATAGTGGAATTGAGATTTTGGAGGAGTTGTTTACGAATGGACACTACCTCTGGGTTAGCAAGATAAGTACTGGCGATGGAGTCAGAGGGAGCTGGTATTGTGACTTGGGAGAGGTGCAGCGTGTTGTTTTTAGAGAAATAATTTTCGGAAATATATGGAGACCCGGATGAAAATGAAAGTTAAAGAGTTAAAACAAGAAACCATGACTGTGACCGAGTATGAGGCCAAGTTTTTACGAATTATCGAGGTTTGTTCCGGAGTTTGTGAACACAGAAGAAAAGAAAGCCAGTAGGTTTCAACCAGGGCTACCTCCAACAAGCAGCCCACTGTCAGGACCTTTAAATAGCAGGTACCCTTCTATACTATTTAGACAGAGCTAATGCATCGTTGTATATCAAGATGTTGCATGACAACTAAACCTTAAGGCCGAGCCGCTGAGGGAATAATTACAAGTAGAAATAGTCAATCGGGGGATTTTCCCATAAGACTGGTACATCCAGGTTGTGAACTAGAAATATGAGGTCGACACTTTTGATAGACCTGATTCCTTTCAAGTTGGGAGAAGTTGATATTATAATAAGGATGGGTTGGTTGACACCCAATGGAGCCCAGACTGATTGTAAGGGAGAGAGAGTAATAAATAAAGGATGGAGACAGATTCAGAGATTCTTGAATATAGTTCAGACTAAGAAACTATTACGCCAGAGATACGAGGCTTAATTAGCTCTTATGGTTGACGCCAAGAGAAGAGACACCAAGTATAAAGGAAACTACAGTGGTTTTGGGAGGCTGTACAAGGTCTTAATGCGCTACCAAATATCGATTGGGATGACATGAGAATGAATAACGAGTATTCAGGTTATAGTTCCGCATCTCCTGTTAGCCTCGGTGGGAATGAAAGAGTTAGCGACTCAGTTACAAGAATTGCTGGGCAAGAATATGATAAGACCCAGTGTACCACCGTGGAGAGCCCGGTGTTGTTGTAAGAGAGAAAAATGTTAGCACAAGATTATGCATCGAACCTCGAGAGTTGAATGAGTTCGACATGGAGAATAGGTACCCTTGTAAATGATTGTTTGATCAGCGGAAGAACGCTGTGTATTCCAAATTTATATTAGAACTGGATATCACCAGTTGGAAGTTAAATCCGAGGATACACCCAAGACTGCGATTCGTACTAGGAATAGACACTTCGAGTTTTCAGCGAGGTTATTTTGGGTTGACTAATGCACCCACAATTTTTTTTTATGGAATGTAATGAATTGGCTTTGAATTATCCGTGATAGTAGATAACATGAGATGGAGAAATGGCTAGAATTGACCTAGGATTATGACTGTGAGATACACTACCATCCGGGTAAGGCCAATGTGGTGGCCGATACCCTTAATTAAAATGAGACAGAGATGGATTCCGAATGATCGGGAATTAAAGGATGAGATTTTACACAAAACCCAAGTTAGTCCAACAAACTAGAAAGACAAAAGATTTCACCAACAAATGGCTAGTGACAGCCAAGACAAACAAAGAAAGTATGCGTACTAAGCCCGCGAGTATAGAGATAGAGTAGTCACGATCCACTTACTTCTTGCCTTGCCTGCTTTACTCACAATAGACACAATTCATCTGCTTATGACCCCACAATGTATATATCTCTCACACACACACACACAGGTTAGAGTCTCAGAAACGACACAAATACAACCATTGCGGAATAAATAATCTTTATTACCATACCCAAATGTCCTTTTGAATTTGCTACTGATACAACTCCTAAGTAAGGGTTTATTACCAACTTAGCCTTGTAATACTCACCACCCTCTCATAACATTCATATCTATACATAAGATCATTACCAAAAGCTCCAGCTTGATCTGACTGGTTCACACTACTTCCAGGATCACTGCTAGAAACTGCTCATGAGAATGCCTTACGCTTACCACTCGCCTGAGGGATGTACGCCGAATCCTTGGTATCCTACTTCGCTGCTATATAATATTTATAAAACAATAGCAAGAGTGAGCGATAGCTCAGCAAGGTAATAAAAGTATGGCATTATCCTGCCTTTAACTCAACCCAGAATAAAGCGGGTATAAGACAATAATTTGTCAAAATATCTCGATACTGAAATTATATCCTTATCAGAAGGTATTCCAAAAACAGTACCATTGTTGTATTTCAAATATCATTTCATAATATTCCTGCAACTTTTACTATATTATGAACAAAGTTCTAGTATAAAAGATGAGGTTTCAAAGTAAACAATATAACCTTTCCGAAAAATATCTGCTATGTAAGCAGAATATAAACATATAACTTAAAAGATGAAGTTATAAGGTGATTCAGTATAAACAACTCCCTTACCATAACTCATGTTATGTAAGGTCTCCACAGAGTCATATGATATAAAAGATGAAGTTACGAGGAAAATTCAATATAAGGTTTCCGTAACCCAAAATCCACTTATGCATATATAATCTGAGTAAGGTTTTATCAGAGTCATAACTCATAAAATAAAAGATGAAGTTGCAAGGATTTATTGTAACTTTATCCTTTGAACACTTTTCGACCCTCTGCCAACATGATCGGTAAACCTGTACCACGAGTGTCATCCGTAGTCCCTTTCAATACATGCTGCAGAATCTCTCTGCCAACATGATCGGTAAACCTGTACCAAGGATGTCATCCGTAGTCCCTTTCAATACATGTTGCAGAATTATCCAAAATGGATGATGAACTAATACGGGAGTTGCTACCGTGCCCGTCGTACCAACCTTACTATGATCAGTAGCAGGTCGTACAACAAAAATATGTTCTCTACATGTAGATGGAAGAATCACGACAGCCTGACATTGTCTACCGCCTTTCAGGATCTCCCGGCCCATTTGGGGCAATAATTTGGATGGGTCGGCGCAACTGGACCACTTACACCACTCCTAGTTCTGATGAAATCCATGACTTTGAAACGTAAAGATCGTCCTCCTTTCCCCAAGTGTAATACTCGTTGGTACGACTCCACAAAGTAGTTATATCTAGGTTGGAAAGGAAGATTTTCCGATATTTCCGAAGCTATTGCTTGTTAATGGATATCGACTTGTTCCACGAATTTACCCCTCGAGCGTTGAGGTGGTAACACAATATTTGACTTGCAGCAACAAAATTGCTTCGAGAAAATATCTGTTCCCTGACAGTTATGATTTGAGAGTTTAAAATGAATAGCAGTCACTTAAATTAGGTTTCCCATATTTTTGATAGTTGAGCGAGCATTTAAATCCTCTTAAAAGACTGATTTAAATGGAAAAACAGTGTTTTGGGAACCTCTTTTTGATTTAAAAATATTAATAATACAGCTTAGAGTATCCTCCATAATTATTGAAGGTCGAGGATAAACTTTAAATAACATTTCTCATTTTTGAAACGTGTTAAAAGTATTTAATAAATAATCGAATAATATTTATTAAATAAGTAAACCTTAAACGAATATTCGAAAATAATATTCATTAAGTAAATAATGATTAAATGAATATTCAAAAATAATATTCATTAAATAAATAAGGATTAAATGAATATTCAAAATAATATTCATTAAATAAACAAACCTTGAATGAATATTTAGAAATAATATTCATTAAATAAATAAACCTCAAATGAATATTCAGAAATAATATTCATTAAATAAATAAACCTCAAATGAATATTCAAGAATAATATTCATTAAATAAATAAACCTCAAATGAATATTAAAAAATAATATTCATTAAATAAATAAACCTCAAATGAATATTCAATAATAATATTCATTAAATAAATAAACCTCAAATGAATATTCAAAAGTAATATTCATTAAATAAATAAACCTCAAATGAATATTCAAAAGTAATATTCATTAAATAAATAAACCTCAAATGAATATTCAAAAGTAATATTCATTAAATAAATAAATCTCAAATGAATATTCAAAAGTAATATTCATTAAATAAATAATCACCGAATAACAGTTGCCCGATATCTTTATCGAAAAAATAATCTTTAATATATACAGAAAAAATAATTACTTCTGATCTAAAGAAAATCACACGCCCTTATCCTAGGGCATTTATAAAAAACAACCTGGCTTCTAACTAATATCCCATATCTAGCTTAGAAACCCATAATCAAATCATAAAGCAAGTATCACAATATACTTTCGAAAACAGTTATGCCTTCCATTAGCATATATAACTGAAATAGTATTCAAATAGTATTTCTCGACTGAGATAATACTCAAATAACATTCCTTGAAAGATATAGTAAGCAAGTATCATTCCTCGAATGATATCATACTCGAATAACAATCCTCAAAATACATAGTATTCTGCCGATGGAATCCCTCCGGGTTTCCACGGCTATCTACATATCTCAAAATACCGACTCCCGATTTAGAGTCGAAAACCATGAATATGCTCTTATATTTAGAGCTACCAGCTGGTAAACCGGTTCATAACTACTTAACTCAAAAGATTTTATATAATCCAAAGGTCAAATCCATTTAAACAAGAAATAAGATATATCGCAAAACTGTCTAACTTTATACATGGCAAAAGCAGTATTATATAGTCAATACTTCAAAGTATAGATTTAGAAACTTGCCTGATGCTCGAGAAGTGATAGGGGTTTGCGACGATGTCGGACAATCTAGACAAAGTCAAAGAAAACGCACGATTAATCACCTGGATAATCCACTTGTACTAAATGCTTAAACACGTAAGCGAAACACAACCAAGGCATTACTAGCTCGTTATAGGCTCATACTAAGTCCATGTTAATCGACAATTACTTAAGTCGTAGGTTTAGTCCGAAATCGATCCTCGAATACAAGTTATACTTAACCATTTACAGCATTGGTTTCTAAGTCATGTTCTTAGTGGCTTTCACTTGCGCAACCTCTGCTGTCGCATTTTTATAAAATCGAAAAATAATCTTTTGGACTTGAAACCTTCGCACACCTCTTGCTAACTGACCTTAGCACTTTACCACGAAATCTCATATTTTATAATCACTTGTAAGGGTCTCAACACAGTCATGAAGTTGATGTGTTTCTGCAATTTCATTCCTTGAACCACTTTCACTAAAATGGTCATATCTCATAAACCGTAAATCGTAATGACATGATTCTTGCGCTCACGTAAACTAGAAACAAAGATCTACATACTCATGTTCATCACTGAACCAAAAGAGGCAGTTAGGTTTTCGGATTCTAGGCAGTTTTTAGAGTTAACGAGAATCGGGCATTACGACGGCTTAAAACTTAACGTTTTCCAGTTTCAAAACACAACCAAATCAATACCAATCAATCCCAAACTCACCATCCACCTTATACTCCCTCATCTCAGTCAAATCCTCCATGAATATTCAAAATAAATTCATAACCCATCCTCCAAACTCAACCAACAATTCATCTAATCACTTAAAACATCAACCCATTACGTATACTACACATACATGCTTTCAAACTTAAATTATAAACACAAAACTTTTTGAAAACACTATTCATCATCTTCTTCAATTTAAGAAAAGAGCATGCTAGAGTGAGTGGGTAGTAGAGATGTTACGTTAAAAAGAATGGGCTTGAACTCTTCTTTCTTTTAAGCTATTATACTCGAATTATGGTGGAGAAATGGCCAAGCAAACACCCTCATTTCCTCTTCTTCTTCATTTCAACCTAAGCTCTTAAAATGGGGGGGGGGGAGGAGGCTGCTCCTTTGTGATATTTTGTGTGGTTATATGTGTGGTGTAATTGTGTGGTGTGGTGAGATATTTTGGTTACCAAAATGCAAGTTAAGCCCTCAACTTTAGTTAAGTTTACAAGCTTCCTCAACACACTTCCTCCATAAATATCTTCCTTTAATTCCTTTCTTTTCTTTTAATACAAAAGTCCTCATAGATGCTCTATGAATTGGTTCTTGAATCCTTGCTTTTGTTTACAATTTTCGACTACGCAATTAATAACCGTTTATTATTCCTGAACTTCCGCTGAAATATGGAATCAATCGGAGACTATAAAATTTTACTATTCACCTTAGAGTACTATTCATCAATGTTACTATTCATCCTTGTTTTTGTTCCTCTTGCAACGATTCGAAAATATTTCCTAAAAAGAGCGAATAAAACTCTACGCGATTCTCACAGTGAATAGTAACTATTCACTATTCACTCCAACAATCGAATCCTTAAATCGACTTTAATAAAATAATAAAATTCCAAAATATTAAATCCTCAAATCCTAAAATTTAATATCTCATTTCTTGAATATAATAATATATAATTCGCTGCCCGGTCAAATATTACACCTAAATAAAATTTGGAATTTCTGAATTCCGATCGTCTTTGCATTCACTTATTTACTCCGTAGATCACTAATATGACTTCGGAATATCCACACTACGTCTCATACATAGGTGGCATGAAAATTTTTCTTAATCCTCAAAATCACTATTCATCCACCAAATTCACTATTCACTTATGCACTTAATCAAAATAAGAAAAGTTTTAATTTTACCAAAAATTCGGGTTATTACAGTCTCCCCTCCTTAAAAGGATTCCGTCCCGGAATCAGCTTAGGAATAACTGGGGGGTACTTCTCTCTCATTGCACTTTCTAACTCCCAAGTGGATTCTTCCACTTCTTGATTTTCCACAAACCTCTCACTAGCTTGGCAACCTTGTCTCTTAGCACTTGCTCTTTTCTATCCGCGATTTCCACAGGTTGTTCTTTGTAAGTCAGACCAGGTTGTATATCTACCTGCTCGTACTCTAACATATGTCGGGCATCTATAGCATACTGACGTAGCATTGACACATGAACCTCGTTATGACCATTCTACAAGTTTGGGGGGGGGGGTAAGGCTGGCTCGTAGGCCACCTTCCTGACGCGTCTTAAAATCTCAAATGGCCCAATGAATCTCGGGCTCAACTTCCCTTCTTTCCAAATCTCATTAATTCCTTCCACGAGGATATCTTTTAGCATCACGAATCTCTAACCTCATATTCTCTGTCTTGTTTGTACAGAAAATACACCAACATAACTTGCTTGTCATTCATCGACATGCCATTTAGCTTATCAATAGCAGTACTATCTCTATACTCGCGGCTTAGTCCGCATACTTTCTTTGTCTGTCTTGGTTGTCACTAGCCGCTTGTTGGTGAAATCTTTTGTCTTTCTAGTTTGTTGGACTAACTTGGGTTTTGTGTAAAATCTCATCCTTTAATTCCTGATTATTCGGAATCCATCTCTGTCTCATTTTAATTAAGGGTATCGGCCACCACATTGGCCTTCCCCGGATGGTAGTGTATCTCATAGTCATAATCCTAGGTCAATTCTAGCCATTTCTCCATCTCATGTTATCTACTATCACGGATAACTCAAAGCCACTTCATTACATTCCATAAAAATTTGTGGGTGCATTAGTCAACCCAAATAACCTCGCTGAAAACTCGAAGTGTCTTTTCCTAGTTCGAATCGCAGTCTTGGGTATATCCTCGGATTTAACTTCCAACTGGTGATATCCAGTTCTTGAATAAATTTGGAAATACACAGCGTTCTTCCGCTGATCAAACAATCATTTACAAGGGTGCCTATTCTCCATGTCGAACTCATACAACTCTCGAGGTTCGATGCATAATCTTGTGTTAACATCTTTCTTTCTTACAACAACACCGGGCTCTCCACGGTGGTACACTGGGTCTTATCGTATTCTTGCCCAGCCATTCTCGTAACTGAGTTGCTAACTCTTTCATTTCCACTGAGGCTAACAGGAGATGCGACACTATAACCTGAATACTCGTTATTCATTTTCATGTCATCCCAATCGATATTTGGTAGCGCATTAAGATCTTGTACAACCTCCCAAAACCACTGTAGTTTCCTTTATACTTGGTGTCTCTTTTCTTGGCGTCAACCATAAGAGATAATTAGGCCTCGTATCTCTGGCGTAATAGTTTCTTAGTCTGAACTATATTCAAGAATCTCTGAATCTGTCTCCATCCTTTATTTATTACTCTCTCTCCCTTACAATCAGTCTGGGCTCCATTGGGTGTCAACCAACCCAGTCTTATTATAATATCAACTTCTACCAACTTGAAAGGGATCAGGTCTCTCAAAAGTGTCGACCTCATATTTCTAGTTCACAACCTGGATGTACCAGTCTTATGGGAAAATCCCTCGATTGACTATTTCTACTTGTAATTATTCCCTTAGCGGCTCGGCCTTAAGGTTTAATTGCCATGCAACTTCTTGATATACAACGATACATTAGCTCTGTCTAAATAGTATAGAAGGGTACCTGCTATTTAAAGGTCCTGACAGTGGGCTGCTCGTTGGAGGTAGCCCTGGTTGAAACCTACTGGCTTTCTTTTCTTCTGTGTTCACAAACTCCGGAACAAACCTCGATAATTCGGAAAACTTGGCCTCATACTCGGTCACAGTCATGGTTTCTTGTTTTAACTCTTTAACTTTTATTTTCATCCGGGTCTCCATATATTTCCGGAAATTATTTCTCTAAAAACAACACGCTGCACCTCTCCCAAGTCACAATACCAGCTCCCTCTGACTCCATCGCCAGTACTTATCTTGCTAACCCAGAGGTAGTGTCCATTCGTAAACAACTCCTCCAAAATCTCAATTCCACTATAGGGCATCTATCTAACACCGTTGTCACTAGAGTCCACGGCACATCGCTATTCCTTTCACATATATCGATTGACCCCATTTCCATTATCATAATATCCTTGGGAGAATAAACCAATTTCATTGATATGTCACTAATATTCTATTCGTCTTAGGGATTCGCTCCTGCCATAGGCGATTTCGTTGCGAATCTAATTCCTATCAGCGAATTTTGACTTATTTGACCTGGTTGGCCTCCCTTTGGAATTCAATGAGGATAACAAAAATTATGGGGCCTTGAAATGATAGCTCCCATATCAAGGAAAACGTCACACACTGGTGATCATAAGGTTATGAGTTTTAAGGTAACCTTATTGGAGGTAAGAGAATTTACCGAGAGATCAACATGATCATAAGAACTCAACGTTGTGTGCCTCGATTGAGACATTACTAAAGGTAATTAGCCTTCTTGTATTTCACAACTCACAAGTGATGGCGTCCCGTCAGACTTCTATCACATAGACAGATAGTCCTTGTAGCCCCTATAAGTATAGGGTTGTTCGTCTCAGTGGGAGTTGAAAAGTATGAAAGCAATTCGAGATCAATTTAATGATTATCGCCTTTCGACAATATTTCTCAAAGGAACACCTTGGATTAAAATTGAACAGATTCCAAAGGTGCGGTTTCCAAAGAAAAGAATAACCAAAAAGATACTGGTACTTAACAAGCAAGTGGTGAGGTATCATCCTAGGGTTATTCATTATTTGAAGAAAAGTGGAAGCTTGAATAACATCATTTGACAGGGCTTCGAAAACCTGAAAGTAGGCATCGTGACAGCCTCTAACACAATTGAAATTAAATATTATTTAACACAAATGTTATAAAATAACTTCGAAGAGGGAATATACCCTTTATCAGAATTCTTTCTTGGAAAGAGGTCAAGATAGATCATAGATTGGGGAAGTATCCCACATAATTTGCAAATGGGGAGGGTACTACCAAGGTCTCTACGGATGACTTTTACGTCGGCTCCTCTAATGAATAATCGTCCAATTCCAAAGCTTTTCTTTTCCACGCACCCTAAGGTGTTCGATACTTACGTCATTGCCGACTTATAATAGTCGCTAAGGATTCAACCATCAACATTTGTAATCGCAGGGAGTTCTATTCGACTCGGCGCAAGCATCTCAAGCAAGCGTTCTATCGTAAGAGGATTTCGATACCGGTGTCGCCCATAGCAACAACGAATTCCATATGTCAACTGGGCGGTACTCCGGAAGATCGTTAGAATCTACAGGCTTAAACCCAATTACTATTATAACCGTTTTCATACCAAACATTTCCTTTCTTGTATCAATCCCGGATGCTACATAAGCTTAACACTTGTGGCATAACAGCCTTTTTATTTAAGTCTTTCCCAGACTTTCTTAGTCCGTCTTGATTCTTTAAATACATCTCGTTTTTGGCGCACTCGTGTCACAATGACACCTTGCGTAGTACGTACATACAAAAATCTTGCTCGAGGTAATAAAATGCCTAAGTACCGTAGTAAACACCTTCCTTGGTGGAATCGCTGATCGTGGGGAGTTAAACCCCATAAATAAGGTAATGCCTCTACTAGTTAAGGTCACTAAGTACTCTTAATCATAGATGAAGTTTGAACGTCTTCGTTCTTACGTATGCTGCCTCCCTAGGCACAACAACAGACTACGAGTAACAGGTAACGTTCAAATCGAATCATTCCACCGGTATTGGCTATTCTGCCTCTACCTCTTCTGCTTTGGAGACTCTACCCCATTTCTTCGTCATATCTCTCGTTGAATCATAACGAGTCTAAACTCTCGTATCGGCACTTATTTGACCTCTGAAGGTTCGTCCGGTCCTATTGTACGACCTCAAGTAACATACCACATCTTTATCAATCAACACGTTCTCTACAAGATTCTTTCCTTGACCCACCATGGGGTCTTCCTCTAGATCCTCCTATGGATCTTCCTGTATCGGGTCTCCGTCCATTTCAAGGAACGCATCATCAATTGCCTACTCGAAGGCCTCGGGGTCTGGTATCTCAGAATCCCATCAATCTATAACTCATACGAATCGAGGTGACTAACCATGAAGTCCTAAGTACGGTTTCCCAGAAGAAGTCCCCTCTCGGGCTTCATCTTAAACAGTCAGGGTCATGTCCTTTAACTCGACTACGAACTCAATTTGAGCTCTAGATGTTCTTATCATTATTAAGGGTATTGTAAGACTCGATCTCCTATCGTTTCTGAGGACTGTAACCTAACGCTCTGATACCATTTCTGTAACAGCCCCAAATCCGGGGTCAGGGATTTAGAGTAGTCACGATCCACTTACTTCTTGCCTTGCCTGCTTTACTCACAATAGACACAATTCATCTGCTTATGACCCCACAATGTATATATCTCTCACACACACACACAGGTTAGAGTCTCAGAAACGACACAAATACAACCATTGCGGAATAAATAATCTTTATTACCATACCCAAATGTCCTTTTGAATTTGCTACTGATACAACTCCTAAGTAATGGTACATTACCAACTTAGCCTTGTAATACTCACCACCCTCTCATAACATTCATATCTATACATAAGATCATTACCAAAAGCTCCAGCTTGATCTGACTGGTTCACACTACTTCCAGGATCACTGCAAGAAACTGCTCATGAGAATGCCTTACGCTTACCACTCGCCTGAGGGATGTACGCCGAATCCTTGGTATCCTACTTCGCTGCTATATAATATTTATAAAACAATAGCAAGAGTGAGCGATAGCTCAGCAAGGTAATAAAAGTATGGCATAATCCTGCCTTTAACTCAACCCAGAATAAAGCGGGTATAAGACAATAATTTGTCAAAATATCTCGATACTGAAATTATTTCCTTATCAGAAGGTATTCCAAAAACAGTACCATTTTTGTATTTCAAATATCATTTCATAATATTCCTGTAACTTTTACTATATTATAAACAAAGTTCTAGTATAAAAGATGAGGTTTCACAGTAAACCAATATAACCTTTCCGAAAAATATCTGCTATGTAAGCAGAATATCAACATATAACTTAAAAGATGAAGTTATAAGGTGATTCAGTATAAACAACTCCCTTACCATAACTCATGTTATGTAAGGTCTCCACAAAGTCATATGATATAAAAGATGAAGTTACGAGGAAAATTCAATATAAGGTTTCCGTAACCCAAAATCCACTTATGCATATATAATCTGAGTAAGGTTTTATCAGAGTCGTAACTCATAAAATAAAAGATGAAGTTGCAAGGATTTATTATAACTTTATCCTTTGAACACTTTTCGACCCTCTGCCAACATGATCGGTAAACCTGTACCACGAGTGTCATCCGTAGTCCCTTTCAATACATGCTGCAGAATCTCTCTGCCAACATGATCGGTAAACCTGTACCAAGGATGTCATCCGTAGTCCCTTTCAATACATGTTGCAGAATTATCCAAAATGGATGATGAACTAATACGGGATTTGCTACCGCGCCCGTCGTACCAACCTTACTATGATCAGTAGCAGGTCGTACAACAAAAATATGTTCTCTACATGTAGATGGAAGAATCACGACAGCCTGACATTGTCTACCGCCTTTCAAGATCTCCCGGCCCATTTGGGGCAATAATTTGGATGGGTCGGCGCAACTGGACCACTTACACCACTCCTAGTTCTGATGAAATCCATGACTCTGAAACGTAAAGATCGTCCTCCTTTCCCCAAGTGTAATACTCGTTGATACGACTCCATAAATTAGTTATATCTAGGTTGAAAAAGAAGATTTTCCGATATTTCCCAAGCTATTGCTTGTTAATGGATATCGACTTGTTCCACGAATTTACCCCTCGAGCGTTGATGTGGTAACATAATATTTGACTTGCAGCAACTAAATTTCTTCGAGAAAATATCTGTTCCCTGACAGTTTTGAGTTGAGAGTTTAAAATGAATAGCAGTCACTTAAATCAGGTTTCCCATATTTTTTATAGTTGAGCGAGCATTTAAATCCTCTTAAAAGACATATTTAAATGGAAAAACAGTGTTTTGGGAACCTCTTTTTGATTTAAAAATATTAATAATACAGGTTAGAGTATCCTCCATAATTATTGAAGGTCGAGGATAAACTTTAAATAACATTTCTCATTTTTGAAACGTGTTAAAAGTATTTAATAAATAATCGAATAATATTTATTAAATAAGTAAACCTTAAACGAATATTCGAAAATAATATTCATTAAGTAAATAATGATTAAATGAATATTCAAAAATAATATTCATTAAATAAATAAGGATTAAATGAATATTCAAAATAATATTCATTAAATAAACAAACCTTGAATGAATATTTAGAAATAATATTCATTAAATAAATAAACCTCAAATGAATAATCAGAAATAATATTCATTAAATAAATAAACCTCAAATGAATATTCAAGAATAATATTCATTAAATAAATAAACCTCAAATGAATATTCAAGAATAATATTCATTAAATAAATAAACCTCAAATGAATATTCAAGAATAATATTCATTAAATAAATAAACCTCAAATGAATATTCAAGAATAATATTCATTAAATAAATAAACCTCAAATGAATATTCAAAAGTAATATTCATTAAATAAATAAACCTCAAATGAATATTCAAAAGTAATATTCATTAAATAAATAATCACCGAATAACAGTTGCCCGATATCTTTATCGGAAAAATAATCTTTAATATATACAAAAAAAAAATTACTTCTGATCTAAAGAAAATCACACGCCCTTATCCTAGGGCATTTATAAAAAAAAACTTGGCTTCTAACTAATATCTCATATCTAGCTTAGAAGCCCATAATCAAATCATAAAGCAAGTATCACAATATACTTTCGAAAACAGTTATGCCTTCCATTAGCATATATAACTGAAATAGTATTCAAATAGTATTTCTCGACTGAGATAATACTCAAATAACATTCCTTGAAAGATATAGTAAGCAAGTATCATTCCTCGAATGATATCATACTCGAATAACAATCCTCAAAATACATAGTATTCTGCCGATGGAATCCCTCCGGGTTTCCACGGCTATCTACATATCTCAAAATATCGACTCCCGATTTAGAGTCGAAAACTATGAATATGCTCTTATATTTAGAGCTACCAGGTAAACCGGTTCATAACTACTTAACTCAAAAGATTTTATATAATCCAAAGGTCAAATCCATTTCAACAAGAAATAAGATATATCGCAAAACTGTCTAACTTTATATATGGCAAAAGCAGTATTATATAGTCAATACTTCAAAGTATAGATTTAGAAACTTGCCTGATGCTCGAGAAGTGATAGGGGTTTGCGACGATGTCGGACAATCTAGAC
The DNA here is from genome assembly GCA_030848705.1 of Heracleum sosnowskyi. Classification (NCBI taxonomy): domain Eukaryota; kingdom Viridiplantae; phylum Streptophyta; class Magnoliopsida; order Apiales; family Apiaceae; genus Heracleum; species Heracleum sosnowskyi. The sequence goes on along the minus strand of CM061236.1, from coordinate 79,596,317 downwards.
AAAGTCAAAGAAAACGCACGATTAATCCCCTGGATAATCCACTTGTACTAAATGCTTAAACACGTAAGCGAAACACAACCAAGGCATTACTAGCTCGTTATAGGCTCATACTAAGTCCATGTTAATCGACAATTACTTAAGTCGTAGTTTTAGTCCGAAATCGATCCTCGAATACAAGTTATACTTAACCATTTACAACATTGGTTTCTAAGTCATGTTCTTAGTGGTTTTCACTTGCGCAACCTCTGCTGTCGCATTTTTATAAAATCGAAAAATAATCTTTTGGACTTGAAACCTTCGCACACCTCTTGCTAACTGACCTTATCACTTTACCACGAAATCTCATATTTTATAATCACTTGTAAGGGTCTCAACACAGTCATGAAGTTGATGTGTTTCTGCAATTTCATTCCTTGAACCACTTTCACTAAAATGGTCATATCTCATAAACCGTAAATCGTAATGACATGATTCTTGCGCTCACGTAAACTAGAAACAAAGCTCTACATACTCATGTTCATCACTGAACCAAAAGAGGCAGTTAGGTTTTCGGATTCTAGGCAGTTTTTAGAGTTAACGAGAATCGGGCATTACGACGGCTTAAAACTTAACGTTTTCCATTTTCAAAACACAACCAAATCAATACCAATCAATCCCAAACTCACCATCCACCTTATACTCCCTCATCTCAGTAAAATCCTCCATGAATATTCAAAACAAATTCATAACCCATCCTCCAAACTCAACCAACAATTCATCTAATCACTTAAAACATCAACCCATTACGTATACTACACATACATGCTTTCAAACTTAAATTATAAACACAAAACTTTTTGAAAACACTATTCATCATCTTCTTCAATTTAAGAAAAGAGCATGCTAGAGTGAGTGGGTAGTAGAGATGTTACCTTAAAAAGAATGGGCTTGAACTCTTCTTTCTTTTAAGCTATTATACTCGAATTATGGTGGAGAAATGGCCAAGCAAACACCCTCATTTCCTCTTCTTCTTCATTTCGACCTAAGCTCTTAAAATGGGGGGGGGGGGGAGGAGGCTGCTCCTTTGTGATATTTTGTGTGGTTATATGTGTGGTGTAATTGTGTGGTGTGGTGAGATATTTTGTTTACCAAAATGCAAGTTAAGCCCTCAACTTTAGTTAAGTTTACAAGCTTCCTCAACACACTTCCCCCATAAATATCTTCCTTTAATTCCTTTTTTTTCTTTTAATACAAAAGTCCTCATAGATGCTCTATGAATTGGTTCTTGAATCCTTGCTTTTGTTTACGATTTTCAACTACGCAATTAATAACCGTTTATTATTCCTGAACTTCCGCTGAAATATGGAATCAATCGGAGACTATAAAATTTTACTATTCACCTTGGAGTACTATTCATCAATGTTACTATTCATCCTTGTTTTTGTTCCTCTTGCAACGATTCGAAAATATTTCCTAAAAAGAGCAAATAAAACTCTACGCGATTCTCGCAGTGAATAGTAACTATTCACTATTCACTCCAACAATCGAATCCTTAAATCGACTTTAATAAAATAATAAAATTCCAAAATATTAAATCCTCAAATCCTCAAATTTAATATCTCATTTCTTGAATATAATAATATATAATTCGCTGCCCGGTCAAATATTACACCAAAATAAAATTTGGAATTTCTGAATTCCGATCGTCTTTGCATTCACTTATTTACTCCGTAGATCACTAATATGACTTCGGAATATCCACACTACGTCTCGTACATAGGTGGCATGAAAAATTTTCTTAATCCTCAAAATCACTATTCATCCACCAAATTCACTATTCACTTATGCACTTAATCAAAATAAGAAAAGTTTTAATTTTACCAAAAATTTGGGTTATTACATTTTCTGTACAAACAAGATAGAGAATATGAGGTTAGAGATTCGTGATGCTAAAAGATATCCTCGTGGAAGGAATTAATGAGACTTGGAAAGAAAGGGAAGTTGAGCCCGAGATTCATTGGGCCATCTGAGATTTTAAAACGCGTCAGGAAGGTGGCCTACGAGCCAGCCTTACCCCCCAAACTTGTAGAATGGTCATAACGGGGTTCATGTGTCAATGCTACGTCAGTATACTATAGATGCCCGACATATGTTAGAGTACGAGCAAGTAGACATATGTTAGATATAATTGCTGATGATTGTTTATCAGTGTTTAAGCAACAGGTACTCATCAGAGTTTATGCTAGAAGCCAGTCAGAGTTTGTTAAAGTTTGACGGGGTGAGAGTTTACTTTAGCTGTCGGTGCTAACATTGAAGATTCTAGAAGCAATATATCTTGAAGATGGAAAGAAGCAAGATATATTGAGACAGTTAAGGAAACGGAACAGAAGACAGAAGCAATCCTAATTTGATATAAATTGTATAGCTAATTTATAGGAATATCAATTAGAGATTGATTCTATGTAGCTGTGTATTATATAAACACAGATAGGTTAACCCTAAAAGGGATGCGAATACGTGAATTATTATTCTTGTAACCTAGCAGCTCTCTGTGATATTTTACATCACTGAGAGAAGAGTTATTTAATATAATTCAGTTTATTGTTAATAAACGGTGTTCTTGATTGTTATTCTCATACATATATTGATTATATATTGTGTATTCGGCCTAACAATTGGTATCAGAGCCAAGGCTGATTAATATATACAGTTTTTCGATTCAAACACAAGTATAATCATGACTGAACAAGTTCCAACCGGTGCAGCTCCTGAAAAAGTTCAACCTACTTCTGTGAGTCGATATGAGACTATAAGGGTTCCAATACTGAGACCAGTTGAATATCCAATATGGAAGGTGAAGATGACCATGTTTCTGGAAGCCACAGATCCAGAATACCTTGATAGAATCAATGATGGTCCTCATATGCCAACTAAATTATCTCCTGTTATTACTGGTCAAGAACAAAAGACTGTTCCAAAAGAGAAGAAAGATTTGACTCCTGAAGACATCTCATCAATTGCAAAGGATGCAAAGGTTAGACATCTACTCCACAGTGCCTTAGATAATGTCATGTCTAACAGAGTTATTGGCTGCAAGACTGCCAAAGAAATTTGGGATGCTTTAGAAGTCAGGTGTCAAGGAACTAGTGCTATAAAGAAGAACAGGAAGACTATTCTAACACAGGACTATGAACACTTTGACTCTAGATCTGATGAAAGTCTGACAGATACATATGACAGATTTTGTAAATTGTTGAATGATTTGTCCTTGGTTGATAAAGAATATGAACTTGAAGAGTCAAATCTCAAGTTTCTTCTATCCCTACCTGAAAGATGGGATTTGAAGGCGACAACAATAAGAGACAATTATGATCTTGCAGAAACAGATCTTGATGAAATCTATGGGTTGCTCAAAACTCATGAACTGGAGATAGAACAAAGAAACAAAAGATCTGGAAAGAAGACAAAATATGTTGCTCTTAAAGTTGAAGAAAAGCCTGTCAAGAAGGAATCATCAAGAAAGAAAGCCAAAGGAAAGGCTTTAGTCATTAAATCTGACAGTGAGTCATCAAACTCTGATGATGGCTCAAACACTGATGATGAAGCTTCTGATTCTGAGGATGATGAAGAAGAGATGATGAAAATGGCTGCTTTAATGGTGAAGACCTTCAAGAAGATGGGATTCAAGAACTTCAAGAAAGGAAAGAGATTCTCTAGGAGAGATTCAAACTCTGATAAGAGAAATTTCAGAAAGTCTGATGGAGGAAATACCAAGTCTGGAAAGAAAGACAAGTCTGAGATCCAGTGCTACAAGTGTAAAGAGATGGGTCATTATGCTCCAGAGTGCAAGAAAGGAAAATCTAAGAAAGCACTCATCACTAAAGGCAAGGACTGGACAGACACTTCAGACTCAGATGAGGGAGTCAATTATGCTCTCATGGCAACTATTAAAGATGAAGCTGAGTCATCTGAAAACAAGGTACCCCTAACAACTTATGCTTATGATACTGATAATATATCTGAATTGAGAGTTTATCTAAAAAGCATACATGTTAGTTATAGGGATCAGACTTTAGAGAATGAAAGAATCAAATCTGAGAATCTAGGTCTTAAAGAGAGGAATAAATTTCTTGAAGAGAGACTTGTTAACATGCAACAAGTTCAAAAGGAGAGAGATGATGCTGTTTATGTTGAACAGGAATTGCTTAAAAGATATAGGCAAATAGAATCTGAGTTGGAAAAAGAGAGAAAAGTGATTAAAACCTGGACCAATTCTGGAAAAGACACACATCAGGTTTTTCAGACAGATACTGTAGGATTAGGTTACTGTGAGGAAGATGAACTTAGGTTTAAAGATAAAGTTAAAGTTAAACCACAACTTAAACCTGTGAAATTTGTTCCTGAATCCAGTAAGCTAAAATCTGTAGTTGTGAAAGAAGCTATTATGGAGCCAGTTGAAACTTGTGAAAAACAGGTTAATGTTGGTTCAATAACAGAAAAACGGATTGAGAGAGAAGCTGTTAAAGAACCAGTAAAAATCTGTGATAAACAGGTTAATGTTGGTTTGATGACAGAAAAACAATTCAAACACAAGCTCAAAGAGGTAAAGTCTGTCAACAAACAGAAAGTGTCTAAGAAAAATAGGAATGAAAAAGTAGGCATAAATAAAAGAAATGATTATCTGCCTAATTCTGTTGCTCCTAGAAAGACATGTCATAGTTGTGGTAGTACTAACCATCTTGCCAGTTTTTGTAGGAAGAACAAAGATATTAATTCTTTATCCTCCAAATCTGGAGTAAAGAATGATTATGTTAGGGTTAGACCACAGACTTTATGCACACACTGTGGGAGCACTTGGCATTCCATTTATACTTGCAAGAGTTATCATGCTATTTATCACAATTATTATGAGTTGAAGCCTAACTTGAAATGGGTTAGAGCAAACTCTGCAAGTGTAAAGTCTGATACTGTTAGCTTAAACTCTGTTGATAGTAATTCCGCTGCAAAAGCTAAAAATGTTAAGAAAGCCAAAGGATCCAAGCAAGTCTGGATCCTTAAAACTAACTCTTTGTAATTGTTTGTGATTGCAGGGCATAAGGGAAAGTACCCTAGTCTTGGACAGTGGATGTTCAGGACACATGACTGGAAATAAAGCCCTGCTATCAGACTATGAGGAGAAGGCTGGCCCAAAAGTTTCCTATGGAGATGGCAACATAGGACGTACTATGGGATATGGAAATATCAATCTTGGAAGTGTCATCATCACCAATGTAGCTCTTGTTCCAGGACTCAAGCATGACTTGCTTTCTGTGAGTCAAATCTGTGACAGAGGATATCATGTAGATTTTCATACTGAACACTGTGAAGTTATCAGCAAATCTACAGGGAAAGTTGTTCTAGTTGGACACAGACGCAATAACATCTATGAAGCAAGTTTGGTAACAAACTCTGAAGGAAAAGCTGTGTGTCTGTCTGCAAAAATGTCAAATGAAGAGAGTTGGAAATGGCATAAGAAGCTCTCTCATCCAAACTTGAACAACATCAATGAGCTAATTCGAAAAGATCTTGTAAGGGGACTTCCAAAGACTATACTCAGCTTAGATGGTCTGTGTGATTCTTGTCAAAAGGCCAAGCAAAGGAAGTCATCTTTCAAGAGTAAATCTGAGTCTTCAGTTGTGGAACCTTATCATCTTCTACATGTTGATCTTTTTGGTCCAGTAAATATAATGTCAATGGGCAGAAAGAAATATGCTCTAGTCATTGTTGATGAGTACACTAGGTACACATGGGTGTATTTCTTAGCAAAGGAGGATGAAACTGCCTTAATTCTAATGGATCATGTAAAGCTACTGGACAAAGGATCAGAGTTCAAAGTGAAAATTATAAGAAGTGATAATGGTACTGAATTCAGAAATTCTGTAATGGAAGCTTTCTGCAAGGAAAGAGGAGTGAAGCAAGAATTTTCTGCACCTGGAACTCCACAGCAAAATGGTGTAGTTGAAAGAAAGAACAGAACCCTAATCGAAGCTGCCAGAACAATGCTTGAAGAAGCAAAATTGCCAACTTATTTCTGGGCAGAAGCTGTTCAAACTGCTTGTTTTACTCAAAATGCTACACTGATCAACAAGCATGGGAAAACACCATATGAGATGGTGAAGAATAAGAAGCCAAATTTGAAATATTTTCATATTTTTTGATGCAAGTGCTTTGTGTTGAAAACTCATCCTGAACAGTTGACCAAGTTCGACTTAAAAGCTGATGAAGGAATTTTTGTTGGATACCCACTGTCAACTAAAGCATTCAGAGTCTACAATCTGAGAACTAAAGTGATCATGGAATCTATACATGTGTCATTTGATGACAAGAAAATATCTGGAATAGAAGATGAAGAATATCATGATCAACTTCGCTTTGAAAATGAAGATCTAAACTCTGATGACGTAAACTCTGATGAAGCAAATCCAACAAACTCTGACGAAGCATACTCTGATCCTCTACTGGTAAACACTGAAGAATTTTCTTTGACAGAACAAAATAGAGAACCAGTTGAGGGGGAGCGTGAAGAAACTTCAGAAACTTCTCAAAGTGATGACTCAAATTCTGAAAAAGAGTCAAATGAAGAATCAAACAGAAACTCTGAGTCAAACTCTGAAAGTTCAAATACTGAACAGTCCAATTCAGGGGGAGCCTCAGAGAATGCAAATGGTCAAGAAGAAAATCAGGAGAGCATGGATCAAGGGGGAGGATCTAATAATGATAATAGAAGCCAATTACCAACAGCAAGAAGGTGGACACAAGCTCATACACCTGACTTGATAATTGGAGATCCAGAAGCTAGTGTGAGAACTAGAAGTGCTACAAATAATGAATGTCTGTATCATGCATTCTTATCTCAAACAGAGCCCAAGAAAGTGGAAGAAGCTCTTCAAGATGCTAACTGGATAACAGCAATGCAAGAGGAGTTAAATGAATTTGAGAGGAATGAAGTCTGGACACTTGTACCAAGACCAAAGAACAGATCTATTGTTGGTACAAAGTGGGTTTTCAGAAACAAAACAGACAGTGATGGAATGATTACAAGGAATAAGGCTAGACTTGTGGCAAAAGGCTATTCACAGCAGGAAGGAATTGACTATGATGAAACCTTTGCTCCAGTTGCAAGATTGGAGGCAATAAGGATTTTTCTGGCCTATGCTGCTCACAAAAAGTTTAAAGTCTTTCAGATGGATGTGAAAAGTGCTTTTCTCAATGGGAAACTTGAAGAAGAAGTGTTTGTTGAACAACCACCAGGGTTTGTAGATCCCAAACATCCAGATTATGTCTACAGGCTTGATAAGGCATTATATGGACTAAAGCAGGCACCTAGAGCATGGTATGAAACTCTGGCTCAATTTCTTTTAGAAAGTGGGTTCACTAGAGGCACAATTGATAAAACCTTGTTCTATTTTAATTCTGGTGATGATTTGCTGTTAGTTCAAATCTATGTGGATGACATAATTTTTGGGTCTACTAATGACAAACTCTGTAAGAAATTTGCCAAGCTTATGCAGTCAAGCTATCAAATGAGCATGATGGGAGAGCTTAGTTATTTTCTAGGCTTACAGGTCAAGCAAACAGATGATGGGATTTTTATCAATCAAGCAAAATATACCAGAAATCTTCTCAAGAAATTTGGTATGCTTGATAGTTCATCTGCTACAATTCCCATGGCTACTGCAACAAAGATAGACAAAGACACAGGAGCTTCAGTAGATATGACAAACTACAGAGGCATGATAGGGTCTCTTCTTTATCTCACTGCAAGCAGACCAGATATCATGTATGCAACATGTCTTTGTGCAAGATTTCAAGCAGACCCCAGAGAGCCACATCTAACAGCTGTGAAGAGGATTTTCAAATATCTCAAAGGAACCATAACCCTTGGTTTGTGGTACCCTAGAGAATCAGAGTTTAAATTAATTGGTTACTCTGATGCAGATTTTGCAGGCTGTAAGATAGACAGAAAAAGTACAAGTGGAAGCTGTCAATTTCTAGGTGACAGATTAGTTTCTTGGTACAGCAAGAAACAAAAATCAATTTCCACATCCACAGCAGAAGTAGAGTATATAGCTGCTGGTAGCTGTTGTGCACATATTTTATGGATGAAGAATCAATTGCTGGACTATGGATTAAGGTACTCTAAAATACCTATTTACTGTGATAATCAAAGTGCTATTGCTATGACAGGTAATCCAGTACAACACTCCTTGACCAAGCACATCAGCATAAGGTATCATTTTATCAGGGAACATGTGGAAGAAGGAAATATTGAGCTTCATTTTGTGTCTACAGACCAACAGCTTGCAGATATCTTCACCAAACCTTTGAGTGAAGCTACCTTTACAAGACTGGTAAATGAACTTGGAATGGTCTCTGGTTTTGACTAGAGATACTGGTTAGATTCAAAATCTATACATGATTGATTTTATGCTCATGGTTCTTTGCATGTGTTAACTGTTATTTGTCCCAGTATGTTAAACTCTGATAGTAAACTCTGTTAGTCATAAAGTGTCAGTCATACTCTGTCGGTTAAAGTCTGAAGTTAATCTCTGATGTTATACTCTGATTGTGATATTGTCTAAAACATATGGACCGATGAAGAAACCTGTATGAAGCATGATTCTCAGTAAGTAATCATGAATCTTTCTGAGTAATATATGATCTGATCTCAAAATGTGCAGAAATTTTACACAGCATGATACTGTCTCTATATTTATAGCATCTCTTAGTTTATTGATCCTATACACTGAGTCTGTATTAGCTGTTTGCACTTTCTCTCATAAATTAATTGTATTAACTGATGAAAAGTCTAAACTCTGATAATTAGTTGCAAATATTTCACCCTCCAATCAAAAGATGCCAAAAAGTGCACAAATTCCTTTGAGATCATGTTGTGCCTAGGAAGACCCAGGAACTTATTGTATGAAATAAGGGCTAAAATCTTTGATTTTTGGTGACTAGTGCCAACCACTGATTACTGGAAAAATTAAAAAAAAATTAAAAAAAAATAATAATAAAAATCGAAGGGGGTGAAAATAATAAATTTTATAGTACAGAGTTTAGATGATATCAGATTTTATTTTATACATGAGAGTTTGGACAACTAGTTTTTACTGATTTATTGTGTGGATTTTATGCACTTTAAGATGCTCTAAATATTTATATTCAGTAAACTCTGCTATTCACACACAATTTTTTTTCACAACTGTGCATTGAGAGAAAAGAGATTATGAATAAAGGAGGAGGATTGGTAAACACTGATGAACTGTGTACTCTACGCTGAGGTAATTTTATTTTAATCTCTGATGATTAAAATTAATTATTTGTTTCAGACAGTTAACAATTTTGAGAAAACATTCTTGAAAACAAAAGTGTATGATTGGTAACGGTTCTAATTTGTATTAAACAGAAGAAAAAGGTTGCCTGTCTAGGAAAGTGTAAAAGGCGGTAATTATTGCTGTTTTTACTGCGCATGTGCATTGGAAACTGCCAATTACTGATGTCAGTCATTGCATGTGTGCCACGTGTCCCACTCACACGATTAACGGAGTAAGACAGTTGTGTATTAATGATTAAAAACTGTTCAGTTTTTAATTTTGAATTTCATATTTAAACAATACACACACATACGTTTAAACCTTTCACATCTTACTCCAATTCACATCTATTGTCACACACACATATTCACAAACACTTTTCTACTTTCAAACTCTTTCGAGCTTTTGCATCTGATTCTTTGTTATTTTTTTTCAAATCTTACTAATGGCGACTACAGTGTTTGTTTCTTCTGGGTTAGAGTTCGTTCCTAAAAATTATGCAGCACCACTAAACACTGCCAATGCACCAGAGGCGTTTCACATGATTCAGGAATTTCTTGCTCAGTCAGCGATTGGGCGTGCTCTAGTAGAACCAACAACACTTTCTGGTTCACAAATCAAGGCTTTTGGGGAGACGGGTATTTATGATGATGGTGGTGATTCTGGCAACCCATCTATAATCTTTGAATTTCAAGAAGCAGAGTATGTAATTACTTCTGGTACAATTCGAACTGCAATGGGGTTTCCTTAGTTTTCTTCATATATAATTGGAATGGGTGACACTGATTTGCTAAGGATGATGCGAGAGATTGGGTATTCTGGGCCCTTGACAAAGATAGGACAGTTGAAGCGACCGTTCTTGAGGAAGGAGTGGAGCTTCGACTTTGACTGCATAACAAGAACGTTCGGGAAGAAATGCACCAACTGGGATGCTATTCCCACGGACAGTCTGCAAATCGGGTATTCTCTTTTATATGATAATCATTTTGATTTTGCAAGACTTGTCTTAACTAATTTAGGGGAGAAAATGACAGAGAATCGAGGGGTAGTTTACTTTTCTAGATTTTGTCAGATTTTATTCTCTGCCTGTGTTCAAGGGGTAGAAATAGTTGATGAAGATGTTATTTCTTGTTTTAAATTACACAAGACGATATTCTCTGATCTTATCAACAAGGATGTTAAGAAAGGGGTTGTTGGAGATTTGTTACTTCCTGCATCTGTGCAACAGTTTGTACATGATCAAATCCATCCACAAACACAAACTCCTTCTCAATCAGAACCCCAACCAGAACCTTTACAAACAGAACTTCCTCCATCTACATCTGTCAAACATAAATCCAGTGGTAGGACTAAGCATGTTGGTTCCAAACCTGTAAAGTCCGTTAGACCAGCTACTGAAGTGGGGGTGTCCAAGTCTTCTGTGCCAAAGGGTCATTCTAAGAAGAGAAGAGCAAATAGACCAAAAACTAATGATGAGGATGATGTTGATAATGAAACTCTTCATAAGAGGAAAATAAGATTAGTAGCTAATTATCTTTTTGATAATTTGGATGAATCTACACCAGACACTGAAGCTGTCCAGGATGAAGCTCCAGAAGTTGTTGTTCAGGAGTCTGCTGTAAATGATGATAATGAGGACAGGGTCTTTGTGGATACTGAAGCTCCTGACGTTATTATTCAGGAGGCTACTGAAGATGTTGAAGCAGCCACTGTGCCTGACATGGCAAATGCTGATACAGAGGCTGAAATGTTTGAGCAAGATGCTTTATTTCACTACAAGAAATTCGATCTTTACCTACCAATTGTATTTGTAGCGAAAAGTAATATATTGGTAGGTAAAGAGCTTCATTTACTAATAAACTATTGGTAATGAGTGGTAGGTAAAAGTTAGTAAAGAAAGACTATTTACTTACACATATTTACATTCGTAGCTAAAAGTATTATGTGGAGCCCACATTGCTCAGTAAGCAATGATGAGTTAGCAATTGACATGTCATTATCTTATGTGGCTTCGATCCACATGGCATTTTGTGATTTGTCCCTATTTAGAAATCCATTTTCCATGTGTCGCCATTTTAGAGGTCCACATGACAACTTAATATTCACTTAAGTGGCTGCCCAAGAGTTGTCCACGTGGTTGCTTGAAAATGGTCCATCTGGCGCGTGATGTATGGTCTACTTAGTATGTGTGAATGTTTTCAGTTATATGATAAACAATTTTTTTTTTGTTTTATCACTCATAGATAATGAAAAACAATATATATTACGGATAAAATTCATAATTGTCATAGACAAGAATTCTATAAAATAACTCTGTCGCATATTTACAAATCATTTACATGAAACAAAATTAGGTAAAAATACGAGGCTTTCGATGAACTTTTTCTGAAGCTCTCATATACTGCAAAGTTGAACAAAGGAAATACTATTGCTTTCTAACTTATTAACTTCATTCTAAAGAATTCTTCAGCTTCCCTTGTCTCTGCCCATAATTTGTGAAACTTTTTTAATTCCCGTGACAATCAATGGATTGAACCTGATCTTCAAGTCAGTTGCTTCCACTCTATTGGACCAAACTTCACCAAAAAATTCTTAAAAGAAATGCAAAGGCTGGTGGGTTGTATCTTTGATAAAGAGGTGACTGCTAGAAATCCATGAAAATTGGCTTGTGTGTGTATTACTTTAAAATGATAAATAATGATCTTTCATATGCAGACAACAATGACAAGGCATAATGGTTAGGTATCGGTAGTTTAATAACTGATTTATGCAATTACAAACATACACATGAACATAATCATTTAAACGGATCATAATACAGTGATTGATAATAAGAATAATAATCATGAAAACCAACAAGAGGCAACATGTCTTGGTCAATAACACTCGTGTACACAACTCACTGAAAGAGAAACATTACTTTGGAGTAAATTTCAACATGATTACATGAGATTTCTTCTAGTGAAACAAGGAGGAAGAAAGAACGACAAGATGCAATAATTCTTAGTGACACCAGTATGGAGTTTTCACACACAAACTTAAAGGATAATATTACTTTGGAGCCCGATGCGTGCTTGTGATGGGTGTGAGAATACTCCAATGTATACAATTACAAAAAACGAAAACGAAAAAAAGATCAGTGCGAGAAATAAGTTTGATTACTTGGTATTGGATGCTTTTATAATTTAGGATTTTTCCGAGCAGTAGTGCCCCTCCTTCCCCCGCCTCCTTCCCACTCGCGGTTGATGGACATGCTTAACAAAATTTCAGTTTTAATCTGAAAAAGAAAACATATGTTTACACATAAAATCGTCGCTTAAAGAAGTTAAGAAAAAGCTGGGCGCTCGGTTGAGGTTAATAATTGAGAAGCCTAACTATAATTTTACAAGAATGAAATTTTCACCCACATTAAGTCCTTGCTCATGAATAGGAACCAGAAGATCTTGTTCTTTGCTCTGTATATTCTGGAGAAGTTCAAAAAAAACATAAAAACGTGATTAAAAAGAGCCAAGATTGTTTATATTATCAGAATCAAAGCAAGTTGGACACATTTTCACTTTATAGAACAACACATGAGACTTAAACTATCAAAATACAAGTTAAGAAAGACAAACCATCAAATTACGAGTCACTGTTGATCGTAGACATCTGGTTCGTTTATCGAAGAGAGTTCATAGAGTAATTCGTAGATATTGACAGATTGATATTTGAACTATTTTTCATTAATTGGGAAGAAAGTGCTAAAATTGAAATTGCAGCCGGCTTCGAGCCTTAGAAATAATGATAAGATTGACTGATTGAGGTTAGGCAGTTATCTTAAACTACTAACACCGCGTCTCAAGCACCAATTCTCTTTTCAGTACAAGTAAAAACACGCGGGCATATTTCAAATTTTGGCAAAAACAAAAGCGGGTACATTTGGAATTGCTAGTACTCACTAGTCACTACTCCCTCTGTCCCTCGTATCCTCCCTCTGTTTTCCTATTGGCAAAATTTTATTTCATTTTTTAATGTACCCCGAACAGTGTTCTAAAAATCGTCCGATTTTTCAAAAATCGCCGATAAATCGTCGATTTATCGTTTAAAAATATTTGACCGATTCGATTTTTGAAATCTGATATATCGCTATGAATTATTTTTAAATAGTTTATTATATTATATATAAGGCTAATATATTAAATATATTTAAAATATTAAAATTTATCCGATTTTTGTTCCGATTTATCATTCCGATAAATGCCCGATTTGCCGATAAATCGTTATACGGTACCTCAACCGATTTGTTCCGATTTCTGAAATCTACAACCATGACCCCGACCCATATAAAGATGTACTCGTATAAATATGGTCTTTTTATTATAAATTTTAAAATTCTGCTTTTTTTGCCAAGTAAAATTCTGCTTTTTAAACACAGTAAAATTTAAAACTAATATCTACACTATATTATTAAATTAAAGACGAAACATTAAAAGTTTTGGTCGATCGGCGGTCGGTATTTGGGTCAATTTATGGGTCTATCTATAATCAATTTATTTATAACTAATTACCTTTTTCACTTCAATCACATTACCTGTTTAAATTTTCTAACTAAAATAACTCATATTCTAAAATTAATACGGGCAACATATATATATTGAAAGGCATATGCTTTAGCCTATTTGTAATTCGAGGATTCTACTCAACTTAAACAAGAATGTAATAAGTAAATATTAGATTAAAGGTCACAGGAATCTCAGAAGATTATATCTGTCAAAGAATGAAGATTAAAGTCATCTACAGACTTGAAGTTATTCTACACTGGAAGAAGTTCATTTATTTGATCAAGCCTCAGTGAAGTATTCAAGAAAGTGGATCTATTTAAAGTGACAGAGATCTCAGAAGTGTGACGGAGAAAAGTACAGGTTACAGTCCTTTGTTTAATTAGAAGGAGAAAAGAATCACAGCTTAAAGTTAAAGATGAAGAATAGTCACTAAAGTTAGTCACTCATGAACCAGACAGTACATGGAGTGTCAACGTCAGTCAGTGGAAGTTCGTCGTCAATTTTAGTGGTTCTAAGAATTAGTTTAATTCTCTTTTAATATTATTCTATAAGATAATTAATTTAATCTATGAATTAATTCTGAAAGAATTAATTCATATATTAAATTAATTAATCTAGATCTTAAGTAATTTATTATATAAATTAATTCTCCAGATTTAATTTATTTATGAAATTATTTGAGTCATTTATTTAATTTATTTAATCAGTGAATTAATTCTAAATGAATTAATTCATTTGTTAAATCAATTAAAAAATAGAATTTATTAAAACAGATTTATTCTAATTCAAATTAGTACTAGTAGTACTATCATATTAATACTAGTAGTACTGTCTTACTTAGTACTACCGATAGTACTACCAATACAATTGGTTAGTACTACCGATAGTACTACCAAGTGTATTGATAGTACTACCAGTATTAATATCAACTGAAATGTTTGGCGCGTGAAAAAGATGTTCTGTTGACTTGTGTTATATACAAAAGTATGATCAAACAAGGCAGGACACTTTAACAATTGAAAACAAGACAGAAGCAAAACAAAGCATCATATTTCATTCTTCTGCCATTAACGCGAACCAACAGCAAAGCTCAAATTTATTCTTGTAATAAATTCTAGCCATCAAAGTTATATCCAATCCACTAGAATTCAATTACTTGTATTGCTTTGACAATCTAGCGGATCATAATCCCTAGAATTATTATCGAACTACTTTTTAGTATTCGATCTTTTTATTACAAATATAGATAAATTCATGTCGAATTTATTCTAGATTTGTTTTAACAAGAACCTTGTAATCTGTGCACTGAATTGTAACACCCCTCAAGTTTAATAGAGTTTCTATTTAACTTGAATATTGTTTCAGTTTTTATTCCGCACTAATTTGTTCTAAACAGTTAAATCATTTAAAGGACAAATTCGATAAAACGGTATAGTTTGTATTCAACCCCCCTTCTACAAACTTATCAGGACCTAACAATTGGCATGAGAGCCTTTTGATTGATATACAAATCAAAGATCCAATTGTTTTGAGATTTTTTTCTTAAACTCTGAAATTTTTATTATTCTTTAAAAATCTCAAAAATGTCTACAACTCAGAAGGTTGGTATAGTAAAGATTCCCATGTTCAGCAGGGAGCACTATCCTATGTGGAAGAAGAAGATGCTTCTGTTTCTTCAAGTGATTAATGTTGAATATCTTGATGTGCTGAAGAATGGACCAAGAATTCCTATGTTTGTTGAGAAAGAGCTAATAGAGAATGATGTTGTTACTAGGGCTGCTAGGATATACCCTAAGGATCCCAAGGACTACACTCCTGAAGAAAAAGAAGATGTTTCCTTGGATGCCTGTCTACAGTTGATACTGATTGATTGTCTTGATCCAATCATGCATAATCATATTTTAAAATGTGTCTCTGCCAAACACATTTGGGATACGATTGAAATAATCAATGAAGGGACAGAGGAAGTCAGAGAGAATAAGATGGAAATTCTCACCTCTTCATATGAGCACTTCAGATCAAATCCAAGGGAAGGAAGAGTGGTTAGTATGTCTACTTCACTGGTAGCTGGAGTCCCACAGAAACAGGAAGCGAAGGTTGTTCTACCTTCCAGTCCTAACAAGGATGTAATTGTAGCTGAATATGGTGTTACATCTACAAGTCAATATGGTGGTGATTTTTATTCTATGAAGGAGCTTGAACAGTTGGAAGATGAGTCTATGGCCTGGGTAGTGAAGAAGTTTGGAAACTTCAGGTTAAGGAGAAATCCTAGTTTCAAGTTCAAGACATATGCTGACGAATACCATACAGGTGGTTCTTCAACCTCAAATAGCACAAGGGGTGGCTATATAACAGGGATGGTTGAGAAGAACAAGTCTAAAGAAAAGAGATGGGATGACACTGACAGTGAAGATGAAGAAGTTGGGAATCTTGCACTCATGGCAATAGGAGACAAACTCTTTGCGTCCATGTTATCTCCACCCAACATGTCTAAGGTAAAACTTACTGACACTGAAATGATTTATCATCTTGGTGGCACCATAAGTTGTGCACGCACTGAAAATGATAGAATAAATCTTTTAAACACAAATCTTGAAAAGGAATTAAAAGAATTGAAACTTGTGCATGTTAATAAGGATGAACTTACTGAGAAAATTGCTTTTCTTGAGAATAGGGTTAAATGTTATATTCAACTGGAAACCATTCTCAAAGATCAGATTAGTGAGCTTAAAACCAAAGCTAATGCCTATTACAACTCTTGTAAAACGGCTAAAGAAATTTTCAATAAACAAGCTATTGGTAATCATGTCAGTATAGGTTATGATTATAATGAGGCTATTGGATTGCTTGGTATTAATACACCTTCTAGAGTCAGAGAAGAAGGAAAGGTTGTTCCTTATATACTTAAGGGTATTGAAACACCCTTCTGTAAAGAATCCATAGCAGATCCTATGAATGAATACTCTATAATCATTGCTGAAGGGATTCGTGAAGAAGATATGTCTTTGGAAGTTGAACAGTCCAAAAAGTGTATATCTGATATTCCAGTCAAAGTTGCTACAACTGAAAAGACTAAATCAGATATTCATAAGTTAGATCAAAACAACTGTAGAACTAACATGCCTGCTGTTAATTCTTCTCATAAAGCATGTGGTGTGATTAATTGCATGTCTTGTTCTTTCAATGTTATGTATGCTTATTTTAATAGTAAGCATGTATCTAGTGATAAGACTGCACCACGTCAACATGTTAATAATAAGAAACATGTTAAAGCAAAGACTACTAGTCCTCCTCAGACTAGAGTGGATTCATTTATCCCTAAGCCTACTCAGAAATGTGTTAAGGCTGGCTATAAATGGAAACACTCTTATGTGAAAGAGGATGAAGTAGTTTTGGTTAAAAATGTTGTTTTGCCTGACAAAGGCCAGTTCTTTAAGTATGCCGGACCCAATCAATTTTGGGCTCCGAAGAAGGTCTAATCAATTTGATATTGCAGGGAGTTAAACAGGTAAACTGTTAGATATAATTGCTAATGTTTGTTTATCAGTGTTTAAGCAACAGGTACTGGTCAGAGTTTATCAGAAGCCGATCAGAGTTTAGTTAAACTCTGATAGGGTAAAGAGTTTAAAGGAAGCTAGTCAGAGTTTATTTAAAGTCTGACAAGGTGATAGTTGAATTAGCTGTCGGTGCAGAATTGAAGATTCTAGAAGCAATACATTCTGAAGATGGAAATAAGCAGAATATATTGATACAGCTAAGGAAACAGGATAGAAGATAAGAAGCAATCCTTAATTGATATGAATTGTATAGCTAACTTTTAGGAATATCAATTAGAGAAGGATTGTATGTAGCTGTGTACTATATAAACACAGATAGGTTATCCCTAGAAGGGACACGATCATTGAGATATTATTCTTGTAACCTAGAAGCTCTTTATGATTCATTAACATCATAAAGAGAGAAGCTGTTAATAAGATTACAGTTTTATTGATTCATAAACAGTGTTGTTAATTATTGTTATTCTCATACATACTTGATTATATTGTGTATTCGGCCTAACAATTGGTATCAGAGCCAAGGCTGTTTAATATATACAGTTTTACGATTAAAACACAGTAATAATCATGTCTGAAGAAAATCAAAATCAAGTTCCTCCTGCGGCTGAACAGGTTAAGCCAAATTCTGTGAGTCGATATGAAACTATCAGGGTTCCAATGCTCAGGCCAATAGAGTATCCGATATGGAAGGTGAAGATGACCATGTTTCTGGAGGCTACAGATCCAGAATATCTTGACAGAATCAATAATGGTCCTCATAAGCCAACTAAATTATCTCCTGCTGTTGGTGATAAAGAACAGACACTGATTCCAAAGGAAAAGAAAGATTATACTCCTGAAGACATCTCATCAATTGCAAAGGATGCAAAGGTTAGACATCTACTCCACAGTGCTTTAGATAATGTTATGTCTAACAGAGTAATTGGCTGCAAAACGGCAAAGGAAATCTGGGATGCTTTGGAAGTAAGGTGTCAAGGAACCACTGCTATAAAGAAGAACAGGAAGACAATACTCACACAGGAGTATGAGCACTTTGATTCAAGATCTAATGAAACCTTGACTGAGACTTATGACAGGTTTTGTAAATTACTGAATGATCTGTCTCTGGTTGACAAAGAATATAATCTTGAAGAGTCAAATCTCAAGTTTCTCTTATCTCTACCTGAAAAATGGGATCTGAAGACGACCTCAATCAGAGATAATTATGATCTTGATGATACAGATCTTGATGAGATTTATGGCTTGTTAAAGACTCACGAACTTGAGATAGATCAAAGAAACAGAAGATCAAGCAAGAAGACAAAATCTGTTGCTCTCAAAGTTGAGGAGAAGCCCATTGAAAAGAAGGAATCATCAAAGAAGAAAGCCAAGGGAAAGGCTTTAGTCATTAAATCTGAAAGTGAGTCATCAAACTCTGATGATGACTCAAACTCTGATGAAGCTTCTGACTCTGAGGATGATGAAGAACGGTTGATGCAAATGGCGGCATTGATGGTGAAGACCTTCAAGAAGATGGGATTCAAGAACTCCAAGAAAGGAAAGAGATTCTCAAGGAGAGATTCAAATTCTGAGAAGAAGAATTTCAGAAAGTCTGATGGAAAAGATACCAAGTCTGGAAAGAAGGACAAATCTGAGATCCAGTGCTACAAGTGCAAAGAGATGGGTCACTATGCTCCAGAGTGCAAGAAAGGAAAAACTGGAAAAGCACTCGTCTCTAAAGGCAAAGACTGGGCAGATACTTCAGATTCTGATGATGGAGAAAATTATGCTCTTATGGCAACTGTCAAAGATGAGACTGAATCATCAGAAAATAAGGTACCCCTAACTACTTATGCGTATGATACTGATAATATTTCTGAATTAAGAATTTATCTTAAGAACATACATGTTAGTTATAGGGATCAGACTTTAGAGAATGAAAGGATTAAATCTGAGAATCTTAGTCTTAAAGAAAGAAACAAGTTTCTTGAAAGAGAACTTGAGAATATGAAGAAGACTCAAAAAGAAAGAGATGATGCTGTTTATGTGGAACAGGAGTTGCTTAAAAGGTATAGGCAACTAGAATCTGATTTAGAGAAGGAAAGAAAAATAATTAGAACTTGGACTAATTCTGGCAGAGATACACATCAAGTTTTTCAATCAGATGCTGTAGGTTTAGGATACAGTGAGGAAGATGAACTTAGGTTTCAAGATAAAATTAAGTTTAGAGCTTTCACAAGTTCATATTCAACTCCTGTAACATTTGTTCCTGAATCTGGAAAGTTAAAATCTGCAGTTGTGAAAGAAACTGTTATGGAGCCAGTTGAAACTTGTGTTGAACAAGTAGATACTGAATCTAAAACAGAGAAGCCTGTTGAGATAGAAGCTGTTAAAGAACCAATAAGAGTCTGTGAGAAACAGGTTAATGTTGGTTTAATGACAGGAAAACAGTTTAAACATAAGCTCAAAGAGGTTAAGTCTGCCATGAAACCTAAAGGGTCCAAGAGAAATAGGAATGGAAAAATAGGCATAAACAATAGAAATAATCATTTGCCTAATGCTGGTGCTTTAAGGAAAACATGTTACAGTTGTGGTAGTTCTAATCATCTTGCTAGATTTTGCACTAAGAACAAGCATATTAATTCTTTACCTTCTACTTCAGAAGTAAAGAATGATTATGTTAGAGTAAAACCACAGACCTTATGCAAACATTGTGGGAGCACTTGGCATTCTATTTACACATGTAAGAGTTATCATGCAATTTATCATAATTACTATGAGCTAAAACCCAACTTGAAGTGGGTTAGAGCAAACTCTGCTAGTGTAAAATCTGACAATGTTAGTTTAAACTCTGAGAAAGTTGATTCCGCTGCAAAAGCTAACACTGTTAAGAAAGGAAAAGGGTCCAAGCAAGTCTGGATCCTTAAAACTAACACTTAGTGTTTGTTTGTGATTGCAGGGTATAATAGAGAGCACACTTATCTTGGACAGTGGATGCTCAGGACATATGACTGGAAATAAAGCCCTGCTATCAGAATTTGTGGAGAAGGATGGCCCAAAAGTTTCCTATGGAGATGGCAACGTAGGACATACTCTGGGATATGGCAACATTAATCTTGGAGGTGTCATCATCACTAATGTAGCTCTAGTCTCAGGACTCAAGCACAATCTGTTATCTGTGAGTCAAATGTGTGACAAAGGAAACAATGTAGATTTTCATAGTGTATACTGTGAAGTTATCAGTAAATCTACTGGAAAAGTTGTTCTAGTTGGACACAGGCGCAACAATATTTATGAAGCAAGTTTGGTAACAAACTCTGATGGAAAAACAGTGTGTCTGACTGCTAGAATGTCAAATGAAGAGAGTTGGAATTGGCATAAAAAGCTCTCTCATCTCAATTTGAACAACATTAATGAGCTGATAAGAAAGGATCTTGTAAGAGGACTCCCAAAATCAACACTCAGTCTAAATGGCCTATGTGATTCCTGTCAAAAGGCCAAACAAAGGAAGTCATCTTTCAAGAGCAAAACTGAATCTTCAGTAGTGGAACCTTATCATCTTCTACATGTTGATCTTTTTGGACCAGTGAATATAATGTCAATGGGCAGAAAGAAATATGCTCTAGTAATTGTTGATGAATATACTAGATATACATGGGTGTATTTCTTGTCAAAGAAGGATGAAACTGCTCAAATTCTAATGGATCATGTAAATCTACTGGACAAAGGATCACAGCACAAAGTCAAAATAATAAGGAGTGATAATGGAACTGAATTCAGAAATTCATTCATGGAAGCTTTCTGCAAGGAAAGAGGGGTGAAACAAGAATTTTCTGCACCTGGCACTCCACAGCAAAATGGTGTAGTTGAAAGAAAGAACAGAACTTTAATTGAAGCAGCCAGAACTATGCTTGAAGAAGCAAAATTACCAACTTATTTCTGGGCAGAAGCTGTTCAAACTGCTTGTTTTACTCAAAATGCTACATTGATCAACAAGCATGGGAAAACACCATATGAGATGGTGAAAAATAAGAAGCCAAATTTGAAATATTTTCATATATTTGGATGCAAATGCTTTGTGTTGAAGACTCATCCTGAACAGTTGACAAAGTTCGAGTTAAAAGCTGATGAAGGAATTTTTGTTGGCTATCCACTGTCAACAAAAGCATTCAGAGTTTACAATCTAAGAACTAAAGTGATCATGGAATCCATACATGTGTCATTTGATGACAAGAAAATAATTGGACTTGAAGACAAGGATGGATATGATCAACTACGTTTTGAAAATGAAGATCTACTCTCTGATGATATAAACTCTGATGAAGCAGGGTTGACAAACTCTGACGAAGCATACTCTGAACCTCTACTGGTAAATACTGGAGAAACTGATAATTCTCAAATTGAACAAAATAGAGAACCAGTTGAGGGGGAGCATGAAGAAGCTCAACATGACACAGCAAGTGAATCAGTTGAGGAAACTGATTCAAACTCTGACAATTCAAACTCTGAGTCATCAAATTCAGGGGGAGCCTCAGAGAATGTAGAAAGTCAACATATGAATCAGGAGAGCATGGATCAAGGGGGAGGATCCAACAATGATGCAAGAAACCACTTACCATCAGCAAGAAAGTGGACACAGGCACACACACCTGATCTCATAATTGGAGATCCTGATGCTGGTGTAAGAACCAGAAGTGCAACAAATAATGAGTGTCTGTATCATGCTTTCTTGTCTCAAACTGAACCAAAGAAAGTGGAGGAAGCTCTTCAAGATGCTAATTGGATTACAGCAATGCAAGAAGAGTTAAATGAATTTGAAAGAAATGAAGTCTGGACACTTGTACCTAGACCAAAGAACAGATCAATTGTAGGTACAAAGTGGGTTTTCAGGAACAAGACTGACAGTGATGGTGTGATTACAAGGAATAAGGCTAGACTTGTGGCAAAAGGTTATTCACAACAGGAAGGAATTGACTATGATGAAACCTTTGCTCCAGTTGCAAGACTGGAGGCCATAAGGATGTTTCTGGCCTATGCTGCACACAAGAAGTTTAAAGTCTTTCAGATGGATGTGAAAAGTGCTTTTCTCAATGGGAAGCTTGAAGAAGAGGTATTTGTTGAACAACCACCAGGATTTGTAGATCCCAAGCATCCAGATTATGTCTACAGGCTTGACAAGGCATTATATGGACTAAAGCAAGCACCAAGAGCATGGTATGAAACTCTTGCTCAATTTCTTTTAGAAAGTGGGTTCACAAGAGGTACAATTGATAAAACTTTGTTTTATTTCAATTCTGGTGATAATTTGCTGTTAGTTCAAATTTATGTAGATGATATTATTTTTGGATCTACTAATGACAAACTTTGTAAGAAGTTTGCAAAGCTTATGCAATCCAGGTATCAAATGAGCATGATGGGAGAGCTTAGTTATTTTCTAGGCTTACAGGTCAAGCAAACAGATGATGGTATTTTCATAAATCAAGCAAAATATACCAGAAATCTTCTCAAGAAATTTGGTATGCTTGATAGTTCATCTGCTACTACTCCCATGGCTACTGCAACAAAGCTAGACAAAGACACAGGAGCCTCAGTAGATATGACAAACTACAGAGGAATGATAGGGTCTTTACTATATCTTACAGCAAGTAGACCTGATATCATGTATGCAACATGTCTTTGTGCAAGATTTCAAGCAGATCCTAGAGAGCCTCATCTAACAGCTGTAAAAAGGATTTTCAAATATCTCAAAGGCACCATAACCTTGGGTTTGTGGTATCCTAGAGAATCAGAGTTTAAGTTGATTGGTTACTCTGATGCAGATTTTGCAGGCTGTAAGATAGACAGAAAAAGTACAAGTGGAAGCTGTCAATTTTTAGGTGACAGATTAGTTTCTTGGTATAGCAAGAAACAGAAGTCAATTTCCACATCCACAGCTGAAGCAGAGTATATAGCAGCTGGTAGCTGTTGTGCACAGATTTTATGGATGAAGAATCAATTGCTGGATTATGGGTTAAGGTACTCTAAAATTCCTATTTTCTGTGATAACCAAAGTGCTATTGCTATGACAGGAAATCCAGTACAGCATTCCATGACCAAGCACATCAGCATAAGATATCATTTTATCAGAGAACATGTGGAAGAAGGGAATATTGAGCTTCATTTTGTGTCTACAGACCAACAACTTGCAGATATCTTCACCAAACCTTTGAGTGAAGCTACTTTTACAAGATTGGTAAATGAACTTGGAATGATCTCTGGTTCTGACTAGAGATACGGGTTAGACTCAAAATTTATACATGTTTAATTCTTGTTGCTCATGATTTCTTGCATGTGTTAACTGTTATGAGTACCAGTGTGATAAACTCTGTTGGTTAAATTCTGATGTTAGTCTCTGTTAGTCATAAACTGTTGGTCATACTTTGAATGTTACAGATTAATGCTATTCTC
This sequence comes from Heracleum sosnowskyi, assembly GCA_030848705.1. Classification (NCBI taxonomy): domain Eukaryota; kingdom Viridiplantae; phylum Streptophyta; class Magnoliopsida; order Apiales; family Apiaceae; genus Heracleum; species Heracleum sosnowskyi. The sequence continues at coordinate 79,572,458 of CM061236.1, read as the reverse complement.
TGATTGTAATTTTGTCTGGAACATAAGGACCAATGAAGAAATTTGTATGAAGCATAATTCTCAGTAAGTACCTGTGAATCCTTAAGAGTTGTATAGACTCTGATCTCAAAAATGTGCAGTAAGCTCACACAGCATGATACTGTCTCAATATTTATAGCATCTCTTAGTTTATTGATCCTATACACTGAGTCTGTATTAGCTGTTTGCATTTTCTCTCATAAGTTAATTACATTTACTGATGAAAAGTCTAAACTCTGATTATTAATTTCAAATAATTCACCCTCAAATTCAAAAGATGCCAAACAGAGCACAAATTCCTTTGAGATCATGTTGTGCCTAGGACGATCCAGGAACTTATTGTATGAAATAAGGGCTAAAATCTTTGATTTTTGGTGACTAGTGCCAACCACTGATTACTGGAAAAATAAAAAAAAAAAAAAAAAAAAAAAAAAAAAAAAAAATATATTAAAAAAAAAAAAAAATTAATAAAGGGGGTGAAAAATAAAAGACATATCCAAATGAAAGGATATCAGTAATACAGAGTTTAGATATAAAATCAGATTTTATGTTATACATGAGAGTTTAGGCAACCAGTTTTTACTACTTTAGATTGTGGATTTTATGCACCTTGAGATGGTCTCAATACTGATTTCGGTAAACTCTGCTACTACACACACATATTTTCACAACTGTACAGATTGAGAAAAGAGTTTATTGACAAAGAAGGACAAATGGTAAACACTGATGTTTTGTGTGAAATACGCCGAGGTTACTTTATTTTAATCTCTGATGGTTAAAATAATTTTCTTGTCTCAGACAGTTTATGATTTTGGGTTTAGTCATTTGTTCTTAGGCAAAGTATGATTGAACAGAGAAAAGAAAGAGTTTGTTTGATAAGTACTGATAGTGATCAGTAGTACTGATGAGTATGTTAGTTTATTGTTTTAAGTGATATCATGTCTTTCACTTTACAATTACTAGGTAAAATTGATAATACTGAAAGTAAAGCAATAAAATGAGTCTTTTTCATTAATTGATTCAAACTCTGTTACATTCAGTCAATTACATACTCATGCTTAGCTAATCTTTCTGGTACATACTAATCACTATGGTTACAAAAGAGAAGATCTATTTAACCAGGACAAGTACTTGAATGCTATCCAACATCGAAGCAGAAGAGCTAGAGCCAGAAGCTATTGTGCTCTACTACTTCTGATGATAGCTACCCAGTTGCTCATCTGGTCATTATACCATTTGGGATAGCTTGAAATCCTCCTAATGATGAATCATCATCATCATCTTCTCGAGATCTCTTTCTGCTTTGCAGCTTGCAGGATTGTAAGAAGAGGTTTTCTTTTGACCCCGACAAGAAACTCAGTTGAAAAAGCATAAAGCAGATCTCCATGGCATCTTCATCTGCGAGGATTGGTGCATCATATGGTCCTGGACGGAAGATGTATACATGAGGGTTGGAGAAAGGCCCTTCGGCTATTTCATCATCTACGATAAGACCTTCATCATTCAAGAATGAGAGAACAAGAAACTCATCGATAAGATAGTTTTCTTGTTGCTGCCAGTTCATGTTCAAAAACTCTTCCACATCCAGGAATTCGAAAGTTCCAGCCATTTTGGTGTATAGTAAGTTTAAGATATGAAGCCTGTTGTTACATTGCTTTGGTATTTAAAGCATTCAAACAGGGTATCTGAAAGGTTTTTCTTGGAGATTGAAAGGTTTTTGAAGCTTTTGGAAACGGTAACGTGCGGAGTTCCAAGACAGTCATTATTATACTGACTGTTGAGTTGCTTTGTACTTCGTTATTGTATTTCTGAGAGATTAAAATTGATAATTTTCTTATTATTGATTTTTATTAAAGTGGATATTTTGAGCGTTTTATGTGTTGCCAGGTGTCTAAATGTTTGCACGATTGCACGTGTGTATTGGATACAACTGTCAGCGTATGCACGTTTGACATCTGTCCCACTCACACACGTTTCAAGGACGCTTGCTGTGTATCGTGATTTTTTCAGTTATTATTTAAATACACTACACATAAACGGTTCAATCTTTTACGAACCTTAACTCTTCATACGCTTTTTCACAAACACCTTTCTACACTTAAACTTTGCTGTCTTTCGCATCAATTCAGAATCTTCTAATGGCAACCACAGCTTTTGTTTCGTCTGGATTAGAGTTCGTTCCAAACAACTATACTGCACCACTACACACTGCAAACGCACCAGAGGCATTTCATATGATTCAAGAGTTTCTTGCTCAGTCAGCGATTGGGCGTGCTTTGGTAGAACCTGAAAAACTTTCTGGTTCACAGATAAAGGCGTTCTGGGAAACAGGAATGTATGATGATGGTGGTGAGACAGGCAACCCATCGATTATTTTTGAATATGAAGATACAGAGTATGTAATAACTGCTGGAACCATTCGCGCTGCAATGGGGTTTCCTGAATTTTCTTCGTATACAATTGGAATGGGTGATGAGGATTTGATAAGAATGATGCAAGAGATTGGGTATTCTGGACCATTGTCGAAGATTGGACAGCTCAAACGACCATTCTTAAGGAAGGAGTGGAGCTTCTTCTTTGATTGCATCACAAGGACTTTTAGCAAGAAATGCACAAACTGGGATGCTATTCCCACAGACAGTCTGCAAATCGGGTATTCTCTTTTATTCGATAATCATTTTGATTTTGCACGACTTGTTTTGAATAATCTAGGAGACAAAATGACAGAGAATAGAGGAGTAGTCTATTTCTCTAGATTCTGTCAGACTTTGTTCTCTTACTGTGTTGAAGGAGTAGAAGTAGGTGACGAAGATGTTTCTTGTTTTAAATTACATAAGAGAGTATTTTCTGATCTTATTAATAAAGATGTTAAGAAAGGGGTTGTTGGAGACTTGTTGCTACCTCAATCTGTGCAACAGTTTTTAAATGCTCAAGTCAATCCACCAACACAAGCTTCTTCTCAACCTGAGCCTCTACAACAAGAACTGCCTCCTTCAACTTCTGTTAAACCTAAAAGGGGTGGTAGGACTAAGAATGTTGGTACTAAACCTGCTAGGGTTGCTAAGTCAAATGCTGAAGCTGGGGTATCAAGCACTGAAGAACTGCCTCAGAGAAAAAGAATGAAGAAAAAGAGAGCTCAAAGAGCAAAGTCTGTTACTGCTGATTCTGATGCAGAATCAGAAACTGAAACTGATGAAGAAAATCCTCATCAGAGAAAGAGAAGACAAGTTGCTGAATATCTTTTTGCTGATATCATTGCCAATATGGACAAAGTTCCTGAGGAAACTGAAGCTCCTGAAGCTTTTGTTCAGGAGGAAGCTGCAAATCCAGAAGCTGTCAATCAAGACAGGCTAAATACTGATGATATTGAAATGGATTTTGATAGAGAAGCTCCTACATCAAAGGCTAATGATGTAGTTGAGGAAGCTGCTGCTCATTCAGACAGCAGAATTTTTGATCTTGAAGAAAATGTAAGAGAAGCTGATCAAGCTACTACAGAATTGGTAGAAACTATTGCTTCCCACACAGAAATCATTTCTCTTGATTTTGAGAAAGGTGAGGAAGTTGATCAGATTAGAATTGATCATCCTACAGAAGCTGTTGCTGTACCTACTGATGCAACAGAGAATGTTCCTGTAGCAGCAGAGTTTGTTGCAAACTCTGAAGATGCTCTTGTTCTTGAAGCTCTACAACATTCAGTTGTTGAGATTGTTCAGCGAGAAGCAGAGGTAATTGCTAAAGCAAACTCTGATATTCCTGAAACTGTTGCAGAGAAAGTCAATGATGAAGCTGCACAGTTAGAACATGAAATCACTGCTGAACATGTTCCTGAAGAGATTGCAAGAGAGGATGACAATGTTAATGCTAGTCCTGCTCATTCACCTTCACACATATCTGCAATTCAAGCCAACTCTGATGAACAAAGAGAGTTCAATCGAGCTACTGAAAAACATTTTCAAGATATGTACTTCAAGAACTGGACAGAAGCAGATTGTATTTTCACTTCACAAAGGGCTGCTGATTTAACTGCTAACTCTGTTAAAGAGATTAAAAATCCTGAACTTCTCAGTCATTTCAAAGCAACTGTTGTTCAAATCAAATCATTAAACAATCGTTTTGATGCTTCTGATAAGGTGATTGAAGGGTTAAGGAATGATATAGCTACAAGAGAGCTTACACAGCAGAAGGACAAATCTCTATACATCTCTTTGTGTAAAGAGCAAAAGACTTTAAATTCTAGATTGTCGAAAGTTGAGGAGAATCAGACTGCTATGTCTGCTCAACTAACTTCAATTTCTAATGCTCTGGAGTTGCTGACATCAGTACTACTTTCTGATGATGTCAAAAAGGGGGAGAGTGTACCAAGTGACAAATGCAAAGACACTCAAGCTCTGAGACGGAGGGATGATGGTAATGATGGTGGAAGCAAGGGAGGTGAATCTGAAAAGAGTTTAGGCTTAAGATCATCAAGATCGAGATCAAACTCTGAGAGAAGATCAAACTCTGGTAAGGGAAAAGTAATTTCTGTCAGTGGTTCAAGGCTCAAAAGTTTGATAAACACTGATAAGCCTAGCACTGATGAAGAAGTTGCTGCTAAATTATTTATAGCAGAACATGGAAAAGATGTTACAATTGAAGATATCCAAGCTGAAGAGCAAATGCTTGCTGAAGAACACAGGAAGAATCTTGAAGCTGGGATATACAAAAAGAAAGAAATCAAGGCTCCTAGAAAGAAAGAAACTGGAATTATTATTAAAGAAAATACTCAACAGAGTATACAATACACCAGGAGGCCTATGATTAGAAACTCTGATAAGGGTAAAGGCAAAATGATTGAAGAGCCTAACCTGAAGGAGAAAGAATATTCAACCTCTGACATTGCTCAAGTTGAAACAAGATTACCAAAATCAACCTCTGACGCTGCTCAAGTTGATGATACTATTGAAGTTAAGCCAGCCTCTGACAAGGCTCAAGCTGTGCAAACTCAGCTAGCTCCACAACTCCAAGGTATTTTTAGAAGACCTGTACTATCTGAAGCTCTGACACTTCAACCTGTGGATTTCTCTCAAACCAGGACTGTACTTGGAAAAGAAACTTTTGATAAAGCTGGTTTAGGTTCACATAGGGAGAAGAGAATAAACAACAGATCTGGAGATCAATCATCATTGGCAGTATCTGGCATTATTACTCAAGAGAATCTTGATATGCTAGACTCTGTTCAGTTGATATTTCACAAGGGTTTGAAGAAAGATTTTCTGTTGTATTTTATGAATGATGGAAGAGTTTACAGAGTTGCAGAGTCTGATATAGATCTCAAATCTTATCAAGAATTGGAGTATGTTCTGTACTTGTTAAAAGTCAAAAACAGAAACACTCACAATGCTGCTACATTTATCAGACAAAAGATGCAAAGATCTAAGGTGATGCTTGGAGGAGGAATTTCAAAGGTATACATTCCTAAGTATAAAGATGCTTATGGAAATGTTATAGAAATGAAGAGAAACAGTGCAAGACTAAGGACTGATCTGGGAGTTAAAGTCTTAGAATTCAATCTAGAATCTGATAAAGCACATTTTATTAGGCTAGGGAATGAGATGAGGAAGAATTCCATCTATTCTCTGAGAGCTGCTATTTATCAGACTGGTGAATCTGATCCAGAACTCAAGGAACTGAAAGAAATCATGATTGAAGAGCTGGAAAAGGCTGAAAGAAGACTTCTAATTGATTATCTCAGGACAGTGCCTGATATTCAAGAAATCAAATAAAGTCTGACTGTAAGTTTTTAATATTTTCTATTCTAAGTCAAATTTAAACTCTGTTTTAAATTAAACTCTGTTATATGTTAAACACTGCATTTGTTATATGTTTTGACATCATCAATTATATGTTTAACTTGTACATTTTATTATGAACAAGTTGGGGGAGATTGTTAGATATAATTGCTAATGTTTGTTTATCAGTGTTTAAGCAACAGGTACTGGTCAGAGTTTATCAGAAGCCGATCAGAGTTTAGTTAAACTCTGATAGGGTAAAGAGTTTAAAGGAAGCTAGTCAGAGTTTATTTAAAGTCTGACAAGGTGATAGTTGAATTAGCTGTCGGTGCAGAATTGAAGATTCTAGAAGCAATACATTCTGAAGATGGAAATAAGCAGAATATATTGATACAGCTAAGGAAACAGGATAGAAGATAAGAAGCAATCCTTAATTGATATGAATTGTATAGCTAACTTTTAGGAATATCAATTAGAGAAGGATTGTATGTAGCTGTGTACTATATAAACACAGATAGGTTATCCCTAGAAGGGACACGATCATTGAGATATTATTCTTGTAACCTAGAAGCTCTTTATGATTCATTAACATCATAAAGAGAGAAGCTGTTAATAAGATTACAGTTTTATTGATTCATAAACAGTGTTGTTAATTATTGTTATTCTCATACATACTTGATTATATTGTGTATTCGGCCTAACATAAACCGTGTTATATGGATTCTTGACAGTGGCTGTTCAAGGCATATGACCGGAGATAGAGCCCTGCTATCAGATTTGGTTGAGAAAGCTGGCCCAGTAGTTACCTTTGGAGATAACAGCAAGGGTATTACGAAAGGATATGGCTGTTTGAAGTACGGAAATGTTATCATTGAAGATGTTTCATTTGTGGAAGGTCTGAAGTTCAATCTTCTCAGCATCAGTCATTTCTGTGACAGAGGATATGCTGTTTCCTTTGAAAGAGAGAAGTGTCAGATCCTTCACAAGAAGAATGGAAAGCCTGCTCTTCAAGGAGTAAGGAAAGGTGACTTGTTCATAGCTGATCTGAACTCAGGATTCAAAGATGAAGTTAATTGTTTTTATGTTAAAGTTTCATCAGATGATAGTTGGCTATGGCACAAGAAGATGTCTCACCTTAACTTCAAAACCATGAACTCTTTAGTCAAGAGAGAATTGGTTAGAGGTTTGCCTCAGATGGAATTTACACAGGAAGGACTGTGTGAGGCATGTCAGAAAGGAAAGTCAAAGAAAGCTTCTCACAACGGCACTGACACATCATCAATAACTGAACCACTTCAGCTACTGCACATGGATTTGTTTGGTCCAGTTAATGTGATGTCCATGTCAAAGAAACAATATGCACTTGTGATTGTTGATGATTTTTCAAAATATACATGGGTTTTATTCCTACATTCCAAGGATGAGACCCCATATCTGGTGATTAGCCATATAAAGTTGATTGAGCTGGATTCTAGATTCCCTGTTAGAGCAATAAGGTCAGATAATGGTACTGAATTCAAGAATGCCATTCTAAATGACTTTTGTGCTGATAAAGGAATAACAAGACAGTATTCTGCCCCTAGAACTCCTCAACAAAATGGAGTAGTGGAAAGAAAGAATCGTACATTGATTGAAGCTGCTAGGACTATGCTTAGTGAGTCTAAACTTCCAACGTACTTTTGGGCTGAAGCAGCGAATACAGCTTGTTATACTCAGAATCGAACTTTAATCAACAAGGACTTAATAAAGACTCCGTATGAGATCATGAACAACAAGAAACCAACTGTCAAGTACTTTCATGTATTTGGAGCAAAATGCTTTGTGCTTATAGATGACAATGTGAAACGTGGCAAGTTTGATGCAAAGGCACAAGAAGCTATTTTTGTTGGTTATTCTAGAAGATCTTACAGGGTCTACTTGATTGACAGTCACACGGTAAAGGAAAGTGTCAATGTTACTTTTGATGACACTAAATTCCCTAATATCCAAACAGCAGATTCATCTGAGAAAATGAAGTTTGATAACTTGCGAGACTCAGATTCAGATGATGAAGCCCCACCTAAAGTTATTGCTGGTAATGATAATAACAATGATGATAATGATCATGGTGGTGGTGGTGGAAACACTGGTAACAATGGAGATACCACCAACACTGGAGAAGAATCATCAAGGCAATCAAGCAACAACTCAGGGGGAGCAAATGAAGGATCAACTAGTCACTCACAACATCAAAGTGAAATTCAAGGCGAATCATCAAGATCAAATCTTCCAAGACAGACTGTATGGAATAGAGCTCATCCTTTTGAGCTGATCATTGGTGATCCAGATGTTGGAGTTAAAACTAGAAGTGCAACTCAGAATGAATGTCATTATTCAGCATTTTTATCTAAAATGGAGCCAAAGAAAACTGAGGAAGCATTGACTGATCCAGATTGGGTGATTGCTATGCAAGATGAACTCAATCAATTTGAACAACAGCAAGTCTGGAAGCTGGTACCCAGGCCAAAGAACAAGAAAGTAGTTGGTACAAGATGGGTATACAGGAACAAGCTAGATGTGGATGGCATTGTTACAAGGAACACGGCAAGACTGGTTGCACAAGGGTATTCTCAAGCTGAAGGCATTGATTATGATGAAACCTATGCACCAGTGGCTAGACTTGAGGCCATCAGGATGTTCTTAGCATTTGCTGCTTACTCCAATTTTAAAGTCTATCAAATGGATGTTAAGAGTGCATTCCTGAATGGTGAACTTGATGAAGAAGTGTATGTGGAACAGCCCCCTGGCTTTGAAAATCAGGAGCTGCTGGACTTTATGTACTTTCTCTTCAAGGCTATCTATGGTCTCAAACAAGCCCCAAGAAAATGGTATGACACTCTCTCTGGTTTTCTTTTAGAAAATGGTTTTGTTAGAGGTATCATAGACAAAACTCTTTTTTCAAAGAAACACAAAAGTGATATGATATTAGTCCAAGTCTATGTGGATGACATCATATTTGGGTCTACTAATGATAATCTCTGTAAGAGATTTGCTGAGCTAATGCAGAGTAAGTTTGAAATGAGTATGATGGGTGAGCTGAAGTTCTTTCTTGGATTACAAGTAAGTCAAAGGTCAAATGGTATATTTATTTGTCAATCCAAGTATCTCAAAGAACTCCTCAAGAAGTATCACATGGAGGATTCAGCATCAGCAAGGACTCCATCTTCAACAGCCATCAAACTTGGAGCTTCTGACAAATCTATCAAGGTAGATGTTAAAAGCTACAGAGGTATGATTGGCTCCTTACTCTATCTTACTGCTAGTAGACCAGATATTATGTATGCTACATGCTTGTGTGCAAGGTTCCAAACGGACCCTAGAGATGTACATCTCGTTGCTGTGAAAAGAATCTTGAGATATCTTAAGGGTACACCTAATCTAGGTATCTGGTACCCTAAAGATTCTGGTTTTAATCTTGTTGGATATACAGATTCTGATTATGCAGGTAGTGTTGTGGATAGAAAGAGTACCTCTGGGAGTTGTCAATTCCTAGGAGGTAGGTTGATTTCCTGGTATAGCAAGAAACAACAAACAGTTTCCAATTCAACAGCAGAAGCTGAATATATTGCTGCTGGAAGCTGTTGTGCTCAGATCTTATGGATTAGGAATCAATTAAAGGACTATGGCTTTGCATTAGACAAAATCCCTATTTTGTGTGATAATACAAGTGCCATAGCAATCTCCAACAACCCTGTGCAGCACTCGAGAACGAAGCACATTGATATCAGGTATCATTTTATCAGAGAGCATGTCATGAATGGAACTGTGGAGTTACACTTTGTACCCACAGAAGAACAAACTGCAGATATATTCACTAAATCTGTTGATGAATCCACATTTACCAGGTTAGTTGGTAAATTGGGTATGTTAAACAGTCTTAGTGATTGATAATATATATGTTATGTTTGTTCTCAACAAAAATCATTTTCTCTTGTTGGTTAATAAGTGATATTACTGCTCATTCTTGTTTGAAATTGCTTGTTTGTTAATTTAAATGTTTCTTAATATTTTATTTTCTTTAAAAATATTTTTCTCATATTTTTTAAGTAGAGAAATGTATTTTTATTGAAAATATATTTATTCAGAATTATTTAGATAAGTTTCAGATTCTAAATATTGCTGTTTAAATATTTCTGCAAGTTTATATTAATTTTATGCATTTCTATAATATTCTGCATATTTTTCTAGAATTTATGGAATTTTCTGTGAATTTTTCTAGATTTTTATTAATAATTCATGCATTTTTATAAATTCTATGCATTTTTCTGTACAGTTTATTAATTCTCAGCATTTTCTTTTTATTTATTTGTGATTTTCGTTAGTATTACTATTTTTGAACTAGTAGTACTATCGGTAGTACTATCCCTTGATAGTACTACCAGTTCTTTTTTAATAAGTACTACCAGCATTTTATTTTTTGTTTTTCCGTTTTAAGTCATAGTACTACTAGCCTTTTTCTGTTTTTTTATTTATTCCTGTTAGTACTACCGCGTTTTTTATTTCTTTTTGTCGTTTTTTTTATTTATTCCTGTTAGTACTACCGTGTTCTTTATTTTACCTTAGTACTACTAGGCATTTTATGTATATATTATTTTATTCTGTATATATATTATTATTTTATTTTTATTTTTATTATAATTATTTATTATCTTTTATTTTCTATTTTTCTTAGTTGTTTTTGTAAATATATTGTATATATTATTTCTGATCTAGCTCTTGCTTAGCTGGAAATTCAGTGCCAAATCCAATTCATGTATTACTTTCTATCTCTCAATCCACTTCTTTTACTGTTGCTGAACCCAAGTGGTTGTTAAGGTTGACCAAGGGAATGTAGATCCACAATCTCTATCCCAGGTCTTAGAGCCAAACAATGAGTCTACAACCTTCTTGAACTCTCAGCCTGAACAGAAATCAATTGTTAAATAAAGAAGTATTTTGATTGAAACAGTGAGTGATCCCACAGCTCTGCCTCCTATAAAGAAATTCAACATATACTGAGGCATCTGTCAGCCCATCTGTATCCTCTCAATAGGATATGGACTTTGAAATGGCCAATGAACTGTTTCTAGAGACATTCTCTCAACAGGATGAATCTATTGAAATTCGCCATAGGGCCATGGCACTTTGTACTGAGTCAAGCACACTCTCATTACTCACAATGGGAGAAGACAATTTCATTAGATGAAACTCAGGACACAGTGAAAGCAGAGCACCTGCAACTGGTTACAGTGCCTACCATTGTTACGGTAGAAGTGCCTTCATAGGCATCTGAGGGAAAATTTGATTCTTTGCCAAATCAAATAGAATCATTTTCTCCCCTCCCAGAGTGAACACCTCTGGCTCCCTAAGGGATTTTCCACTCGCAGATTTATCTGGAGAAAGTGGAAGGCAACTTGGTCAGTCTATCACTGAAGCAATTCAGATTTCAAATCCAAGTGATTTGATAGACATGATTGAGGATCGGGATTTGCGAACTCCCATTGCACCACCACTGACCTCTCTTGAAGAGGCTAGGGTGAGTTTCAATGCAGGTACTGATCAAAAAGGAGCAAACAGACAGCTAGTGTTGAGTGATAAGAGTTAAACACATGCACGTGAGATGAGTGATACACTTACAAGAGAAATTCAAGTGAGTGCACATACAGACACATACACTGCAATGTAGTTAGCTCACATAGCTGATCTACAGGAACAAATATTCAAAACCCAGGCTGATAAAGAAATTTTGCAAGCACAAGTGGTTGAACGGTCTTCTTCTTCCACCTCTGTCAACAATCAGCTGGGACTGCTCAAGGATATATTGAAGACATTTACTACCCAAGATCAACTCCATCAACTATCTCAACTCCTACTGGCTTCAGATACTCATAAAGTTAAATCTGTAGAGAATTCCTCAACTAAGGGGGAGAAGTTTCTAGAGAATTTTGGAGAAGCTAGTAAAAGGGAGCTGAAAAAGATATAAAAGATAAAGAGGGAGTTTCAGGGGAGTAAAGGAAAGTTAGCTCTGTTTTGTAAATGTTATATGCATAGAGCTTAGGTAAATCAAGACAGGTTCAATGTTATCATATGTTCAGTCTAGAGGAACATCTGTCTTGCATTTATCTTTACTGGTGAAATCTGGAAATGTCATATTTGATCCAGAACTTTCTAGTATTTACTTAGGCTTAAGAGTCTTATCTTTTTCTTGGTTTTAGTTGAGTGATCCTCTAGGTATTTGGTTGTTATTTTCTAACAAACAAATAGGGGAGATTGAAAGGCATATGCTTTAGCCTATTTGTAATTCGAGGATTCTACTCAACTTAAACAAGAATGTAATAAGTAAATATTAGATTAAAGGTCACAGGAATCTCAGAAGATTATATCTGTCAAAGAATGAAGATTAAAGTCATCTACAGACTTGAAGTTATTCTACACTGGAAGAAGTTCATTTATTTGATCAAGCCTCAGTGAAGTATTCAAGAAAGTGGATCTATTTAAAGTGGCAGAGATCTCAGAAGTGTGACGGAGAAAAGTACAGGTTACAGTCCTTTGTTTAATTAGAAGGAGAAAAGAATCACAGCTTAAAGTTAAAGATGAAGAACAGTCACTAAAGTTAGTCACTCATGAACCAGACAGTACATGGAGTGTCAACGTCAGTCAGTGGAAGTTCGTCGTCAATTTTAGTGGTTCTAAGAATTAGTTTAATTCTCTTTTAATATTATTCTATAAGATAATTAATTTAATCTATGAATTAATTCTGAAAGAATTAATTCATATATTAAATTAATTAATCTAGATCTTAAGTAATTTATTATATAAATTAATTCTCCAGAATTAATTTATTTATGAAATTATTTGAGTCATTTATTTAATTTATTTAATCAGTGAATTAATTCTAAATGAATTAATTCATTTGTTAAATCAATTAAAAAATAGAATTTATTAAAACAGATTTATTCTAATTCAAATTAGTACTAGTAGTACTATCATATTAATACTAGTAGTACTGTCTTACTTAGTACTACCGATAGTACTACCAATACAATTGGTTAGTAGTACTACCGATAGTACTACCAAGTGTATTGATAGTACTACCAGTATTAATATCAACTGAAATGTTTGGCGCGTGAAAAAGATGTTCTGTTGACTTGTGTTATATACAAAAGTATGATCAAACAAGGCAGGACACTTTAACAATTGAAAACAAGACAGAAGCAAAACAAAGCATCATATTTCATTCTTCTGCCATTAACGCGAACCAACAGCAAAGCTCAAATTTATTCTTGTAATAAATTCTAGCCATCAAAGTTATATCCAATCCACTAGAATTCAATTACTTGTATTGCTTTGACAATCTAGCGGATCATAATCCCTAGAATTATTATCGAACTACTTTTTAGTATTCGATCTTTTTATTACAAATATAGATAAATTCATGTCGAATTTATTCTAGATTTGTTTTAACAAGAACCTTGTAATCTGTGCACTGAATTGTAACACCCCTCAAGTTTAATAGAGTTTCTATTTAACTTGAATATTGTTTCAGTTTTTATTCCGTACTAATTTGTTCTAAACAGTTAAATCATTTAAAGGACAAATTCGATAAAACGGTATAGTTTGTATTCAACCCCCCTTCTACAAACTTATCATGACCTAACATATATATATATATATATATATATATATATATATATATATATATATATATATATATATATATATATATATATGTCATTGTTCCAGAGAGAACCATCTTATATGGAGAATCAGAGAGAACCATGTATTCTATTATAGAATCTTATAAATAATTTTAATTTTTTTACATAAAATATTTAATCTGATTCTAACGTAGAATATTAACATATACAAATTTTATAAAAAATTTAACATTTAACATTTGAATAAAAACATTGATTTTAAATTTGATTCTGCTGCAGAATCATTTTGGATATATTTGATTCTGCTATAGAATCACTTTGGTCTATTTGACTAATTTTCAATTATTTTTTTTAAAAAAAGAGTTTAATTTCGTTTTTTGATTTAATAATTGAAATTTATAATCATATCTAATAAACAATGTGATAAAAATATGTATTATGAATATTTATGTAATGGTTCTTTCCCGCACTTTGTATAAGAAGTTCTCTCTGGAATGTCACCTATATATATATATAATTGTAATATTATTATATATTTATAATCAATTAGCTATTACAGCTAAAACACATTATCTGTTTATATTTTCTAATTGAAACAACTCACCTTCTAAAAATAATATGGGCAAATCTATCTATACTATATACTATATTATTAAAGACGAAATATTAAAAGTTTTGGTACCTGTTTTTTTGGTAAGGTACGGTACTTTTCTTATTTAATTGTTTTACTTAATTACCTTACTTAATTATTTTTACATTTAATTGGTTTTTATTCCCCCACCTTTCTACAAAAATATCAGGGGTAATTTTCTTTTTCAACTCAAACATATTACGATTTTTTATATTTTGTTACCAAAACCCCTCGTTTAATCAAAACAAATCTATATCTATATTATCTATGAAACATTAAAAGTTTTAGTACCTGTTTTTTGGTACGATACTTTCATTTTGGTACGTATTTTTTGGTACGGTACTTGCTTTATTTAATTGTTTTTAACAAAATATTTTTATTACTATTTTATAATAGCCGAAACATTTAAAGTTTTGATTTTCGGTTTTCAGTCACTATATTTTCTAACAAAATCAACTCATTTTCCAAAAATATCACGGACAATTGTCTTTTTCAATTAAAATATGTTACCTTTTCTATTTGTCCTTACTAAAATCTCTCATTTTTAAAAAATATTACATTATAAAATAAATATATAAAAATATTCCACATAAAGGTTGTAATTCGAGTTTATGTTTGTTATTTCAAAATGTAAAGTAGTGAAATTAATCATGATTAATCTAAAATTGTAATTTTTTTTTTAAAATGGGACATATTTATAAATATAACTATAAAAAAGAGATATTTATATATCAGTTTTTAAAATGAGATATATTAATAAAAAAACCCTTTTCAAAAAGCTTAACTCGTTAATATCCGGAAAATTTCAAATAATAGTGCAATTTGAATTTATAATAGCACGACCTATATAAAAAAAGCCCCGGCTAGATTGTGAAGGAAAAAAAACTAAATTTAAAAATTCTAGAAACGATAAAATCTTATTCGATTTTTTTTAAGGTGCACAAATTTTTTATACGAAAACTTAAACTTGTTTCACCAAAGTTTATAGAAATCAAAAGTTGTACTTATGAAAAAATATTAATATATTATTATTGAAATTATTTGGAGGAATCCAATCCGTTCTAGGACTATCCATTTCTATTTGCGAAACTAACGGGCTAACGAGAGTGTATTGGGTTCAGATTTTAATAAACTAATTATGATATACAAATTTTAGAAAATTGTTGGTGATTTTCATTTTACATGAATTTTTGAAGAGTTGATCTAAAATTTTGCAGAAATTTTGCAGAATTAATGTACAATATGACAGATTTTGAAACACTTTAAAATTCATTATTCTATTAAATTCAAAAAAACCATAAATTATTGAATAACACCATTGTTCTGAAAAATGGGAATCGGTAGATGTACCTTCCAGTAATTAATCGGATAATCAGTGATTAATCGAATTAATTAATTAGAATATTAATTAAATACATTTTAATTTAATAAATAATCATATATAATTTTATATTAATACCATCAAGTTATAATTGTATTAATTTATATTAATAAATTATTGCTCAAAAAAATAGTCAAAACACATCATTTAATTTTGTAAATTAGTACTCCATTATATTGAGAAGAAACATTTAATTTTGTAAATTAGTACTGCATTATATTGAGAAGAAATTAGGCAAAAGTCAGGTGCAAAACACTCACCAAGAAAGCATTATACGTGGCATTCTAGTTTTGGTATCATGCGGCGTAGCGGTAGCTAATATTTCGGAATCTGTTCAGAAAACAAAATGCTAATATTACCACGTCAGCGACACATCGATGTGTATATTGAAGCAGAGAGTTGAACAACACCGCGGGAAATTTACCGCCTCCAATAAATAAAGCTTGTCTGGCATTTACGTGGGGTCTAGAGACAAGAACGTGTATAGCTTGATATTTATCTACCCATAATATCTACAAATAAAAATTGGTAAATAAAAGTTACATTTACCTACAAATAACTAATTGTAAGTAAATTATTGGTAGGTGAAGGCAAAATTTCTTGTAGTGTTTGCTGATTTTGATATGGATAAAATTCTTGAAGCACATCCTAGTATCAGTGTTTGTGATACTGAGGATGTGGCAACTGATCAACCCACCCTGATTATTGAAGAGTCCTTTGCTACTCACACAGAGAATCTCTCTGTTACTAATCAAATTCCTGAAATGGGTGAGGAGGTTGATCAGGTAGTTGAAGCTGCTGTAGAGCAATTGGATGAAGCTACAGCAGAGACTCTGAAAGAGAATACTGTTCAAACAGAAGAAGTTGTTGCAGAGTCTGTTCCTGTAGAAACAGAGGTTCTTGTAAATGCAAACTCTGAGATTCGTGAAGCTGCACAGATAAACGCTGAGGCTACTGCAGACAATGTTGCTGAAGAAATTGCAGAGCAGATAGCAGAAAATGTTAATGAAGCTAGAGTTGATTTTGATAATGCTGATCACACATCTGTAAATTCTGATCATGCAAACTATGGGATCAATGCTGCACTTTCAAACTCTGATGATCATGAGTCAATACCTTTTCTAAAGGATCCTACTGCAGAGTCTATCAAAGAAAATCAAAATGCAACTGAAGCTCATTACAGAGAAATGCATTATGCTAATTGGTCAGGAGCAGACTGCATTTTCTCTACACAAAGGACTGCTGATTTTGTACATAAGTCGGCTGAAGATATTTCTAATCCTGAGCTGTTAACACATTTTAAGGCTACCATTGTTCAAGTCAAATCATTGCACAATCGCTTTGATGAGACTCACAAAGTTGTCCTTGGATTGGGTAATGATATTGCTCTTAAGGAATTAGCATTGAAGAAAGATAGAGCTAAATTTTCATCTCTGATCAAGGATCAAGAAGAAATCAAGCAGAGGCTAACCAAGGTTGAGAGCAATCAGGCTGAAATATCTACTAAGATTGATTCTATTGCTACATCACTAGAGTTGCTGACATCAGTTTTTATTCCTGATGATGTCAAAAAGGGGGAGAAAGTACCTAAAGACAAATGCAAAAGGACTCCAACCTTGAGACTGAGGGATGATTCTAATGATGGTGGAAGCAGAGGAGCAGAGAAAAGGTCAAAGTCTTCTCAAGAGCAAGGGAGACTTAGGTCAAACTCTGCTAGACAGACATACTCTGAAAGAATAAACTCTGGTGGTCAATCTTCTTCAAGACTTAAGAGTCTAGTGATTTCAGCAAATCCAACTACTGATGAAGAGATTGCTGCTAAGTTGTTTATGGAAGAACATGGTGGTGAAGCCACAGTGGAAGATATGGATGCTGAGATGAAGCTTCTTGCTGAAGAACACCAGAAGAAAGTTGAAGCTGGTACTTACAAGAAGAAGACTGTTAAGGCTCCTAGGAAAAAGGAAATTGCACTTTCCATCAAGGAAAATACTCAACAGAGTATACAATATTCCAGGAGGCCTACAGTAGATGTTTCTGGAAAAGGAAAGGAAAAACTGGTAGAAGAAGGACGGTTTTCAAAGAAAAATTATTCAACCTCTGACATTGCTCAAGTTGAGTATGTTCTAAATCAATCAACCTCTGACAAGGCTCAAGTTAATGATTCTGTTAAAGTTGTGACAACCTCTGACAATGCTCAAGTTGTGCAAACTCAATTATCTACACAACTCCAAGGTTTCAAAAGACCTGTATTTCCTGAAACTCTGAAGTCAGAATCTGTGAACTTTCTTCAAACCAGAACAGTACTTGGAAAAGAATCTTATGATAAGTCTGGTTTGGGTTCACATAGGGAGAAAAGAATTAATAACAGACCTCTAGATCAGACATCACTGGCAGAACCTGGTGTTGGGGTTACTCAAGAAAATCTTGACAAACTAGAGTCTGTTCAGATGATTTACCACAGAGGATTAAAGAAGGAGTTCTTGTTATACTTCATGAATGATGGAAGAGTTTACAGAATTGGAGAAACTGATATTCATTTAAAGCTATGGGAAGAGCTAGAGTATGTTCTATATATTCTTAAGATCAAAAATAGAAGTACTCATGATGCTGCTCTAGTTCTAAAAGACAGAATGATGAAATCCAAAGTTCTTCTTGGAGGAGGTGTTTCAAGTTCTTACATTCCTAAGTACAGAGATGCTTATGGAAAGATAGTTGAAATGAAAAGAAACAGTGCCAGATTCAAGACTGCACTGGGAATAAAGGTTTTGGAATTCAACCTAGAGTCAGACAAATCTTACTTTATCCGGCTAGGGAATGAAATGAGAAAGAACAACATTTATTCTCTGAGAGCTGCTATCTATCAGACTGGAGAAAGTGATCCAGAGCTTAAGGAGTTGAAAGAAATCATGGTGGATGAGCTAGCAAAAGCTGAAAGGAGGCTACTCATTGATTATCTCAGGACAGTGCCTGATATTGAAGAAATTAAGTAAAGTCTGACTGTAAGTTTTTAAAGTTTTCTGTTCTAAGTTAAAGTTAAACTCTGTTATATTTTAAACACTGCATTTGTTATATGTTTTGACATCATCAATTATCTATTAACTTGTACATTTTTATTATGCACAAGTTGGGGGAGATTGTTAGATATAATTGCTGATGATTGTTTATCAGTGTTTAAGCAACAGGTACTCATCAGAGTTTATGCTAGAAGCCAGTCAGAGTTTGTTAAAGTCTGACGGGGTGAGAGTTTACTTTAGCTGTCGGTGCTAACATTGAAGATTCTAGAAGCAATATATCTTGAAGATGGAAAGAAGCAAGATATATTGAGACAGTTAAGGAAACGGAACAGAAGACAGAAGCAATCCTAATTTGATATAAATTGTATAGCTAATTTATAGGAATATCAATTAGAGATTGATTCTATGTAGCTGTGTATTATATAAACACAGATAGGTTAACCCTAAAAGGGATGCGAATACGTGAATTATTATTCTTGTAACCTAGCAGCTCTCTGTGATATTTTACATCACTGAGAGAAGAGTTATTTAATATAATTCAGTTTATTGTTCATAAACGGTGTTCTTGATTGTTATTCTCATACATATATTGATTATATATTGTGTATTCGGCCTAACAACATACAACCTGGTCTGACTTACAAAGAACAACCCGTGGAAATCACGGATAGAAAAGAGCAAGTGCTAAGAGACAAGGTTGCCAAGCTAATGAGAGGTTTGTGGAAAATCAAGAAGTGGAAGAATCCACTTGGGAGTTAGAAAGTGCAATGGGAGAGAAGTACCCCCAGTTATTCCTAAGATGATTCCGGGACGGAATCCTTTTAAGGAGGGGAGACTGTAATAACCCGAATTTTTGGTAAAATTAAAACTTTTTTTATTATGATTAAGTGCATCAGTGAATAGTGAATTTGGTGGATGAATAGTGATTTTGAGGGTTAAGAATTTTTTTTTTCATGCCACCTATGTACGAGACGTAGTGTGGATATTCCGAAGTCATATTAGTGATCTACAAAGTAAATGAGTGTATGTAAAGATGATCGGAATTCAGAAAATCCAAACTTTATTGTTATGGAATATTTGACCGGGCAGTGAAGAGCATATCGATGAGATCAAGAGAGTGATTTATTTAAATTGAGAATCCAAGGATTTTATATTTTATTATTTTATTAAAGTCGATTTAAGGATTCGATTGTTGGAGCGAATAGTGAATAGTTACTATTCATTACGAGAATCGCGTAGAGTTTTATTCGCTATTTTTTGGAAATATTTCGAATCGTTTCAAGAGGAACAAAAACAAGGATGAATAGTAACATTGATGAATAGTGCTCCAAGGTGAATAGTAAAATTTTATAGTCTCCGAATGATCCTATATTTCAGCGGAAGTTCAGGAATAATAAACGGTTACTAATCGCGTAGTCAGAAATCGCAAACGAAAACGAGAATCGAAAATCCGTTCGAAGGAGAAACTTTGGACGTATTATAACTTAGGAAATAAAGAAGAAGATATGTATTAAAAGAAGAATACTGGGTGGAAGAAGTGTGTGGAAGAAGCTTTGTAACTTAGCAAACTTGAGGGACTAGTTTGCAGTGACTAACTTGCATTTTGGCAAACAAATACCTAAACCTTATAACCACACATGTACCACACCTCCCCCACACAAAAAGCAACAGCCTCCTCCCCCATTTCTTGAAGAAAAACCGAATGGAGAGGAAGAAGAAGAAAGGAGATGGCAAAGCTAGCAAACCTCCACCAAACTTTGAGTTCTTAGGCTTAAAAGAAAGAGTGAATCAAGCTTGTTCTAACTAAGGTAACATCTCCCATACCCACTAACTCTAGAATGATCTTTTCTTGATATGAAGAAGATGATGAATAGTGTTTTCAAAAAGTTTTGTGTTTATAATTTAAGTTTGAAAGCATGTATGTGTAGTATATGTAATGGGTTGATGTTTTAAGTGATTAGAGGAATTGTTGGTTAAGTTTGGAGGATGGGTTATGAATTTGTTTTGAATATTCATGGAGGATTTGACTGAGTGGAGGGAGTATAAGGTGGATGGTGGGTTTGGGATTGATTGGTATTGATTTTGGGAGTTAATTAGAAATGGAATATGTTAAGTTTTAAGCCGACGTAATGCCCGATTTTCGGTAACGCTAAAAACTGCCTAGAATACGAAAACATAACTGCCTCTTTTGGTTCAGTGATGAACATGAGTGTGTAGATCTTTGTTTCTAGTTTACGTGAGCGCAAGAATCATGTCATTACGATTTACGGTTTATGAGATATGACCATTTTAATGAAAGTGGTTCAAGGAATGAGATTGCAGAAATGTACCAACTTTGTGGCTATGTTTGAGAGCCTTAAGAGTTGTTTTAAAATATGAAATTTTGTATTGAAGTACCAAGGTCAGTTACGAAAGTTTGTACGAAGGTTTCGAGTCCAAAAGATTATTTTTCGATTTTATAAAAATGTGTTAGCCGAGGTTGCGCAAATGAAAACCACTAAGAATATGACTTAGAAACCAATGTTGTAAATGGTTAAGTATAACTTGTATTCGAGGATCGATTTCAGACTAAACCTACGACTTAAGTAATTGTCGATTAACATGGACTTAGTATGAGCCTATAACGAGCTAGTAATGCCTTGGTTGTGTTTCGCTTACGTGTTTAAGCATTTAGTACAACTGGATTATCCAGGGGATTAATCGTGCGTTTTCTTTGACTTTGTCTAGATTGTCCGACATCGTTGCGAACCCCTATCACTTTTCGAGCATCAGGCAAGTTTCTAAATCTATACTTTGAAGTATTGACTATATAATACTGCTTTTGCCATGTATAAAATTGGACAGTTTTGCGATATATCTTATTTCTTGTTGAAATGGATTTGACCTTTGGATTATATAAAATCTTTTGAGTTAAGTAGTTATGAACTGGTTTACCTGGTAGCTCTAAATATAAGAGCATATTCATTGTTTTCGACTCTAAATCGGGAGTCGGTATTTTGAGATATGTAGATAGCCGTGGAAACCCGGAGGGATTCCATCGGCAGAATACTAGGTATTTTAAGGATTGTTATTCGAGTATGATATCATTCAGGGAATGATATTTGCTTACTATATCTTTCAAGGAATGTTATTTGAGTATTATCTCAGTCGAGAAATACTATTTGAATACTATTTCCGTTATATATGCTAATGGAAGGCATAACTGTTTTCGAAAGTATATTGTGATACTTGCTTTATGAATTGATTATGGGCTTCTAAGCTAGATATGGGATATTAGTTAGAAGCCAGTTTTTTTTTATAAATGCCCTAGGTAAAGGGCGTATGATTTTATTCTTTAGACCGGAAGTAATTATATTTTATGTATATATCAAAGATTATTTTCCGATAAAGATATCGGGTAACTGTTATTCGATGATTATTTAATTAATGAATATTATTTTTAAATATTCATTTAAGGCTTATTTATTTAATGAATGTTATGTTGAATATTCATTTAATCCTTATTTAATTAATGAATATTATTTTGAATATTCATTCAATCTATTTATTTAATGAATATTATCTTTGAATATTCATTTAAAGTTTATTTATTTAATAAATATTATTTGATTATTTATTAAATACTTTTAGACCGTTTTAAAATGAGTTATATTATTTAGAGTTTATCCTTGACCTTCAACATTTACGAAGGATATTCTATGCTGTATTATTAATTATTTTAAATCAAGGAGAGGTTCCCAAAACACGGTTTTCCATTTGAATCTATCTTTTAAAGAGGATTTAAATACTCGCTCAACTATCCAGAATATGGGAAACCTGATTTAAGTGACTGCTACTCATTTTAAACTCTCAGCTCAAAACTGTCAGGGGACAGATATTTTCTCGGAGCAATTTAATTGCTGCAAGTCAAATGTTGTGTTACCACCTCAACGATCGAGGGGTAAATTGATGGAACAAGTCGATATCCATTAACAAGCAATAACTTGGGAAATATTGGAGAATCTTCCTTTCCAACCTAGATATAACTACTGAGTGGAGTCGTCGTATCAACAAGTATTACACTTGGGGAAAGGAGGAAGATCTTTACGTTTCAGAGTCATGGATTACATCCGAACTAGGAGCAGTGTAAGAGGTCGAGTCGCGCCGATCCATCATTTTTATTGCCCCAAATGGGCCGGGAGATCCAGAAAGGCGGTAGACAATGTCAGGCTGTCGTGTTCTTCCATCTACATGTAGAAAACATTTTTAGTTGTACGACCTGCTACTGATCATAGTGAGGTTGGGACAACTGGCGCGGAGATTACTCCAGTATTGGTTCATCATCCAATTTGGATAATTCTGCAACATGTATTGAAAGGGACTAAGGGGACATCCTTGGTACAGGTTTACCGATCATGTTGGCAGGGGGTTTTCTGCAACATGTATTGAAAGGGACCAAGGATGACACCCTTGGTACAGGTTTACCGATCATGTTGGCAGGGGGTTGAAAAGTGTTCAAAAATGAAGTTACAATAAATCCTTGCAACTTCATCTTTTATTTTATGAGTTATGACTCTGATAAAACCTTACTCAGATTATATATGCATAAGTGGATTTTGGGTTACGGAAACCTTATATTGAATTTTCCTCGTAACTTCATCTTTTATATCAGAAGACTCTGTGGATACCTTACATAACCTGAGTTATGGTAAGGGAGTTGTTTATACTGAATCACCTTATAACTTCATCTTTTAAGTTATATGTTGATATTCTACCTACATAGCAGATATTTTTCGGAAAGGTTATATTGGTTTACTTTGAAACCTCATCTTTTATATTATACTAGAACTTTGTTCATAATATAGCAAAAGTTTGCAGAAATATTATGAAAATGATATTTGAAATACAACAATGGTACTGTTTTTGGAATACATTCCGATAAGGAAATAATTCCAGTATCGAGATATTTTGACAAATTATTGTCTTATACCCGCTTTATTCTGGGTTGAGTTAAAGGCAGGATTATGCCATACTTTTATTACCTTGCTGAGCTATCGCTCACTATTATTATTGTTTTATAAATATTATATAGCAGCGAAGTAGGATACCAAGGATTCGGCGTACATCCCTCAAGTGAGTGGTAAGCGCAAGGCATTCTCATGAGCAGTTTCTAGCAGTGATCCTGGAAGTAGTGTGAACCAGTCAGATCAAGCTGGAGCTTTTGGTATTCATCTTATGTATAGATATGAATGGTATGAGAGGGTGGTGAGTATTACAAGGCTAAGTTGGTAATGTACCATTACTTAGGAGTTGTATCAGTAGCACATTCAAAAGACATTTGGGTATTGTAATAAAGATGATTTATTCCGCAATGGTTGTATTTGTGTCGTTTCTGAGACTCTAACCTGTGTGTGTGTGTGAGAGATATATACATTGTGGGGTCATAAGCAGATGAATTGTGTCTATTGTGAGTAAAGCATGCAAGGCAAGAAGTAAGTGGATCGTGACTACTCTAAATCCCTGACCCCGGATTTGGGGCTGTTACACATACAACACAAGAAATGTTACCACGCTCCCTCTAACCTTCTTGTAGACACATGGTTCATCTATGTTTTTGATAAAATCAAACTCTTTGATTGTCTCATCAAAACGGATGTTCCATCTACGAGAAGCTTGCCTTAAGCCATATATGGTTCGTAGCAGTGTACACACTAGGTGTTCATTCCCTTTGGAAACAAAACCCTCTGGCTGTGTCATATACACTTCCTCTTCAAGTTTCCCATTGAGGAAGGCTGTTTTCACGTCCATTTGATAGATCTCATAGTCATAGTAAGCAGCAACCGAGCAAAATCCGAATTGATTTTAATAAGGCTACAGGCGAAAAAGTTTCATCAAAGTCAATCCCTTGCCTTTGTCTGAATCCTTTTGCCACGAGCCTGGCCTTATAGGTCTCCACCTGGCCATCTGCTCCAATCTTTCTCTTGTATACCCATTTGCACCCAATAGGCTTCACATCCTTGGGTGCTTCAACCAAAGTCCATCCTTGGTTGGTATACATAGAATCCATTTCGGATTTCATGGCACTCTGCCATTTCTCTGAGTCAACACTACTCATAGCCTCATTATTGGTCATAGGGTCGTCATAATCAATAATTGACAACTCATTGTCATTCTCAATGACAAGGCCATAATACCTCTCAGGTTGGTGAGACACTCTCTCTGACCTACGAATGGGCTGTTCCACAGAAGGTTGTTCAGTCTGAACAGGTGTTTCCTCTTGAACCGTAGTAGTTTGTGCTTCTTGAACTTCATTAAGTTCTATTTTGCTCCCACTGTTCCCTTCAAGGATAAACTGTTTTTCCAAGAAGGTAGCATGTCTGGAGACAAATACCCTATGATCGGTGTAAAAGTAATACCCTAAAGTCTCTTTAGGATATCCCACAAACTTACATTTTACGGATCGAGATTCCAGCTTATCAGGGTCAACTTTCTTGACATAAGCTGGACATCCCCAAATCTTAACGTGTTTAAGACTCGGTTTCCTTTCTTTCCATATCTCATATGGTGTTTGAGGAACAGATTTGGAAGGCACCTTATTCAGTAAATATGCTGAGGTTTCCAATGCATAACCCCAAAGGAATACTGGAAGATCTGCATAGCTCATCATGGATCGAACCATGTCTAACAAAGTTCGATTTCTCCTTTCAGATACCCCATTCAACTGTGGAGTATATGGAGGAGTCCACTGAGAGACTATACCATTTTCTTTGAGATAATCTAGAAACTCACCATTCAAGTATTCACCACCTCGATCTGATCGAAGGGTTTTAATACTATGTTTGGTTTGTTTCTCCACTTCATACTTGTATTCTTTGAACTTTTCAAAGGCTTCAGACTTGTGTTTCATCAAATACACATATCCGAATCTAGATCGATCATCTGTGAAAGTAATGAAGTACGAAAATCCACCCATGGCATGAGTAGACATCGGTCCACATACATCTGTGTGTACCAATCCTAGCAAATCTGCAGCCCTCTCTCCATGTCCACTAAATGGAGATTTGGTCATTTTACCCAATAGACAAGACTCGCATGTAGGATATGATTCAAAATCAAAGGGTTCAAGTAACCCTTCTGTTCGCACAATATCACGCAAGTATACGTGGTCACAAGTAATATATGAATAAGTAGAGTTCGTTCCCACAGAGACTGCTTTGGTTATTATAGTTTTGCACCTATGCAACAATGTATGGCTATAGTTTAATGCTAAGACAAGTATCAAAGTTGTGTTTTGATTAACTAAATTAACTAATCAACTTAATAAGATTATAATTAACTAAAGAGATTGATGTTGAATTACTTATGAGAATAAAACATGGGATCCTAACTTCATTAAATACTTCATCTAGAGCCCTTTGTCTTTAATCAATGCATGTGACAGTTGTGACAACTAATCGGATAACACGAAATCAGTACACGCTACCTTTCAGTATACGTATACCAAACCACTCAAACATCCACAAAAGAGATAGAAGTTGAGTAGACACCAATTATGCTTAGACCCTATATGTCTGTAAGATTTGAAAACATAACGGTTTAACGATCAAGTTATCCATTCAGATTACATAGGGCGGGTAAGATGGTTAAAATCACCTACGAATCATGCATGACAAACATACATAAACCTATGCTAGCATGGCAAGTTCTAAACCTCTATATCCACTTTCGCAATCAATAGAGATTAACAAACAACTTAGATGTTAGCTACGCATCCAAGAAGAATAAGCACAACCAAACTAGGTCATCAACAAATCATCACACACACATCTTTAAAACAATTAACTACTAAAATCCATAAATAAGTCCGTTAGAACCCCACGACAACGATTAGTTCATAATCGAACCGTTCATCATCGTGGGTTCTGATGAAAACATGATAATAAATATGTCTGGAATACTAATTAAAAGTACTAGAGATAAGGTTTAAGAAAAACAAAACCAACGAGAATCCAAAGTATCGCCTAATTAGAAGAATACAAAGAAAAGATGAAAACTAGATCTTTGTAATCAGCCGTCTTCTTGTTCTCCTTGATGGTGGATGGATATGTATGTATGTATCTCAATATATCTCTCGGAAATCGTCCACCAATTGCTTATATAGGCCTTTCTGTTGACTGGTCTTCTGCCGGTTTCCTTTTCAGAGTTGAAATTGCCTTTTCCAGTATCTTTCATGGGTGGGCGCGCTTGGTAGGGCGCGTGCGCGCTTCATTTGAATTCATCTAGGGCTCGGGCGCGCTCCTACAGGCGCGGGCGCACCTGATCTCTGACAGAAATCCTCAACATGCATTTCCTTGACAATTCTTGCACTCTCAAACTCCGCAACCACTTGGCTTCCTCAACATTGATCAAACACTACCATTTATCCACAGAAACTCTATACTCTGCCAATAACTAAGCTCTGAACAATCTAACACACAACATGTTAAAAACACCACGCACTTAAGTACAAACAATCAATTTAAGCCGATTTAGAGTGTTCCAAGTAGATATGAAATCCACTTATCACACCCCCAAACTTAAACCGATGCTTGTCCTCAAGCATAAACAGACTCTAAATACAATGCAATGCATGAATGCAACTAATATGCTAATGCAAATTATCCCTTCAGACTAACCACAACCAATCAACAAGCCAACATCTCAAAGAATGCAATCTTCCAAACAGAGTTCGACCAAATCCCCTTATACTAACCATACAAACACAGAAACGTGCGTGTGTGCAATGTTCATCAATATACTCTCACACTTAATCAAGACCATATCCTATTCTTCACCAAAACAATCACAAGCTTATAAACAGAATGAACTCTAGACACAAGAAACCACTTAAAGACACCTCAAAATCCACTTGAGCTAGACAGGAATTCATGCTTTATTACGACACACATGCTTATTTGACCGTGCAATGGTTGAGACCCCAAAAGGCTTATACAATAATACCCATGTAGCGAGCGTTAGGTTAGTGGATCCCAGACCGGAAAAGTCTTAGGTCACTAGGCACAAAGTCCCCTAGAACTTAATTTCTCGAGTATTAAAGAGCTCAACCTGATCAATTCTGCATAAATACAACTCTTTTTTTTTTTCTTTTTTTTTTTTTATATGAAACATACTTACAACAATAGCGTGGGTTGCCTCCCACGAAGCGCTCATTTTACGTCAATAGCTTGACGTGATTCCTGACTCCTTAATCAGCTGAAACAAGAACCGCGGTCTCCGCCTCGCGATTCACTCGTTCACCAAAATACGGTTTCAACCTCTGACCATTGACCTTGAATGCTTCGTCCGGTGACTTATCAAAAACTTCCACTGCACCATGTGGAAAAACTGTTTTGACAGTGAATGGTCCTGACCACCTTGACTTGAGTTTTCCAGGAAAAAGTTTGAGACGAGAGTTGAAAAGCAAAACAAGCTGGCCTGGTACAAATGACTTTTGCACCAGCTTCTTATCATGCCATCTCTTGACCTTCTCCTTGTATAACTTGTTATTTTCATAAACCTGAAGCCGAAACTCATCCAACTCGTTAATCTGAAGCATTCTTTTCTCACCAGCAGCTGACAAATCAAAGTTCAACTTCTTCAATGCCCAATATGCCTTGTGCTTTAGCTCGGCAGGCAAATGACAAGCCTTACCATACACCAGCTGAAATGGTGACGTACCCAACGGAGTCTTGTAAGCCCAAACAGCTTCATCTAGCTTCAACGACCAATCCTTCCTCGAAGGATTTACCACTTTTTATAGAATACGCTTTATCTCCATGTTAGAAACTTCTGCTTGACCATTTGTTTGAGGATGATAAGCAGTAGCAACCCGATGATTGATATTATACCTAGCCATCAAGGCTGTAAACTTGTGGTTGCAAAAATGCGTACCTTCATCACTGATGATTACCCTTGGAGTTCCAAAACGAGTGAAAATTTGCTTATGCAGAAAATTCAGCACCACCTTAGCATCATTGGTCGGTAAAGCCTTTACCTCGACCCATTTAGAAACGTAGTCCATAGCTAAAAGTATGTACTGATTGTTGCAAGACGAAACAAACGGTCCCATGAAATCGATTCCCCACACATCGAAAATCTCCACTTCAAGCAACATATTAAGAGGCATCTCATTCCTCCTAGAGATATTACCAACCCTTTGGCAGCGATCACATCGCAACACAAACTGGTGCGCATCTTTAAACAGAGTTGGCCAATAGAATCCTGCCTGAAGTACTCGAGTAGCAGTCTTTTCGCCACCATAATGACCTCCATAAGTGGTGGAATGGTAATCTCGCAAGACACCCTCAGTTTCACTAAAGGGAATGCATCTTCTTATCATCTGATCAGCTCCCTGCCTGAATAAGAATGGCTCGTCCCAACGGTACCACTTCACATCATGTAGAAACTTCTTCCTTTGAGCATAAGAGAATTCAGCAGGGATGACATTACTCACAAGATAGTTCACAATATCTGCAAACCATGGTTCTTCATCTTGCACCCCAAAAAGTTGCTCATCGGGAAAAGATTCATTAATAAGAGTTTTATCCCTTGAATCCGTACCGTGGTCTTCCAAACGTGACAAATGATCCGCCACCTGGTTTTCAGTACCTTTTCTGTCTTTAATCTCCAAATCAAACTCTTGGAGCAAAAGAACCCAACGAATCAACCGAGGCTTTGAATCTTTCTTAGAAATCAGATATCGAATGGCAGCATGATCAGTATAGACTACTACCTTAGTCCCAAGCAAATAAGACCTGAATTTCTCGAAACTGTACACAATTTCCAAAAGTTCCTTTTCTGTAGTAGTGTAGTTCAACTGAGCATCGTTGAGGGTTTTGCTAGCATAGTAGATAACATGAAACACTTTGTTCTTTCTATGCCCAAGAACAGCTCCCACAGCATAATCACTAGCATCACACATCAACTCAAACGGTTCACCCCAATCAGGTGCAGTAATAAAAGGTGTTGTAGTTAACTTCTTCTTTAACAGCTTGAAAGCAGCCAAGCAATCTTCATCAAACTTGAAAAGAACATCTTTTTCCAACAAAGTAAATAAGGGTTTAGAGATTTTGGAGAAGTCTTGAATGAATCGCCGATAGAAACCCGCAAGACCAAGAAAACTGCGAATTCCCTTAACTGAAATTGGTGGAGGAAGATTTTCAATCGTCTCCACTTTGGCTTTATCCACTTCAAGCCCCTTGCTAGATACCTTATGCCCAAGAATGATTCCTTCTTGCACCATGAAGTGACATTTTTCCCAGTTGAACACCAAATTGGTCTCAACACATCTTTTCAACACCATACCCAGATTCTGTAAACACTCATCATAAGAAGTTCCAAACACTGAGAAGTCATCCATGAACACTTCCACATTAATGCCAATCACATCTGAGAAAATGGCCATCATACACCTCTGAAAGGTGGCAGGTGCACCACAGAGTCCGAAAGAAACGCGACGGAACGCAAAAGTGCCAAAAGGACATGTGAAAGTAGTCTTCTCCTGATCTTCTGGAGCAATACAAATCTGATTGTACCCTGAATAACCATCAAGTAGGCAATAGAATTCATGACCAGCCAACCTGTCTAGCATCTGGTCAATGAATGGAAGAGGAAAGTGATCTTTTCTGGTGGATTTATTCAGCTTTCGGTAGTCCATGCAAATTCTCCACCCTGTAACTGTATGAGTAGGGATAAGCTCATTCTTCTCGTTAGCAACTACTGTCATGCCCCCTTTCTTAGGCACACATTGCACTGGACTCACCCACGAGCTGTCTGAAATAGGATAGATTATTCCTGCATCCAGCCACTTAAGAATTTCTTTCTTCACTACCTCTTTCATGATAGGATTAAGCCGCCTCTGAGGATCCACAGTTGGTTTACTTCCTGGTTCAAGCGGAATCTTATGCATACAATACGAAGGGCTGATTCCCTTGATATCCGCTATGGTCCAACCAATTGCTGACTTAAACTCTCTCAGAATCCGCAAAAGTTTTTCCTCTTCACCACCTGACAAGTTAGAAGCAATAATCACATGTAACGTAGATGCATCACCTAAAAAAGCATACCTCAAGTGCTCTGGTAGTTGTTTGAGTTCAAGTGTCGGAGCTTCTTCAATAGATGGTTTGAGACGCTCCTGATTTTTCTTTAGCTCAGCTATGCCAAGAGAATCAAATGGCATATCAGTCTTTCTTTTCCACGGAGATGCATTCAAGAACCTCAATTGCTCTTCTCTTTCTTCATCTTCAGAATCAGAATCTCTGGTCAGTACCTTCTCCAAAGTATCTGACTTAAGCAAGTGCTCAATCTCCGTGTAAACTGCAGACTCAACCAGGTCCACCTTGAAGCATTCTTCCTCCTCTGTAGGAAATTTCATTGCATTGAAGACATTGAAGGTGACATTCTGGTCATGCACCCTCATTGTGAGCTCTCCTTTCTGCACATCGATCAAAGTACGTCCTGTGGCCAAGAACGGTCTTCCCGAGATAATAGGAATCCTCTTATCCTCCTCGTAGTCCAAAATAACAAAATCCGCAGGGAAGATAAACTTATCCACCTTAACCAATACATCCTCTACTATACCTCTAGGATATGTGATCGACCTGTCAGTCAGCTGTAAGGACATAGTAGTAGGTTTAGGCTCCGGCAGCCCATGTTTTATGAAGACAGACAACTGCATCAAAACGGGGATAGCACTGCATTCTTCTGTAAGAGCGACGGTTTCCAACTCCTCGAGTTTCAACTTCCGAGATAGAATACCCTTCATGAACTTCGCGTAGCTCGACATTTGTTCTAGGGCTTCCGCAAAAGGTATATTTATCTGAAACTTCTTGAAAACCTCCAGAAACTTAGCGAATTGCTTATCCAACTTTTGCTTTTGAAGACGTTTAGGGAATGGCGGAGGAGGATAGACCTCCTTGGTCTCTGTACTTTGCTTCGGAACAGATTTCTCAATAGAATGGTCACGCTTTTCCGTTTCGTTTCCCCCCAAACTTGCTTTTTCCTTTTTTTTCTTCAACTTCTGGAAGAATGTCAGTGTAACAGCCCCAAATCCGGGGTCAGGGATTTAGGGTTGTCACAATACATGTACTCCTTGCCTTACCTGTAATACTCACACCATTCATAATTTACCTGCTCATGACCCCACAACATATGTCTCACACACACACACACACACAGGTTAGAGTCTCAGAAACGACACAATACAACAATTGCGGAATAAATAACTTTTATTACAATACCCAAATGTCTTTTGAATCTGTTACTGATACAATTTCTAAGTATTGTTACATTACCAACTTAGCCTTCTGATGCTCACAATCCTCTTATACCATTCATGTCTATACATGAGTTGAATACCAAAAGCTGTAGCCTGATTCAATTGGTTCGTACTACTCTCGGGATCACTGCTAGAAACTGTTTACGGAAACGCCTTGCGAGGTATGTGCCGACCCATTGGCATCCTGCTTCGCTGCTATATAATATATATAAAACAATAGCAAGAGTGAGCGATAGCTCAGCAAGGAAATGAAAGTATGGCATAATTCTGCCTTTAACTCAACCCAGAATAAAGCGAGTATAAGACAATAATTTGTCAAAATATCTCGATACTGAAATTATATCCTTATCGGAATGTATTCCCAAAAACAGTACCATTATGGTACTTCAAATATCATTTCCATAATATTTCTGCAAACTTTCGATATTCAACTATGAACAAAGTTCTAGTATAAAAGATGAGGTTTCAAAGGAAACCAAATATAACCTTTCCAAAAGTATCTGCTATGTAAGCAGAATATCAACACATATTTTAAAAGATGAAGTTATAAGGTGATTCAGTATAAACAACTCCCTTACCATAACCCATGTTATGTAAGGTATCCACAGAGTCATAACTCATAAATAAAAGATGAAGTTGCATGAATTTATTGTCACTTCATTTTCAAACACTTTCGACCCCCTGCCAACATGATTGGTTTTTCATCCCAATACATGTTGCAGGAATATCCAAATTGGATGATGAACTAATATTGGAGTTGCTACCGCGCCCGCTGTGCCTAACCTTGCTATGATCAGTAGCAGGTCGCACCGCTCAAATAGTTTTCTACATGTAGATGGAAGAATCACGACGGCCTGACATTGTCTACCGCCTTTCAGTGACCTCCCGGCCCATTTGGGGCCATAAAGTTGGATGGGTCTATCGCAACTGGACCACTTACACCACTCCTAGTTCAGATGAAATCCATGACTCTGAAACGTAAAGGTCGTCCTCCTTTGCCCAAGTGTAATACTTGTTGATACGACTCCACTAAGTAGTTATATCTAAGTTGGAAAGGAAGATTCCCCAATATTTCCCAAGCTATGCTTGTTAATGGATATCGACTTGTTCCATGAATTTACCCCTCGATCATTGAGGTGGTAACACCACATTAGACTGGCAACAATTAAATTGCTCCAAGAAAATATCTGTCCCTTGACAGTTTTTGAATTGAGATTTTTAAAAGAGAAGTAGTCACTTACATCAGGCTTCCCATATTTTTGATAGTTGAGCGAGCATTTAAATCTTCTTTAAAAGACAGATTCAAATGGAAAAACAGTGTTTTGGGAACCTCTTTTTGATTTAAAAAAAAATACTTACCAACATTTATTAAACAAGTAAATCTTAAATGAATATTGGAAAATAATATTCATCAAATAAACAATCCTCGAATGAATATTTAGAAATAATATTCATTAATAAATAATCCTCAAATGAATATTCAAAAATAATATTCATTAATAAATAATCCTCAAATGAATATTCAAAAATAATATTCATTAATAAATAATCCTCAAATGAATATTCAAAAATAATATTCATTAATAAATAATCCTCAAATGAATAATATTCATTAATAAATAATCCTCAAATGAATATTCAAAAATAATATTCATTAATAAATAATCCTCAAATGAATAATATTCATTAATAAATAATCCTCAAATGAATATTCAAAAATAATATTCATTAACAAATAATCCTCAAATGAATATTCAAAAATAATATTCTGTAAGTCGATAATCCTCAAATGTATATAAATAATATTCCTTAAATAAAATAATTAACCCTCGAATAACAGTTACCCGATATCTCTATCGGAAAATAACCTTTAACATATACCGAAATATAATTACTTCTGATCTTAGAGAAAATCACCCGCCCTTATCCTAGGGCAAATATAAAATCCTGGCTTCTAGCTAATATCCCATATCTAGCTTAGAAGCCCATAATCAAATCATTTTCAAATAATAACCTTCGAATGAGGTAATATTCAAATAACATTCCTCAAATCATTTCCAGGTAATTAATACTTTCTAGAAATATAATTAATGTTTAATAATAGCAGTCCTCAAAATAATTAGTACACTGCCGCTGGAATCCCTCCGGGTTTCTACGGCTATCTCCATATCTCAAATACTGACTCCCGGTCTAGAGTCGAAAACAAGAAGTATGCTCTTATCTCTAGAGCTACAAGGTACACCGGTTTATAACTACTTTATCTCAAAACTCATATATAAACCAAAATCAAACTCTATATATAACATGTATCGCAAAATTGTATAACTCCACACATGGCAAAAGCAGTAATATATAATCAATACTTCAAAGTATAGATTTATAAAACTTGCCACAATACTTGCAACAAAGATTTGGTATATAAATTGGGAATACACAAGTATTGAACATTGGAAAATATACCTACTCCGAATAATAGAGTAAGGTTTAGTAAACTTGCCTGATGCTCGAGAAGTGATAGGGGTTCGCGACGATGCCAGACAATCTAGACAAAGTCAAACGAAAACACACGGTTAATTCCCTCGATAAACCACTTATAACTCAATGCTTAAACACGTAAGCGAAACACAACCAAGGCATTACTAGCTCGTTATAGGCTCATACTAAGTCCATGTTTAGTCGACAATTACTTCAGTCGTAGGTTTAGTCCGAAATCGATCCTCGAATACAAGTTATACTTAACCATTTTCAACATTGGTTCCTAAGTCATGCTCTTAAAGGTTTTCACTTGCGCAACCTCGGCTAACACATTTTTATAAAATCGGAAAATAATCTTTTGGACTCGAAACCTTCGTAACTGCCCTTGACACTTCAATACAAAATTTCATATTTTAAAACAACTCTTAAGGGTCTCAAACATAGCCACAAAGTTGGTACATTTCTGCAATCTCATTCCTTGAACCACTTTCACTACAATGGTCATATCTCATAAACCGTAAATCGTAATGACATGATTCTTGCGCTCACATAAACTAGAAACAAAGCTCTACACACTCACGTTCATAACTGAACCAAAGAGGCAGTTAGGTTTTCTGATTCTAGGTAGTTTATAGAGTTACCGAAAATCGGGCATTACGACGGCTTAAAATCGAATAATCCTATTTTGTCACAACATAACCAAGCCACACCGGGCATACCATACATCTACAACCTCAACAAACAACCATAATACACCTCTAAGATCAGTGGGGAGGCTCAAATCCAACACCCATCATTTTACACATTCAAACAAATCCAAATAATCACTAAATCACTTAATCATGATATTAACTTTACATGAACATCAAAACCACTTTAAAACTCATATAAAACTCAAAGGGGCAGAGGTTTATACCTTCCTCCAAGCTTGCTTGCTGCTATATTCCTTATGTAACCTTAGATCCTTGCTTAATACAACCTTTGGAAGCCACAAACTCAATATCAAAAGCAACAAAGCAAAATACAAGTTACTATTCATCATCTTCTCCAACTGTTACTCACTGAAATCGAAGGGTAAATCACAGAGGTGAGGCGAGCGCTTACAATGGTTGCGTAGAGCTTCTCGAGAGCTTCGATTTGAGTGGTGGAACGCCAAAAACGGACCACGGAATCTCAAGTTATGATCATTTCTTTCTCTCCCATTTTTCTTTCTTCTTCTCTCCCGAAATTTCTCTTCCTTTTTCTTTTTCTTCTTATCTTGTTTAATTACTTGATATTTATCCAATGTGGTGAGTCATCACCCTTGGTCTCTTCTTGTCTTGACACTTGGCAAGCATGCATTGGCTTGGAATAAAGTAGCTTTTCTGGTTCGTTTAATTTCGTAGAACGCTAGCAAGGTTTCTCGAGGGTTCTATCGAGGTATTTTACCGAAATCGTTCTCGATACTTCTAATTCATTTATCAAATCCATATCCATAGAATTAATAATTTAAATCCTTAAATATCCTCAAATAATAATTATTTAGTCCGTTTTTGGTGAAATTTCGGAGAAAACGAAAAATGCTATTTTTCCGATTCTGACAGCTTCTGCATTCTTTTATTTCCATCGTAGATCACTAATGCGACTTTGAAAGTTTATTATATCGTCCCGCATATAGGGTGGTCTGAAAAACTTTTAAATGAAGAGTTACTATTCATCAGTGGTTTTTCTATAATCCTTTGGATCAAAATCCGTTCCAATATTCCTGATCTATTTTCTCTTTACTCTTTGCACTTAGAAAACGTTCTAGTGATTTCTCGGGCGTACGCTATCTTGTTTACGGAGTTGTCGGATGTATTCCAGATATTGATTTGGATGACATAAAAATACTTTCCTTCCCTGGAGTATTGTATTCTTATCTTCCAGATTGATTGTTCTTATTTATATGTTCAGTCCATTCTTACTATTCTCAAAATGTTTGAAAACCGAAATTCATATTCATTTCATAACTTGATTCTCAAAGTCATTGCCACTATCCATATTTACATCAACATATAATAAAAGTTTTAATTCTACCCAAAATCTGGGGTCTTACAGTCTCCCCTCCTTAAAAGGATTCCGTCCCGGAATCACTCTGAAAACAAATGGGGATATCTTTCTAGCATCTCGCTCTCTAGCTCCCAAGTTGATTCTTCCACATTATGATTCCTCCATACCACTCTGGCTAGTTTGATGACCTTGTTTCGGAGTACTTGTTCCTTTCGATCTATAATTTCCATTGGTTGCTCCACATAGGTCAAGTCTGGTTGTATGTCTACGTGCTCGTACTCTACATATGCCGGGCATCTATAGTATACTGACGTAGCATTGACACATGAACCCCGTTATGACCATTCTACAAGTTTGGGGGGGGGGGGGGGTAAGGCTGGCTCGTAGGCCACCTTCCTGGCGCGTCTTAAATCTCAGATGGCCCAATGAATCTCGGGCTCACTTCCCTTTCTTTTAAAATCTCATTAATTCTTTCCCTGGAGATACCTTTAGCATCATGAATCTCTAACCTCATATTCTCTATCTTGTTTGCACAGAAATACACCAGCATAAACTTGTTTGCCATTCATCAACTTGCCATTTAGCTTATCAGTAGCAGTACTATCTCTATACTCGCGGGCTTAGTCCGCATACTTTCTCTGTCTGTCTTGGTTGTCACTAGCCGCTTGTTGGTGAAATCTTTTGTCTTTCTAGTTTGTTGGACTAACTTGGGTGTTGTGTAAAATCTCATCTTTTAATTCCCGATCATTCGGAATCCATCTCTGTCTCATTTTAAAGTAAGGGTATCGGCCACCACATTGGCCTTCCCCGGATGGTAATGTATCTCACAGTCATAATCCTAGGTCAATTCTAGCCATTTCTCCATCTCATGCTATCTACTATCATGGGTAGCTCAAAGCCAATTCATTACATTCCATAAAATTTGTGGATGCATTAGTCAACCCAAAATAACTTCGCTGAAAACTCGAAGTGTCTATTCCTAGTACGAATCGCAGTCTTGGGCATATCCTCTGATTTAACTTCCAACTGGTGATACCCATTTCTTAAATAAATTGGAAATACACAGCGTTCTTCCGCTGATCAAACAATCATTTACAAGGGTACCTATTCTCCATGTCAAACTCATACAACTCTCGAGGTTCGATATATAATCTTGTGCTAAAATCTTTCTCTCTTACAACAACACCGGGCTCTTCACGGTGGTACACTGGGTTTTATCATATCCTTATACAACAACTCTTGTAACTGAGTCACTAACTCTTTCATTCCCACTAAACTCTGAATACTCGGTATTCATTCTCATGTCATCCCAATCGATATTTGGTAGCGCATTAAGATCTTGTAAAATCTCCCAAAACCATTGTAGTTTCCTCTATACTTGGCGCCTCTTTTCTTGGCGTCAACCATAAGAGCTAATTAAGCCTCGTATCTCTGGCGTAATAGTTTCTTAGTCTGAACTATATTCAAGAATCTCTGAATCTGTCTCCGTTCTTTATTTATTACTCTCTCTCCCTTACAATCAGTCTGGGCCCCATTGGGTGTCAACCAACCCATTCTTATTATAATATCCACTTTTCCCAACTTGAAAGGGATCAGGTCTATCAAAAGTGTCGACCTCATATTTCTAGTTCACAACCTGGATGTACCAGTCTTATGGGAAAATCCCTCGATTGGCTATTTCTACTTGTAATTATTCCCTCAGCGTCTCGGCCTTAAGGTTTAATCGTCATGCAACATCTTGATATACAACAATGCATTAGCTCTGTCTAAACAGTGTAGAAGGGCACCTGCTATTTAAAGGTCCTGATAGTGGGCTGCTTGTTGGAGGTAGCCCTGGTTGAAACCTACTGGCTTTCTTTTATTCTGTGTTCACAAACTCCGGAACAAACCTCAATAATTCGGGAAACTTGGCCTCATACTCGGTCATAGTCATGGTTTCTTGTTTTAACTCTTTAACTTTCATTTTCATCCGGGTCTCCATATATTTCCGGAAATTATTCCTGCTGCACCTCTCCCAAGTCACAATACCAGCTCCCTTTGACTCCATCGTCAGTACTTATCTTGCTAACCCAGAGGTAGTGTCCATTCGTAACAACTCCTCCAAAATCTCAATTCCCCTATAGGGCATCTATCTAACACCGTTGTCACTGGAGTTCACGGCACACCGCTATTTCTGTTACATATATCGATTGACACGCTTTCCATTATCATACTATCCTTGGGAGAATAAACCAATTTCATTGATATGTCACTAACATTCCATTCGTCTTAGGGATTCGCTCCTGACATAGGCGATTTCGTCGCGAATCTAATTCCTATCAGCGAATTTTGACTTATTTGACCTGGTTGGCCTCCCCTTGAAATTCAATAAGGATAACAAAAATTATGGGGCCTTGAAAAGACAGCTCCCATATCAAGGAAAACGTCACACACTGGTGATCATAAGGTTATGAGTTTTAAGGTAACCTTATGGGAGGTAAAAGAATTTACCGAGAGATCAACATGATCCTAAGAACTCAGCGTTGTGTGCCTCGATTGAGACATTACTAAAGGTAATTAGCCTTCTTGTATTTCACAACTTACAAGTGATGGCGTCCCATCAGACTTCTATCACATAGACATATAGTCCTTGTAGCCCCTATAAGTATAGGGTTGTTCGTCTCAGTGGAAGTTGAAAAGTATGAAAGCAATTCGATATCAATTTAATGATTATCGTCTTTCGACAATATTTCTTAAAGGAACACCTTGGATTAAAATTGAACAGATTCCAAAGGTGCGGTTTCCAAAGAAAATACAAATAAAAGAATAACCAAGAAGATACTGGTACTTAACAAGCAAGGGTTATTCATTATTTGAAGAAAAGTGGAAGCTTGAATATCATCATTTGACAGGGCTTTGAAAAACTTGAAAGTAGGCATCGTGACAGCCTCTAACACAATTGAAATTAAATATGATTTAACACAAGTGTTATAAAATAACTTCGAAGAGGGAATATACCCTTTATCAGAATTCTTTCTTGGAGAGAGGTCAAGATAGATCATAGGTTGGGGAGGTACCCCACATAATTTTCAAATGGGGAGGGTACTACCAAAGTCTCTACGGATGCCTTTTATGTCGGCTCCTCTTATGGATAATCGTTCAATTCCAAAGCTTTTCTTTTCCACGCACCCTAAGGTGTTCGATACTTACGTCATTGCCGACTTATAATAGTCGCTAAGAATTCAACCATCAACATTTGCAATCGCAGGGAGTTCTATTCGACTAGGCGCAACATCTCAAGTAAGCGTTCTGTTCTATAAGAAGACTTCGATACCGTTGTCGCCCATAGCAACGACGAATTCCATATGTCGACTGGGCGATACTCCGGAAGATCGTTAGAAACTACAAGCTTAAATTCGGTCTCTATTTCAATCATCCTTATACCCAATATTCCTTCTCCCATATCAATCCCGTGTGCTACATAAGCTTAACACTTTTGGCACAATAGCCTTTTCATTTAAGTCAATCCCGGAATTTCTCAGTCCGTCTTGGTCCTTAAATACATTTCGCATTTACCGTTCAATCTCAACTTCACCATTTTATCTCTACAATCAATTGTAGCAATCAAGGTCTGTCCACCAGCCCATATAGCGGCCATCTTACC
Source organism: Heracleum sosnowskyi (assembly GCA_030848705.1). NCBI lineage: Eukaryota > Viridiplantae > Streptophyta > Magnoliopsida > Apiales > Apiaceae > Heracleum > Heracleum sosnowskyi. The sequence goes on along the minus strand of CM061236.1, from coordinate 79,532,527 downwards.
CAATCCACAGGGTTCGCTCTAGTTTCCACTCTCTTTGGTGACATCCTCTGGTAATCAGAAAGACAAGGTTTGCCAAAATTTGTTGAATTTCTTCCCAAAATCAGGGGAATTTGATCAATCTATTTACCTACTAGTAATGCTCGGATCTGATTTCCGACCTTTCGGTTCTATCCTCATAATTCCTTCCCGGTTTCCTGAGGGTGGTAAATCTCGTTCTCGATTCCGTCTTAGCGTGCTTGTCTTACCATAACATTTACATGGTACATATACCCAAAATTCTCCTTGAGATAATAAAATCCCTCAATGATATAATAGACACTATTTCCCGTGGAATCGCTGGTCGTGGGGGTTTGAAATCTCATAGCCCAAAACAATTCCTTACATTATTCTAGGCAACTAAGTACCCTTAATCGTTCGTGAAAATCTAAACATCTTGGTTCTTACGTATGCCGCCTCCTTATGGGCAGCTATAACCGATCACGAGTAACAGGTTTTGTTCAAGTCGAATCAATCCACTGATATTGGCTATACTGCCTCTACCTCTTCTGCTTTGGAGACTCTACTCCATTTTCTTTGTCATATTTCATGATGAATCATAACAATCCTAAACTCTCGTATCGGCACTTATTTGACCTCTAAAGGTTCGTCCGGTCCTATTATACGACCTCAAGTAACATACTACGTCTTTATCAATCAACACGTCCTCTACAAGATTCTTTCCTTGACCCACTATGGGGTCTTCCTCTAGATCCTCCTATGGATCTCCCTTTATCGGGTCTCCGTCCATTTCAAGGAACGCATCATCAATTGCCTACTCGAAGGCCTCGGGATCTGGTATCTCGGAGTCCCATCCATCTATAACTCATACGAATCGAGGTGACTAACCATGAGTCCTAAGTACGGTTTCCCAAAAGAAGTCCCCTCTCGGACTTCATCTTAAACAGCCAGGGTCATGTCCTCTAACCCGACTACGAACTCAATTTGAGCTCTAAATGTCCTTATCATTATTAAGGGTATTGTAAGACTCGATCTCCTATCGTTTCTGAGGACTGTAACCTAACGCTCTGATACCATCTCTGTAACAGCCCCAAATCCGGGGTCAGGGATTTAGGGTTGTCACAATCCATGTACTCCTTGCCTTACCTGTAATACTCACACCATTCATAATTTACCTGCTCATGACCCCACAACATATGTCTCACACACACACACACACACAGGTTAGAGTCTCAGAAACGACACAATACAACAATTGCGGAATAAATAACTTTTATTACAATACCCAAATGTCTTTTGAATCTGTTACTGATACAATTTCTAAGTATTGTTACATTACCAACTTAGCCTTCTGATGCTCACAATCCTCTTATACCATTCATGTCTATACATGAGTTGAATACCAAAAGCTGTAGCCTGATTCAATTGGTTCGTACTACTCTCGGGATCACTGCTAGAAACTGTTTACGGAAACGCCTTGCGAGGTATGTGCCGACCCATTGGCATCCTGCTTCGCTGCTATATAATATATATAAAACAATAGCAAGAGTGAGCGATAGCTCAGCAAGGAAATGAAAGTATGGCATAATTCTGCCTTTAACTCAACCCAGAATAAAGCGAGTATAAGACAATAATTTGTCAAAATATCTCGATACTGAAATTATATCCTTATCGGAATGTATTCCCAAAAATAGTACCATTATGGTACTTCAAATATCATTTCCATAATATTTCTGCAAACTTTCGATATTCAACTATGAACAAAGTTCTAGTATAAAAGATGAGGTTTCAAAGGAAACCAAATATAACCTTTCCAAAAGTATCTGCTATGTAAGTAGAATATCAACACATATTTTAAAAGATGAAGTTATAAGGTGATTCAGTATAAACAACTCCCTTACCATAACCCATGTTATGTAAGGTATCCACAGAGTCATAACTCATAAATAAAAGATGAAGTTGCATGAATTTATTGTCACTTCATTTTCAAACACTTTCGACCCCCTGCCAACATGATTGGTTTTTCATCCCAATACATGTTGCAGGAATATCCAAATTGGATGATGAACTAATATTGGAGTTGCTACCGCGCCCGCTGTGCCTAACCTTGCTATGATCAGTAGCAGGTCGCACCGCTCAAATAGTTTTCTACATGTAGATGGAAGAATCACGACGGCCTGACATTGTCTACCGCCTTTCAGTGACCTCCCGGCCCATTTGGGGCCATAAAGTTGGATGGGTCTATCGCAACTGGACCACTTACACCACTCCTAGTTCAGATGAAATCCATGACTCTGAAACGTAAAGGTCGTCCTCCTTTCCCCAAGTGTAATACTTGTTGATACGACTCCACTAAGTAGTTATATCTAAGTTGGAAAGGAAGATTCCCCAATATTTCCCAAGCTATGCTTGTTAATGGATATCGACTTGTTCCATGAATTTACCCCTCGATCATTGAGGTGGTAACACCACATTAGACTGGCAACAATTAAATTGCTCCAAGAAAATATCTGTCCCTTGACAGTTTTTGAATTGAGATTTTTAAAAGAGTAGTAGTCACTTACATCAGGCTTCCCATATTTTTGATAGTTGAGCGAGCATTTAAATCTTCTTTAAAAGACAGATTCAAATGGGAAAACAGTGTTTTGGGAACCTCTTTTTGATTTAAAAAAAAATACTTACCAACATTTATTAAACAAGTAAATCTTAAATGAATATTTGAAAATAATATTCATCAAATAAACAATCCTCGAATGAATATTTAGAAATAATATTCATTAATAAATAATCCTCAAATGAATATTCAAAAATAATATTCATTAATAAATAATCCTCAAATGAATATTCAAAAATAATATTCATCAATAAATAATCCTCAAATGAATATTCAAAAATAATATTCATTAATAAATAATCCTCAAATGAATATTCAAAAATAATATTCATTAATAAATAATCCTCAAATGAATAATATTCATTAATAAATAATCCTCAAATGAATATTCAAAAATAATATTCATTAATAAATAATCCTCAAATGAATAATATTCATTAATAAATAATCCTCAAATGAATATTCAAAAATAATATTCATTAACAAATAATCCTCAAATGAATATTCAAAAATAATATTCTGTAAGTCGATAATCCTCAAATGTATATAAATAATATTCCTTAAATAAAATAATTAACCCTCGAATAACAGTTACCCGATATCTCTATCGGAAAATAACCTTTAACATATACCGAAATATAATTACTTCTGATCTTAGAGAAAATCACCCGCCCTTATCCTAGGGCAAATATAAAATCCTGGCTTCTAGCTAATATCCCATATCTAGCTTAGAAGCCCATAATCAAATCATTTTCAAATAATAACCTTCGAATGAGGTAATATTCAAATAACATTCCTCAAATCATTTCCAGGTAATTAATACTTTCTAGAAATATAATTAATGTTTAATAATAGCAGTCCTCAAAATAATTAGTACACTGCCGCTGGAATCCCTCCGGGTTTCTACGGCTATCTCCATATCTCAAATACTGACTCCCGGTCTAGAGTCGAAAACAAGAAGTATGCTCTTATCTCTAGAGCTACAAGGTACACCGGTTTATAACTACTTTATCTCAAAACTCATATATAAACCAAAATCAAACTCTATATATAACATGTATCGCAAAATTGTATAACTCCACACATGGCAAAAGCAGTAATATATAATCAATACTTCAAAGTATAGATTTATAAAACTTGCCACAATACTTGCAACAAAGATTTGGTATATAAATTGGGAATACAGAAGTATTGAACATTGGAAAATATACCTACTCCGAATAATAGAGTAAGGTTTAGTAAACTTGCCTGATGCTCGAGAAGTGATAGGGGTTCGCGACGATGCCAGACAATCTAGACAAAGTCAAACGAAAACACACGGTTAATTCCCTCGATAAACCACTTATAACTCAATGCTTAAACACGTAAGCGAAACACAACCAAGGCATTACTAGCTCGTTATAGGCTCATACTAAGTCCATGTTTAGTCGACAATTACTTCAGTCGTAGGTTTAGTCCGAAATCGATCCTCGAATACAAGTTATACTTAACCATTTTCAACATTGGTTCCTAAGTCATGCTCTTAAAGGTTTTCACTTGCGCAACCTTGGCTAACACATTTTTATAAAATCGGAAAATAATCTTTTGGACTCGAAACCTTCATACAAACCTTCGTAACTGCCCTTGACACTTCAATACAAAATTTCATATTTTAAAACAACTCTTAAGGGTCTCAAACATAGCCACAAAGTTGGTACATTTCTGCAATCTCATTCCTTGAACCACTTTCACTACAATGGTCATATCTCATAAAACATAAATCGTAATGACATGATTCTTGCGCTCACATAAACTAGAAACAAAGCTCTACACACTCACGTTCATAACTGAACCAAAAGAGGCAGTTAGGTTTTCTGATTCTAGGCAGTTTATAGAGTTACCGAAAATCGGGCATTACGACGGCTTAAAATCGAATAATCCTATTTTGTCACAACATAACCAAGCCACACCGGGCATACCATACATCTACAACCTCAAAAAACAACCATCATACACCTCTAAGATCAGTGGGGAGGCTCAAATCCAACACCCATCATTTTACACATTCAAACAAATCCAAATAATCACTAAATCACTTAATCATGATATTAACTTTACATGAACATCAAAACCACTTTAAAACTCATATAAAACTCAAAGGGGCAGAGGTTTATACCTTCCTCCAAGATTGCTTGCTGCTATATTCCTTATGTAACCTTAGATCCTTGCTTAATACAACCTTTGGAAGCCACAAACTCAATATCAAAAGCAACAAAGCAAAATACAAGTTACTATTCATCATCTTCTCCAACTGTTACTCACTGAAATCGAAGGGTAAATCACAGAGGTGAGGCGAGCGCTTACCATGGTTGCGTAGAGCTTCTCGAGAGCTTCGATTTGAGTGGTGGAACGCCAAAAACGGACCACGGAATCTCAAGTTATGATCATTTCTTTCTCTCCCATTTTTCTTTCTTCTTCTCTCCCGAAATTTCTCTTCCTTTTTCTTTTTCTTCTTATCTTGTTTAATTACTTGATATTTATCCAATGTGGTGAGTCATCACCCTTGGTCTCTTCTTGTCTTGACACTTGGCAAGCATGCATTGGCTTGGAATAAAGTAGCTTTTCTGGTTCGTTTAATTTCGTAGAACGCTCGCAAGGTTTCTCGAGGGTTCTATCGAGGTATTTTACCGAAATCGTTCTCGATACTTCTAATTCATTTATCAAATCCATATCCATAGAATTAATAATTTAAATCCTTAAATATCCTCAAATAATAATTATTTAGTCCGTTTTTGGTGAAATTTCGGAGAAAACGAAAAATGCTATTTTTCCGATTCTGACAGCTTCTGCATTCTTTTATTTCCATCGTAGATCACTAATGCGACTTTGAAAGTTTATTATATCGTCCCGCATATAGGGTGGTCTGAAAAACTTTTAAATGAAGAGTTACTATTCATCAGTGGTTTTTCTATAATCCTTTGGATCAAAATCCGTTCCAATATTCCTGATCTATTTTCTCTTTACTCTTTGCACTTAGAAAACGTTCTAGTGATTTCTCGGGCGTACGCTATCTTGTTTACGGAGTTGTCGGATGTATTCCAGATATTGATTTGGATGACATAAAAATACTTTCCTTCCCTGGAGTATTGTATTCTTATCTTCCAGATTGATTGTTCTTATTTATATGTTCAGTCCATTCTTACTATTCTCAAAATGTTTGAAAACCGAAATTCATATTCATTTCATAACTTGATTCTCAAAGTCATTGCCACTATCCATATTTACATCAACATATAATAAAAGTTTTAATTCTACCCAAAATCTGGGGTCTTACAGTCAGGCGCGGGCTCTCTCCCTAGGGCGCGGGCGCGCTCCAGCTTCTGCTGGGAATTCAAATTTTTTTTCGTTTTCTGCCGTTTCTGAGTTCTGATCACTCGTAACCTTTCCGGATCGCAAGGTAACTGGTTTTACATGTTCCTTGACCTCTCTTTTGCCAGGATTAGCTTCCGTATCACTAGGGAGAGTTCCCTGTGGTCTATTCAATAATGCATTGGCAATCTGACCTATCTGATTTTCCAGCGTCTTGATAGAAACAGCTTGGCTCTTGCACATTAACCTCAATTCCTCCAATTCAGACTTTTCATTAGACGATTGCCCCACATTGCCTTGAGACGGTTGATGAAAACCTGGTGGTTGATATGGTTGCCTTGGAGCATACTATTGCTGAAAACCAGAAGAGTTGAATGGCTTAGCTCCATATTGTTGACCTTGATACTGCTGATACGGCTGTTGTGGCTGTTGCTGTCCACCCTGATTGTTACTCCAGCTGAAATTTGGATGGTTCCTGTTATTCGGATAATAGGCATTAGGCACCGGCTGCTGTGGTCTCTGGAAATTGCTCACTAACTGTGCCGATTCACTAGATATGGCACACTGAGATGTGTCATGTGCACCTGCACATAGCTCACACACACTAGCCACCTGCTGAACTCCATAGGTAGACAAAGAATCCACCTTCATAGACAAAGCCTTTAGCTGAGCTGCTATTGCCGTAGCTGCATCCACTTCCAGAACCCCTGCTACCTTGCCTTGTGATAACCTTTGAGTTGGATTCTGGTATTCATTAGCAGCCATCATCTCAATAAGTTCATAAGCCTCATCGTAGCTTTTAGCCCACAAAGCTCCACCTGATGCCGCATCAAGCATTGGTCGTGATTGACCTCCCAGACCATTATAAAAACAATTAATCACCATCCAATCAGGCATTCCATGATGAGGACACTTCCTAAGCATCTCCTTGTAACGCTCCCAAGCTTCACATAAAGTTTCTCCAGAATGTTGTGCAAACTGAGTAAGAGCATTCCTGATTGCAGCTGTTTTGGCCATAAGGAAGAATTTAGTAAGAAACTTCTGAGCAAGATCCTCCTATGTAGTAATGGAACCTGCTGGTAGAGAGTGCAACCAGCCCTTAGCCTTATCCCTCAGAGAAAATGGGAAAAGTCTCAGCTTCACAGCATCTTCCGACACTCCGTTGAACTTGAAGGTGTTGCAAATCTCGATGAAGTCCCTAATATGCATATTAGGATCTTCCATTGGAGCACCCTCAAACTGAACTGAATTCTGCACCATCTGAATCGTGCCAGGCTTGATTTCAAAAGTATTTGCTGCAATAGCCGGCCTGACAATGCTAGATTGAATGTCATTGATCTTTGGCTGAGAATAGTCCTTCAAAGCCTTCGTTTCTGTTGCTGCTGGTTCTCCCATAACTAGATTCAATTCAAGTTCTTCTTTCCGAGATTGAGAACGTGTTCGCATACACGCTCACTAGAGTACCTGAAACTCACCAAAGAAAGTAAAATTGATGAGAGAATAATCCGAGTCAGTGAACGTTAACGACCACTGATGACAAGCACGTAAACTATATAAATAACACCGAGTCCCCGGCAGCGGCGCCAAAAACTTGTTCGCACAATATCACGCAAGTATACACGGTCACAAGTAATATATGAATAAGTAGAGTTCGTTCCCACAGAGACTTCTTTGGTTATTATAGTTTTGCACCTATGCAACAATGTATGGCTATAGTTCAATGCTAAGACAAGTATCAAAGTTCTGTTTTGATTAACTAAATTAACTAATCAACTTAATAAGATTATAATTAACTAAAGAGATTGTTGTTGAATTACTTATAAGAATAAAACATGGGATCCTAACTTCATTAAATACTTCATCTAGAGCCTTTTGTCTTTAATCAATGCATGTGACAGTTGTGACAACTAATCGGATAACACGAAATCAGTACACGCTACCTTTCAGTATACGTATACCAAACAAAAGAGATAGAAGTTGAGCAGACACCAATTATGCTTAGACCATATATGTCTATAAGATTTGAAAACATAACGGTTTAACGATCAAGTTATCCATTCAGATTACATAGGGCAGGTAAGATGGTTAAAATCACCTACGAATCATGCATGACAAACATACATAAACCTATGCTAGCATGGCAAGTTCTAAACCTCTATATCCACTTTCGCAATCAATAGAGATTAACAAACAACTTAGATGTTAGCTACGCATCCAAGAAGAATAAGCACAACCAAACTAGGTCATCAACAAATCATCACACACACATCTTTAAAACAATTAACTACTAAAATCCATAAATAAGTCCGTTAGAACCCCACGACAACGATTAGTTCATAATCGAACCGTTCATCATCGTGGGTTCTGATGAAAACATGATAATAAATATGTCTGGAATACTAATTAAAAGTACTAGAGATAAGGTTTAAGAAAAACAAAACCAACGAGAATCCAAAGTATCGCCTAATTAGAAGAATACAAAGAAAAGATGAAAACTAGATCTTCGTAATCAGCCGTCTTCTTGTTCTCCTTGATGGTGGATGGATATGTATGTATGTATCTCAATATATCTCTCAGAAATCGTCCACCAATTGCTTATATAGGCCTTTCTGTTGACTGGTCTTCTGCTGGTTTCCTTTTCAGAGTTGAAATTGCCTTTCCAGTATCTTTCAAGGGTGGGCGCGCTTGGTAGGGCGCGGGCGCGCTTCATTTGAATTCATCTAGGGCGCGGGCGCGCTCCTACAGGCGCGGGCGCGCTCCTACAGGCGCGGGCGCGCTCCTACAGGCGCGGGCGCGCCTGATCTCTGACAGAAATCCTCAACATGCATTTCCTTGACAATTCTTGCACTCTCAAACTCCGCAACCACTTGGCTTCCTCAACATTGATCAAACACTACCATTTATCCACAGAAACTCTATACTCTGCCAATAACTAAGCTCTGAACAATCTAACACAAAACATGTTAAAAACACCACGTACTTAAGTACAAACAATCAATTTAAGCCGATTTAGAGCGTTCCAAGTAGATATGAAATCCACTTATCACACCCCCAAACTTAAACCGATGCTTGTCCTCAAGCATAAACAGACTCTAAATACAATGAAATGCATGAATGCAACTAATATGCTAATGCAAATGATCCCCTCAGACTAACCACAACCAATCAACAAGCCAACATCTCAAAGAATGCAATCTTCCAAACAGAGTTCGACCAAATCCCCTTATACTAACCATACAAACACAGAAACGTGCGTGTGTGCAATGTTCATCAATATACTCTCACACTTAATCAAGACCATATCCTATTCTTCACCAAAACAATCACAAGCTTATAAACAGAATGAACTCTAGACACAAGAAACCACTTAAAGACACCTCAAAATCCACTTGAGCTAGACAAGAATTCATGCTTTATTACGACACACATGCTTATTTGACCGTGCAATGGTTGAGACCCCAAAAGGCTTATACAATAATACCCATGTAGCGAGCGTTAGGTTAGTGGATCCCAGACCGGAAAAGTCTTAGGTCACTAGGCACAAAGTCCCCTAGAACTTAATTTCTCGAGTATTAAAGAGCTCAAACTGATCAATTCTGCATAAACACAACTCTTTTTTTTTTTCCTTTTTTTTTCTTTTTTTTTTATTTTTATATGAAACATACTTACAACAATAGCGTGGGTTGCCTCCCACGAAGCGCTCATTTTACGTCAATAGCTTGACGTGATTCCTGACTCCTTAATCAGCTGAAACAAGAACCGCGGTCTCCGCCTCGCGATTCACTCGTTCACCAAAATACGGTTTCAACCTCTGACCATTGACCTTGAATGCTTCGTCCGGTGACTTATCAAAAACTTCCACTGCACCATGTGGAAAAACTGTTTTGACAGTGAATGGTCCCGACCACCTTGACTTGAGTTTTCCAGGAAAAAGTTTGAGACGAGAGTTGAAAAGCAAAACAAGCTGGCCTGGTACAAATGACTTTTGCACCAGCTTCTTATCATGCCATCTCTTGACCTTCTCCTTGTATAACTTGTGATTTTCATAAACCTGAAGCCGAAACTCATCCAACTAGTTAATATGAAGCATTCTTTTCTCACTAGCAGCTGACAAATCAAAGTTCAACTTCTTCAATGCCCAATATGCCTTGTGCTCTAGCTCGGCAGGCAAATGACAAGCCTTACCATACACCAGCTGAAACGGTGACATACCCAACGGAGTCTTGTAAGTCGTCCTGTAAGCCCAAACAGCTTCGTCTAGCTTCAACGACCAATCCTTCCTCGAAGGATTTACCACTTTTTCTAGAATACGCTTTATCTCCCTGTTAGAAACTTCTGCTTGACCATTTGTTTGAGGATGATAAGCAGTAGCAACCCGATGATTGATATTATACCTAGCCATCAAGGCTGTAAACTTGTGGTTGCAAAAATGCGTACCTTCATCACTGATGATTACCCTTGGAGTTCCAAAACGAGTGAAAATTTGCTTATGCAGAAAATTCAGCACCACCTTAGCATCATTGGTCGGTAAAGCCTTTACCTCGACCCATTTAGAAACGTAGTACACACCTAAAAGTATGTACTGATTGTTGCAAGACGAAACAAACGGTCCCATGAAATCGATTCCCCACACATCGAAAATCTCCATTTCAAGCAACATATTAAGAGGCATCTCATTCCTCCTAGAGATATTACCAACCCTTTGGCAGCGATCACATCGCAACACAAACTGGTGCGCATCTTTAAACAGAGTTGGCCAATAGAATCCTGCCTGAAGTACTCGAGTAGCAGTCTTTTCGCCACCATAATGACCTCCATAAGTGGTGGAATGGTAATCTCGCAAGACACCCTCAGTTTCACTAAAGGGAATGCATCTTCTTATCATCTGATCAGCTCCCTGCCTGAATAAGATTGGCTCATCCCAACGGTACCACTTCACATCATGTAGAAACTTCTTCCTTTGAGCATAAGAGAATTCAGTAGGGATGACATTACTCACAAGATAGTTCACAATATCTGCAAACCATGGTTCTTCATCTTGCACCCCAAAAAGTTGCTCATCGGGAAAAGATTCATTAATAAGAGTTTTATCCCTTGAATCCGTACCGTGGTCTTCCAAACGTGACAAATGATCCGCCACCTGGTTTTCAGTACCTTTTCTGTCTTTAATCTCCAAATCAAACTCTTGGAGCAAAAGAACCCAACGAATCAACCGAGGCTTTGAATCTTTCTTAGAAATCAGATATCGAATGGCAGCATGATCAGTATAGACTACTACCTTAGTCCCAAGCAAATAAGACCTGAATTTCTCGAAACTGTACACAATTGCCAAAAGTTCCTTTTCTGTAGTAGTGTAGTTCAACTGAGCATCGTTGAGGGTTTTGCTAGCATAGTAGATAACATGAAACACTTTGTTCTTTCTTTGCCCAAGAACTGCTCCCACAGCATAATCACTAGCATCACACATCAACTCAAATGGTTCACCCCAATCAGGTGCAGTAATAATAGGTGTTGTAGTTAACTTCTTCTTTAACAGCTTGAAAGCAGCCAAGCAATCTTCATCAAACTTGAAAAGAACATCTTTTTCCAACAAAGTACATAAGGGTTTAGAGATTTTGGAGAAGTCTTGAATGAATCGCCGATAGAAACCCGCATGACCAAGAAAACTGCGAATTCCCTTAACTGAAATTGGTGGAGGAAGATTTTCAATCGTCTCCACTTTGGCTTTATCCACTTCAAGCCCCTTGCTAGATACCTTATGCCCAAGAATGATTCCTTCTTGCACCATGAAGTGACATTTTTCCCAGTTGAACACCAAATTGGTCTCAACACATCTTTTTAACACCATACCCAGATTCTTTAAACACTCATCATAAGAAGTTCCAAACACTGAGAAGTCATCCATGAACACTTCCACATTAATGCCAATCATATCTGAGAAAATGGCCATCATACACCTCTGAAAGGTGGCAGGTGCACCACAGAGTCCGAAAGAAACGCGACGGAACGCAAAAGTGCCAAAAGGACATGTGAAAGTAGTCTTCTCCTGATCTTCTGGAGCAATACAAATCTGATTGTACCCTGAATAACCATCAAGTAGGCAATAGAATTCATGACCAGCCAACCTGTCTAGCATCTGGTCAATGAATGGAAGAGGAAAGTGATCTTTTCTGGTGGCTTTATTCAGCTTTCGGTAGTCCATGCAAATTCTCCACCCTGTAACTGTACGAGTAGGGATAAGCTCATTCTTCTCGTTAGCAACTACTGTCATGCCCCCTTTCTTAGGCACACATTGCACTGGACTCACCCACGAGCTGTCTGAAATAGGATAGATTATTCCTGCATCCAGCCACTTAAGAATTTCTTTCTTCACTACCTCTTTCATGATAGGATTAAGCCGCCTCTGAGGATCCACAGTTGGTTTACTTCCTGGTTCAAGCAGAATCTTATGCATACAATAAGAAGGGCTGATTCCCTTGATATCCGCTATGGTCCAACCAATTGCTGACTTGAACTCTCTCAGAATCCGCAAAAGTTTTTCCTCTTCACCACCTGACAAGTTAGAAGCAATAATCACAGGTAACGTAGATGCATCACCTAAACAAGCATACCTCAAGTGCTCTGGTAGTTGTTTGAGTTCAAGTGTCGGAGCTTCTTCAATAGATGGTTTGAGACGCTCCTGATTTTTCTTTAGCTCAGCTATGCCAAGAGAATCAAATGGCATATCAGTCTTTCTTTTCCACGGAGATGCATTCAAGAACCTCAATTGCTCTTCTCTTTCTTCATCTTCAGAATCAGAATCTCTGGTCAGTACCTTCTCCAAAGTATCTGACTTAAGCAAGTGCTCAATCTCCGTGTAAACTGCAGACTCAACCAGGTCCACCTTGAAGCATTCTTCCTCTTCTGTAGGAAATTTCATTGCATTGAAGACATTGAAGGTGACATTCTGGTCATGCACCCTCATTGTGAGCTCTCCTTTCTGCACATCGATCAAAGTACGTCCTGTGGCCAAGAACGGTCTTCCCAAGATAATAGGAATCCTCTTATCCTCCTCGTAGTCCAAAATAACGAAATCCGCAGGGAAGATAAACTTATCCACCTTAACCAATACATCCTCTACTATACCTCTAGGATATGTGATCGACCTGTCAGCCAGCTGTAAGGAGATAGTAGTAGGTTTAGGCTCCGGCATCCCATGTTTTATGAAGACAGACAACTGCATCAAATTAATACTAGCTCCCAAGTCACACAAGCACTTGTTGAAAGATAGATTGCCGATGCTGCATGGTATGGTGAAACTTCCTGGATCCTTGAGTTTAGGAGGTAACTTCTGCTGTAGGATAGCACTGCATTCTTCTGTAAGAGCGACGGTTTCCAACTCCTCGAGTTTCAACTTCCGAGATAGAATACCCTTCATGAACTTCGCGTAGCTCGACATTTGTTCTAGGGCTTCCGCAAAAGGTATATTGATCTGAAACTTCTTGAAAACCTCCAGAAACTTAGCGAATTGCTTATCCAACTTTTGCTTTTGAAGACGTTTAGGGAATGGCAGAGGAGGATAGACCTCTTTGGTCTCTGTACTTTGCTTCGGAACAGATTTCTCAGTAGAATGGTCACGCTTTTCCGTTTCGTTTCCCCCCAAACTTGCTTTTTCCTTTTTTTCTTCAACTTCTGGAAGACTGTCAGGCGCGGGCGCGCTCCCTAGGGCGCGGGCGCGCTCCAGCTTCTGCTGGGAATTCAAATTTTTTTGTTTTCTGCCGATCTGAGTTCTGATCACTCGTAACCTTTCCGGATCGCAAGGTAACTACTTTTACATGTTCCTTGACCTCTCTTTTGCCAGGATTAGCTTCTGTATCACTAGGGAGAGTTCCCTGTGGTCTATTCAACAATGCATTGGCAATCTGACCTATCTGATTTTCCAGCGTCTTGATAGAAACAGCTTGGCTCTTGCACATTAACCTCAATTCCTCCAATTCAGACTTTTCATTAGACGATTGCCCCACATTGCCTTGAGACGGTTGATGAAAACCTGGTGGTTGATATGGTTGCCTTGGAACATACTGTTGCTGAAACCAGAAGAGTTGAATGGCTTAGCTCCATATTGTTGACCTTGATACTGCTGATACGGCTGTTGTGGCTGTTGTTGTCCACCCTGATTGTTACTCCAGCTGAAATTTGGATGGTTCCTGTTTTTCGGATGATAGGCATTAGGCACCGGCTGCTGTGGTCTCTGGAAATTGCTCACAAACTGTGCCGATTCACTAGATATGGCACACTGAGATGTGTCATGTGCACCTGCACATAGCTCACACACACTAGCCACCTGCTGAACTCCATAGTTAGACAAAGAATCCACCTTCATAGACAAAGCCTTTAGCTGAGCTGCTATTGCCGAAGCTGTATCCACTTCCAGAACCCCTGCTACCTTGCCTCGTGATAACCTCTGAGTTGGATTCTGGTATTCATTAGCAGCCATCATCTCAATAAGTTCATAAGCCTCATCGTAGCTTTTAGCCCACAAAGCTCCACCTGATGCCGCATCAAGCATTGGTCGTGATTGACCTCCCAGACCATTATAAAAACAATTGATCACCATCCAATCAGGAATTCCATGATGAGGACACTTCCTAAGCATCTCCTTGTAACGCTCCCAAGCTTCACATAAAGTTTCTCCAGAATGCTGTGCAAACTGAGTAAGAGCATTCCTGATTGCAGCTGTTTTGGCCATAGGGAAGAATTTAGTAAGAAACTTCTGAGCAAGATCCTCCCATGTAGTAATGGAACCTGCTGGTAGAGAGTGCAACCAGCCCTTAGCCTTATCCCTCAGAGAAAATGGGAAAAGTCTCAGCTTCACAGCATCTTCCGACACTCCGTTGAACTTGAAGGTGTCGCAAATCTCGATGAAATCCCTAATATGCATATTAGGATCTTCCATTGGAGTACCCTCAAACTGAACTGAATTCTGCACCATCTGAATCGTGCCAGGCTTGATTTTAAAAGTATTTGCTGTAATAGCCGGCCTGACATTGCTAGATTGAATGTCATTGATCTTTGGCTGAGAATAGTCCTTCAAAGCCTTCGTTTTTGTTGCTGCTGGTTCTCCCATAACTAGATTCAATTCAAGTTCTTCTTTCCGAGATTGAGAACGTGTTCGCATACACGCTCACTAGAGTACCTGAAACTCACCAAAGAAAGTAAAATTGATGAGAGAATAATCTGAGTCAGTGAACGTTAACGACCACTGATGACAAGCACATAAACTATATAAATAACACCGAGTCCCCGGCAGCGGTGCCAAAAACTTGTTCGCACAATATCACGCAAGTATACGCGGTCACAAGTAATATATGAATAAGTAGAGTTCGCTCATTATAGTTTTGCACCTATGCAACAATGTATGGCTATAGTTCAATGCTAAGACAAGTATCAAAGTTGTGTTTTGATTAACTAAATTAACTAATCAACTTAATAAGATTATAATTAACTAAAGAGATTGTTGTTGAATTACTTATAAGAATAAAACATGGGATCCTAACTTCATTAAATACTTCATCTAGAGCCTTTTGTCTTCAATCAATGCATGTGACAGTTGTGACAACTAATCGGATAACACGAAATCAGTACACGCTACCTTTCAGTATACGTATACCAAACCACTCAAACATCCCCAAAAGAGATAGAAGTTGAGCAGACACCAATTATGCTTAGACCCTATATGTCTATAAGATTTGAAAACATAATGGTTTAACGATCAAGTTACCCATTCAGATTACATAGGGCAGGTAAGATGGTTAAAATCACCTACGAATCATGCATGACAAACATACATAAACCTATGCTAGCATGGCAAGTTCTAAACCTCTATATCCACTTTCGCAGTCAATAGAGATTAACAAACAACTTAGATGTTAGCTACGCATCCAAGAAGAATAAGCACAACCAAACTAGGTCATCAACAAATCATCACACACACATCTTTAAAACAATTAACTACTAAAATCCATAAATAAATCCGTTAGAACCCCACGACAACGATTAGTTCATAATCGAACCGTTCATCATCGTGGGTTCTGATGAAAACATGATAATAAATATGTCTGGAATACTAATTAAAAGTACTAGAGATAAGGTTTAAGAAAAACAAAACCAACGAGAATCCAAAGTATCGCCTAATTAGAAGACTACAAAGAAAAGATGAAAACTAGATCTTCGTAATCAGCCGTCTTCTTGTTCTCCTTGATGGTGGATGGATATGTATGTATGTATCTCAATATATCTCTCAGAAATCGTCCACCAATTGCTTATATAGGCCTTTCTGTTGACTGGTCTTCTGCTGGTTTCCTTTTCAGAGTTGAAATTGCCTTTTCCAGTATCTTTCAAGGGTGGGCGCGCTTGGTAGGGCGCGGGCGCGCTTCATTTGAATTCATCTAGGGCGCAGGCGCGCCTGATCTCTGACAGAAATCCTCAACATGCATTTCCTTGACAATTCTTGCACTCTCAAACTCCGCAACCACTTGGCTTCCTCAACATTGATCAAACACTACCATTTATCCACAGAAACTCTATACTCTGCCAATAACTAAGCTCTTAACAATCTAACACAGAACATGTTAAAAACACCACGTACTTAAGTACAAACAATCAATTTAAGCCGATTTAGAGCGTTCCAAGTAGATATGAAATCCACTTATCACCTTCCTTATGCAATGTACGAAGTCTATTTTCACTAATATGACCAAGTCTGCAGTGCCACAAATAGGTGAGATTTTCATCATCCCTTTTCCTTTTATTAGTACGTTCAATTTGTAGTAAATTATGCTTTACGTCACATACATACAGACCATTATTTAAAATACCACTACCATAAAGGACATTATCTCTAAGAATTGAACATTTATTATTCTGAATAACAAACGAAAATCCAGCCAAGTCTAACATGGGAATAGAAATAATATTCCTCACAATCGAGGGAACAAAATAACAATTATTTAAAACAATAGTCTTGCCCGTAGGCAATGTAAATCAAATGATCCTATAGCTGTAGCAGCAACTCTTGCTCCATTTCCCATCCGTAGAATCACCTCCTCTTCCTCAAGAGTCCTACTTCTCCTTAGTCCCTGCAACGAATTGCAAATGTGAGAACCACAGGCGGTATCTAATACCCAAGTAGCAATTTGATTTAATGACATATTCACTTCAATCATGAACATACCTGAATCAGAAGCGGCAGTCTCACTACCCTTCTTCTTCTTCAATTCTGCAAGGTAAACCTTGCAGTTCCTCTTCCAGTGCCCCACCTTGTTACAGTGGAAGCAAACATCTTTGCTTTTGGGGTCTTCAGCTTTTGGTGGAACCGGCCTTTTTTCACCTACTTTCTTCTTCTTGGGAGGGTTCTTCTTCCTTTTCTTAGGATTGGAACCTTCACCAATTAGAAGAACAGAACTCTTCTTAGAGGGAAAATTCGATTCCGCAGTCTTCAACATGTTGTGG
This sequence comes from Heracleum sosnowskyi, assembly GCA_030848705.1. Lineage (NCBI taxonomy): Eukaryota > Viridiplantae > Streptophyta > Magnoliopsida > Apiales > Apiaceae > Heracleum > Heracleum sosnowskyi. The sequence goes on along the minus strand of CM061236.1, from coordinate 79,515,078 downwards.
AGTTCAGCCAGGCTGACGTCCAACTTATTCATGTGAAAGTTCACAACAAACTGCGAAAACGAACCCGGAAGTGATTGCAAGACCAAGTCTTGACTCAGCTCCCCATCCATGTTGAAAGCAAGTTTTCCAAGACGTTCAATCAAATTGATCATCTTAAGTACATGGTCATTCATAGACGATCCCTCAGACATCCTACAGCGGAACAGCTCCTTTGATATCTCATATTGAGCTGTCCTCCCTGCCACATCATACAACTCTTGTAGATGAGTTAGGATAGTGTGAGCATCCATATGCTCATGCTGCTTCTGTAGCTCAATGTTCATGGAAGCTAGCATGATACATTGAGCAACATTTGCATCATTTATCCACTTACGATACACAACATGTTCATCATCATGTGCATCGTCAGCAGGTTCAACAGGCTTAGGTGAGTTAAGCACATATTCCAGCTTCTCAACCCTGAGAACAATTTTCAGGTTTCGAAGCCAGTCAGCAAAATTAGGACCAGTCAATTTGTGAGCATCCAGTATGCTCCGGAGTGATAGTGCAGAAGACATAATGTATATAGTAAATCTGTAAATGATAAACACATAACAACTCTTAGCAAATATTCAATTTCATTTTAAAACACTATATGAATCGGGTCTTTATTCATAAGTGGCTCCCACTAGTTTATCTAATTTATACAACCCCTAAGTGAAAAATTAAGCATTCATAATGCTAGTGGGAATAGGGATCCTACATTCCATCACACAACCTCGGCTGTGGCACGAAACACCATGTGATGTTCAGTAGGCAGACAACTCTTGTCAATTACATCTCATGTTATTCCCTAATAAAACTTTAGCCTCTTGAATAATTGAGTCACGGCTGTAGCACGACAAACTCAATATTCTAAGTCAAGTCTAACCCAACATTTCATACAATTGAATCAGTCTCCAACAGCCCACGGCTGTAGCACGTAACGACCATTAGATTCTAATTCATTGTACACATCTCTATGTAATAGACAAGTATTTCTTATTTCGAAATCAAAGCCCTCGGTTGTAGCACGAAACGACAATGATTCAAAACTAAGAACTACTTTCTACCATGTTGGAAGGCTATGACCGACACAAGCTCGTTGTGTCATTGGCCAATTACTACTTGATATTATTTAATTTTAGAGGGATTATATTATGTTACAATCATAATCATATTATAAAGAGATTCTTCTTTTTCTTGAACAAAATACAATTATGATATTTAAATGAAAAATTACCAGTGTGTTGGAGGGGTCACAACGGTCCCGCTTAAAACCCAACGGCCAAGACATAAATTTTCATTTTCAACATCAAAAGAGTATTTCACTCTATGTTTCATAAACATAAGAATCTCATGGTTGTACTCATAATATTCTTGTTAAGGCAAGAAACGATTCCTATTCTAGATTTCCTAGAGCACGCCTTATTTTGATTTAAGTTCACCTAAATCTATCATCGCATGGTAAATATAGGCATATATCTCATATATAAAAAGAAATAAACAAGTAAGCATGCAAGTAATATCATGTCATACAATGATATAATGATGTATGGATTTATTATAGTATTTAAAAGCAATTAAAACAATTAGTACATGCTTTAAAACACTTCCGGGAATATAAACAGTTCCAAACTTTTATATAAAAAATATTTGACCACTCCATTAGATCCGTCTCGGAAAAACGAATCCAACGATATATTGCACGCCCAAAACGGAGTTACCAAACTCCTAAAAAATCAAATTTAATGTGGACAGAAGGGGTGTAACGCATTACTGGAATGCGTTACAACAATTAAATGCTATTAATTGTGTAACGCATTCCCGGAATGCGCAACACCCTTTCCAGCGGTTGCGCGCAACGCGCGCGCACGATAGTAGCAGCAGAACTTTCTTTTAAATTTTTTTTGTAACGGTTTTTAGCCTTTTAACACTTAAAAAAAACTGCCCTACCCATTAATATCATTTATTGTTATTATTATTTTATTTTAATATTAATAAATTAATAAAAAATGAAAATAATATGATTTCTGAAATCAAACAAAAACAAAAATTACCAAGTATCTATGGGGTCCTTGTGCAAATTTTAATTCATATATTTCAACATGCATAATTATTTTATGAATTTTAATTAAAACAATTTTAAAAAATTCATAACAAATAATCTACACATCACAAAATTATGAAAAAAATACCTAGATGATCCACAACACTTTTAGAACCCAGATCAATGATCAAAATCTCATGCAAATAATATTTCGAATTAATTCATAATTAAATCTAAATATACTTGCAAAAATCATAATAAATCCATATATGCATAAAAAAATCTGAAATTTTTTATATGAATCTCTATATGCAAAACCTCGCTCTGATACCATTGAAGGAATTTACGGATGAGCGAAAGCGTGATATAAAATTTATTCCGTAAAAACCATATATCGCACATATAGAAAAACATATAAAATCTAGAGCGAAGGGAATCGTAACCATACCTTGAGAATCGAAGCTTTAAAATCGATGATTGCAAGCAGTTGCTCCTCAGAGTGTGAAGCACTCTACCGGTATCCACCAAGAATTTTCCTTCGATTAATTCTTCCAAAAAAAAACTAAGACTTTTTAGAGAGAAAAAGAGAGAGAGAGAGAGAGAGAGAGAGAGAGAGAGAGAGAGAGAGAGAGAGAGAGAGAGAGAGAGAGAGAGAGAGAGAGAGAGATGGAGGCTAGCTCCTTTTCTAGGTTTTTCACAAAAACAAGATGAGCCTTAGAATGAACTATCTCATTCTATTTATAGGGCTTTTTTAGGGTTTTAATAATATATCTTTTATATATATATATATATTAACCCCACATTTCTAAAATGCTTTAATAATGATTAAAACTATTTTAATCATTATTTCTTTTTCTAAACTATTTAGAAAATAATTCTTCCTCTCTCATAATTTAAATCTTTTCATCAAAGAAAATATTCTTTTATGGTGTGACCCTGTAGGTTCAATATTAAGCCGGTAGTAGAAATAAATAATAATAAACTTTTATTTATTATTTATATGAATTCTAATAATTCATTAAATATAATTAACCGATTAATTATATTTATTCTACATCGTGAGTGATGCTTCTCAACATATTGCAACAATCCGGATAATATGAATTCACTGCTTAGAATACCAAGAACCTGTCAGTGACTAGTTTCAGTACAATCAATTCCTTCTACCCTACAATATCCCGATTAAATACAAGGCATGGATCTCGTGTCAGGCCTTTCAAATTTAATCATATGATTTCTTATTCATAATGCTAAGTTCATATTAAAGCAAATTAGAAACTCCTTTCTAATTTCATACACTCTGGCCAGAGATTCCAGAACTCGCATACTAAGAATAACATAGGATATTCTCTTCCTATACTGGAAGGGGTAGATCCTCTATTGACGTTAACTATCTCCATACACAAATCCGTATGCCCAGAATAGACCTAATGGATGTCCTTGAGACTAAGGACTAACCCAAAGCATAGTTCATTATATACAAGATAACTCTAACGATCTCAAGTCTAAGGACACTTGTACAACTATCACTCAGTGAATAACTATTGACACGTGAGTAAACTCCATTAGCTGTTCAGCTTATCGAGTCATGTTCAGTAAACTTATTCCCTAACAAGCACCTACATACTAGCTATAGTGTCACCACACAAATGCCTATGAGAACAGACATCCTCCTGACGGGAGCAAGCATAGTATGTACCAATCTTTGCGGATTCACCAACTTCCGATTAGTTATCCTATGATCAGGAACTGTTTAAGTCTAGAGTTATCATCTTCTAGATCTCACTATTATAATCTCATTATAATTCTAGAAGCTTTACTCTAAAATATGAAACATCTTATTTAAAACACTTTAAATAGATAAAGCCCGTAATAAAAACAAAACAAGTCTTTTATTAACATTAATGAAATCAAATAAGAATACAAGAAAGTTCTTCCTAACTCATCATACATGATTGGATTTAGGACAAACACTTTCAAGTGGTGTAGAGGAAAAATCCTTTGAACCTGATTGCCTTCCAGACACATCAGTTCTAGCTGATTTCTTAGTTTCTACAACTAAAGTCTTTTGGGAGACAATAGAGGTGGCTGTTGACTTTTTAGAGTGTTTGGGTTGGATGCTTGGGTCAGGAACAAGGTGTGATTGGCCTTGCCCCATAGCATCAGAAACTGATCCATAATGAGTAGGCATTTTCTCTTTCAAGAAAAGCCTGACCTCATCAGGAATATAGGCAGTGCCTGTGAAACCATTTGCCTTATCACTGTTGACTAAGGACTTCAAATTATTTTCTATAATTCTACAAATAGGTAGAATCGCATCATCCTCAAAAATAGCACCAGGACACAAGTGATTAAAAATTAACTGAAAAAATCTAAGAAAGCAGACATAACCTAACTTATATGACTTCCTATCACTTAAAGCTTTTAAAATAAATGACCCATAATCAAACACTGTAGAATGGATAAGAGAGTACCCAATTTTGAGAGATCCTGATGGAAGAGCATCAAAATTTGATGTCTTGTTCAGGAAACAACGGCTGATTGAATCAAAGAAGAAATTCAATTCCTTCTTAAGCTTTGTCCTGAAGAGGTTGCCATACCTCTTTACTTCTCCATTATAGCCAAGCGAAGCAACAAACTCAAAGAGAGTAGAGTCTGTAATTACATCAGGAACACTATCACCCAGGATTGGCAAATGCAATGCCTCTTCAATAACAGCAGGGGTGACATTATAAGTAACACCATTGAACTCAAAATTCATCAACAATGTCCCTCACAGCCCTTTTCCAAACACAGCTGAGTTCCATACCTGCATCACAGACTTAAACGATACACTAGCAGGTTCTGTTAGAGCAAACTTCAATGGACTTGAAGCTAGAAAATCATGTATGATATGAAACTCAGAGGGCAAATCCTGATGAGATAGAACGGCTACAAAATTATTAGTGGCAAAAGTAACACCACTAATTACAGTATGTTTATTCATGAATGATGAAGATGCCATTGATACTTTGTAAAAAATCGAGAATTGAGATTGAAAAATTAGGGTTCTTGAGCACAGAGAGAGAGAAATAAGATGAAAAACTGATGATAAGAGAGTAAACAGTAATTTAGAAAATCAAATGTATTTTGTTAAAACAAAATATTACTCTCAGTGACAGGTGGCATGCTGTGATTAGTGCATAAATGATTAGTGGACAAATTACGTGCGTAATTAAACATAACTGCACCGCTTTTTATGTGTATCTATATGTATATATCTATCAGTGTGACACACGCGCGCATACAGTTGTCCAACTAAAACTCAAACGTTTCTCATCAGTAACTGACGAAAAATCAGGCACAAATTAAGTAATGTAATACTGACCTGTACATCAGGATTGACCAGTTGACTTCCCGTCAGGATTGTGTCCTATCAGGATTTGATCAAAATTACATACCTTGCAGAATGACCATCAGGATTTGATAGTCATCGGGATTTTCTCTCTATAGCTTTCCTCAGAAATTCTCAAAATTCATCATTCCAAGTTCATTCACCAACTTGTTGAAAGTAGCTTCAGGCAGTGGCTTGGTGAATATATCAGCTAGTTGTTGATCAGTAGGAACAAAGTGAAGTTCAATTGTTCCTTCCAGAACCTGTTCTCTTATGAAGTGATATCTAATACTGATGTGTTTAGTAAGAGAATGCTGAACTGGATTTCCTGTCATTGCAATAGCACTTTGGTTATCACAATAAATAGGAATTTTTGAGTATGACAGGCCATAATCTAACAACTGATTTCTCATCCACATTATCCGAGCACAACAACTTCCTGCAGCAATGTACTCAGCTTCTGCAGTTGAAGTAGAGATAGACTTTTGCTTTTTACTAAACCATGAAACTAGTCTACCACCCAAAAACTGACAACTTCCTGAAGTACTTTTCATGTCTATCTTGCATCCTGCAAAATCAGCATCTGAATAACCACACAACCCAAAATCTGATTCCCTTGCATACCAAAGACCAAGTGAAGGAGTGCCTTTGAGATATCTAAAGATTCTTTTGACTGCAATCAGATGAGGTTCCCTATGTTTTGCTTGAAATCTTGCACACGGACAGGTTGCAAACATGATCTCTGGTCTACTTGCAGTGAGATACAATAAAGAGCCAATCATTCATCTGTAGTGAGTTACATCTACCTCAGCACCTTGATCAGGATCAAGTTTGGTAGCTGTAGTAATAGGAGTACTCGTAGTAGCACAATCTTGCATGTTAAATCTCTTCAATAAATTCCTTGTATACTTTGACTGATTGATAAAAATACCATCATCAGTTTGTTTAACTTGAAGATCAAGAAAGTAACTCATTTCTCCCATCATACTCATTTGATATCTTGACTGCATAAGCTTAGAAAACTTTTCACACAGCTTATTATTTGTTGACCCAAAAATGATATCATCAACATAAATCTGAACTAAAAGCAAATCCTTACCATGATTCAAATAGAATAGATGTTTATCAATAGTACCTCTTTTGAATCCACTTTCCAGTAAGAATTGAGCTAGAGTTTCATACCATGCTCTTGGAGCTTGCTTTAGTCCATAAAGTGCCTTATCCAATCTGTAGACATGATTTGGATACTTTGGATCAATGAAACCAGGAGGTTGTTCAACATATACTTCTTCCACCAGTTCACCATTTAAGAAAACACTTTTTACATCCATCTGGAAAACCTTGAATTTCGTGTGAGTTGCATAAGCCAGAAAGATCCTGATGGCTTCTAGCCTTGCAACAGGAGCAAAAGTTTCATCATAATCAATTCCTTCTTGTTGAGAATACCCCTTTGCAACTAGCCTTGCTTTGTTTCTGATTATTACACCATCTGAATCAGTCTTATTCTTGAAAATCCATTTTGTACCAACAATTGACCTATTCTTTGGTCTTGGTACCAGTTTCCAGACTTCATTCCTTTCAAATTCATTTAATTCTTCTTGCATTGCAGTAACCCAATCAGTATCCTTAAGTGCATCTTCAACTTTCTTAGGCTCCTCCTTGGATAGAAAATTATGATAAAGACATTCATTCTGAGTTGCACTTCTTGTTTTAACACCTGAATCAGGATCTCCAATTATCAAATCAGGAGTATAATCTCTTGTCCATTTCCTTGCTGGTGGTAAATTATTCCTTGAAGAAGATGCTCCCCCTTGATTGGTGCAATCTTGATTAGAAGAATTTGCTTCAGTAGAAGCTCCCCCTGAATTGTTGCTGTCACTTCCTGATGGATTATCAGGATTGTCACTTGAATTAGTATCTGAAGAATTTTCCCTTGATGATTGAGTAGACTCAGTATTTGTAGTAGTTTGCTGTTGCTCCCCCTCAACATTTGCACTACTAGACGTGTCACCATTATTTGCATTATCAGTATCAGCACCATCAGTATTTGGTGCTTCATCAGGATTTGGTGTGTCATCAGGATTTTATGGATCATCAGGATATGATGACCCATCAGTATCTGATGGTGTATCAGTATCTGATTCCATTTCTTCAGGTTCCTTGGTAGCTTCATTTTCAAAAATCAACCTATCATGTGAGTCTTCATCAATTCCTGTTATCTTCTTATCATCAAAAGATACATGTATTAACTCCATGACAGTCCTTGTTCTCAAATTGAAAACTCTAAAGGCTCTTGATGAAGGATAGCCAATGAAAATTCCCTCATCAGCCTTTGTTTCAAATTTCCCTAGCTGTTAAGGATGAGTTCTAAGAACAAAACACTTACAGCCAAACACATGCAGATGCTTCAAACTAGGTTTCTTCTCCTTGAGCATTTGATAGGGAGTTACACCATGTCTGTTTATCAAAGTGAGATTTTGTGTATAGCATGCTGTGTTGACTGCTTCTGCCCAGAAATATGAAGGCAATTTAGCCTCTTCTAACATAGTTCTGCCAACTTCAATAAGAGTTCTATTTTTCCTTTCTACTACTCCATTTTGCTGGGGTGTGCCAGAAGCAGAGAATTGTTGAATAATTCCTTTGTATTTGCAGAACTCTTCCATCTTTGAATTCTTGAATTCAGTACCATTATCACTTCTCAGAATCTTGACTTTGTACTTTGTGCCTGTCTCAATCATTCTCACATGATCCAACAGTATTTCTGGAGTCTCATCTTTTCTGTGCAGAAAATACACCCAGGTGAAACTAGAGTATTCATCAACAATTACAAGAGCGTACCTTTTCTTACCGATGGACATAATATTGACAGGTCCAAATAGATCAAGATATAACATGTGATATGGTTCATCAATTGAGGATTCAGATTTACTCTTGAATGATGTCCTTCTCTGTTTAGCTTTTTGACCTGCATCATAGACTCCATCAGGAGTATACAAAGCTTTAGGCAATCCTCTAACCAAATCTTTCTTAACCAACTCATTGATATTGCTGAAGTTGAGATGAGAAAGCTTCTTGTGCCAATTCCAACTTTCATCTACTGATGCTTTTAGTGATGAGACAAGTAGGAGAGCCATCAGTATTTGCTTGAATGTTGGCTTCATAAATGTTACCATGCCTGTAGCCAGTGAGTGCAACCTTTCCTGATGCTTTGCTGACTACTTCACAATGTGTGGAATAGAAGTTGACATGATAACCTCTGTCAGTGATTTGAATAATACTCAACAGGTTGTGTTTTAGTCCTTTCACTAGAGCTACCTTTTCAATGATGACATTTCCAATGATTATATTGCCATATCCCAAATTTGTCCAATGTTGCCATCTCCATAAGACACAGTTGGGCCAGCTTTTTCTTCATATTCTGATAATAGGGCTTTGTTTCCAGTCATATGCACAGAACATCCACTATCCATGACTAATACATTTTTCCTTTTTCCCTACAATCAGAATTACAATTCACTAGTTAGAATATTTAGGAACCCACACTTGTTGGGTTCCTTTTCCATGCATCTTACTTAATTTAGCAGCAGAAGACTTTTTGACTTTAGCAGTCCTGACAAGATTAACTACATCGGGATTTTCTTTGTCAGTATCAGTATTGACATATGCATGCTTCATATTTACATTCTTAATGATACCAGAATTTGCACTTTTATTAAACTTAGGTAATGGATCATAAAAGTTATAGTACAAACTATGATATTCTTCACAAGTATAAATAGAATGCCATTTACTACCAGAATGAAAACAGGACTTTTGTGGTTTATAAAATACTGATCTAATCTTAACATCAGACTTAGGAATTTCAGTAAATTTCTTTTTACTCTTCCTGCAATCAATAGCAAGATGATTAGAGTTTCCACAGTTAAAGCAGCATTTTCTAGGTGCATTTGGGATAAACCTATAGTTATTCTCTTTATTAATCCCAACTTTACCATTCCTGTTTCTCTTGACAGTTGGTAGATTTTGTTTACCAATTGCATCACTAACTTTTTCCCTAAGTTGTTTCTGAGACAATAAACCTATATTTTTCTTTTCAGTTTTCTTGACAGGTCTAGACTTCACATTAGAGACTGAGTTATCAGAAGTAGATCCCTTTTCAAAAGTAAAATTGGGATCATTACCAAATACAAATTTAACAGGCTTAATATTTGATTTGGTTTTGTCTATAACATGTCTATAGGTCATTGGTCTTACTGTCTCATCTATTACAACTTTCTTTTTCAACTTCTTATCCTCATCTGACTTATAACCTAGACACTCTTTCCAATTCTTAGAAGTATTTATTTCATGAAATTTCCTTCCAGAATCTGTCTAGGTTCTGATTTTCTCTTTAACTTCCTCAAGTTCCTTTTCAAGAGCAGTACATTTAAATTTCATCTCCAAATACATGTGTTTAGCATTATCACATTCTATATGTACTTTTTGCATAAAAGAGAATTCAGTTTCTAGATGCTCATTCCTTTTCCTAAGTTCAGACATTTCAGATAAGATCCTAGTATTCTCAGCAGTTTGACTTCTAAAGCTAATATTGTAAAGCATAATGTAACATAAGATGTAAAAGAGATAACTACAACTCAACAAAGGACAAGACAGACAATAGTATTAACAGAAGCACAGGAATCCAGAATCAAAGAAGAAAAGGTAAACTCAAAAAATCAAAATATGGTATGTATTCTTGAAGTCCGTAAACAGGTCACGGAAAGAAGTTCATGAAAATGTTCAAGCCTCAGTGACAATCAAAGAAACAAGATTTTCAAGACTACAGAAGTATGTGAATGATTTAGGGTTAAGTACCACAGGATTCCAGTGATTTATTTGAAGCAACCAGAACGACAAGGGACTTATCAGCAGCACTGAATTGAAGACATAGAAGAAGAATTGATCAAGTGTTATTCATTTGTGAACCAGACCAGTTGCACTAGTTGACGGCACTTAAAAGATCAAGTTGTTTTATCGTCTCAGAAGAAATTGATACAGTCTATTACTTAAACACCCAGGAGCTCAGAAGGATTTACTAAAAGATCAAGAATTAAAATGGTTCGATGGTTTTTCAATTCAGAAAACCATCGAATGAGATGAAAAGTAATTCACAGAAAACCAGATTAGATTAATTTGGTATTCGATAGTTTTGAATCAAAAACTATCGAATGGTAAATTAATTTAATACCTTCGATGGTTTTTAAATTAAGGAGCAGGTGAAAAGTATTCTTGTTTTTCAAGTTGATGGAAATTGGACGGCCAGGATTGTTTCTTCAATTTTGGTTCGATGGTTTTCAAACCAAAAGCCTACAATTAATACAGAGGAAGAGAGTGTCTTCTTCAGTCGAAGTTATTGACACAGAAGCAATTACTAAGAGAGATCAAGCCAGAGAGAATACCAGAGAAATTAATTCTTCTTGAATTCTATCATTGTATTGATTGTGTATAACCTAGAACTCATTGAAGCTAATCTACGGATTAGAAATTGTAGCACCCTTCGTGGTTTATATTTATAAAACGATATATTTCCCGACTCGTGTTTTGATTTGTTGCATTTGATTTCGCTTAGAACTGAATGATTAATCCGCGAACGAAATTGAATAATTTGTGAGTATCGTATTCAACCCCCCCCCCTTATACGATACTTTGGACCTAACAATTGGTATCAGAGCTACTTGATTGACATACAAATCAGATCCGGTGAATGAGACCAAAATCAAACATAGCTTGAAAATTCGAAGCAAATTTTTTAACTTTCAAAATTTTTCATTTGATTGGAATTTCTTGAATTTTAAACAATTTGAAATTTTCAGAAACCATGAGTGCTCCAAAGACAACAGCTGGTATTAAAGTTCCCCCGTTTACAAGAGATGATTTCGGTTTGTGGAAGATGAAGATGATGTTGTTTATCAAGGCATCGAATCCGTTGTATATTGGAATTTTAGAGAACGGACCATATGTACCAATGAAATCAGTTGATGAAACGACTACCCCTGAAGGTAACAGGATTCCTGCTGGCACCCAACCTAAAGATATCTCTGAGTACACAGATTCAGACAAAAAACTGATTAGATTGGATACAGGTTTGATGTTGATATTGGCAGACTCCGTAGACAAGGAAATGAGCTATCAGTTAATGAACTGTACAAGAGGGAAACATATGTGGGATACCATTAATTTGATAATGGAAGGAAATGAAGACGTTTAGGAAAACAGATTGGACATCCTGACTTCTCAGTATGAAGCTTTTAGGTCTCTTCCAGGAGAAAGTATAACTCAGGTCTTTGAGAAATATACTAAGCTTCTAAATGAATTGGCAATGAAAGGGAAGACCTATCCACTGAGAGAAACAAACAGGAAGTTCATGATGACGCTGCCCCATCATGTAGAACACAAGTCCTCATCCATAAGGGAAAGAATTGATTTTACAAAGATTTTATTAGAGATGATCTATGGCAAGTTGAAGACTTATGAGATGGAACAGGAACAGAGAGTGATAATCTACGGACCAGGGACAGTGGATAACAAGCACAATGCACTTGTGAGGTCAGCAGCACTTGTAGTGGATGAACCAACAACTTCTGATATTCAGGTTCAAACCCCTAGAGCTGGAAAGGAGGTGATTATAGAAGCTGAAATGGATTCTGTGAATCTGGGTGTTGATGAAAGTGATTACTACACCCTAGAAGAGCTTGAGCAAATGGAAGACAAAACCATGGCGTACTTAGCTGCAAAGTTTAGCCACATTCGTTTCAAGAGAAACCCTAAGTACAAGTTCAAGGGCTCAACCAACAGATTCCAGAAGAGCAAGTACTCACCTAGTACAGGTTTTAAGGGAGGCTACAAGACTGGCTCGATTGACAGAAGCAAATCAAGATGCTACAACTGCAATGAGTTAGGGCATTTCGCCACTGAATGCCGGAAGCCTCATCAAGCAAGAGACGTGAAAGATGTCTATGAAAAGAAAGACTCATATGAGGATTTGAAGAAGGAGAATGCCAAGCTGAAACAGCAACTGGAGGCATTGTCTGGAAAGCAGAAAGGGAAGGCTTATATAGCAGAGGGAAAACACTGGGATGATACTGGTTCGGATGAAGAGGATGAATATGTAAATGTTGCCCTAATGGCTGACTCTTCAGAGGAATCACCACAATTATCTCAGGTACCTATCTTAACTACAATTGACATGTCTAATTCCGAGTACTAGAAAACTGTGCAAGATCTAAGTGTAGAATTGTTTAATGTACACACAAGCATGCTAGCATCTGAAATGGAGAATGCTAAACTAGTTCTTAAGATTAAAAATCTAGAATCTAAAAATGAAGAACTAGAGCTTGTAGCTGTCACAATAGAAGATCTTAAGCAAAAGAATGCGTACTTAGAAAACAAGATCAAGTGTAATGATGAGATAGAGACTATCCTCAGGAAGCAGATTTCAGACTTAGATTTGAAGCTGAATGCTTTTATGAATTCCGCCCTGATTGCTAAGGAGATCATTGATACTCAGACCCAGGGTAATAAAACTGCTATAGGACTTGACTACTACAAAAAGGCTGGGAAAAAGATTCTGGAATTCCCTGTGACATCTCCTGTTGTCAAGAAGGGTATTCCACACATTCTTAAGAATGTGAACAGTCCAGTCTTTGTCAAGCCCTTCTCATAACCTTTTCATGAGGATGACTTATACATTAGACAAGAATTGCTTGAGGAGGATTTATTGAAGGAAAAAGAGGTAAAGACTAATTTGCCTAGGAAATCAATAAAAACTGAATTACCTAAAACTGAAGTAGGTGACTTCGTTGATAATGCTAAAAAGAACAGGAATGGGAAAAAGAAGGTTGTTAATCAGAATATTGTTTCTTCTTCTCCCATTGCATCTAGGAAGTTGTGCACAATCTGTAATTCTGCTGGACACCTTACACATGCATGTAAAAAGGGTAAAGTAGAAACTGCTGATACTTCTGCAATGCATAACATGTCTGAAATGCCTGATGTTCATAAACCCTGTGGTAAGAAAGAGTGTTTGCTATGTACATACACCATTATGCATGCTTATTTTAAGTTGATGAATGCATCTGATAGAAATAGCACTGATAATGTTGAATCCACAGATAATATGAAAATCAAACAGAGTAAGAATAAATTGAATGTTACTCCTGTTAAATCATCTAAACCTCCAGGACCCAAACAATTTTGGGTACCAAAGTCCGCTTAATCAATATGTGATTGCAGGGTAAGGTTAAAAGCTCAAAGGTTGTGTGGATTCTGGATAGTGGATGTTCTAGAGACATGACTGGTGAAGAGTCCCTGCTTACAGAGGTGGTTAAGAAGACCGGCCTGATTGTAACCTTTGGAGATGACAGCAAAGGATTCACTACGGGATATGGTAAATTGAAAGTTGGAAATGTCATCATTGAGAACATCTCTCTTGTTGAAGGATTAAAGCACAATCTTCTAAGTATCAGTCAGTTCTGTGATAAAGGCTACAATGTAGATTTCAGAAAGGACAAGTGCTTGATCACCAACAGGAAGGATGAGAAGCTTGCTCTACTGGGAGTAAGAAAAGGAAATTTGTTTATAGCTGACTTAAGTTCTACCAGTGAAGGAGAAGTTACATGTTTCTATGGAAAGGCATCTTCAGAACAAAGTTGGCTATGGCACAAGAAGCTCTCACATCTGAACTTCAAAACTATGAACTCTTTGGTAAAGAGAGAGTTAGTGAGAGGGTTGCCCCTGATGGAATTCAATCAGGAGGGACTATGTGAAGCATGTGAAAAGGGGAAGTCGAAGAAAGCATCACATAGAAGCAAAGGAATGACAAGCATTACTGAACCATTACAACTGATTCATATGGATTTATTTGGTCCAGTCAATGTTATGTCACTTTCAAGAAAAAGATATGCATTGGTGATGGTGGATGACTACTCCAAGTACACGTGGGTGTTGTTCTTACAGTCAAAGGATGAAGCAACACAACTAATCATTGATCACATCAAGAAGATAGAAGTGGAAGCTAAGCTGCCTGTGCGGACAATCAGATCAGACAATGGAACTGAATTCAAGAATGCAGTTCTTAATGATTTCTGCTCAGAGAAAGGAATATCAAGACAGTATTCAGCACCAAGAACTCCTCAACAGAATGGAGTAGTGGAAAGGAAGAACAGGACCTTGGTTGAAGAAGCAAGGACCATGTTGAATGAATCAAAACTTCCCACTTACTTTTGGGCTGAAGCAGTGAATACAACTTGCTACACTCAGAATCGAACCCTGATCAATAAAGATCATGAAAAGACTCCGTATGAGTTAATGGCCAACAAGAAACCAACACTGAAGTACTTTCATGTGTTTGGTGCAAAGTGCTTTGTACTTAAAGATGGAGAACATCTTGGCAAGTTTGATTCCAAAGAAGATGAAGGCGTTTTTCTGGGCTATTCTCTGGAATCTAAGGCTTACAGGGTATATATGATTGAAGATAAGAATGTGTTGGAAAGCTTTAATGTAACATTTGACGACACCAAAAGACCAGGCCTGCAAACTGGAGAGAACTCTGAATCCTTGGTATTTGAAAATCTATCAGGAGATCTCTCTGACATTGAAGAAGAACCTGAAGTTGTTACAGTTATTAATAATAATCATGATGATAATGATTCTGGACCAAATGGTGATAGTGGTGGAAATACACAGACTACTACTGAATCCACTGATTAATCAACAGGGTCAACAGATCAAACCGTCAACAACTCAGGGGGAGTAGGAGAAGGATCAACTAGTCACACTCCACATGTTAGGCCGAATACACAATATAATCAAGTATGTATGAGAATAACAATAATTAATAACACTGTTTATGAATCAATAAAACTGTAATCTTATTAACAGCTTCTCTCTTTATGATGTTAATGAATCATAAAGAGCTTCTAGGTTACAAGAATAATATCTCAATGATTGCGTCCCTTCTAGGGATAACCTATCTGTGTTTATATAGTACACAGCTACATACAATCCTTCTCTAATTGATATTCCTACAAGTTAGCTATACAATTCATATCAATTAAGGATTGCTTTTTATCTTCTATCCTGTTTCCTTAGCTGTATCAATATATTCTGCTTCTTTCCATCTTCAGAATGTATTGCTTCTAGAATCTTCAATTCTGCACCGACAGCTAATTCAACTATCACCTTGTCAGACTTTAAATAAACTCTGACTAGCTTCCTTTAAACTCTTCACCCTATCAGAGTTTAACTAAACTCTGATCGGCTTCTGATAAACTCTGACCAGTACCTGTTGCTTAAACACTGATAAACAAACATTAGCAATTATATCTAACAATCTCCCCCAACTTGTTCATAATAAAATGTACAAGTTAAACATATAATTGATGATGTCAAAACATATAACAAATGCAGTGTTTAACATATAACAGAGTTTAATTTAAAACAGAGTTTAAATTTGACTTAGAATAGAAAATATTAAAAACTTACAGTCAGACTTTATTTGATTTCTTGAATATCAGGCACTGTCCTGAGATAATCAATTAGAAGTCTTCTTTCAGCCTTTTCCAGCTCTTCAATCATGATTTCTTTCAGTTCCTTGAGTTCTGGATCAGATTCACCAGTCTGATAAATAGCAGCTCTCAGAGAATAGATGGAATTCTTCCTCATCTCATTCCCTAGCCTAATAAAATGTGCTTTATCAGATTCTAGATTGAATTCTAAGACTTTAACTCCCAGATCAGTCCTTAGTCTTGCACTGTTTCTCTTCATTTCTATAACATTTCCATAAGCATCTTTATACTTAGGAATGTATACCTTTGAAACTCCTCCTCCAAGCATCACCTTAGATCTTTGCATCTTTTGTCTGATAAATGTAGCAGCATTGTGAGTGTTTCTGTTTTTGACTTTTAACAAGTACAGAACATACTCCAATTCTTGATAAGATTTGAGATCTATATCAGACTCTGCAACTCTGTAAACTCTTCCATCATTCATAAAATACAACAGAAAATCTTTCTTCAAACCCTTGTGAAATATCAACTGAACAGAGTCTAGCATATCAAGATTCTCTTGAGTAATAATGCCAGATACTGCCAATGATGATTGATCTCCAGATCTGTTGTTTATTCTCTTCTCCCTATGTGAACCTAAACCAGCTTTATCAAAAGTTTCTTTTCCAAGTACAGTTCTGGTTTGAGAGAAATCCACAGGTTGAAGTGTCAGAGCTTCAGATAGTACAGGTCTTCTAAAAATACCTTGGAGTTGTGGAGCTAGCTGAGTTTGCACAGCTTGAGCCTTGTCAGAGGCTGGCTTAACTTCAATAGTATCATCAACTTGAGCAGCGTCAGAGGTTGATTTTGGTAATCTTGTTTCAACTTGAGCAATGTCAGAGGTTGAATATTCTTTCTCCTTCAGGTTAGGCTCTTCAATCATTTTGCCTTTACCCTTATCAGAGTTTCTAATCATAGGCCTCCTGGTGTATTGTATACTCTGTTGAGTATTTTCTTTAATAATAATTCCAGTTTCTTTCTTTCTAGGAGCCTTGATTTCTTTCTTTTTGTATATCCCAGCTTCAAGATTCTTCCTGTGTTCTTCAGCAAGCATTTGCTCTTCAGCTTGGATATCTTCAATTGTAACATCTTTTCCATGTTCTGCTATAAATAATTTAGCAGCAACTTCTTCATCAGTGCTAGGCTTATCAGTGTTTATCAAACTTTTGAGCCTTGAACCACTGGCAGAAATTACTTTTCCCTTACCAGAGTTTGATCTTCTCTCAGAGTTTGATCTCGATCTTGATGATCTTAAGCCTAAACTCTTTTCAGATTCACCTCCCTTGCTTCCACCATCATTACCATCATCCCTCCGTCTCAGAGCTTGAGTGTCTTTGCATTTGTCACTTGGTACACTCTCCCCCTTTTTGACATCATCAGAAAGTAGTACTGATGTCAGCAACTCCAGAGCATTAGAAATTGAAGTTAGTTGAGCAGACATAGCAGTCTGATTCTCCTCAACTTTCGACAATCTAGAATTTAAAGTCTTTTGCTCTTTACACAAAGAGATGTATAGAGATTTGTCCTTCTGCTGTGTAAGCTCTCTTGTAGCTATATCATTCCTTAACCCTTCAATCACCTTATCAGAAGCATCAAAACGATTGTTTAATGATTTGATTTGAACAACAGTTGCTTTGAAATGACTGAGAAGTTCAGGATTTTTAATCTCTTTAACAGAGTTAGCAGTTAAATCAGCAGCCCTTTGTGAAGTGAAAATACAATCTGCTTCTGTCCAGTTCTTGAAGTACATATCTTGAAAATGTTTTTCAGTAGCCCGATTGAACTCTCTTTCTTCATCAGAGTTGGCTTGAATGTCAGATATGTGTGAAGGTGAATGAGCAGGACTAGCATTAACATTGTCATCCTCTCTTGCAATCTCTTCAGGAACATATTCAGCAATGATTTCATGTTCTAACTGTGCAGCTTCATCATTGACTTTCTCTGCAACAGTTTCAGGAATATCAGAGTTTGCTTTAGCAATTACCTCTGCTTCTCGCTGAACAATCTCAACAACTGATTGTTGTAGAGCTTCAAGAACAAGAGCATCTTCAGAGTTTGAAACAAACTCTGCTGCTACAGGAACATTCTCTGTTGCATCAGCAGGTACAGCAACAGCTTCTGTAGGATGATCAATTCTAATCTGATCAACTTCCTCACCTTTCTCAAAATCAAGAGAAATGATTTCTGTGTGGGAAGCAATAGTTTCTACCAATTCTGTAGTAGCTTGATCAGCTTCTCTTACATTTTCTTCAAGATCAAAAATTCTGCTGTCAGAATGAGCAGCAGCTTCCTCAACTACATCATTAGCCTTTGATGTAGGAGCTTCTCTATCAAAATCCATTTCAATATCATCAGTATTTAGCCTGTCTTGATTGACAGCTTCTGGATTTGCAGCTTCCTCCTGAACAAAAGCTTCAGGAGCTTCAGTTTCCTCAGGAACTTTGTCCATATTGGCAATGATATCAGCAAAAAGATATTCAGCAACTTGTCTTCTCTTTCTCTGATGAGGATTTTCTTCATCAGTTTCAGTTTCTGATTCTGCATCAGAATCAGCAGTAACAGACTTTGCTCTTTGAGCTCTCTTTTTCTTCATTCTTTTTCTCTGAGGCAGTTCTTCAGTGCTTGATACCCCAGCTTCAGCATTTGACTTAGCAACCCTAGCAGGTTTAGTACCAACATTCTTAGTCCTACCACCCCTTTTAGGTTTAACAGAAGTTGAAGGAGGCAGTTCTTGTTGTAGAGGTTCAGGTGGAGAAGAAGCTTGTGTTGGTGGATTGACTTGAGCATTTAAAAACTGTTGCACAGATTGAGGTAGCAACAAGTCTCCAACAACCCCTTTCTTAACATCTTTATTAATAAGATCAGAAAATATTCTCTTATGTAATTTAAAACAAGAAACATCTTCGTCACCTACTTCTACTCCTTCAACACAGTAAGAGAACAAAGTCTGACAGAATCTAGAGAAATAGACTACTCCTCTATTCTCCGTCATTTTGTCTCCTAGATTATTCAAAACAAGTCGTGCAAAATCAAAATGATTATCGAATAAAAGAGAATACCCGATTTGCAGACTGTCTGTGGGAATAGCATCCCAGTTTGTGCATTTCTTGCTAAAAGTCCTTGTGATGCAATCAAAGAAGAAGCTCCACTCCTTCCTTAAGAATGGTCGTTTGAGCTGTCCAATCTTCGACAATGGTCCAGAATACCCAATCTCTTGCATCATTCTTATCAAATCCTCATCACCCATTCCAATTGTATACGAAGAAAATTCAGGAAACCCCATTGCAGCGCGAATGGTTCCAGCAGTTATTACATACTCTGTATCTTCATATTCAAAAATAATCGATGGGTTGCCTGTCTCACCACCATCATCATACATTCCTGTTTCCCAGAACGCCTTTATCTGTGAACCAGAAAGTTTTTCAGGTTCTACCAAAGCACGCCCAATCGCTGACTGAGCAAGAAACTCTTGAATCATATGAAATGCCTCTGGTGCGTTTGCAGTGTTTAGTGGTGCAGTATAGTTGTTTGGAACGAACTCTAATCCAGACGAAACAAAAGCTGTGGTTGCCATTAGAAGATTCTGAATTGATGCGAAAGACAGCAAAGTTTAAGTGTAGAAAGGTGTTTGTGAAAAAGCGTATGAAGATTTAAGGTTCGTAAAAGATTGAACCGTTTATGTGTAGTGTATTTAAATAATAACTGAAAAGATCACGATACACAGCAAGCGTCCTTGAAACGTGTGGGAGTGGGACAGATGTCAAACGTGCATACGCTGACAGTTGTATCCAATACACACGTGCAATCGTGCAAACATTTAGACACCTGGCAACACATAAAACGCTCAAAATATCCACTTTAATAAAAATCAATAATAATAAAATTATCAATTTTAATCTCTCAGAAATACAATAACGAAGTACAAAGCAACTCAACAGTCAGTATAATAATGACTGTCTTGGAACTCCGCACGTTACTGTTTCCAAAAGCTTCAAAAACCTTTCAATCTCCAAGAAAAACCTTTCAGATACCCTGTTTGAATGCTTTAAATACCAAAGCAATGTAACAACAGGCTTCATATCTTAAACTTACTATACACCAAAATGGCTGGAACTTTCGAATTCCTGAATGTGGAAGAGTTTTTGAACATGAACTGGCAGCAACAAGAAAACTATCTTATCGATGAGTTTCTTGTTCTCTCATTCTTGAATGATGAAGGTCTTATCGTAGATGATGAAATAGCCGAAGGGCCTTTCTCCAACCCTCATGTATACATCTTCCGTCCAGGACCATATGATGCACCAATCCTCGCAGATGAAGATGCCATGGAGATCTGCTTTATGCTTTTTCAACTGAGTTTCTTGTCGGGGTCAAAAGAAAACCTCTTCTTACAATCCTGCAAGCTGCAAAGCAGAAAGAGATCCCGAGAAGATGATGATGATGATTCATCATTAGGAGGATTTCAAGCTATCCCAAATGGTATAATGACCAGATGAGCAACTGGGTAGCTATCATCAGAAGTAGTAGAGCACAATAGCTTCTGGCTCTAGCTCTTCTGCTTCGATGTTGGATAGCATTCAAGTACTTGTCCTGGTTAAATAGATCTTCTCTTTTGTAACCATAGTGATTAGTATGTACCAGAAAGATTAGCTAAGCATGAGTATGTAATTGACTGAATGTAACAGAGTTTGAATCAATTAATGAAAAAGACTCATTTTATTGCTTTACTTTCAGTATTATCAATTTTAATTGTAAAGTGAAGGACATGATATCACTTAAAACAATAAACTAACATACTCATCAGTACTACTGATCACTATCAGTACTTATCAAACAAACTCTTTCTTTTCTCTGTTCAATCATACTTTGCCTTAGAACAAATGACTAAACCCAAAATCATAAACTGTCTGAGACAAGAAAATTATTTTAACCATCAGAGATTAAAATAAAGTAACCTCGGCGTAGTTCACACAAAACATCAGTGTTTACCATTTGTCCTTCTTTGTCAATAAACTCTTTTCTCAATCTGTACAGTTGTGAAAATATGTGTGTGTAGTAGCAGAGTTTACCGAAATCAGTATTGAGACCATCTCAAAGTGCATAAAGTCCACAATCTAAAGTAGTAAAAACTGGTTGCCTAAACTCTCATGTATAACATAAAATCTGATTTTATATCTCAACTCTGTATTACTGATATCCTTTCATTTGGATATGTCTTTTATTTTTCACCCCCTTTATTAATTTTAATTTTTTTTTTTTTTTTTTTTTTTTTTTTTTTTTTTTTTTTAATTTTTCCAGTAATCAGTGGTTGGCACTAGTCACCAAAAATCAAAGATTTTAGCCCTTATTTCATACAATAAGTTCCTGGATCGTCCTAGGCACAACATGATCTCAAAGGAATTTGTGCTCTGTTTGGCATCTTTTGAATTTGAGGGTGAATTATTTGAAATTAATAATCAGAGTTTAGACTTTTCATCAGTAAATGTAATTAACTTATGAGAGAAAATGCAAACAGCTAATACAGACTCAGTGTATAGGATCAATAAACTAAGAGATGCTATAAATATTGAGACAGTATCATGCTGTGTTAGCTTACTGCACATTTTTGAGATCAGAGTCTATACAACTCTTAAGGATTCACAGTTACTTACTGAGAATTATGCTTCATACAAATTTCTTCATTGGTCCTTATGTTCCAGACAAAATTACAATCAGAGAATAGCATTAATCTGTAACATTCAAAGTATGACCAACAGTTTATGACTAACAGAGACTAACATCAGAATTTAACCAACAGAGTTTATCACACTGGTACTCATAACAGTTAACACATGCAAGAAATCATGAGCAACAAGAATTAAACATGTATAAATTTTGAGTCTAACCCGTATCTCTAGTCAGAACCAGAGATCATTCCAAGTTCATTTACCAATCTTGTAAAAGTAGCTTCACTCAAAGGTTTGGTGAAGATATCTGCAAGTTGTTGGTCTGTAGACACAAAATGAAGCTCAATATTCCCTTCTTCCACATGTTCTCTGATAAAATGATATCTTATGCTGATGTGCTTGGTCATGGAATGCTGTACTGGATTTCCTGTCATAGCAATAGCACTTTGGTTATCACAGAAAATAGGAATTTTAGAGTACCTTAACCCATAATCCAGCAATTGATTCTTCATCCATAAAATCTGTGCACAACAGCTACCAGCTGCTATATACTCTGCTTCAGCTGTGGATGTGGAAATTGACTTCTGTTTCTTGCTATACCAAGAAACTAATCTGTCACCTAAAAATTGACAGCTTCCACTTGTACTTTTTCTGTCTATCTTACAGCCTGCAAAATCTGCATCAGAGTAACCAATCAACTTAAACTCTGATTCTCTAGGATACCACAAACCCAAGGTTATGGTGCCTTTGAGATATTTGAAAATCCTTTTTACAGCTGTTAGATGAGGCTCTCTAGGATCTGCTTGAAATCTTGCACAAAGACATGTTGCATACATGATATCAGGTCTACTTGCTGTAAGATACAGTAAAGACCCTATCATTCCTCTGTAGTTTGTCATATCTACTGAGGCTCCTGTGTCTTTGTCTAGCTTTGTTGCAGTAGCCATGGGAGTAGTAGCAGATGAACTATCAAGCATACCAAATTTCTTGAGAAGATTTCTGGTATATTTTGCTTGATTTATGAAAATACCATCATCTGTTTGCTTGACCTGTAAGCCTAGAAAATAACTAAGCTCTCCCATCATGCTCATTTGATACCTGGATTGCATAAGCTTTGCAAACTTCTTACAAAGTTTGTCATTAGTAGATCCAAAAATAATATCATCTACATAAATTTGAACTAACAGCAAATTATCACCAGAGTTGAAATAAAACAAAGTTTTATCAATTGTACCTCTTGTGAACCCACTTTCTAAAAGAAATTGAGCAAGAGTTTCATACCATGCTCTTGGTGCTTGCTTCAGTCCATATAATGCCTTGTCAAGCCTGTAGACATAATCTGGATGCTTGGGATCTACAAATCCTGGTGGTTGTTCAACAAATACTTCTTCTTCAAGCTTCCCATTGAGAAAAGCACTTTTCACATCCATCTGAAAGACTTTAAACTTCTTGTGTGCAGCATAGGCCAGAAACATCCTTATGGCCTCCAGTCTTGCAACTGGAGCAAAGGTTTCATCATAGTCAATTCCTTCCTGTTGTGAATAACCTTTTGCCACAAGTCTAGCCTTATTCCTTGTAATCACACCATCACTGTCAGTCTTGTTTCTGAAAACCCATTTTGTACCTACAATTGCTCTGTTCTTTGGTCTAGGTACAAGTGTCCAGACTTCATTTCTTTCAAATTCATTTAACTCTTCTTGCATTGCTGTAATCCAATTAGCATCTTGAAGAGCTTCCTCCACTTTCTTTGGTTCAGTTTGAGACAAGAAAGCATGATACAGACACTCATTATTTGTTGCACTTCTGGTTCTTACACCAGCATCAGGATCTCCAATTATGAGATCAGGTGTGTGTGCCTGTGTCCACTTTCTTGCTGATGGTAAGTGGTTTCTTGCATCATTGTTGGATCCTCCCCCTTGATCCATGCTCTCCTGATTCATATGTTGACTTTCTACATTCTCTGAGGCTCCCCCTGAATTTGATGACTCAGAGTTTGAATTGTCAGAGTTTGAATCAGTTTCCTCAACTGATTCACTTGCTGTGTCATGTTGAGCTTCTTCATGCTCCCCCTCAACTGGTTCTCTATTTTGTTCAATTTGAGAATTATCAGTTTCTCCAGTATTTACCAGTAGAGGTTCAGAGTATGCTTCGTCAGAGTTTGTCAACCCTGCTTCATCAGAGTTTATATCATCAGAGAGTAGATCTTCATTTTCAAAACGTAGTTGATCATATCCATCCTTGTCTTCAAGTCCAATTATTTTCTTGTCATCAAAGGACACATGTATGGATTCCATGATCACTTTAGTTCTTAGATTGTAAACTCTGAATGCTTTTGTTGACAGTGGATAGCCAACAAAAATTCCTTCATCAGCTTTTAACTCGAACTTTGTCAACTGTTCAGGATGAGTCTTCAACACAAAGCATTTGCATCCAAATATATGAAAATATTTCAAATTTGGCTTCTTATTTTTCACCATCTCATATGGTGTTTTCCCATGCTTGTTGATCAATGTAGCATTTTGAGTAAAACAAGCAGTTTGAACAGCTTCTGCCCAGAAATAAGTTGGTAATTTTGCTTCTTCAAGCATAGTTCTGGCTGCTTCAATTAAAGTTCTGTTCTTTCTTTCAACTACACCATTTTGCTGTGGAGTGCCAGGTGCAGAAAATTCTTGTTTCACCCCTCTTTCCTTGCAGAAAGCTTCCATGAATGAATTTCTGAATTCAGTTCCATTATCACTCCTTATTATTTTGACTTTGTGCTGTGATCCTTTGTCCAGTAGATTTACATGATCCATTAGAATTTGAGCAGTTTCATCCTTCTTTGACAAGAAATACACCCATGTATATCTAGTATATTCATCAACAATTACTAGAGCATATTTCTTTCTGCCCATTGACATTATATTCACTGGTCCAAAAAGATCAACATGTAGAAGATGATAAGGTTCCACTACTGAAGATTCAGTTTTGCTCTTGAAAGATGACTTCCTTTGTTTGGCCTTTTGACAGGAATCACATAGGCCATTTAGACTGAGTGTTGATTTTGGGAGTCCTCTTACAAGATCCTTTCTTATCAGCTCATTAATGTTGTTCAAATTGAGATGAGAGAGCTTTTTATGCCAATTCCAACTCTCTTCATTTGACATTCTTGCAGTCAGACACACTGTTTTTCCATCAGAGTTTGTTACCAAACTTGCTTCATAAATATTGTTGCGCCTGTGTCCAACTAGAACAACTTTTCCAGTAGATTTACTGATAACTTCACAGTATTCACTATGAAAATCTACATGGTTTCCTCTGTCACAGATTTGACTCACAGATAACAGATTGTGCTTGAGTCCTGAGACTAGAGCTACATTAGTGATGATGACACCTCCAAGATTAATGTTGCCATATCCCAGAGTATGTCCTACGTTGCCATCTCCATAGGAAACTTTTGGGCCATCCTTCTCCACAAAGTCTGATAGCAGGGCTTTATTTCCAGTCATATGTCCTGAGCATCCACTGTCCAAGATAAGTGTGCTCTCTATTATACCCTGCAATCACAAACAAACACTAAGTGTTAGTTTTAAGGATCCAGACTTGCTTGGACCCTTTGCCTTTCTTAACAGTGTTAGCTTTTGCAGCGGAATCAACTTTCTCAGAGTTTAAACTAACATTGTCAGATTTTACACTAGCAGAGTTTGCTCTAACCCACTTCAAGTTGGGTTTTAGCTCATAGTAATTATGATAAATTGCATGATAACTCTTACATGTGTAAATAGAATGCCAAGTGCTCCCACAATGTTTGCATAAGGTCTGTGGTTTTACTCTAACATAATCATTCTTTACTTCTGAAGTAGAAGGTAAAGAATTAATATGCTTGTTCTTAGTGCAAAATCTAGCAAGATGATTAGAACTACCACAACTGTAACATGTTTTCCTTAAAGCACCAGCATTAAGCAAATGATTATTTCTATTGTTTATGCCTATTTTTCCATTCCTATTTCTCTTGGACCCTTTAGGTTTCATGGCAGACTTAACCTCTTTGAGCTTATGTTTAAACTGTTTTCCTGTCATTAAACCAACATTAACCTGTTTCTCACAGACTCTTATTGGTTCTTTAACAGCTTCTATCTCAACAGGCTTCTCTGTTTTAGATTCAGTATCTACTTGTTCAACACAAGTTTCAACTGGCTCCATAACAGTTTCTTTCACAACTGCAGATTTTAACTTTCCAGATTCAGGAACAAATGTTACAGGAGTTGAATATGAACTTGTGAAAGCTCTAAACTTAATTTTATCTTGAAACCTAAGTTCATCTTCCTCACTGTATCCTAAACCTACAGCATCTGTTTGAAAAACTTGATGTGTATCTCTGCCAGAATTAGTCCAAGTTTTAATTATTTTCCTTTCCTTCTCTAAATCAGATTCTAGTTGCCTATACCTTTTAAGCAACTCCTGTTTCACATAAACAGCATCATCTCTTTCTTTTTGAGTCTGCTTCATATTCTCAAGTTCTCTTTCAAGAAACTTGTTTCTTTCTTTAAGACTAAGATTCTCAGATTTAATCCTTTCATTCTCTAAAGTCTGATCCCTATAACTAACATGTATGTTCTTAAGATAAATTCTTAATTCAGAAATATTATCAGTATCATACGCATAAGTAGTTAGGGGTACCTTATTTTCTGATGATTCAGTCTCATCTTTGACAGTTGCCATAAGAGCATAATTTTCTCCATCATCAGAATCTGAAGTATCTGCCCAGTCTTTGCCTTTAGAGACGAGTGCTTTTCCAGTTTTTCCTTTCTTGCACTCTGGAGCATAGTGACCCATCTCTTTGCACTTGTAGCACTGGATCTCAGATTTGTCCTTCTTTCCAGACTTGGTATCTTTTCCATCAGACTTTCTGAAATTCTTCTTCTCAGAATTTGAATCTCTCCTTGAGAATCTCTTTCCTTTCTTGAAGTTCTTGAATCCCATCTTCTTGAAGGTCTTCACCATCAATGCCGCCATTTGCATCAACCGTTCTTCATCATCCTCAGAGTCAGAAGCTTCATCAGAGTTTGAGTCATCATCAGAGTTTGATGACTCACTTTCAGATTTAATGACTAAAGCCTTTCCCTTGGCTTTCTTCTTTGATGATTCCTTCTTTTCAATGGGCTTCTCCTCAACTTTGAGAGCAACAGATTTTGTCTTCTTGCTTGATCTTCTGTTTCTTTGATCTATCTCAAGTTCGTGAGTCTTTAACAAGCCATAAATCTCATCAAGATCTGTATCATCAAGATCATAATTATCTCTGATTGAGGTCGTCTTCAGATCCCATTTTTCAGGTAGAGATAAGAGAAACTTGAGATTTGACTCTTCAAGATTATATTCTTTGTCAACCAGAGACAGATCATTCAGTAATTTACAAAACCTGTCATAAGTCTCAGTCAAGGTTTCATTAGATCTTGAATCAAAGTGCTCATACTCCTGTGTGAGTATTGTCTTCCTGTTCTTCTTTATAGCAGTGGTTCCTTGACACCTTACTTCCAAAGCATCCCAGATTTCCTTTGCCGTTTTGCAGCCAATTACTCTGTTAGACATAACATTATCTAAAGCACTGTGGAGTAGATGTCTAACCTTTGCATCCTTTGCAATTGATGAGATGTCTTCAGGAGTATAATCTTTCTTTTCCTTTGGAATCAGTGTCTGTTCTTTATCACCAACAGCAGGAGATAATTTAGTTGGCTTATGAGGACCATTATTGATTCTGTCAAGATATTCTGGATCTGTAGCCTCCAGAAACATGGTCATCTTCACCTTCCATATCGGATACTCTATTGGCCTGAGCATTGGAACCCTGATAGTTTCATATCGACTCACAGAATTTGGCTTAACCTGTTCAGCCGCAGGAGGAACTTGATTTTGATTTTCTTCAGACATGATTATTACTGTGTTTTAATCGTAAAACTGTATATATTAAACAGCCTTGGCTCTGATACCAATTGTTAGGCCGAATACACAATATAATCAAGTATGTATGAGAATAACAATAATTAATAACACTGTTTATGAATCAATAAAACTGTAATCTTATTAACAGCTTCTCTCTTTATGATGTTAATGAATCATAAAGAGCTTCTAGGTTACAAGAATAATATCTCAATGATTGCGTCCCTTCTAGGGATAACCTATCTGTGTTTATATAGTACACAGCTACATACAATCCTTCTCTAATTGATATTCCTACAAGTTAGCTATACAATTCATATCAATTAAGGATTGCTTTTTATCTTCTATCCTGTTTCCTTAGCTGTATCAATATATTCTGCTTCTTTCCATCTTCAGAATGTATTGCTTCTAGAATCTTCAATTCTGCACCGACAGCTAATTCAACTATCACCTTGTCAGACTTTAAATAAACTCTGACTAGCTTCCTTTAAACTCTTCACCCTATCAGAGTTTAACTAAACTCTGATCGGCTTCTGATAAACTCTGACCAGTACCTGTTGCTTAAACACTGATAAACAAACATTAGCAATTATATCTAACACCACAACATCTAGAACGAGGAGAATCATCAAGATTGCATCTGCCAAGACAAAGGGTATGGAATAGAGATCATCCCTTTCACTTGATCATTGGTGATCCAGATTCAGGAGTGAGAACTAGGAGGACATCACAAAATGAATGTCACTATTCTGGGTTTCTTTCAGAAACAGAACCTAAGAAAGTTGAAGATGCCCTAGATGATCCAGATTGGGTGATTGCTATGCAAGAGGAACTCAATCAGTTTGAAAGGCAGGAAGTTTGGAAGCTGGTACCCAGGCCTAAGGGAAAATCTGTTATTGGAACAAGATGGGTATTCAGAAATAAGTTGGATGAAGATGGCAATGTAACGAGAAACAAAGCCAGACTGGTTGCTAAAGGTTACTCTCAAGAAGAGGGTATCGATTATGATGAAACCTATGCACCAGTAGCAAGACTTGAGGCCATCAGAATGTTTCTGGCATTCGCAGCACATTCCAATTACAAGGTATATCAGATGGATGTGAAGAGTGCTTTTCTGAACAGGGAGTTAGAAGAAGTGTATGTGGAACAACCTCCAGGTTTTGAGGATTCAAAAATGGCAGACTTTGTGTACTTTCTATTCAAAGCTCTCTATGGACTCAAACAAGCTCCAAGGACATGGTATGACACTCTCTTTGAATTCTTACTTGAAAATGATTTTACAAGAGGTGTTATAGACAAGACTCTCTTTTACAAAATGCACAAAAATGATTTGATATTGGTGCAAGTATATGTTGATGACATAATATTTGGTTCTACTAATGATGATCTATGCAAGAGATTTGCTAAGTTAATGCAGAGTCGATATGAAATGAGCATGATGGGTGAATTGTCATTCTTTCTTGGACTACAAGTATACCAAAGACAAGATGGTATATTCATTTGTCAGTCCAAGTACATCAAAGATCTTTTGAAGAAGTATCAAATGGAAGACTCATCTACAGCAAAGACTCCTATGCCAACTGCCACTAAGCTTGATAAGGATGAAACTGGTAAGAAGGTTGACATCACAGGCTACAGAGGTATGATAGGCTCATTACTTTATCTCACTGCAAGTAGACCAGATATAATGTTTGCAACATGCTTGTGTGCTAGGTTTCAGTCTGATCCTAAAGAATCTCATCTAATAGCTGTTAAGCGAAAATTTAGATATCTTAAGGGGACCCCAAATCTTGGAATTTGGTACCCTAAAGATAAAAGATTTGATCTTATTGGATACACAGACTCTGATTTTGCAGGTTGTAAGATTGATCGGAAGAGTACTTCAGGAAGCTGTCAGTTTCTTGGAAGAAGGTTAGTTTCCTGGTATAGCAAGAAGCAGCATTCAGTGTCCACATCAACAACTGAGGCTGAATACATTGCTGCTGGTAGCTGCTGTGCTCAGATCTTGTGGATAAGAAACCAACTCCGTGACTATGGGCTTTTGTTGACAAAGATTCCTATATTTTGCGACAACACAAGTGCCATAGCAATCTCAAACAACCCAGTGCACCACTCGAGGACGAAGCACATCGACATCAGGTATCATTTTATCCGAGAGCATGTCATGAATGGAACTGTGGAGTTACATTTTGTACCCATAGAGGAACAAATTACAGACATATTTACTAAACCGCTTGATGAATCCACTTTTTCAAAGCTGGTTGGTGAACTTGGGATGTTAAATCTTTCTAATTGATTTTGATTAGAAGTCAGTAACTGCAAGATAGTCCTAGTGAATACATGAGTTTAAGAATTTCGATATCCTTAGGACTCGTGAACTTATTTTCTGGAGCAATTCTCGTAGTTAGGATTTTTGTACTAATTTTATGTCATAATTATGGATGATATATCTTCTGGCATTTAATTGGTTATTAATTCTAAAAATTATTTAGGTGCTAATATTTGTTCTAAATATTTAAGCATCTATTTAATTTGAATTAATTTACTTTGTTTTTAACATTGTAGATTAATGCAGCATAATTTATTGGATTTTAATTGGTTAATATCATTCAATGATATTTAGTCGATTTTATTCTGAGAAAATTGTGAATTTTCTGTTGACAATTGATTTTGGTAAATTTGAAAAAGTTCATTCAAAATAAAACTTGACAGGAAATACAGAAAGTCTGATTTTTTTTTAAAACATAACAGGTTTTTAAAAATTGGATAGAAGCAAAATATATCGAATTTAGAAAATTCTCGATAGATTTTGAAACTGATTTGAAAAAGCATCGAATTGAATTTCTATCATTCAATATCTAAATTCTCGATGGTTTTTGAAATAAATAGAGAAAACTATCGAAGAGAATTAATTTTTCCTTTATTTTAATTCTCGATAGTTTTTCTTTTAACAAAGGTTGTCTCGATAGTTTTTCAAGTTTTAACAAGAAACAAAGTTCGATAGTTTTCAGCAAAACCTTTCAAATTCTGATTTTCAAAAACTTCGATAGTTTTCCAAAAACTATTAGAGTACAGTTGACAGTTTTACCCCCAACTGAAAACCATCGAACGTACAATTAAAAAACCATCGAACATGGTTTGGAATTTTTACCCCTGACAGTTTTAAAACGTATATAACTTTGCCTTAGATTTTTTTCTTTTCAGTTTTTACAGATCTAAGAAAAGCTTTAGCCGAGTTAATAATACTTACAATAGATACACACATCCAAGAACATCTCTGTCGATAGATTTCTCCATTTTTAACCGAGCAAAGCTTAAAAATTTACTGTTTTTCATTGGTAAATATCCTTTAACCGTGAAAACTTGATTATTTTGAGTATTGAAACAAAGTAAGGGAGAATCCATCGAACCAAAGTTGTGAACCTCAAAGAAATTGTTAACAGTACACATCTTGGAATTTAATTGCTTTAAACAATTGAGTTCTTTTGATCTTAATAGTTAGTCGGTATTAACAATTAGGGTTCTAAATTTTGATTGTATTCGAAGTTGTGTTTTCAAGGAAAAGGGGTAATTTTGTTAAAAGTTTAATTAATTAGAAATAATTAATTGAAAAATTAGTTTTGGTTTAAAATTAATTTTCTGAAAATTTGAAAAATAATGGCCGGAGAATTTATCATAACCAAAACTAATCATGTCTCATTTCAGAATTTGCAATCCATTACGAATTTACAATTTCGTGCATGGGCAGAATTTCTGAATACACGTTCATTAGTGGCATATGCTTTGAGTACTCCCGTAGTCCTTTGCATCGATCAATTGACTGCGTTGTACACATCCACCACGGATACAAGTGAGAATAACGTAAGGTCCTTCTGTTTTGTTGTGCCAGGGGGTAGAACAATAAGGGAAACGGAACATGACTTTAACAGAATACTACATTTTCCAACAGAAAATCATGTTCCGGATCCCACAGCTGAGGAGATACATGCTTTCTTCAGTGTCATAAGAAGTCAACAACCAAACTTCTTTGTGGGAGAGTTCCTTAAGCATTACCTGACAAAGCCATGGAACTTTTTCTTTCACACACTTATCCATGTTTTTACTGCCAAACTGACAAATCTGCATGGTATTCTCTTATTTCTTCAGAAGATAGGGTTTGTCATTGCTAACAATAGGCATATCAACATAGGACGATTAGTGATTGATCAAGTCATTCTATGCATGGGACCACTGGATGAAAGAACAGGCATAAATGAAGATGTGCTTTGTTTCTATCCTAGGTTCCTACAGCTAATTCTCAATGATGTCTTAACAGATGATGAACGTGAGACATTTGAGGCCGAGGAGACCATGGAGTGCATGAGGATGAAGAGCAATGCAATAACCGCTCTGATAAGAAAGAATCATCTTCCAGGGGTACCCACTGTTCTCACTGAGTATCTAAGAACGGTGCCCCTACCACTTCTACCCCCAGGGGAACAGGTAATTGAAGGTAATGTTCCTTAACCTGAAATGGCTCATGTACAACAACCAATGGATGTAGATCCAGAGCCCTCAGTGGCCATTCCAGACCATGAGATTGCAAACCCACAATCTCTAACCACGGTCGAAGAGCCTTTGGAAGTGACAAATGAAACAATAAACGAACCTCCTTCCCCTCCTATACCCAATATTCAGACATCCATGAGTGTAGAGGGAGATAGTGCCTTAGAAGCACCACATAAGGAGATACACCCTTCAACAACAGCTCTGCCTTCCTCTAAAAGGAGAAGAATAGAAACCGAGGCAACTGTTGATACTTTATTTCAAACCTCCAATGCGCCCTTTGTAGATTCACTAGTACATAATGGACCTACAGCGTCGCACCTATAGCGTCGATTCTTTAGAAAACCGTCGCTTTTTCATGTTTTTCGCGTCGGTTGTCAACTTAACCGACGCTGTTGGTGTTTTTGAAGGACTTTTAGCGTCGTTCTTTCACTTAACCGATGCTAGTACATGACCTTTGGCGTCGGTCTTTCACTTAACCGACGCTAGTACATAACCTATAGCGTCGGTCTTATGAATGCCGACGCTAGTACATAACCTATAGCGTCGGTCTTATGAATGCCGACGCTAGTACATAACCTATAGTGTCGGTCGTTTTAATGCTGACGCCAATAATGACTTATAGTGTCAGTCCTTGGTGGAACCGACGCTATTGAAAGTGCTCTTATGCGTCGGTAGCGTAGAACCGACGCCTATATTGAGTTTTAGTGTCGGCCTTTTATATCAACCGACGCTGTAGCATCTCAGCATTTTTTTACGTGTATATTATTAGCTGAAGCTTTTTTTTAATTGTGTAATTTATTTTTATATATAATATTTTATTAATTAGCTGAAGCTAGATGTGTAGTACTTTGTAAACTTAACAAAAATTAAAATGCATGCTTAAAGATTCGAACCCCTGTCCTTTGTATATGGAAAGATTTTTTTTATCCTCTCTTGACCAACTATGCTAGAGTTGTTTTAATGTTGTAATATGGACTAAATTTTTTATCTAGTAAAGATCAGTCATGATGCTTAATATTTTGGAAACACCAATTTCATGATTCTTTCGGGGTTTCTCCATACCATTGATATTAAGTTATTATATTCAAGTCGTCTTTGTATAATAATTTTTTTAGTAAGACAAATTTAATGTATTTTTATTTGTATATTCTTTATT
The DNA here is from genome assembly GCA_030848705.1 of Heracleum sosnowskyi. Taxonomy (NCBI): domain Eukaryota; kingdom Viridiplantae; phylum Streptophyta; class Magnoliopsida; order Apiales; family Apiaceae; genus Heracleum; species Heracleum sosnowskyi. Next base: position 79,481,768 of record CM061236.1, on the reverse strand, counting down.
TGGCATAAGTGTTATAGAAAACCGTAAAAGTTTTTTAGCGAAAAGCAGTCAAAAATTGTTTGGTAAATATTTCAGAAACAATTTTTCTGAAAATCGCCTTTGGTTTAAAATTTTTTTTAGAGAAAGTAGAGACTCATAGTTTTGAAAAAAACTGCGTTCAACATCGTTTTTATAGGAAGCCGTCAATTGTACATATTATGTAATTATACAAATAAGATTAATATTCAAAAAAAATTAAAATTAATAATTTTATACATATAAGTTTTGTAAATAATGTTTAAATATTTTGATGGATGATAAAAATAAAAAATTATTTTTGTTTAAAAATTTCTTTACTTAAGTAATATACACACAATGTTTTTATATATTATCTAATTGCAATATATTAGCATAAAAAATATACTATTATTATGACTAAAATATGTTAAATTTCTTCCCACCGCCTTCTAAAATTAAGAAATTTTGTAATTATTATGAAATTATTTTTTTTGAATTTATATTTGAGTTATGAAATTGAGGATTTTGTCCAACTCAGTTCACTCTCGCCTCTCCTCCACTCATGCCTCACTCTCGCCTCTCCACTCAATCTGAACTCACGCCTCAATCTCAACTTTCCACCCTTCCCCCCTTCCCCCCCCCCCCTCAACTTAACTCAACTCAATTTGATTAGGGATTTTCTGGATTTGCTCAACTCAATCTCGAGCGGCTAGGGATTCGATTAGGGATTTCGATTCGGGGATTCACTACAGGTATTCTTCAATTTGAGTATGTTCACTTGTGTGTGTATAATTAGTATATGTGTGTATAATTAGTATAATTTGGGATTGGAAACAACAGCTTTATGCTCAAGTTCAGGGTAGTTTGTGATTCCTGTTGATAATTTTGGTGATGCTCCCACTAGCTCACCAGGTATTTGTTTATATGTGTGTGTAAATGTGTCATATTTTTGTTATGTGTGTGTGTGTGTGTTTACGTGTGTTTGTGTGGGTGTTGTGATTCTTTTTGAATGTTGGGGAATTTTAGTATGTTCTCTTGTCTAGCATTACGTTTTTATTTCAACCTGTTAAGCCTTGTATAAAGTAAAATTATGTCCTTGAGATATACATCCTTGACACTATGTTGTAATTGAATTGAATGTATCAACAATACCTTTTTTTTATAATCATTAATAGGTTAATAAGTTTATAAATGTTGAAGGGTCCAAATTATAAGTTTAAAATGGTCTTCTACTTTGTATATGACAATGTCATTTTTTAAAGATCGAGTAATGTCCCAATATTCAAACACTACAAGTAAAACAAGAAATGATCACAGACCTTTTCTTGTAGATCCATCTTGTATGTAAAATAAAAATCACCACCTTTTCAAAAAAAATTGAGAAGATTAGTTGTTAATATCAGTTGTAATCAAGCTGATCAGTGACTAAAATGATCACAAAATGAGTAGTGATAATGATGAAAATGCCACTACTAGCTCTGTTAGAATGAGTAGCAACATTAGTAGTGATGCTAAATGATAAACAACATGTGTGGACTGTGTGTTTGACAGTATCCAGCTGGTCACGAAACCCTAGATAACTTTTCAATTTTAATGATGAAATGACTAGTGTGACCCTGGTTTTTTTGTTATCAGATACTTTTTAAGGAATCTTGGCCGTTAAAATGATTTGGAGAACTGTAGCAACTAGAGATGGTCTATTTGAAAAACAGGGCATTTAAATCATGATTTGACATTTCAAAATTTCATTAACAAGAAATGGTATTGTACATGTATTGAAGATGTTTGTAGTTTTATATGATTTTTTATGTTATCCCGTACCTTGCAGCAAATTCATTTGTAAAGATGTGGAAAAGAAATTTTATGAGACCAATTGGTGGAAATTTTTCACAAAATTGAAGGCTCTTTTACTTTGTAAGTTGGTATTTCCTTGATACTATTTACTTTAAATATGCCATTTTTCAATGTAGTGCCCTAGTAGAGCTAATAATCGATTTACAAATCGTAGTCTTGTACTCCATTGTGGATAATTATATGCAATTTTTGTAACTGTTGACACATCCTTACATACTAAACTAGGATGTTAGTACTGTTTCTAGTCGGTTTCTGGTAGTTGTCTGCTATTACTTAATAAGTTTGAAGATTTCTTTGAATTGTCTGTATATTGAGAGAATTATTACAGCAAGTTGACAAATACCAGAAGAGTGTTATAAAATCTATGACCTTGTATTCTTGTAACAACAATGACTTCTGACATTTCTTGTCATAAGTATTAGTAAGAGCATCTCCAGACTATCCAGTGTACTAATTTGCTTTAATGAGTTAATTTACCTTGAATTGTAAGTTAAGTTGATTTGCTTTTTCTTGGGGGATTGCCTTCAAGAGAATAGTACAACCTGATTTTTGTAAATCCAGACTATCTAGTGTACTAATTTGTGTATCAATGTTGAGCCACAAAACCTGATTTTCTAGTGCAAGATATATATTAGACTACTAGGACATTGTTTTGGATGTTGCTGCTAAATATGCTCTCAGGGAGTCAGGGGTTACTGCATCTTCTTCCATGGTTAAATCTTAAATATGTTTCCAAATTTTATTGGTACCTTCTGAATCTTGATCGATTTGTGAAATAATTTGTAGCTGATTATATGGTGATTATCCCTGGCCGAGGTCCTGATTTGAGTAGCAAGTATACAATAGCTTGATATGGACTTCATTCAACTGGTGATGTTTTGGCTGAAGACGACTCCACATTGTTGGAAGGTACACTAGAGCAAAACTTTTGTTATGGACACATTCTCGCTATAAGGTTCTAATTATATCAATTTTTCCATAGCTAGCTTATATTAAAGCCAGTACAGTTAAATTAATTTTTTCCAATTCCGACATAATAAAATTATCAATAATTATTTTCGATTTCAATATAAAAAAGCATTAAATACATTATATTTATGCTTGGCTCACACTCAGTTTTATCCCCTATAACAAAACTTTACCCTGCAGACCACAATTTTCCTACTTCTATTAAAAATGAGAATATATTGCTTCTGATGAGGCCACTGATCAGGGAATAGTACACTGCACTATAACTTAATTTCTTGTTTGTTATATGGCTAATGAGGTTGATTTTGCGGAAAATTAACAATTCAAAGACGCAATCGTTTTTTAGAATCATGTATTATTATGAGAAACAGGATAATTTTGATCACTAACTTAGCCGATTAAGAAAGATCGAAGATCACTGTACATGTATTGAAGATGTTTGTAGTTTTATATGAATTTTTATGTTATCCTGTACCTTGCAGCAAATTCATTTGGAAAGATGTGGAAAAGAAATTTCATGAGACCAATTGGTGAAAAAATTTCACAAAATTGAAGGCTCTTTTACTTCGTAAGTTGGCATTTCCTTGACACTATTTACTTTAAATATGCCCATAATCGAACTGTTTAATGATATGTTATTTTCATGATTATTCCACTCTTAGACTGTTCAGGCATCTTATTGAAGATAACATTGACAATGTGAAAGTAATTTCAGATTACACAAATCTGCTTCTACAAAGCATGTATATTGATAGAGCTATCGTAGTAAGTTATGTGTGCAAAATCTGCATATGTCCGCTGTATGTTCAGTTTACACTACAAGTGAATTAATAGCAAAATCTGCATAATGTTAAGTTTTTTACCTTTAAAAATGCCAGCATTTGTATACATAGTCATCATAATCTTTTATTTAAATGCTTTTGGTTTCATAGAAGAGTGCATGATTGTACAAGTTCAAATAATGCTGAAAACGATTTTGATTTTCTTGTGTGTAGGCTAGAAGATCCATATGCAAGGTTGTAAAAGATTTTGTGCAACGCAGCCGAATTTGACGGAGTCAGTGTTGAAACAATTTTATTTTTATTTTTCCTTTTAACTATCAATTTTACTCAAAAGTAAGAACTTCTTATTGATTTGCAACCCTTGATCTTTTACAGAGTTTTAAGATATGTTGGATGGACAACAATGGTCTTTATTTGACTTGATTGAACTCATCTGGGATGGAACGGTTGCGTTGAGTGTGTATGATGGTCTTTAAATAGTGAAGTCTTCTCCTCTAGCTCCAGCAACAGAATCAGACACCAAGGATACTCATTGTCAATTGTAAAGCATTTTATGGCTCCTAGTTTTCAGGTACATATATGTACTTTTAAATTAAAACTCAACCAAAAAAACTGTTATTTAAAGTCAACAAATCTAAAGAATGGATACCACTTATTACCATACTTGCAAATTATGAGGCTACCAGTAGAGTAGTTTTCTAGGTTGTTGTGTAAGACTGAATTTTATATTAGAAACAACAATCTGAAATTAACTATCAGGTTAATTGAAGGATCTCCCGTGCATATTTTACTAAATAAGGTTTCTGATTGCTCCGTAATGATTGCTTTCTGTTATAGAGTTGACCAACATTAACTATTTCTGCAGTGTTATGCCACGGAGCAACACCAAGATTATAAAGTCTTCTCCTGGACAAGCAAGAAAAAAGAGCCAAGCAAAGCAGGTCCATGGCGGTCAAAATTCAAGTCAGAATCAAATTGAAAAACTTGATTTTGTAAATCAAACTAGAAAGAATTTCTATTAGTATTTTGAACTAATGTACTTTTTATTCCAAGTTGTATACTAGCAATAATCTTATAAATTTATTTCAATCAAATTTGTGTTATAATTTTATTTTCTGTAGTTCATGTTTGTTAATGTGGTTGTACCATTGTATTTAAGTGTGAAGCAGGTTGAAATTTATACTAATAAATTAGGTTAAATAATATATAAAAATGACCAGGATTTTTTAATTTTTTTAAGACTTTAGGCGTCGGTTAATTCTATGTGACACTATTGCGTTACACTTATTGCGTCGGCATTTCAGACAACCAACGCTAAAAGGTATCAGCCTTTAGCGTCGGTTATCCGGATAACTGATGCTAAAGGGATCAGCCAATAGCGTCGGCGTGCTAGATGACCGACGCTAATGTTAGTACCAATAGCGTCGGCGTTCCAGATAGCCGACGCTAATGTCAGTACCAATAGCGTCGGTTATTGTACATTCTGCGTTGTTTGTTTAACCGACACCTTAGAGGTTGTAGCGACGCTCTTTTGACTGACGCTATAGGCATATACCTATAGCGTCCCCTACATATACTACGCCTTTAAACCGACGCTGTAGCTCTATTTGACCGACGCTATAGGCCTATTCTGTACTAGTGATTTTTCTGATGCTGATTGGGCTACGCTAACTAAAGCAATATCTGAACCAATAGCTCAATCTAGAAAGGAGGAATTGACGGAAGCAACTGGTGATCCGACCATATTGCGGTCAGGTTCACTGGTTGAAGGTTCTAAGAACCAAGTGTCTTCACAGACGTCGAGAGAAGGTTCTGACCTAAATGCACAATCTAAAGGGTCATTGCCTACCTCCCCGGATGGAACATATCTGGTCCTGCGGGTAAAGGGTCTGACGTAGGTGCGGATCGGCAACTCGGTGACAATGAATCAATTTCAATTGAGGAGTTAACTGAGGTAAAGTCTTCACAGACTTTTGGGGAAGTTTCAGGATCTCTGCTGTTAATAGAGCCTGATTCTAGCCTCCTAGAGATTCAAACTCTAGATCCTACAAAGGATACATCATCTACGGATGATCAGCAACTTGGTTTCACCAAGGACGGGGACTTGCGAAGCCCCATTGCACCACCGGTGACCTCCTTAAGGATGGCTACGGTGTTTTCTTCTGCAGGTACAACTAGCACAAAGGGATTGAGTGAAACAAAAACACTTACACCTGGCCTGAGTGGGAAAGGAAAAATGAGTGAAACACCAACAGAAACTTTGAGTGCACACCCAGAGCCAAATGTGAGGAGTGACACCCTAACCCTACCACACATTGATGATCTACTACTGCCTACAGAAAGAGAAGTACATGTTCAATCCACCCTCAAGGAGATGACGGTTCATGATAAACAAGGAAATCCATTATTCAAGGTTCCACTGAGACCTTCCTTTGACCAAGGGATCTCCTCTGATCAAGCCAATGCTTCTTTAATGTCTATTCAAGAGAAGGTTGACTTGGCGGTGGCTGATTCTATAAGAACTTATCGGGTCTTAGGCAGTGCATCTGGCACTATAACAGGTACAAAACAAGCAGTGGACTCCTTGAAGAAGGAAGCAATGGAGGAACTAGTCGACTTGAGGACTGACGTCAAAGAGCTGAAAGATGGATTCATGAATGAAGTTAATGCTCTACAACAAGGACAAGAAGCTTTGAGAGAAGACGTTCTGGTTATCCGGGATGGTCAAGCTAGGGTAAAAGATGCAATGAACACCCTTTCTAGAGTGGAGTTTAAGCTGAACCAAAGATTGGACAAAATTGAAAAGACTACCAAGCTGAGATTGGATGACATTGACCTGAAGCTAGCTTCTATGAATGAGATGAATAAGGAGATTATGGAGTTCATGGAGAATCAAGGTGACGGGATACAGTCAATCCGGACTATGTTGAGAAACCAACAACCTGGACCTTCAAATCAGCAACCTGGTCCTTCTACTACCTTTTATGCTGAGGATAACTTCATCGAGGATTCCTCAACTAAGGGGGAGAAAGTTGGAGGTGGGGAGCAAGGTCTGGATGGATGGGGAGTTTGGGAAACAGTTGGAGCTATTCCGGTAAGACGGTACTGGATTGAGAACATTGTACAGGAAGAAGGAAGTAGTGAAGAGGTATTTGAGGAAATCATGCATGAGCATCTACAGGAACAACATGAGCCATATTATCCAGAGCCTGTTGAATATCCTATCTGGGTGGATAATATGGAAGAAGAAGCAAATCCTCTGTCACAAGAAGAAAAAGCTGCCTTGGAGATGGTAAAAGCTGAAAGAGCTGCAATAGATGCCAGGCAAGCTGAGAAAGAAAAACAACAAGCAATTCTGCGAAGTGAAAAACTGAAGAGGTTCAAGATGTATAGTGAAATGAGGAAGAAGAAGATGATGGAATTGGCGAAGAAATTAGGAACTGACTGGGAGATGGCTTATAAAACCTTTTGCGGAGTTGAAGACGGATTAGAAGTCAACGACAATGCTGAGGTGGAAGTTATCATTCAGGATATCAAAGGAGCCAATCTTGAAGATCAGACTTACTTCACAGCATTGAGAAACTCTATGATCTTTCTGAAAGCTGGGGTTAAAGCAAACGGTGCCTGGAACATATTGATCAACTTTCTTGAGAAAGGTACCTTTGTGATTTCCACTAAGTTTTTTGAACAAAGGACATATACAGAATTGCAGGTGTTGCTCATCAAGATACAAAGGACTACAAGGTTAAATGAACTGCTCCGTGAGCATGTTAGAGATATCTTGATGAAAGTCAGTCCAGAGATTACTGAAGATCCTCCAATGGTTAGATTCATAACGAATGACTTGTTCAGAATCTGCTATTTGACTGAGGACAAACTGAGAGACTATCCAAGCAACTATCTAATCTCAGTTGAGAAGTATCTTAGATCCATTGGATTCTCATCAACGGAGAAGGACAAAGCAGCAGACACTCTGAGAAGATTTCTAATGGAGAATGTTCCTTACTATAGGAAGAGAGTGAAAAGAGGATTGGAAGTGCATCCCAGACTACCAAACATGCCAAAGCTAAACAAGAAAGATGTTAACATTGCATGGTTGTGGGCTGGAGTGGGACAAGAGGTTGAGTATATTGGAAGACACGTCAAAGGAGCAATCCTTAAACCTGGAGAACCACTGCACTATCCTTCCGTGATTGATTATTAAGCTGCTAACTCCAATCCTGTGAGAGAAGAAGGTGAGATTGAAATGGATTGAAGATGAGAAGCAAAGAACAAAAGAACTATCAGCTCAGTCTAGAGGAGCAACTTCTATGTATAAAGTTTTATTGTTTTTTGATTTATGGAATCTGGAAATGTATATATATCTGATCCAGAATGCATTTAATATTATTAAGCTGTCTTACTTTAATTAGTTTAATGTTTCCTTAGTTAGTTGAGTTATCCTCGAAGTATTTGCTTGTCAAACTCTATCCAATCAAATAGGGAGAGATTGTAAAGCATAATGTAACATAAGATGTAAAAGAGATAACTACAACTCAACAAAGGACAAGACAGACAATAGTATTAACAGAAGCACAGGAATCCATAATTAAAGAAGAAAGGGTAAACTCAAAAAATCAAAATATGGTATGTATTCTTGAAGTCCGTAAACAGGTCACGGAAAGAAGTTCATGAAAATGTTCAAGCCTCAGTGACAATCAAAGAAACAATATTTTCAAGACTACAGAAGTATGTGAATGATTTAAGGTTAAGTACCACAGGATTCCAGTGATTTATTTGAAGCAACCAGAACGACAAGGGACCTATCAGCAGCACTGAATTGAAGACATAGAAGAAGAATTGATCAAGTGTTATTCATCTGTGAACCAGACCAGTTGCACTAGTTGACGGCACTAAAAAGATCAAGTTGTTTTATCGTCTCAGAAGAAATTGATACAGTCTATTACTTAAACACCAAGGAGCTCAGAAGGATTTACTAAAAGATCAAGAATTAAAATGGTTCGATGGTTTTTCAATTCAGAAAACCATCGAATGAGATGAAAAGTAATTCACAGAAAACCATATTAGATTAATTTGGTATTCGATAGTTTTGAATTAAAAACTATCGAATGGTAAATTAATTTAATACCTTCGATGGTTTTTAAATTAAGGAGCAGGTGAAAAGTATTCTTGTTTTTCAAGTTGATGGAAATTGGACGGCCAAGATTGTTTCTTCAATTTTGGTTCGATGGTTTTCAAACCAAAAGTCTACAATTAATACAGAGGAAGAGAGTGTCTTCTTCAGTCGAAGTTATTCACACAGAAGCAATTACTAAGAGAGAGATCAAGCCAGAGAGAATACCAGAGAAATTAATTCTTCTTGAATTCTATCATTGTATTGATTGTGTATAACCTAGAATTCATTGAAGCTAATCTACGGATTAGAAATTGTAGCACCCTTCGTGGTTTATATTTATAAAACGATATATTCCCCGACTCGTGTTTTGATTTGGTGCATTTGATTTCGTTTAGAACTGAATGATTAAATCCGCGAACGAAATTGAATAATTTGTGAGTATCGTATTCAACCCCCCCTTCTACGATACTTTGGACCTAACAAATATGCAATGACTTTAGAAAACGTCTTAACTCAGAAGCATTATCAGTATCAAAATCAAAGACATTATTTAGTACCTTATCATCAGGAACAGCAGATTCATCAGTATTGGCCATTAGGGCATAGTTGACCACCTCAGTGTCAGATTCTGAGGAAGAGTCCATCCAATCCTTGCTTGATGTGATGAGTGCTTTAGGCTTCTTGCACTCAGTTGCAAAGTGCTCCATTCCATTACACTTGTAGCATCTAACCTTTGACTTGTCAAATTTGCCACTCTTGCTGTCCTTTTTGTTGTACTTGTCTTTGTCAGCATTGAAGGTCTTTTTCTGGAGGTTGCCTTGTCTTCTAGGCTTCCTGAACTTCATCTTTTTGAAGCCTCTGGCTATCATAACAACCATCTCTTCCATGTCTGAGTCAGAAGAATCATCATCAGTATTGGCATCAGGATTGCCATCAGTATTTGATGATGAGTCATCAGGATCGGACTCAACTATTCTTGATTTCCTTCTAGAGACCTCCACAGCTTTTCCTTTTGATTTAGCCTCAACATTCAAGGCAATAGACTTTGCCTTGCTGCTTTTCTTATTCTTTGTTTTTGAACCTCAAGATCATAGGTTCTCAGCATCCCATAAACTTCATCAAAAGACACATTGTTTAGATCATACTGATGCCTAATGATTGATGTTTGTGTATCCCATTCTTCTGGTAAAGCTCTCAGAAACTTGGTATTAGAATCTTCAGATACATACTCTTTGCCTACAAGTGATAGATTGTTCAAGAGTGTTAGGAATCTGTCATGCATGTCAGTAAGACTCTCATCAGGTCTTGCATCAAATTGTTCATACTCTTGAATAAGTAGAGCCCTTCTGTTTTTCTTGACAGATGCAGATCCTTGGCATTGAGTTTCCAAAGTGTCCCAAATTTCTTTTGCAGATTTGCATGCAATCACCCTGTTAGACATGACATCATCAAGGCTGTTGTGAAGGATATTCTTTATTTTTGCATCTCTGAGAACGTCAGCTTTCTCTTTAGGAGTCCATTCACTTTTTACCTTGACCACGTAGTGTTCAGGTACAATATCTGTTTGTGCAACTATTCTCGTAGGAACATATGGTCCATCACGTATCCTGTCCAAATAGTCAGGATCCATAGCCTCCAGGTACATCAACATCTTTACCTTCCATGTTGGATATTCAGTTTTCTTCATGATGGAAATTTTCTTGCTTTCATACTTTGTCGACATCTTAGATCGTATATGATTCAAATTTAAATCAGTTTGCTATGATACCAATTGTTGCCCACTAAATAACAATTGTAGAAGGGGAGTTGAATACAATTGTATAAGATTCTCGACTTAATAAATTATGTATCACAAATATGAAAGAATAATAACAGCTTTATTAAATCTGATATAAAACTGTTACAAACTCTCTCAAGAAATTCTGATGTTCTTGAGAGCTTCTAGGTTACAAAATACTCGTGTATGTGATCGATCTAAATCGAAACCTAAACTGTGTTTATATACTACACAGCTTCTCTATCAATTACAAGATAAGTCCTAATCAATTACAAACTAGATTGAAACATATCCTAATTGACAACTGCATTCCTATAAACTAGGAACCGACAAAATAAACTTCCTTCTTTAACTAGACTCATAAACCAACTCAAAATAGAAATCCTGATCAGCTTCCAGTCCTGATGATCAATCCTGATCACAGTCCTGATATAAATCCTGATGACAATCCTGATACTGACGCTTGAGCAATACTGATGACCATGCAACACTGATGACGTCAGCAATCCTGATCAGTTGAGTCTAGATCCTGACAATCATTGAATCCTGATCTAACAAGGGGATTCGTCCTTTCAACCGAAATCGGGATTTCTGGTCCTTGGGTAGTGGTGAGGGGGATACTCGCCCCTTGAGTGCCAGTAGTTGGAGGTGGTTGGCTTCCATGAGTCTCCGTTTCAGAGGTAAGGGGAAGTCCTTCAGAAGTCTGAGTTTCTCGAGTCGTTCTTCGTGTGTTTGCCATGGTTGATGTTTTCTTCTCACAGACGGCACCAAATGTTGTGGAATAAAAAACGTATTTTCGAAATTACTGCTAGGGTTTAAGAGCTTTCGAGCTTTAATGGCTGGTCTCGTATTTTGTGGCTAAATCTGCCCTCACAAGATGCCTACGTATCTCAACTATTGCTGAGAATCAAGCCAAAAAACGTAGTTCTGATTGAAGAACCAGGTCCTTTATATAGGCGTCAGGAGCCTTGTATTTATAGTATGTTTGGGAGACTTGGCGAATAAGTCTCTTTCTTGACGATGGATAAGGATTGTAATCCTTGGTGGGCAAGTCTTTTCCTTATCGTATAATAAGGACTGTGACTAATTATTTCTTTTGATTGAGATTCTAGGTCCTTATTTGTAGGAGGCAGACTTCTTGAAGAACTTATCATACTTTGGACTCTTTTTATGAGCTGTATATTTTCCCTATTTATTAATTATGAAATTAATAAATAATTAGAGTTTTGGTCATTGTTTATTGGGCCGTATTCTTGGACCAATCTAGGTCTAATTAATACATCATTAATTACACTTCTAGGACTATTTTTAGTCCATATCACCAAAATACAAATTCAGTTTCATTATTTGTAAAGTTGATTATAAAGTTGATTTAGTTGCAATAATTATTTTAATTGAGTTGAAATAGTTGCAGAATATAATCAAACCAACGCAACTTACAACTGTGTATTAGTAACACAAGTCAACCAAAACAACAAAATCAACAAAACTTAATCAAATCCAAAGAAACAAGACGAAGAAGAAAACAAAATGCCCCTGCGGGGCCTCAATTATATACAATCAACCAAATCAACTTATGCAACGTATTTTCTGTGTATCATTCAATCGAATAGTTGAAAATCTAAAGAAAAAAGATGAAGAAGAAAATGGAATGCCCAAATCAAATCAAAATCAATATATTATAACTTATATATGTGTGTGTAAGTGTATTTGTATATGTATATGTATAAGAACAAATTAATAATTGATATGAAAGATTAAAGAAGATGATAAAGGTAATTGTAGATCTGAGAAGTAGTTCTTGTATTTTCTTTAAATGTGTGCTTTGTTAAGTGCGTGCAGAAAGAAAGTCGTGCCCGCCGCGTATTTTAAAAAAAAAAAGAAGTAAAGTATATAAGTGAAAAAAGATTTGAAGGGTAGTAAAATTAGAATTAAGATTATAAAAGTAGTAGGGAGGGAAATTTCCCAATTAAAAAATGGTTTCTTTTTATATTTTTTATGAAGTTAAAATTAAAATTATAACATACAAATTGGCAAATCCACCTTTAAATTCCAAAATATTATTATTTACATAAAAAATAATATAATATATGTTATTTATCTTTACTAAACTATGATAAGAAAATATTTTCAAAAAAGAAACTATAATTAGCATACATTTTTATAATTGTTGATAGTTTGGTTCAACAGTTCAACCATAAAACAATAATGAACGTTGGATTTTTAGTAAATAGACAAAAACCGTTAAATATAATACCAAAAAATATTATATATTTAAGCTAATTTACTATATATCCAAGATTCAAATCGCATGAACAACAAATTTAAGTTATGAATATATATATTATTGGTCGTAAAAAGTACATGTGTTGATGACTAATATATATATATATATATTAAATTTAAATTTAAATTTAAATATCTATTAAATAAGAAAATTATGTAAAAAATAATTTTAATATAATAAATAATTATATTATATTAAAAGAATATCGTGCATTGCACGGGTTATAAGCTAGTATATTATAATAATATATACTACATATATTAAATCCATTTTCACTAGTTATTGAATCGAACCTTTATCGGATCGAAACATTAACTAATCAATTTTTTTTTTTTAAATCCATACCCTTTTATTTAGTTTGAGATCTCAAATGGGGTTTATTTAGTTTCGGATTGGGTCACAGACCCCTCAAATGAATCTTATATGAGTAAATTGCAAATTTGTGGTCATACTTAATCTCATTTTGCATTTTGGTGGCCGAAATTTCAATTTTGCAATATAGTGGATGTACATTACTTTTATTTTTCAAAAAGGTGGCTAAGGGCCACTTTTTTGAAAAAAAAGTTTTAAAAAAAATGCCTCTTAGCCACTTTTTTGAAAACTAAAAACAAGATTTTGGCCACCAAATTGTAAATTTGAAAGTCTGGTCACTAAAATGCTAAAGCGGGTAAAATTCAGCCACCATTTTGCAATAAAATGGAAGGTGTTGCTCTATTTGTACGTATCAGTGATAAGCAGTCCCAGCCGGTGGCTAGAATCATCAACTTCAAATCATTTCCTCAATGATATGTAATGTATAATCTGTAAAACAATATTTTAAATATTTCACAATTAATTTGTATGTTTTCAATTAACAATAGAGTTGTCTTGAGCAGTGCCCAAGGACATGATCTCTTCAAGCATCATCGTCCCACTCGCGTATAAATTGTACATGAAGGGATCATCCAATGCTTGATCTGCAGGTGCTTTCGTCGACGAATTTGGCTCTCCAGATATATCAATTTGCGGAAAATCTTCTATTGCCAGAGGCGTGTAACATGTTTCTTCATACTGCATGCTTAAATAATTTGGAAAAATTGGACCCTGCACAAATTTATGCAAAAGAAACATGAAACAAGTAAACATATATGTAAATGTATATTATGAATGTTTAATTGTAGACTCTTTTGTAACGAGGCGTAAAGATATTGGGAACTGGGATGTGGAAAAATGTGAGTTTGGAGAACGATTGAGGGGGGTTTGTAGTCAGTCAAAAGAATTTATAGAATTTTGTGAAGAAAGACGTTTAGATTGAGTCAGTCGTCTATGAAATTTTAATTTTTGAAGTTTGCTTTAGGAAAAGAAGGTAACTTCTGTGTTACTTTTATCACTTTGAGATCATGACAAAAAGAGCTCAAATCTTTCTAGTCTTTGCGGACCATTTCTACCCTATAATGTATATCTTTAATATAAATGTTTCTGACCCTCGAAAGAAGTTGTGTGTGTGAACCAAATGGTGAATTGTGTGTGCTACAAAAGGCGAGCTAAATCTTGGAAATGTTTAATTATATAAGAATAAATTTTACAAATTTGTTTTAAAAGAAAAGGAAAAAAAATCAAGAAGTGTTTCCAAATTTTATTTTCAAAGTATGACCAGTGTTTTGAAAAGGAGTGAGTAATTACTAACCGATAAGTATGGGAAAAAGTAGGATATGAACCGAAGAAAATCCTATTTTAAGTATCTGTGACAAATGTAAAGTTAGTCCCGAACTAAAATTCTATTGATTTAAGTTTGATAGTTTCACCTCATTTCCAATAATTTACCCTCATCTACAGACACTCAAATTCAAACACAAAGCGGCAAGTTTTAGTTAGATATGGACTGCTTGACAAGACAACTGCGAAATAAGTAGTAATGCTGTAGTAAATATATAGATTAAAATTTTTAATTTATTTTATTACCTGGTAAAATTGAGGCGTTGATGGACAGTAATTGAAAATGGTACTGTTAGCTTCGGTCTCAGAGAGTAATGGAGCTTGTAGGCAATCAGTTACGGCAGCACCTTCAATAGGTGTTCCTTCGGTGAGATCTGAAGAAGAAGCATCCGAGGGTAGTAATTTGCAATCATCTGGATCATTAATCTGATCATCACCTACTTCGGATCCTGGTTCGGAAACTCCTGCTGTCATATCATTATTCGTCTGGTCCTCTTTAGCACTTTTAGGCATGTGTATTGCCTTCTTGAAAACTCGACATAATGCATAAGAATCCTGTCAGTTAAAGTTAAAAAACTCCATCTGTTAACTTCGTATTGCATGCATGTGAAGTAATGATTGTAAGGAAACCCTAGTGAGAGATTTGCTTCTTTTTTATCGAACTAAAACCTATAGCTAGCATAATTAACCAAAAAGTGCTTGCAAGTATAGAAGCATTTTTTGTAAGTTTTGTCACATATTTTTTCCACCATGATTCAAATTATTTGCCATGTGGCTGAGGTTTTCCGGCAATAAACGGTCTTGTCAATCAAAAATAACAAAACCGCCCATTAGAAGCGGCCGGGTTATACCTATAGCCCTAAACCGGCCATTTCTAAGGTAAATCCGACCGTTCTGCTGATCGGATTTTGCCAATTTTTGTGGTGAAGCAGATATAGATTTGTGGATGATTTATTACAGGTTTTGTGTATTAACGTACCTTTAGAGATGGGGCATTAGAAGAGGTTTCTCCATAAAGGGATTGTGTAAGGCGATACTCATGCATAACCCAATTAGTTCTAATGCCATGAGGTGCCCTTCCTCTATAATATACCAGGGTCTTCTTCATCCCAACCGCTAGTTTATGTGACTGCACCGGCCTATCTTTTCCTGTTGCTTTCCAGTATCCGGCTCGGGTTGCCCGGTTTGTTCTGGACCCATTCGGATACTTTCGATCCTTTGGGCTGTAGAAGTACCACTCCATGTCTTTGCTAGGTAAGTAGGACTTTTCTGCATTTATATATCAGCAAATTTTATATAAATTAATAAATCCACTTGAAAAGGTAATTAGACAAATGTGTGATATAATTACAATACAATAATGTTGATGTTGTAGTGTTTCCAAATTGTAATTTTCTTGTAATGAACGATTGTGAATGCTTGATACATTATACATATATATATATATATGTAGAGAGAGAGAGAGAGAGAGAGAGAGAGAGAGAGAGAGAGAGAGAGAGAGAGAGAGAGAGAGAGAGAGAGAGAGAGAGAGAGAGAGAGAGAGAGAGAGAGAGAGAGAGAGAGAGAGAGAGAGAGAGAGAGAGAGAGAGAGAGAGAGAGAGAGAGAGAGACCTGGTAAATCCCAGGGTTCACATTTGTAAAGATCAACTTCGGGGATGATTTCAAGCTCAATGGGGTGGCCGGAAATTTTACGATCAAGATAGTAAGCTACAAGTTCCTCATCCGTTGGATGAAATCTGAATCCAGGAGGAAGACTCATGGGTGCCATGTATAGAACAAACTCTTATAAGTATCAGTACTTTGTTTGTTAATTATATATAACTCTTTGCTGCTAATCTGTCAGACAGAGAGAGAGAGAGAGAGAGAGAGAGAGAGAGAGAGAGAGAGAGAGAGAGAGAGGGAGAGAGAGAGAGAGAGAGAGAGAGAGAGAGAGATGAGATCGATAGAGACAAAGGAAATGATAGAGAGTGAGATCGTAAATCAAGGTGATCGATCGGCATTGTACGACATGCAAATATATATAGCCCCACTGTTAGGCATGTGGGCATAACACATCTGATTTATTGTATATTAGTATATTACATGTATGCCCTTTTAATTAGGTTTTAGGGTTGTAATTTTAATCGAGCACTCAATGAACTTGTATACACATTGAATTAAGTTAAACGAGTCAGGTATTTAGTAAGCATCGAACTAAAACTTAGATTGATTTGAACTTGATTACAACTAAACTATTAGTCAAATATGTTTATCATAAATTGTAAAATGATTAAATTTATTATATTGTAATTTTTTTAATTATTGAATTCGCGATTAAAGAAATCGACTAGCTAGTCACGTTTAAACTCAATATAATTATCTTGTAAATATACTTGACTTGAATCGTTCATTATTCAAAAGTTTGAACTCGTTTAATTTAACTTAAATGAGCAGCTCAATTCGTTAAAAAATAGTTGAAATTCGAACTTAATAAATAGATATCGTGTCGTAATATATATTTACGGTTCTAGTACTTCCTACTTCTGAACATATATGATCTATTATGCTATCTATCTATTGCCAAGTCAAATATATATATATTTTTACTTTCATATTTCAAGATAAATTAATCTAAATTAATATTTAGATGAAACAAACACATAACTCGTGATTACATAACAAAGAACTCATCCTGTTGAAAAAAAATTCAATTAAATCAACTAAACTATTATTTGTATTAGAGTAAACTGCACTTTGTGTACTCGCACTTTACTTAAGACATCACTTGCAATACTGTAGTTCAAAATTAAGCACTTGAAATATCAATGTTTGTATTTCAATATATTTTGTTGCATTCCGTTAACTTGGGTTAACTCCGTTAATAATGTAGGGAGTAAATTGTAATTTGTGTACTCGCACTTTACTTTTAAGTGCATTTTGTGTACTAAAACTCTACTTTCACAAATTGCACTTTACTCCGTAAATTACTAACGGAGTTAACTCAAATTAACGGAATACAAAAATGTGTAATGAAATACAAATATTGATATTTCAAATGCTTGATTTTGAAAAATAATATTACAAATAGTGTTTCAAGTAAAATGCGAATACACAAAGTGAAATTTACTATTTGTATTATGGCACATTCAGGACTTAATTGCACTTTGCATCCCTCAGCTTTACACCAATTTCAATTATGTATAGGTAGTTTCATAAATTGCACTTTGCATCCCCAAACTTTAAAATATAAGTCGAATCACAACCCCTTATACGTTTTTATCAAAAATAATATTGTTTTTAACGAATATATTGACAAATGAGATATAAATTATTGCAGTGATGATATAAATTTTAGATTTTAAACATGTAACTAATTTTACACTTTTAAAATTTTTAAATCATAATTTAATATTATTTTTTGCATCTCAAACTTTAAATCATAGATCGAATCACAACCCCTTATACGTTTTCTATCAAAAATAACATTTCTTTAACGAATGTATTGACAAATGCGATATCGAATTATGCAACGATTATATAATCTATATTTTAAGATGGTACAAATATATTTTAATGATTTTATACGTATCATATATCATAGTACTGTAGTCACAACTTTATTTAATGAAAACATATTAGTTCAATTTTTTATAAATAAATTATAATTGATTAATGGTCATAAAATAATATTAAATTATGATTTAAAATTAGTTACATGTTTAGAATTTAAAATTTATATCATCACTGTAATAATTTTATATCGCATTTGTCAATATATTCGTTAAAACAATATTATTTTTGATAGAAAACGTATAAGGGGTTGTGATTCGACTTATATTTTAAAGTTTGGGGATGCAAAGTGCAATTTATGAAACTACATATACATAATTGAAATTGGAGTAAAGTTGGGGGATGCAAAGTGCAATTAACTCCACATTCAGATCAGCAAATTGATTATGTAAAACAGTAAAATACATCATATAGCATTTTAGTCTAAGCTGAGCTAGTGGCAAAATAGTAAAATGAGGCCGGGGGAACTTAACTTTAGAGATTGGAGAAGAGTGTGAAATCTCATGGAGAGATATAGAGAGGATAAGAAGCTTCTCCCTCTGCTTTTGTCTGCTCCCAAACTAACAAAAGTGACAGCCCCCCACGTAAAAGGCTGCGTGGGCCACTTCCTCCTCTTCTCTTCTGTCTAATCTCTAATACGCTAGTAAATAGGAGGAGCCCCTGCGCATCTTTTTATTTATTTTATTTTATTTATTTAGAATAACTGCTAATCTCAAAATTCAAATTAAATTAAATAAATACGATGAAAGAGGGCTCAAATTCTCAAATCAATATATATATATAGGGTCTTATTTAACTAGAAACATGTACTAATTAAAAACTAGAAACTGCACCACACATAGTTAAATACACCCTCTCACATACAACCCCACCTAATTCCCTCCATTCGTAATTATATTTTTCCCGTTAATTGGTGATCTTTTTTTGAAATCTGACTTCACTGTATTTTTTTCATCTCACAACAATTAGTTTGCATACCATATTTGATATTTAGTTTCTATTTTAATTTTAGTTTCTAGTTGAACAAAAGCCTATATATATATAGGCTATGATCAAATATAAACCTTTTTTAAAATACAAACTAAGAACCAATCTAAACTCTTAGATTAATCTAATCTAATGGTCCCCCTATATGCACAACACACAAATAAAATACACATTCCCACACATAATCACACCTATTCCCCTCCGTTTTTAATTTGACTTTTTTCGTCAATCGGAGAGCTTTTTTTGAAATCTAACTTCACCGTATTTTTCTCCATCTCCCAACGATCAATTTGCATACCATATTTGATATATTCCGACGATAAATCACTATTTATGTTTGCGAGAATCACTAAAATGTTGGTGATTCCTGTAAGAATAAATAGTGATTTCTGCGTAAATGTAGTGATTTTTTCTCCAGATCTATACGTAAATTACAGATTTTGTACCGTAAAATCACTAAATTTATACGTATATAAAAATAAATAGCTAGATCTATGCTGAAATCACTATTTATTCTTACAGAAATCACTAAAATTATTTAGTTTGTAGTTTGTAGTCTAAGAGTGGTTTGTATTGGAGTAAACCCATATATATATATATGGGAGGTCTCAGTGGGGAACTAGTTTATATGAGTAACTAAGTAACTTTCAATACTAACCACTAGATTAAACAAAAAAAAAAAACAACTGCTACATTCCACTGACACCTGGAACACGTGATTGTGTAATAGAATGTATGGTATACTAATCTGTAAGCCCGTAAAATCAATCAATCTCATGTTCTGTACATATAAAATGTTATATCAATAAGTTTTGTTTTTGTTTTTATTTATTTTTATTAATTTTGTGTTCTTTATATTTCATATGTTGTGTATATTATTTTGTTCTGTATATTCCTTTGTGTTCTGTAATGTCTTGGTGGATATTATGTTTTTATTAAATTAGTATAATTTTCATACAAATAACTTGTGATAAATATAAAGTAATAAAAATATAAACAGTCATTGTGGTTTTTTTTATATGTTTTGGCGATAAGAAAAAACAACCGGTGTAAAAAATATATAATTTTGTAAATATAAAAATACTAACACGAGTTCTGTAAAACTGAAATACTATGGTACATGTAATAATTTTAAACTTTCACACGAGTAACATTACCATAAAAAAATTAAGTTCTCAAAAACAATAAAATGTAAATATTATAAAATTATGAATAATTGTATTCTAAAATATAATGTTCAATAAAACTAAATATTTTTTTTTATATAATTCGTGTTTATAATGTATTAATCTATTATATATATAATAGAGCAACTAGAGGTTTAGTGAGACAATTTATTCAATGTTAAATTACTAAATTACCCCTCCTATATTATATTAATGATAAAAAAAATTGTTTTTAATGGGAATTGAACCCTTGACCTCTTGATTAGAAGTAACATTCCTTACCACTATGCTACATATCAATTTTGATTATATTATAAAACTCTTTATTAATATGCGCAAATACTCAATATGTTATATTCTATTTTGGTCTCTTCTTGTAATCTCCTTGATAAGGTAAATATTGTAAATCATGTTTATTTGTATTAAATATATAATGACTCGGATTATATATACTATTAGATTACAAATTCTATATACTATCAGATTATATATATTAGATTCCTGATTACTTTTTCAATATTATATTGATGATAATAGATTACTAAATTACCCTTCTAATTTTATATTGATGATAAAAATTTTTTTTAATGAAAATTGAACCATGACCTAGGTGATAATGTGACAAATGTTGACATCTATAGCCACTATCACTTATTATAGTCTTTTTTAATTTTTATTTTAAAATTTAAAACTATCAACCTATTTACTTCATTCCAATTATATCCTTATATATTATAAGCGTAAAACGGATTTTATTCATCATTTAACATTTATTAATGCTTCATTATAAGATATTAACAACTTATAGATTATATACGTAGTTTTGAAATTTTAGATACTAATATAGATTAAAACTTTAGTTTTACTACGATCCTATATATTATAAATCTCGTCTTCAATAAATAAATTTTATACGTTGATCATTTTCGAAAAATACACTATTAGTATATAAAGTATTGAACCCGAAAAATGCAAAAGAGTTTTCTTTGTATACTAATAAAAAAGTTTGTATCAGAGATTTTTACAAAAAAGTTGAAGTTGTCATCGTATGATTAAATCAAATCTTAACTAAAATTGGTTTAAATTTTTTGAATATCTATGAAAAAATGTTAAAAGTATTAATTGTTAAATTATTTGTGCCAAGTGACAATTGTAAGGTAAAACGAGTAACTTATCACGAATCAGTTTAGCAGCTTCTTGAGAGATATAAGTAATAGTTTTATAAATAAAGTATATCCACAACTGTACAATTATTGCATTCAACGTGTCTGCTATTATCTTTTAATCTATTATATATATAATAGAGCAACTAGGGGGTTGAGTGAGACAAAAAAATCAGAGTGAAATTACGATTATACCCTTTAAATCATAGGATGACATTATTATGATATTTTAAATGAAATATATTATTTAAAAAGTAATAAAATATAATTTAAAATGTTAATGATATTGGAATAAATATACATAACATAAATTTATGATATCGAATGGTTAGTAATGTGACATAGTTTCATGTTATCTTCATTGTGGTCGAAGTGATTTGTGAGAGAGTTATTCATTGTTAACCAATTAAGAATATGTATGTAAAAACATATCGAGTTTTTTTTAAAAAAAATATGCAGTAAAAAAACATCAAATACTTACTTACTCGAAAATCAATAGTAACTTATTCACATCCAAATCATAGACATATCTAACACGAACTTCTAATTCAACAAATACAATACAATAAAAAAGAGGAATATTAAAATTACAAACAACTATGGCTAACTTAAATTTTTTAAATATCTCAATCACCAAACCATCAACACTAATTAAGAATATGTATACAAAATCATATCAAATTTTTTAAAGAACAAATTATGCAGTAAAGAAAGATCAAAATACTTACTTACTCGAAAATCGACAACAAACTATTCACATCCAAATCATATACGTGTATCACACGAACTTCCGATTAAAGAAATAAAATATAATAAAAAATAGATATATTAATTTTACAATAACCATTGCTAACTTAAATTTTCAAATATTTCGGTAATCAAACCATCAATATGAATATACCACAAACAAATATACCGGAATTAATGACAAATTATAAAATATTTTAGAATAAACCCGTGCCTCGCACGGGTAATAAAGCTAGTTACAATGTATAACATGATGCATGTGTTCTGTTTATAAAAATATTGGTTCTGTTTTTGAAAACTTAAAATTATATAGAATTTGTAGGATAGAATTATAATATTAATTATTTTCTATATTTAAAGTATTGTATTTTAATAATTACACAATTTTATGTTCTATAAATTATTTTATGTTCTGTATGTAAAAAATTAAAGTGAGATACAAAGAACATATAGATGGAGCATATGGTACATGGATAATGATATCATAATATTAAATTATATATTGTAATTGTTGTTAAGTGTTTAAACGTGGGATGAACATCACGTGTCACCTATTTTAAGTTGACCAATAAGAAAGGGTTACCATGTTACTCAAATAAATAAGTTACTCATTGAACCCTCCTCTACATATATAGACTACTGATCAAATACAAACTTTTTTTAAAATACAAATTAAGAAACAATCTAAACTCTTAGATTAATCTAATCTAAGAGCATCTCCAATGGTGGAGAACCCTTAGCTAAAATCATAGGTGGATTGCCATAAATAAAAAATTTAGATAATGTGTAAAAAAAAATCCGCTCCAATGAGATAAAACTGTTAGCTAAAATTTTAGCCAACCTCTCCATGTTGGCTATTTTTGTCGAACCCCTATGAACCTGTAGTAAAACTCCACATCAATTATTACCATATTCAAATCATATATTCTATTTTTAACAACTTGAAATAATAATAACATTCTATTTTTAAAATATAGCCAACTAGTATAGCCAACTCCATTGGAACACAATATCTTACAGGTTCAGCAAATTTTACATAATCAGCATTTTATATTATTTTAGCTAACGATTTTAGCCAACACCGTTGGAGATGCTCTAATGCCCCCCTATATGCACAACACACAACTAAAATACACCCTCCCACACACAATCACACCTATTCCCCTCCGTTTTTAATTTGACTTTTCCCGTCAATCGGAGAGCTTTTTTTAAAATCCGAATTCACTGTATTTTTCTCCATCTCCCAACGATCAATTTGCATACCATATTTGATATATTCCGACGATAAATCACTATTTATGCTTGCAAGAATCACTAAAATGTTGGTGATTCATGTAAGAATAAATAGTGATTTCTGCGTAAATGTAGTGATTTTTTCTCCAGATCTATACGTAAATTACAGATTTTGTACCGTAAAATCACTAAATTTATACGTATATAAAAATAAATAGCTAGATCTATGCTGAAATCACTATTTATTCTTACAGAAATCACTAAAATTATTTTAGTTTGTAGTTTGTAGTCTAAGAGTGGTTTGTATTGGAGTAAACCCCTATATATATATATATATATATATATATATATATAGATATATATATATATAAAGGAGGATACGCGGGAGGTTAGGTGGCGCCCCGCGCCCCTAAGATCGTCTCAATCTATTTTTCTAATTTTCTAGAACTTTAAATACTGATAAATAAAAAAAATATCTTTTAACATATTAGAAGTAGAATAAATGTTCGAATTTATTGAGGAGAAGAGTTCGAATTTATAGCGAAAACATATAATTAAAAGTTCTATTTGAAGTAGAATATGTGTTTGAATTTGTAGAGGGGAAGAGTTCAAATATAAAAGAAGTACTTGCAAAGTTCTATTTGAAGTAGAATAAGTGTTTCGATTTATAGAAGAGAATAGTTTGGATATAAAAGAAGTACTTTCAATTAAAAGTTCTATTGGAAGTAGAATAAGCGTTTGTAATACATAATTAAAAGTTCTATTTGAAGTAGAATATGTAAAGTTATATAGGTGTTTTTTCAATGAAAGAGTGTCTCATTATAAAGGAGTATGGTAACATAAAAATTAATATATAAGACAAGTATATATTCAATATATTAAATTTGATATTTGATATTAAAAAGCAAAACGTGTTTCACGTGAGGACGGCTTATTAGTGAGGATCGAGTAATTTTCGTAATTTATTTGATAGAGTTTTTTTAAAAAATTATTACGCCGCCGCGAAGCGTGGCTTTTTCAACTAGTTGTTATAAATTTGATTACTACTAGTTGATGAAGCCGCGCTTCGCGGCGGCGTTATAATTATTTTTAAAACTTTTTAATCATATATTTATCTTATATAATATTATTATTAATATTAAATTTATAAAGTAAATACGTTATTCTCTAGTGAGTCATTATCTCGTTAAAACTGAAACCCCAACTTTAACTTATATTATGAATACTTCTTTCGTTAAAATCGAAACCCCAACTTTAACATATATTATGAATATTTGCATAATAATAATATTTATCCATAAAAAATCAAAACCTAAATTATATTTTTATATATAATAAGCGTAAAAGAGATCTTATCCAAAATTTTGGTCCACATACCACTAAATTAATAAGGATTGTTAATTTTAAAATAGATGAATGAGAACCATTAGATCTAATTTTAAAAAGTGTATTTGATTGTTAGTAGAATTATATTCAAATACTAACAAATATATTTTAATAATATAAACCAAATATGTTTCTAAATTTTAAATTAAATATAATTCGCAAAATAATAAGGATCGCTAAATCATAGAATAACTATATAATAACCATTGAATCTAATATTAAAAATTGTATTTAATTGTTAGTAGAATTATATTTCAATACTAAAGGTATTTTGATAATTTAAATAAAAAATAGGTAAATTTCCTAATTCGAATACATTTCTCAATGTAAAAATTTGTTGTTTTATTTTCTTTTCAGTTTCTGGGTAGTTTTAATCAGAAAATAATTGTTAAACCATCAATTATTATATCCCTATATATAATACACATAAGGGTAGCTTATCCAAAATTTTGGTTTGGTCCCTATACCGCCAAACTAATAAGGACCGTTGATCTTAAAATAGATGAATGAGAATTTTTAGATTTAATATTAAAGAGTATATGATATAATTATATTCAAATACTAAAAAGTAAATTTTAATAATATGAACCAAATGTGAGTAGGTTTTTTAAGTTGAATAGAATTGTTAATGTAAAAATTCGTACCTTTCATTTTTATTCGGTAAAAATTTTAATAATAAAAACCAAATATGAGTAAGTTTCTAAGTTAAATAAAGCTATCAATATAAAAATTTTAATTGGGGTAATCTCAGAAACATAATACTCTTTATATAATTAGAATTAGAAAATATTAACAATATTTAAATGTTAAAAAAATTATAACTAGAACAAAATTTTGTAAGCTAGTATATTAAAAATTATTTTGTGAGTTTTACATGGGCTGTAAAATCATATAAGTCTATTTTTTGGAACTCGAGATAAAACACAAACCTAATAAATATCAATTTTTAACTACAAATTGATTATGTAAACTAATAACAGATAAATATAAAAAAATTATAAATAAATATAATTATAGATATTAAGAAAAATCGTATGTTGCATTGATTAAAATTTAGTATAAAATAAAACTTATAACATCAAAATCAAAATATAATAGTCAATACAATATTTCTTAGTGAGTCGTCTTCTCGCTAAACACCTATTCTACTTTAAATAGAATTTTTAATTATATGTCTTTTCTATAATCTAATTCTCGTTGAACACTTATTCTACTTCCAATAAAACTTTTAATGATATGTCTTTTATATAAATTCAAACTCTTCTTTCTATTAATTCGAACTCCTAATCTACTTCCAATAGAACTTTTAATTATAGGTCTTACAAATATCTATTCTACTTTAATAGACCTTTTAATTATACGTATTTCCTCTAAATTCAAACTCTTTTACCCTATAAATTCGATCACCTATTATACTTCCAATAAAACATTAATTATATGTCTTACCTATAAAAGATATATTTTTTATTTATTAGTATTTAAAATTCTAAAATTCTAAAATATTAGAAAAAAAAGATTGAGAACATCTTAGATCGTCACCTAACCTTACACGTACGCAATGGCGGAACTAGGGGCTTAAGGGGGGCTGAAGCACCAGCTGGACTCAAAAAAATCAGTAGATTTTTTTTTAGCCTTGAGTTTTTACTATAAATATCGAGAATTTTTTTTTGAGCTCCGGTTAAATTTCAAAATTTGATATGAGGCCCAGATAATATAATTTCCTAGTTCCGCCACGTATGCAAATATATTGAACTCTATTAATTCAACTTCACTTGAACCAAAAAAAATTTCTCTTCCTCTCTGTAAAAGGCCGCCGCCCTTCCCCCTTTCTCCTTTTCTTCTTTAACGTAACCGGCGAGGACTTCCATCGGTTTATCTCCGGTGAAAAGCCCCAATTCTTTTCTTTTTTAGTTTGTTTTTTAATAATCTTCTTTTTTGGGTAAGATTTTCTACCCGTTTAGTTTTTTGATTTATTTTTAGATCTAAATCTTTGTAGTTTTAGGTTTTCTTTCTTATTCGATTCAAGCGGGGTTTATTGAATTCAAGAGTGGATCGATTATCTCTTATCGTGTGTTCGTTTTTTCAGATCTAAGATCTTTTCATTTGGATTTTTAGTTTGCAATTTCAGTATTGTTTTTCTCTCCATTGTGAGTGGGTGTTGTTTTCTCTCCTTTGTTGTGAGTGCTAGTTTTGATTTAGTGATAAAAGTTTGTATGGATTGCAATCATGGTCGATAGCTCAATCAAGTTACGATGAAGCGGGCGAAGTGAGTAAAGCGGGTATATGTAAATACATCATCTTCAACAAATTGCTAGACTATCTCTTCACGAGGATAGTCAATTGTTTCTATTTTATGTTTGTTCAACTCGACTATCTTTGTAGATGCCATATGACTTTTTATTAATGAATTGATTCCATTGTTCTTCAAAAAATATTGAACTCTATTATAATTTTAGGGATTCTTTTTTTCATAACAAATAAAGCTACAAAATATATTAGTTTTGCTGATTTGGAAATTAGTAAAATACGATTAAGAAACATGACTCTTTTTCACCTATAAGGCTCCCTTTCAATTTAAAGATCGCCTCTTTCTCCGATAAAATTAAACTAGCTCTTTAGCCCGTGCAATGCACGGGCAGACACTAGATAGGAGTAAATTATTGATTTATTCGGAATTTTTTTATATGTTTATATATTAGAATAGCAGTTTATGAGTTATAGTGTTATACGACAAGTAATGTTAGTATAAGTTTGTATTTACACTTATATACTAATTGAAAGTATTTTTTAGTTATCTTTGTGTTGATTTGAACCTACATGTGCTATATAAATATATTACTTAAAAATATGTCAGAGATTATGTATTGTTTGATTATTCAGAGGTATAAATAATTACAATGCACGTGTATATATAAATTTTACTCAAATTATATTTTTTACAATATTTAATTCTTAAATATTTACAATGAATCTAAATAATAGTATAATGTGATATGGTATATACATATTTTTGTAAGAGTATGTAACCAAAAAATTAAAATTGCTAAATAAAATATCATCAAATATTTACATAAATTTATGTATGTATGTATGTATGTATGAGTATGCATATTAATTTTGTAGCACTAAATAATATGTAAATGTATTGATACAAAACTAACCGTGAAAATATATAGTATGAAGGAGTGTAAAATACATATAGTAAGAATAAGATATGATATATGTTAGCAAATATGGTCATATATATGTATTGATGTTATAAGACAAAACTAACTGTGAAAATATATAGTACGAAGGAGTGTAAAATATATATAGTAAGAATAATATATGGTATATGTTAGCGAATATGGTCATATATTATCATACATGTACATAAATGTATGTATATATGTATGTACGTATGTCAAAATGAGTATGCAACCAAAAAATTAAAATTGCTAAATGAAATATTATCATATATTTACATAAATATTTTTTTGTTAGGAGTTATATTTATATATTTATATAAATATGTGTACATGTATGTATATATGTATTTATATATGTATGTTTAAGTATGTATATTAATTTTGCATCAATTAATAATATGTAATTAATATAGTGATACTAAAATATCAAAATGGTCCTGAAATGATATAATATGAAGAGGGGTAAAATGGGCTATTTTCAAGCTTATTAAGATATCACCTTACCTATTTTCTTGGACTATAATATAAGTATCTCACTATTAAATAAACCGCAAGCCTAGTCATTGAGTCCATTATATGACCTAGATCTAATTAACTCACACTCCCCAGTCGCCTTTTTATGAGCTGTAGTCGCTGTTCTCCAAGCTTTAGGTAATCTTCTTCTTCTTCTAATTAGATAGTATTCCAAATTCTCTAATAGGTTATGTTTATATATTAGAATAGCAGTTTAAAAATATATTACATAAAAATATATTAGAATAACAGTTTATATTTAAGTTCTCTAATAGGTTATCTGCTATATAACTATATTACTTAAAAATATGTTAGAAATTATGTATTTTTGATTTATTAGAGGTATAAATAATTATAATGCACGTGTATATATAAACTAGCTCTTTAGCCCGTGCAATGCACGGGCATACTTTAAATATGAGTAAATTACTAATTTGTTCAGAATTTTTTTATACGCTTATCTATTAGTGTAGTAATTTACGAGTTATAGGATAAATAATGTTAATAAAAGTTTATATTACACTTATATACATGAAATGGTTTTTTTTTTGTTATCTTTGTGTTGATTTGGACGTATTTGTGCCATACAAATATAATACTCTAAAAAATGAGAGATTATTTATAGTTTGATTTATTAGAGGTATAAAGAATTGCAATGCACATGCATGCTTAATATAAAAAATTTCATTCAAATAAAAAAATTTCAATTTTTAAATTTGAAAATATTTATAGTGAATCTAAATAATAGTATAATTAGATATGGTATATGTTAGCGAATATGGTCAGATAATATCATACATATGCATGTATGTATGTATATATGTATGCATGTATGCATGTATGTATGTATGTATATATACATGTATGCATGTATGTATGTATGTATGTATACATGTATGTATGTATATATATATATATATATATATATATATATATATATATATATATATATAGGTAGAGTTCTGGAGAGAACTCATTTTTAAGAGAGAACAAGAGAACCAATCCTGGCCTTTCATTTTCTCTAAGGTCATGATGATTAACCTAGGGTTAAAAACCGGGGTTAAAACATGCTGTCTTTTTAACGATGATCTGTTAGTCATCTGATGATACGAATTTCTCGTATTATTCATTATGTCTAATCATATTAGGGTTTCTAATAAGATCATAACCGAGAATTCTTCTAAGAGAAGATATCTCTGTTTCTATCTGCATGGAGAACTTATAATAAAACCGAACTTGTTCAGTTTTAAATTCTTCTAAATCCCAGATAAGGGCTCTAATTTTTCTATTGTCTTTGTTAGAGACAACTTTCCTAGATACCTGTAATAGATGCTCTAGATGTTGATGGTTATCCATATAAATCATGGCATTACCTTCTATATTGACAAACCACGGCTGTGTATTAGTCATAATATTAAGTTCTCAGAGAACTTGGACGATAACTGTCAATCATTATAAATAATGAATTTATATAATTCAGAATAAATTTATAGATAGAGATTGTAAATGATCTTACCTGATATTCTCTTAATGAACTTTATTTGTAGCAGTGATTGTAACGTTGAATAGAACCTTAGTTTGAATTCATCTTCTCATGTTATTCTGCCTTGTGGTCGCTCAATCCATGGTCGGCGATTTCCCTAAACGGCCACCTGCCTAAAGCGGTACTTTCCTATGACCCAAGCGGACTCCAGAGTCTAAGACCGGACACTAAGCATGAAATAGATTATAAATTCAAATTAAACTGTTTTATTCCATACAATATATTACAAAAGATTCATTATGAATCCCTTTATCACACTTACAATCCCTAAGGGGACTACTCACTCATTCTCTTTCTGGACTTAAACTTGTTTCCTTGATAATTGATAATTCAGGAAATTAATGTCCTTCCTCTGAAAATAACTCATCCTTTTATAGAATAAGGTCTGAGGATCTGTACAAGTGTATCTACGTCATTGCATGCGTAGCTTACATTATTGAAGCTTACATTATTGAAGCTCGATAAGATTCCATTCCTGGACCACTGCTTTTTCATCTGCTTTATTGGTAGGGATGTCCTCTTTACAGTATTGACAGAGATAGCTTTCATCTGTTCCTGTCTTTTTTATTATTCGAGCACTAACTTTACAAAAGTCTGGATAGTGGGCATCGAATATTTGTTGGCTTTTAGTCATACGGGCCTTGCATGCAACTAAAGTTTCTTTGTCTTCTTGGCTCATAGCAGTATGAGTCTTGGAAGTCATGATGCAATTTGTGGTAAAATAATTTATCTTTACCATATCGCTTTCTTTAATGCAGAGAATCTTTTCCAGAATGGCTGCATATTTGTGGAGGGCTATTTGCCTCAAGTCTTTCTTTTCCAGGGTGACTGGCTTTGATTCACTTGGTGTATAGCTCCTTTCTTTGACAATTCCCAACTGAACATAATGGAATGGTTTTACCAACATGTCGTTGTAGTCTTCGTCCCAGAATGGTAGTGATGACTGAACCTTGATGAAGATTTCCTTCGCGGGGTTCTTGACGCACTTCGTTCTGAATTTTTTGACTGCTTCCCTGAAAGACTTTGGAAAACTGCCAATTTCTAGCAAATTACTAGATGGGTAAATTAGATTAACTAACCCATTAACATAAGCTTCATGAATTATCTCCGCATTTGCATTTGGATAAAAGTTGAAATAACTTATGTTTGTTTTATCCGTGGTGAAAAACTTATGCTCCACGAATTCTTGTTCTGCAGCTGTTCTTCCAAATTCATAGAAGTAACTGAAACTGTCGAAGATGGTTTCTCCACTATCTTCGTTAAAATCTATGATTAGATTTTCTGATTTTACCTTTCCTAACACCTTTTGAGAAGAGGCTGTCTTTTTCAAGACTTGTTTGAAAGTTGGTTTCAATTGGTCCGCAGAATTGATAAGACAAAGGGGTGGCTTCATCATTTCCGTGGTATAGAGATCTGCAGATACTCTAGCTTCTTGAAATTCTTTGAATTTCTTGTGCGAAACTCCTGAAATTCCTGAAACTGCAAGATTCGCAGTTGCCCAGTTGTTGTAGATTCCTGGATTGGGACCATTATAAACAACATAGTAATTTTTGGAAGTTGTACCAGAAGGTTTTACAAAAGATTGCTCCAATGATTTTTGTGGGATTTGAATTCCCCCGTTAGGCCTTAGATTTAAATCATAGGGTTGAACTAACGTTAGAGAGGTCTGAACCTCAGTCTGAATTTTTTTCAAATTCACAGCATTCAACGGATTTGTTGTTTCTTTACCAGGAGCCGTTTGCTCTGGAATAGCTTGTTCTTCACTCTGTGAAGAGGAAGGTGAACAAATGACCTTTTGCTGTTTAGTCTTCAAAAGACTTACATATTCAAGCTTTGTTCTGACAAGCTCGAGTTCCTTAAGAAGAATGCTCTCCTTTAATCACAATATTTCTCTATTCTCTTCCATTCTGATGGAAGGGTCTCAAAGAAAGAGATTTATATTTAGGCCAAATGCCTTTGATTCTTTTGGGAGAATCGTGTGTGTAATAGAGGTGTTTTGAGTTTTTGGTGTGATGAATACCATAGCTGAACGTCTCTATTTATAGGATTTCTGGAGTAATCCTTTGAATACCTGTCCATGATAAAATTTGAAAAGTAGAAATTTTATTGGTTAGTATTAAATTCTCTAGTCAGGAAATCTGCTAGACAATTTTTCGTTCCTTCAATGTGATCTACATCAAAAGAATATCTGGAAAGCCACTGTTGCCATCGCACTAGTCGACCTTGTTTGTTATCTCCTGCAAGCTTAATTCGCAAGAAATAAGTAAAGTTTCTATTGTCAGTTCTTACTAAAAATTTAATAGGAGTAAGATAAATAGAAAACTTATTGATAACTTTAATTACTGCAAGGTACTCTTTTTCATTAGAGTGGTAATTCCTTTCAACATTTTTGAAGCTACCAGAAGTATATCTGCATATTAATTCTTGATCAGAATTAACTGCCTTGAGAACTCCTCCCCAGTATTCTCTTGAAGCGTCAGTCTCAATGATAAGCTTATCCTCTGGTTGTGGATGATAGAGTTTTGGAAAACTCCTTAGATTCTTCTTGACATTGTTGATATAACTGGAGTCTGAATCTTCCAATTTCCATGGTATATCCTTTTGAGCTTAGCCTGCAATGGTGCACGTAAATCTGCAAGTTTTGGAATATAATCAGATGCATAAGTTAATATTCCTAAAAACCTCTGTAACTATTTTTTGTCTTCAAGTTTATCTGGGAACTTATGAATATGTTCTAAGATATGAGGTTGAGGACAATGAGTTCCTTGATCAATTTCTAATCCTAAGAAATTAATCGTTGTCTTGAAGAGTTGAGCTTTCTTCTTGGATAATATGATTCCAAGTTGTTGGCATTTCTTCAGAATTGTTGCTAGATGTCTGAGATGATCCTGCTCATTATCACTAAAGATAAGAATATCATCTACATATACACAACAGAATTTTTCAAAGGATCTAAATGCATTTTGCATATGTCTTTGAAATATGGAAGGTGCTTGCTTCAAACCGAAGGGAACAACGATCCATTGGTAATGTCCTTGGGGACATGTGAATGCAGTCAATAGCTGTGATTCTTTATCTAACAATACCTGCCAGAATCCAGATTTGCAGTCTAATGAACTAAACATTTTCTTACCTCGAATAAGGGTGAGAAGTTCATCCTTGTTGGGTAAATTATGGTTGTCACCTATTGTCGCGTCATTAATGGACTTGTAGTTGACTACCATTCTTTTCTTTCCACGTCTACGCTCTGCTTCATTTTCTACTAAAAATGCCGGAGACATATGTGGTGATTTGCTGGGTATGATGATCTTCATATCCAGAAGCTCTTGAATCTGTTTACCAAATTCTTCTCTGTCTTGAGGGCTGTATTTCATAGGTTTTACCTTAATTACAGTTTTAGGATCTTTGAGCTTGATTGTTGCTTTCATCCAATTCTTAGTTTTTTCAGGAACTAAGGGATTTTCTGAGCAAACTGAATCTAATAATTTTTCAATTATAGATTTCTTTTCTATTTCAAGAACTAAATTTTGTATAATAAAATTCGATTCTTTATATTTTTTAATACTATCCTTCCCCCGTTCTAAAAAGTGAATTTTATTAGAACTAATATTGATAGCATCAGGTTTTTGAACCTTTGATTTCTTTTTCATAGATTCAAGGAAACCTTTGACTCCAACTCTATAAGCTGTAGTTACCTTACTGATATATACTTCTTTTCCTGAAAGAGTTAGTATAATCATTTTTGTAAACTGAGTAAATGGTTCATATAGCTGACAAAAATTGTTACCTAATATGAAATCAATATCAGATTCTTGTTGATAAACATTTGGAATATGGAATATTTCTCCTGCTATTAAAACATTAAGGTTTTTACATACCTTACTAATTGAAATGGTGCTTCCATTTGCAATTTTTACCTGTATAGGTCTTTCTGTATTAACCCAATGTTCTTCTGGGATAACGTACTTGCTTGCAACACATAAGCTTGCGCCTGTATCAACGTAGCAATGTAATTCTATTTGTTTATATCCTGCAAATTTCAATTTTCCAGATATGTAAATAGAATTAGGGTTAGTAATATTTGACATTACTAATTCTCCAATTTCTTCAATCTGAAGAAGATGATTCATCGGATTCCGATTCTTCAGTCTCGGTTTCTATTTCTTCAATAGTATAGATTTTTTGTTCTTCTTCATACGGGTCTTCAATAGGATCATAACCCAAATAAAGAATTTGTTCAATCATTTTGACTTTGTCATCATGCTTCTTTCTATTAGGGCATTCATTTGCATAATGTCCTTCTTCGTTGCAGATCCAACACCTGCAGTTTTTCTTGCCTTTTGGGCAAAACTTTTGTTTATCGTTAGACGATTTAAAAGATTTTTTCTTTACATACTTACCTGGCCTAAAGGGTTTCTTTTTCCTGGTAAACTTGTATTTTGAAGATATATTTTTCTTAGAATATTTCTTCTTCTTCTTCTTAAATTTTTTGTCATAATTAGGATTACAACCAAAATTATAAGATTCTTCTGAAAGCTTAGCACAACAACTTTTGCTAAACTTCTTTAGTTTCTTTTGTGTCCGACTGAAATCGCAATAACTAAGGATTTCATTCTTGACGATTCGTTGAGCAAAAGCTAAACTATGTTGTGTCAGGATCGTTCTTTCCTGCAAAAACTTAGTCATGGCTTTCTCACCTACCAAAGGTATCTTGCGAATGTAATCTTCGACATAGACATGATACTGATTTTGGTTTTCTGTGTTAATCATATGCATTTCATATATACAATAGAATTTGTCAATGAGGCATATATCACACAATTGCATTTTACTAAGGGCTAACTTAGCATTCTGCTTGATTTTATCTTTTTCCTATTCCTTAGCATTGATATAATCAACAACTAAAAACATGGTATAAATAGCATCTACTATTTTATTAAAGGCTTCTATTGGTTCAAACATGTCGAGATCCCAATTTACATCTTTAATAAATCTGTTAACAACTCCTGCTGTTTTATGATCAACCAATAACAAAACTGTATTAGCATCATCATAAGATATAGGATTAGATTGAATTATTAAACTAATTTCTTTTTCCCAACTATCGATTAATATTTTTCTACCTGATTCACAATCGATATTTAGTACATTAGAACCGAATAGACTTTGATTCGTTCTAAACTCAGTAGTAGGTGGGTAAAAGTTACCTTTTCTCCTGTTTACTGGTCTTTTTGTTCCTGAAGTTGAAGCTGCGAATGGATTTTCATCCTGATTAACATCTTCTTCTTGTTTATTCATCCTGAATGTTTGTTGAGCAAACTCTTCTTCTGATGAATATTCTTCTTGAGAATTTGACTCTTGAGAATTATCTTCAGGTGAGCTAAATTCGTCAATGACATTTAGATAATTAGTAGAATTAAAGCCAAATAAGGATTGTAATTCTGAATTATCTGATACTTTTTGATTAGAAAGCTCATTGTCTTCTAATCCTAGTAGTTCCAATGCTTTCGCAAATTGTTTTTCTTGTTGGTCGTCTTGAATTTCTGACTCAAGTACCTTCCAAAAGAATTTCTCTATATCTTGCATATAGTTCATGCCTTCTTTATAGATGGTGACCTGAATGGCCAAGTCATACTATTCGGATTCTTTCCAGTTCCGAGTTCTTCGTTACCTACATCATGGTTAGGATAACTATATCGATAACGGTTTTTACCTTTATCTTTGTTTCCTCGTTCTGTTGATGGAACAAGTTGTTTGTTCTTTGGAGCCTTTGATTGTTTGTTGATGGCTTCAAGAATTTCTTTATTGCAGTGACAATCTTGAATTGTTGTTTTCAATTCTGTAATTATCTTTGCAGCTGCGGCTTCAATAACATTGTTAGCACGCTGTTCTTTAAGCAACTTAAGAATTTCTTCTATCTGAGGCTTAATAATATCTTGGAATTCTTTAAGACTCATCCTAAGATTTTCTTAAGGTATTCTTCGATTTCATTTAACTTAGAAGTGAAGTCTAAAACTTCATTTCTGTCGATAGGAATTTTTTCAAGATGGTTAATCTTTTCTTCTATTCTATCGATTTTCTCAATGTTCTTAATCAAAAGATTTTTTAGGTCTTCTAATTTCTGGTTATCTCTCCCTTCTAAAAGAGTGGAGAATTTGTCATAAACACTTTTTGTTTTAGACAATTCTTCACTTGGATCTTTACTGAGTCCAAAATAACTCAATAGTTTATAACATCCTAGTAAAATTCTACCTGTAATCTGGTTAAGATTATTAGTAGAAGAAATAAGAGTTGTTAGACTCTGATTTCCAGTATATCCACTAAAGATATACTTTCTTTGCTGACTATCTGATCCTTCATTCAATTTCTTGATATTAAGGATTTTTCCTTTCTTATAGATGTATGGTTGCATCATAAAAGGGGTAGTCATAATTATTGTAAAAGTTCTAATCTTTGACACAGATTATCAACTTTTCTAGAGACGCTTTTTAGCAAGTTGCTATCGGATGTCTCTCCAATTTCTAGACTGTTTCTCCTGAAACTCATTCTAGGTTGTTGTCCTAGTAAAGGTTTATCTTTAGCAATATCAATTGCCCAAGAATTATCTAAGGGTCTTATTTCAGAAAATTGCTTTTCTTCAACCGATCCTATTTCGGAGAAAACATCTTCTAACTCTATATTTTCTTCCTTCCTATAGTCGATACTATGATGACTATTGGTTAATGCATAAGCTACCAGATAGGTTATGCTAAAGACTTTATCTCATGGATTCATCAAATTCTCTCTTTCGAATTGATGTACAAAAGATAATACTTGATCTATGTTCTTGGTGTCTTTACTAAATGCATATTTAGGATAGACTGTGAACATAAATTTTTGGTAAGCTAAGTTTCCTCTAGCTGCTCCCAAAATACAATCACTACGGTCATTGATTCTATTGTCTATTAAGGCCATCTTAATAGGTGAATCTATGCCTTCTTTGAATTCTGCTTTCAACAGAATTTTTATAGCTCCTAAATGAACTACGTTAATGGTTGCTCTAATTTTAGAGTCGATTTTTTGAAGGTTTCTATTGATCTCATCCTTAGTGATAAGGGGTAGGAACACTGAACCTTTAGTATCTTTAATATCTATATGCATTTCTTTTGTTTTAACAAAATAGAATATAGAATTTTTTCTTTTTAAGAAATTTAACATCGGGATGTTAAATATTTTCTCTTTTTTCAAATCAAGTTTCGTTTTCCTGATTTTAGAAAGAATTTCTTGCTTTACTAAAAAGCTACCTTGAAAACCTTTTTCATTTTCAGAAAATTCGATTTCAAAATTATTCTGAGTTTCTTCAGAGTTTTCCTCAGGATTTTCTTTATCTAAAATATTCATTTTAAATAAAAACATGGCTCTGATACCAAGTTGGGGGTCGTCCAAATAATATAAAAGTATAATTAAATACTAGAATAATTATAGGATTTTGCGGAAAAAGAATTAGATAAAAATCTAATTTTTTCAATTTGCTATAAATTTTACAAATCATAAGAGATAAGTAAAAAGATGAATGGTCGTGATTGGAATCAATCGGACGGTCCAGAACGGTACTCTGGTGTACTATTAAGTTATGGTTCTCTTTGGAACCTTTGCCATATATATATATATATATATATATATATATATATATATTTATGTATATTAATTTTGCTACAATTAATAATATGTAATTAATATAGTGATACTAAAAGACCAAAATAACCCTGACATGATGTAATGAAAAGAAGGGTAAAATGGTCAGTTCGATTTAAATTGCTTATCAAACCCT
Source organism: Heracleum sosnowskyi (assembly GCA_030848705.1). Classification (NCBI taxonomy): domain Eukaryota; kingdom Viridiplantae; phylum Streptophyta; class Magnoliopsida; order Apiales; family Apiaceae; genus Heracleum; species Heracleum sosnowskyi. The sequence goes on along the minus strand of CM061236.1, from coordinate 79,444,006 downwards.
TATGTTGTTGTATTATATATATAATAGATAATAGATAATAGATTTTACTCAAATTATATTTTTTACAATATTTAATTCTTAAATATCTACAATGAATCTAAATAATAGTATAATGAGATATGATATATACATATTTCTGTATAAGTATGTAACCAAAAAATTAAAATCGCTAAATAAAATATCATCAAATATTTACATAAATTTATGTATGTATGTATGTATGTATGTTGTATGTATCAATTAATAATATGTAATTAATATGGTGATACTAAAATACCAAAATAGTTTTAATTCTTAAATATCTACAATGAATCTAAATAATAGTATAATGAGATATGGTATATACATATTTCTGTACGAGTATGTAACCAAAAATTAAAATCACTAAATAAAATATCATCAAATATTTAAATAAATTTATGTATGTATGTATGTATGTACGTATGTACGTATGTATATTTATGTATGTATGTATGTATGCATGTATTTATATATGTATATTTAAGTATGTATATTAATTTTGCATCAATTAATAATATGTAATTAATATGGTGATACTAAAATATCAAAATGGTCCTGAAGTGATAGAATAGGAAGAGGGATAAAATGGATAATTCGATTTAAATTGCTTATCAAACCCCCTTTTGGTGTATTATATATATATATATATATATATATATATATATATATATATATATATATATATATATAAAATAGATTAGGTGCTATCAAATATGGCACCAACAAAAACTTGTTCAATCTAAATTAATGTATTAAATTCAAAAAAATTGTAGGAAATAGACATCCCTTATGCTCCAATCAATTGGGAAAATGCGTGCCAACGATTCCTAAGTTGTTTGCTAAATGTTTAACACTGTCAAATTCCGTCTCCTTGTTCCTAGCTCGGTATAATGTGCTCATGAATATAAAACATAAAAAAATTTAGAGAGTGGAGAAGAAACATTTAAAAATAGTTTGCAAAGTTAAAAGATCTATATTTATATTAATAATTATATTTTTATAATTTTCAAATGAATTCGAACTATTATCACTTATAAACTTGAATACTTATTCTACTTAGATTAACTCGAACACCTATTCTACTTAGATTTTTATTTATATGTCTTTCCTTAAAACTTTAAAGTTGAATTCTTCTCATTTACAAATACGAACACTTATTCTACTTTTACTATGTTAAAGGATATTTTTTATTTATTAGTATTTAAAACTGTAAAATTCTAAGAAAATTAGAAAAATAAATCAAAATAATCTTAGAGACGTCACCTAAACTCCCGCGTATCCTCCTTTATATATATGTGTGACATTCCAGAGAGAACTTTTTATATAGAGTACGGGAGAGAACCATTACATAAATATTCATAATACATTTTTTATCACATTTTTTTATTAGATATGATTATAAATTTCAATTATTAGATCAAAAAATGAAATTAAACTTCTTTTTTTAAAAAAATAATTGAAAATTAGTCAAATAGTCCAAAATGATTCTACAGTAGAATCAAATCTATCCAAAATAATTCTGCAGCAGAATCAAATTTAAAATCAATGTTTTTATTCAAATTTTAAATGTTAAATTTTTTATAAAATTTGTATATGCTAATATTTTACGTTAGAATCAAATTATATATTTTATGTAAAAAAAATTAAAATTATTTATGAGATTCTATAATAGAATATATGTTTCTCCCCGATTCTCTATATAAGATGGTTCTCTGTGGAACAATGGCCTATATATATATATATATATATATATATGCGAACACTTAGAGGTCGTTTGGTTGACAATTATTTACGTGGGTATTTGAAATACCCGGGAAGTGATATCTAAAATAGTTGTTTGGTTGGACAAAAACACCTGCATTATAAGTTACTGAGAAGTAGAAATACCCATGTAACGTGGGAAGTTGTTTACCCACCCCTACCTAGGTTATTCACACTTCCTGTATGAACCGAGCAAAATAAACCATAAAATTAGAAATAAGATATAATATATTGGGAAATTCCTAATGGTACCACTGTACTATTAGCTTTTCCAAATGGTACCAATTGAAGTTTTGGTCTTCCAAGTGGAACGTTCCACTGAACTTTTGACTTCATCCAAGCGGTACCACTATGTCTAACAAACGTTAATTACACTGTTAAGTCCTAACTAAACAAAGCCACATCAAATTGAATGTAGGCAGATCATTAAATGTAGGCCATTGTTCTTTGTATAAATCGCCCCAAAGCCCAAATTCACCCTTTCGTTTTTGACCTAATTGAGATAGTGTTATTGCCCAAGTAATGAATCGACTTGTTATAAGAGAGTATTTACTTTTAAATTAATTATATTTAACATTTAATTAAATGGTAAAATTATGTTTATTTTGGACTTAACAGTGTAATTAACGTTTGTTAGACAGAGTGGTACCGCTTGGATGAAGCCAAAAGTTCAGTGGTTCAACTTGGAAGACCAAAACTTCAATTGGTACCATTTGGAAAAGCCAATAGTACAATGGTACCATTAAGAATTTTCCTAATATATTTAATAAAATTGTATTAAAAATAAAATTAGTGCTTAGCTTTATTTTTTTTATTTTTAGTTCATTTATATTCTAATTAAAATTTATTATTTAAATATACCCTCTTTTTTTTTTCTAGTTTCAAACATTTTTTAAAAAATATTTTTTAACCATTTTAGAAGAATTTGTTTTCAATAAGATACGTGAAGATAGAATTATTCAATAATTTTTTTTGTTATTTATAAGCCCTCACCTCCCTTTTATTTGACAAGATACCAATTTTTAACATTCCATATTTTAAGCTACAAAATAAAATGGTGGGTGTTTAAAATTTTAGTTTTGACTATTCTAAGTATTTGTAATCAAAAAATTTATTTTTAAAATTTTATTTTATTTTAATGTCAAGAATATGTATATTAAGACTTGATTGAAAAATAATTTGAATTTGATAAATACATACTTTTCATAATTTTTATATGTTATATGAAAGTAATAATTAAACTAACAAGATAAGGGAAGTAAATTCCCAAGAAATGTAAAATGTCAACCAAACATGTTTACCATGTTGGGTATAATTACTAACTACACAGCAACAATAGGGCAGTTATATATATAATTGTATTAACAAGAACATGCAAAAATACCAAATAACGAAACGAACACAAAGGTCGAAACAAAAGTATAATCACAGACTGAAAATAACAAGACAAGAAAGAACACTTATCTCTCAGAAGCTTTAGCAAATACTGATAGATAAATAAAACAGCTGAGTCGCCAAGCCTTCGAGAAAACACTGTGTTGGGTTGCAGCAATATCACTCCCAGGATAAAACAGCACAGATCAATCCACTCACAGATATGGCAATGATCAACAGCGACCTGCACCTCACTTCGCCCAAGAACTATGTATTCTGTATGTGTTGAGAGAAAACAGAGAAGATGATAGTTGCTAGGGTTTTCAGAGTTACGTCAATGTCCCCCCTGTCAAACGTTATATTTTGTATCTATATAAAATACAAAATAAAACGTAAATAGACAAAATATTGTAACTGAAGATATGACATTTAATACTAATTATTCTGATTTAATTACCATAACAGTAGTCATCAGGATTTAACAGCTCAGTCAGGATTTCCTGGTCCATCAGGATTTGATCATCATCAGTACTCCAAGCCATCAGGACTTGCTGTCCGTCAGGAGTGGCATCAGTACTTGATCGACCATCAGGATTTAACTCCGTCAGGATCCAAATACTGACGCAGGCCATCAGGATCAGTAGTCATCAGGATTTCACTCCAAGTACTGACCAGGCCATCGGGATTTGATCCAAGAACTGGTCCATCAGGATTTAATATAAATCCTGACCCAGTTCATATAGCTGTTACAAATAAATACTGATACTGTTAAATTAAATCAATAAATAATATTAAATAAACAGGTAATAAAATTCCTCGCCCAGGTCGCCTCGCGTACGCGAGACGCCGAGACATTCGCCCAAATCGCCCTTCGACCCGACCCGAGTCGAGTCGAGTCGTGACGTGGCGGGGCGAGGCGAGCGGCGGCGGCGCGCGCGTGTGTGTGTGCGCGTGAGGCACATATTAACACCATGCACACCCACATGCCTTAGTAGTTGTACACTACTCTTGCACATGTTTCTATATAAACCCACCAACCTCTCATTACCAATTCTATGTGGGATACAAGTTATTTCAATATAACCAACCCACATAACCCATTTTAAGCAACCTATTTCAACTCAATTTATTTATGGATTACACTAAGAAAATGTCTTAGATCCAAACATGAAAGTTTAAGTCCTCATTACAAGGAACAACCTCCACTTGTTAGTTTCCAGAAATTCCATCAGAAACATATATAAAATATGTCTCAAACTTTCCATTTTCTAACAATCCCCCACAAATCCATACAGAAATGCATATCGGTACTTATCATGACTTGTTTTTCAGAGTCGGTACCCTTCCGGGTTTGAACCCTCCTAAGTCCTCTACTTCGATGGCTACCGGATCTAGATGGAATGTTTCACCTTGAATCTTTATCCGTTTGGTGTAACCACGCTCCATAGACGACGACAAATCAAAGGCTATGGTGCTGATCTACGGCTTTGAGACATTAATGGTCCTGTCTCGATCCTGTTCATCGAATGCTTCAAGGAATAACCCTTTCCTCTAATTGCGACCACACAATTACATTCGCTTAGCTGGGCATCTCCAGAGATGTACTGCGATCATCTCGTCAAATGACTTGACCCCATTCAGAGTTCAAATAACTCTTGCTATACTGGCAGTAACAGTACCTTTTAGGTTTTCAGGGGATAGACTCAGATACGTGCGTATCAAGGTATATAGTAAAGGTACTACCAACTCACCCTCACAGCTTGTTATTACCACATTGAATACACTTCAAGGGATCTCCTCTCAGGTGTATTGGGTTCCCGCTGCTGATGAATCATTATGGGCTATCAGTCCCATCCCCAACCTAGACTTAAGGACTACTGCATGCTCAAGTCCTTTAGTCAAAGGATCAGCTATATTATCCTGAGTTCCAATGAACTCTACAGCAATAATCCTCTCAGACACTAGACCCCTTATAGACTTAAGTCTAACTTGGATGTGTCTCTTTGTTTTAGCATTATACTTTTCACTACTGATCTTGTCGATAGTTGTACGGCTATCACAATGAACAGCAATGGCTGGAAGCGGTCTGCTTACTACAGGTAACACTGACATAAGTCCATGCAACCATTCAGCCTCCGTCCCCGTGGCATCTAGTGCACACAACTCAGCCTCAAAAGTAGACCGAGTAATCAAAGTCTGTCTAGTAGACTTCCAGGATATTGCTCCACCTGCTAGGGTAAACAAATATCCAGTCACTCCATTGGTACCAGATTTCTTAGCTATCCAACTTGCATCACTATATCCCTCGAGTACTCCAGGGAATTTTCGATAATGCAAACCAAGGGAAATCGTTCCCTTAAGATATCTAAGAACTCTATCTAGTGCCTCCCAATGAGTCTTGTTCGGACAGCTTGTATATCTAGCTAACTTAGACACAAAATAAGAAATATCCGGTCTAGTCACATTAGCAAGATATTGCAAACTCCCAATAATCTGAGAATACCTTAACTGAGACACAGGAATTCCTGAACTATTCTTGACTAGGGCAACTTTAGGATCGTACGGTGTACTAGCGATTCTACAATTTGAATAACCATACTTCTCAAGTATAGATTTCTCTATATAATGAGATTGTGACAATGTTATTCCATCAGTTGACTGTATCAACTTGACCCCAAGAATCACACTAGCCTCACCCATATCCTTCATTTCAAAGTGCCTTCTCAAGAAACTTTTTGTCTCGTTAATAATCTCAATATTGGTTCCAAACAATAATATATCATCCACATATAGGCACACGATAATACATTCATTTCCTTTAACCATATAGTAGACACACTTGTCACTTTCATTAACTACAAATTCTGATTCTAAAACAGTATCATCAAACTTTTTATGCCAGTCTCTAGGAGCTTGTTTTAAGCCATATATAGACTTGATTAACTTACATACTTTTCTCTCGTTACCCGATGCAACAAATCCCTCAAGCTGATCCATATAAATCTCTTCTTCAAGATCACCATGAAGAAAAGTTGTCTTTACATCCATTTGATGGATGATAAGACCATGTACAGAAGCCAATGCTATAAGCATTCGGATTGTTGTCATCCTTGCAACAGGAGAGTATGTGTCAAAGTAATCAATGCCTTCCTTTTGCCTAAAACCCTTAGCTACCAACCTAGCCTTATACTTATCTATTGAGCCATCAGGATTCATCTTCCTTTTGAATATCCATTTACATCCTATAGTAGTACACCCAGGAGGTAGGTCAACCAACTCCCATGTTCCGTTAGAAACAATAGAGTCAATCTCACTCTTTACAGCACCTTTCCAGTGCCTTGACTCCGAAGAATCCATGGCCTGTCTGAAAGTTAAAGGTTCATCCTCGACATTGTAAGTGACAAAATCACTTCCAAAGTCCTTGACTACCTTTGCACGCTTACTCCTTCTAGGTTCATCTACTTCGTCAGGAGTAGAACTACTATCAGGATCTGCCCCCACATTTGTCATCTTTTCCACATGATCAGGAATAGAACTTGATGTGTGAGTAGGATCATCATTAGAAATACCTTGAGGTATACCAGTCTTCATAGGGAACACATCCTCAAAGAATGTTGCATCACGAAACTCAACTATAGTGTTAGCCACTATACCGTCTATGTCAGATTTTAATACTAAAAATCTCATAGCCGTAGTGGTTTCAATATAGCCCAGAAAGATGCAATCAACAGTTTTCGGACCTAGTTTCTTTCTCTTGTGTTCAGGGACAAGCACCTTTGCAAGGCACCCCCACACACGAAGGTACTTTAAACTTGTCTTTCTACTTTTCTATAATTCATAAGGTGTCTTGTCCATATGTTTCAGAGGAACTCTATTCAGAATATGGCAAGCCGTATTCAAAGCTTCTCCCCACATGTACTTAGGCAACCCAGAATTAATAAGCATGCTGTTAATCATATCTTTAAAAGTTCTGTTCTTTCGTTCTGCCACCCCATTTGACTCAGGTGTGTATGGTGGAGTCACCTCATGAACTATACCATTGCTTGCGCAAAATTCATTAAACGAGGTACTAGTATACTCACCACCTCTATCAGATCTCAAACGTTTAAGTACTTTACCAGTTTGTGTTTCAGCTTCAGTTTTGAACATAATGAATTTTTCTAGTGCTTCATCCTTATGTCTAAGTAAATAAACATAACAATATCTACTACAATCATCTATAAAGGTAATAAAATATCGTTTATTATCCTTAGTCAACATGCCACCAAATTCACATATGTCAGTGTGTACTAAATCCAATACTCCTGAATCCCTAACAACATTATGAAAGGGTTTCCTAGTTTGTTTAGCAGTCACACATACTTAACATTTAGATTTCTTTTCAATAGCATATTTTGGAATCAACTCTAAGTTCATCATATTCTTTAGAGCACCAAAATTTAAATGACCAAGTCTAGTATGCCACAAATCAGATGATTCAACACAATTAACAGAAGGTGCAACACTGTCATTAATAAAACTGCCCAAAACAGGTTCAACATTTATTAAAAATAAACCATCAGACAAATAACCTTTGCCAAAGAATGTACCAGTATGTGTAATAACTACTTTATTACATTTCAAAGAAAGTTCAAAACCATTTTTAACTAAACAACTTCCACTTATAATATTTCTACGAATATCAGGAACATGGTGCACTCTAGTGAGGGATAGAACACGCCCAGAAGTAAACTTCAGGTCCACGTTTCCTATTCCAAGAACTTGAGCAGCACTATCATTCCCCATCGTCACTGTCACTCCATGACTCTGTTGATAAGATACAAATAAACTAATATCAGTACAAATATGTACATTAGCTCCAGTATCAATCAACCATTCATGTGACAGATAAGTGGAAAGAAGTACAGGGTTGTAGGTAACATACCCGTCATTGGTTCCAGAGGCAACAGCCTCACCAACAACCATGTTAACCTTAGGCCCATTAGTGGTTACAAGCACAGTATTAGCTTGTGCTACCACAACAGCTTTCTTTGCTTTCTTTGCAGGACAGTCCTTGCTCCAATGACCAACCTGTCCACAAGACCAACATGGTTTGTTTGTCTTTGGTTTCTTAGCCTTGTTCTTGTCATTTTTAGGTTTAGTGTTATCCTTCTTAGTGACAGCCTTTCTTTTCTGTCCAACAGTCACTACATTAACCTTTGAACCCCCATGTTCAGCAGGCATCACATGTCCCTGTTTGGACTTGTGTTGTTCCTGCACAGAGATGTCCAACATCAGGTTTGTCCAAGTGATCTCTCCTTTCTGTCTTTTCAGGGAGAGAGCAAACTCTTCCCAAGACTTAGGGAGCTTTTCAATCACTGCCATAACCTGAAACTTTTCAGGAAGGTCCATTCCGGACTCCTTCAAAGCATGCACCAACATCTCAAATTCATGTGCCTGCTCGGTCATGGACTTTGTATCCACCAGTTTAAAATCAAGAAACCTAGCCACAGAATACTTTTCCAACCCTTGCGAGTCAGTATTGTGTGTCTGGTCCAGCTTCTCCCATAAAAGCTTAGCAGTGAAAGAGTCAGATGAATAAACATCAAATAGAGTGTTCGCCAAAGCTGCCAGTATAGCAGCCCTAGCCACCCCATCCTTTTCCTCCCACATGGCGTAAGCCTTAAGAGTTTCAGCCTTTTCCTGATCAATAACCGGTTTCTCATACTGCACCACCGGCCATAGACCCTTTACCGTAAGCCACAGTTTCATCTTTTTCTGCCAACGAGAAAAACCAACACCCCCACCGAATTTATCAGGCATTCCTGACAAATCAATAGGCTGTGGGAAACGGTACGTGGTCCAATCAATTGTGGGTATAGTAACACCAGAACCAGAAGCAATAGCACCATCAGGAGTTACAGTTCCGTTAACCATCTTGTTAATTACCAATATATAACACAGAAAACAATAATCTCTTCAAGATTGTTGGGTATAATTACTAACTACACAGCAACAATAGGGCAGTTATATATATAATTGTATTAACAAGAACAGGGAAAAATACCAAATAACGAAACGAACACAAAGGTCGAAACAAAAGTATAATCAGAGACTGAAAATAACAAGACAAGAAAGAACACTTATCTCTCAGAAGCTTTAGCAAATACTGATAGATAAATAAAACAGCTGAGTCGCCAAGCCTTCGAGAAGTCTTGACTGTTCTTGAAGAGATTATTGCCCCACTTACGCTGTGTTGGGTTGCAGCAATATCACTCCCAGGATAAAACAGCACAGATCAATCCACTCACAGATATGGCAATGATCAACAGCGACCTGCACCTCACTTCGCCCAAGAACTATGTATTCTGTATGTGTTGAGAGAAAACAGAGAAGATGATAGTTGCTAGGGTTTTCAGAGTTACGTCAATGTCCCCCCTGTCAAACGTTATATTTTGTATCTATATAAAATACAAAATAAAACGTAAATAGACAAAATATTGTAACTGAAGATATGACATTTAATACTAATTATTCTGATTTAATTACCATAACAGTAGTCATTAGGATTTAACAGCTCAGTCAGGATTTCCTGGTCCATCAGGATTTGATCATCATCAGTACTCCAAGCCATCAGGACTTGCTGTCCATCAGGAGTGGCATCAGTACTTGATCGACCATCAGGATTTAACTCCGTCAGGATCCAAATACTGACCCATAAGGATCAGTAGTCATCAGGATTTCACTCCAAGTACTGACCAGGCCATTAGGATTTGATCCAAGAACTGGTCCATCAGGATTTAATATAAATCCTGACCCAGTTCATATAGATGTTACAAATAAATACTGATACTGTTAAATTAAATCAATAAATAATATTAAATAAACAGGTAATAAAATTCCTCGCCCAGGTCGCCTCGCGTACGCGAGACGCCGAGACATTCGCCCAAATCGCCCTTCGACCCGACCCGAGTCGAGTCGAGTCGTGACGTGGCGGGGCGAGGCGAGCGGCGGCGGCGCGCGCGTGTGTGTGTGCGCGTGAGGCACATATTAACACCATGCACACCCACATGCCTTAGTAGTTGTACACTACTCTTGCACATGTTTCTATATAAACCCACCAACCTCTCATTACCAATTCTATGTGGGATACAAGTTATTTCAATATAACCAACCCACATAACCCATTTCAAGCAACCTATTTCAACTCAATTTATTTATGGATTACACTAAGAAAATGTCTTAGATCCAAACATGAAAGTTTAAGTCCTCATTACAAGGAACAACCTCCACTTGTTAGTTTCCAGAAATTCCATCAGAAACATATATAAAATATGTCTCAAACTTTCCATTTTCTAACAATCCCCCACAAATCCATACAGAAATGCATATCGGTCCTTATCATGACTTGTTTTTCAGAGTCGGTACCCTTCCGGGTTTGAACCCTCCTAAGTCCTCTACTTCGATGGCTACCGGATCTAGATGGAATGTTTCACCTTGAATCTTTATCCGTTTGGTGTAACCACGCTCCATAGACGACGACAAATCAAAGGCTATGGTGCTGATCTACGGCTTTGAGACATTAATGGTCCTGTCTCGATCCTGTTCATCGAATGCTTCAAGGAATAACCCTTTCCTCTAATTGCGACCACACAATTACATTCGCTTAGCTAGGCATCTCCAGAGATGTACTGCGATCATCTCGTCAAATGACTTGACCCCATTCAGAGTTCAAATAACTCTTGCTATACTGGCAGTAACAGTACCTTTTAGGTTTTCAGGGGATAGACTCAGATACGTGCGTATCAAGGTATATAGTAAAGGTACTACCAACTCACCCTCACAGCTTGTTATTACCACATTGAATACACTTCAAGGGATCTCCTCTCAGGTGTATTGGGTTCCCGCTGCTGATGAATCATTATGGGCTATCAGTCCCATCCCCAACCTAGACTTAAGGACTACTGCATGCTCAAGTCCTTTAGTCAAAGGATCAGCTATATTATCCTGAGTTCCAATGAACTCTACAGCAATAATCCTCTCAGACACTAGACCCCTTATAGACTTAAGTCTAACTTGGATGTGTCTCTTTGTTTTAGCATTATACTTTTCACTACTGATCTTGTCGATAGTTGTACGGCTATCACAATGAACAGCAATGGCTGGAAGCGGTCTGCTTACTACAGGTAACACTGACATAAGTCCATGCAACCATTCAGCCTCCGTCCCCGTGGCATCTAGTGCACACAACTCAGCCTCAAAAGTAGACCGAGTAATCAAAGTCTGTCTAGTAGACTTCCAGGATATTGCTCCACCTGCTAGGGTAAACAAATATCCAGTCACTCCATTGGTACCAGATTTCTTAGCTATCCAACTTGCATCACTATATCCCTCGAGTACTCCAGGGAATTTTCGATAATGCAAACCAAGGGAAATCGTTCCCTTAAGATATCTAAGAACTCTATCTAGTGCCTCCCAATGAGTCTTGTTCGGACAGCTTGTATATCTAGCTAACTTAGACACAAAATAAGAAATATCCGGTCTAGTCACATTAGCAAGATATTGCAAACTCCCAATAATCTGAGAATACCTTAACTGAGACACAGGAATTCCTGAACTATTCTTGACTAGGGCAACTTTAGGATCGTACGGTGTACTAGCGATTCTACAATTTGAATAACCATACTTCTCAAGTATAGATTTCTCTATATAATGAGATTGTGACAATGTTATTCCATCAGTTGACTGTATCAACTTGACCCCAAGAATCACACTAGCCTCACCCATATCCTTCATTTCAAAGTGCCTTCTCAAGAAACTTTTTGTCTCGTTAATAATCTCAATATTGGTTCCAAACAATAATATATCATCCACATATAGGCACACGATAATACATTCATTTCCTTTAACCATATAGTAGACACACTTGTCACTTTCATTAACTACAAATTCTGATTCTAAAACAGTATCATCAAACTTTTTATGCCAGTCTCTAGGAGCTTGTTTTAAGCCATATATAGACTTGATTAACTTACATACTTTTCTCTCGTTACCCGATGCAACAAATCCCTCAAGCTGATCCATATAAATCTCTTCTTCAAGATCACCATGAAGAAAAGTTGTCTTTACATCCATTTGATGGATGATAAGACCATGTACAGAAGCCAATGCTATAAGCATTCGGATTGTTGTCATCCTTGCAACAGGAGAGTATGTGTCAAAGTAATCAATGCCTTCCTTTTGCCTAAAACCCTTAGCTACCAACCTAGCCTTATACTTATCTATTGAGCCATCAGGATTCATCTTCCTTTTGAATATCCATTTACATCCTATAGTAGTACACCCAGGAGGTAGGTCAACCAACTCCCATGTTCCGTTAGAAACAATAGAGTCAATCTCACTCTTTACAGCACCTTTCCAGTGCCTTGACTCCGAAGAATCCATGGCCTGTCTGAAAGTTAAAGGTTCATCCTCGACATTGTAAGTGACAAAATCACTTCCAAAGTCCTTGACTACCTTTGCACGCTTACTCCTTCTAGGTTCATCTACTTCGTCAGGAGTAGAACTACTATCAGGATCTGCCCCCACATTTGTCATCTTTTCCACATGATCAGGAATAGAACTTGATGTGTGAGTAGGATCATCATTAGAAATACCTTGAGGTATACCAGTCTTCATAGGGAACACATCCTCAAAGAATGTTGCATCACGAAACTCAACTATAGTGTTAGCCACTATACCGTCTATGTCAGATTTTAATACTAAAAATCTCATAGCCGTAGTGGTTTCAATATAGCCCAGAAAGATGCAATCAACAGTTTTCGGACCTAGTTTCTTTCTCTTGTGTTCAGGGACAAGCACCTTTGCAAGGCACCCCCACACACGAAGGTACTTTAAACTTGTCTTTCTACTTTTCCATAATTCATAAGGTGTCTTGTCCATATGTTTCAGAGGAACTCTATTCAGAATATGGCAAGCCGTATTCAAAGCTTCTCCCCACATGTACTTAGGCAACCCAGAATTAATAAGCATGCTGTTAATCATATCTTTAAAAGTTCTGTTCTTTCGTTCTGCCACCCCATTTGACTCAGGTGTGTATGGTGGAGTCACCTCATGAACTATACCATTGCTTGCGCAAAATTCATTAAACGAGGTACTAGTATACTCACCACCTCTATCAGATCTCAAACGTTTAAGTACTTTACCAGTTTGTGTTTCAGCTTCAGTTTTGAACATAATGAATTTTTCTAGTGCTTCATCCTTATGTCTAAGTAAATAAACATAACAATATCTACTACAATCATCTATAAAGGTAATAAAATATCGTTTATTATCCTTAGTCAACATGCCACCAAATTCACATATGTCAGTGTGTACTAAATCCAATACTCCTGAATCCCTAACAACATTATGAAAGGGTTTCCTAGTTTGTTTAGCAGTCACACATACTTGACATTTAGATTTCTTTTCAATAGCATATTTTGGAATCAACTCTAAGTTCATCATATTCTTTAGAGCACCAAAATTTAAATGACCAAGTCTAGTATGCCATAAATCAGATGATTCAACACAATTAACAGAAGGTGCAACACTGTCATTAATAAAACTGCCCAAAACAGGTTCAACATTTATTAAAAATAAACCATCAGACAAATAACCTTTGCCAAAGAATGTACCAGTATGTGTAATAACTACTTTATTACATTTCAAAGAAAGTTCAAAACCATTTTTAACTAAACAACTTCCACTTATAATATTTCTACGAATATCAGGAACATGGTGCACTCTAGTGAGGGATAGAACACGCCCAGAAGTAAACTTCAGGTCCACGTTTCCTATTCCAAGAACTTGAGCAGCACTAGCATTCCCCATCGTCACTGTCACTCCATGACTCTGTTGATAAGATACAAATAAACTAATATCAGTACAAATATGTACATTAGCTCCAGTATCAATCAACCATTCATGTGACAGATAAGTGGAAAGAAGTACAGGGTTGTAGGTAACATACCCGTCATTGGTTCCAGAGGCAACAGCCTCACCAACAACCATGTTAACCTTAGGCCCATTAGTGGTTACAAGCACAGTATTAGCTTGTGCTACCACAACAGCTTTCTTTGCTTTCTTTGCAGGACAGTCCTTGCTCCAATGACCAACCTGTCCACAAGACCAACATGGTTTGTTTGTCTTTGGTTTCTTAGCCTTGTTCTTGTCATTTTTAGGTTTAGTGTTATCCTTCTTAGTGACAGCCTTTCTTTTCTGTCCAACAGTCACTACATTAACCTTTGAACCCCCATGTTCAGCAGGCATCACATGTCCCTGTTTGGACTTGTGTTGTTCCTGCACAGAGATGTCCAACATCAGGTTTGTCCAAGTGATCTCTCCTTTCTGTCTTTTCAGGGAGAGAGCAAACTCTTCCCAAGACTTAGGGAGCTTTTCAATCACTGCCATAACCTGAAACTTTTCAGGAAGGTCCATTCCGGACTCCTTCAAAGCATGCACCAACATCTCAAATTCATGTGCCTGCTCGGTCATGGACTTTGTATCCACCAGTTTAAAATCAAGAAACCTAGCCACAGAATACTTTTCCAACCCTTGCGAGTCAGTATTGTGTGTCTGGTCCAGCTTCTCCCATAAAAGCTTAGCAGTGAAAGAGTCAGATGAATAAACATCAAATAGAGTGTTCGCCAAAGCTGCCAGTATAGCAGCCCTAGCCACCCCATCCTTTTCCTCCCACATGGCGTAAGCCTTAAGAGTTTCAGCCTTTTCCTGATCAATAACCGGTTTCTCATACTGCACCACCGGCCATAGACCCTTTACCGTAAGCCACAGTTTCATCTTTTTCTGCCAACGAGAAAAACCAACACCCCCACCGAATTTATCAGGCATTCCTGACAAATCAATAGGCTGTGGGAAACGGTACGTGGTCCAATCAATTGTGGGTATAGTAACACCAGAACCAGAAGCAATAGCACCATCAGGAGTTACAGTTCCGTTAACCATCTTGTTAATTACCAATATATAACACAGAAAACAATAATCTCTTCAAGATTGTTGGGTATAATTACTAACTACACAGCAACAATAGGGCAGTTATATATATAATTGTATTAACAAGAACAGGGAAAAATACCAAATAACGAAACGAACACAAAGGTCGAAACAAAAGTATAATCAGAGACTGAAAATAACAAGACAAGAAAGAACACTTATCTCTCAGAAGCTTTAGCAAATACTGATAGATAAATAAAACAGCTGAGTCGCCAAGCCTTCGAGAAGTCTTGACTGTTCTTGAAGAGATTATTGCCCCACTTACGCTGTGTTGGGTTGCAGCAATATCACTCCCAGGATAAAACAGCACAGATCAATCCACTCACAGATATGGCAATGATCAACAGCGACCTGCACCTCACTTCGCCCAAGAACTATGTATTCTGTATGTGTTGAGAGAAAACAGAGAAGATGATAGTTGCTAGGGTTTTCAGAGTTACGTCAATGTCCCCCCTGTCAAACGTTATATTTTGTATCTATATAAAATACAAAATAAAACGTAAATAGACAAAATATTGTAACTGAAGATATGACATTTAATACTAATTATTCTGATTTAATTACCATAACAGTAGTCATTAGGATTTAACAGCTCAGTCAGGATTTCCTGGTCCATCAGGATTTGATCATCATCAGTACTCCAAGCCATCAGGACTTGCTGTCCATCAGGAGTGGCATCAGTACTTGATCGACCATCAGGATTTAACTCCGTCAGGATCCAAATACTGACCCATAAGGATCAGTAGTCATCAGGATTTCACTCCAAGTACTGACCAGGCCATCAGGATTTGATCCAAGAACTGGTCCATCAGGATTTAATATAAATCCTGACCCAGTTCATATAGATGTTACAAATAAATACTGATACTGTTAAATTAAATCAATAAATAATATTAAATAAACAGGTAATAAAATTCCTCGCCCAGGTCGCCTCGCGTACGCGAGACGCCGAGACATTCGCCCAAATCGCCCTTCGGACCCGACCCGAGTCGAGTCGAGTCGTGACGTGGCGGGGCCGAGGCGAGCGGCGGCGGGCGCGCGCGTGTGTGTGTGCGCGTGAGGCACATATTAACACCATGCACACCCACATGCCTTAGTAGTTGTACACTACTCTTGCACATGTTTCTATATAAACCCACCAACCTCTCATTACCAATTCTATGTGGGATACAAGTTATTCAATATAACCAACCCACATAACCCATTTCAAGCAACCTATTTCAACTCAATTTATTTATGGATTACACTAAGAAAATGTCTTAGATCCAAACATGAAAGTTTAAGTCCTCATTACAAGGAACAACCTCCACTTGTTAGTTTCCAGAAATTCCATCAGAAACATATATAAAATATGTCTCAAACTTTCCATTTTCTAACATACCACACTTCCTACAAGTGACCAAACAAGCACTTAGATTAATAATCGGGAAATTCTAATGGTACACCTCTACTTTTGACTTTTACAAATGGTACGCCAAAAGTTATTGGCTTCTCAGTGGTACTCCCGAAGTATTGGTACATTACCAGTTGTAACCCTCCCGTTAACAACAGTTAAACAACGTTAAGTCAACTAATTTGACTTTAAAATAAAAAGGAAAAATTTCTATTTAGTACACATGTATTTTTGACTTTTCCAATGATACACCAAAAGTTATTGGTTTCTTAGTAATACCCCTCGAAGTATTGATTTTCATTAAAAAAAAAGTTTAAGACAACTAATTTGACCCCACAATTAATTTATCTATATATTTTACATATATATTAAAAAAACATTTTTTTAAAGTTTTACCTTCTAATTTATATAGAAGAAAATACTTACAGAAAACACAAGTTTCTATAAAATAAAATATAGAAGTCTTATTTTATTTCATTTATTTTCTCGAGTATCTATATTTTAAATAATAAAAATTAGAATTTTTAAAAATAATTTATCTTATTACGTTTGTTTGTATCCTAATGCAGGATCATATTAAAATCTTTGACAAGATAAGTTATTTGCTGTTGATTGAGTTAAGACAAGGATTAATAAGGAGGGGGATTCATCAGTTAATCAGTTAAAATAATAGGTCGAGCAAGGTGATTTTCATGTACATTCAGTTGTGAATTGATTTATATGTTTAATGTGTGTACGTTATTAGTTTTGAATTTATAGTTAAAAGTTGATACACCTGTATACAAGGTAACTCGAAAGTGGAGAATTCATCATGTCTTCAAAAACAAATTTTATCATTGTTTTTTAACGTTTAGATAGCTATTGCTCTAATTTTTATGAGAAAAGATTATATATTTTAGTAAAATATTTTCTCTAATTCATACACGAAAATTCAAAGATAAATATTGTATATTAAGAAATTTATAGTGTATGCATTTCGAAAATATCTTGTTAAGATTTATTCGACTGAAGAATTTATTTAGTGTGTGCATTTTTAACAAAATTCAATAAATCGGTGCATCTATAACAAAAGTCATACAAGAATAAGAAACATTGAGAAAATGTCATTAATTTTTTTTTAAAGGAAGAGGTTGTTGTTGTTTTTGTTGTTATTTGTTTTGACAGAAAGAGATCATTATTAATAAAAAAATTCTCCCAGCAACAAAAAAGGATGTTTTTTCATATTTTTTGATTTTTTCTTACTGGGAGTAGATTTGGAGGTAGTGAAGATTTTAATAGCTGTGAAGGTATAATTGTAGTTTCTGATTGAACAATTTAGAACTATATATATATATAATTAAAAAAAAACTTAATTTTATATTAGAAATATTATTTTATTTAAAAA